>JALIGU010000007.1:12349136-13675772 GCA_023053565.1 Aquilegia eximia
GTTTGAAATTGAATGATAAAAATACTCAAAAACCCCGTGTCATAAGAACTTGCCCAAGTCTCCAACTGTGTCCAGCTTTCACTTGCTCGATCATATCCTACTAATAAAGTTACTGAACTTTCGACCAACCTTCACAATTCTCTGTGTATAAATTCTAACCAAATCATCCTATTCTAAGCATCACACACTCACATTTTCTACCTTCAATCTCATTCAAACTTGCACTCATTTCTCTCTTTCAACTCAAGCTTTCCATGGATTCTTCAAGAATGTTGATGGTTTCTCTATTGTTGAGTAGTTTTATGATAATTGCTTTTGCTGGTAATTTCTACCAAGATTTTGATATTACATGGGGTGATGGTCGTGGTAAAATACTTAACAATGGACAACTTCTTACTCTTTCACTTGATAAACCCTCTGGTTCTGGATTTCAATCAAAGAATGAATATCTCTTTGGTAAAATTGATATGCAACTCAAGCTTGTTCCTGGCAACTCTGCTGGCACTGTCACTGCCTATTATGTAAGTTTAAATTTCTTGTCAACTTTTTGCAACTATATATATTGTAGTATTGTTTGTAAATTCAAATAGCTAATGTTTTGATTACATTTTCTTGCAGTTATCTTCACAAGGACCAACTCATGATGAAATCGACTTCGAGTTCTTGGGGAATGTTAGTGGTGATCCTTATATTCTTCACACCAATGTGTTTAGCCAAGGAAAGGGTAACAGAGAACAACAATTCTACCTTTGGTTTGACCCAACTGCAGATTTCCACACTTACTCCATTCTATGGAATCCCCAAGTCATAATGTAAGATTGCCAACTAGTAATTTTCTTGTTCAAGTAGCTAGTCTTTAATATTCAAGAAAATTAGATATTGATTTAATACTTTTTTTTTTTTTTTTGCTTACAGATTCTCTGTTGATGGTACACCTATAAGAGAATTCAAGAACTCAGAATCAAAAGGTGTTCCATTCCCAAAGAACCAACCAATGAGAATTTACTCTAGTCTATGGAATGCTGATGATTGGGCAACAAGGGGTGGTCTTGTTAAGGCTGATTGGTCACATGCCCCTTTCACAGCTTCTTATAGAAACTTTAATGCTGATGCTTGTGTTTGGTCTTCTTCTGGGTCTTCATGCAAATCCAATTCTCCTCCTTCTGGCAGTGCTTGGTTCTCACAACAATTGGATTCAACAAGCCAAGCTAGAATGAAATGGGTACAAAAGAATTTCATGATCTACAACTACTGTACTGATGCAAAGAGATTTCCTCAAGGCTTTCCACCAGAATGTGCTACCACCAATCTATCCTAAAGAAAAGAGTATTGATTCATTAATAGAGACCCCAAATTTTTTCATTCATTTATTTGTTGTAATAGTTCTTATTGCATTGTAACAAAAACTATGTACTATGAATTTTGAAGCATATATGAAATTTATATCTCCAAATGATCTAATGTTAGTTTTTTAAAAAACTATAATTTATAATCATAAACCAATCCATTAAGAGCAAAAGATGTCAACAAAACAAACAATGTACCATAACAATTTTTTTCATTAATCCTGTTCAAAAGATAAGAAAGCAGAATGAACAATACATAAAGATTAAAGAATAAACAAACATCATAACTCACAAGAAGAATAATGCCACTTCTTCTTTTGAGAAAAGATTGGACTGTATAAAAGGGATCTCCATGAGGGTCAATAGGGGCCAAAAACCCTAGACCCCATTTTATCATTTCTCATCTACACACTATATATATACTGATATACATATACATAAGACTCCAATTGAAGTTCTTCTCCTAGATTACTCCTCTTTTGAAGATAAAGTCCTATAAATCAACATGTGGACATCATGTATGTGTTTACTTACAGTAGGACCCCATACATACCCATGTGATAAATAATTCTTTTGATCTTAGAAATCCATGGTTTGTAATCACTCACCAAGAAACTAAGGACAATCTGTATGTGTACACACAATGTCACAATCTGATTCTTTTAGCAGAGAATTCTACATTGAAGTGCAACTATCATATCATATCATATCATTGACTCTAATTTTATTGCAGAGGTAGGAAAAAACCAAAGAAAGGCTAATAAGTTATCTTTTGGCACCGATTTTAGTAAGGTGGCACTGGGCACTGGGTATATGTAAGAAGAAATCACAACTGATAGTGATAGGTACAAATAAAGAGATCAATGATTTACATCATAAGCTGCCAAACATAGCTTATGAGCCGCCTGAAGCACAAACCACATAAATACAGCTTTTCCTATATTTAGTTTCAAGCAATGTAGAATTGTAGACGACGTATACAACTTGAAAGGATTCCACATTTGCTGTTACTGTATGTTCATGGTAAATAATGACTGGAATATGAACTTATAGATGTATCCCAAGTTCAAAATTGTGAGATAGATGGCTCGCTAAACTGCAGCTATACTTCGCAGAACAAATAAGCGATATATCTGCAGAAAAAACATCAAATGAAACTAGAAGAAGAAGCTCAGGGGTGAAAGACAGAACGAGAGCTACATTTGAACAAAGGAAGGTGACTACTATCATTTTTCTTCTTTGCCCTGTTCACACAAATAAAGATACCATTGTTACTACTTACCTCCAAACATCTATTGCATATTCTCATCTGTGCCATTATTTTTTCTTGCAATGAGCTGGTGTTTGGCATGGACCCATACACAGTTCCATCATTAGCATCCTGGTTCATAAGATTCACCAGTTGCTGTTGCTAAGGCCCTGTAAATACATGAAGTCCCTCAGATCCCTCACTCAGCCCAGCCAAGTAATCTGCACACTGATTTGACTGCCAAGTAATCTTTTGTGCCATATTCATACAAATTTCCATGTCAAGGACCACAACACTTGATGCATTATGTACATTACATCAACAGATGCATTTGTTTCAAGCTTACAAATAGTAGGCATAACATAATTTTATCAACATACTATAAAAGTCGTATTGAACGGCTTTTTCATTCTGATTTCAAGATTTCCTCTAACGTCATGTCAGAATATTGCTGCTCTTTCTCAGTCTGTGACAAATCTGACAGAAGGCTTATTGAAGCCTCATCGGCAACTACATCATGTTGTTGGGGAACAAGAGGATGAACTTCTAGTTTATTGTCTGATGGAATCACTGGTATGATTTCAAATCGGACCCAATTCCTTTCTTTTGCTTGTATAATAATGGGATACAAGAAAACACCAAATATAATAACAAAGCCACTTACTAAGAATGTCTTCAAAGAGGCAAGACACATAACAAGAACTAGCAAAATTGCAGGAGGCAAGCAAAGAACTGTAGCCCCGAATGTTTGTAACGGAACTTTGTAGGGCCTATGAAGATCAGGATTCTTTATTCTCAGTTTGATAAATGCAGCAAACTCAAGTAGCATGCCAATTGCATAGAGAAAATTAAGAAATTCTATTATTTCTTGAAAGCTCATCCATGATAAGAAGATGACCCCAGTTGCAGAGCACAGGATGCTGAATGTGGGGGTCCCATATTTTGATCTACAAAGATTATGAATAATGGGAAGATAAGCTCTTTATATCTATGATAATATTTAACAAGCTGAGAATGGGAAAAACATTGCGTCTTAATACTGTCAAGAAATACATTAATTTGTTTAGTAGTCTTGCAAGAGGTAAAAATTTTGTGGTTGTCATTTTTATGAATAAACATATCTCTAAAGTTAGCCAATGCACTTATTACATACGGAATAAGCTATAAATGGAAGAATAAATAAATTTTGTAGTTATATTCATCATTTGGTACATTGCTTCTTTATCTACATTATGTTATGTTCTTTTTACTTGTTTATTTATATTTTTGAAAAGGAAGGAGGGAAGGTACAGGGAGTTTAGTGAATGCCCTATGGTTTCAAAAAACTCTTCTGTTTCGCTTCAGCTACACATCCCCAACAAATTGCATAAAATAGTACCCTCCAGAAGTCGACCAGCCTTGGAAAGCCTTCGACAATGCCAACTAGTCTGTTCCGATTTTTATTAATCTGTTATTAATTCTTTTATCAGACTGGTTTCGGTATAATAATTTTTTTACTGTACAATAGCTATTGCAATATTCTAAATTACCTTTTAAGTAACTCCCATGATACATTATTAAATTTTCAATCAATTTATCTTAGCTTCTTTAATAGCATTAATTAATCGACCATGCAAATATATGGTAAAGACAAGAAGAAATTCCTACAATGTTTTGCATATTCTTCCACTCCATTGAAAGGACTTTTACATTTTAAAGCGAGGTTGCAAATAATAAGGTTATAATGTCTGACCTTGAAGAGAAGATAGCTGGGAGCATTCCCATTTCACTCATCCCAAGAAGCTGAAAAGCATCGCTACTCATCTCTGCCTCAAACAACCCCATGTTAGACATTGCTGCAGCCGCTTGGATCCACCACTTGAGCCAATATCCTCCTATTAACATCCCTACTTCTGCGAAATATCCATCAGTCCATTCAGCTCCTGCAGTGTTTAAAGCCCCAGTACCAGCTAGGAGTGGAATCAAATATGAGACAACCACCAAAACCACAGCCCCAAGAAGTGCCTTCGGAAATGTCTTGCTTGGATTTTGAACCTCCCCTGCTAATGTACTTGCTTTATCCCAATAATTCAAATTCCAAAACATACTATTAAAGTATCCCCTCCATTCCACCTTACTAAAATCTACAATTAACCATTTTTTGGGCCGTATACGAGGAATCGAAAGAATTCCCATTACCAAGAATGGGCAAAGTGAGAAGATCGCTAGGGAAACGGCAGCAAACCCGACGATATTCAATCCTCTGAAGTTTAAATACGTTAGAGACACAGTAATTCCCAGCAAAGCAGGAATTCTAGCAATTAGTCGATTGAAAATTGGGATAGAATGTTTCAAGTAATCTAGAAACAGAACGGGGTAAAGTGCATTATCCATAACTCCACTGAACCACTTCCAAAATCCTTCCTGAAAACCCCAGAATGGGCCAAAAGCTGCTGAAATCCAAAGAACATACCCACCATTTTCAGGAAAGCTTGTTGCAAGTTCAGCAGTGACTAAGGCTTCTGGAATACTCCATATTAGAGGAAAAAGCAAAAAACCAAGCAAAGATAAAAGGGGTCCCCCCGTCCTGACTGAATCTTCAACACCAAAAGGTCCCCCAGAAACTTCATAGAATATAAGCGCAATCAGGGGTAAAAGTGTTAGCTTTGGATTAGATTTCACCATGGTATCCTTAGCAATCGGAATTCCATTCAGCTCTTCACCCATGACACAACAACACAGTGATTATCAACCGTCAACCAGAGGTTGCGGAAACTGTAAAGAATGAGATACGCAACATAAAACAAGCATTAGTATTTGGTTTTAATGAAAGGGAAATGCACTGTGTTATAAATTTATAATGAAAAATAAAAATAGCCTATTGAAATGTGGAGTTGAGTGAATAAACTGTT
Organism: Aquilegia eximia; assembly: GCA_023053565.1. Classification (NCBI taxonomy): domain Eukaryota; kingdom Viridiplantae; phylum Streptophyta; class Magnoliopsida; order Ranunculales; family Ranunculaceae; genus Aquilegia; species Aquilegia eximia. The sequence goes on from JALIGU010000007.1 coordinate 12,354,623, forward strand.
AGTCTGTTACCTTTCGTCTTCACAGTGGATTCCTCCACATTATTTCTTTTCTGAACCAGCACCAAACCATCCATAGAAGAATCAATGCACTGCAATAAAGATTAAAAGAAAAGAATAAGTAAAACAATTTAAGTGGAAGACGTACCTATATTACTAAATGACAGAAAGGAAAATATACTCTCAATGGACTAAAACAAAATTAGAGCAACATCTCTTTGTCCTCCAAACTTTTCAAACAAAAGTAACGAAACCAAATAATGCCAAAGTTCAAAGCATGTTATCGACATACAATATCAATATCACAAGAAGACAAACGAATCAAATGATTAATGGGAACCAAGATAAAGCGTGGCATATTTATCCCACACACAGAGTAATCAAACGTTTGGTGTTGAACGAGACACAAGCACTGCTGCAATCACCTTTTATGACCAGCACATGTTGTAGTTTTATCTTCCAAACGTGAATGTCAAGTAAAATGTGAGATCACACAACTTAAGAGGGAATTGCATCTCATTCAAGATAGCTTTACATACAGTTTCATGACAAGATTATCTGAAACATTGGCCCTGGAAAGTGGAAACTATCATACTTGTGTGAATAAAGGAAAATTTTAATAGTCAATATATATTATTTGCTTAATAGGCCCCTCTCATTGTCTTCACGTGTCTTTCTTCAAGGAGCCAATTTAGTGTATTTCAAGCATGGGAGATAAACTTGTGAAAATAATGAGCTAAGATAATTGGATTTGCTCACTAAAATCTGATTGAGAAGCAGTTCTCCTTTTATTCTGTTCAAACTCAAAAGCACCTTAATATCACACTGCATTTTTGTTGCTATAGCCATGGAGATTATTTGATCCGATTCTATGGCAGTTGCAATGCTATTCAACTAGATTATGTCTATTGATGATCTAGATAGGCCTGACTCAATTTGCCAAGATCAACTTCTATACTGGTAGAAACAAATTTGGTGCTATGGCAAGAAAATGACCCCTACTATTTATAGGAATCAGAGAATCGTGAAGGTACTGATCATCATTTCTACTCTGGATTCAGAGATTCAAGATAGTATCTTTTTCTCGTGATTGGTTTTCATATTAGTATCTATTTAGGATTATCCGTCAATATAAACGGGGTATTGCTCATGATATCCAGTGTCTACGAATTTCTAACTACCAGCTAAAGAATAATGCAATTCGTAGGTCTAAGACTTTATAATCTTTTTGAAAACACTATTTCGTGCTTTCTGAGATTCCCTCTACCAGCTCACTGTTGGTTATGTCAACAATTCCCACAAAATTGAGGCTAGAATGGTGGTGATACTGAGAAAAGTGTGGGAAATGGTTATAACTAAATCTTTGGGATTATTCAGGATATGTACTAGAGGAGGGATGTGTCCATGCCTCCATGGTAGTATTGTGTAGTCATTGTACAGCAAGACACTTATTACATGATGATTAATTATATTTATAGTGGAGATATTTATAAGTATGTTTTGAACTTTTATAATGTACTTTATCAAAAAAAAAAAAAAAAATTATAATGTACTTTTGTTTATGACATATTAATTGAGGCGTAAATCGTAAGGAAAAGAACATGACGTCATAGCAAATTCATAAGTTTTAGCAATAGTTGTCGTTATGTGCATAAATTTGGTAATTAAACCTTTGCATTTATTTGAGAAGCTAAAAATAGCGCATATCATAGTGGACTTCACTCAAAACTAGAAAAGGGATAGACACATATTTATTGATTTTGTCCATTTCGTGGAAAACACTCAAAGAATAAGGATGCTCTACACTCTCCATATATACCCAAGAGTGACTAGATCAAGAAATGAAGGTTCGGATTATGCATTAGCAAAAGTCGAGGCTCTCCGGAGTTCCCTATCTTAATCCAAACAATGTAGCTTAGGCAATTCTACCTGATGTTTGTCTGTTTTTTTTCTTATTTTTTCTAGTTTCTTTAAGTGACATGAAGATGTTTCTTCCACCTCTTACAGTCTTGTAAGATTCTGAAATAAGGAAGAGAAATAATAAAATAGTTTTTTTGTTATTATGTCAATGCTTTACATAATTACATTATAGTAATTTTTTTTTTTTTGGAAGATAAACGATCATTTTATTCATAGATGGATAAACATTCATATACAAAGTACAATAGGGTTAAGGGATGAGCTATCCCTAGTCAGAGTAATACACACTACAAAAAGAACACAACTACACAAAAAGCATGGCAGATCCATGGGAAGGCCAAACAGTCGCCCAGCATCTAACAACACTGATTCCCAAGAGAACACAAATGTCGCGAACGGAAACCCCTGAAGTTCGGCCATCTCTGACACTAAAGATAAAGTAGCCCCTAGCAACGTTCTCTCTTTCACTCTCTTTCTAATTAATTCTTTGTCTTTTGGTTGAAGGGATTGAAAGGTTAGAAAAACACTTAGATATGCACCTTTATAGGAAATTTGTACTTTTTTTATCAGTGAAGCAATTTATACATTAGGTGTTGAACAAATTTCTTCCAAAGAACAACTTCTTTGAGGAAGACTTTGAAGAAAGGATCATCCAAGCTTTCCAAGAGCTCAATTCTTTATCTGGTAACAATTACCGGCCAAGATCTTGGCAAGAGATCAGCTAAGATAGAGAGGATTTTATAAATATCTGTCCATTATGCAACAAAGAGAAAGAGGTGGTAGATCATCTGTTTCGTGGTGTCAATTCAGTTTCTATGTTTGGGAATTGCTTCTAAGTTCTAATGTTGGTTGGATTGAGTACTCAACAGCTGGTTTAATGCTTCCAGACCGGTCTTGCCTGGAGAGGTATATGCCTCCAACAACTTGAGCATATGGTAGTTGGTTGTGGAAATTGGTTCCTTAAGCTTTTTAGTTGGCATTATAATTATCTCATCATTGAAAGCAGGAACGAGCAGACCTTCAACAAAAATTTGAAAAAGCAGCAACTGCGATGTCAACAGTGATTTTGTGCAAAAACACTAGTCTAGCTTTGATCTATGGGTAATGTTATATTTGATCGGTTTTGTGGACAGGGATGGGGTTATATTGGGTAAAGGCGTATAGTCCTTGACTGTTTTATTATGTCGGTGTGTAGCTAGGTGAGATTATCTCTCCTTATATTCATCTCACATACTCTCATGAGCTAATCAAAGTCATTTTCAGTCACCTTGCGAAAGAATGCAAAGCAGTTCCCTATGTGATTGCAATTAGTTTAAAATCTTTCTTACCAAGTGTTGGAACTGTTGTGCGCAGCGGAAACTATTGCACCCAATACCCAAAATTGAAATAGTGTATGAATTAAAGAAAACAAAATAGAGAAGATGAAACTCCTACTACTATCAAACAAACCCACACAAAACACAAGATTTACGTGGTTCGGCTAATATTGCCTACGTCCACGGACAAACAAATAATCTTTCTTATAGAGACAATTATACAAGCCCTCACGAAGAAACCAAAGTGTTCTTCCTCACAAAAGTTCTCTCAAACTCTCTAATGGCTTCTCACAATCTCTCTCACATCAAGATTGGGTTTTTTCTTCTTCTAATTGGCTTTATAACATAGCCTTACAATAGAAACCGAATTGGGCTTAAACATGGCCCATATGCAGCAAACACAATGAGGACGTACGTACGCCCTAACTACGTACGTACGTTCTATCTCCTGAAAGTTATCTGTGATACAGGACGTACGTACGCCCTAACTACGTACGTACGTTCCTGAAAGAAAAACTTCCCTCTGCCCTCTTTTTCCACAAAAAACCCAACAATTCTCCACCTTGGCGAAGATTCAATAAATCTAAGCCGACACCAAGAATAAACCAAGTCCGAAACTCCCACACATGTCCCAAAGGACCAAAACGGCTGCACCACCTCATGGTTGCCTACGTACCCTTCTCCTAAGGGATCAAACCTTCGTAGTTCACTCCAATGACATCTATACGATGCCTACCATACCCCGAAGGGTCAAATTCCCACAAGAGGCCAAATCAAAACCAAATGCCCACCAATGCCCTATAGGGCTCACAAACAACTTCAACACAATGGGGTCCAAGCTACCAAATATCATCTCCACCTCAACAAAGTTCTCCATCGAAGATGATCCAATGCCCCGAAAAACTAACCTCTCAAGAGTTTTTCCTATGAAGTTCAACCAAGTGGGGTACAAATTCAAATCACTATGCATAGATTTACCAAATACGTCTTCCTTACTAAGCGCCAAACAAACATCACATAAGAGATTACCAACAATAGGAAGTACGTACACAAAACCCCCAAACAAAGGTTTCACGGCTTCATAAGGTTCTTGGGCGATAACCTTGCTACTAACAATGGTGGCTTCAACTTTCTTCTTTGCCGTGTCACCTAACAAACCAATCAAATGTGGAGTGACATCAATCTCCACCCGAACAAATGACGCTTCAACAAAATGCCTACCAACTATGCATGCCTCGCCACCCGTAAACAAATATGTCTTCACTTGCATAGTACCATCAACAGCATGCCCCATATTACTATGCAATTCCTTGGTAGAATCGACAGACAAATCAACAACTGAACTATGCAAACCACATGTAATTGCACTTCCTTTCAAGTAGTACAACTTACCCTTTCTAATGCCTTTTCATAACAACTCGTGCACCTACAACAACTTTTAGAGCTCCACCAATACATGTAATTTTCATATCATCGGACTTTAAAACACCCAATGAGATTTGATTCGTAGTCAACTCTGGTACATACCAAACATCTTCTAACTTTCGAGTGCATCCATCTTCCAACTTCAATCGAACCGTACCTATCCCAAAAGTTTTGCAAGTATGATCATTACCAAGCAAAACACAAGCATCTAGCTCCTGAAAGCTATCAAACAACTCCCTATTAGGACACATATGATAGGAACAACCCGAATCCAAAATCCACTCATTAGTAGAATGACTAACTGAAGATGAAGCCAACAACGAAACACCAACATATGAATCTTCATCTCTTCGATGTACACGAACAATCTTCTTCTGCAACTTTGGACAATTAATTTTCCAATGTCCCCAACAATGACAATAGACACATTCATTCTTTGCAAGAGTTCTTCGACTTCTCAATTTACATTGAGAACCAACCAATCTACCAATATTATCATCAACCACATAGAGCCGGTCCTCTGTATTTTTCAAAGCGTACTTGTCTTCCAACTTGGACAACATAACTATTACAATGGTTTCCAATTTGACAATGTACCACAAATCTTCTACCAAACAATACCGGACAAATTCACAAGCCTTTAAATTTAGAGTTAACCATTCATCATCATTCATATTTCTCGATTTATCATCAAGAACATCCACATAGCCATTAATGGCTAACCAATCTTGTACCTCCGTCTTCCACATAGCAAAGTCGAGGTTACCATCAAATCTATGAATGTCAACATCTAACAACAAGGTTTGATCAAACAAACTATCAACCTCCTTTCCAAATTCACTCGAATCCGAAATATGATCCGACATGATACCAATCAATTTCATACACCAGCAAACCAAACAAACAAACTAAACCAAAGGAGTTCACCAAGTACCACAAGAAAAATCCAAGATTGGATTTTTACCGAAATTGAGAAAACAAAACCGTCAACTTCAAAGAATTACTGGGAACAGAATACTTTGAAAACAGAAAACGTACCATACACCGTTGGAAAGCCTGAAGAGTTAGGGCTGTTAAACGAACCGAACTGCTCAAGCTCGGCTCGGGCTCGACTCGTTAAAAGCTCGACTCGAGCTCGTTCGAATAGCTAACGAGCCGAGCTTGAACATAAAATAAAGCTCGTATAAATTTTGGGCTCGGCTCGAGCTCGGCTCGTTTATAAACGAACCGAACTCGAACATACCAAAACTCGGCTCGTTTAGATAAAATCGTACTTTTATGTGTAATTTAATCGAGTAGCTCGAGCTCGGCTCGAGCTCGTTCGTATAGCTAAACGAGCCGAGCTTGAACATAAAATAAAGCTCGATATAAAATTTGGGCTCGGCTCGTTTATAAATGAACCGAGCTTGAACATACAAAGCTCGGCTCGTTCGGCTCATTTAACACCCCTATGAAGAGTCTTCTTTCCAACCCAAAAAACGGATCAACGTTTCGATATCCGAGAACAGAGTTATTGCCGTTTTACCACAGAGTATCGAATCTGGACAGATTCCTCAAAACCCTTTAACCAATGTTCTGCAATCCCTCTTTAACCCAAGGGACTAACCTTCGGCTCTGATACCACTTGTTGTGCGCAGCGGAAACTATTGCACCCAATACCCAAAATTGAAATAGTGTATGAATTAAATAAAACAAAATAGAGAAGATGAAACTCCTACTACTATCAAACAAACCCACACAAAACACAAGATTTACGTGGTTCGGCTAATATTGCCTACGTCCACGGACAAACAAATAATCTTTCTTATAGAGACGATTATACAAGCCCTCACGAAGAAACCAAAGTGTTCTTCCTCACAAAAGTTCTCTCAAACTCTCTAATGGCTTCTCACAATCTCTCTTACATCAAGATTGGGTTTTTTCTTCTTCTAATTGGCTTTATAACATAGCCTTACAATAGAAACTGAATTGGGCTTAAATATGGCCCATATGCAGCAAACACAATGAGGACGTACGTACGCCCTAACTACGTACGTACGTTCTATCTCCTGAAAGTTATCTGTGATACAGAACGTACATACGCCCTAACTACGTATGTACGTTCCTGAAAGAAAAACTTCCCTCTGCCCTCTTTTTCCACAAAAACCCAACAGGAACTTCTTCCTCGCCATTCTACTGAAAATAAACATTACTATATTTACAACCATTCATCCAAAGTGGCATGCATAACTATTATAGTTGAGCAATTGGAGATGTTCTAAAGTATGAGCACCCCCTACTAGATAAAAAATTTAATCCATGGAAAACTCGCAAATTCAATAAAATAAGAAACATATAAAATTGGTCTCAACAAAATGAAGTATGTAACAAATAATTCAGAACATATAACAATCATACTCCATAAAAGAGTGAATAAAGAAGGCTTAAGAAAAAGAAAAAAAAAAACCTGGGTTGTTTGTTTGAGCCGGCGTAAAGCAGGCAGTACAGCTGAAATCAAGCTAAAATCCAACTCAATTTAAAAGTCTTCTTATTACATAACCCCAACACAACCAAAAGTTGAACTAATGAAGTAGTGAAGTACAACCAATGGATTGGTTCTTTTTTATCTTTCTTTCTCGATCAGCAGAAACGTCTGTTTGTTGACTTGTCTTCTCACTTGTGCCTGTATGACTGGTTTAGAAGTGAAGTCAACTTGACGATGGTGTTTTGGGATTTGGGCTACAATTCTATGGCCTAGATTTCTTAATTGGCCCATGGGCTGGGTTCTGCAACTGGATGGCGCGATAGAGTTGTTCGGCTTGGAAATAAGATCATAGAGGTAGTGTGCAGTGCAGTGTGCTCCATTGTTGGAACTTGGAATGTATGTATGAGGTTTGTGACTTTTTGGCAAGTTCTTGTCAAAACCATGGATTGTTGTTGGGAACATGCTTATCAGCTTGATGAAGAGAAATTGTTGTGTTTTTTGAGAAAAAACATGCAGCACAATGTGGAATTCAGGTAAAAGTGTTTCCAATCAACCTGATGGTTTAGTGTTACTCAATTCATATCAGTTTTAAGCTATGTGGAAGAAATTAACAACACTAAGACTAAGCAATTTGTTATATGAGATGCTGAAGCCATATATGTAATGTAATGTGCCAGGATTACATGATTCTCTTGAGGAAAGTCAGGCTGTTGTGAAACCATTTGATTTTTGCCCACAAATTATATGTTCAGTCGATTTCTGATATTGAGGCGACAATCACAATTCTTTACATAGTCATAGGCATTTATATTCAAACAAGAATGGGAGATATGTAGTAGAACTAGATCAGCTGATAATCATCCACAGTCCACACCCAAAAAAAATATTCCAACCCTTTGAAATGGCATACAGGCCTTTCTATCATATGCAGAAGTTCTGCAATATTGGAAAATTTGGGTATAATCGGAAATAATAGAATTAGAGCTATGTTCTGTGAATATAGTTATGGGCTTATGGCTAGTTAGGTTAGGTAGTAGATATGATTTGCTTGAAATCATATCACATTCTTTCTACATGACCATTTATATAAATAGAAAAGCACCAACTTCCCTTTGAAGCCATATAAAAAGCATGGCAATAATGTCTGAACCCAACTAAGTTGTGACCTTCAGAACATACATATACATTGTGAGTTGTTGGATGAGATGCCGTGTAGAAATCTTATAAAAAAAATGCTCAGAGTGTTTCATCAGAACTAGTCACATCCATTTGGCAAAAGAGAAGCAGAGGTTGATTGATAGTTGATCAAAGCATCCTATGTTAGACATGTAAACCTTTTCACTGCTCCCATAGCCAAGCAAATGTTCAAAAGGAACCAACCAGGTTGTGACCATGGCTTCCTTCCGAGTTCTTTTCGCCCTTGTATTCTGTCACACTTTATCTTGTTACGGTGTACAACCTGAGACCATAGTATGTGAAGATATCAGTCTGAGTAAGTTTCCATTTTGTGATCAAACTTTACCATACAATGTTCGAGTTAAGGATTTGGTGGATCGAATGACACTAGATGAGAAGATTGCACAGCTTGGGGACAGTGCTCCAGGGGTGAAGCGTCTTGGTTTCCCAGGTTATGAGTGGTGGTCAGAAGCTCTGCATGGAGTTTCAGATGCAGGACGTGCAGTCCGGTTCGACAGTGTTACTCCCTCTGCCACCAGTTTTCCCACTGTTATTCTAACTGCTGCTGCCTTCAACGAGAGTTTATGGAAATCAATTGGCGTGGTATGTATCACTTAATGTCATGAGATCGATGTTGTTTTATTTGACACATGAATTGATCAACTTGATGCAGGCTCAATATTCATTAATTACAATGTCAAATTATACTGGTTAAAAAAGTATTATTTTTCTGCTGCAAGCCTGCAATCCAATTGATAGTGCTGGCTAATTTCTTTTGCCTTGCAAAAATGATGTTTCCCCCCTTTTCTTTAATCATTGTAGTTCTCACCTCCCATTTGCTGCTTGATGAAGGATACATTTGTTTAAACTGATTTAATGCATAACAATTTCATGAAGTTTGCCAAAGTAAAATGAAGCTGTTTTTAGGCATTCACAGTAGAATCTAATTTGTATCTTCTTAAAGCCACATTATACTTCTTAATCCTTATCTTGATTTGGGTTTATCTAAATGGAGTCATAATTAACTTTAGCAGACATGCTTCTGGCTCGGCTGATTGCTTTTCGCAAGATACATTCACATATGTCCATACTAGTACTGCAAGTATTGTATATTATCGCGTAGGACTATAAACTTTAAAGAAAAGGAACTTACATCTTAGGCATGCCAAACTAATCTAAGTTCCGCTAGTGGGTTGCCTATTGATTATGTTAGCACCAAAATTCACGTATCCATCAATTCAACGTTTGTCATCTATAAGAATTCCGAAAATATTCCATAAATCTCAGTTATCAAGCTGGAAAGTAACTAAGGTGTATATTCTGCTTAGTAGATTATGTAATGTTGCTTTTAGTGATAATATAAGGAAGAATTAGATTGCCCAATATAACACTATTTCAGTAGATCAGCTTAATATGCGACACCCTCTTTCTCTTTCACAACTTCTTTACTCGTGCATATCTCTTATGGAAACAAATAGTATGGCTTTCATGTTCACTGCTCTCTATTTTGTATAAGCTGTCTTTCTTGTGGTGATATACACTTTTATGTATACATCACGTTATAGGTGGCCACTATATTGTTTGAACTCGATGTAAATATCATCACAATGCTTGAGTTGATTATCTTTCTTCTTTTCAGGCTATTTCAAATGAGGCTCGAGCATTGCACAATGTAGGTTTATCATCAGGATTGACATTTTGGGCCCCAAACATTAACGTAGTCAGGGATCCACGGTGGGGCAGAACTATGGAAACACCAGGCGAAGACCCATTTGTTGTTGGCCGGTATGCTGTTAATTATGTTAGAGGCATGCAGGACGTAGAAGGCTTTCTAGATACCTCTGATCCAAATTCAAGACCTCTTAAGATTGGAGCTTGTTGTAAGCACTACACTGCTTATGATGTTGACCATTGGAATGGAGTAGACAAGTACCATTTTGATGCTAGGGTAATTAACACTACACCTAAACCACTAAACTGTATGTTTATCCTCTTATAGATCATTCTCTTTACTCATGGTTTATAGGGAACAAACATATATATAATGTATGATGCCTTTCCCTAACTTACTCATAGCCAATTCTGATAAGTAGGTGACGGAGAGGGATATGATGGAGACTTTTATGTATCCATTCGAGATGTGTGTGAAAGAAGGAGACGCAGCAAGTTTGATGAGTTCATATAACAGTGTCAACGGTATTCCTACTTGTGCTGATCCGATGCTATTAAGTCAGACTATCAGGGGACTCTGGGCCCTTCATGGGTAACTGCCATTACTTAATAGAGTGGAATTTGAATGTATTAGATATAATTAGTAGGATGAATAGAATAGCTATGGTAGTAGATATTTCAAATTTTATTTTTATCCTTGCAGGTATATTGTTTCTGACTGTGAATCACTTAAAGAAATGGTAATTGCTCACAATTACCTAAATAATACTCCAGCAGATGCGGTTGCGCGTGCTCTCAAAGCTGGTGAGCCTCTCAACAAGATCATGCCTTCTATAAAGTATAACTAACATTTATAAGCATCTTAACGTAGATGTTTATTATAATTATCAGGGATTGATTTAGACTGCGGAAGTTATTACACTAGTTATGCAATGGAAGCAGTGAAGAAAGGGAAGGTAAAGGTAGTTGAAATTGACAAAGCCCTGAAAAATCTGTACCTTGTGCTCATGAGACTTGGGTGGTTCGATGGTAGCCCTGGTAATTATGCTGCTTTGGGAAGAAGTGATGTGTGCTCGACACAGAACCTTGAATTGGCAGCTGAGGCAGCTAGGCAAGGCATTGTGCTGCTTAAAAATGATCACGATATCTTGCCGTTGAATTTCAGTGGTAAAAGGCCCACACTAGCTGTGGTTGGACCTCACGGGAATGCAACATCAGCAATGGTTGGAAACTATGCAGGTATGTCCTACATACATGCTAACTTTTATAAAAAAAAAAAAATTTGTTGGTAGGCAAGTGGGGTTGTTACTGAGGTCCCCTACCCCGTTTCATTAAAGATAATAAAAAGCTGGTTACATTCTCAGGTAGACTCTACCCACAGCATCATCATAGACAATTTTTCTGACATCTTCCGAGAATGAACTTGGAACTACATCAATTGATGTAACAGTAGGGATGTTAGATGCTAGAGCATCAGCTAACTTGTTGGCTTCTCGGTATATATGTTGCAAAGAAAACATCTCCAATGAGCCAATCAGAGTCTTCAACCTTCTAATCATATTGTTAGCTTGCCATGGGGGTTTGCTGTCCGGTCGCATGAATGACACAACATTAGTAGAATCTGTTTGTGCTTTGATCCTAAGAATATTGTGCTGCACTGCCATCTGAATGCCTTTATGTAGCCCTTGTAGTTCAATCAGTGCAATTGCATTGTAGCTAGACCTCCCTTTTCTTGCACATACCACACTGCCAGTATGATCCCTTATCACAGCTGACCATCCCCCGTTAGCTCCCTGCAAGGTGCCGTCAGTATTAAGTACATAATCCCCTAGTTCAGGTTTCTCCCAATTGCAATGAATGACTTGCTTCTTCTTCTCCCCAAATCTGTATGTGCCAATGATCTATAAGAAATTGTCTTTCTGGTCCAGGCTCCATTTGCACTTTCAAAGAGTGTAATTTGATCTTCACCTCAGTCATGATGGTGGTGCATAGTTGTGGTGCAAGGCATTGCCTGTGATCAAATATTCTGGTGTTTCTCTCTTTCCAAATCCAATAAATGAACACATTGAATACAAGCTTGAGTGCATCTTGCTTGAGTCCTTTGCCATGAGTTGCCGTAAGCAGCCATTGTAATTCAGCTTGCCACGTTCCAGCTCTAACTTTATTATAACCTGCCAGTCTCTGTAATGTGCACCATACACTGGTTGCATAGTAGCGCTCATAGAAAATATGACTTACAGTTTCTTGTTGTTGCCAGCATAACACGCATAAGTCTGAGTGCACCACACCCCATTGCTTTAGCTTGTCAAGGGTCTTCAATCCTTCTTTGAGTGCCATCCAACTAATAAACGAATGCCTAGGAATTTTGTTTGAGTACCATACCAGCTTGTGCCATGTGATAGGGACCTTGGTTAGCCTGAGATGTTCATATGTATCTTTCAAAGTATACTCCCCTGATTGTGATGCAGTCCATATCACTCTGTCTTCTCCCTCGCCAATTTCCACCTCTTGTAGCCTGTGAGCTATTTCAGCAATGTGGATGCTTATTTTTGTGTCGTTGTGTGCGTGGCTGTGTGTACTAAATAAAAGTTATTAAAACCTGAACTCAATTCATTTTTTATGTAATACAGTGAAGATTGTTTGTCGATATTCAACACCACTTAATGCACTTGGAGCCTATGCAATTGTGAAGTATGCCCCTGGATGTTCAGATGTAAAATGTCGAGATATTAATGGCTTTGCTGCAGCAGCTGAAGCTACAAAGGGTACAGATGCGACAATTCTGTTTATGGGCTTGGACTTATCTATAGAAGATGAAGCTTTGGATCGTTTAGATTTGAAACTCCCAGGATACCAAGAGACTCTAATCAATTCAATCGCCAATGCATCCACTGGTCCCTTAATTTTAGTACTTTTTTCTGCTGGAGGAATTGATATTTCAAACTTGAAGAACAACCCAAAGGTTCCTGCTATTGTTTGGGCTGGGTATCCAGGTGCTGAAGGCGGTCGGGCTATAGCGGATGTCTTATTTGGATATTATAACCCAGGTGAAATTAATCAGCACTTTTATTTCAACTGAGTGGTAATGTGGATTACATTCGTAGAGCTTGGACGACTGTTATTAAAGTTAATGTCTTCAATATATATCAGGTGGTCGACTTCCATTGACTTGGTACCCAGCAGATTATGTAAACCATCTTCCCATGACGTCAATGCAACTTAGACCAGTTCCTGAAATGAACTATCCTGGAAGGACATACAAGTTCTACAATGGAGCGACTGTATATCCATTTGGCTATGGATTAAGCTACACCAAGATCACTTACACGATTACAAGTGCACCCAAATTGGTTTTGTATCAACTCGGCAGGTTCCAACTATGCAAACCAATTGACTCTTCGAATGGAACAGTACCTGAATGTCAAGCAATTGTAGTTGAAGACTTGGAGTGTGAAGAGATGGTGAACATTGTAATAGGGGTGACCAATGTTGGCATAAGAGATGGGGCACATGTGGTGCTTCTGTACTCAGTACCACCATCTTATATTGTTGGAGCACCAATTAAAAGGCTTGTTGGATTCCAAAGGGTGTACTTAAGGAGTGGGGAATCTCTTCAAGTGGAGTTCAACTTAAATGGTTGCAAGAGCTTTAGCATTGTTGACGCAGATGCGTATGAGTTGTTACCTGCTGGAGAACACTCTCTTGCTGTTGGAGACGGTGAAGTTTCGGCTAAGATTTCGTTTATGTTTAGTTACTAAATAAGAATGTAGGCTTACTAAATGTGCACTCATGATTGTGTTTTTTCTTGAAAATTTAGTATATTTTTAGACTTTTGGGAGATGTATCATATATAGTTTTTATGTATTTCAGTATTTGATCTGTGTTGGTTATGAACTCCTCTGTTGAGGTAAATCACTGGAACCCTCCAAATCAGACCACACTTGTGGATCATGTACTTTACTAGTGTTTCTTATAATGTGAAAATAGATGGTAGGATGCATTCTCGGAGATCGACTTTTTCTAGTGTTTCTTACTTTCTTATGTTTATGTAAATATGATCTGGCTTCTTGAACTTCACTTACTTTATTACTTATAGGAAGCATAATACTGTATATTCATGTATTCTGTGTGGATGAAATAATTATAACTTGCATAGCTGGTGTTTGGAATGGTTAATGACAAGGTTAATTAGTTCAAGGGAATGCCCAGGTTTATTAGTTTTTAAAGGTTAGACTTTCATTTTCCTGTTTACATTTAATTGGTTCTATTAAGGCTACCATGGAGGTGGGTTCCTTGACTTCCTTCATAGTATATTTTCGCATCATTAACTATCAAAGTGCCCATCAGTATTCACTAGCATATAAATCAACCTATGCAGTAACCAAAACGAGAGGAGAAACATCGGAGTGGACAAGGTCTTTATAGTTCAAAGCTTGGCACAACTTATTACATAATTTAGGCAAAGAAAATTATCTGACTCAAGATAGAACTGTTAGTAACAAAACAACAATTTAATCGGTTTGTAGCTTGTACTCTTAAGTTTTCAGAAGAATCGCAAAGAACTGTATAGCTCCAATGGTAGCTACAGAAGCATTAGTACTACTCCAAGGACTCACAGGCAGCAAGCTTTAAATCCACAATGGCCTTGTATATACAGCAGAACTGTACTCTGCCAACTTGCACACTCGAGCAGATTAAGGAACACTTGTGGCACACATACATCAGAGACTCATAGTATACCACAAATCTATGAAAGATTGAACGTTGAATGCTATGGTTTGAATAGCACAATTTTCAGGCAACTCTCTGTCTCCTTTCAAAACATTACTTGCACTCCAAGCAGCTGTTCACAAATATACGGAGAGAAAAGCTATAGATTGTTTCGAGAGATGGAACAACTTATAAATGTACTGTACAAATCAGTGGACCTGAACGAGCACTGATGGTGTTATATGTGCAATGGAGCACCTCCAGATGAGTCTATTGAATGGGCAGAACCGATGATGTTATATGTGCAATGAAGAATCTCCAGATGAGTCTATTTTTATTTTTTTTAATAATCCAGATGAGCTTCTTGCACAGGGATAAAGCCTGTTATTGGGTTTATCAATGCTAGAGGGAAAATTGCATTGCAAATTGGTGGCAAAGATGAAGAAGCTACGAAGGATTTCTAGAATACCGCCATGCTCAAATTAATGCTGACTGATTATGTGATTAATCAGCCTATAGCAGACTTGTTACTGGTACAATCGCTGCACTATTATTAGTATTAGTGCTTGAAGATGCGAACAAGTATTTCTTTGTTTCTTGACTGCTGCATACAGGAGGAACCATGGAAAACTCGAATGCTAGACTCCTGCTTGCCTCCAAATGAAAAAGGTAAGCTATCAGGAGAATACAAAATTCACAACCAGACAGAACTAACACAGAAAAAGGGTACAGTAACATATAGGTTAACCCAGAAAGCATATAACTAAGCAGTGCCACCTTAATAGATTCACAGAAGAACTCAAGGGGATGAGTGAGTATTACAAGAATACAATGTCTATAACAGTATCCCTTGATATTACAATTTTCTTCACATAAAGATTGTTTAATAGTCATCAATGAAACAAAATCCATCTTTATGGATAGTTCACAACATGAGGGATTACAGAGACACAGAGACCTATCTAATTGCAAAAACACTAATAAGAAGAAGAAACAAACTGTACAGGTAAGAACTGTACAAGCAAAAAAAAAGGGGGCCTGGTTAATCCAATTAATAGCAGATGGATTAGACCTATACGAATGAAACCAATGGTCCAGAGTCAGTCCTACGGACCTTAAATTGTCACGCTCTGACGATTTCAGTGAGATAACTGAAAAACTGATGCAGAGTAGGAAACGAAAGGCAGATGATAAAAACGAAACAAGGCAGCAAAATTAATCATCCTCAAGCTCAACTATCTGTGCCCGCCTCTCGGCTGCTTTTTTCCGGATAAAGATACCCCATCTCAAGGCAGCCTTGAGCTTCAGCCAGCCAACAACAGCTTTTCCAGATGAACGTGTGCGATCCTCATCAAAGCTGTAGTTTAGAGATGGAGACGGCATATATGAGAAAGGGTAACCATCTTCAGCCATGTTTGAGGAACCATGGCCATTCATGCTGAATACACGAAGCAGATGCTGCATATCTTCATTCTCCAGCATCTGGTGACTTCTCATGCGGATCTCTTCTTCTGAAAAGAAGTCTTCCACTCCGGCGTCTCGTTGACGGGACCAGTCATCAAAAGGAGGATTTGGCGTCTGAACAGATGGGGCTCCAGTCTGAAACTCAAAGCCGGATGAATGTGGAGGGCCCAAGGCCAGTCCAACCATATCATTTCTCATGATATGGTTTTGCTGTGTAGTGCCGACAAGTTGGTTTTGTGGGACAAATGAAGTGCTGTCAAACTGGATATGAGCATTGGGATTCAAGTGTTGTGAATGCGATGGAAATCTGGTTGCTGGATTGTCATTATAACCTGCAGCAAGAAAGCAAACGCTATTACTAAAAAAAAATTTAATAAAAGCCATCCAATTTAAAACATTATATGAGCTAACTGAACATTTGAAAAGGGCCATGACTTCATGGAGTATTCAAAAGGATATCAATGAACTCCACTCACAAAAATGGGTTTATTCGAATGACTGCAAGCTATAACAACAAACCCAATCCCAAGCAGCTCAGTAAGCATTTATTTTAATTCTGAAAATTAAACTTCAAAAGGTAAGACTTCTAGGCTCTTCAGTAACATCTCAAGGAAAATACTAAAACTCCTATATAGCGGTAGGAACTTTAATTGGGTAGGATGAGTAGAAAAGATATCATTTGGTGTTAGTGCAAATGTGCAATAAATACTGGTCTTAGATAGTATAGATGACATTTGCTAAACAAGAGATCTTGACCAGCTGATGCTGCAAACAAGCTAGGCTAACTCAGTTTGCAGACAATTGAATCTGACCACTCATTTCTCAAAGGTGAGGAAAAAATATTTTTGACTAAATGGCTTTCGGAAAGCTTTCATGCCCAAATTTGTCTCTAATAATCTAATGTGATTTACGCCTACTTTCAGATAAAATCTTCCTTTATTTTTGGAGATTCAAATTTATTTTCCACCAATCAAACAAACCCTGATTATTGTGGCTCAGATTCCATATGCATGCATCTTATTCTCAAGTTTGACTACTAACACCCTTTCCAATTATCAAACATACTTGATATAAAAGATCAGAAAACTCCAGAAATACCTTCCACAGTCAAGCCTGCATCTATTGCAAGGTGTTCTTGAGGAGCTGGAACAGCACCGCGTGCGAGTGAGACTTGTTCATATGAGGGAGAATAATCAGGTGCATTCATTGGAGCTTCTAGCCGAGAAGCAGTCGACCTTTTGTTCTGCTTGAAACTCAAAAGTGCCTTTCCATCATACTCTATGACATGCATCCAGTTTTCATACGCCTTCTTGACCAAGCTATCAACATAATCCTGTAAAAAGTGAAATATTTCATTATCATCTCCAGCATATAAACAATCACGATGGAAAAAAAGGCTAGGAATAAAAAGTCTTTTGCAATCAATTATATAGTTTAGATCATTGTTCAAAATCTCGTGAGATCTCACGAGATATCTCGGAAATGGGAGTGTTCGGTATAGATATTTGTGAGATCTCAAACGGTATGATATCCATACCAACCTTGTCGATATCTTCGAGATCTCGCGAGAAATTATGAGATCTCGCAAGAAATCATATTTTTAGTGTTGAGATGCTTGAGATATAATAATATTTTTTTTTTAAAATAATAAATTTTTTTAATTTTTTTTTTGGGAGTTAAATTAAAGGATTGCTATCAATCGTAAATATTAGTTTGTTTGAAACGAAAATTTGAATTTGAAATTGTGAAATTCGTAAAATTCAACTTATAGATCTTGTTAAAATTGACTTATTAAGTTAAAAATTGGTTGTATTTGGGTTATTGCCCATAATTTTTTTAAATCAAGAAGAAATCTATTAAAAATTAAATTTAGAAAAATTAATTAGATATAAATATGTGTCGAAATATGCTCATAAAACTTGTTCATCTCAACAAAGACACCCGAGATCTCAAACGAGATCTCGAGTTTTAGACTTGAAAAGATTTTGAACAATGGTTTAGATAGAGGAATTAGTATTGCATTCATACCAGATATTTCACAGATAAATCAGATGTTGGATCTGCATCTAAATTCTAGAGGCCATTGAGGTGCCATGAAAGTAACTAAATATACTAATCAGTCCGAAACACAAATCCGTATCAAGGAACCTCAATCCAGGTCCCAAATTAGAAGATCGTTTTGTATATGGTTATTTAATCAATGAAAAGCAAATAGGTACCATCAATAGTACAGATGACGAATGTTCAAAACCAACTTGACAAGAAGTAATAACATGCTAATCCCCAAGTACTGGGTTCTAAGCTACTGAAAATCATCTAAGAATTGACCAAAACTCCATATTTATCCATACATAATATATAACACTTACCTTCTGACTGTCAGAAAGTGAATCAGCCGAATAATATTGACCACCTGCAATGAGACCACTCAGCTCATAGATATTGTTGAAAACAACACCAACATTCCTTGTGTCATCTGGATGATAAACATAAAGCTTTCCACCCAATACACAAGTTTTCGCATGCTCTACAAGGACATCCCACATCTTGTTTGACATACCGCTCCCAAGGATCTACAGTAGTAAGAAAGATACATCAGTGGAAAATCACCAGTTGAGTCATCATTTCAACATAAAAATCAACATATACTTACATTCCGCAATCTTTGGGAATCTCTGACAACAAGCCGGAGAAAATCTTCAACAGTGCGTATCCCAGCCTTATTCAGTCTCTTGTGGAATGATCCATCCTTGCCAATCTTCTCCAACCTCCAGACTTCATCATTCAATGCAGGAGGATAATGTTTCTTGTACACTGTAAACAACAATGCAAGATTCATATTAAACCAAAATTCTTACAACAAAGAAAGTGAAAACGTAATCAAAAGCATGACATACATTCCCCACGGTGATCCTTCACAGTGAAGGCATCCGTTTTTGCCTCCCTAATTCGCATACCCTCACCATATCCTGAGGCAACTTTTAACCCAAGCCTAAACTTCCTACTCCTTATCCAACTGGAGTTGTCAGTAAAGGTGAGCTCCCCTAAGGTTCCGACACCTTCTTTGAGTGTCACTTGTAAGTCACCAGTCAGAAGGGGTCGCTTTCCTTCACGCTCTTTGACCACATGGCTTTCAAATTCTTCCTGAGTCCAGCCTTCATCATCTTCATTGTTGAAGTCACCTTCGAGCACAATCACATCCAGTTTAACTGATGACTCTGGTCCTGATGTTACTACATGTCCAGTCGTAGCATCAACCAGGACAGCATGGATAGCAGCACCCTGTTCCCCTTCCACTTTTCCCCCAGTAAAGAGGGGAAGCGACAGCCTAGACCTAAAGTGCAATTGCAAACTTCTTCCATCAGGCCCTTGTATTCGTTTTGGAGAAGACCTAGAAGGGTAAAGAAATGTTGGTCAAATGCATACGTAGATACTGATTAGAAGAAAAAAGAAAACACATAAGACAAAAAGAAAAGCTAAAGATGAAGCTAACTAAGTGAAGACCTGCCCCTAAAACTTTTAGTTTAGAAAAACAATGGATTTGTGAAGTAATGTTTTGAGATTATTGGATTTAGCTGATGACAAACAAAGATAAAAAAGGACATAAGGTTCTCGACTAAGATTCTGATAATGCTTTAAGTTTTGCAGACTACAGGCCAATTTTAATAATTAACAGCTAGAACCCATGAATGGAAATCGTGAAGAGCAAAAAGAAAAATAATGTACTAGTTTGTAATAAAAAGTGAAGCGATCGCCCCTCTAAAACAAAATAATCATAAAAATCTCATACCTTCCATTAATCTTTGCAGGGCCTAACTTTGCAAGAGCACGCTCAACTTCTTCACTAACCTGTTTTGTATTTGAAGGAAATAAAAACCTTAGGTACAAACCATAATAACCACTAACCAATAAGCCAAATAGAGAACTACATGAAAGAAACAAAGTTCAGTTTGTAGTAGTATTTTTAAACCATGCTTTTATGACGAAAAAACCATAAATAGTACCATATTTTAATCATTATATGGGATTGATGGGTTATCTTCTTTTTTTATGATGGGTTATCTTCTTCTTGATGTAATATCTTATAGCATATAAATCCATACAAAACCATTTTAACTTATCCAAAGAAAAGAAAAAGCTATATTCTATAGATTCCACAACCAAAGGAGATGTAGTCAACTAATGAAAGGGCACTTGTCTTCTACGAGCACAGGTGTACTCAAGAAAACGCAAGGGGTATGAACAGGGACAGCCTATTCAAACATCAACTATTCGCACGCCTTGTGGAAAAAAACACGGTGTCACCCCATCAAACATGTTAGTTAGACCTCATTCTTAATTACTTGATATGGCTATTGCATGTAAAGAATAAGTTTTAGTAAAAAAATTGTTCCCATAGTAGACTATGCAGTTAAAATTGTTCCTAGACTCTAGGCACCTGGAGTAAAACATGCCTAACAACATCAAGGCGTGTGCCTGACCCTAGGATCAACCCTGGGACTGCTTAAATTGCTCAAACTTCTAGAGAAAACTTACTTTAAGAAAAAAAAAAACTTTTCAAAAATAAAGTAATAATCATAAATAGTGTAGTATCTTACAACTCTACGAAGAATAGGCTCCAATGAGGAGCACAGCTTTTGAAGACTATCCACTTTAAGAGCTTCCACAATTACACTGCATGTAATACCGTCCAAGAAATTACGAAAAAATAATGAAGTATAAACTAGTACAAGGTAACATCCAATGAAGCCACAAACAGATAACAAGATAAATTCATCAAAATCAACTTTTTGTTCCACATTAGGTTGGCATAAGCATGACCAAATAATTCTTTCCAAACTTAAATTGTACCATGTTATCATAAAAACACACGAATGTAAAGAACGGTCCTTCAGTTACCATTAATTACATACAGAGAAGAATATAACTGACAAACGTTTGCCCAAAATAAGAAAATCAAAAGCTATATCTCAAAAGCTCAAACACTTTTGTTCTCTCATAGCGCATAAAGAGATTTACAATGATAACCTCCATAGAAACATTTGATACCTCATAAAATGCTTCTAAATCTCTCCTTCTTGATGCCTAACAGAACTGGAAAGGGGTTGAATTTGTACTCTGTAATCACAATACACAAGGGGAACTGAGGAAGTGTGAAGACCTCTATAGGTTTCCGTAATACTTTTTTTCTTCTTTTTCTAATAAGTATCTATTATTAATAAGACAGTAATGGCAGTAGGCAAAACGAGAAAATCAGTAATATAATCATAATTCAATTCTAGTATGTTATCAGTTTCGCAAAATAATATCCTTTCACAATTTATGTCTTATGTGCCAGTCAGCGGGTACCATGATGTTGCCTTGGTAGTGCTTTGTTGGTTCTCACAAATTCAAACATTCCTAGCCCTTTAGACAGTTCAAGTAATGGCTTGTACTTCATTAAAAAATGGGAGTCTAGGAAAAGATGTTGGAGGTTCTTTTTTCCTTAGAATCGTATTTGTTATATTGCAATTAATATTGGCAGACCATGGGATTGCAACTCTTAACACAAAAATGCATGACGCCTATTTTGATTTTTAATTTCAACTTTTCTAATGAGTCAAACATTCAGTTTCCAGATTCCTTCACACAAAAAGTAGCATAAATAGTTTATAATACATCAAATTATACCAAAAAATAACCAAAAATGGCAAAAAAGCAAAAAAGAAGAGAAAATCACATCAATTAAGCAAAAAAACATCTTCAAAACTTGAAATTAACAAAAAATAGCTATAAACACGTAGCTAAAGCTACACACCTAGCAAGAGCAGGTCTTTTCTTTTCAGGTTGTCCTTCTTCAGACTCATTTGGATCTAAACCACGTTTCTCTCTCCTCATAGTGTTGGATCTTTCCATAGCTCTAGTTTGTCTCTGCATTTACAACAATTCTCCAACAAATCCACCAGAAACAAACCCTAATTTCACAGATCTGAAACAAAAAATACCCAAAATTCAACTCACTTTCCACACCAAAATCAACAAATTTAAACTTCAATTAATCCAACAACAAGCTCAAATCGATCTAAGTATTCAATTCACTGAACCAAATTACAAAGAATCAAGAAAGAAAGAAGAGAGAAATCAAACCTGAGACAGAGAGTGAATTGTGAAGCAGACAAGTCCAAGACGCAATAATAATGTGTGATAGTCTACGGAGAGAGAAGGAAGTTTTTATAGATATTTTGTTTGCTGTGACGGCTGGCTTTTCTAAAGATAATGTAAAGAGTGATTAGATTTAGATTTCAACCGTTGGATTATGGTTAATTGGATTTTGAGTATTTTACGGGATTAGACACGTGAGTCCGAATTATTCGCTTTCCACTGTCCCACTGTAGTAAATCTAACAGAGTAGTAACAATCAGGGATTAAAGTGATTTTGTCTTTGCCACAATGTGATGAAAGAAATGTTCCATACTTCCATGGTTTCTGACTCTTTTTGTAGTCTTAATACAGTTTTTACTTTCTAAATTTTTCATAAAAATGCTGGCAAATTAGGGTAGGGGGTGAAATCACTAGTAGCATTACCAACTTACTGATTACTGATATGATTAAAAACAGCTTTAGCTCCAAATATCATCAATCAAAAAATAAAAATAAAAATGATGGCAGTTTTATACTAAATTGGGTCAGATTCCAGTTGGAATCACTGTCTGACCCAGAACAAATGGGTTTCATGATACATTACTATTTACTAGTGTCCATTGTCCATCAAGTCACCCACCTTGTTCCAGAAATTAAGTCACTGTGTATATGCTGATATCAGAGTGGGAATTTATTACACCCTCTTAAAAGAGGGTAGAACACTACTTCCATCGTATCAATACACGTGTCCAAATATAAGTGTAAATAAAACACCTACATATACGTAGAGGCGGCTCAAAGGGCCCATAATTATAAGGAGGCCCTATTTATAAAAAGGCCCTATTTTTTTGAACTCTTTTGTAATTTTGGATTAGACCTAATATTTTTTTTTTAGAGAACTTTGATTTAAGACTAAAAAGATTTCTTGATTAGATCTTAAAAGGTTTAGGTCCAATCCAATTGTGAACTCACTCAGTCTTGATTCTCTCTCCTCTCCTACTCTTTAACACATTGTCTCCTTAAGTCTTAATTTTTTTTTCTATCATTCATTTATTTTTCTTTATTTGTTCGGAACCATAGTTTAAAATTTTGAATCTAGGCAAAATTTCGGATTCAGAAAAATGGTATATTCTGATATTCCGACCCTCGAAATAAATATGTCACCTGAAATATCGAGAATATTCTCGAATATTCCTTGAATTTGCAACGTTGATTCTCTAAAAACCGGCATATTCCGCCAAAATGTCGGGAAGAAGTTTTTAGAAATTGAAATCAATAGTTATCTTCAATCAACTATGTCCCAAAAATGATTGAATAAATTGGCTATTATATCTATCTCAAAAGTTTATTGGAAACTCTTGATTGTTTGAAGATAATAAGCGACTTCCCAACAAAAAAAAAGTTAGAAAATAAATTAAGATTTGAAGAATATACTTTATTCATTCAAGAGTGTGATAGTTATTTATTTTTATTTTTTTTTGTTAGCTTGAAACAAACAATAAATTATTTATAATTATTATTAATATTTTATTAAATAAATGTGTATTTTCATTAATAAAAAGAAAAAGAAAAATAGAAGTATATTTTTATTTTTTTTTAACTTATATTTTGAAGGCCCAATTTTGGAGCTTGCATCTAGCCCCAAAATGGCTTGAGCCGCCACTGCATATATGGATGTTGTTAATCTAGTGGAACCTAAGCACATGTCTCTAAAATATAGGTTCCACTAGGGTTAACCGCACTTATATGTGTACACCTATATATGGACACGTGTATTTGTTTGGTGAAGAGTATTGTTCCACACTCCTAAAGAGTGTTGAACAAATTCACACTCCCGATAGGATCTCTTATTCTGTTGTGGATCCTCTTTCTGACCATATACTATCAAACATCTACTCAAAACCGAAGCAAATGGGGCTTGCTGTTTGATTTTCAGGTTATTCTTGCCACTAATAGATTATACCACCCCAAAAGCTGTTTGTTTTTAGGTTTGCAAGATTTACTAGTAGAAAATGGCTAATAGGCAGGCGCCGCCGCGACGGTTACTATAAGCTTCGCCCCCAAGCTGTGTAGCTAATAAGCTATAAGCTACTAGCTAAATTCATTGAGGTCTTGGTGGATAATGTTGTTTATAAATCCGTGCCAGAAATATCAGTGTTTTTTGCGCAAGAGTTCTGGTTGCTTAGAATGCCAATGGAAACTTTGCTATTTTGATCGAGGGGTTGGCTTGCCACGGAGTTCAACCACCAAATCTGTATCTACCCTGCTGCAAATAGAGTGATAGTGTCATTACAACATTGCTCAAACTTTTCCAATAAGTAGCACTTCCTCAGAGATTGGTGATACCTGCATAAACCCTCTCTAGTACCAGAGGAAGCTGATTCTTCTTAAGAAAATGTTGAGCATTCTTCACATACTATGTGAAAGTGCACGTCGTTGCCGTGCAACAGAAAAGAGAAGCCCGTATAATTTTGTAAAAACAGTTCAGCCCAATCTAAAGCCTAGCAATATTTTGAATTTTTTTATCTTATATTTGATTCCATAAAATCCAGACCCACCATAAACTATTTTTTTTATTTGGAAAGAACTATTTATAGAAACATGTCACAATGGGATAGGATGGACCGCAGTTGAATCAAAAATTTATATATTTTTTAATTTTTTTATCCAATCACTTGCTGCCACATACTCTATTCACTATTTCTTAGCCCCGCTCTTCTAAAGTAGTAAAGATATTGACTTGTATTGCATTTCTGATTTAAAAACATGCACACTCAAAACAACATAGTATAAGAATAAACTTTCAGCAATTCCTAGAGCATGATCCAAACTCCAAAGGCTATGCTTACTAATGATTTTGATATTATCTGTGCATATACTATATAAAATCTGTGAAGTTGCATTATAATATTTGCAGATGGATGGGGAAGGATGTCTATGGTTCCTCATCCCTGTCGGCAAGGCAAGTCGGACTGTAATTGAACTTTAGTGCAATTTATTATAACATCTACTTGTGTAAATAAAGTACACAGAAGCAAAATGGTTCATGATGACTGTAACTTATAATAGACTTGTTCAAATAAGTCCTATTTCCTCTACCCAAGTCATTTCTAAATTCCCATGTAACCCTTTCTTACTCATCCTTTCTGAATAATTGTGTATACTACACCTGAGTCACATACTAGACAGACACATTCTTCCAAGGCTACATTAACAGGCAATGAACATCCTGAACAATTTTCACCAAAACTACACATTCAGCATTATCTTCATAGCTCATCAGAGATTATAACTCACAAGATCTCAATGGTTTCGCCCTTATTTGGCTGAATTCATCGATTTCTCTGTGAAGTTTACTAAGCAGTTGACTGCAAACATCAGGAGAAGTGCAAGGGCCACACATGAGATAAACAACATTACCGAGAGGCCTCATGTAAACACCATCTTCACGGAGTTTCCGAACGAGAGAACTTGCATATACTGATCCATAACTGCACAGAGATCAAAACTATTTTCAACTTGCGTTTTGAGAATATAATACATTAAAGGTCAGTGCATGGAATCACAGATACAATCATCTCATATGTATTGACAAAAATAGGTCTGATATATAAGATATTCATATCTTAAACTAGAAAGCTGACAATCCTTTTCAAGTGATGATGTATGGGTGATGAGTGGGCCTTTTGGTCTTCTTTTCCCTAGCTAGATGTTTTGGTCAATGATGTGATGGTAATATATCCAGTAGCCACTACTCGTCAAAACTAGTATTCAAACAAGCGACCGAAGACATATTTCAGCACCACACTGGCCAGTGATTCCTCATCACCCAAACTACTGTCATTTTGTAGCAGAGACTACAGGCTTTCAACAGTCTGACCCACAGAATTATAGATGATTTGACGAAATCTATTCATAAGACATTAAACCCTCATAGGGGCGACTGGCGAGTTCATCATTGATCTCATTGAAGAAATTCTCATCAATAGATCCATTCTAAGACTTCCATCCTATCAAATGTGGCTATCAACTTATGTTTACATCATGTAAGTAGAACATTAGGGTGAAAAGTTATAGTCTCAATGTGAGACCTAACTTGTATATATAAGGAAAAAAGTGTGTTAGACAAGTCACTACTATTACAAGTGTGTTAGACAAGTCACTACTATTACAAGTGTGTTAGACAAGTCACTACTATTACAATACTCCCGCTCAAGCTGGTGCAAAGATATCGCGAAGACCCAGCTTGCGAATAAAAATTTGAAGATCAGTAGGACTCACTGATTTCGTGAGAGTATCAACAATTTGTGCCTTCGTCCCAACAAAGGATGGAGACACGATACCAGAACGAACCTTCTCTCTCAAGAAATGCACATCGATCTCTATGTGCTTTGTCTTCTCATGAAGGACAGAATCCGAAGCTAAGTAAAGTGCAGATTTATTATCGCAGTGAAGAACAGAGGATCCAGTCTGTGTAAAACCCAACTCTCTGAGAATAGAGCGAAGCCACATAATCTCACAAGTACCCAATGCTAAAGCACGATACTCTGCCTCAGACGATGACCGAGAGACAACTGATTGCTTCTTGCTTTTCCATGTGATAAGATGATGTCCACGAAAAGCACAGAAGCCAGTAGTAGAACGACCGTCAATGGAGCGACCATAATCTGAGTCTGTGTAACACTCCAAGGGACCCTGTGGTCCAGATACATAAAACAAACCTAAGCTAGGACACAATTTCAGCTACATTAGAATATGATCAACCGCATCCATGTGAGACTGACAAGGTGCATGCATAAACTGACTCACTCTACTCACGACAAAGGCTATGTCCGGCCTGGTATTAGACAAATAGATCAAGCGTCCAACAAGACGCTGGTAGACTGATGGATCTGGTAGAGGCGGTCCGGCATTGGTAACTAACCTACTGTTGTATTCTTACTTAGCAACTGGGATGACTACCAACAAGGAAAGCCATCTGCAGGGATGTCCTGTTGCAGAAACAGCGAAGGAAGAGCAGGGATTACCAGCTGCTCATAGAAGAAAGATGCCCGAAGGCAAGGTGGTGATGGTGGTGGTAGCGGTGGTGGTGGTGACGGCTTGGGTTTTGGTTTTGATGATGGCTGGGTTTTGTTTCTACAAGTAACTGCTACCAAGTAGAATATTAGGGTGAAAAGTTATAGTCTCAATGTGAGACCTAACTTGTATATATAAGGAAAGAAGTGTGTTAGACAAGTCACTACTATTACTAGTGTGTTAGACAAGTCACTACTATTACAATAATGTAGACCAATCCTTGTTAAGGTTTCACTATTTATATTGGCTGGTTTGTGCAGATTGTTTAAGGTTAGCATCCCAATCCCTTATTTTCATTACAAGAAACTCTCTAGTTTGGGATCTTGGTCTCCAAGTTATGATGAACCAACCAGTATGACTTTGAAATTTGAATATCTCATCAGAGGATAGACATCATCTTCACATGCAGTGCTTGAGATCATTGATCCATGAATGCAGGTAGTATATCAGAATAAGAAACTTGGTCAACCGAAGATAAGTCCATGGCATTAACAGATATATTCTTTTGCGCCATGTAATAAAGAAAAATAAAAAATGGATTAGTGCACATATTATCACGTGCCTTGTGAATATATACTATATAGGGATGTAAATGGTGCGTGAAACCCGAACCCGACCATATCCGAATCCATATTACCGGGTTTGGATCTTAAAATTAAACCCGAATAACAATATGGGTCGGATATGGATGTAAATATATAACCCGACTCAGATTCGGTTTCGAATATGGGTTTATAAGAATTCGGGTAGACTCCTCCCGTATCCACTGAAATATTTACTAATCTACTCATTTCATTAAAATTTTCCTAATCCAACTATATATATTCAAAATAACTTGTATAATATATTTGTAATATATAAACTAATTGATTTGGAATATATATATGTAAAGAAGATTACTTGGCTTAAATGATTGAAACTACTCTAGAATTACAGGAAGAAAAAAAAAGTTATTTTCTAAATATAATGACTAATTTGAAAATCCAACCAATAAGAAAATTACAAAGATATGCAAAAAAATATTTCTTATTTTTCCTAATTTGTCGGGTCGGATCTGGTTGATCCTATTTTTAAGTGGGTCGGATATGGTAAGAATTTTAGGATCCGATTCGGGTTCGGATCTGAATCCAGGTAGAGATTTTGTTATATGGATCTGAATATGGATATACCCTGATCCGACCCAAACCCGAACCATTTACATCCCTAATACTATAGCATATTTAATTAAGAGATAGCACTAAGAAACAATCACACACGAAAATTAAAGCTGCCAACCAAAAGCTTAAGCATAAGAATTTCAAATAGTAGGAGTTCAAGCGAATAAGATGGTACCCAGCATCACCGCCTTCAGTACAAAGTTCAATTGCAACGAGAGTACCCAATGCCACCACTCTTTCAACTGCTGGATGTGATGATATCTCATACACAAGCTTTGCATCCCATAACTGTGTAAGAGGCATAGGAATAGTACTTAGTAACAAAATGAGATTAAATTAGGTTTACTGAGAATTAATGTGTTATTTGTAAAAGAAAAATTTACTTCAGTTAATATTTTTTTCCAAATCAAAAAAATCTCTCATGCTCCTGAAAATCAATAGTCTTCACTATTGCTTCACTTTAGCCTCCAATAGTGGCGCAGCCAAGATTTTCTTTGAGTATGATTTTTTTTTTTTCATTTTTTGTACATTTGATAAAATTTTCTTCCCTAAAATATTAAACAAAATCAAAGGCAAAAATAGAAAAAACTTGAGGACATTTTATATAACAAACAACTGTCACAAAATTTAGTGGTGAAAAAATTGGTGATAAAAATGTATATTGAATTTCGCACCTAGGTCAGTATGCCATATGTATAGTCCATTTAAATCTTCAAGTATCAGACCTAAACTTTTTACTAATGTGTATTAAAAGATTGGGAGAGAAAAATATGTATGTAGTTATGTGTATAATTAACAGTCAAAACTGTTACTACCCTCCTCAAACTCCTGTACAACTATACAACTTTTACCGAGCAAAAAAAAAAACAGTCATAACTAATAGATACCTCTCTAAGCTTCTTCTCTTCGGCATTGATATTTTGATTTCTCACTGGATCTTTAAACCATTGGATGGCTTTAGTAGCCGCTGTGCATCCCATTGCATGTGCAGAGTAAGAGTGCCCATGCAAAAGGGCCATGAGCTGAAATCAAAACAAAAGATATAAACATTTTATCAGTACTAATAAACTGAGTATGTAATTGACAACCTCATGCATGTCAACATGAAATTCATCTGTGAATTTTTGTTCGAACTATAGATTAAATCTCTGCGTTGAATCCTCAGGAAACGAACAGATTAATTTTTCCAACCATCATTGATTCAAAAATAAAAGGTAAGTTGAAAGGAAATCGGAATTCTTTCAGAGAAGGAAAAAAGAAGGCATTTTTATGAAAAAAACCTAAATTTACGTATATAACTGTACAACAAGTAAAATATTTTACATCAGAAATGAATTCAAAAAGAAATAATCTGTTCAGTATCATAGAATTATAGAAAACGTTAAGGCTTTAAGCCCATATGAGGATGGTTGAAGTTATCAAATTTTGGGTTTTCACAAAAGCCACAACCTGCTCCTACATTAGCGTGTGTTTAAAAATATATGGTAATAATTGCAAAGACAAATGAGACTGCTGAAAAATAAATGGGAGGAGGGAGTGCCCTCCATTATTGTCACCTTTGTATCCCCTTTAAAAGCATCAAATACAGACTCAGTTGCCAATGTGGCAGCCAAAGGTATCACCCCACCACTCATCAACTTCC
Organism: Aquilegia eximia; assembly: GCA_023053565.1. NCBI lineage: Eukaryota > Viridiplantae > Streptophyta > Magnoliopsida > Ranunculales > Ranunculaceae > Aquilegia > Aquilegia eximia. Next base: position 12,384,761 of record JALIGU010000007.1, read on the forward strand.
CAAAACAAGCTATATCTGGTAGACATCCAAGTAATTCTGCTGCAGACTAGATAATGAACACCGGACATTAATAATGTACTGATGGATCAATAAATGAGTTCACTTATGAGTGTCATCACAAACCTCAACTCCAAGACGCCAAAAACCTGTAAAAACCTCATCAAATATAACTGGGATTTTTCGACTTCGGCATTCTTTAACAAGTAATCGCTGGAAAAGGGGATCAACCATATGCATTCCACCAGCAGCATGTATAACTGCAAAATTTATACTTGTTGAGTCATTTATTATACTTCATATGGAAAACCCAAAGGAATGTAGACAGGAGACTAGGGATTGAATACAGTGATTCACTCAAATGAAAATGGATCAGCCAAAGAAGAATCATCTTGCCTGGTTCTATAATTAGTGCCCCGAGATGACTAAATTCTGACTCAGAAAATAACAGCAGTTGTTGTGATATATAAGTTGAATAACTTTGGGCAAGATCTGAAGATTCCCGACTTTGAGAAAACAATTCACTTTGCGAGCTGAAGGCTGTAAAAAATGTACAAATACGTTACACCCTGAAAAAGAAACACAAATGTCGGTAACAGTGACCATGCTTTGCTTACCAGTATCTTCCGGTTTCAACTTTTTAGACTGCAAACCTTTGGGTAAGGAAAAATTCCAACACCCATTGCTCATAAAGATTGTTGGAGGATCCAGGAAAAGGCCCCTTCCTCTGTACCTGCAGATAGACACAAATCTATTTGTTATGTGCTTAGATAGGAAACTAGCATAGATGTTTTCATCCTTCATTTCCTATGAAGTAATTACTTCTTCTAGGCTGATTATTGTATCAACAACCGTAGATGTAACCTTACAAAGCTTATGCAGTACACTTTGTACATCACATACAGACTCGCAGTTAAGATTTGCCCATCTTCACGTGAGGGTAGAGGTAACTTTGGTTGTTAAACTTTTTCTCTTGATCAAATTGAACTCCTATAAAAATAGCTGGCCAGCAATATTCAGATGTCCTCGTCTTACAGCAATACTAGATGCAAGCGACAACTAAATACTACCTGGCCCGCAATACAATAAACTAGGTCATATGGAAGAATATCTTATTTAAACTCATGTACGAAGAGAATACAAATAAGTAAACTCAAGAAGCTTTGAGCAAGCAAAGTTTAAAACTGTGCAACCAATTTGCTTGATAACCAGAAAAGGTAGAACTAATAGTATCCCACATGCCATCTAGGAGACTAGGGACTGAGAATGCATACCAAGGCTGTTGAAGAAACCCCGTATACGATGACGGTGCTTGTACTTCCATTGCACCTAAAGTGTCACCATGATAAGATCCACTAAGAGCTAGGACCTGAATGAAAACAACAAACAATTAAATCTGATTGCAAGAAAAGCCCAATTTCCTAGATCTGCACACTATTGTATTTCTGTTAGAGATTTTTGGACTTACCCCTACCCCCTATAAAAAGTAAATCATTCAGTGATACATTCTGCTAAACAAAACAAAATGAAAAAAGAAAAACTCTGAAGTTTGAATTGGCAATAAATATAGCTTCAATATCTTATCTATAACCAAGAAAGATTATGCAACTCAAATTTTGAATGCTCTGATACAGAAAACAATCAACACAACAGATTTACAAGAGAGCAAATTGCAAACAGAAGAAGAAAGCAAATAAGTAGGATAATTATGGCTGGCCCTGGTGATCAGTTGGTAAAGTGATGCAATTCCATTTGGAAATATAGACTTTTGACATTTTTTTCTACAGTAAGTTTGGACTTAGGGACCTAGGCACAATATTATCACATGCTATTATTACTATCGAAGTAATAGCAATAAGTTGTGGAGAATAGAACTTTACACGAAATTTTACCTGAAGAGAACAGAATATCAATTGTACTAGTATATTTCTTGTACTAGTCTCTTTTGAAGTGATATCGTTAAGGGGTGCAGGTTTTTTTTTTCCTTAAAAATATAACTTCTTTTTTCATTATTCTTATTGCAAACATTTGCATCAAGTGATAAAACATAAAGGATGAAGTTAAACAAAAGAAGCTTACTTTGAACTCAAAAAACTTTTCTACAGCATTTTCATCTTGAAATTTCAGGACCCCATGATCATATGAAAATTTTCTGAATGCCATTTTAAGAGCTATTTCAATAGCAGTAGATCCATTGTCAGAAAAATATGTCCTAGAAGCCCAACCTGCTCAAGAGAAAACACAGTATATATTGATTAAAAAATTAAAACTTTAAACACCAATCAGATATAAGGAAAATGCATTTCACTGAGAAAAAAATTCCAAACAAAAGGTTTGGTGTATGGTTCGCAGGAATATGATATCTGGAAAAAGTAAGAGAGCAAATCCCAGGAAAATAAGGATTGTTAAGAGAATTTTTAAAGATAAATACACCTTCCCATATATTCTAAACTAGAAACAGGAAACTCAGATGGAATCTTATTTTTTACAAAAAGTACAAGCTATTCTTAGTATTTTGATATCATAAATTACAATTAATTACTAATTAGCAATTATGCATTCATGATAGGATGGTACAAACAATGTATATTCCTAATAATCAATGTTTGATTGAGGTTCACCATAGAAGTATTTAGTAAAGAAAATGCATGAATATCAACGATGAACTGTCAATTCGTATTACTTGATGTGAACAGAAAACAAGCTCCTACTTCAAGGAGAACCAAGAAAAGAATGATGATATTATTCTTATGCCAGTGGTACAATATGAGCTTTGGAAGCATGTATGATTACATCGTTTGATGATTATGAAAGAAAGATATTTATGTCCAGTTTAAAGTTATACTAACTCTGCTTGCTGGGATTACTATACTATATTAACGATCGCCTTGAAAGAGCACTCTTTTGCATGTGGTATCACTTATCACTTTCTCAAGGAAAAGTTTAGATGCAAACTCTAGGTTATTAACAAAGAATACATCACAGAGGGCTTCTAACCGATTATGTAATTAATAATTACTTGGAATTGGTCTATCCGAGAAAGAATGTTTCCCTTTTGGATTATTTGTATTGGCGATTTGAAGTTTACCTGCAATGTTTTCATATCTTCTTAGGCTCTTAGCGATGTCCTATGTTGCTTATTAAAATCATTGAGACAATAATGTTCAAATGAAGAAAGCCTCTTACACGCTTTATTAATCTAGGCATAGGAAATGCAGAGGAAGATGCTAAATAGAACGACTAACCTCTTCCTACACCTTCAAGCAAAAGTTCTGCGCAACGCAAAGCTGGCTCATAAGCATTTTCAGGAAACATTACGTGCCCATATCTTGCAGTAGCATAGCCCATCTCTCTTGCAAGCTCAATCTGGAACCACCTAAACAAAGAACTATGGTAAAGAAAAAATAATAATAATAAAGATCCAAGACGTCTTATACTCTTATGACATATCAAGATATGATTGCCACATGTAGACAGCAAGCAAATAGTAACAAGGGAGAAGAGAAACAATAGGCAGGATTATGCATCCCAAGTATGATGAAGAGTTTCAAACCAATCATAGAATTAAATCTGACTGACATCACTTTCTCTCTTCAAATGCAAAATATTTAAGCCACTTCATTCATTTCTAATCTATCTATCGGTCCTTTTTAGGCATCTAGGTGTCGCAGGACGGAATTTATAGCTGCAATCGCGTTCAAGAATATGCACACGGGGGGAAATACACTATTGCATCTAAAGTAATGCTAAGCAAAGCAGTATTTCGTAAGGCACTTCTATGTCTGACTAAGATCATAATGAGATAGAGAAACAATGAGGTAGACACCAGTGGCTACGCTTTCGGAACTTGGGTACAAATAATCAAATGGCTGCAATTAAGAAATTTGGAATAATCGTAATCAAAGGCACAAGAACGAATGGTAGCTAATATTTCTATTTTCATCAATGAGAACAGCCACAAAACAAGAGCCAGAAATTACTTGTTAACTGAACTACCAAGAAAATATTAGAATGGCATTTGCCAGTTTGGCACTAAAGTGAAGCATTGATTTTACATGAGTTGAAGTTTACATCACCTACTAAGGTAGTTTTGGAAGATCAATGGCTGCGGTCGAATATTTTTCGGAGACGAGAATAATAATAACATAGTTATAAGAAAACATAATTCACATGAACCTAGTTATGGGTCTTCTTACAGAATCCATAATATCAATTGGATGATGTCGGACATGAATACATGATAGATGACATCTCATAATTGTGGTAGTCAAGAGTGGTCTCTTGTATTGATAACCACCTTTCGACTTTGGTTCCATTTGTTTTCAAGTAGGGTAGTTGGTCGAAAAGATAAAGGAGGCATTTGGGGGTATTAGTTATTATTTCCCGTCAGAATCTTTTTTTTTTTTTTTTTTTTTCTGTTGGTCAGAACTATGGAAGGAATTGTGATATATTTGATTGGGCATTTAACCTTCTGGTGGCAGTCCATATTTACTTTACTTTTATTTTTGGGAGTCTTTTGTCACGTGTATTGGGGGCAGTCTTTTGTATTGCTGCACACAATTGATATTTTGTCGTGTTGGGCATATACTCGTAGCCCTCGTAGGCCATCTCGGCCTACTTTCAATTTCTGGCATCAATGTATCACATTATTAAGTCAAATAGAAATATTCACAAGAAGATGTATCTATAAGCGACCTGTAAAGTAGCATCAGGGCCTTGCGTCCACCAACTAGCACAAGCATCAAACTGTTGAGTAATATACTCACACTTTCTGACCTGCATTCAACAGAACAAAAAGGAAATGTGAAGAAGTCATACAGTTAGATTAAAACCGTCATAGAATGCCCTATACATACTCAAAGAGTATATTTTAATATGAAAAGCTTCATGTGTACTGAAATTCCCGAAAACATCTCCTCATGCAATAACTCAAGACGGTTTCATCAATAATCAGCAGGGAATGAAGATTGTTTGCCTTTGCCACCATAGTTAAAGAAGTTTATTATCACATCTTTGTGCTAAAAAAAAAAGTTTATTACAATTAAAGTAGAACTTGCTTCCTAATATACCTTGTGGACTGCAAAGTTTTCACCCAGGCGTGAATCAATCACTGTCACAGTTTCTTCAGGAACAAGATTGTGTTGAGTAAATGGCCACCAAAATATATCTCTTGCTTTCTTTGGCATCTCTTGTAATCTGCACACTCTTTGTTGATGAGCATCAAGCATTGTCTCCTTAAGGGAGTGAAATACATCCTGAGATTCATCGAACCATTCAATAAGGTTGTTTGATTCATCTTGTGGAACAGATGGAAGCACAAGAACAGGCACCCTGAAATGATATTGAGAAACAATCACCGATATAATGTCTAACGAATTTTGTCATAACAAAAGTCCTTTGTAAGATAAACACAATAATATTAGATACGAATAACATTGAAATATCTAAGTAATTGCTTACCGGTTCTGCAAGTAAGTTATCAAGGGCACCTCATTTACTAGACCACTATCTTCAAATATTACAGCAACTATATCATAACCTCTAAGTTTCAAGCTTTCATATGCTGATATGGTTCCAGAGATACCACCTAAGCGCCCATCCCCAACAAGAACAACAGGTAACCTGAATGGCCTGGAATGCTAAAGAAAATTAAGAAAGTATGAAGTTGACTGAACTAACACCACAATAACAAGTTTATTGTATTACCAAGAAACCAATACCATTGATACTGATTGAGAAGTTAAAACACAAATATACATAAGTTATAAAATATGATGTCCACCATCACTTTTCGTAAGAAGTTAAAAACATAGATACAGTTTGACTATAAGAAAAATGCGTCTGTCTGACTGTGTATTCAAGACAATGAAGATTGAGGACCGTGCGTGTGTGGATGTTTGTGTGTGTGGATCATCAAGGAGGCACGTGACAAATTATTACAGCATCTGGTGTGTTTAAACCTTGGTTTAGCTTGATTTATCATTCCTTTTGTGCAGGGATATTTTAGTCTTTTCATTCCTGTGTATATTGACTTTTGATCATAGCTTTTGGTAGGTTTTAATGTCCCAGAAAGGTTAAAGCTTTACAATTAATATCAAACACATCCTAATTTCCTTTTTAATAGTTGATGAGTGATTATTGTAGAATGCTGTGGCAAGGTTAAGGTATGAAGCAGTGAAGGGATTATTTGTCTAGACTCTACAGCCATTTGGAAGTGTTTTCCATCGTATTTCAATCTTTTCAGATGCATCTCTCTCTGTACTTCTAAATTGGTATGAAACCATTTAAGATCCCATCATCATGCCACCTTTTAAACTGATTTTTGTCTCGTTATTCTAGAATTTAAATCCGACGTTAGTTTATTTGATGCACTTACTTAAATTCATACTGGAGAAATTTTGAGGAGGAGAAGGTTTATTGAAGATTTGGTTGATTGCCTATAAGATAGCAAAAATCCACCCTCACTGATAATCTGGTGTATAATTGTGGATCTGTGATGGGACTTTAACTATTTTAATGTTTACCTCTCAAAAAAAAAAATAAAAAAAGGTAATATAATATACCAAGTTACCAACATGTGATTACCTATTTAAATATGAGTAAAATGATACAAATATTTTTGCATTATTCTTGGAATCTTTGTTCTTTTTTTTCATTGATCCCAGCTTGTTAGATTTTAGGCATTGCACAGTCCTGCATAATATGATCTCTTTATTTGAAGCATCAATATTCTGACCTCGTATGAGTCCCATTATATATCAACTTGGTTACTCTTTCAGTCAAAACTCAAAACCAATATTCTGCTATTAAAAAAAGTATTGTTTATATCATCCTTCCCTCTTGATAACATTCTGTCTATTAACATTCCACATGATTAAATGTTACAATAACACATCCAATTTATAGTTCATGTGTCACTTTTGTGATGTCGTTGGATTAAAACGTTACTGGTCATTCGTGGAGTCAAATTAGCAACTGAGTTTTTTGAAAATAAATCCTTCTGAATGTACTTCTATGGTAAAATTGATAAAAAATACAACGTACTTTACCATTTTTTCCCATTAATACAATGTACAAAAAAACTGACCAAACAATGCTTGTACTTTCGTTTTGTTTCTACGTTATACAATCTGTTAAAATGAGCTAACAGACTGCTTATCTGTACAACATTTTCTGACGTGGTTTTATTTAATTAAATTAATTTGCTGAGGTGTAAAAAAATAACAAAAGTTTTAGTAATCCACGTGTTATCAGATCTTATTTCCACATGTTTCGATCTTAGCCGTCTACAAATCCGCTCGTGATTCTTACAAAGACTGCATACAAGTATCTCAAAGGTTCTACTATTAGGACAACACCCTTTCTTGTTCATTCTTCTGTATTGATCCAAAGCAGATTCCATTTTATCATTTTCACACAAAATCTCTATCAAATAATTCAAGGTTTCGACATTAGGTATAATTCCAGCTTTCACTATTTCTTTATAAGCAAACAAGATAGACTGCAAATCCCTCTTCTCCTCCATTAAAGTACGCAACAAAACATTACATAATCGAATTGACGGCTTAATTTTACCCAAATTCATAATCTCAAGTACCTTTAAAGCTTCATCTAATCTATGGTTTTTGGCAAAAGAATCAATCAAAGAAGCAAAAGCTTCCTTGACATGTGGGCATTTCCCCTTAATCATCTCACTGCAAAAAAACTCCATATCTTTAACATTTCCAACCATACCCAGTTTTAAAATCACCCAAAAATATGTATCAGCAGTATGATAAAATCGTTTTTTTATTAGAAGCCCATTTGAATATTTTGATTGATGAATTAAGATCTTTAGTAGAATCTAAAACTTGAATTAAGTTTTCTGTATTTAACTTATTCTTCAAAAATCGAATCTTTACTTCAAAATCACTACTATTGAGTGAGTTTTGATCAGTTTCTGAAGAATTTGAGATATGGGTAGCACATGAAATTGAAGAAAATGATGAAATGAAAGCTACCCATTTTGGAATTTGCTTAGAAACTATCAAAGATGAAATCTTTATTGCCATTAATGTAAAACAAAAGAAAGAAAAAGACATGAAGCCTGAATTTTGATATTAGAAAGCTAGGTTTTTTTAAACTTTGATTTGGGGAAAAATCGATTTGAGAAGAAGAAGTGGTGTAACTTGTTTCTAACAGAGAATCACGTGAGAATCACGAGCGATTTTATAAACGGTTGAGATTGAAACATGTGGTAACAACATCTGCTGACACGTGGATTACTAAAACTTTTATTATGTTTTTTACACCTCAGCAAATTAACTTAATTAGATAAAGCCACGTCAGATAATCTTGTACAGATAAGCAGTCTGTTAGCTTCATTTTATCAGATTGTATAACGTGGAAACAAAACGAAAGTACAAGCATTGTTTGGTCAGTTTTTTTGTACGTTGTATTTTTTATCAATTTTACCTACTTCTATGATATAACTTTTAAGTCTAATCCCATTAGATTAACTATTGTTTTTAAATGAAATGTTAATAGAATCGTAGAGAAAGAAATAACATTGTACCTGTACAAATCACACTGAAGAGTACCCGAAGGCCCTGGACTAGCAACACCTCCTGCAGTCTCAATAACAGTCCAAAGATCTTTACCAATGTCGACTTCCTCTCCAACCCCATATCCCAAACACTTCTGCAATGACTGCAACAGCAAAGAATCTTCCGCAACCGCAGTTTCCCTCTCTGCAGCTAAATGTGGAGAAATGGCCTCTTTCCATCCATACAACATTTTACAAACCAACTTAGATGTCAAATTCCTACCTCCTTCAACATCTCCACCAATCCTCTTCTCTTCATACCAACACAAATCTCTCAACCCACCATCACAATTCTCAAATTCAAAACCAAACAACTCTTTCGCAACAGAAACCGAACCTCTAACAGCATGATTTTCAGCAAACAAGGTAATCGGAAGTTTCTTACGAGTAAAAAACTCCAAAACCTTATTATAAACAAAACGTGAATCTGAATCAACAGGGAATCCAGTCTGAACAGGCTTAATGTAATTGAATTGACTAGAATTTGTATTCGATAAAACCGAATTAGCTAAACCAGTTGAAACTAGTGTTTTACCAACACCAGTATTAGAACCCCAAATCATATAAATTGGATGAGAAAGATTCACTTCAATTGGTTCAGATTGTGAACAAGTTGAAATGTATTTGCGAAGATAAGGTAAGAAATTGCAGAAATAACGATGATGATTATGATGAGAACGATTGAAGAAAATTGAAATTGGCAACATTGTTGCCTTTCTAGGGTTTTAGGTAACTGAGTTAAAAACCCTAAAACACTGGATAGATTCGATGATGAGAGAGAATGAGAGAGTGTGTGTGTTTAAATGTTTTGGCGGGTGGGTAAGGTAGGTAGGTAGGTAGTTCAGCAGTAGTAGTTGTACCGACAATGTCGAGATAAACTTGCCACGTGGCAAGATCAGGGTATTTATTTGGGTTGGGCCTTTGAAGGCCCAAGATATAACAAAATATAGTCAATGATGATTGACCGTCAAAATTGAGGATAAACATTAGACAAAAGATTGAAGTGTTCTGAATCATGAAGAAGATTAATTAACATTAAACACTTTGAAAATTATAAAAAGATGAAGAAAGTCAGAAACAAAGATCATAATCATCATCATCATTAATTATCAGATAACAAAAAGCTTTAAAGCACAAGATACGATGTTGTCTCCACGTGAAAAACCCTCATCTTGGTCCACGTTGTCATCATCTTCGTCACCTCGACGTGGTGGTGATTACAGTCCACTTCTCTCTCGTCCCTCTACTTCTCTTGAGATGACCAACACCACTACCACCACTACCTCTTCTCTTGCTCCTACGATCTACCTTGGTATCGATGTTGGCACGGGTAGCGCTCGTGCAGGTCTGTGCATCTCTCTCTCTTCTTTCTATTAATTTCTCATTCATCTTCATATTGTTTTCTTTCTTGATTGCAGTTGATTTTTTGTTTATTGGTGTTTTGATTAGATTATTACTGTTACATTCACTGTTGTTTGATGTGAAGATTAAAATTTAAAATAGTAAGTTTGAATGAACACAAAGGTTATGTTACATACTATATAAGGTCAATTTTAACCTATTACACAATTTGATTCTTTAGTGTGATATGTGTGCAAATTTATGAGACAATACACTTGTGTTTTTATGGCCAGCACGCAATGTATGCAGATTTTGTTAGATATCAAGTCTTTGATTATGTACCATATTATTATGTTTACGCTTTGAAACTACACACTTCATAAGAGAACTGTTTTTGGGCAAAACACCAACCCTGCTGCATGTTAGAATGGTAGTATGTAACAATCTGCGACTCTCATTACCTTTGGATTGACAATTATTAAACTCTCCTATAAGTGAGATCTTGTATGTCAGGGTGTTGGGTTGTGGCTCCCAGCCATGGTTTCTTATGGTTGGACTGGAACTTAAGTATCAGTTCTTAAATCGTATGTAGCAACTATTTGAATCAAGCCTTCAAATACTTAGGGTGGGGAGATACTATCTCTAGGTATTAACTCCGTGAGCGTTTTAGTTTTTACCATCCAGTGTACAGTTTGCATATTACAAAAATCACCATGTTAGGGTTTTCATCATTCCGTGTGTTTATTATGTACATGATATCATCTTTGTATATGGACTTCGTGAGTATATAAATACTCACAAAGTAATTGGTTGAAGTTATTTTCAGTAAATAGTTTCTGTAAACGTTATTGACGAAGGAATGTGAAAGTGATGGCTCATGAATTATCTCTCAATTGGTGGCTACTTGATGCAGGTTTGTTTGATGAGGAAGGAAAGCTTTTGGGTTCAGCTAGCAGTCCTATACAGATATGGAAGGAAGGTGACTTCATTGAGGTGATAGTCTGATAGATAATCTTCCTTGGTTTATTTTCACTACATTGTCTTTCTGTTGCTTCCAGTTTAGTTGGTTTGTACATTCCTTTAATTAAGACATTTGTTATATATAATCTTTGAAATAAATTTGCAAAGGGAGTTGTATCTGGAAGACAATAATGTTTGAAAATTCGCGCACTTTATGAATAAATTCTTAATGACAGTTAATGCTCTATACTATCTAAATAAGTCTGTCTTACTACACTTTGGGTGCACATAATAAAGACAATGTTTAATGTCCAACCAGCAATCTTCAACTGATATATGGCATGCCATCTGTGCGGCGGTCAAGTCAGCATGCTCTCTAGCAAATGTTGACGGCAAAGAAGTAAGCAGCGTGGGATTTGCGGCTACTTGTTCTCTCGGTTTGTATCTGACATTTCTTTTCATTCATGAATCCTACTTCTGATATTTTTTCCTCATGTACAATATGACTGAACTCGTTTTATACTTATTTACGCCATTATGTTTGTTGTGTGTTACTTTCATTATTGCCTTAAGTGGTAGCTAGACAACATTTTCATCTCACATAATCCATCTTCTCACTCTCTCCATTAGTCCTTCACCAAATGACAAAATGAAGCATGCTTCTTGCTTATAAAACACACCAACACATTTTAGAGTCCAGCTGAGCCCAGTTGGTAATACCTTTGGGCGATGATACCAGAGGTCTGGGGATTCGATTCCAGGCAGTGCATCTTTGAGTTACTGATCTCGTTAAAAAACAGGCTTGCCAATCAAAAAAAAAAAAAAAAAAAAGAGTCCAGACTCTTCCATCAAAATAGAATGTTAAATAATTATGCATATTGTGCTGGGCAAATGAGTTGAGAGCACCAAAGCATAGTTTGGGAAAAACACGGACGCCTTTGGACTTTCTACCGCAGCTGCTATTTTATAATAAATTCAGAGTCTGGAGAATTGTTCTTTCACTTGATACAAAGGAAGGATCTATCTCCTCAGCTTCTATCTAGCATTTATGTATCTAACTAAGAATGTGCTTATCCATGCACCATATTGCAACCCACCAAGTAGTGCATCCTCATCTATCTTAACATAAAGTCACTAGTATCAAGTATCAACAATGTTATTTTTTCGTTTATTATTTTTAGCTTTTATTTGTCTGTGGTTTGATGGATTTAACTTTTATTTAGAAGGCAAGTGCTAAAACAGCAACAGTAAATTTGAATTTTGCATGACCCTAGACATTCGAACTGGATTCACACCCCTTCACTGGCAATCCAACATCCGTAATCATGTCAATTATATATTTCAAACTCTTGGATTTGTAGTTGATATATTTTGATGTCTCATTAGATATTTTGAAGAAGTTTTTTTTTCAAGGAATTTCCATTTGTAAATCAATATTGTCCTTATCGGAAATCAGACTTGAGATGCGTATGATTAGGACAGGAGAATTTTATGGTTCCTCTGTCCTCGAGAGAACTTTCTCTATTAAGTTTACTTTGAGCACTTTCATTAGCACAGGAAACGTTCATGCCTTGACGTAAGAGAGTATATGTTGGTCTTCCCTATGAAACTCTCCCGATAGAATTTTCTCATAAGATCATCCTGGAGATGAAGAAACTGCTTACATGTATAAAGAAAAAAAATTACATTATCACGCATGTTTTGGCGTCTAAAATGTTGAGATATAACTTATAATACTAGTACCATACACACATGCATGTAGATTCACATCCTTGTCCACAAGTTATGACTAAATATTGGAATGATTTGTTTGCAGTTGCTGTGGATGCTGATGGCTCTCCTGTTACAGTTTCTTTAAGTGGTGATTCAAGAAGAAATATTATTGTATGGATGGATCACAGAGCTGTCAAGCAAGCAGAACGAATCAATTCCAACAACTCACCAGTCTTGCAATATTGTGGTGGTGCTCTATCTCCTGAGATGCAACCTCCAAAGGTACATTGTTTATCCTTTTTTTTTTTTGGCACTACACCTCAAAAATACTAACTCTTATATAATGAAGCTTCAGTTCAAGGCTCCCCTTGTTGAGGTGTATATGTTTTTGTTACTTATCTTTCTGTCCGTTTACTAAACTATATGCGTTGCTCATTCCTTTATTCTATATACCTTGTTCTTTGTGATTTTTACTCTTCTATAAAATATTTGCTATCCATAATTAGAAAGATCTGTTTAATGGAAAGTTAATTGTTGCAGCTTTTGTGGGTAAAGGAGAATTTGCAAGAGTCGTGGTCCATGACATTCAGATGGATGGATTTGAGTGATTGGTTGTCCTACAGGTTTTATTCTATATGCTTTCTGACACTACAAAACCTACAATTACGTTAATGGTTGGCTCTGGCAAATTTTTGCAGAGTAAAATTGTATTTGGTTGCTAACTCCAAATTTCTTAATATTTGACGTTTTTCTTATTTACATGAATATTCTTTAGAGCAACAGGAGATGATACTCGCAGTCTATGCACAACTGTCTGTAAATGGACATATCTTGCTCACGCACATATGCAACAGATCCCCGATACTGATTCACGGGATATGGAAGCATGTGGATGGGATGATGACTTTTGGGAGGAGATTGGGTTGGGAGATCTTGTAGATGGGCATCATGCTAAGATTGGTAGGCTGTGTTACACAATTTGATTTTAGTTCATTTGTTTATCTAAGGGATAATAGAATTATCAATCACACTTACAATTTGAATGGCATAATGAGAAGAATATGGTGCTTGTAGTTATGTGTATGTGTTTGTGTGTTTTGGCCTTTTGGGGAAGGGGTTATTCGAATTTATAATTTAAGCACATCTCAGACATCAACTGTGACGCTGCTGTTGACACGTACTTATATGACTCCTTTTACTTTCTTTTTTTATGAAAGGACTGTTTTCAGCTGTTTCGTTTGCCTGTTTGCCCCTTTAACGTAGCAAATAGTGATACACCAAAGTTTAGTTGATAGAAAATTTTAAGTGGCCTACTAGGGGTTTTTTCATTTACGAATTTAGTTGCATTCTATGTATCACGCGTAACTATATAGACTGGTAATTGTGCAAACATGAAGATTAAGTTGATGCATTCATATGACATGGATGACATCTATATTCTTGCATCTCAAGAGATTTCTTTCCTTTTGTATCATTTTCCTCTTTGTTGCATTCTTTTCTGTAAGTTGTTTAATGAACTGAAAATTGGAAGAGGTCACTTCCACGGTCAATATGACTGGTTCTACCTAAGTACCTATATATATATTCAGTGTGTCTCTTGTCGGCTACAGTTCATGACTTTGCTAAATAATGCAAACAGGAAGAAGTGTTGCGTTTCCTGGCCATTCTTTAGGCTCTGGTCTAACGGCAACTGCTGCGAAGGTAAGAAACTTCTTACTTACATTGATTTCTAAAGGTTCTCCCTTTGAGATCTTACAAAATGTAGATCTTTTCATCCACTATATATTTTTCACGAGTTTTTTCTAAAAAGAACCTTAATTTTCAGGAGCTGGGTCTGGAAGTAGGAACTCCTGTTGGTACTTCATTGATTGATGCTCATGCTGGTGGTGTTGGTGTCATGGAAAGTGTGCCTGTGTCAGATTCCAAAGCTACAGGTCTCTTTTGTCTCTCCATATGTGTAGCCAATTGTATATACAGTATCGTTATTGATGATATGGTTTATTTTCCAGAGGATGACAAAGAAGCTATATGCCATCGGATGGTGTTAGTCTGTGGAACATCCACTTGCCATATGGCTGTATCACAAACGAAAGTATTCATTCCAGGGGTTTGGGGACCATTCTGGTCAGGTATATTTTTGTCACTTGGTCGTTATTTTGTTGATACAATTTAAGATTTTGAGGCCTTCTCATCCACTTTGTGGTTTCTTCTAATTGATTCTTCAAACTACCTTCCACAAAGCCTTTCTTGTAAACCCATCAATAGGTTGGCCACTTCTTGGGAAATGTTGTATTAAGCCCTGCAAATTGTAGTCTTAGGCATCCTAATCGTCAGGTAGACTCAGGTTTAGATGGTACACCACTTCTATCTCAGATCAAGGTTTGTCTGGTTGTTTTCTTCACAAGGTTTCCTGGTATTTAGTGGTATATGATCTATTTTATTTTAGGATGAACTTAAGTAAAGTTCTCTCATAGGAATTAGAAGGCCTTTCTTAATTCCAGATTTAAGCAGCTACATAATTGGATTTTTACTTTTATCTGCATGTTCAGCAATGGTACCTGAGTACTGGCTCACAGAAGGTGGACAGAGTGCAACTGGGGCTTTGTTGGATTACATAATCAACAATCATGTTGCTGCTCCCCACCTTGCAAACCGTGCTGCTTCTCAAGGTGAGTCGTTTTGACTCGTAGACATAGTCACATAGATTGAAATAATGTAATATAAAGTACCACAGATGCTGAATCTATAGAATACGTAAGATAGATTGTGCTCATTCCCTTGTTGCTGTTCACCCATATTCCAGGTGTATCTGTATTTGAACTACTGAACAAGATATTAGAATCAATGATGCATGACTTGAACACACCTTTTCTTGCGGCCTTGACTGAAGATCTGCATGTCCTTCCAGACTTTCATGGGAACAGGTACACGCTTCTAAAGTGCTGTATAATATGGCTCAAATATTAAATCTTAGAAAATTAAGCATTACTACATCCATCTTTGTGATGACATAGGTCTCCCATTGCTGACCCAAAAGCAAAAGGAATGATTTCTGGTTTGACACTAGATACAAGTGAGAAACAGCTGGCTCTTCAATATCTTGCTGCAGTTCAGGGTATTGCATATGGAACACGGCATATTGTGGAGCACTGCAATTCTCATGGGCACCATGTAAGCATCAATTTATCGTCTTGAACTTATCAATTTTGATTGATAGAATCTAATTCTTAAATAATTGATCTTGATGCAAATAACTGAGAACGAGATGGGGTTGGGTTGCCAATATGATGACGGCAACCTGTTTCTCAAGCTCTTTGTTTTCTTTTTATATGTTTATATACTTCTTTTTCTTCTTTTTTATTTTTATTGTGTTAAACATGTCTGCCTGTTCTTGGTGTTTGGTTTGCCTGGTGTTATCCATGGGTGATCTTTGAACGTGAGCACTGTGGGCAAAAAAGTTGTCATTTATATTTGTATTATTTAGGCAGTAAAAATAGTGTAAAGTTCATGTTTGTAACAGTAATCATAATTTGGGTTTGCTGTGCTATATCTAGATTTAAGTACTCTGTAGAAGAAGAAGAAGATATCTAAAGATTTTATGTAGGGAAACTCTTGCGTATAGAGATCAGGAGATAATAATAATAATTAATTAATTAATCAAACTCATATATACAGTAGTGAACTACTAGTCTACTATTAATCGCAGATTTTGCTTTGCATGGAGGGTAATATACACCTGCATGTTGAAGAACTGTCTGTTTGTACAAAAATTAGAGCAAAGTATTGAAAGACTGTACTCTATGTCAGCT
Source organism: Aquilegia eximia (assembly GCA_023053565.1). NCBI lineage: Eukaryota > Viridiplantae > Streptophyta > Magnoliopsida > Ranunculales > Ranunculaceae > Aquilegia > Aquilegia eximia. Next base: position 12,401,165 of record JALIGU010000007.1, read on the forward strand.
TATCCACTTAATATTTTATTCAGAAATATAACCTATTCTATCTTAGTATATAAAAGAGTGAAAAAGTGCTGTTGATAGAAGGCCAAAAATAATGTTCAAGTTATACAGGCTGATAATTTAGTATTGCCTAACTGTCTACAATCATTTCCGAATCATAACAATGAAACTTCGGACTCAACGTATAAACTGATGTAGTCCTGGGTTATCAAATAGATTTGCTTGACAGCTTACTTGAAGTACTATTTAGTTTTTAAAGAGTGGCTGATGTATCTGCTGTAGATACATAAAATGCCTTTCCTGTGTTATCTTTTACTTGGATATATCAACTGATTTAATTAACTGGTTGTCTCTCCATCAAGCAGATAAACACACTTCTCGCATGTGGTGGACTTGCAAAGAATCCATTATATATTCAAGAACATGCAAATATTATTGGTATGTGTTTTTCTCTCCTGCTTTCACGCAGTGCATATATTTTATATATTATGTGGAAAACCTGAAACTATCTCATTATGACTACACAGGTTGCCCTATAATTCTTCCTAAAGAGAGTGAGTCTGTACTATTGGGTGCTGCCATTCTTGGTTCTGTTGCTGCAAAGAAGTATTCTAGTCTACATGATGCCATGAAAGCACTGAATGCAGCTGGTCAGGTATGCCCAGAAATCTGCAGATATCTTTTTACTTAGTACGGCTTTCTCTTGAAGCATGTCTAGATTACCCAAATGCTGGATCCTTGCAACCCATCAATGCTACTTCAATTATATCATGCCACTTGGTACTTGGTACTATGCAAAAGATAGCAGCAAATCTGGCCTAACTTTTGATAAGAATGAGACTCTGAATACAGAGTTAGGTCACATTGTGATATTGTTCTCACTCAAGTTATGACATATGTCATAGGTGCATAAGTCAATTTTTTTGTATTGGTACTTTGGAAATTTCTGCCTGCTTGTGGATTGTGATTAAAGTGCATAATTCTAATAGAGCTTCTTTTTTTTTGTTAAGAGTGAAACCACCTACCAATACAACCAAAGCCTAAGAGCAGGATTGGTAGAAGTTTTGATCTTGTAGGTGGTAGACTGGTAATGGAAGTATTTTGACTAATTGTGTTTTCTTGTGCAGGTGATTCATCCAACTACTGATCCAAAGGTGAAAAGGTACCATGATGCAAAATATCAAATTTTCAGAGAGCTTTATGAACAGCAGCTGTCTCATCGCTCTATTATGAGAGAAGCAATGGCCTAGGTGCTCAATACCATAAAAGAAAAAAGAAACAAAAGCAAAAGCAAAAAGATAAGCATACAGTCATAGCATCGTCAGAATTGTGATTAAATGTATAAAACTGATCTGTGCAGTGAAATTTTGACCTTAGGAAATAGGAACCTGGTTTTTGGCAGTTGATCAATGTAGAAAATTATATCTCCTACTATATTTTTGTTACGTAGGTCTCCAGTGCCTGCACATTGAACTTTTGGTCATCAATCTTTACATCAAATTGTCACACTTTGATGAGGCAAAACCCTTCATATGTCCAAATTTAGTAAAATAATGAATGTACTCATGCCACCTTCATTTTTGAGGTCTACCAAGCAGCAGTTATCTTCATTTTGAATGTTGGCATTCCAAGGGAACTCAAAGATGAAGCTAGCTGGGCTGGCTGCACCTAAAGTACTTCTATTATGTGTAAACTGTGAAGCTCACGGTTGTACAGATAATGCCTCTGAATGAAAACTCTGCAATTAGTTGCAAGTTTAATGGAAGTCTTGTTTTTTACCTACAAACTGGTATGCAATTTATTGATATATATACTTATGCTTGACCATGTGACCCTTTGTACTAGAAGGATTTATAGTCAGATTAGTCTTATTGTACTCGCTTTAACATTTTAGAGAACAATTTGAAGATGTGCTGGATTCATATCCATTTGAAGTTTTCAATATTCATCATCCATTGATAGTTAGACACATGAAGAGGGTATCAAAAGTGAAGCTGTCATATCCATTTGTGTACTTTTAAACGTTCATACATGAGGGGCTAGAAGCTTTTTTTTTTTTTTTTTTTTTTTTTTTTTTTGTACTTGTACTGAATTAGAAACAATATTTTTATGAATATCTCCTAAAAGTATTACCTCTCAAAACTTTTGCCAAAAGTATTACCACTGAAAAATACACAAAAAAAAAAAATCTCCAAAGGTAATATTTTAAGTTTGATGATCTACTTCAAAATAAATCAACAGATAAACAAAACCTACAAAATGGTTTAGAAGATTTTTCAGTAAAAAGCATGAGGTTAATTCCCTACTTATCATTTTATCAACACTATAGTCTATATAGCCAAGCAAAATTTTCAATTTCCATACAATGTTGAACTTATCACGTGATGTCTATTGAAGAACAAGTTGCTTGAATACATACATCAAATTAAAACAATGCTCAGCGGGTCGTCTTTACGTTTCCCTTCCTTTTTTCTCTTTTCTTCTGCAGCTTTGGCCCTGATCTGCGTCTAGAAACTGTCTTCTGCTGCTTTTTGTTCACAGGTATATTGTGCGGCTTCTTAGTCTCCCCACTTGGTCTTGGAATAATTTGTGTCTTTTGCTTATCTTCATCTTCCCGAGATATCTCACTTGTAGTCACCATGATTGTCAGGTTGCCAGCATCATACTTCTTTGTTGCTTTAACAAGTATCATGTGGTGATTGAATGGATTGTTTTAGCATCACAAAATAATAGTTTAATGAAGTATTTGGTATCCGAGAGCTAGTTATGAATGACAGTCTACTAATGGTAAGTAACACAACCATTTTATAAACTGCCATCTAAAAACTAGAAGTATTGTTTAAAAAATCAAGCATTTGGAAGTTACAGCAACATACCAGCAACTGCTTCTTTAGGCTGTGTTTCTTCATCTTGGTCAAGGTCGCCGGTTTCTGGTTCTGAACCGTCAGCAGGTACATCTCCAACACCCTGGACATACGCTCTTTCTTGTTTCCTCTGTGTTAATATGTACAACAAGCGCAGTATTATAAAGTGAAACCCCTACCAGTGGGATATTTAAACTAACCACTGCTAATTATAAATTAAAACTTGATCCAGCTACAATTAAACAACAGGTGATCAAGGGATAAAAGGTTTTATCAAGTTGAAAACATTATCTTAGGAATGACGGAGGTCAACTTCATTCTGGCTACAGAACATATGACAAGATTATGAGAGGTGGTCAGTAACCAGTGATGGAACTGAGGCCATGTTGCCATTCACAAAACATATCTAGTTCAGAAATGATAAAATTTATTTCTACTAAAGTCACCAATAAGTCAAATTTCTAGATACAAAGCATTCTTGCTTCTTCCGTTTTTTTCTGCCAAGAAATGCCCTTTTTTCTTATTGAAAGAGAAGTGGAAAACAACCAGAATATATTGAAGCATATGCTCTTGTGAATAACCTTGGCAATCTAGTAGATGGAGAAAAGCAAGACAATCATCCAGCTTTTGGTGTCATTTAACAAATACATTAACCTATACACTTGTACTTTTAAATGTTTGTGCTCTTTGGGGATTTGGGCTAGCTAAGCCATCCTCAGGTTTGCATTTGTGCTCTCATCCTCTTTATTAGGATTGTGCTTAATCGTAACTTGCAGGACATTTCCTTAATCTCTAATGAACTAGATGTGCATGTTCCAAAAAGCCCTAATGTACGATACATTCTCATTAGATGGGATTACTCGTATTTCTTTGGCCTCTTGCATCAAATAGATGAGAATGTGGATAGGCCAGGATAGTTTTAGTAATACGAGGGTGCAATGTTGAACATTTGGGCATGTGTTTCATGGTTCCTACTCCCTAGTCATGATATGCCCTTTTTACTCAGTGCAATTACATGCGAGAGCTACTTTTAACGTTAAGCTGGGCTATATGTCCATTGAATTTTTGCAACAAGCTAAGCAAGGTTACCCGAAACAGCCTATCATGAGTCTGGATAAAAAGTCTTTCAGTTTAGTGAGACTCAAACTATAGTACCTTGTTCTACACAACAAAATAACTTTGTCATTGCCAAAGGTAAATAGGAAAGAGCATATCAAACCTGTTTCCGCTTCTCAATACGCTTCAATCTCTCTTTTGCCTGTATCTGCTGTTGTGCTTCCCTTCTTCTCTTCTTCTTTCTCTTGTGAAAACCACCAACAAAGTCCCTATTCAACAAACCAACATTTCAAATTGAGTTAACTCAGTCACAAAAAAACACCACAAAATAATCTCAATAAAAATTCAAACTTTACACAAATTACTAGCAATGAAGCAAAACCCATGTCTATATTAAATGAAATTGACAGAAAAAAAGGTTTTGTTTGGATTGACATTAAAAACAAAGCAATTAAAAATCCAATTTTTTTTACAGAAGAAATGGTAATCCAAACAAGTCATAAGCAAAAGAAAAACTAGGGTTTTAGTATAGATTTAACTTGAGATCTTTATCGTTGAAAGAAATAGCAAGAGCTTTGTTTTTGAGAGATCTCTTCTTTATATGAACCGATCCAACTCGTCCGATTCCAATCGCTGGTTCGGCTTCTACCTCTTCTTTCTTCTTCCCCATCGCTTAAACCCTTTCTTCTTCTTTGTTTACTTCAGTTGGGTTAAATACTATTGGACCCATTAAATTAATGGGCTGAAATGTTTTTGGATCTTACTGACTAGCCCACTTTAAATGGGCCGGACTTGGTATATGAAGTTTTGAATCACATTCAACAATTTACTCCATGCATTATGCATGAGACCAAATATAAATTTCATGAAATGTTTGGTGAGATAACTTCATAAATCCTTAAACGTTGAAGGCTTGAAGCTGCTTTACAAGCTCAAGTGTGTTGTTTTATACCCTCATGTTTTTGTTAAAATTTAATAGTAAGTGAAAGCGAGATATAGGAGAAAATTGAAGAACATTGCTGCTAGAATTGTGGAAGCATGAGTGGTGAAACGAAATTATAGGTCGTTGGGTTGACACAGACCCTAAACAGCTGTAAAGTGTTTTCTAACAAAGAATGTTGTGAAAAATGTTAAGTCTGTCTACTTACTCACATCGAGCATTTCATAGGGTAATGAAATCACTGCTACTGTAATTTCTTGAGTTTATCAATAAAATGATTTTTTTCTCTTAAAAAAAAAGGAAGAAAAAAGCCTTAACTTTATTCTCAATATATGCTTCCAAATTCTAAAAACTTGTCAAGAACAAAAGTGTTTGATTCTCACCTCAAGAGCAATCCCAATGGGAGGGCATCTGAGAAGGGCAGTGGTATAAAATGCCCTTTCAACCAAAAAACCTCATTGGGGATGGTGGGTCAAATATTCAAGAGTCATCAGAACTTCTAATGTCATTTGAGAGAGTAAGAAAGTGCCATCCAAAATAACATGTTAGTGGTATAAGACGGAATACAGTGTTCCGTTTCGACATCTTTTCAGAACTCCATGTTCTGTCTTATTTACTTTTATTTTGATTCAGACCTTCAAGTTCTGTCTTAACTAAATATTACGGAAAGAATGTTCCGTCTTACAAAAACCGAAATTTATATTTGTAATACCGAAACTTTGAGTTTTGTCTAATAATAAAGCCTTTTAGTTTTACAAACTGACATTTCTATATTTTACTATTGGCAAAATTTTGAAGGGGGTTTTGACCACGTACCCTTGGCATAAGGTGACTTTAAAGGGGGTTTTACCTATGTGACACCTACGTGGAGGGCACCAAAATGCCCTTTCTATTGGGATTGCTCTAAGTATCCGGTTGTCCACTAAACTTAGCCACACTTGACTTTGGACCTGTGTATGGCTATTGCGAACTAGAGCCATGAACTAACCCCAAGACAAAATCATTATTGGGTCAGCACCTCTAGAGATAAAGTTAAAAGATGGAATGCCCAACCACATACTATACATACTATGTGAATATGCATGTTTGTGCATGCTGCATAAGTAGGGGTATTATTGGGTATGGGCCTAGAATTTTTTACAGTCTGCTTATAAATAAGGTAAAGGTAAAATCAGAATTATCAGTATCTATATATATTAATTATAATAGAAATGTGTATGTTTGTGATGGTGACAAATCAGGCTTCGCAAACCACCTTGTTTTGGGGCGCCTTTATAAAGTAGTAGAGATAAAAGCAATGAAAGAGAGAGCTCAGACCCAAGACCAACAGGGAAAAAGAGTAGGGATGTAATGAAGAAGTTCTTTATTTTTTTTTTTCTAGTGAACTCTAGAAATCCAATTCGACCATAACTTGTCCTCTTGACAGAACCACCTACGTATTCAAGCATTGGTTTCTGTTACCTATTGTCCACCAACATCTCGTCCTAGTTCAGTAGCAAGTCCAAAAATGTATCCTATTATTACTAATATGGGCCATACTGCCATGTCTCAAACAGCTGGTTCTCGCTACTGGCAGTTGTGCACCAACTACCTGTCTCATTGTTCCAACAAATCAGAAAACTTGCCCGATATTCATATGTTGCATTGATTCTATGCACAAACAGTATTAGGATTTTGGGGCTCAAGCATCGCTAATAAACTTGATAAAGTGGTGTGAGATTCCTTTGGGTCTCTACTGACAGTAAAAGGAAGATTACCTTGTAGCTTGAGACACATTTTATGCATGCTTATTAGGAAGGGAGGCTTAGGACTTCGAGATGTGAGAACAATGAACCAAGCCATCCTCACTGAATGGACATGGAGGTATGGGCACGAGGAGGGATCATTATGGAGACGAGTCAGATGCCAAGTATGGCACGTGCAATAATATGGGCAGTGCCGAATCTGAGTTTTGAAGGGCCATGTACAAAAGAAAAACAAAAACAAAATTTTTGGTGCCCCTAGAGGTTTTAAATTTGTAGTAGATTGAGTAGAAGAAGTTGTTTTTAGAAATCTGAACTCTTCAATCTTTTACTTTTAATTTTTATTGTGTTTTAGTCTCTCCATGTTTTTCAATGGTCAAATTAAAATCCTCATTATATATAATTAAACCAAATTTTAATGCCTTCGGGAGAGTTTTCTTTTTAATTACGTAGTATACAAAATAACAAATCATCACAAAATTTGGGCCCATTATTCTAGTAGGCCCTGTACGATCGCTCACGTTGTACCTACTCAGAACTGACAATGAATAGGGGTAGACCGAAGAAAGTTACACAAAGGTATCGGTGTAGCCTTTGGCGAGGTATACAAGTGGCTCAAGAAGAATTTTTTGAGGATGTACGACATGTGGTCAAGGGAGGTGGTAAAACAAGATTTTGGCAAGACAAGTGGTATGGAGATGTGATATTCGCTAGAAGGTTTCATAGATTGTACAACTATGCCTCTTGCAAAAATGGCTCGGTTCGAGATCATACTAGTGGTGTCTTGTGATGAGGGTGTGTGGAATATTCACTTGAGGAGGACTCGGTTTCGAGACAATGAAAGTACCCAACTTGATCATCTCATGTACTTGCTGTACGTGTAGGAATTGATGTGTAGGAATGGCAAAACAAGGATGACAAACAGTTCACTGTTACATACTTGGCAAACCGAGGCCGTGCGAGATCTTTGCATCCCTTTGGATATCCCTACAAACTGGGGTGGGAGCCAAAAGTCCCGACGAATGTCAAGTTCTTCATGTGAAGTCTTCTCTGGGACAAAACAATAACTATTGATAAGCTGTATCACAAAGGTTTATAACAGATGTGAGCTATGCAAATCTGCAGGGAATCAACTAAAGATTTATTTATCTCATGCGCAGTGGTCAGAACTCAGAACTCTAGCAGATTTTCATCCAGGTATGTTCAACTGCTATGGCAATATTTGATTCATTTGAAACCCCTGAACAACTGTTGAAGGGAAGGCACAACTGCAGGAACAAGGGTGTTAGTGTGAGAATATGGGCTATATTGCCCTATGCTATGCTCTAGTGCATTTGGCAGATAAGAAACAACATTGTATGACCTCAAGTTTGAATTACGCAAGCTAGTGGGTGATGGTGAAGGTTACCTTCTGGGCATTGTTGAAAATTGAAAAATCAAGTCTGGCTCTTAGACAAGACATTCAGTTTGGGGACCTAATCCATGGATGGGATTCTGTGATGATGGAAGGATGGTAACCAGCTGATGCAATGTTTGTAATTTGCAGATGCATGGGGAAGGCATATGTGCTCACTCTGGGTCTGACAGGGTTGAAGAGATCAAGAATGCTGGCTGTATCTGTTAGGCAAGATGAAATAACGATTTGATACTATTAGCTAGATATTCCACAACATTGGTTTTTGCATCATCAGAAACGACAACAGTGTTCTTTTCAGAAGTACGTTTGTCTTCTTCTATGCGAAGCCGGAGTATCAAATCTTCCAAATCCATCTCAATTTCGCCAACCACAGCCCGCCATGCGCAACCAAAGCACGACAAGCTATAGACCAGAGCACACAAAGCAAACTGAGTGATGGAGTTGAATGTTTGAACGATGAACAAGTATCTAGGCTTTCGCCCATAGAAAATGGGACCAATCCCACCATTGCGTATTGGTACTTATCGGGTATAGAATAGATCTGCTTATCTTTGTTCCTACAAACAGAATTGTTCCATTATTATCAACGAAATGGAATTAAATAAATCGACGATATCTATTGATTTCTTCCGTGCCACTATTCATGCATTAGTTAGCGTTCAATTCCTTTGATCGAGCCTGATATCTAGCAAGAAACACTGGAAGATAGAGAAGGATTGAGTACTAAAAGCAGCAAGCCTGCTAAGCCCTCCATTACTGGGTCAAAACTATCTCTCACTAGGGGCGCTCTCCCAAGCCCTTTTTCATCATCAGTCACGACCGTCTCGCCCATTGCTTGACCAACTTCCCTTCCAATTAATGATATTCCCCGGTGTGGCTGGCCCCGACTACATGGTAACAGATCCTTCTTCCGCGGAATCGATACTTTTTACCATTTCAACTTACGAGCTTTCTCGCGAGCTCTTTCTTTTCTTCTCGGGAACATCTCGAAATCAAGCTGTCTTGTTCGTTCTTCGAATGACGCTAGTGGAGACTAATTCCTTCCGGTTAATGAAGATACTACTCAAGTCTTCCCATTCATTCCCAGTGGATTCTTCTTATCCCTAAGAATTGAACGAACCAAGCTTATGCTTGTGTTTAAGATAGTTCTTAAAATCCTTCCATGAGGAGGGTAACTTCTCAATAACAGAAGGAACTTGGAAAGGTTCACAAAGAGTAAGGTTTTCTTCATGTATTTTATGTAAAATCAGTTGAAGTTCCTCATGAACTTGACTGAGCACAGATTTGGAGTCCACCATTTTGAAATCAAGGAACCTGTCGACAACAAATTTCTTTGAACCAACGTCTTCAGCCTTGTACTTCTTGCCCAGAGATTCCTAGAGTTTTTTGGTCGATGTACTCCCATTCATACTTCCATTGTTCAAAGGGACATGAGTATGTGACTCTTCCATTTGTCTAAAGCGAAACAATATCAATACAAGTTAGACAAAATAGAAATTAAACTTTTTATAGATGTGTTTACAACACGAAAATTATATAAAATTTTCGAAAAAAAATTCAAAATTTTTGAACTTTATCAAAAATAAACTGCAAATAAATTTCTTAAACAGTAACAACAGAATTCCGAAAACTATAATTTCGGATATAAACAGTAAAAAAAATAATATCATAATATAATTAAATTTTTGAAATTTAACAAGTACTATGATATCCTATTACAAAAACGTTAGAATAATAAACCAAACTAACATACGAATAAAGTTTTAAGATTGTTAGGCAAGAAATAGCGATTTGATATTATTTATGAATAAAACTAAGTAAAACAGAATATGACAGTATATGCAAACCAGAAAATAAAAATAAAAAAAAAATGTAAAGAACAAGATGAGTCGATCGAGTCGAGATGAATCTCTGTCCTTAAGACATTATTTGCCCCCAACAAGTGTTGTATGGGTTTAATGCAAATTGTCTCCCATGATACAACCATCAATACCTTCATTGTGTAGCAGCACTTCAAACAAAACGAAGACGGCGAACCAGTTCAGTGATGTAACTCTCTCAAGGACACAAACACAATAAGATGAAATGAAAATGAGTTTTCGAATGAATGAATTATGCAGACGCAAACTATCTATTTATAGCAAAGAATTGTTCAAAAAACAAACACTTTGGGCCGGACCACTTCATTGAACAAACACACCCATTGGGTCGAAACAGTTCAATGAACAGACTGGGCCGAACCAGTTCATCGAATAGACACTTTGAAACTGAACGGACACACCTTTAGGCCCAAAACAGTTTCATGAAGAGACACATTGGTAGGGCTGGCAATGAACCGGGTTAGACCCGAAATTCGATCCGATCCGAACCGATAAGAGCGGGTTTGGTATTATAATTTTATGCTCTGGTTCGGGTCCGGTTCTTAAAAATAAAACCCGATTCTTATTGGTTCGGATATGGAATTAATAGATACCGAACCGATATGGACCCGACATGAATTCTTTAGTTATTTTAAATATTTTAAATTTACTAACACTACAAATATGTCATAAAAATTATATATTTAAGAAACTTGACTTTTGCAAATATAATTTCTAATACTAACTACCTTCCAAATATATATCAATTACCTTAAAAACATACAAATCAATAAAATTATTTAACATATTTACCAAATATATCTAGATTCTAAAAAAGTAAAAATATTTTTTCTAAGTTGGTGTACATAAGTTTAACAAATCAATTGTTAGCCAAAAGATCCGGATACAACCCGGATCCGATCCGTTAAGGTTTGGTACGGGTATGATTTTTCACTTTTGGACCCGATAGGGTCTGGATCCGGGTCCGGATATATTAGGTTTGTTAATGGTTCGGGTCTAGTATTTCTAATATCCGGTCCGAACCGGTCCATTGCCAGCCCTACACATTGGTTGGTCATACCTATTGGGCCAAACCAATATCAAATCGGTTGGGTATGGGTATGCACCTATTGGTACATAAGTACATTGAACTTTTCAATAAAAACATTATGTTGGATCCCAAAGAACCCAAACCCAAGACCGAGCCGAGTCATTCAGACAGCGCGCGCACACATGTGTGTTTGTTTTTCAATCCTAAGCCCATCTAAGGTTCCGCTTAACGCCCAAAAACATTGTAACCTTAAATTGAACGGAGACACCTATTGGGCACGAAACAGTTTCATGAAGAGATACACTGGTTGATCTACATGGATCAAATGTGGGACTATCACATTTTTCTTGCAATGTCTTAGTTATATCACTTACATACGTAACTTGGGACACCAATTTGTCATTCAATATGAAACTGTTTTGGACGTATGGATACTCTACGAGCATCTATTCGAAACGAGGAATCCATGTCAAGATCTTTCTCATCGGTGCTTTCTCATCGGTGCTCTAGAACATATATAAAATTTGTCACAAAGACATTGTCAGGAATTTATCAATTTCTGACAGATTCTACAAAACAGTTTCCAACAGTATCTCTTTCTGTAATCTCTGTGTGCAAAGTGCTGAAGTGATCACTATGATCATCTGGGCAATTGCTATCCTAATGCTCTGTCTGTGACTCAGGGATTGGGTGGGCAAGGGGCTCTGGTCTGCAGTTTTCCTTTCTGTTGTCATATGTACAATTTAACTTATTGTACTTTGCTTATGAGATATGAATAAAATGCTTTTACTTGATCCAAAAAAAATAAGAGATTTTTGGACATACCCTCCATTTGAAAGTCGAAATTTGAGATAATCCCATTTGAAAAAAAATTTGAGATACCCCAATTTAAGACAGAAGAGCTTTACAGCCGTAGGTGAGTTTTATGATGGATTATGATGGACGGCTAAGATAACACCACATCTTGAATTGGGGGTATCTCAAATTTTTTTTTCAAATGGGTTATCTCAAATTTCGACTTTCAAATGGGGGTATGTCCAAAAATCTCAAAAAATAAAACTAAATAAAGGATTTTGTTTGTTGTAAGTAAAATATAGATCAAATTTTCTTCAAGAAACAGTCAAAGAAATTGTTTCGGAGTCAGATTTTGTTGTATTATTATGTAGGAGCTAGGAACCAATTGCACTTAAGACGTAATTTTTTTTATATGCATATTAAAACAGATTCGTGGTGATAAGAGTGCATTCTGTGTGAGACCATTCTACATGTAAGTTTGGTGAAGTATACGCTGTTATAAAAATAATTTGTCACTGAACATTGACATGAGCACATAGTCATTTACAAGCATAGGTGCATTGCCTTTGAGCTGTAATGAAAGTGCAAGTGTCTAACATGATTTTTTTTTTCCCAACAAGAAAATCAAATTGAATTGAGATATTAGAGAAAATTGAGTAATTTATGGTAAAGTTTAATAGACCATGTTTAATTCAAAATTCTTTGTTATTTTTGTTAAAGATGCTGAAACCAGATTAGTATTTTGTACAACATAATTTAGCTTAAATAAGGTTCCTAGCAAAAATGCTAATACAATGAGAAAGATTTATAAGAAGTATTTTCGTTTTTCTTCGGTTGGGATAAATACTAGTGGATCTATGAAATAGTGAATGCACTGTTAATTGTTAGGTCTTACTTTTTAGACCAATACATAACTCATGGGCTCATTGCTTTAGCCATACGGCTGAAGTGAATGACAGATGAGTGGAGTTCCAACGCCTTGGCAGTTGGCACTTATAAGCCCCGTACTCCAGGTCTCCAGTAGTCATGGTTTCAAAAGACAAACACAACTACACAAGAAAAAAAAACAAAACTCCACCCAATTACAGGGGAGGAGATAGAAAGTCCCTATGACTCTATCCGGTCCTTTGGTTAGAGAATGAGAAATGAAAAAGTGACGCAAGGTATTTCAAAGACAAACTAATGATTTTGAGAAGATTGATAGTCCGAGAGGTCAAAGGGTTCATTTGATACTGGTTTTCTAATGGCGAAGATAGATGCAAGTGTTCCAATAGATTTTGGATAACTGTGAAGAAGATGGGATCAGTAAATTAATACGAGAACATAACATGTATTTCGTGTGAGGCCATTTTAAATGTGATATGTGAGTTTGTTGAAGTATATACTTATATAAAAAAACAAAAGAGCACTGAGCACACAACCACTTTTACAACAGTGCAAACTGCATCCCTAGCCTCTTTTGTGCTATTGTTAATGGAGTATATACATACTTGGAAACTCCCTTTGGCAGTGATAAAAATCATAAAACAAATAAATTGAGATATTAGAGAAAATTGAGTTTTGTGCGAATGAATTCCTAGTAGATAAAAGAAACTCTATCTAATCACATTGACGAACACTTATTCTTTAATTTTTCTAGCACATATTGTGTTGTCGAGATATAACAAGAGACTTTGTATAACAGGCGAATGAGCCTGTGGCTCAATGGTAGCACCCCTCTCACAAAGTGGAGAGGTCGTGGGTTCGAAACACGTCAACAGCGGATTGTTGATATAAGTTTCCACACGTAATTTAATGGGGTAAGGGTCCCCACAACCCTGCTTACCAATAAAAAAAAAAAAAAAAAGGTTAATTGAGAACCCAGTTTTTTAACAAGTTTGTATTGACAAAAATTTACTGCTTGCAGATTGTTATGTTGACTTTGTTAAACCACAAAAAGTTACTTGAGGGCTTGAGGCTTAGTTTATCAAAATTGTATTAACCATATTTGTGAGGTTGGTCAATACATTAATGAATGATGATGAGTAAATGATATGAACAATAATAATAAAGTAGAGACATGAACACCATTGTATACGTGGTTCGGCAATTGTGCCTACATCCACGGAGAGAGAGAATGATCTTTATTATAGTAGTGGTGATACAAAATGGGAGCTCGATAATGGAGAGAGCTCAAGAGAGAGATGAGACCTGAGAGGTGAGGTCTCATCATGAGAGATTGGGGAGGTCGTTGATATTGAGACCTCACCATGAGGTCGTGTTGGGAGCATTAGGCCATCAGACCATCTGAGCAGAGATGAGAACATGCCTAGAATGAGTAGCTTGCCTTCATATTTATAGGCTTACAATGTAACTCAATTCCTAGCATTTAATGAGGTAATGATGAGAGAATATCTTTGTAGTAAATGGCTTTAACTTTGTAACTTGTGCCATCAAGAGAGAGTCCATTAGATGATGACATGTGGCACCATGATGTACGGTAGAGATGGTGCCACATGTATGTTGTATATAGTACCCCTACAAAAATCCCAACTGATGAATTAGTGGACTAAGCAGTACGTCTACCTATGCACATAATTTCTTTGGGAAAATTACTCATAGTGAATTGGGTCGAATTAATTAGTTCACATCAAGCTGGACTCGCCGACTCGGTTGGGAAAATGGCACAATCTTATACACTAATCTTTTCAAGAATTCTATGCAAAAAATGGGGTGGGGGGAAATCGGAACACAATATACATGCATTTGGTGTGAGACTATACTAAAATGTAAGTTTGGTGAAGTAAACATTTTTATAAAAAGAACGTTGATATGACATGGTTAAATGGGCCTATAGCTATTGGCAAAGGATCAGGAAAACAAAATTTACCTATTGGTTTTGCTTTAATAAATCAAACACAAATAGAGATATAACTAACGTATGACTCAAGATAAATGTGATTTCTTTACCTAACTTGTGACATGAATTTTTTTTAGTCTCTTTTTCCATTTGTTTCTTTATTGTTTTAGAATTTTGGAGGAATGTGGGATTAGTTTATCTTGTTTGCATAATTTGTCTTGCTTCTTTTTTATGGAAATGAAAAATGAAGGATAGATTAAAACTGAAAGAAAGATCCATGGATTGTCTGATTTGAAAACGACTGAACATAAATGTTTGTGGCTGAAGTCTTGAATCCACTAGAGTCATTCAGCATAATAAACAAACTAATCACTAATTAACTCAATTGTATTATCTTTGAAAACCCAGATTTTCTGGTCTACCATTACAAGACTCTGGTCGTTATAACTACATGAATATCTCATGTAATATATATTCCTATTAGTCTATGGTTCAATCAGGTGACAACTTTTATGGAAATGTTCACGTGAAAAGGGCATAGGATAATTTTCACTTGAAAAATGCTGAAACCCGATGAAATGGTTCAATCCAGTGAAAGTTTTCCCATCAGCTTAGCATTAATCCCATCAGTTTAACATTCCCTAAGCATGAGAATTTCAAATGTCTGCAATCTGGAAAAGGATGTTGGATCTGAATTCGACATGCAGTTAGGTAGTCAGTAGTCTCACTTATTGGGTCTAGTTCACATGAGATTATTGATTAACCCGACTTTGATCTGATTAATGTCACATTATTGGTGGTGACAGAAACTCGAAAAGGTTCCTGTTTTGAAAACATTTCAGAGTTTTTTTAATTGAATATTTGAGTGTACTAAAAGTCTTGTTTGATTCACTTGATGAGGTGTTCTTAAGAAAAAAAAAAAACTGTATATTTGGAGATTTGTTTGGTTTTTTTTTTTCTAAGAAGAATTTTATTAAAAAAAATGAAAAGAATGGTTACAATCCTGAAATTATGCCTAAGAGGCATCAACAGATGAGAAAATCGGACACCCAGAAAGAGCAACCCCATGATATCAAGGCAGCAGAGAAGCGCGGTTCCTATAAAGGAGCCCGTTGAGTAACTCGAACCAGCATGACAACAGGTCCTGAAAACAGTAATGTCTCCTAGCTGGCCAGTAACCCACCCAGTACCACAAAGTTGCCTTCACTTCGACTACCATGCGCTCAACTGACACCATTCGCTCCCTAAAGATTCTGTGATTGTGTGACCTCCGCAAAATCCACATGACCACGTAAGGAAGCAGATGATAAACTTGGAGCAATTCCGCATGACCATATGCAGTCCTTTTGTTCACTATGGAGAATGAGAATTGAAAAAGAGATGCAAGCTAGGGATTCCAAGGACTACAGTGAATCTGTGAAGATAGTCAGAGAGGATCAAAGGGTTCAGTTGGTATTGGTTTTCCAATGATGAAATGGATGCAAGTGCAGTAATGCACCGACTTACTGCACTGATAAATTCTGGGATAAATGTGAAGAATGTGGTGGGATCATTGTATATACCCATTACCGAGTTCCATCACTCGGAATACAAAACACCGACTTGGCACTTATTTCATCCGACTTCACATCTAATCACACTTCTCACATTTCCACCTTAATCTTATCAACTCGGTATGTAAAACACCGACTTGGCACTTATTTCATCCGACTTCGTACAGAACCATATTTCACTCATTTCCATTCAAATCCTAATCTCATAAAGTATCCGAGCACACCCGACTTGGGGCTGAATACCGAGTTCGACACATTCAAACTCCAGATCAAACGACGGTTACGAATCTATCCCATTAAATCCCTGAATATCCGCACACTTTATGATCCGAACGTTGAGCCATTATTGATCCACAACCTAAGCCACCTATAAAAGGAACTACGTTTGGCTTGATTCTGGATCGCCCCTTCCAGATACGTAGGCAGCTATCCATGCTCAGATAGTTCAGCCACTCTCAATCATTCAAAACCTTCCTCTCTCCGATCATCTTCTCCAACTTTCCGGTTAAAATTTCTACTACATTTACATTGGCGCCGACTGACTGTGAACGAATCATAACCTGACGAAGACCATGGCTGGAATCACACAAGAGCAATTTGAGACCTTCCAACGACAACTTACTGAACAACAGGAGCAGATCAACAAGTTGCTAGCTGAAAACGCTCAACTGAAAAACCCTACCATCCCTCCGGCAGCTGGCCAAGCAACTGATGAAATCAACACCAACAACCCTATCGTCATACCAACTTCCAGCAACACCACCGCCCCCACCATGGCTGAAATGCAAGAAACCCACAACCGCCTCCTACAACTTTCAGCCCAGCTTCATAAGAACAACCAGGAATCTGGTAAGACCAATACAGCTCAAAGGGTGGCCAACACCACCTTAGAAAAATATAGGACAGAGCCCTTACATGATGACCTCCTTCACCAGGAACCACCCCCACACTTCATTCCCCCTAAGTTCACAACCTATGATGGAAGTGGTGACCCCATGGACCACGTCCTACAATTCAAGACCAGCATGGCACTGTGGCCCAAGTACAAGGATATCTTCTGCAGACTCTTTTCTGCCTCGCTCCGAGGTAGTGCTATAGACTGGTACCACCGACTCCCAGAACGGTCAATCACGTCGTACGACCAGCTTGAGGCACTCTTCGTCACCCAATACATCCACAATAAGCGGCGAAAAACTGAGGTAACCGCGTTATTCCGACTTAAGCAGGGTGACACCGAAACAACCAAAAAATTCATGGCTCGCTTTAAGAAGGAGTGCCTCAAGGCAGATAGTCCAGATGAGAACGCATGCCTGTTAGCATTCATCTCGGCTGTTCACCCCGAAACCACCTTAGGGAAAAATATCATTCTTGACGCACCACCGACACTGGAAGACCTGTATGTCCGTGCTGATAAGTACATCAAACTTGAAGAGGCATTGGCGAAAACAAGAGAGCATGTCTCTGCTGTACAGACGGTCAATTCCAAAAATCCAGAGCCGAAAACAACAAAAGGTCCCCCCCGAGGTAAGCAATCTAACAGCTCGGTAAAGCACAGGTTCCCTAACCCGTTTAAATGTTCATATACGCAGCTGTATGAGCTAATCAAAGAAGAAGATTACTTCAAGCCAACAGTTCATGACCTTGAACCCATTGAAGAAAACCCATACTGCAAGTTACACAATTGCCGCCATCATGCAACAGAGGATTGTCGGTATCTCCGAACCTATTGCCACAAACTCAAGATGGATGGACACTTGAATGACTTCTTGGCAGAGGAGTCTGATGACCTCCGCCAGAAGATTAATGATAAGCGCAAAAGAACAGACAACACCTCCAAGGCAAAAGGAACGATAAACATGATCATGGATACTCGTCCACCTGAATGGACATCCCGAGCTAAGCGACAGAAAGTGAATCATATCCACCATATATTTCAGCTCACTCATCAGGCAGTGATAGCCAAGCAGGTGCAAGGAAAGAATGCACTGATCTTTTCTGACCACGACTTGAAGAAGGTATGCTTGCCACATAATGATGCACTAGTTGTCCACATCCGAATTGGTGGATGGACCACTAAGAGAGTGCTAATAGACCCAGGGAGCTCTTGTGACGTACTATTTAACAAGGCTTTCGCTCAAATGCTCATGCCCGACTCGGTCTTACAGACCCCCAACGTCACACTCTTTGCTTTCAACTCGACAGAGACAACGGCAAAGGGCCAGCTTACCCTCCCTATCGCCACAGGAGAGGATGAGAATGAGGTTACAGTTAAATGCCTCTTTTATGTCCTTGATGTCCCGACGCAGTTCAATGCTATCCTTGGTCGGAAATGGATTCACAGGATGGGAGCTGTTCCGTCTACATACCACCAGGTCATCAAATTCCCTGGACCAAATGGTATAATGGAACTCCGGGGTGACCAAATTGAGGCACATGGCTGCCATGCCATTCCTGAGGTCATACCCCTCCCTAATAAGGAAGCAAAAAAGGTGACAGTCGTTAGCCCTGAAAAGCTCACTGTCAACCAAATTTCTGAAGCCACTGACGGCAAGGCCATTACTGAGCCAATTTCTGAAGCCACTGACGGCAAGGCCACTACTGAGCTGGTCTCTGAAGTCCTTTACGGCAAAGTCGGTACTGAGCCAATTTCTAAAGCCATTGATGGCATGGCCACTACTGAACCGATCTCTGAAGCCCTTGACGGCAAGGTCGGTACTGAGCCAATTTCTGAAGCCACTGACGGCAAGGCCATTTCTGAGCCACTCACTGATGCCACTGAAGGCAAGCTTGTCACCGACTCCCCAACCATCGAGAAGGGTGAGCCAATCAACATAGGCACTGAAGCCGAACCTAGAGTTGTATATGTAGGAGCTAATTTAGACCCTATTGTAAAAGAGCAACTCATTGCAACTTTGAAAATGAATAAGAATATTTTTGCTTGGTCGTATATTGACATGCCTGGTATAGATATTAATGTTGCATGCCATAAACTTCATGTCGATCCAACGAAAAGACCAGTAAAACAAAAGGCACGGAAATTGGCACCCCACTTAGCAAAGGCGGTCAATACCGAGGTCCAGAAACTAATTGATGCTAAATTCATACGCGAAGTCAAATATCCCGACTGGCTCTCAAACATAGTAGCCGTCGTGAAGCCTAACGGCAAAATTCGAGTATGCATAGACTTTACAGACCTAAACAAGGCATGCCCAAAGGATAGCTTTCCACTACCAAGGATAGACCAACTAGTGGATGCTACTGGGGGCCACGAGCTCCTCTCAATGATGGATAGTTACTCAGGGTATAACCAAATTAAGCTCGCAAAAGAAGATCAGGAAAAAACAGCATTCATTACGGAAAGAGGTACGTATTGCTACACGGTCATGCCCTTTGGCCTACGCAATGCCGGGGCTACGCAATGCCCTTTGGCCTACGCAATGCAACGCGAATATTCGAGGATATGATAGGTGATACCATGGAGGTATATGTAGATGATATGATAGTTAAAAGTAAACTCAAATCATCTCACATATCCGACCTCGAAAAGACCTTCAAAAGGCTACACGACTTCAACATGAAGCTTAACCCACAAAAATGCCTATTTGGAGTAGCATCAGGCAAATTTTTGGGCTATCTCATCACACAACGTGGAATTGAAGCTAACCCCGAGAAAATCAGAGCAATATTGGACATGCCGAGCCCCTCAACGAAGAAGCAAGTCCAAAAGTTAAACGGAATGCTAGCCGCACTAAACAGGTTCATTGCTCGTGCATCCGACAAGCAAAGACCATTGCTACAGCTACTCAAGAAAGGTTCCAAGTACGAGTGGACGACAGAATGCCAGCAGGCATTCGACGAACTAAAGCTTTACTTGGCAACCCCGCCAGTCATAACAGTACCCCAGCCAGGGGACGTACTCGGATTATACCTTGGCAGCTCCGACCATGCAATCAGCGCTGCTCTCTTCAGAGACGAACAAGGTAACGAACGACCCATTTATTTCATTAGTAAAACTCTGCTACAATCCGAACTCAGGTACTCTAGCCTCGAGAAAGTAGGACTGGCCCTATTATTCGCCTCTAGGAAGCTGAAACCATACTTTCAGTCACACAAGATTAGAGTTATAACTGATGCCCCATTGAGGCAAGTGTTGGAAAATAGGAACAAGTCAAGTCGAATGGCTAAATGGGCCCAGGAGCTGGGGGATCACGAACTCATTTTTACGCCCCGGAGTAGCAAGAAAGGCCAGGTCGTCGCCGACCTGCTTGTTGACTATCCAATTGAAGATATCACCTGGATACCCGAGGAAGAACCGCGGGACAACTTCACACAAGGAGAACCCATGTGGAAGTTATATGTAGACGGATCAAAAAACAATAACGGAGTCGGGATAGGTATAACACTCATATCCCCTGAGAAAGTAATAATCGAGAAGTCAATACGACTGAACTTCACCTCTTCGAATAACGATGCGGAATACGAGGCCCTTGTAATGGGCTTACGAATGGCAAGGGATATTAACTTGCAAAAAATCAAGATTTACAGTGATTCCCAGTTAGTAGTAAGTCAACTACTTGGGGATTATGAAACAAGGGAAGAAACACTTAAGTTATATCTTCATTACACAAAGTGCCTGCTAAGCAGTTTTGAGAAATGGGAAATCCAACATATTCCCCGGGATGAAAACCGTCATGCGGATAGTCTCGCCTACCTGGCATCCCAGGTCGACACGGAAACAACCAGGGAGATACAGGTCGAAATAAGGAATACTCCAGCATACGAAGATAAATCCCTTCACGTCAATACAATATCAGACTTCATTGACATATCTGAACAGGAAATCCAGGAATCGTGGATGGCCCCCATAATGAATTACATCAAGGGAGTCTATCCAGACGACGAGTCGGAAATTAGAAAACTGGAACGAAAAACCAAGAGTTACTTGATCCTCGATGGAAGACTATACAGAAAATCGGTCCGAGGACCTTACCTCAGATGCTTACCACCTCGTCAAGCTCAGATGATCCTAGCAGAAATCCACCAAGGAGAGTGTGGAAACCATGCCGGGGCTCGTTCCCTAGCACAGAAAGCAAGAAACCAAGGATACTTCTGGCCCTACATGCAGGCCGACTCGGAGACCTTTGTGCAACATTGCGACAAATGTCAACGATTCTCACCTCTACACAATCAACCCCCAAGAGATCTAAAAACGATATCCAGCCCATGGCCATTTGCCATGTGGGGGCTCGATATTGTAGGACCACTTTCGAGGGATAGGAGTAAGAAACGATATCTCTTGGTTGCCACGGATTACTTCACTAAATGGGTAGAGGCAATTCCACTTCGGAAAATTAGACAACAAGAGGTCAAAAACTTCATTTGGAAATACATAATCACTCGATTTGGCTTACCACACACATTGGTCACGGATAATGGCCAACAATTTTGCGGTAACACGATTAAGGAGTTTTACTCGGATTGGCGAATCAATCACGCACTATCTACACCAAGATACGCACAAAGTAATGGCCAGGCTGAAGCCACTAACAAGACAATAATGAATACGCTCAAGAAAAAGTTAGAGGCGGAAAAAGATAAGTGGATACAGGAGCTTGATAGAGTCCTATGGGCCTACAGAACGACTCCACGCACATCAACAGGCGTCTCACCGTTTGCATTATGCTACGGTACTGAAGCTGTTATACCTACCGAGTTGACTTACTTAACAACTAGGTCCGAATTGGTAGAATCAGAGGAAAACGAAAATCTCCTAGCACATGAGGTAGATATGTTAGAGGAAAGGCGAGATAAGGCTATCATACAAACAGCTCGTTACCAGCAAATACTAAGGAGGAGCTACAATCAAAGAGTAAAACCAAGGACTTTCCGAACAGGAGACTTGGTCTTAAGACAAACCTTTGAGAATACCAAGATCGCAGGGGATGGAAAATTCAACCCCAATTGGGAAGGACCCTACATTATTCAATCCGACTTGGGTAATGGTGCATACAAGCTAATTGATCATGAAGGAAACCGAGTCGAGAGACCGTGGAATGGAAAATATCTTAAGGCATACATTCCATAGGATACAAACTTCAGCCTAGAGCATCAACTCTATACTTAGAATATTTAAGACAGACAATAGGATGCGTACATGAATAAAACAGATTCTTTCAAAACAAAGTGTATATTCAAAACATTCATATTCGAAGGACCGACCTGAGTCGAAATTATCCCTCTTTAGTTTCATACAGCCAAGTGCTTAAAAGCAAAAACCTCACATCTCTCAAACGAAGAAAATAACTAGGCAACAGCCTCATGATCCATGGCCTCAGCTCCTTCCCCGCTCGGCACAACGACCTCATCAACCTGCGCACCAGCCTCGTCCACTCCATCATCACGCTCGAGTTCGCTAGCCAGGTTAGCAACTCTCTCCATCTCCACTTGTTGATCCGAGTCGAACTGTGCTTGTGCTTCAGCATTGATTTGCTCATTATCTGCTAACGGATCAAAGTCGGAAATGATTTCCTTAAGCTTCAGCTCGCGACAGATTCCTCGACGCTGCCAGTAATACGCCATCTTCTGCCAAGCAGTGATACTTTCGACCGACCTGGCATTATCGGCCTCATACCTCTCATTGGTATCCTTTAACTCGGCATCGAGCTCAGCATTCTTCTTCTTCACCTCCAGCACTTCCTTGTTTACCTCCAACACTTCGCTGTTGAGGATCCTCACTTTCTTCTCCTCCTTCTCCAGCCGATCGCGCAGCTTCTTCAGCTCGGCACGTTCGGCAGCAAGTGCTTCCTTAGCCTTCCTGGCCTCACGCTCTTTCTCATTAGCTCTCTCGAGCAGAGCCATCCACTTGTAATGGATAATGTTCATCTGAAACGAAGGACCACCAGAGGTTAGCAAACAAAAATATCGAGGAAAGAATATAAAGTTCGAAAAAGAATTTACCTTGTACATAGACGAGCTCAGATCTTTCAAGTCGTCCATGATCGAACGCTCGCATACCCGAGCCCCATCAGCATCTAGAGCAAGGTGTTCCATCAAGGTGATGCACATATCTTCATCTTCCCAAGCAGCATCGCTGGATCTCACATACGTATCCTTGTAAGGGAATATAGGTGCAAAGTGACCATCAGCAGGGCAAGTCGGTGGAACATCATCATCTACCTGGACCGACTTCCCTTTCTGTTGCTTCGCCTGCTGTGCACGGACTCGCTGGGCCTCCCTCTCTTTCCCAGCCCTCTCAGCATCGCTGAGGATTGTTATGCCAGGTGCAGCGACGGTTACACCCGCAGACTTCGAAGTTTTCCTCTTCTTCGAGGCTTCCAACTCGATCTCAACCCTCCCGAACTGGCTGCCCGGTGGGCCAGGAATAGGCTTTGGAGGCATCGGTAGAGCGGCTCGAGGGACGATAGGGATATCTCCGGGTCGGGGACAGGCAATTGTGGCAACTGCCACAGCGGTAGGTAAGTCCTTCTTCTTTCTGACCGACTTCACCTTAGAAACGACTGGCTCGGTACGTGCACCACCAGCAACTCTCTTTGGACGGGGATCCTTAAACAAATGTGCAAGGTGAGGCAGGATCGCACGCTTGCGTTCCCAGGACTCTTCCGCAAACTCGATGATATTACCCGGAAGGATGCGCCCGTCAATCTTCTGATTATAATCCCGAGTATAATCTACAGCACCTACCAAGGGAAAAGTCAGAGACCATGGAAGAGCAAAGAAATAAAGCAAGTACAAAATACAAATCAAACGACCTAAAGTAAGTGCTTCAGGTAGGCACTAGGCTTGATAAATGACCCTCTAATCCTATAACATGCCGACTTCTTCCAATTATCATTGGAACTCGGTGCATTGTAAAGTTCATGAGGACCATGCTCAGCCCTCCTATTCAGTGAAAAGGAAAAGTCACCAGACCGACCCTCTACACAGGTGAAATATGCAACGACGTCGGGCTTGCATATGTCATACCCGAGCTTGTTCAGCTCCTCAAAGATTAGCATAACCCGCCAGAAGCTGCTGTTCATCATTATCGGGGCTTTTTCATAATGATTGAGGACGTCACAGACAAACTTCGAGAAGGGAAGTCGCATCCCAGCCCGCAATTGACCCTCACAGATCAGACTCGACGTGTCATCCCCACCGAGATCAAACAGCCTACTATCTACCCTATACATCTCAAGATCGCGAATCCGGATGTCATATGCTTCCCTAACCTTTGGAAATGCTTTCCGAGCTCTATCTATTTCTATCTCGTGACGGCTAATTATTTCTTCCTCATCTCCAGCTCGACTAGTACTCGGCTCACCACCACCAGTATTCTCGCTAACCCGCTCACTACTACTCATCTTCACCAAATGAAATGAAGAACAGAAAAAGAACAACAATGGCGGAAAGCAGTAAAAGGAAAAGGAAAATCAAGCAAAAAGCGATAAACAGAAGCAAAAACAAAAATGCAAACACCAGAAACAGGTTCAAGCAACAAATTCCGGCAACTTCAACGGAAAAAACAAGAACTTCAAGGCAAATCAGGCAAGGAATGTGAAGAGAGAAAAAAGAAAATGAAGAGGAAGAAGAAAGAGTTACCTTCAAAATAACTCAGCAGCGCAGCTTTAAACCTTTGC
Organism: Aquilegia eximia; assembly: GCA_023053565.1. NCBI lineage: Eukaryota > Viridiplantae > Streptophyta > Magnoliopsida > Ranunculales > Ranunculaceae > Aquilegia > Aquilegia eximia. The sequence goes on from JALIGU010000007.1 coordinate 12,425,914, forward strand.
AAAAACCCTTGGCCTCTTCCAACAGTTACAAGCAATGAGTTTTATAAAACCTTGTGCACAATCTCAGCCGTACATCTCCAACAATCAACGGTCAGATGTTATCCCTAAAATCTAACCGTCAAACCGTTCAATCTCCCACCAAACCACGATCGATTTTTCAAATTCAAATCACCTCCACGTGTACAAACACAACGCGTATCTCAAGGAGCAATCATGACCTAAACCTCGAAACTATAAGCTAGCAATCAAACCAGCAAACAACGGAATCTTTGCCTCTTGGCGTTCCATAAAGCATCTCTTCACGGCCGACTTGATTTCCATTTACCCTAAAGGCAATAACTTACCTTCAGCCCAAATGGAAAGGGGCTATGTATATACCCATTACCGAGTTCCATCACTCGGAATACAAAACACCGACTTGGCACTTATTTCATCCGACTTCACATCTAATCACACTTCTCACATTTCCACCTTAATCTTATCAACTCGGTATGTAAAACACCGACTTGGCACTTATTTCATCCGACTTCGTACAGAACTATATTTCACTCATTTCCATTCAAATCCTAATCTCATAAAGTATCCGAGCACACCCGACTTGGGGCTGAATACCGAGTTCGACACATTCAAACTCCAGATCAAACGACGGTTACGAATCTATCCCATTAAATCCCTGAATATCCGCACACTTTATGATCCGAACGTTGAGCCATTATTGATCCACAACCTAAGCCACCTATAAAAGGAACTACGTTTGGCTTGATTCTGGATCGCCCCTTCCAGATACGTAGGCAGCTATCCATGCTCAGATAGTTCAGCCACTCTCAATCATTCAAAACCTTCCTCTCTCCGATCATCTTCTCCAACTTTCCGGTTAAAATTTCTACTACATTTACAATCATGATGCCAGAAAATGTAATAAACATGTTAAGATGTGACTATGCATGTGAGTTTGGTGAAGTACACAACTACAACTACATATAGAAAAGATCGAGGGGTACAAGGGCATAACACAGCCACTTACAAGATTGCAAAAACATCCCTTTTGAGCTATTGTTAAAAGGAGTATAATCCTTTTATTGGCTTTGAGAAATCATATAAACTGAGATATTAGAGAAAGCTGAGTTTCGTGCTAATGAAATGTGTATCCGTACAACTCTATACCCCACACCACAATAATTAAATAAATAAATGGTGAGGCCGCTCTCTTTGAGAAAAGGAGCTAATTCTCTAAAACAATGCTCATGGAACTGGGAGAATATCACAAGGCCGCAATGTGGCAGCTAAGATGTACAGTTACACTAATGTGTGTTAAGTGCGAGTTCAAGATTAAATCATTCATGATTATTATACTTTGAATACTTTTTACTATGTATTGAGATTCAAGTAGTTAAACACTTGATTTGATTGATTGCTCAATTCTAATATGTTTTGATTCAATTGGTGGGGATTGATGAAATTTTAATAAGAGATTTTTGGACATACCCCCAATTCAAGACAGAAGAGCTTTACCGCCGTAGGTGAGTTTTATGATGGACGGCTAAAATAACACCACATCTTGAATTGGGGGGTATCTCAATTTTTTTTTCAAATGGGGGTATCTCAAATTTCGACTTTCAAATGGGGGTATGTCCAAAAATCTCTTTTAATAAAATGAACTTTGCAATGAAGTAAGTGTTGGGCCCATGGTCCATCACTATTCCGTCGATATTGTTCCCACTTTAGTTACCACTAGGCCCAAGGTCATATCCATGGTGTGGGGTTTTTTTCTATGGGTTTCACTTACCCAAAAGGCCTCGACAATAGTGGATACCAGACCATTACTTATAAACCCCTTGGAGATCTGCTATGGCTCGGATGTGGGACTATTTGGTTTCCTAACAATCTCCACTTTGGACCAAATCCCATCCCAAGCCCGCCCAATCAACTGTGGGCTCTGATACCATTTGTTGGGCCTATAGTCCACCACTATTCCGTCGTTATTGTTCCCACCTTAGTCACCACTAGGCCCAAGGCCATATCCATGGTGTGGGGTTTTTCCCTATGGGTTTCACTTACCCAAAAGGTCTCAACAATAGTGGATACCAAACCATTACTTATAAACCCCTTAGAGATCTGCCATGGCTCGGATGTGGGACTATTTGTCCACACACCTAACAATAAGGTGTTTCTTATAAGAGGTTACTAGAGGTTGAATTTACTATAGCCTCTATTAAGAGGTGGGCCACTAAAATGAGGTGTTTGTTAATTTTTTGTAGTGGCAATGACCTTGGCTTCTTATAAGAGGTAAACATTTTAAAATACTTACCCACCCATGATCTTTAAAAGTTTTTCCTATCCCTTGTCCTTAAATATAGAATATCTTAGTCCTTAAACCCTTCTTCTCTTTCTCTCTCTTTCACATATTTTTCTATCCCTCTTACATTTATGGAACTTTCTTCTTCTTAACCTAAATAATTTTTTATTTTTTTTCTTCATTTGAAATCTTATAGCAGGTTTATTGTAATATATATATGTGTTTTGTCATTTTCCTTCTTACCAATATGTATGATCTTACTATAATACGTTCATTAGCAAAAAATGAATAAAAAAATATTTTTATTAATAAAAAATAAGAGGATATAATTGTAAAATTTGCCTCCAATAAGAGATTTTAAAAACAAACACTTTGCGTTCTATATGCTCTTGCAAGAGGCAAAACAAATAGTTTTTATGTATCTTTTATAAGAGGCAACCTCTTATGAGACGGACCCTAAAAAAACAAACAACCCTTAGGTATAAAAATACTTCATCTTTTACACTTTTGGAAACAAGTGGCTAAAGTAGCAAGGATATAGGTTCCCATTTGAAAGGTCATGGGATCTACCCTAGGCTACACACATATATTAAAAGTCTGGTTAGGGCCTTAAAGCCTTTGGGTCTTTTGTGTTTTGGATTAAATTTTTTTGCCCATCCCAAGTTATAACTAATTAGTTTAAATAGGGTTTTGACTATCCTAAGATTTTAATCATGTGTGTAATACTTAGTCCACTAGTCCATTGGTGAAAGAGAGAATCATGGATTAGTTTTCCCACGTTGATAAGATATTATGGTTATTTAAGAACCATATCTTCTAAAGGAAACACAGAGCAAGAAATCGTTTGATTAGATTCTCAATAATAAGTTCAGTAAGTGTTGAGAATTATTCTAAGTGTTTGAAGGTTGTTATATCCTGAGGGTTTTGTGTTCCTCTTCTACATTAGATAGTACTCTAAGAGACGCGTAATAAACCTTAAAGAAAACGACCTAGTCCGCCCCTAGCTATTTTGTTAGTATTTTTTATTATTATTTCTAACATAGGATTTTATAAAAAAAATCATTGAATTAGTTCAAAACTATAAACCTTGGATTTCTAGGATTTCGATGACAGGAATAATAGAGCGTGAGAGGTAAAAATTGTTAACGGAGTAAAGAAGAAGATGAAAAGAATGGGGTATTTTGTAATTGAAGGAAAAGATTGGGTATTCCTACACATGCATGAACAGTTTAGATTAGAGAAAAAAGGGCAATATAAGCATTTTAAAATGTAAGGGTAATTTGTAATTAACTTATTAGGTTTGATTAGGTTGAAAAATGTTGACTATCTTTTCTAACAAAGTCAAATTGTTAATGGGCTGGAAATACTTATTTCTAAAGTAATGGGGTGTATTGCCAAAATGTGTTGAAAAACCGAGGTGTTTCAGCCAATTGGCCCTTTTATGGAAGACAAACACCCGTGAGTTGTAAGTAGTCACTAATAACGATCTCATCATATAAAATGATGTTAACTTTCTATTTAACCGTGTCAATTGATTGTTGCCAAAGAGTGGTAAGAAAAGAGTTTGTAAATTTAGATTAATTAGAAAAAATCATGCAATTTTATGGTGTCGAAACTATAAATCCAATTACTTTTAGATTAGTGTACGTTGATCCAATCTTAAGAAGTAATTAATACACTTTACTGCTGGTAAAATGTTATGTTGACTTTGTTATGTTACAGAACACAACAAGTTAAAGATAGAGGACATGTATACAAGCTAGGCCTGCAAAAATGGCCCTTCACCCTAAACCCGCCCCTACCCGCCCGATCCATTTGTAACGAAAACCCTCAAAAATCGGGCCTCACAGATTTTAGGGTTGGACTTGCCCGACCCTCAAACATTTGAGGGTAGGGTCAGGGTTTATCTCTAAAAACATAAACCCAGCCCTTCGCCCGACCCTAATTAAGCCCTCCAATGCCCTCATTAATAATAAGGTATATTTCTTAATCGTTTTGCATATTTATAATTTATATACAAATATTATATGTGTTATAATAATAAAAGGCTTTATATATTAAACATACATATCATTTTTCTATTATGTATACAATGTTATCAACCTTATATTAGTATTGTATCAAAATTTGTGGTAATAAATATGGTGAATATATATATTTTTAAAATACATATCTTATAAAAGAGCATGACCCTATGACCCGACCCTCAACCCTTTTAACATAGGGCTCAAGAACGGGTGAGGGTCACACGATTCTTTGTGTTAGCCCTGCTAACCCGACCCTTTTGATGTGAGGGCTTTAGTGCTTGAGGGCCGGGTTAGCCCGACCCGGTCCAATTTGCAAGCCTAATACAAGCCCCAAACATTAATAATTAAACCCTACTAAATAAATTTGATAATACTCAATATATCCCAGATAACAATAGTAAATACACACACTATATAATATACATTTTATTCATCTTCACCGCTTCCATCACAACTCATTTGTTTCTCTCTACATTTTATCCTTATTTTTCATTATTTATATTCCAATATTTACTCTTTGGTGAAATGCCAAAATAAATTAGTTTTTTTTTTCCAGAAGAAATGGAGAAGAACTTTTGTGGAAAGCATAGAGAACACCTAATATGATCTCAAAAGCTTAAAAAAACTTTACAATACATAAATCTTGCAAAAAAAACACGGGTGGCCTGGTTTTGAAATGTAGTTGGTTGGCTCATTTTCTGGTCTGGCCCAACCATTAGACCGATTTGGGTCTTACTGAAACATAAAATTAATTAGCCCAGGTCAATAGTCGATCAAGAGTCAAGACACTAGGTTTTGGGCTTATAATAAACCGGAATTGGCTGGAAAAATGGCCGAATTTTTTAACCTTTTTTTTTTGTTATTAGAATTTTTCGAGTTTATTTATATAACGAAAAATTGTACATAGACATATAATCTTAGTTGGGCTTATAGCCTGACAAACTAAGGTCCTAAAAAGGAAACCTAGGACTAACATGGGAATAAAAAAAAGATTGGTTGATGCTAATTAAGGCAAGTGGTTGGCGACTGTAGGGTCTCTTGGGACTAACAGAGCCAAAGTCCACTATTTGTTTGCTGCAAATAATTAAGTCTAAAGGTCTTCTTCTCATCTTCATATCTTCCGTTTCAAAAATTTGCAAGCAAAAGTAACAGAGGGAGATGGCAGCTCCCTTTTCGTCTGAGCGTGTGTGTTCTGCCATTTTGAGATCATTATGCACAAAGAGGGTCATGGTAAGGCAATGGTCGAGTGTTTGTTGCGACAAGAAGTGACCTTGGTTTTTGGTGGAGAGGATGAGCAGTTTAGCTTTGCTGATGATGTGAATGGTGCCAACTATATTGCAAGAGGCATGTTTGATGACTTTTTTTTCAAGTATCCATTCAAAACAACTAGGAATGTATGGAAGCATTTTGAGGCATGGGTGATTGATGGAACCGACATGATCTTCCATATCTTTGCATATAATGGGTGAAGATGGCACAAACCTGTTTGAAGAAATGTGTTGCTTGTAGGGCTCAGTCTCGACGGCCCAGGGTTAGAGAAATGAGGAGGGTTTTTAGTGGAGAATTTCTATATGTCGTTGGGGAGAAACCTGATGGTCTGATTATGGATAAGTTAAAAGAAATTAAAAATCAAAATTTTCAATTTTCAACATGGTTTTCTAAAAATAAAATAAAAATGGGATGCAATATTACAATTTTGATGCTTCGGACTTTCAGTTGATTGAATTCATCATTTTTTGTATTGAACCAACAATTCAACAACCTTTCTTTTGCAATTTTCTTATGCCTTAGACTACTCCTTTCCAGTTTTTTAAGTGAATTTTTTTTTTTTAATGAATTACCCTTTTATTGATAAACTCAAAGAATTACACAAAGGTAGAGGACAAACGTGCTACAAGCTGCACTACAAGTCCTTTCTGAATATCAAACCTGATTTTCTTAAATACATATTCGTTCGAACCGCAATCACCACGTTGTTATCCATTACCTTCTGCACTCTCCTGAGGAGCTCAACTGCTTCTGACCTTAGCAATCCAAATGTGTCAATACAAAAGGGATAAAAGTATGTTGGTTAGCCTTACAAGCTCCCTCACGTTTCTCCACTTTTGGTGTTGCTGCTGCATTGCTAGCTGCTAGCCCCACCTCAAAAATCCCAGCACCCAGCCAGACCATTGGAGGAATTATACAAAGTTAGAGGATTAACGAGCTACAAACTGCGGTGCAAGCCCTTTTTGAATAACAAAACCAATTCTACGAAATACATATTTATTGGAACCCTCCGTCATGACATTGCTATTTATCACTTTTTGTACCCTCCTAAGAAGTTCAACTGCTTTTGGTGTTAGAAACCCAAAAGTGTCAAAAACAAAAGGAATGAAACAATTTTTTTTTTTTTTTTTTTAAGGTAAAAAAAATAATTATTTTATTGATAAGCTGAACAAATTACACAAACGTAGAGGACAAACGCGCTAAAAAAATAATTATTTTTAAGGTGGAAATTTTTTTTTTTTTTTTTTTTTGATTTTCAAATTTTATTGATAAGCTCAACGAATTACACAAAGCTAGAGGACAAGCGCACTACAAACTGCGCAGCAAGCCTTTTTTTTTTTTTTTTTTGAGAAATGTTAGCATTACTGCATAAGTGATGCTCTAGTCTTACTCCTTCGCATAGTTTTGTCATGTATTGAAGTCTAAACAGATTAAGGTTTCCGTAGGTTTTGGAAGAATTAGGAGATTTTTTGTGAGAAATAATAGGAGCAAAAAAGAAAAAATAAAAATAAAATCTTAAAAATTATAACAACCTCTTTATATGACCCTTTTGTTTCCTTTTATTCTCTTTTTCAAAACTCTTTCTTTCTCTTAATTTGAAATTTGATACTATAACTGAAGCCGATTCATAATACCAAACTACTTAAAAAGACATGTTTTAAAGACACAATTTAAGCTCAAAATTGACAAAAGAAGAATTGTATTGGCATTTGGTTAGCAACAATAGACCTCACATGAAGACATCAACATTAGTAGAATCTCAATCTCCACCTTCATCCTCTTCATTATGCTTGATAATGGTTGAGTATCATTCATTATCTATCACAAGATTAATATAATTTATTAATATTATAATAAACCTAAAAAAATAACATCTTCGTGTTACTCTAAATTTTGTTTTTTCAAAAGCCAATATCAAAATCACAAATACACTTAAAACAAATTTTGTGATTTGTTTTTTTAGTTTTTTTGGGGATTTAGGTTTTAGTCACTGTAATTATATACTATTTAGGAAAATGATACTTTTCTTTTGTTAGTGTTGCTTTAAGAAAAAATGGAAGACAAAGAAAGGGAGATGATGAGATTTGGGGGTTATTATCAAGTTCGAAGAACACCATTATTATCATTTTGTTGTAGAAGGTTTGAGAAGATGACAATTAGAAGACAAACTTGGGATGCCTTGAGATGGGTTGTTTATTAGATGGATGGTTAGATTACATCAAGGTAAATCAACTTGTTCGAATAATAATTTTTAAGTGAGGGTATTTTGGTCATTTTAAAATGTTATTTGGTTCAAGTATTCAACTATTGGTTTGTGACCAAAACCTAATTAACCAAAGAAAAGTGTCTTTTCCCTAAATAGTATATACTTTACCATGACTAAAACCTAAATCCCTTTTTCTTTTCTATGATAAAGATTGAAAATAAAGAAACAGAAGACAAAGAGCAAAGAGGTTGTAATTATTAGATTCTTTTTATTACGGAGTATTATTTTTTCTTTATTTTCTCCTATTATTTCTTTCTCCCCAAATCCATTCATATTCTTTCAAAACCTGATAAAACCTTAACCGGTTTTAGCTTCTATACAGGGCAGAATTTGGGGAGGCAGTAAGACTGGAGCGTCACTTTCACAATAACGCTGGCATTTTTTTTTTTTTTTTTTTGTTTTTAATTAAGTTAGAAATATTTTGTAACCGACTTCAAAGGGCACTCGAGAAGAGCAATTACAACAACTTCCCTGCTGAACGAGTGCATAACCCCATCATGTTTGGACTGGATAACGCACAGATCAAACATAGCTCGAACCATAGGTGAAAAAATCGTTTTTGCCGACCGGATATTCGCGATATATTCCGTTTTTTTGGAGATCGGCACGGTACGGCATACAGCATATAAACGGATTTTAAAACACCCCATGCCGGTCGACATTTATCGGATATTCGCGGCATAATTCGGCAAAAACCGATATTTATCGAAATTTATGAAATTTTTGATTATAAAATTAACACATTTATTTTTAATCCCCCCGAACTAGAATTTTCGATGAGATTATCAAAAAAAGGTCCAAAAGGCACTAGACGGTTGGAAACTTTCGCGACGAACTTGATGGCCCTCCAAGAGCAATATATCAGAAAGAAACGAAAAAAAAGCACGCCCATGCCAAAGTGAAGTTCTCTCTCACTTTTGGCAAACCAGTATACTGTTTGTATCCAAGGTTTGTTTTTGTGTAATGAATAATTGGTATCCAAGCACCTCCCTTATTCTCAAACCAACATCCAACCTACCTATGTTTACCCTCATTTTCTTATGGTAACATAGGAACCTCCCAAAGTGATGATTCCAGTGTACCATCCTACCAAACCCAACCAGATGACAGTGGTTCTTGGTTTCCTAATATAGGGAGTTGGTTGGCCCCAATGACAAGTGGGTCCGACGTGCAGTCAGCCGATACATTAATGCCGGTTCAACAATACTCGAGATTTCTTATCTTTGAATCATTTGCTCCGTATTGTATGGATCAAGATGCATATGATATGCATATTGACCAATTCAGGTCGTACGAGCAAACAATGTCATGGGAATATTACTGTACTGAGTTCGTCCCCACACGTATGCGACTCGAAGCTCATCGGTTTGACAAGGGGCGTCTATCATTCTGGGGTTAGCATGTTTTTTATTTTGATTATTAAAATAAAACTATGGGTTGAGTTGTAATGAGGTTGTTTGTGTTTAGTTCTTGTATTGTAAAAATATAAAAGTTCTATGAATATCCGCCCGATATTTACGATTTTTTTACCTATGAGTAAAACTATCTTGTGTAATAGTTTCGTCTTAGCTTCCTTGTATGATTTGTCGTGTGTTTAATTTGTAATGTATGTTTTTCTTTTAATTATAAGTTTATATATCGAAATCAGAAAAAAAACACGGAAAGTGCAGAAAACCTCCCAATTTGCCGAATTTTTCGCGAATATCCGCGAAAAATTCCGGTTTTTTTGAATTTGCCAAACCTCAAAAATCCGACACGGGAGGTCGGATATCCGCGGAATAATCCGGTTTTTGGCAGATCGGATATCCGCCCCTAAACGATTTTTTCACCTATGGCTCGAACCAAGAGTCCAAGATCCAAGCTATGCATACAATAGGTCTTCAATGCTTGTTGTTCATTTGTTTATTTCGTCAGAGTCTGGTTGTAGTGACTAGTCAGTAAACGTGCAAGATTAAATTCCCTTTAGAAGCAGTCAGACAAATTGTTAAGGTTCCGATTAGTGGAAGCAATAGCGTTTAATACATATTGTATCTTTCGTTAATAGGCATGCTAAAAGGGGGTTGTGGAAATGATCATACACTATACATTATGTTATGTTCAATATATTTGAGCAAAATAAATAACATAAATTTCGTGCTTATATAACTCTAATCTTGATAAGGATATGTTGTTATCTTCGTAACTAAACATCAAAAATCGCACTCATATCAATAAGCTTTGCCAACTGATGGGAAATATAGGATATAAATAAAGCTTTGCTCAATAGATTACATCATTTTGACCTTATTTGCATGCACTTTTTATATGTATATGAGTCTTGATATATATACTGTATATCCACTAAATCAGATACTTTTAGTTTCTAGAAGAACAAGGATAAGATCATACGAACACTAATAAAGTTTCGAAAGAGTACATCTAGATGAATCGTTATGACTCAAGATAAACGTGATTTCTTTACGTAACTTGGGACAATGTGACTTGTCTTTCCGGCAATTTCTTGTAAAAGCTTTTACCTTTATTAATTGTTTTATGAGTTTGGATTTGGAGGAGTGATTAATTTGTTTCTCATCTTTGCATTATTAGTTTTCTTTCTTTATTATGAAGGGAAATGGAGGAGAAATTAAAATTCAAAAGAAGAAGGCTAGCTTGTTTGATTAATGAAAACGACTTAAGTGCTCAACATGCATGATGTGTGTGGCCGAAGTCATGGTCCATAGCAAAGTAAATCCACTAGAGTCATTCACCATAATAAAACAAACTAATCACTAATTAACTCAATTGTTATCTTTGAAAATCCAGATTTTCTGGTCTACCATTATTAGCTAGACCCTGGTCGTTATCAACTATCGATCGATAATACATGCAGATCATGTAAATATATTTAGTCTATGGTTCAATCAAAGTGATTCTTAAATCCCATCAGTCAAAAAAAAAAAAGCAGTAAAAGTATTCTTAAATCCCATCAGTTTAACATTTGCTAAGCATGAGATTTCAATTGTCTACAATCTGTTGGTTCTAGAAAAAGATGGATATTGAGGATGTTGGGCCTGGATTTGACATGCAGTTGCGTAGCCTCATTATTGGGTCTGGTTCACATGAGATTATTCATTAACCAGATTTTGAACTGATTAAATGTCACATTCTTGGTGGTGACAAATAGGTTCCTGTTTAGAAATTGTGACAAAAAAAAAGAACAAGGACAACTGCATGTTTCTCACCTCTTTTCACTAATTAATTTCTTTTGAAGAAACTGAATTTATTCTTTTATTTTTAAAAAAATAATTTTAAAATGAAGAATATTATTTTGAGCGAACTAAAAGTCTTGTTTGATTGACCTAGGTATTCTAAAATCCAAACACAAGAGTGTGAACTTTTCCAATTTCTTTGGCTCTATGTAACTATGTTTACTCTTACATACAGTGATACAGTACTTTAGTCTTATTACCTTCTTATCTGCCATAATTTGTTCTTCCTCTCCACTCTTATGTTTCACTTTCACATTAGATGTTGTTTGTGGGGCATGTCAAAGAGTAAAGTGTTCAAAAGTTTTGACTACAATTAACAATGTAGTGGTTGTGAAATGTTAGTCACATTTTTATGGTTTTTTTTGAGATCTGTATGCTAACTTTTTATAAAGTAATACTATTGTTTTTTTGATAATTTTGCATTTCATGAAATTTGGTCTACCATGAGAATTTTGAATTCTTTCACCATATACTCATTAGCGTCGAAGCAATACACATTGGTGCCCATAAATAAATTTGTCCGATCGTGGGTTCATGGCTAGGTTCAGGGCTATCATTTCGGCATGCTTGGCTGCTTGCCCAGATATCTAACTTTTTCATGATGCCATGTTTGTTTCAAAATTCCACTGCCCTTATATCAGAAAAGAAAACCTCTGTTGCATTCTCTATCTTACATTCTTACCAAAGAATATGATTTCCACTATAAAAGAAGGGTAAATGTAAATGATTTACTACAAGAAGTTTCACCTGTCATAAATCAAGCAACTGCAGTTTCCACCTTGTAATAACTAATAACTTCATCTTTTTCTTTAATCCAGGGACAAAAGAGAAGTCATAAAATACAGAAATTAATACAAAACTAATGATACCTCCTTACCCCATGACTAAATTAAACTAATCGGATTATCTTAATTTAATTCAGATGGTGCCACCAATCCATACCAAATACAAAATAACAAAAATAGATGATTCTGAACAAATATTTTTTTCCCCAATGCCTAGATACTAGGTATGTATTGATTATTGAAGAAGCAGCAGCAGTATAGAAAGAAAGATGCATGAACTGCCAAAGAACCTGCCACAGTTCCCACTTTATTCTGTTTGTTAATTAAGAGTTAACAGTAATAATTATTACAATGTACAGTACTATGAATCTTGCTAACTGAGTTAAGTAACTGAGTCAACTCAGTTACTACTATTTGTGATGTTGTCCTGTCAAACTCAGATGTGACCCCAACTTCATCTATGACTATATTATATATATATATACTCTCTTCTCTATCCTTCCTTCGTTCACACTAAACTACAAACTAGCTTACAAGCAGGACTGCAGAACAGAGCATGTGTGTGATATTTTTTTTTCGAGAAACAAGAGAGAAGATTTTAGCCGTTGATTTGATGAGCTAAGAGTTATACCAACTTAAGATTCGTTAACGTCATCCAGAAAACCAATTCTGCGTATTTAGTATTTGTTTATTTCAAAATTAGTCTCTGTTCTTCAGATTTGGCGGAAATCAATCACCCTTCCTTCCTTCTTTCCTTCTTACCTTCGTCACTTGACACTTTTTTTTTTTTTTTTCCTCTTTACGGCTTTCCTGCTTTTTATCCGCGTTTGTAGACTTCAATTTCATATAATTTAATCAAACATTTTTCAATCTTAACTTTATAAACTTGTCTGTTTTCAATCTTGAGAGAAAAAACCATTTGAGTGATTTGTTTTCTCTTTCTACTCTAATGAGGATAAACTCAACATCAACAACAGCAGAGAATCAAAATGATGAAAAAAATCAGGAATTAATTCCAGGTTTACCAGATGAAATTGCAGAAAGTTGTCTTATTTATCTACCTTACCCATACCCATCTCTTGTTCGTTCTGTTTCTTCTTCATGGAACAAAGCAATTAATGACCCAAGTTTTCTTCTTTCTAAAAAAACTCTTTCTATCTCTCTTCCTTATATTTTTGTTTTTTCTTTTCAAAAATCAACGGCTAAGCTTCAATGGCAAGCTTTTGATCCTCGATCTACCCGTTGGTTTATTCTACCACCGATGCCATATCAAAATCCTGTTTGTCCAGCTGCATTTTCTTGTTCATCGTTGCCGAAACAAGGTAAGTTATTTGTACTCGGAGGTATGAGATCAGATACAGAAACACCTTTACAAAGCTTAATTACGTATAGTACGGCAACGAATAAATGGTCTATTGGTTGTTCTATGTTAACTCCACGTTCTTATTTTGCATCTGGGAGTATTGGATCAAATATATTTGCAGCTGGAGGAAGTGGAATTGGGCATGAAGACACACTATCATCAATGGAGTGTTATGATCCAGTAACTGACACGTGGACTCAGGTTGCTAAAATGATCTCTGGTTTAGCAAGATATGATGCAGCAGTAATAGGGAGTAAGTTTTATGTTACTGAAGGATGGACGTGGCCATTTAGTTTCTCGCCACGTGGTGGGGTATATGATTCAGTGAAGAACACTTGGGAAGAAATGAGTCTAGGGATGAGAGAAGGTTGGACTGGGGTTGGTGTTGTGTTGGATGATAGATTATTTGTGATCTCAGAGCATGGTGATTGTCGAGCTAAATTCTACGTCCCTGATAACGACACTTGGCAATACGTAGAAGGGAAAGGGTTTCCATGTGGTGCAGTGCAGAGACCATTTAGTGTTAGTGCAGTGGAAGGGAAGATATATGTTGTATCTTGTGGATTGAATGTAGCTATTGGGAGTGTTTATGAAGAAAAAAAGTCATTAAGAGTAGAATGGGAGGTGGTTGAAGCACCTCAAGCTTTTGTAAATTTTGTTCCTTCTAGCTCTCAAGTTGTTTATGGTTGAGTTTAAATTGACCGTTATTGCAGTTGTTGTGACCGTTATTGCAGTTGATATTTGCATAATTATTTGGTTTTTTTGTTCTATTGATAGGAAAAAACAGATTTACTGAGTTACTGATCTTGATTTATCGTGGAATTTCATTTTTTTTCCTAGGGATATTATTAATTATTATGAGAAAAGGGTGGTTTCAAATCTCCATCATGGTAGATAAGAATGTGATTATAGCATTTTATGACTGATGAATACAACCTGTTTGTTCTTAAGATTCTTCTCCATGATATAGACCCACAACAACTGACAATTTATGGGCAACTCTATTGATTAACCAAGTAGTCCATCCGATATATAAAGAAGAATTATTAAGATGGAAAAGTATAGTTAGGTAAAGAAACATTATTGCACATACCTAACAATTGAGTGGAGCTGCCAAGTTGTTGTTGTTTCATCAATGGCAACTCACATATGGGACCAAGGTTTGATTCTTTCTGTGAACCATAACAATGCTTGTGTCCCCTTCACAAAAGTCCTTTTTGTTGCTTCCCCTCCTTGGAAAGTAGTATCTTAGAAGACCTAATAATGGCCAACGGGATTGATACTTTAAATTGACACCATCAAATTTTGTTCAGCTACTAAAGTTTAGTTTTATCTACTAGCAGTTTTTGACAGTTGAGAAGCTTACAGAATATCTACTTCAACAAGAAAATTATCTCCAAAAAAAGCTTCAATTCTAACCTATTTAGCAATCATACATCCACTGTTCATCTTGGGCGCGGTCGCCCAAGGTCTCCAAAGTCTAAGGGCCCAGGTTTTGGCTGTCAAATTGTGTTACTCTTTAATCCAGGCCTGATGATGTTTACTATCTTTATTCTTTACACCACCAAGACTGCCCCCCAAATCTAAACTCTAAAGGAAGGCCTTGCCTCCACTTCCCAACACTGGCAAATGCAAGTGTGCAACATTCCACCCCACATTCAAGTGGAAAGTGTACCCACCCCAACATTCAATATGGGTAAGTGGTAAGAGCATCTCTAATGGGTCTCCTAAAACCTAAATTATAGGAATTCTGAAAAAAACAGCACCCTAACACGTCGTCTATAATTTTTAGCAGCCGGCTATCCACGTAGGATGTGGTGGGCCGGTCTGCTAAAACTTCGTCCAAAATCGAACCAAAGATAGTATTATAGGAATGTAGAAAATAAAATGTTCCACGCTGGTTGAACCAGCGTGGAACTTTTTTTTTATTATTTTTTTAATTCCACGCTGGTCAAACCGGCGTGGAACTTTTTTTTAAAAAAAAAAAAATTAATTAGCATATAACAGATCCTATTCACCAGCCCAGCCTGCCCCAAGCCCAGCCCACGCCTCCCTCTCAGCCCAGCCTGCCCCAAGCCCAGCTCAATCCCAGCCCAGCCTGCCCCAAGCCCAGCCAACCACGCGAAGCCCAAGTCTTCCACGCTGGTTGGTCCAACGTGGAACAGAAAAACATTTCCACGCTGGTTCAACCAGCGTGGAAGATAAAAATTTGGCAAAAAAAATAGGAAACACGTTAGGGATACCCCTGAGAGCATCTCTAATGGGTCTCCTAAAACCTATAATTTAGGTTTTCCTAAAAAATCAGCACCCTAACGCGTCGTCTAAAATTTTAGCAGCCGGCTATCCACGTAGGATGTGGTGGGCCGGTTTGCTAAAACTTCGTCTAAAATCGAACCAAAGATAGGATTATAGGAATGGGTAAAATAAAATGTTCCACGCTGGTTCGACCAGCGTAGAACTTTTTTTTTATTATTTTTTTAATTCCACGCTGGTCAAACCGGCGTGGAACGTTTTTTTTTTTTTTTAAATTCCACGCATGTCTAACCAGCGTGGAACCCTAAATTTCAACGGCTAAATTTCCAAACGGCTAAATTTCCAAACGGCTATAAATCACACCTATATATACATGTTCTTCGTTTCGATATCTACTTCATTTCTACTTCTTCATTCTTCATTTTTTCATTTGAGTTTGATACTTATTGTTATATAATTATGGGAGATGGTTCTGTCAAACACTTTTCGGCGCGCATTGAAGATCCGAAAGATGAAAAACGTGAAGAAACGGAGAAAGAAATCATCGAAGAAGAAAAACCATTAACACCCAAAGAACAAAAGCGTATCGATGATGAATTTAATCGACTTATTGACGAGTATGAAGATGAAATTCATGTGCTTCCCGAAAATTGTAATCATGATTCGTTTGATTTTGATTATGTATTGGGTAAAATGTTTTGTTCAACTTGTGGTGAAGAGTATGAAAATTAAAATATATCGAAGGTTAAAATGTTTTATTTAATTATGTATTGAATTTTAATTTGATTAATGTATTACTATTTTGATTAATATATTTTTATTACTATTTTAAACGAATAATAAATAAATCATTACGAAATAACCATAAATTTATCTTCTATGGCGGTTCAACAGAAACAACCCTAATATCAAGCAATAGTATACAGTTAACAAACACTCAAACCCACCCTAATATCAAGCACTCAAAACACTCAAGGTGCACTCCCCTGACTACTCTCCCCACTTCGGCCTCGTCCACTTCGGCCCCGTCCACCTCGTCCCCGTCCACCGCGTCTAGTGTGCCCTTGCAACTCCTATAATCAAATATAAATACAATTAAAATTTAATAACTAAAATTAATAAATTTTAGGGTTTAACTGTAATAGTAATTAATAATTACTTACCAAGGCCTCTAATGTGCTTGTCAGCTCAGCAACCCTAGAAGCACTTGCTGCGAGTTCTTCTTCAGCCCTGATTGTGGTAGTCCTTTGCTCTTGCAACCAACCATAATATCTCGCAGAAGAATCAAATGCTGCATGCCGCATCCCTTGACCACGCATTACAGCATCTGCTAAGCGTGACCGGAGAGCAGCCTGTATTCACAAGAGTTCCCTTAGTTATAAATATACAAGATTTAACTAACAAATATAAAATTATAAATACAATTGTAAATAAAAAAAATAAACATACCTCGTCTAAGGTATCAAAATCAGGTACATGCTGTGTAACTAAGTCACGGTCGAGAAAGGGAACCGGTACAGTCCATGTCATACCTTGTGATCCCATCAACCTAAGGCTATGTTCACCAGCCTGTTCTGCATACTGTATTTGTCTCAAAGGGTAATCTTGCTGAGTAGTAGTAGGGTCTGCTGGGAAAGGAATCTGATACTCTGGTCGTATGCCTCGCCATGACACATAATCTACGTTACCCTCACGAGAGACGGGGGAAATAGCTAATGTGCCCCGAGAAACAATGTTCCAATATAACTGGTACTCCATAGCCGTAACAAACTTACAAAAAACTGTACTAATTGGCCAGTCAAAGGATGATCTACGAGCACGGATCTGCTCCAAAGGAAGACTCACTGGAGCCATATCAGGTGGTGGAGGATGAGGAATAACTATCATACCAGCACTACAAGAATACATCAGATTTGCCACGGACCCGAACCGTGGCAAAACAGGATTAGCCACTGTTTTCGACCGTGGCTAGACCGTGGGTGTTCAGGGCGTAGCTAATTCTTTTCCCACGGTCCGGGTCCGTGGCGGCTATCTATATTTAGCCACGGTTATGAACCGTGGGTCTTGCCACGGATATCAACCGTGGCAAATTTCATTATACCCACGGTCCAGGTCCATGGTGAATATTTTTTAATTTCCAAAAAAAATATCGAAATTAATTTATTTTTCAACTTAGCTACGGTCAGGATCCGTGGCGAATTTTTTTTAATTTTCAAAAAAAATATTGAAATTAATTTAATTTTCAAATTAGCTACTGTTATTAGCCGTGGCAAATCCGGAATTTTTCAAAAAAAAAAATTGAATTTTGTTACTGTTCGGAGCCGTGGGAAATCTGAATTCTTTGCAGAAAAAAATAACAATTATTATTTTTGCACCTGCCCTGCATGATCTAAAATCGGCTAATGCCGAACAAATTTTCTGCACCTCCACAATTTATAAGAACGGTTTTGCACGTCTCTGTACACCACAATGTCACTTTCCTACATATCGAGTATAGCAGACTTCTCCATCAGGATGAAAGAAAGGGTCTAGATTGTATAATATAACACCCGATTGATTGTAAAATAGCACCTAAAGTTTATAGAATAAAGTGCAACCAACCTTGCGCATGCGTTCAGCAAGTTCAACATGTGCAGCCTTAGCATTATAATCATCTGCTGTTTTTGTCAGACCCTGTCAAATTTGATAAATAAACCAATTATCAAGTATGTTTGCAACGTAAGATGTACTGAACGACATGTCAGCAACTTATAAGAAAACACACCTTGGTTATAACCAAAAGTGATAAATCCATGCGATTCATTAGAAGATCAGAAATTGTGTTCTTAACATATTGCACGACACCAGGAATGTCACGGTCAATTAGTATTTTGTGAAGACATTCAGTTATCAAATTTTTCACCAGTAGACAGTTGTCTCTTCGAACAGTTTCAATGCCTGATAGAACATACAAAACATGAGCAATATAACATTTGGTGTATTATGGCACAACTAACATTTCTTGAAGGTTCACCTTTTGTGTCCATCTTGTCAAATTTATCAGGACTGGTCCAATAGAGTCCAACATATCTCTTCTTGTTAATCAACAGGTATGGATAGTAAACCTTCTCAAACTCTAGTTTGATGGGCTTCACCAAAATAAAAATAAGTATTGAACCCATAATAAGACATTAAATACACCACAATAAGCTAAGTAGTTAATAGACGTAGAGACCCAAACAAATATTCAATATCAATTCAGCAAGGACGAAAGAATAATGCAAACAGTTGTAGAATCATGCAATAAAATAAAAGGTCAAAATGAGTTTAACAGGACAAACACAACCTTATATAGAATTTTGAGCAAAGCCCTATATGGCACATCTAAACATACTACAGTTTTCATGTAATTTTATAGAAAACTCATAACAATAATAAGAGTAAACCATGACAAAATCCAGCTTATTCAAGGCTTATTGATCATTGGCCCTTACTCTCAGTCACTGATTCAAGAACGAATACCTAAAATAATCTAAAATAATTCCTAGGTTTATGAATCTAAACATCATCAATATTACTGCAATTAAAAGCGAATGGAACATATACTGTCAATTAAGAACTAAAATAATTCCTAGGTTTATGAATCTAAACATCATAATAATTCCTAGGTTTATGAATCTAAACATCATAATAATCCCTAGGTTTATGAATCTAAACATTATCAACAGAGAAGATGATAAAAACCTAAGTTAAACAAGTAATTTTGCGATTTTGATCGATTCAACAGAAATTACAATGAGATTCAACATAAATTACAAAGAGATTTTGCGATTTCTGAAATTGAGAAATAAAAACTTAAGTTAAACAAGTAATTCTAGAAAATTAAGATTGGATGAATGGCATTACAATGAGATTTTTCGATTTCTGAAATTGAGAAATAAAAACTTAATTTAAACAAGTAATTCTAGAAAATTAAGATTGGATACTTACGCCGAGCAGATGATTCAACAGAGACTTCGCGATTTCCGAAATTGAGACACTGCGAATTCCCCTGAAACTAGGGTTCTTCAAGGCGCCGCTGATCCTTGATCTGAGCCTGGAGAGCGAGTTCAAGACCAAAGACGTTCTGAACTTCTTTCTCGGAAAGATGGAATTGGAATCTATTTGGTAGAGTCTGCCGTGGGAAAGCCTTAGCGACCCGAATAGATAATAGCGATCACCCAGTTAAACGTATAGTTCCACCTCTGGTTGATTTCTGAAATTCAACAGGCAAGGAAGAAGTATTTCGTTGCTTTCTTTTATTTATTTTTTTTCGTTGTTTCCTTAACTTAACCGAATTGTTTTGATCGAAGATAAATATTGAGATAAGCAATAAGGATCGTACGGTTCATAATAATTTCGTTCCCACGGTTCATAACTGTTGGAAAATTTCCCCCAATCCTAAATAATTAATCAAGTTTTTACCACGGCTTTATACTGTTTGCTACGAATGTTGACCGTAGCTAAATTTGCTACTGACCCGGACCGTGGCTAATGGAATCGTAGGTCCGTCCCAATATTCATACTTTCTTGTAGTGCAGTCGTCTGTCGTAAACATCTATCCCCTAAAAACCAAACACTAATCTCTGGAGAAACTAAAACCACTCTCGTCTGAGATATGATTCTAGAGCTGTCAATATGTGGGACACTGTTTGATGGTAACCCAGCCCAAGGCATCCACCTAATAGTATCCCAAGTTTTCTATTCGATCGAGGCCCTTGCTTGTTTAAAGTTACTCGTTACAAGTCCCATCATTTCAGCTCGGTTTTCAAGGGCCCAAATAAGAATACGAGGGAACACTTGTGGTCTACAGTCTAACAAAATCGGATTACACGTGCCCAAATACTCATACCACCAAAACTACATAATAAAAATTTCGTAATTAAAAAAATTATATACAAAAATAAAAAAATCATTCATGCTTTTATGCTTTAGATTAATTAAAAATTAAAAATAATATAAAAACCATAACTAACCTGTAGAATCCAAATGAACCCACCGATGTTGTGTAATTTCTTGCCACTCATAGAAAAATAATCCATCTGATAATACATGTGTGCCATCACTGCACCGCCCCAATCGTAGTCTCCAATCTTGTTTGTATCAAGCAACGCTCCACACCAACCCAACTTCACACAACTGTGTCCAGTAGAAAACAAAACCCCGGACACAAAGTATAACAAAAAAGCTAACACATACTCATCCTCTTCAACTGAATTGGGCTCTAACACCCAATCATCATCAGCAACAGTACGCAGCATGTATATATTCTCAAAAAAACCATACTGTAAACCTGTTTGTTTGTCATCATCCTTCCAAGCCTCCTCATATTCACTTAGAGTTGGGAATAATATAGTAGCCTCACACTCATTACTATCATAAGATGAAATATATGGCACAATCTCTCCCACCCCAACACCCAAACCCGTAAGCATAGTAAAATCCTGAGGAGTAAAAGCAAGCTCACCGAGAGGCAAATGAAATGTATGTGTCGTCGGCCACCATCGCTCAAGCAACGCGAATATAAGTTGACGATCAGTTCGAAATGGTGTCAAAGAAACGAGAGGCCCAAATGGCGTCGCTTGTATTCGGTCTCGTACATGAGCAAAATCATTTCCTCTCTCCACCATATATGACCACCAAGTCATTACGTTATTCATTTTGCCTCTATATGTCAAATTTTTCATCCTCTACATTAAACGAACAATTTACCAATTAAAAACTAAAAAATATTTAATTAAAAAACTAATAAAAAATTAATTAAAAAACTAATAAAATTAATTAAAAAATAATGAAATATTAATTAAAAAATAATGAAATATTAGTTGAACCAGCGTGGAACATCTTACAGATCCTGTAGCCAAAGCCCACTGCCCCAAGCCCAGCCCAGCTACTGCCCCCAAGCCCAACCACGCGAAGCCCAAGTCTTCCACGCTGGTTGGACCAGCGTGGAACAGAAAAATATTTCCACGCTGGTTGAACCAGCGTGGAAGATAAAAATTTGGCAAAAAAATAGGAAACGCGTTAGGGATACCCCTGATATAGGTATGGAAGACCTGCTAAAAAACTGATGGGAAAGGAGCTGGCACCTACGTGGAGGCTAAATCGTCCCATGTGTAGGCTAAATATGGGAGACCCATTAGAGATGCTCTGATATAGGTATGGAAGACCTGCTAAAAAAAGTGATGGGAAAGGAGGTGGCACCTACGTGGAGGCTAAATCGTCCTATGTGTAGACTAAATATGGGAGACCCATTAGAGATGCTCTAACATGGCAAAGTTCTTACTAGGAACTAGATTCAGAAGAAATATACCCAGTGGGTATGGGTATGCATTCATGCCACTCAGCTTAATATCAATAATTTGTACTTCTGAAGCAGCTTTCTAAAATAAAGTTAAGGCATGAATAAAGAACACATGGAAACTGTAGCAAATGTGCAGAAGAAAGGCTAAAAAAATCATCAAATCAGTATGACAGTATATAACATTCTTAATTCAATACGAATGTTATACTCTTTTATGTACAAATTTGAACTTCATTCTTACAAAGTTGAGGTACTGAAAACATTACCAATACCACCTTATATACCTGCATAGATTCTTCGAAACCAAAACCAAATACTAAACAGTTTTGGTATTGAGGAAACTTTAAGTACTGTCAGACGCATTTCCATACCTTAAGGACGCAATAGATACCACCTAGTTTGACACTCACACTATACCCACCTTTCTTTAAAGACTCAGGCGGAGTTTCCCACCAGCATAGAGCTTGGGAAGCAACACTCCATGTATCAGAAATGTGTAAAGTAATTTCGGAGGTGTTTCACCCACACCTGCTTCGCTGGAGAAGTCCTTGCAGAGTTGTTTCCTCCTATATTTGAGGATCATGATGTTCTGTCATATATAACCTACAAACATAAGCCTACTTGTTGTGCAGAAACTGGCTGCTAGAGCAATGGTCAAGGATCATGGTTGTGCACAATGCGCACATCAAGAATGTCTTGTTGATAAACAGAACTTGTCCATAAAGGAACAAGAATGGGATGGATAGTATTTGATCTAAACTTTATTTGAATTACAAATAATTCATACATTGGAAATACCAACATAAATAATAAATAATAGATATAATTTGGGTTGGGGGGGGAGGACATGGGACATAAAGAAAAGGCAAGAGCAACAGAAGTTAAATCAACCTTTCCATCTAATGAGTTGTGCTTGTTTTCTTCATTCACACACAGCCGATATATGTCACAGCCGGTTTAATTTTTACTAATACGCTGGCTTTGGTGTATCTAGACTCCTAGAGATTTTCTTTATGAACTAAAATCATAAATCCAAGTTTATCTATAATCTATTATACTATATTAAAGCAGAAAATACCCCTAAGAAAATATCTCTTAAATTAGGCTATCAATAAGACTGAAATTGATAGTCTAATTGAAGAGAATTTTGATTAAGTTTGGGTATATTTGTAATTAGGCAAAAGTGGACCACCATCACAGATATAATTAAGCCCAATTAGACCATGGGAATAATTAAGCCCAATAAAAAAAATTAAAAGAATACCCAATCCCAAGTATAATCAAGTCCAGCCCGTACCCAGTTGGACCAAATCACAAGCATAATTAAAATACAGTAAAACTTCGATAAATTAATAGCCTTGAGACTAGAGAAAATTATTAATTAAACGAGATATTAATTCATCGATTAATTAATAAACTATTAATTTACATAAACAATATATTTTCATGTATGTCTTTCTTTTTAGGGGGCTAACATGATGAAGGTGGATAATCATTTTATTCTAGAACCGGTTCTACGAAAAGAAACACTAAAATCGATAATGATATTGGAATAATATCTTCTTGCAATACAAAATACAACACCAGATCAACTCATCACACTACAAAAATTTAGAGACGAGGTTCAAACCAAAATCAATTTTGAGAAAAAAAAAACAATAATTGACTTTCATTATAAAAAATTATAAAATATATTTGTATATCAAAAAAATATTAATTTATATATTAGTTGGGCCTTCAAGGATTTTTCTAAAATGTATTAATTATCTAATAAATTTACCAAAATATTAATTTATCAATATATGCCCAAGTTGGGACCAGCCAAAAATATTATTTAAAGGAGATAATTAATTTATCGGGTATTATCTTATCGAGGTTTTACTATATCTTTTCAATTATGCTGAAATTGATAAATTAATTGAAGAGAAATTCATTCAATTTGGGGTATTTTTGTAACTACACAAAATAAATAAAAATGGGTCAATATGTAATTTCACATATTAAATACAACAACCTTCATAAGTAACCCCAACTCGAATTCTTTATAAGCAGTAAACCACATTATCACCACTAAATCTAATACCAGTAATTGACTACCATTGATAAAATGCTCTAACTCGAATTTCTTTCAATTCAACAATTTTAACTTCAATAAGTTTACCAGTAATCTTTTTTGAATAAGTAGCTAAATAATTATCTGGTGGAAGTAGTGATTTACATTGAAATCACCAGATGATTTACTACATTTGTACAACTTTTTCATCTATTATCTATTATACTATATTAAAGCAGAAAATACCCCCAAGAAAATATCTCTTCAATTAGGCTATCAATTAGATTGAAATTGATAGCCTAATTGAAGAGAATTTTGATTAAGTTTGGGTATATTTGTAATTACGCAAAAGTGGACCACCATCACAGATATAATTAATCCCAGTTAGACCATGGGAATAATTAAGCCCAATAAAAAAAATTAAAAGAATACCCAATCCCAAGTATAATCAAGTCCAGCCCATACCCAGTTGGACCAAATCACAAGGATAATTAAGCCCAGTAAAAAAAATTAAAAGTATACCCACTCCCAAGTAGAATAAAATATAGTAAAACCTCGATAAATTAATAGCCTTGGGAATAGAGAAAATTATTAATTAAACGAGATATTAATTTATCGATTAATTAATAAACTATTAATTTACATAAACAATATATTTTCATGTATATCTTTCTTTTTAGGGGGCTAACATGATGAAGCTGGATAATCATTTTATTCTAGAACCCGTTCCACGAAAAGAAACACTAAAATCGATAATGATATTGGAATAATTTCTTCTTGCAATACAAAATACAACATCAGATCAACTCATCACACTACAAAAATTTAGAGACGAGGTTCAAACCAAAATCAATTTTGAGAAAAAAAAATAATAATTGACTTTCATTATAAAAAAATATAAAATATATTTATATATCAAAAAAATATTAATTTATATATTAGTTGGGCCTTCAATGATTTTTCTAAAATGTATTAATTATCTAATAAATTTAGCGAAATATTAATTTATAAACATATGCCCAAGTTGGGACCAACCAAAAATATTATTTAAAGAAGATAATTAATTTATCGGGTATTATCTTATCGAGGTTTTATTATATCTTTTCAATTATGCTGAAATTGATAAATTAATTGAAGAGAAATTCATTCAATTTTGGGTATTTTTGTAACTACACAAAATAAATAAATATGGGTCAATATGTAATTTCACATATTAAATACAACAACCTTCATAAGTAACCCTAACTCGAATTCTTTATAAGCAGTAAACCACATTAGCACCACTAAATCTAATACCAGTAATTGACTACTATTGATAAAATGCCCTAACTCGAATTTCTTTTACTTCAACAATTTTAACTTCAATAAGTTTACCAGTAATCTTTTTTGAATAAGTAGCTAAATATATATCCGATGGAAGTAGTGATTTACATTGAAATCACCAGATAATTACTACGTTTGTACAACTTTTCCATCTATTATACTCTATTAAAGCTGAAAATACCCTTAAAAAAATATCTCTTCAATTAGATTGAAATTAATAGCCTAATTGAAGAAAATTTTGATTGAGTTTGGGTATATTTGTAATTACGCAAAAGTGGACCACCATCACAGATATAATCAAGCACAATAAAAAAAATTAAAAGTATACCCAATCCCAAGTATAATCAAGCCCAACCCGTACACAGTTGGACCAAATCACAAGCATAATTAAACCAAGTAAAAAAAATTAAAAGTATACTCAATCCCAAGTATAATCAAGTCCAGCCCGTACAAAAAATACAGTAAAACCTCGATAAATTAATAGCCTTGGAACTAGAGAAAATTATTAATTAAATGAGATATCAATTCATCTATTAATTAATAAATTATTAATTTACATAATTAACAGTATATTTTTTTTTTTTAAAGGGGGGAGGGCTAACATGATGAAACTGGACAATCGTTTTATTCAAAAACCCATTCCACGAAAAGAAGCACTAAAATCGATAATTATATTGGAATAGTTTCTTCATGCAATACAAACTACAACACCAGATTAACTTATCACACTACAAAAATTCAGAGACGAGGATCAAACCAAAATCAATTTTGAAAAAAAACAAGCAACAATTGACTTTTATTATAAAAAAAAATATAAAATATATTTATATATTGAAAAAATATTAATTTATATATTAGTTGGGCATTCAAGGATTTTTCTAAAATGTATTATCTAATAAATTTAGCGAAATATTAATTTATTAACATATGTCCAAGTTGGGACCAGCCAAAAATATTATTTAAAGGAGATAATTAATTTATCGGGTATTATCTTATCGAGGTTTTACTGTATCTCTTCAATTAGGCTGAAATTGATAACTTAATCGAAGAGAAATTCAAAACTCACCAAGATTTACATTGAAATCACCAAATGATTTATTACGTTTATACAACTTCTCCATCTTCCTCTTCACTCAAAGTCTATGTCTGCTTATATGCTTATATTTGATCTATGTATATTTGATGTTTGTTGAAGATCTCTCGACGACACAGAAATCAAAACTCACCAGTATTCTAAGTCAAATGGGCAGCTATGCAAGTTTATTAATAAAATCATTAATAATATTAATATGATATTATTGTGGACACATGTCAAACATGTTTGTGATGGTCATTTTCAAGTACATTCTCAATTTGACAAAAAGTATATTTTGCAAGAATATGGAGAACCAGTAATCTATTTCTTTTCCTTGCACTTAGTAGGCATTGACAAAAAGTAAATAAAAATAAAAAATAAACTCCAATAAAAATGATGATATAATCTTCAATACATTTCAATGGTGGGGATACGAAAAGGGACCCAAGTAGCAGTAAGACTTATTTACTGCAATTTCATGAAATTTGAGTTTCTCTTAATTTGTGATCTAATGTACGTAAATGTGTTGCAGATGGGACTATATCAAAAAATGTCGTAAGATTCACACAGACATGGATTATATGGTTGCCTTCCGGAAATGCTTAACTACATGGGCCTAACGGGATCTCTCCGTCACATTACAAGTAAGTCATCTTTATCATCATAATAGTTTGTTAAATATTTCGAATTTTCATGATGTTAACTGTTACAAGCTAATTAAGAGACGCTCGACTGCTAATGGACTACTGTGAAAAGATTGTTTCCCAAAGTGATGAAGCCTCAACAACCGAACCAGACTAAATTCTAATTGAGACTTTGAGACTTGAGAGTACTGCAAAATCCCATTCGCCTAGATATCTTCAAATGTTTTGGGTTTAATTTCCATGTATATATAATAATCATTTAATTTCAATACTCAAAGATTTATAATAATTCTAAATAAAATCATACCAGATCATAGACTTTTGAAACGGGCTAAACAAAATATTACAAGTTACATAAAACCCCCCAAAAAAAACTCTAAAACAATCAGATATGCCCGTGCATTACACAGGCCTAAGGACTAGTAATAATTGTGTGTCTACACCATGATGAATCATGAGTCTACCGTGTGTTCAAATTATAATAATAATTGCCTTTATTCTGGGCTCCTTGCCTGAAGTGGATATCCAAGGTTGCAAAACTGGGATCAGGCCTACTCGAGACCTCATACAGTCCAACCCACTTTTCATCTAAAACACAATATGTACCTGATTCAAACCCTAAAATACATAAGCGGACAAAAGATCTTTCTCTTCAAGGTCTTTGTAGTGAATGGGAAGCTAGATAAACTTGATCGATATACTAAATTATGAAATGCAGAACTCAGTCAAAAATGGACATGGTGGAAACCTGAGAAGTAGACACAAAGAAAACATGACAAGAGTAGTTACAACTTACAAGTAACCACTGACCACGTTTGGGGGAAAAATAGGCAAAAATATGTCAGGCATTTGTATTAACCTATTTCTAGATTAATGCATCAACAGGGTCAGGTCGTTATGGAGACTTGACCAAATGAGGATATTGGAGATTGGGGTGGCTGCACCTCGTTGAGATCGAGATTGCCTACGTACTCTAGCTCGGGGGAATTGAACTTTGAGATCAAGCCATCGTAGTTTTGTTTATATAGAAGATGGAAGGGCGTGGATCGTGGATCTTGCTGATTCTCCGCCATCATAATGATGATTAAATGTGTAACGCGCGAGGATCATCCCTGTGAATTAACTCTGTAACTGAAGAGAATATTCTGTGCATTGAATAGGAGCACGTGTGAATAGCAGGTCGCTGGTCGTTGTGTAGTCTGGTCGCTTTAGTCGAGCTGCTAGCGGGTTGAGATTGTGGCGACCTGACAGATTGATGACTGTGCCACGTGGCTGCTTTTGATTGGTCGGAGTATGTAGTACCCCTACATAAGCCCCCTCTTTTTAGGTCGACTATGGGAGTCGGGCTGAAAAGACTAATTACTCTTATCGATGCTGATTTGTAGTTTACTTTTTTGAAGTTGCTGACGTGGCAATCATGCAGCGCTGTCTGTGGTCATCATGGCGCTGTTACGGGGAAGTGGAGGAGTTTCCTCGAGCAGTTAGTTGTGTGATTATGGCAACTGACGCACGTATTGCCTGATTTGCTATATGTCTTGCACGTGGATTTATCCAACGGTGGATGTGAACCGTTGCGTGAGTGGAGAATGACTGTGCTGCATATGGATCCTTTTGTCGATCTCAGCCGTTCGTTTGTTTCGAATCGATAGCTAGAAATTCTCGAGCTACAGTATATAAACTGTAGTTACGTTGATGTAGGTTTACTCATCTTGCCTTTATTTGAATTGCTGCCGCTTTTGCCTTGCGAACTGAAGAACTTTGAGAGCTCGGGAGGTTTGTTCTCTTTTCTTTTCTCTGATTTTTTATTTTCTTTCTTTTTCTTCATCTGTTGTCTTCTGTATTGCTTGAGAGTAATGTCTGAGGGTAGTGACTCTCAAAATGACCACTTGAGTGATGGTGGAATGGAAGAGTATGAGTCTGAGAGTACTCATTCTGACCCTCTGTCTCCCGTTCCCGATGAGGATGTAGATAGCCCCCAGAGTAGTGGTTCTCATGGTCCAGATTCTTCTGATGATGAGATGGTTGAAGATGGTAATGGTAGAATGTGTAGGATTTTGAATATGAATTACGTACATAGGCATTTTGCTGTTAGGAGGCATTACCAATTTAGGTCGATTAGGAATTTAGAGATAAGGTTTCTTGGGGACCGCTTACTTTCTCCTGATTACCGACCTAATAATCCTTCATCTACTGTATTGACATTGAACCAATTCCGTGCTGGGTTGAGGTTGCCGTTGTCTGAATTGGTTGTCGGCCTGTTGAATGCTATTAGGCGAGCCCCCTGTCAGATGAATGGTAATTTCTGGCGTAACATGAGGGTAATTGACGACCTCAACAAGTTGCACAGGTGGCACATTTCAGTGGAAGATGTATTGAACCACTTTTGCTTCAAACGGTCCTCGAAGGTTGAACTTTCTGGCTGTAACATGCAGGTTATGCCAGATCGTTTGCCTTTGATTTATCCAGTGAGTAGCGAGCCATGGTGGAAAGATCCCATGCTTTTTACTGGGCCAATTGTTGAAGGGGATATCCAGTTGCGTCATACGATTAGGAATGACGCTCGTAAGTCAGTTGTCTGTAGTTCTATGATTGTTGATTCGTCTTCCTGTTTTTGAACTTGATGTCTTTGTGTTTTTTATTGCAGCAATCCGGGACGATCATTTGATCAGGAAAAACGATCTGCGATCTGCTCTGAACTGCTTCGGTAAGTTGGCCGACAAGCGGAAGACTTCGCTTCTGCCTCACTTAAAGGAGCATTTTATTCCTAAAGGTGGTCCAAAAACTGTTTTGGACGAGCTCAAGAGGAGGAAAGCTTTGAAGAAAACATTCATGTCTGCTGTTCAGAAAGCGAGTGGTGGTCGGACTGGTGGTAGTTCGCGAGCTGGTGAAGGTGATCGAGCTAGTGGTAGCTCGAAGCAAGCTGAAAGGGAGCGTTCTGTAGGTGCTCCTCGGAGGTCGGAGAAGGAGCGACCTGTTGAGAAGGATCGATCTGCAGTGCAGGAACGATCTGTGGTGCCGGATCGACCTGTGGTGCAGGAACGATCTGTGGAGAGGGAGCTGCCTGCTGAGAAGGAGCGGGCTGTAGGTAGCTCTCGCCAGGCTGGAGTCGTGGCGAGCCCTCCAGTCTCAGGTCCACCCCCCTCACTTCCTAAGGTTGGTGCATTGGCTGGGAAGAAGAGGTCCTTCTCAGGGAACCTTAAGCTGATGGATTTCCCAGCTATGCCTACTCCTGTTTCTTCGATGGTTGCGACATCTCCTGGACTGTCTGTGATGTCCAGGAAGACTGCTGTTCGGCCTTCGCAGAAAGGCAAAGGTATTCTTTCTGAATTCCGCCCTGGGCCGTTCGATTACTTGGACGGGCAAGGAGAGAAGCATGTCGTGTACGACAACGACAGTGCTATTGATGACCCTTGTGTTGCCCGGGCTGTGAATGAGGGTATCGTCCTGGATGCTGATGCCCGAATGGTGAAGTCGCAGCCTCTGCTGGTGACCTGTTCAAAGATAAACGGGGCACTTTCTTTGGTGAGTTTGATTGTAAGTCGCATTTGTTTTGATTATGCTTTGGTATTTTTGCTAAATTTCGTTTGGTGGTTGCAGCTCAATGCCAGTTTCCAGGAGGTGCGTCTGGTTGCTGAGATTGGTGCTCAAGCTGAAATTGAGTTGAAGTCTCTCAATGAGAAGCTCGAGCAGGCGAGGAACATTGCTGCCGTTGCTGAGTGCAAGGTCAAGGACAGGGATGCCCAGGTCGCAGCTTTGAAGGAACAGTTGAGGGAACGTGAGGCTGCTTCCCAATCTGCTGTTGAGTACTGGCAGAGGGTTTGTCAGGAGAATGAAGCAGCGTGAAAGGCCAACTGCGAGCAACTGGTCAAAGCTATGACGGGATCGCCCGAAGGAGAGGAGACGCGAGGTGGTGTTGAAGAGACTTCGGCACCAGCTCAGGACACCTCGATGGGCCCTAGTGACCAGGTCGCTGGAGCCCTTGAAGTTGATGCTTCAGGCGACCAGTCTGTGCAGTAATGAGCTTGGCTTGGTTTCCCCTTCTTGTATTGGGTAACCTTGTTTTCCCTTTCTTATATTGGGTAACCTTGGTTTTCCTTTCTTGTATTGGGTAACCTTGGTTTTCCCCTTCTTGTATTGGGTAACCTTGGTTTTCCCCTTCTTGTATTGGGTAACCTTGGTTTTCCCCTTCTTGTATTGGGTAACCTTGTGCAAGGTTTGCTACCTGCGGTCATTGTTGCAGTATGTCTTCTATAGCTTGTTCTTGAGAGCCCCCCCCCTTGTAATCTTTGAGAGCTTGAGTGGAGAACTTCTTGTCTTTTGTATTTGGTGTCAGTAATCAGCTTTTACCTTGATGAGTTTTGTATGTATTCATTTTCGCGAGCTAGTTTCCAGGAAGTCCTGGTAGCTCGTTCAGGAGGCAGGTAGACGAGATGAATGGCTGCAAGCAGGACGCACTGAAACAGTTCCTCTTGTATGCCTTGATTCTATTTTGGTTGTACCTGTAATTGTCAAAATCTCATGAAGTAAAAGTTAATTCAACTATTTACCTTGCATTGTTGATTATGTCGTTTTGTCTGCTTGAATGGACTTGCAAACAATGTGTGACATTTGTTCGACCTGATCGGGGGTTGAGGTCGCTTTTAACATAATTGTGCTTGGGTCGTGGGAAGAGGATGACCAATGCACCAAGTTAAGTTGATAGTGATTTAACTTAACAAAATTCTAAATTATCAAAGGGACTAGAGTTTTGATAACTTGTAGGTCGAGGGATTAGACCTTTTTAGCCATTCATGTTTGAGCAGAGATGAAGGCAAAGCTGATTTTATTGATTGAAATGCAATGTATGGATGCTTACATTTCACTGATAAAATTTCTTTAAATGGAAAGCATTCCACGGGTTCTTAACGATCTCCCCTTCTGGTGTCTGTAGACGATAAGAACCGTTGCTCTGGACCTTTGTGATAATGTAAGGACCTTCCCAATTGGCGTTGAGTTTGCCGATAGTGTCCTTTCTTTTGTTACTGAACATTCTTCTTAAGACTAATTCCCCTGGCTGGAAAGTTCTTGGTCGCACGCCTTTGTTATAAGCTCGCTTGAGTCTCTGTTGGTATTGCTCGAGCTTTATAGTGGCGTGGTTACGTCGCTCTTCTAGGAGGTCGACTCCAAACGACCAGATGTGATTGTTGAGCTCTGTGTCGACCAGAAGAGATTTGGTCGTTCCATATGTTAACTCAGTGGGAATAACGGCCTCTACTCCATAGCAAAGACTGAATGGTGACATCCCTGTGGACGTGCGAGGAGTTGTTCTATAAGCCCATAAGATGTTTTCCAATTGTTGTGGCCATTGATCATGCTGGTCTTCGAGCTTCTTCTTCAAATTGGTAAGAATTTGTCGATTTGCAGCTTCGACCTGGCCGTTGGCTTGTGGGTACCTAGGAGTTGACCTTGAATGCTCGATTTTCCAGAGGTCGTAGAATTTTTTGATATTCTTCCCAACGAACTGAGTGCCATTGTCTGTGACTACCCGTTTAGGTAGCCCGAACCTTGTGATGATATTTTCCCACATAAATCTTTGGACATCTGCTTGTGTTACGTTGGTTAAGGCAACAGCTTCCACCCATTTAGTAAAATAGTCTACGGCTACTAGAACGAACCTCTTCTCAGACTTCTTTTCCTTGATTAGGGGGCCCATGATGTCAAGCCCCCACATGTGGAATGGCCATGGGGCCGTGATGTTGATGAGATCGTTTGGATGCTGGTGTTGCTTATCAGCAAATCGCTGGCATTCTTTGCACTTTAAGACAAATTTCTTTGCATCTTCCTTCATTCTTGTCCAGAAGTATCCCTGGGAGATTGCTTTATGGGCTAAAGTACGCCCACCGGAATGGTTTCCACATTGGCCTTCATGGATTTCTTGAAATATCATTTGACCTTGCTTCGGGATCAAGCATCGTAATAGCAATCCAGTTGCTGATTTCCTGAAAAGTTTGCCCTCATGGATTTTGTACATTGTTACTTTATGCAGCAATCGACTGGCTTCCTTTTTGTTGAGTGGTAGGACACCAGTTTGCAGATAAACCATGAATGGCTCCATCCAAGTCCCCTGGATGTCTTCTTGAGTTGTTTCTAGTAGATCGGAGATTTGATGAATATCCTCTTCCTTGAGGAGATATGCGGGCTGTGAGTTGATTGCTATAGTTAGGGCCCTCGGTCTGTCTGAATCGATCTTAGATGCTAGAAACGCCAGTGAATCAGCATGTCTGTTGTCGTCTCTAGGTATATGCTCGATTGTGAAATAGCTGAGCTTGCTGATGAGCTCCTTTTCTTTGCTAGCATACCTGATGAGGTTGACCCCATTGATCTGGTAATTGCTGGTAATCTGATTGACTACCAACTGTGAATCGCTGTATACCTTGAGACGAACTACTTGCAAGTCGATGGCCAATTTTAGGCCCTGTATGAGTGCTTCGTATTCGGCCTCGTTGTTTGAGGTCGAGAAGTCCAGACGAGTTGCTCTTTCGAGCTGTGAGCCTTCAGGAGAGATTAGCAAACTACCTATTCCACTTCCATTGGAGTTATGGGAACCATCCACATACAGCTGCCAAGTGTCTGGGGGGTTGTCTTGGACTTGCCTTGTTTCGGGTTCAGGTTCCCAATTGACATCTTCTGCTGGATAGTCTACCAAAAATTCTGCAACGACCTGACCCTTGACGGCCTGTCTTGAAACGAACTCGAAAGTGTAATCACCCAGCTCGGCTGCCCATCGAGCCATACGACCTGTTTTGTTTTTCTTTTCTAGTATGTGGCGTAATGGCTGATCGGTGATTACTTTTACAGTGTGTGCTTGGAAATAAGGCTTGAATTTGCATGCAGCGTAAAGTAATGCTAATGCTAACTTCTCCAGGGGTGTGTACCTTATTTCAGCCTGCTGTAAAACTTTGCTTGTGAAGTAGATAGGTCGTTCCACTTGATTATCTTCTTTGAAGAGTACTGCGCTTATCGCAAAATCTGATGTTGCGATGTAAACGCCAAGTACATCACCATCTATTGGTCTTGTAAGAACTGGTGGAGTAGACAGATATGCCTTGAGATCATCGAAGGCTTTCTCGCACTCTTCTGTCCACTCATATGTAGCCCCCTTCTTTAAGATATGAAGCATTGGTCTACACTTGTCTGATGCTCTGGAAATGAATCTGTTCAGAGCTGAAACCATGCCGTTGAGCTTCTGGATTTGCTTCTTTGTTTTTGGACTTGGCATGTCGATCAGGGCTCTGATCTGATCGGGATTTGCTTCGATGCCTCGTCTGGTGACCAGGTAGCCTAGGAATTTTCCTGATGCGACCCCGAACAGACATTTTTCTGGATTAAGACGCATTCTGTATTGCCTTAATCTTTGGAATGCCTGGTCAAGGTTGTACAAATGATCTCGTTCTTTGTCGCTCTTCACTAGCATGTCATCAATGTAGACTTCCATTGTTCGACCTAGGAGGTCGTCGAACATTCTGGTGACCAGTCTTTGGTAGGTCGCCCCTGCATTCCTTAGCCCGAATGGCATGACTTTGTAACAGAAAATACCTTGCTCGGTTGTGAAAGAGGTCTTTTCTTGATCAGGCTCATACATTGGGATCTGATTATACCCTGAGTATGCGTCCATGAATGACAGTAGCTCAAAACCACATGTCTGATCGACTAGCCTATCGATTCGTGGTAGTGGGAATGAATCTTTAGGACAAGCTTTATTGAGGCTTGTAAAGTCGATGCAGACCCTTGTTTTTCCATTCTTCTTTAGGACTGGAACTATGTTGGCTAGCCAGTCTGGAGTATCGACTTCTCTGATGAAGCCGACCTGCTTGAGTCTATTGATCTCTTCGTTTACGGCTTCGTGAAACTTTGGAGCAAGTCTCCTTGGTTTCTGCTTCACAGGTCGATAATTGGGATTGACCCGTAGCCTATGGCATGCAATTGATGGATCTATTCCGGGCATATCGATATACGACCAAGCAAAAACATCTTTATTCATTGAAAGAAAATTTACAAAATGAGCGAACTTATCTTCTTCCATTTCTGAACCTACATAAACATACCTTGGGTCCTCATCTGACCCAATGTTAACTCGGACGCCTGGATCGGTGCTTCCGAGACTCAGCTTGGGGGAGCTCGCTTGCTCCTTCTGTAATTGCTATTTAGCAGGTTCAGCTTTTTCCTTGGATGGGCTCTTTGATTTGTTGCCCTCCTGAGCCTCTGTTGGGACTAGGCTCTTTCCTTTGACATCACCATCCTTAACTCCAGAGGTGGATGGTTTTGATGATGGGACAGCTTCAATAACACCGTGGCATTCTTGTGCGGTGTTCTGATTACCGCGGAGCTCCATTATCCCATAAGGGCCGGGATAGCGGAATACCTGATGGTAAGTTGACGGCACTCCTCTCATAGCATGGATCCACTTTCGACCCAGAATCGCATTGTACTTGCTTGCGATATTTAGGACGCTGAACTTGCTGGTTCCAACAACCTTATCTTCCCTTCTGCCTATAGTGACGGGCAGAAGGATCTCCCCCTTAGGGTCTTCCCTTGAACTATTGAAGCCAAGGATCGGTGTGAAGTCTGGAATGAGCACTGAGTCGGGCAGCCTCATGTCCTTGAAAGTTCGGTACATGAGAATATTGCATGATGCCCCAGGGTCGATGAATACCCTCTTGATGGTATAATCTGCTATCCTGAGTTCAACGACGAGTGCGTCGTTGTGTGGAGTAACGACCTTGTTGAGATCGTCTTCGGTGAAGGTGATGTCAGTTTCTTGCCGGGCAGGGATGTTGAAGCGAGCTGCTCGGCCACTGATAGAGTAGACATGGTGGAGATGTTCTACTCGTCTCTTTTTGTCCCTAGAGACAGGGGTGTGATGAGATTCGTCAATCATGTAGACCACATGACTGTCCGAGTCGCTGTCGCTGTCCACCTTGTTTGCGACCTTCTTGTTTATATGATCGCGTAGGTCGCCTGTTGGACCTAAGCGCTGGGAGAGGCTACGCCCTCTGCTGCGTGCTGGGCTTGCGGAGGCCGTCCTGGCCTTGCTTTGACCCCGCTTTGGTGAACGAGGAGGGGTTCTGGATTCCTTCCTCATTCTCTTGCCTGTGGACTCCTCGTTCCTTCCGAGGATCCAGTTGTTGAGCCTTTTCTCATCGGCCCAGGTTTGAAGTGCGCGCTTCAGGACGCGACAGTCATCAGTCTGATGACACCGTACTTTATGGACTTTACAGTACGGGCGACCAGATGTATCCTCCAGCTGTGTGAAGGCAGGAATTTTGCACCAATGGTTGTGCTTGATCCTTTCGAAGATATAACCGGCTGGTCGCGTAAACCGGTGATACTCTCGCTGCTCGGTAGGCAGCGATTTAGCTTTGAACCTCTTTCCTTCTGATCGAGGTCGTTTGCTTGAGCCAGCCTCAATGTTGCTGACTACATGGTTCTTCTCCCTCCCAGTGAGGGCTTCTTCCAGCTTAATATAACGATCTACCTTTAGGTAGAGCTCGTCAAGTGATGAAGGTCTCTTCATTGCCAGAGACTTGTGCAGGTCGGACCCTTGGATCAGTCCGTGAGAGAAAGCAATAGTTGCAAAGGTCTCATGCTCCTTTGCAAAGTCCTGGATGGAATGCAACTCAGATTTAAAACGTGAAAAGAAAACGCTAAGTGACTCACCATCCTTCTGCTTGACTTTGAAGATGGAGTCAATGGTAATCGGGCGCTTCTTATTGTGGATGTAGAAGATGACGAATTGTTTTTCAAGCTCTGCAAACGAGCTGATGGATCCTGGCTTCAGTCGATGAAACCAGTCGAGAGCTGGTCCGGTGAGGCTGGACTGAAACAGCAAACACAAAAGATGATCCTCCTTGATCAGAGGAAGGGACTTTCGGAATCCCTTGACATGGTCGGTTGGATCTCCGACCCCTGCGTACTGGTCGAACTTGGGGGCATTAAGCTTGTTCGGCAAATCATGTTCCAGGATCTCGTTGGAGAAAGGAGACTCCTGGAATTGTTGAAGGGACTGCACAGCAAGTTGCTCTGCAGTGTGGCTCTTGGACCGGTGGAGGAGAGCCTGAGATGCTTTGAACTCCGCCAGCTGCTGGCTGAGTTGCTCGAACTTTTGGTTGGAATCATCAGCAGGGATGACTCCAAGTCCGCTATTTTCCCCTTGCTGGGGGTTGGTTTGAGCGGCTTTTAAACGCTCATTTTCTTCCTGCAGACGTGTAATTTGCGCCTGCAGATCTTGGATGGTGACTTCCTGATTGGACATTTGATCGAGTGATTTTGATTTAAGGGTGGGAGGGTTTTGGGTTTTCGATTATATCGAATTCCTTGCAGTCGGCGCCAAATGTATTAACCTATTTCTAGATTAATGCATCAACAGGGTCAGGTCGTTATGGAGACTTGACCAAATGGGGATATTGGAGATTGGGGTGGCTGCACCTCGTTGAGATCGAGATTGCCTACGTACTCTAGCTCGGGGGAATTGAACTTTGAGATCAAGCCATCGTAGTTCTGTTTATATAGAAGATGGAAGGGCGTGGATCGTGGATCTTGCTGATTCTCCGCCATCATAATGATGATTAAATGTGTAACGCGCGAGGATCATCCCTGTGAATTAACTCTGTAACTGAAGAGAATATTCTGTGCATTGAATAGGAGCACGTGTGAATAGCAGGTCGCTGGTCGTTGTGTAGTCTGGTCGCTTTAGTCGAGCTGCTAGCGGGTTGAGATTGTGGCGACCTGACAGATTGATGACTGTGCCACGTGGCTGCTTTTGATTGGTCGGAGTATGTAGTACCCCTACAGCATTCATGCCATCTCCCTAAAATGAAATTACAAAATATAGCCTCAATAGTTCTGAGTACAGAGATGGCATTAACAGTTCCAAACTTTACATTAGTTCCCATACATGAATAAAAGAAACTGGCTAATTCAATCGAACTAAAAGCAATATTACCATGTTCTAACATTGTTAACTGGAATCATCCAACTAAAAATGTTAAATACCTGATCCAGAAGACTAATCTTTATGTCAAACAACCCACAAAATACAGCTCTCCCTGGCAACAGTTTACAGATGCTCTTCCCTGAAAGGTCGAACAATAAATGAGCAAGTCAACATTCTCATTTGCACCACCAAATTCTTATTTACTTTTAAGTCAAGTACTGTTATACTAGCCTAATGACTTCAAAGAATAACTCTTTACAATAATCCAATATTCTAGCAACGCATATACTATCCAGAATCCCCTTAATGAAACCATCAGATCATACAAAATCCTCTCAACAACATTGATGAAGACCAACATAAAACAGTTGTAAAATCTTTTTTTATAAAAAGGAATGTAGTTAAACAAGGTCATCATTTATTTAAGCTACAGAGGATTATTAATTATATAATGCCATATTCTCGTAAACAGGTTGGATCATCTAGACTGGTTTTGATCTTCTAAACAGCATGCATAAGCAACATTAAATTCTGAAGTGCGTGTGACTGTCCAACTTAAGGTAGCTCTATAAGATTGTAAAATGGAGCTAAAATGGATAAAATAACAAAGAACAAACACTTGCACTACAATGGATAAAATAATAGTGAAGCTCTTCTGTCATTGTAGCAAAAGGACAAGTTCAGACCAAGAGATTGTAGAAAAGTGACATGTGGAGGTTACAAGTAATGGATTCCTATTAGGAATCGGTTTTCTTATTTGGCAACAAGTGTGGTGGAATTCTATTAGGATTCAATAAGACTTTCTAATCTATTAGATATCTAAGTTGTTGTTGATTTAGGAATTGGGTTACCAATTGGATTAACCAAAGAGGTTATAAATATTGGTGTTGTGTAACCATAAGAATTTGAGCAATGAAGAAAGTATGTGTGAGGAAACCTAAACTAAGGTTTCATTAGTTTTTTGTGTAGTTCACTTCTCAATTATCAATAAAGCTATCTCTCTTTGTCCCGTGGATGTAGGCATATTGCCGAACCACGTATATTATTGTGTTTCCGTATTTCTGCTTTAGTTTAGATCTTTTGTGTTTGTTTCTTCATTAATCATATCAAGATCCTGTTTTTTATCATAACAATTGGTATCAGAGCCGAAGGTTATTCCTTTGGGTTGAAGACAGGATTTCGGAACAGTTTTGTTGGGTTTTAGGAATCTGTCCAGATTCGACACCATGTAGTAAAAAGGCCATAACTTTGTGCTCGGATATTGAAACATCGATCCGCTTTTTGGGTTGGGAAGTTGACTCTTCAGGCTTTCTAA
This sequence comes from Aquilegia eximia, assembly GCA_023053565.1. Taxonomy (NCBI): domain Eukaryota; kingdom Viridiplantae; phylum Streptophyta; class Magnoliopsida; order Ranunculales; family Ranunculaceae; genus Aquilegia; species Aquilegia eximia. Next base: position 12,465,125 of record JALIGU010000007.1, read on the forward strand.
CAGTATATGGTACGTTCTGTGGTTCAAAGTATTCTGTTCTCAGTACTTCGTTGAAGTTGACAGTTTCGATTTTCTTAGTTTGTTGAAAATCCAATCTTGTTTTTTTTTTTAGTGGTATTGATTATTGGAGAGAAGATGGCTTCTTCGAATTCCACCAATAAGTACACAAAGGTGCATGGATTTGATATTATCAAATTCAATGGGAAGAATAACTTCACATCGTGGCAAACAGATGTGAAAGATATTCTTGTTAGTATGAAGCAGATCAAAGCCCTAAAGGGGAAACCTGAAACGGCAAAGTTGCCAACAGGTTGGACGAATGATGATTGGGAAGAGTTTGATCAACAAGCCTGCAGTACGATTAGGTTATGTTTGACGAGGGATATCACACACAATTTTGCCGGTGAAACCTCGGCAAAGGAGTTATGGGAGAAGTTAGAGAGGCTCTATCTTAGTAAGGACTTGACGTCAGAACTCTATCTAAAGAGGCATTTGTATTCGACAAGATTTACACCTGGTAAGTCTGTGATTGAGCATATTAATGATTTTAATAAGATTTGTTCTGATTTAGCAAACATTGATGTGATACTACCTGATGGTGACAAAACTATAATTTTATTATGTTCATTACCATCTTCGTGGGAAACAACAGTTGATTATTTTATTGCAAACAAAAATACCACAAAGCAGTTGGTCTATGATGATGTTGTTTCGATGTTACAATCCAAAGCCATTAGAAAAAAGGAAGCTGATGATGAAGTTCAGGCTGGGGGTATGTATGTTAGAGGTAGATCATCACATAGAGCTTCGTCGAGTTCTAAAAGTCGCTCTAAATCTCGGAAAAAAGATATGAAGGATGTTGAGTGTTATTATTGTCATAACATGGGTCATTATAGTAAAGATTATCCTAAGGTTAAGGCTAAAGAAGAGAAGAAGAAGAAATCTAATCCGAACACTGAAGTTGCTAACATTGCTCAAAGTAGTGATGAGGTAGCAAAGTCTATTGGAGACAATGAGGATGAGGTGTTAACAGTTACATCAAATAGCTATTTAGCTGAAGGATGGTATCTTGATTTAGCTGCTTCGTATCATATGTGTCTCGATAGGGAGTCTTTCACAACTTAAAGAGAAGTAAATTGTGGTAAAGTCTTTATGGGCAATTCGAATGCCTGTAAGACAGTTGGTGTTGGTACAGTACGGATCAAGGCACATGATGGAGCTGTAAGAACCTTGACAGAAGTCAAACATGTTCCTGATTTGAGAAAGGGTTTGATTTTGTTAGGTGTACTTGAAGATAGTGGTTTCAAGTTTACCAGTGAGAATGGTCTCTTGAAGGTTTACTATGATGACAGGTTATATTTGATGGGCGAAAGACATGGAAACTTATATTTTCTTATTAGAAATATAATTTCAGGTGGAGCTATGGCTATGGTTTCTCAAGCGGTTGATGAGAAACAATCAACTTCTACTCAGTTATGGCATATGCGGCTAGGGCATATGAGTGAAAAAGGTTTGTCTATATTGAGTAAAAAGGGTTTGCTTGGTGGCCAGAAAACTTGCAAGCTCAATTTTTGTGAGCATTGTGTATTTGGCAAGCCGTGCAGAGTTCGTTTTGGTACCGCTGTTCACCGCACTACGGGTACTTTAGATTATATACATTCAGATGTATGGGGTCCCTCTAGAACAGTTTCTAAGGGAGGAGCAAGGTGGTTTGTGACCTTTATCGATGATTTCTTGCGGAGAGTTTGGTTGTACACCATGAACCACAAAAACGAAGTCACTGATTTGTTTAAGAAGTGGAAAGTTATGGTTGAAAAACAGACTGGCCTTGTGAAAAGGATACGTTCTGACAATGGTGGAGAATACACTGAAGACCCATTGAAAGTTTATTGTGCAGAACAAGGTATCGTTAGACACTTCACAGTAAAAGGTACACCACAGCAGAATGGGGTAGCTGAGCGTATGAATCGCACACTACTAGAGAAAGCACGGTGCATGTTATCCAATGCAGGTTTGGGTAAGGTATGGTGGGCTGAAGCAGTAAATACGGCGTGCTATCTCGTGAATCGATCACCATCTACAACCATTGATTGTAAGACACCTATGGAAGTTTGGTCTGGTACACCTCCTGATTATTCAGATTTGAAGGTGTTTGGTTGTCCTGTTTATTTTTATATCAGAGAAGATAAGTTAGGAGTCAGGGCCAAGAAAACTATTTTTTTTGGATATCCACAAGGTATTAAGGGTTATCGTTTATGGTGCCCAGAGTTGAATAAATTCCAGATCAGTCAATGTGACCTTTAATGAGAAACCAATGCTTGATTCAAAAAAGTTCACGGGTTGGGACTCTCAACATGAGGGTGATGATAATGACAGTGATGGTGATGATACCATGCAGGTGGAACATAATGTTCCATATTCATCTACAATAGATAAAGAGGTGACTGTTGTACAGGTACCTACAAGTTCAGAGGTTACACAGGTAACTACAGACACATATCCAAACACAGAGAGTGTAGATGATGAGATTGAAGAGGAGGTTCCTCTTGAAGATACTTTACAGCAGCAACAATTAGAGCAGCGTCATGAGTGGCCATCTTTAGCATCTCAACGTGAACCACGTTTGAGAAAAGCACCAGTTCGACTTGGTTTTGAGGATAGTGCATCTTTTGCATTATCAGTATTTTGTGATGATGAGCCTTCTACCTTTAAGGGGGCAATGAGGAGTTCTCATTCTCATGAATGGAAGTCAGCGATGGATGAAGAGATGAAATCTCTTCACAAGAACAATACTTAGGAACTTGTAAAGTTGCCTAAGGGTCAGAAGTCGATTGGTTGCAAGTGGGTTTTCACAGTGAAAGATGGTATTCTAGACTCCAAGGGTACAACTAGTGGTGTACATTACAAGGCAAGATTAGTGGCTAAGGGATATGCACAAACGGAAGGTGTGGATTATAATGAAGGTTTCTCTCCGGTTGTTAAACACACTTCCATCCGAGTCTTGTTAGCTTTGGTGACGCAGTTTGATTTAGAGCTCAAGCAACTAGATGTTAAAACTGCTTTCTTGTATGTAGATTTAGAGGAGGACATGTATATGTTACAACCCGACGGTTATAAAGTTGTTGGTAAAGAAGACTATGTGTGCAAACTGATGAAGTCCTTATATGGATTGAGGCAAACACCACGATAATGTTATAAGAAGTTTGACATATTTATGTTGAAGCAGGGGTACTCTAGAAGTGAATATGATCTATGTGTCTATTTCATAAAGCTTCAAGATGAGTCTGTTATATTTCTCTTACTCTATGTGGATGACATGCTTGTAGCTGCAAAAAGCAAGTCATGTATTGTTTCTTTAAAGAAACAATTAAGTAAAGAGTTTGAGAATAAAGTTTTAGGAGAGGTGTTCACTGAGGTGGTTTTCGGGGTCAAGTTTAGGCATTGCCTTAACTTGATCAATCTCTCCAAATGTTAAGGCCCTTTGGGGTAGTGGCCCTTATGGGCGTGTGGGGGCAAAGATGAGATGACGTTTGTGTGGTACATGAGAAGTACGTATGGGTTCATTATGGTCGGCTCAGTTTTTTACAATCTTCGCCGGGGTGGAGAATTGTAGAAAAGTGACATGTAGAGGTTACAAGTAATGGATTCCTATTAGGAATCGGTTTCCTTGTTTGGCAACAAGTGTGGTGGAAATCTATTAGGATTCAATAAAACTTTCTAATCTATTAGATATCTAAGTTGTTGTTGATTTAGGAATTGGGTTACCCATTGGATTAACCAAAGAGGTTATAAATATTGGTGTTATGTAACCATAAGAATTTGAGCAAAGAAGAAAGTATGTCTAAGGAAACCTAAACTAAGGTTTCATTAGTTTTTTGTGTAGTTCACTTCTCAATTATCAATAAAGTTATCTCTCTTTGTCCCGTGGATGTAGGCATATTGTCGAACCACGTATATTATTGTGTTTCCGTATTTCTGCTTTAGTTTAGATCTTTTGTGTTTATTTCTTCATTAATCATATCAAGATCCTGTTTTTTATTATAACAGAGATCAACTTGTTAAAAGAAGAAAATACATTTTCGGATCGGATCTATATTTGAAAGTTGTGTCCACTACTCCACTGTCAAGTTATCCTCTACTTGTCCAATTATTATCATCCTGTATAACTAGTTAGGTCTTCTACTTGGTATCGGTTCAAACTAGACAGTTCCTTTTCTGAGATATTATATGGAAAGAAGAAAACAAATATATCTCCACAGATCTATAACACAGGTGCATTTTCAGAACATTTAGAGCAACAAACAGTATAAATATTATGAATTCAGAATACTGTTTGTTTTGAGTAACCAATACAACTACCCACTGAGAGGATGTCAAAACAACTGTCGTACAATCCAACTTCTAAATGGCTAACCATCAAATTAGCTAAACACAAGCAGTGGCAATAATACCAGGACTCCCCCTTTGCGTCTTTATTGGCTTGGCAGAGGATCAATTTTGGAGGATAACATGCACCATCCTTTTGATTTTAGCACTTTGTAATATCTCTGCCTCTTAAGTTTCCTTTCTTCCTAGAGATTCTTATCTTGCTTTTTTACTGTAACTTTTCTAAATTATAAATGAAATGCTCGTTTATCTCTAGCAAAAAGTAAAAAATACTTGAAAAATAGCCGTTGGTTATAAACGTAATTATGATTATCATGATGTAGCTTATGAGAATGAATGGTGATGATCAATTCACTTTTTCCTATTAGGTTTATTTGATCAATATGAGCAAAAATTTAGTTTGTTTTCAATAATCACCATCTTACTATTATCAGCAACAACAAAATAAATCTATCATGTAATAAACATCTGCAATGAAAAAGAGGGGATCAGTGTATACTGCATACCTCTGGATCTCGAGATACATTTTCATTTTCTTCTTTTCTTGAGGTCTCTTTTGGGGTCCCTTCCACAATCTGAACTTAGTGAAATGAAGCTGCCTACAAATGGTTGTGCTTGAATTGATATCCTTTTGTTATCCCCTTCAATTTTGTGGATCACAATCTTTTGGCTTCTGATATTATAAGAAAGAAAATTCCGATGATCACAAAGTAGCAATAGTTCACCATTCTTGACAAACTTGAGTATCTCAACATGACAGAAAAACGGATCATGACGGCGAAAGATCAAATCTCGTTTAATCGAAAACTGTTTGACCCAAGATTCCTTGACACTATACTTCTTCATTACCCATATTTGAATATAATTGGCATAAGTATAGTCCACAACAGAAAGATGGCTGTCAAGCACCCCAATAGTTAGACGCCTGAGTTCGTGTGATGGAGGTATTGGAACAAAATCAAATTCTTCTACACCCAAGTTGAACGACACAATAATTGGAACGTTAACACGTTTATCTGCAACCCAATGCAGACACTGATTCACAAAGACGAAGAACATCTGGAGTACTACCAGTCTTTGTTCTCCAAGTCGAGTCTTTTAGTGTAAAAATTTGCACTTCATTTTTAAAGTCATCCCCAAAAAATGTTACTAGAACAAACTTAAATTTTTGCATTGAATCATCAAAACCAAAACCATAGATGGAGTATTTGTCCTTAAGCACAGCTGATTTAAAGCCGGTTGGAATTTCTTTGTAGTCAGGAAGCATTGAGTATGTTTCGGTAATGGGGTTAAATACGCAAATGGTATTGTGGGTATCCTTATAATCGGATTTCGCTAAGCAAATAAGGCCATTACAAGTTCCCAAATCTTCGGTATGTTTCCTATAGAAAGTTTTCATTGAAAACTTTAAGTGGCTTGATGGGTTTTATACCAAATGCTTGATTACTATCATCAATATATAAATATTCATTTGGAATACAAGTAATAAAGATGTCGGAACTAATAGTAGATATTTGATTCAATTGGATTGAAGGAAATTTAGAATCAGTTAGAATTTGGTACCAGGGTTTGCAAACACACCTACATTGAACATACGATTTGATTGGTAGCCTTGAAAGTATGTTGGTCGTTATTTCAGAAGGCAATCCATCCATTGTCGTTCGATTTCTATACATTTTTGTTGCAGCAGATTAGAAGAAGAAGAAGATGATGATGAATGTGGATTAGAGTGGAGAAGCTTTTTGGGTTGGGGAGTTTATTAACTAACAAGGCTTTGTTCATCTGAACTCTGAAGATGTAAAAGGTTAGAGGAGTGGTTTCACAATGATATGCACGTGTTATCTCAAACTGATTTCTGTCACTTGAAGAGAGGTTTTAGTGAAGTGGTGTGGCAAACTGATTTGGAAATTGGAAGGCTACACCTAATGAGTAATGACAAGGTTTTCAGGGGCATCCAGAGGACAGTCTTGGGGCTAATCTAGCATTGTTAGAGACCTAGCGAATCAGGAGGTCAGGCATAGACATCATTTGATTTTGAGTGGGAGACTCTGTTAGGTAAATTAGGATAAAGATTAGGTAGGATAAGGGGATGTCAAGGTTTGTGATCTATTCAATCAATTGACAACATTCGCATACAGGCAAACTGGTACAGAATATCTGGAAGGATATTAAGACAAGGGTACAAGCAAAAATCAATGGCATAAAGGATTCCTTTTCTAGCAGTATGATAGCTGAGAAGTTGGGATTTGCAGTGCAGATGGTTCCTCGTCAGACTATTAACCATCACCACAGGGGTGGCACATGCTTAACACAGACGGATCACTGTCTGAAGAAGGTGCAGGAAATGGAGGACTTCTAAGAGATGAACATGGTGAGACTTCTTTAGCTTATTGTGCACACTCAACTGAGACATCTATTATATATCTGGAAAAGAATGGCATTAAGAAAGGGCTGCAGCTTGCTTTAGACATGGAATCAAAAGGATTAGTATCATATGTGGATCATCACAAACTCTTTACAGTCAGTTAGGATGATATGTGGATTATCACAACCTACTTGGAGGGTAAAGGGCTTGGCTGATGATATATCTGACCTACTGAAGGGCTTCCTACAATATGAAGTACAACATACTTACAGGGAATGCAACCAAGCTGCCGACTTGTTACTTAAATTCCATAGTATGGAAAGACATCAAGGTGGTCTAGAGGTCGGGGAATGTTGATCAAAAAGTTTGCAAATTGAAGCTCATGGAGGCCTTCTGCATGCCCACATAATATCCGACATTGTCTCATCAACTGCACCTTAGATATCTGTCATATACTCATATCTATAGAAGATGGAATCATGGAAGGGTACATAGATTGACAAGCTGAGTGAACAGATAGACTTGCTTTGACGGCCTAAGGGACTCTAACTTACATATGCTTGAATGGGTTTGCATGACTCGGGCTATAAGCAGCTCATCAGGCATATAATTTTCAGAGATGGATGGTTGAAGGGAAGCCATGAAAAAATTACGAGTATGTACGTACTGATTTGTTTATAGAGAAAGGTAGTGTGTGCTGTGGATCTTTTTAGCTAAAGGTAGTGTGTGCTGTGGATCTGCGGATGTATTTATAGCTGCAATTGCTTATACCAACACAATAACATACTGACTATAACTTACTGACTATTTTTTAGTAGGTTTGGTTTGCACATCAATATGACATTATTGGAACATTGGATATCATATGGTGGTTTGTTCAATTTTAAATAATCGAGTAAAATAAGTCATAAAGATAACCAAATTCGGTTCATACAAGCCACAAGCACAAGGTGTCCCAAAACAGATTGTGAATTAAAGAATCCAGAGATGTTCTGCTTTCACACTGGAATGTAGGTGGTGGTGGTACTTCAAACTTCAAAGCATGGCAAGTGCCTTGCGTTCATTTCATATCATGTGGGAAATGTATCATGAAACCGGCACTAAGTTTGTTTGACATCAATTTTGTGACATTGGTCGTCCTTGGTTATCTCGCCTTGATTTCATTGTTAGGAAAACTTTGTTGTACGCGCGTCATCCCGACTTCTTGTCTTCGCGTCTAGTGTGTCGTGTGTTTTTGGTTCAGGACGTACGTACCAAGTTAGGACGTACGTACGTCCCTCAGGTCAGCAAACTTTCCATCATGTTGAACGTACGTACTTAGTTAGGGCGTACGTACGTCAGGTCAGTCAGCAGGTATATTTTGTTGTTCTGGACGTACGTACCTAGTTAGGACGTTCGTACGACCAAGCAGTCAGCAAGCTTTTATCGTATGGAGACGTACGAACGTTGTTTCGACGTACATACGTCCAATGTGGATTTCTTCTATTTCGGCCCATTTTCTGTGTTTTCCAACCCTAAGTATAAATAGGGTTTCTCTTCCAAAGAACAGAGTAGTTCTTTGGCCGTCCAATTCATCTCTTGTGTTGGAGTTTTGTTTAGGTTTTGTGTTGGAGTTGTTTTGGCTATTGAACTCAATTCTCTTTCTTCCTAATTCATCAATTCCTTATCTTCCGTATACAGTTGTGAATTCGGCTTCGAGTCTTCTTGTGTGTTCATCAAGGAGTCGAGTGTCTTGTGCGTACATCAAGGTGCTCTGGTGAAGTCAAGGTGTTAGAGATAACCTGAAGTATCATCTCGCAGTGAGTGCAGGTAGTTGATAGGTTTGTAAATCTCTTTCGTCTAGTGGATTATTTGTTGTCACCAAAGGCAACCGTGGACGTTTCCCAAATTGGGTTTTACCACGTTAAAAATTCCTACGTGTTATTTACTTTCTGATTATCGTTTGATTTGTTTTGAATATTAAACTGGTCGATTAGCACTATTTGTGTTCTTTCACATCATACCGGCATGCAGTGTAGAGGTAAAGTAAGGCATCAAAATATACTTCAAAAGAAAGGAAAATTTAGACCAAATTCCTGTTCACCTTCTTCAGATTTCCCTTACAATCTGTTTTATTGCTATCATCTTCTGGGACATCTTGACAGTGTAACGGAGCGGATATTCACGAATTTTTTTGTTTTTCGGGAATTCGGAGCGGTACGGCATACAGATATAATACGAAATAAAAACCTCCCCATTCCGACTCGATAAATTCGGATATTAACTAAAAATTCGAAAAATACGAAATTTATGAAAAATTTGGAATCTATGGGTTGTCTTCTCTAAGTTTCATGGTCTGCAAAAACCACCATACCTTTTGTCTCCAAGTTTCAATGATTCTTACAGTATTTTATAACTTATCTGTTTTCTCTATACTTGCAATTTCGAATTTCAATACCCAAATTCATCTATAAATGCATAACTCATAGACTACAAAGGGGGTGTGTTTAAATTAAAACGCATGACTTTCTTTGGATGATAATGACCATATAATAAAAAGGGGGTGTGTTTATATATTCTATTGTTGAATTATACGTTTATACATTGAAAGAAGAAAAAAAACATGATAATAGCAAAAAACCTCCCTATTCTGTCGAATTATTTGGAATATTTGGGCAATATTGCGCGAGAAGTATATTTGCCAAACCTCCCCATTTCAATACTAGCTTTGGGATATTCGTGAAATAATCCGATTTTTCACGAATTGGATATTCGGGATTATCCGATATTTTCACCTATAGTTCAAATCAGTTTAAAGTTTCTTTTGCTTAATATTGCTGCAGGTGCAATACAATTTGCTCGGTCAGAAGGTTTGATACCTGCACCGGAACCACCATTGGGGAGGAGTCGAAGACACCTTGTTGGTTACTGTCTGATTAAACTTTCATTAGTAGTTTGTGTAAAGTAGGAAAAATGTTCTCAAGATCACAATATAGATGTGTTGTGTGCATTTTGTTCATCATAAACTGTAGGAGTGGCCAACAATATTATAAGTAATGAGAGAGCATGAGCCAATCTTCCATTCCTAAGGTGTGATTGGATTTAGTGGTGTAACTGTACTCCTCGTGATTCACCTATAAATATGCAATATCACAGGTTTTGGAGTATAATAGATTTGGTTTAAACCCAGAATTTTTTATACAGTATTCAACCCTGCAGTCCGGTGTGTGTGATCACCTGATGAGGTGATCACCTGATGAGCTATTAGAGGATATTGAAACCCCAATATTTTCCTGCCATGAATGTCCAACTGAATAATCAGAGTAACTTGTTCTTACAAAATATTGTATACAAGAACAAACCCAAACAAACCCAATGAAGCTAGAGAACCCTGGCGGACCCTTGCAATTAGAAGCTTTTTGACGTACTTTATAATAAACCTGAATCAAAAGACTGCTTCCGGGCTTCTGCTATAATAATTTCCAAAAGACAAGCTTCTCCGGCAATTACAGTTTTTTCTTACCTGAAAGATTGAACAATTAAGATGACATATATTTTATCTAATGACTTGAAAATAACCACTTTTCAAGTCTAAAAATCCAAACCATATATTATCAAGGAAATGAAATGAATCAATAAAAGCAATACCCCGTTTTGTCAGAATAAAAAACACAAGATCGTACAGACTCTTCTCAAAATAAGTTGCCTCTATCAAAGGCAACTTAAAAAACATTTTTATTTTTCTAGCCATCTATTTAATTGCTGATAAACCATTAAAAATGTTGAAGAATATTTCAACATCAGTTCAGACTTTCTATGTGACTTTGGTTTTTTAAACAATTCGTGGAACACTATCTGTATACTATCTATCTGGTATTGTGCCTATAACAAGGCACTCAAGGGTCTTCAACTTGGTAATAAAAAAAAGGGGATTTAGAGATACCCTCAAAAAAGTTTGCACTCTTTGAGATACCCCCAGATTTAAAAACCATTAGAGATACCCCATATTTTTTCATTTGGAACCGGTCAACAAGGCCATTGACCTATATTTGACCAGTCTTTATATCACTTAGACTAAAATACCCTTCCTTGATTTTAATGGTGATCCTAGTCAGCTACGCACTCACCAATTATGCCATATCAGCAAAAACACTTCATTTCACCAAATCTTAAACTCAGCCACTAACTTTATGTTATCCCCACCCAATATTAGGAAGATGTAATCTGGACCGTCCAATATAATCAAATTGAAACCCTAGATCAATTAAAAACTGAAACCATAATTAGAAGAGGGAAAGTAAATTTCTTGAGCGCGAGAGAGAGAGAGAGAGAGAGAGAGAGAGAGAGAGAGAGAGAGAGAGAGAGAGCAGTGCAACAAAGCTACTTCTTTGAAGTTTTTCCTTTCTTCATCAATGTCTTCTCCACCCATTTTCGAGGTTTCTTCAGATTGTCTTATAGCATCTAACCATTTGAAATTCCCACAAAGATGACATCTCAAAAAATTTCGACCTGGATTGTCTGATGTGTTCGAAATTGTCAACCTCATGATGCAATGACAATCTGGTTTCTTACAATAGCTATATACCCGTTGACATTCATCTCCATAATGCCCAGTCTGATCACACATTTGACAAATTATCTGTTCACAAAAAACCAAACTTTTCTTAGAGATATCCCCCAAAATTAAACTTTTCTTTGAGATACCCCCCAAAATTGCAGAAAAGACATGAGTGAAGAAGATGATGAACCAATACTTGAAAAAATAAAGAAAAACGAGATATAAGTGAACTAAAACAACTACAAAGTACTTTATTACCTTTATCTCGACGTTTTAGCTAGCGGAAAGAGAAAGATTTTAGTTTAAAGTTCTTCGCCTTTTCTTCTAGATCTGTTAATGAAGTTATTTTCTGGATCTCTGATAATGGCTGAAGAAGAAAGAAGAAGCAAAGAAGGAAGAATAAGGGTTGGAGAAGAAAGAAGAAGAGTGGTTGGAGAAGAAGGAAGAACATATAAGATGGGTTGGAGAAGAAGGATGAAGAAGAATGGGTGGAGATTGATGGGTTGGAGAAGAAGGAAGAAGAAAAATGGGTGGAGATTGATGGGTTGGAGAAGAAGGAAGAAGAAGAATGGGTAGAGATTGATGGGTTGGAAAAGAAGGAAGAAGAAGAATGGGTGAACATATAACAGCTAATTATTTGTAACCATTGGATTAGATCTGGTGAAATATTTGATGTAATATTTGATGATGTGGTAGAAATGTATGCTGACTGGGTTGGATGATTAGGACAGAGCTTAAGTTAAGAAAAGGGTATTTCAGTCAATATGAAAACAAGTTAGGTCAATGGCTTGGTTGACCGGCTCCAAATGAAAAAATGGGGGGTATCTCTAATAGTTTTTAAATCTGGGGGGTATCTCAAAGAGTGCAAACTTTTTGGGGGGTATCTCTAAATCCCCCTAAAAAAAAGGGTCTTCAACTTTAATAAGTCGATACTTTCAACCTAAGGAAAAGTAATATGTGTGCCCACTCCACAAGATTGGCCGAAACTTCTTTGTAAATTGAAGGTTTCATACTTGGTTAACAATCAATCTAACAATAACTTCTTTGGCATCCTAAGATTAAACATTAATTACAAAAAACAAAACTCGGCAATCATCCTAGGAGCCTCTCCATAAAACATGATATGAGCTGGAGAGTTTAGCTCAACAATCCCATATAGTAATTAGTGTTCAAACAAATTTTATACGGAAACATATACTAGGGTTTAGGGTTTAGGGTCCTAAACCCTAAACCCTTAAAACAACCTGTAACAGCTTGCCCTACCCTTGGCTAGCTATAGGTGACCTAAATATAATCTGTAAAGCCTCGGAAAAATCTGGTGGGCTCCCCTTTAATAGAAGAGATAATGTTTGCGCTTTGGATATCATCCAAGAGTTAGGTCTTATAGACTTAGGGTTCTCTGGCCTCCCCTTTACCTGGTGCAATAAAAGATCTGGTCCCGCAAATGTGCGTAAAAGACTTGATAGGGCTGTAGCAACCTTTGATTGGACTTTGGACTTTCCTAAGGCAAAATTATTTCATCTCCCTGCTATCTCTTCTGATCACTGCCCCATCCTCCTAGACCTTGACCACACTTTAAATCAAAATCCTAAGCAGTTTAGGTTTCAAAGTATGTGGACTAGAGATCCTAGTTACCCTTTGGTTGTGGATAAGAATCCTACTTCTCCTATGAACTACCACTCTATCTCTGCTAATCTATCCTCTACCAAAAAAGCTCTCAAGCTTTGGAATAAAAGAACCTTTGGGAATGTCTTTGAAACCATAGCCTCTATCAAGAAAAAAAATAATGTCTATCCAATCTCAAAACTACTCTCAGAGGAATAAAAAAATTGAAAAAGACCTCCTAAAAGAGCTTGAAGAACTCCAAGCCAGAGAAGAAATGATCTGGAAACAAAAATCGGGAGATCAAATCATCAAAGAAGGTGATAGAAACACTAAGTACTTCCACATCTCTACTCTTATTAGAAGAAACACCACTAGAATTGACGGTATCATTGGCCCAAACAACTCTTGGGTCCATGAACCAAGAGAGATTCGTAACACCTTTGTTAATTTCTACCATAACCTCCTTTGTCCAACCATTGAACCTCTGAATGATGCTCACAAATCTATCATCTCGTCTCTCTTCCCCCCTATCCTCAATGAAGATCACAATGAAGATATTCTTAGAAATATTTCTTTAGAGGATGTTAAATGGTATCTTGATGATATTGGATCTCTTAAAGCTCCTGGACATGATGGTTTCCCAAGTCTCTTCTACAAGCATTCTTGGGAACTAATAAAGGTTGACCTTCATCAAATGATCATGGATTTCTTTGAGAATAACACCTCTCTGGCTCCTATCAATCAGACAAATATCACCCTCATACCCAAATGTGACAAACCAACCCTTCCTACTGAATTTAGGCCCATCAGTCTTTGTAATGTTACTTATAAGATTATCTCTAAAATCTTAGCTGATAGGCTTAGAACTCACCTACCCACCATCATATCTCCTCTTCAGTGTGCTTTTGTCCCTCAAAGGCAAATTTCTAATAACATCATCATAACTCATGAGATCATCCACACTCTTAAAAGGAAACAAGGCTTGGGAGGGCTAATGGCCATCAAAATAGACATGTCCAAAGCATTTGATAGGATCAAATGGGAAACTATCCTTCTCATTCTTTCTTCCCTAAGCTTCCACCCCAAATTCTGTGACTATGTCCAAAACTGTTTTTCCTCTCTCCACTCTTCTGTGCTCATAAATGGCACACCGTATGGTCATTTACAACCTACCTGTGGTCTAAGGCAGGGAGATCCCATCTCTCCTTCCCTTTTCATAATAAGTATGGAGATTCTCACTAGAATGCTCAACCAAGAATGCCTGAATGGAAACATCCATGGTATTAAAGTTGCCAGAGGTAGTCCTCCTATCTCCCATCTACATGAGATTGTAGAGCCAATATTGAGGAAGCTTTCACCATCAAAGCCACCCTTGATAAATTCTGTGATATCTCTGGTCAAAAAATTAATTTTGAGAAATCTGGGATCCTCTTCAGCTCTAACACCAGAAACTCTGTTCAAAACTAAAAAAATATCCTTCACATAAATCAGATGTCTACTGAAGATCTCTATCTTGGTACTCCTCTCTTCTTAGGACAAAAAAAAATCCTTATTGTTCCACAATCTCATCAACAAGATTGAGAATAAACTCAATGGTTGGAAGTCCAAAGTCTTATCTCAGGCTGGTAGAACTATTCTTATTCAGAGTGTTACTTCTGCCATTCCTAGCTACCAAATGTCTTGTTTCAAATTGTCCAAGAATATAACCAATAAGATTGATAGCTTACAAAGAGATTTTTGGTTGGGGGAAAAAGAAAACAACAAAAAAATCTTGTATCTAAGAAGTTGGGACTACATTTGTAGACCCAAAAAGATGGGAGGTTTAGGCATTAAAAAACTTGAACATCAAAATGATGCCCTATCCTCTCGAATTGCCTGGAGACTCTTAATGCACCCTACTAACCTTGCTACCACTGTGTTGAAGTCTAAATACTTCCGAAACAATCACATTCTCCAAGACAATAGGAAAAGAGGTTTTTCTTGGATTTGGCACACCCTATCAAATTCTATTAACAAAATCATTCCTAGAAGCTGTTGGGAAATAGGAAATGGTGAAAATGTCAGTATTTGGGATCACAATTGGGTGCCCTTCATTCAAGGTTTTAAACCTTTACCTAGTGGTACTCATAATCCTCACCTAAAATGGATGAACCAACTCATAATGCCTCACACTAATACTTGGAATGTTCCTTCGCTTCAAAGTGTCTTCACCCCTGGTTCTATAAATCACATTAAAAACACAAAAATAGGAAGCACTCAAAGAATAGCTTGCCTTCATTGGATGGAGACAAAAAAAGGGGAGCACACTGTCAAATCTATGTACAACTCTCTCATTCATAATAATACCCCTATTGATACTAACCTCAAAAAAACCAATCTCAAAATTTGGAAAAGCAAGGCCTTCCCTAGAGCCTCTTTGTTTGCCTGGAAATCTTTGAATGATCTTGTCCCCACCCGTGCTCGAATAGGAAGACACATAGATATCCCTTCTCTCACCTGCCCTCTGTGTAACTTTGAAATAGAGACGTTACATCATTTCCTCCTCAATTGCCCTTATGCTCAAGGTGTGTGGTCTCTGTATAGTATAAACTGCAAACTTATTCATTTCAGGAACCTCCCCACTGCCAATTGGATTTCTCTATGGTTCATTACACCAAAGACTTGGCCTGTTGAAAAGGTTTATTGGGCCACTTTCTGCGTTACTGCAACCTGGTACATTTGGAAACAAAGATGTACCAAAGTGTTTGAAAACAAACTCTGCAATCCAAAAAAATTGGCAGAACTCATTGATCTACAAGTTACTAGACTCATGGCAGGAAAATACAATCTGTAGACGGAAACCATTGATCTGCCTAGTAGTATTTGGATTCCTCCACCGCAGAATTTCTGCAAATTGAATGTAGATATCAGGTTTACAGACCCACTGTCACCTATTGGTATTGGATTCATACCGAGAAATTCTATGGGTACTTTTTTAGGTGCAGGAACTACCACTGGACATGCCGGCAACAGTGAAGAGGGAGAATGCACCGGAATTTTGGCTGCAACAAGATGGGCCAAAGACAAAAACATCAGGAAACTAGTCCTAGAAACTGATCATAAGGGCGCTGCTGAAGCCCTTAATGGAAAAGACACCAATTTATCTTGGGTTTTTTACTCTGTTATTAAGGAAACTTTATCCTTATTTCCCTGTTTTAATGTAATAAAAGTGACTTTTACAAGTAAGAAAGGAAACTGTGCAGCTCATATTCTTGCTGCTAAAGCAGATATGAGCTTACAGGTCTCCCACTCCTATGATGCTCCTCCTGGTTGGCTTACTACCCAACTCCAAGCTGATAAGCTTCTATGTAACCTGAACTCTTCTGTTTGATTTATATAATTAAGTAATGACTATTAAAAAAAATATATATATATATATACTTATTATGTAACAACCACATTAAAGAAATGTTTGACTCCATACCTCTGGCCAGAGGATAGAAACCATATACTTTTCGTGACTTTGTGAGTATCCACTTAGCATTTTTTTATTTTTCCATTATCGCACAAAGTCACCCACACAAATATACATAGTAGAACACTATTAAAGATACTTGCCCCACATTTGTACATAACTACATATAATTTCATCAAGATTGATTCCCTCCAAAGCTGGCGTTGTGATAATGGACTTTCATACTTACAAGATTTGCTTCAAATACTCATCACATTTTCTCAGCAATGTTCAAAATAGTGTTAGGCGGTCAGGGTTTGTTTTATATTGTATGGTTAATAACATAATACTGTAGAAAGGTGACATG
This sequence comes from Aquilegia eximia, assembly GCA_023053565.1. Lineage (NCBI taxonomy): Eukaryota > Viridiplantae > Streptophyta > Magnoliopsida > Ranunculales > Ranunculaceae > Aquilegia > Aquilegia eximia. The sequence goes on from JALIGU010000007.1 coordinate 12,481,818, forward strand.
TGGAGGTTACATGTAATGGATTCCTATTAGGAATCGGTTTCCTTATTTGGCAACAAGTGTGGTGGAATTCTAAGAAGGATTCAATAAGGATTTCTAATCTATTAAAAATCTAAGTTGTTGTTGATTTAGGAATTAGGTTACCAATTGGATTAACCAGAGAGGTTATAAATATTGGTGTTGTGTAACCATAAGAATGAGGAGCACATAAGAAAGTATGAGTGAGGGAGATTTGTGAGGAAACCTAAACTAAGGTTTCATTAGTTATTGTGTAGTTCACTTCTCAATTATCAATAAAGCTATCTCTCTTTGTCCCGTGGATGTAGGCATATTGCCGAACCACGTATATTATTGTGTTTCTGTATTTCTGCTTTAGTTTACATCTTTTAGTTTGTTTCTTTATTAATCATATCAAGATCCTGTGTATTTATCATAACAAATACTCCCTCCGTCCCAAATTATAAGTACCTTTTGGAATATTCTACTTATTAAGGAAACATCATTTATTGTTTGTCTATTAACTCAATTTTCTAATTTACCCCTATTTAATATTAATTATAATGTCTAAATTTTCACTAGAATAATTACTCTAATCTCAAAGCAAGGGTAGTATAGACAAATGAACCATTTAACTTAATTAATATGTGTTGAAAAGTCAAAAGCGACATATATTTTGGGATAATCTAAAATGGAATAAGGTACTTATAATTTGGGACAGAGGGAGTACCTGATTCAGGGCTAAAATAGATAAGAGGGTAAACAATCTTTTCACTAATGAGAAAATTTCATTATGGATTTTAGGTCTATATCGTGAAGACAAAACTGTGAAGCGTTGTAATAAAAATTGGTTTCAATATATCTACCAGTACTCACACTCTTAGGAATGTAGTATTCATTCACATTTTTCCATACCCTAAAGGAATGATTCTGGCGTACATATACTCAATGTGTATCCCGCAGAGGATACATCTTAGATTGACACTGTAGCCCTTCTCATTATCGTTGAAAAGATAAAACTTGCAGCTCGCTTGTCCCTTTCCCTTTGTATATTTTTCTCACGATTATTTACAAAACGATATATTTATTGAAAAAAAAAAACATAAACAATATCCCTTCTCTTCTAAAAGAGAAGACAACTAGCATTGCACTCCAATATGTCCTCCAGTGCAGCAGATATCTAAAATATGTGTTCCCTTAAATTCATTGAGAAATTTTAAGGTGTCATCCATGGTTTCATGCTATTGCTAAATACAGACATTTACAAGCATACAACCATGGAATCAATACTAATAGAGACTAATAAACAAGCCAAGTTGGTATTAAAACAAGGGAGGGGTTCTAGGGACTCAGAGAATGTTTGACTCAATTTTGACTCAATCCTATTTAGGGTACTTGTACATATTGGATTGGCATGATTTTTGGTAGATATGATCTTCTTACTATAAAGATCTACTACATAAAAAATCAGCTCATTTGAATATATTTAGACCAATCAAATGTAATATTAAATTCAACGGTAAAAATGAATGTTCCACAATACATTAACTTGTAATATGATTTTTCTAGGGTTAGAAAGTTCAGATTATGATAAATTTTGGTGAAGATGTACATAATGAGAACATTCATCCTACAAAAAATCATGCCAATCCAACATGTACAAGTACCCTAAATAAGATTGAGTCAAACATTTTCTGAGTCCCTGGAACCCCTCCAGTAGGATTCATAAAGTGACTATCCATATACCGGGTTTAGTGTTTATGACACCATTGAGATCCTAGAATTTTCTTTTATGAACAATAAAACAAAGAAATAACAAAAATTGAGTTGGTTTACAGTAATAACCTTTTACGGTATACGACTATGTCACAATAAACCTATCATTTGTTTAAATTATAGCATTTCCATTAAACATTGGCAAGAAAGAAGAGAGACTAAGGCATACCTATGTATCTGGAGATTAGTGTTTCTTTGAATGTCGTTTTCTTCATTCTTGGAGGTTTCATTGGTGTCATCATCAATTCCACAAATTGAGTTTAGTACAATGAAGCTGCTGCCCACAAATGGTTTTCGTTTTAGGAAATCTGTTCTCCTTTTATCAACATCTCCAATTATGAATGAAGTGTTCATTAAACACTTTAATTGGCTTGATGGGGTTTTCTCCAAATTCTTTTTTACTATGATCAAGATCAAGATCGAAGATTTTAAGTATTGTTGGAGAACAGAGAAGAACATCAAGACTAATCGTAGAGATGTAGTTGAAGTCGATTAAATAGAGTTTTGGATCAAAGAGAATTTCACACCAGAGTTTGCAAACACACGTGCATTGAACTGATGATTGATGTGTAACCGAGTAAGGATGTTGCTTATGATTTCGCTTGTAAATTCTTCCATTGTTGGTATTGTTTGATTTCTTACTGCAGATTGGAATTTAAGTGAGGCTTTTGGGTATTAACCAGACTCTTAAACTCCATTAGAAGGCCCAAAAGGTCAAATATATATTCCAAATGAGTGGACTGAAGATTCAAATATTTGTGCAGACAGCAGACATGTTGAGCTTGAAAGCCTTGAAACAAAGAAACTATATTTTGGTCAAATGGTGTTGCCCAAGCTATAACAAATCAATACAATACTACTATCAGAAAAATTGCGAATTGCTGTTATGGCAACATTCATATACAGGGAATAGTAGAAGTAGAGTTCTTTGTAGCGAATTTATTCGGAACAATCAACAACACAAAATTATGTAGCATTACTGAGGATCTATGATCATTTAATTGGTGAAACAAAACTAAAAGCACAATATATAGCAAGATTAGATTACATAGTAGAGAAAAACAGATAATGTCCTACTAATATTCGGACGACGTGAAACCTATAGAACTAGTAGCACTCTTTTTAACACTTATTATGCCATTTTCAACTCTTACAAGTACCAAACAGATATTCCTCTCCACTCATAGTTAGAACAGAGGCTTGCGGACCAGTACGACAGAATTGATCACTTCATTAGTGGGATGAAAGATGCTAAGGATCTCAAATCCAACTAAGTCATTCTCTTCAATTACAGGGTACAAGAACCCTCTAGCTCCATTTGCGCTCCTCACTAGCAAAGTCCCTCCAGCTTTCATATATTTCTTTACATGACCAAGGATCTTCACCTTGTCAGCTTTGTTCATCCCGACCAGGGCAGCAAGGAAAATGCAATCAAAGTCTCCTAATCTCTCCTTCACTTCCATTATGTCACAAGTTTCAAATTTCATCCTGCTCTCTAGTTCATCATCAGTAGCAACAATCTGCCGCGCCACATTATTTGCTGATTCGTCAATATCAAAGTTGACAAATTGTGTGGTTTGCATATGATAAGTAGCCAAGACAAATGATGTAAGAGGCATTGGACCAGACCCTACAAATGCCACCCGTTTAGGCTGCGCCATTCCATTTTCATAAAGAATACTGTATTCAAGGCTAGCTAGCTTAACATAGTTTCCATAGTAAGGGAAGACATCAAGGTGGTCTAGAGGTCGTGGAATGCTTATCAAAAGGTTTGCAAATTGAAGCTCAAGTAGGCCTTCTGCATGCCCACATAATTGTATCAGACTTTCTCTCATGCGTTGCACCTCAGATGGTAAATTTGTGATGTCTATAGATGATGGAAGGGTACATAGATTAACAAGCTGATTGAAAAGACTATTGACTTGCTTCGACGGCTTAAGAGACTCTTGTTTGCAGATGCTTGAATGGATTTGCATAACTCGAGCTATCAGGAGCTCATCAGACACACTGTTTTTAGAGATGGATGATTGAAGGGAAGCCATGAAATAACTTGGTAGTATGTACGTAGTGAATTGTTTGTAAGGAAAGGCGGTAGAGTGTAACTGTGGATGGATTATATGAGAGGCTTTGCCTGTATTTATAGATGCAGTCATAGTACAAAATGTCGATAAATGCAAATCAATTGAACTTATCCAGATATATCGAAATGTCCATGATTTGTCACAAAATGTACATATATCGAATACACTAGTTAAAATTATAGTCAATATTCCATAGAAAAATGCAGATCCAATTAGATTTAAGAGATTTTTGGACATACCCCCATTTGAAAGTCGAAATTTGAGATACCCCATTTGAAAAAAAAATTGAGATACCCCCAATTCAAGATGTGGTGTTATCTTAGCCGTCCATCATAAAACTCACCTACGGCTGTAAAGCTCTTCTGTTTTGAATTGGGGTATCTCAAAAAAAATTTCAAATGGGGGTATCTCAAATTTCGACTTTCAAATGGGGTATGTCCAAAAATCTCTAGATTTAATTTGCACATAAGATTCTACTGATTTCATAGCTTTTAATAATTATATTCCCAAATCAGATTTTCTGATCGATCTCATTTCTAGTTTCCCTTTTTTTGTTTGGAAAGATCTCATTTGTGAATCACTTACCGAAAGAAACAAGTTGGGAAATCATATTGAGACCTTGAGTTTTTATTTTATTTTTTTTATTGTCTTAAATCATATATTTTATTGATCAGCTCAAAGAATTACACAAAAATGGAGGACAAACACGCTACAAGCTGCATTGCAAGTCCTTTCTGAATTGCAAAACCAATTTTTCTAAAAACATATTCATTTGTCTAAGGGATTTTTAGACTTAACACACCCCCCCCCCCCCCCCCTCCTTTTTATGGTCACGATGTGAGTAAACCCCCCATTTGTCCAAGTTTGGACTTTATCCCCTCTCAGCATGTTTCTGTTAAATTTAACGTCCATTTTGTTTGTAACTTTCCAAAATATCCTCGATTGCTGCTTTAGACTTAACCCCCCTAAAAATATGAGAGAGGGGTATTTTAGAAGAAAAAAAAATAGACACGGAGAGGGGATAAAGTCCAAATTTGGATAAATAGAGGGGTTTACTCAAAACGTAACCATAAAAGAGGGGGTTAAGTCTAAAAATCCCTTTGTCTAAATTGCTTAGACGCAGTCCACACTACTAAATTAATCACACCTACCTGCTCTAATTTGCTAAGAACCATCTATATTTTAATACTAAATCAAAAAACAAAAAGTCAACACTAGTGGTAGAAAAATTTAACAAATTGATATCTTTATATAAAATAACTAAATGTCATGTTAATGTTTCTCAAAACAGTTGTATTAGAATGTTAAAAACTTGGAACTGGAATTCATGGTTGAAATTGTGTAAATTTGTTATATTCTATGCCATAAATCAAATTAATTAGAAACTGATAAACTTATCACGATATACTCAATATATTGTCTCGATCTTTTACCGATTTGTTATGTTCGATTATATGAAGAAATATCGTATTGGTGGCTAAGAAAAGCTATACATTTCGCAATATATCGATATTTTTGTACTATGGATGCCACTATTTAAGAGCGTGTGGTTATTTTATAAAATAAAATAATAAAAAAAAAGAATGTGTGTTTACTTGTCTTAGGATAAAAATACTATATCGGCCTGGGGTTTGTTTTAAGTAATGTTTTCAATTAAGACATGAGGATAACCATATTCTGTTCATACAAGGTACTTGCCTGAGTGTATTATGAAGTAGCTAGGGATCCAGATATGTTCTGCTTTCACACTGAAATGTGGCCGGGTAGGTGGTATACTGGTAGTCTGGTATTCCATTTCCATTTACACCTACATTCAATTCAAGGCATGGCAAGTGCCTTTTGGATTGCTTCATAACTTCATATACCATGCATGAGTATTGAAATATTTTACATTTTTTGTTATTGTCGATACTGGTTGGAAATGCACGAAGATATCATTGCGCTCATTGTGAAAAGACTGGTTGATGTTGAAGACATTGCTAGATTTTGTTGTGTTTGCAAGCCATGGAATCCTGTTGCAATTAATGTTAAGAAACAATGCTTTAATTACCGTGGTTGTGCTCCCTGCAGGCTGATGCTTGCCTTGATGATGCAAGAATTCGTTCATGCTACAGTCTTTATACCAAAAGGTTATTCAATTCAATCTTTTGTGAGGACCAGGACCTCAACATGACTCAGCCAAAAGCAACACCTATTGCAACTCCCCCTGATGATATCAGGTCAACATGTGTGGGGATATGATCATTCCCTTCTATCAATGGTGATCGTGGTGATGATCCACGTGTGGTCCATTTCGAAGTAGAATAGCCTTCTTCATGTACAAGTTCAATTTCCTTACAAAGAAGTGGATTGAGGTGGAAGATTTGGGTGACAATGTTTTGTTTGTCGGTAACCATACTTCACTTAGTGTACTTTGTTATTCCTGGACAAGAAATATGTATAATTGTAACTGCAATGCATTTTACATTTTTTTTACGAGTTTTGAAACTTGTTCTTCAATTTCACTTGAAAACATTTTGTCTTATGAGCTGCCGATTCATCCTTCCCATGTTCAAAGGGTTTTCCATTTTAAGACATGAACTATAGACTTTGATGAGTGGTCTCAGGCAGTCTAATGTAAGTCCTCTTATGACATTTAATTTATTTTCACTTTGCGGTTTAGATATCTTACTTAATAATGCCTAGGCTCCTCAAGAATTAAGATTTGGAAAGAAATTGACGATTTAACTAATTGTGTTTAATAGGGGTGGACAAAAAACCGGAAAACCGGAAAACCGAACCGAAATAACCGGTCAAAAACTGGTCAAAACTGTGTTGACTAAGAACCGAAGGAAACCAAACCGAAACCGAGCACATTGAGTCCAGTTCCAGTTCCTGTTTATTTTGCTCGGTTTAAACCGAACCGAACCGAAATAAATAATTATTTTTAAAAAATAATAATATAAATATATAATATTTTTAAGTTGTATTGGACCCTTCATTTGTGTTGTTGGGTTTGTTTATTTGAGATGGACTGGACCCTTGTTGGACTATTATGTATTAGTTTGTTTTAAATGTTTTGTAATTTTGTTGATTTTTTAGTGTACTGTTGGGTTATTAAAGCCCAAAATATAAACCCAAATTAAAGCCCAAACCGAAAACCGAACCGAACCAAATTGAATCGGTCCAATCCAGTCCAGTTCTATCAATAAATTTACGGTTCTTTAAACCGAACCGAACCGAATTAGTATGCACAGTTCAGTTCCAATTTGGTGAGAAACTTGAACCGAACCGAACCGTGCCCACCCCTAGTGTTTAATTAGACGCAATTAGTGATGCACAACTAAGAGTTATTACGATAAAACTTGCCATGATGCCATACAAAGATCCTTCAATGACATTCTGAACAACTGACAGTGCAGCAACCTCAACTTCTCCGACAAGCCCTAAAATGTGGTCATTACAAACCCAATGGAGAACTGAGCAAGTCCAGTAAGTATTGCAGGTCCTGTAATATGCCACATGCCCACATCCTTTTTGTTTAACTGTGGCCTTTAGCAGCCAACTTCTTACTGTATGTACTTAAGCTTGAACACGACGCTATTATCAAGTTCATTATCCTTTCTGTTTTCTGCCATTGATTATTTCTGAAGTCTATATTCCTTTGCCCTGTGCTCTTTAATGCAAATTATATATGGGAAATTAAGCTAAGAGATAAACTATCACATGATGATAGTGTGGTCAAAAAGATTCTCAGAAAGTCCATCCTACTAAGGAAAGAAATGGACTTTGTTGTCTGCTATAGCTGAGGAAACATGGATGATTTTGATCGGAAAGAAATAGACAGGTGTAGTTTGACAAAGTTCTACAACAAAATAACTTAGTTTATACTTTACTAGTAAAACCCGTGGCGCTGCCACGGCTACCATTAATAATTTGAAGATAGTTATATTAAAAATATTATTCAAACAATTATGAATCATATATTTATCGCTGTGAATCAAGTCAAATAGAGCTATCTTTGTGCAAGCATATTATAGAAGGACGTTAGGTTTACAGTCTTACTTCCATATATCCCCAACAATGGGGCAGATACCAAAGCCGAAAAGTAGAATATACCCCCAACAATGGGGCAGATACTGTTAGTGACTTTGCATTACAAAGGCCTCCGAGTAACATTATCATATTTTTTCCTTCCTTTCAGCTTCACTATCATCACATTATCAGCTTCACTTCCCTACTCACTATCAGTGCTACTATCAGTTTCATTGTCAGGATCATCGCCATTATTGTCAGCTCTGTGATAATAATCACTGTCATCATCAGCATTGCTATAAACATCATTGTCAGCAGCATAACTGTCAATGTTAGCACCGCAATTAGCTTCACTGTCAGCATCAGCATCATCACTGTCAGCACCAACACAGCATTAAAACATACAGTAATCCAGCCTCTGATCAAGTACCAAAGTATTGAATAAATATCAATAATACAAACCTGAGTGTTGTGTCAAAGAAAGATCAAGTACCCCTGCATAGACCAAATTGAGAGTTACAAATACACCAACAAAATCTGCAAGGAGTAATAATAGCTAAATAAAACAGAATGTATTTTCTACTCTGTCAGATTAATCTTATAATGCCATTGCAGTAATCTAAATTCTAAAGTCATCAAACCAGAAACTGGAGAAAGATTTAAATAGAAATAAGAGATAGAATACGTAATAAACTTGAGGAAAATAATACTTTACGAATGAGTAATCTGGTCATACCTGTAATCAATTAGAGAAGAACTTCGGGATAAACAACATTGGTTGTTTTGTCATCATCTTCATTCCCTAGGAGAACAGATATTCGATTGGAAGAAGTACACCTTGATAATGCCACATATAATTGGCCATGACTGAAGACATGATTTCGCAAGTCTATACCCACATACTTAACTGATTGTCCTTGTGACTTATTAATAGTCATTGCAAATGCCAATCGAACTGGGAATTGTCGTCGTGTCATTTGGAAAGGCGTTTCTGAAATAGATGGTTGAAGAGTTATACGTGGTATGAATACATAATTTCCAGCATGGCTACCATTAAGTATCTTTTCTTCTATAACTCTTGTAGCAAACTGGATAACCATTAGACGCGTTCCATTACATAAACCATCTCTCGGTTGAAGGTTCCGTAGCAACATTATTGGACAACCAACTTTAAGTTGGAGTTTGAATGGTGGAAGACTCGGTGGATCCAGTGCTTGCATATTCTCGTTTGATATACTGTTTCCCCTATTCTCGATTGGTTGATCATCTTCAATGGCTTTATCAGCAGCTAGGTACTCATGTAATTCACCGGGAAACTGATTTATTGCTAATTCATTAAGAGTAGCTACATCATCATTGCGAGCAGAGAGAATAGATCGTTCTTGCAAGTAGGTCTCGGTAGCTACCTCTTCGACATTCAGATTGGGGTAAACTTTAAACAAAAGATCCATGGTACTCTTACACCTTTTGATCTCCGAAGGCAATTCCACATCTTCTTTAGGATTTGTTCCTATCTGTAAATTATAATATTAAGGGTATAATAAGCAAAGGTTTAAACGTAGATATAAACATAAGAACTATTGTTGAAATTTAAAAATTACCTAGATATGAAAATAACAAATATTGTTGAAATTTAAAAATTACCTCAATCAAATAATCTGCGAACTTGACATTTTCAGTATCAAAGTCGCATATTTTTAACCAAAGTTAAGAGTCTAACACCACTCCACAAATGTGATTTTGTTAGACATGCACGAACAATTTCTTGTCTAGTTCCTTTAGTAATGACAGGGAGAGTCTGTTTGAAGTCACCGCCCAGAACAACTGTAACTCCTCCAAACGGTTCATTAATTTCACGAATATCCCTTAGTGTACGATCAACAGCTTCCACGCAGAACCTATGTTGCATTGGTACTTCATCCCATATAATCAGTTTCGCTCTCTTGAATAATTCTGCATGGATTGTTTGCTTTGTGACTGAACAAACAGAGTCGTCTAGAACTTCAAATGGAATTTTGAATGTAGAATGAGCTGTTCTTCCTCCTGTCAATAATAAATATGCAATTCCCGATGAAGCAACCATTATGACAATATGACCTTCACTTCTCAATGTATCTGCTATAGTATTATAGACGAACGTTTTTCCTGTTCCAGCCGGACCACTTAGGAAAAATACTTGTCCACTATCATTACGAACAGAATTTGTAATCTCCGTATAGGCATTTAGTTGTTCAGTATTGAATCTTGCAACTTTTTCTTGAGCCTTTTCATATAATCCCTGATACACGAAATTCTGATGCTCTGTAATAAGACGGTTGGTAACTACTTCATTCCATGTTTTACACGGTAAAGGCATGTTTGGGAAATCTGATAATGTCTTACCACTCTCCAGCAAGTAGTCGTTCATTAAGAACAACCCATAGTCACAAACATCACTATCACTGGGATCTTGAATGCCAAATTTTGTTTTCAGTTGGTACGGCAAGTCGTCACATATTTTTAAAGCATTTTTCTCCCATAGAATTTCCGGTCGAGAAGGATTACATTCAGTTAGGATCAAACAGAATAATCTCCGTACCTGTTTACCATATAAAAACTATGAATTAGTGGTGGATTTTCAATAAACAAAATATATGGAATTTAATAATTATTTTCTGCAAAGTAAAACAGCAGGAGAATAAATCAGCAAGTATAATATTCAATAAAAGTGAAGGCTACAGTGCAGCAGGTGAAGGACTTGATAATAATAAAATCCTTCTCCATTGATTCTTTGATAAACAGTTTTCATACTTAGATAAAACAGTTTTAATATTTAGACATATAAAACAAAATGTAAACATAAATTGTGAGTACCTGATGACCAGTTTTCATTATTACAGCTTCTTCTAGGCATTTGTCCCATTCATTGTCATCTTCTAGAAGACCTCGAGCAATGCATGCTTCTCTGTATGTCTTATGTTCGATGCCATCCACACTATATAAGGATTCAAATGACGATGGTCCTTTCACAACGGTTAATAGTAACCTAAGGTAAAATCTTTCACCAGAATTTGGATTGGCAAAATACATCCGACCAATAGAAAAGGCTGAAGTAACTCTTGGTGTCCATTTCTTGTTATCCTTGCACCATCTAAAATGTTCAGGAAATTCTTGGTAAGTATAAGCTTTAGTAGTAGGATTTTTTCTATACCAATCGAAATATGCAGTCAAAGATGATTTCTGATTTTCAGCCTTTTCTTTTACTTGTTCTGGCGTGTCGTTAGGATTGAAGACACACTCATGCATACCTTTCAGATGAAGCGCAAGTCTAGTGACACATGGTAGTTCTTCATGTATTCAGAATCCATATAATCTCCACGCTGCTTCAGTAGGACCTACATATCGAGCATCAAGATACTGTTGAATTTCATCATCTTCCGCCCCAACCACCATTGTGGTTCTATCATGGCCTTTGTAAATGTACTTGTTAATATATTTGACTGCCCTTACTGATGCACAAATTTCCACATTAATGTGGCAATCAAACATTTCTGATAAATGAGGATTGTATGGGACTACATCTTTGTTATCAACCAGGTGTCCTCTAACATGATAACTTTTACCAGTTTTTCTTCGCCTATAAATTGGGTAGCCATCCACATCTATTCTGGTATCATTTACATTTTCTCTTGGATATCTAGACCTGCAAACCTTGTTCTCCATACACACTGATTCCATGTTGCGAGTACCACAGGGACCATGAACCATGCATTTCTTGATAGTTTCAAACAAAGCTGGATGTTTTATAGGATCAGGGAACTCAGCACAAACAATTCTGTCCACTTGATCTGTCGTCCTGATTTTGTCTTCAGGGTGAAGAAAAAGCAATGCATGCATATGTGGAAGGCCGCGTTTTTGAAATTCTATTGTATACACCTTTGCAACAACTCTTCCAAATAATCCTCTATTTTCTATTTCATGCATAATTGCTTTTCTTTTAAGCTCGAACACACGTGCAACTAAATCAGGACGATCTAATGCAGCTTGACCTGGCTTAAGCTCATTCTGAATTTCTGGCCATTTTGGATTAGCAGTCACCGTCATGAATATATCTGGATGTTTGTAGTATCTGGTAATCGCCATAGAATCCTGGTAGATTTCATACATATGCCTTGGACTGCCTAAATGAGTGGACGGTAGAATGAATTTTTTCCCAATGTCATTAGGATTGTGACCATTGGTAACAATATCTGTCAATCCACTATATACATCGCAGCGCAGATCAGCTTGGTGTGTCCTAATCCAATATAATCGATTTTGTTCATAGGACGCCCATGCATCTACAATAAATTGTTGGAACAAAAGGCCAGCTCGAAATAAAGCAGAATATTCAGTCGTTCTCTCAAATAAGCGATAGCAGAAATACTGAAGCTGAGTCAATCTATTCTTTTTTTCTTTACCTGTAACTGTAAAATACCGTTCGTTCTTGACATCCCAATGTTTCATATCTGTAGACCAACCAAGATCTCCAGTTGGAAATAGTAAGACATAGTGTGACGGTAAATACAGTGGGTGGCATTCGCTTATTCTTTCGAGATTGTTATTCTTCAGGTGCAGTATTATGTCTCGCTTCGAAGTTAGTTCAGTCCCATCCCCAGGAATAATAACAGCAATATCTTCAGACGTTGGGAGATTATAGCGTCTAGGATCAGTAGTGGGCGTATAAGTTAACCTTATAGGTATACTTTCACCGCCATTGCTATTAGCTGATTTCAGAACATCATACGCACCTTTGTATATTTTGCACAACTCATTTGATTCCAATAGAGTTTCTTGAATTATTTTCAGAATAGCTGGATTTAAGTGAAGGTTCCTTTTCTGTCGGCAATCCAATGCAATATGGGGATCATAAATATATAGCTGTGAATAACTTGAAGATTTGTCTGATTCTGGTAACAACGATCCAATTTGATGGGACAACTGACCATGAATTGTGAAAGAAGTTGGTCATCGACCTTTTAGAATACGTTTGTCTATCGAAACACCCAAACTGGAGAACGCATTAGCAGCATTATAAGATCTAATATCTTTCCTGAAAGATCTTGCCAGTGAATTTCTTCCTTCGTATAACAATTTAATAGCAGAAGGCAATGGTGTAAGTAGTGGCAACTTTATCTTTCCTTACAGGCAACACATACCGAAAAATGACTTCTTTTTAGTGGATTTAGTCAATCGTTCATCTAACCAATGATAAGCAGAACATGATGGACATATGACATCCATTTTCCCAAGATAGTGTCTTTCTTTTGGAATATTTTCTACTTGATCGATTGGTATGTGAATTTCATCTTCTAATTCCTGCAGCAAAATAGCACAGTACAATCAATGGATCAGTCTATTATCTATATCTAGTGATTTTTGCAAGTTGCGAGTCCTGAACCCTTCAAATCAGAATATAAGTTGCATTCTTTTGTTGGATGCGTCAACTACCATTAATATCCATATATTAAAGCGATACAAAAGTTCTAGACCTAGAGTTTTATCTAATAAGATCAAAACATAGGTAATATATTTTTTTCTCTGATAGTAGTATCTTTAAGTACACATATAATAACAGCTTAGTTCAATGCTCACCATCAGTGTCTCTAAAATAATGGAAGAGAGCAAGTATACCTGAGCACTTAGAAAACGAAGAGCAGAAATCTCTGCAAATGTTACTCCACCAATAAAGACAACCAATAGCAGAGAGCGACGTCCATCTGCTGCTCTATGAAAGCAAATAAGAAGAAAGAATGAAAGATGCTCAGAAAGTCTAGAATAGGTATGTGCAGCCTAAAAGATTGAACACTCAAATAACTGTAGCTGTAAGTGACTTAATTCATAAAAGAGAAGCTATATCTAGGAATTAAACACATATTCTAGGCTAGGTGCACCTTAATGATTGCTAGTTTTACATTAAAAGCTACACAACATATGTAGGGTGCAAACAATTAAACAATCTGAAACAACAATTTCAAGACTAATAACTTAATCTGGCTCACTTATAAGAAGCCACGTACATACAGAAACCAGTCTTATCTTCACCCCATCATGTTACCGGGCTTTAACCACGTACATACAGAAACCAGTCTCCACTTTTCCCTATATACTTTTCTGGTTATATGTTTGGTTTTGAGACGAAGAAAAGAAGAAACCTTAATTATGTGCCAGTGCCTCCGGAATCTTGGTACAGTTTAGGAATTCTAGGTTGAATTCCTAAAGCCAAGCTAAAATATAAAATACCACACAGAACATTTAAAGCCTACATATGGAACTAAACAGACCCTTGATTTTCACGATCCCAACTTCAACAATAATGCAAAAACAATTTAGAAAAGTATACAAAACGGCTTATAACAGTTATCCTAAAGGGTTCTGGTTGAATATTTAATTTTCAAAAAAAAAAAAGAGAAATACTTGAGAATTGAATGTTTATGAAAGAAGAGCTTGTAACCCGTGGTCGATTCGTTAGAGAAAGATGCAGTGTAGATCGATTTCAAGTAGAGAAGATGATTAGAATTTGAGGTTCTAACTTCTAAGAGTTTTATTTAAAAGAAAAGTAATTTAGGTTTAGGGGGCGGTGACGTAAGTATATCTACAATTGTGGATCTTGATTAAATCAGGTCCGTCCAGAGCAACTTAATTATGGACCCAAATCTATATTATAATCTACAAAGGGTGCATAATTTGACTAGGACTAATTTATATGACTAGGATTAATTTCTATGACTGGGATTAATATTTAGTATGACTAGGACTAAATTAGTATGACTAAGATTAATATTGAGGGTGACTAGGATTAAAACCCCAATCTTCTTCCCCTTCTCTTCTCTGACTTCTATCTTTCTCAAACTTCCCCACTTCTGGCCGCCCCCATCTCATTCTCTTCTCTTCTCTTCTCAGCAGCAATAGCAAGCTTTTTGATCGGATAAAGGTGAACTCTATTTGTCTTTCTCCATGTTTTTCCATCTATTTACAAAGTAATTGTATTTAACAGACTCGACTGAATTAGCTGTTACGTCTATAACTATTATACCATACAAAATTCGAACTATTATACCATACAAAATTCGTTTTGATTAATGAACAGACTCAACTGAATTAGCTCTGCCATGTTTTTCCATCTATTTACAAATCTGAAAATTGGATTTTCTACAAAGTTTAGCTGTTGCAGACTCGACTGAATTAGCTGTTGCGTACATTTGTAGATTATAATATAGATACACAAATTTGAATGCATGTATATTTTATTTTTTTAAGAAAAACCCCGAAAGCAGGGGGTGGGGTTTGGCAGACCCCTACCTGTAAATCTGTAATTAAGAATAAATCAATATAAAGCTTAGAGGGGGACATTGGGCCTTACCTCTTACAGGTGAAAGAGAAAACTCGGGCCATACTGAAATGTCATGTATATGATCCTCATTTGATTTACATCCCTCATGCTTATATTACTCAAACATTACTCATAAAATATTAGATGTTTAGGAGAACATTGCCTTCTATATATAGCTAGATTTTCCTCCAATTGTAAGTATTAGAGATGATGGGAGATGCTCAGACAGGGAGCATATTGTTTACATCTATGTTAGGGCTTAGAAATCATTGCCACATGAGTTATCATTTATCAATCATACAAGAAACTGCATACAGTAGTACAGTACAGAGATCTGACAAAATTATGAAGCATTACTGAGATCACTGAATTGATGAAACAAAACAACAAGCAATATAGTAAGATTACATTACATGGTAGAATAACAGAGAATGTCCTATTGCTTATAAAACAAGTAGCACTCTTTTAACACTTAATAATATGCCATTATCAACTCTTAGACCAAAACAGATATCCCTCTCCTCCCATAATTAGAACAGGGGTTTGCGGACCAGTACAACAGAATTGATCACTTCATTAGTGGGATGAAAGATGCTAAGGATCTCAAATCCATCCAGGTCATTCTCTTCAATTACAGCGTACAAAAAACCTCTAGCTCCATTCGCACTCCTCACAAGCAAAGTCCCTCCAGCTTTCATGTATTTCTTCATATGACCAAGGATCTTCACCTTGTCAGCTTTGTTCATCCCAACCAGTGCAGCAAGGAAAATGCAATCAAAGTCTCCTAATTTTTCTTTCACTTCCATTATGTCACAAGTCTCGAATTTCATCCTACTCTCCAACTCAGCATCAGTAGCAACGATCTGTTGCGCCACATTATTGGCTGATTCATCAATATCAAAGTTGACGAACTGTGTGGTTAGCATATGATGAGTAGCCAAGACAAAGGACGTAAGAGGCATTGGACCAGATCCTACAAACGCCACCCTCTTAGGCTGCGCCAGTCCATTTTCATATAGAATACTGTATTCAAGGCTAGCTAGCTTAACATAATTCTCATAGTAAGGGAATACATCAAGGTGGTCTAGAGGTCGTGGAATGTTGATCAAAAAATTTGCGAATTGAAGCTCAAGTAGGCCTTCTGCACGCCCACATAACTGTATCAGACTTTCTCTCATGAGTTGCACCTCGGATGGTAAATCTGTGATGTCTATAGAAGATGGAATGGTACATAGATTGACAAGCTGGGTGAATAGACTATTCACTTGCTTCGATGGCCTAAGGGACTCTAGCTTACAGATGCTTGAATGGATTTGCATGACTCGAGCTATCAGAAGGTCATCAGACACACTGTTTTCAGAGATGGGTGATTGAAGGGAAGCCATGAATTGCAACAAATTATGAGTATGTAGTTGTTTGTATGTAAATAAAGGACTGTGTGTGTTGTGGATGGATTATATGAGAGGCATTGCCTGTATTTATAGATGCAGTATGTGTGTGGTTTGCACAAGCTTAGATTGTATAAATGTCAAACTGTTTATGGTCTACTACTCAAGAATATGTGTTTTTACATGTCAATAAGACACTCGACCATTGAATAATCTTAGTACTAAATTTTAAATGAGTATCATGTAACAAAATGGCCCTAGATGAATACTATATTTGGTTAATGGGGTTTATTTAAGTTTATGTAATGTATTGAATTAATTAAGAGATGCATGATCGAGGATAACCACATTCTGTTCATACAAGGTGTGTGAGAGTGTATTATGAAGTAGCTAGGGCCTAGGGATCCAGAGATGTTCTGCTCTCACACTGCCACACTGGAACGTCGGTGGTATTCCATCTACACCTACGTTCAATTGAAGGCATGGCAAATGCCTTTTGGAGTACAATGCATGAGTATTGAAATCTTTCAAATTAATTTATTTGTTGTCTATTGAGAAGAGGTCAAGAAGTTCTTTTGTATATCCGGCTTGGGGAGATTGTTGCTCATATATGGTAGACCTTACAAAGTAGTCACCTTTTATTTGTCTGACAATTAGATGAGATTGAGTCTCCAAAGACATAACTAATGAAATGACAGGATAGTGGAATTTCGCAAACTGGCTATCCGCAATGCATAATGCCATGTTGAAATTCACCATGCAGCATAACTGGATGTGGTTTGCTATTTATTGCGTTTCAGTAACAGCTAGTGATTTCACTAGTAATCTATAAGTTGTACCAGTGTGCTCTGCTTATTTGAAGAGGTTTTGCCCGTTTAGCATCTCCAGGGAGAAATGTTGCTTTCTTCCCTCTTAAGATTTAGAAGGCATTTGGTGCAATTGTGCGAAGGAACAAGGAATTGATTATTTTGCAGACAAAGATAAAATGAACTAAATATTGGGGATATGGAGTAACGGGCTAACGACACCACAAGATCGAGGATAACGGGCTAACCACCTATGAATTTTGTAAGAATTAATGTTGATGTTTATATTCGTAATGCATTGCATCCAATTGGTATTGGTTATCTGTTTAGAGACCAAAATGGATTTTATGACAGCAGGATCAGATGTTAATTTACACTAAGTTCTGCAGAGGAGGGCGAGAGCAAAGGCCTACTCTTATGTGCGGGTGAATGAGTATATCTTAGGATAGGGAATGTTGGCTTGGGATTGGAAGAAGTGCAGGTGGCACATGTTCTTACTCACCAAGGCCATTCAGATTCACAGCACTCACTGGAACTGGATAAGCCTAAGCAGACCTTGAAAGGCTTGTTATAAGCCTCACTTTATCAGGTTGGACCCTGGTAATGTTTTGTAGTTGTAGGAAGTTTAGTTAGATTTCATGAATTCATCCCAATTGAGCAAATTTGCTTCTGATGCAACTTCCTTTTCTTGAGAAGGAAAATAATATACAAAGATGCTTATTGCCATGGTACTTTGATTTGCACATTAAGATTGATCATCTAGCTAGGGTGGTCAAGCAACTGTGTTACGTTGGCATATCAAATTATACTTTTATGTTAGTGTTCAATATTCTTATCTTGAATTTGTATTTTGTACAATAGTATGACTTATACCCTCAGCAAAATTCACCACCCTTTGCATCAGTAGTTCAGTACTTGAGAAGAAGAACACGAAAAAAATAAAAACCTAAATTAAGAAGCAAACTTAAAAGTTTGAAACATGATATTGATTTCTGCATTACAGGTCTGTGACTAAACTAACACAGGAGTTCCTTGATGAAAAAAGATAGCAAAAACAACAACCACATTAAGCCGCAATCACTCAAACGCCCATTGGTTTTCTCTGCGAACTTCCTCTTCTTCTTCAGGAGTGAAGTCGTTCTTAATATTAAAAGTCTTGCGAATTTCCTCAGGTGTTTTACCCTTGATCATGTCTGCAACAGTTTGGCAAGTAAGATCCAAGAGACTCTTGATGTTCAAATAGTTTGCAGCCAATATCAGATCAAAAAGAGTTGCTTGATCAACTCTAACAAAGTCAGCATCCCAACTCTTGAGTTCTTCTTGTTCTATAGACTGACCCTCGACCTCAACGTGTTTCTTGCAGTACTCAATAACTTTGGCCAAGATCTTTGCTGTCACATTAGGCAGAGGGATGCCATTATCAGCACAGTCATCTTCAATCATGTGTTTGATAGTTTGAGATTGAAGAATAACAGCCTCCTCAACATCAAAAGATTCACCATCTGAGGTATTAAGTGTTACCATCTTGGTTGACATGATCTCAAAACCAGCAAAGAACAACAATAACAACTATAACTATGATCAACACAGGAAAAAACTTGTTTGTTTCCTTTGAAAGTAGAAAAGAAACTTGGTGAAAGGATTAAGAGGACCCTTTGTATATTTATACTAGATAGATGGTTCTTTCTATTACCTTATTAGGAATCGTAATACGAATCCTATACATTGTAAGTTTTCACATCACAATTAGAAATTACTTCGAGTCATAGTAGGACTCCAAGTCTCCAACCAAACAAACTTTTATGGCTTGGCTTTTGGTTTTCATGAATTAGGACATCGGGCTTGGTCAAGGATGTTAATATCCAAACATATCTGCAGCATCTTATTCAGTCTTAGCACAATCGAATCTGCAGGGCTAAGCCTTGCTGCTTGTCTGGCCTTAGTTATGAGACAATTTTTTTTATTTAATTCTGCACGGTACTCGGTAGGCAACCTTCCTAGGCAAAATTTTATCTGAGCATGCTCAAAATCTGCAACTCTCCATGTCTTTTAGCTTGAAGGGTTCTTCAAGTGATGATGAGCGCACCTGAAAAACTCTTTGCATGGTGATACTTAGATATAGAGGCTACTCGTCTGATGTCGCTTCTCATAGGATAGGGAAGGAAGGTCATACCAAGAGGAGCATTATCCTTTTTCAGCTCTGTCTCCCATTATAAGTACACCTAGCTTGTTATTAACCCACCTTGTTACGTAGTGACATCACTAAAGACTAATGTAATCCCAACAAAAATTTCACTACGTTAGAGCATACTACAACAGAAACTTCATTTTATATCGGCTAAAAACTGTTGTAAAAATGCAATTATATCAAGGTTAGCGCAATTAACCAAATTACGTCAATGTGTGGCATTAAAGAGACCTCCAACGAGACACAAATGATATATGTTATCCATTGCTCCATAACCCAAATGACAATAAATTCTGTTATCTACCTTTTTTGCTAAATGCTATTTCCTTCATTACGACACAAAGTTTCAGTTGATTGAAGAGAAATAGAATGGCTCAGACTCTTGGCAGTCTCATTGGTAGAGGACAGCTGATCCCTTAACTCAAAAAAAAGGTGAACATCGGATTGAGCCAGCCACATATCTTAAAGGGAACAAACTGCAGATTCTATTGGACATGACTATTTACAGGTTCTCGAAAAAGTGGTATCCAGTCATGCAGATTGAGAGAATACCATATTAAAAAACAAGTTATATAGAAAAAACATGAATTATTCATTAGCAAGTTTTTTGGGGTTTACCATATTCACAACTGCTTGGCTTGACATGAACTCGAACACTCCATCACTTTCTATCACAAAGAACAGGTGTTCTGGTGTGAGGCAAACCATTGAAACCTCAGGAACAGCAACAATACCAATCTTCTCAGCAGTACTATCTCCCACGCTTCTTGTAAATGCAGTCCCTGGATAAATGTCATTCTGTACCCACAACCTTGGGGGATCGCCGCCATCACTCTCTTCATCACCCCATGTCTGAAAATCTGGATCCTTAATCCCTTCCACCTGATCAACACTCAAAACTCTGGCTCCATAAAGCTTTACTCTCTCATATTCATCTTGTCGGAAGGTTGTTAGATCATAGGGGAGGTCCTCTGCAACAATTTGATCACCACTCTTTACAGCAAGCACAGCTCGAGAATCACATTCCCGATAAAAAGGGTGTTCCCACAAACAAGTACAGTGACAGCTCTTGTACCACTCATAGTATCATCGATCTCGCTGTCATGAAGCTCACTATTTGTGGCTAGAAATGCCGAATTATATGCTTTAACAGGATCCTCAATCAATATAGCATCTTCTGAGAGGATCTCAACTAACCTATCCTTAACAAAAATTTGAACACTGAGTGCCAAACTGGCCATGCCCATCAAAAACACCAAAGAAATGGAGATTTGGGTTACCTTGAATTTGGGTCTTGATGCAGAAACAGTCTTGATTTTCTTTATCAGGGGAATCAGGGTAGTAGCCTCGCTGGGTAACTGCGGAGTATTCTAATCGATACTTGTTAGAAGGGATAGCGACAGAGTCCAATGAGCTCTCAGTCTGCAAGTGGTTACCATTGGAATGGATGTTGTTTCTAGCATAAGGACCATTCTCTTCAACATCACCATTGGAAGAAGATGTAAAATGACGACAACAACACTTTCCATGAACACAACCCATGTTCTGAACCATTTGCCAGGAACCGGCAAATCTGACCTTTGCCGCACGTTTGCCCGGTTTGTCACAAAACCTACCAAAGCAGGAATTCGTTATCAAGCATAACCAGACTCATTCAATCAGCTTCAAACCAGACATTGTTCCAGCCTTGATCAGCCACCAACGACCAAAGCTTGACACACAGCCTCATACCTCACCACTACCAATCCCTCATGGTGTGAGCAAGTTTACCCAATTACATATCAGATCCTGAAAATAATGATCTCTATTCATTGTTGTTACCTCCCAGGCAGTGTCAAACAAAGCCCTTGACAGTCATGATATTTCTGTCACTGTTAGGGTCAGCATCTCTGAATCTGCACGCATTCTTTTGCTTCCACACTGTCCAGACAACAGCAATGTGAACTATCGATCTCCTCTCCCAAATTAAATCTTTTTTCCTATGCCAACTCCTGTGAAGCTTGGCCACTACCAATCCTTTGGCAAAGACACCCCTAACTGTAGTAAGACTTCAGTCCCTGCATATGAATCCTCCATTTGGCAAGAACAGCCATCAGTCTTTATTTTAATACAATTTCATGCATATAGGAGTAAAGGTTGTGCCTAGATGGTCACAGCAGACAAAATGAATTTTAGTTACATTCAATATACATGAATCAAACACACACTGGGAATACACGCAACATAGTTTAGTCTCTTTGTGAAACAGGAACCACGCTTAGTTATTAATTCACATACATGATCTGACAAAAATTTGAAGCATTACTGAGATCACTGAATTGGTGAAACAAACATGAACAATACAGTAAGATTACATGGTAGAATAACAGAGAATATCCTACTACTATAGGGACGACATGAAACCTATAGAACTAGTAGCACTCTTTAACACTTGCTACGCTCTTTTCAACTCTTGGAACCAAAACAGATATTCCTCTCCTCCTATAATTAGAAGAGGGGCTTGCGGACCAATACGACAGAATTGATCACTTCGTTTGTGGGATGAAAGATGGTAAGGATCTCAAATCCAACTAAGTCATTCTCTTCAATTACAGGGTACAAGAATCCCCTAGCTCCATTTGCACTCCTCACAAGCAAAGTCCCTCCAGCTTTCATATATTTCTTTAGATGACCAAGGATCTTCACCTTGTCTGCTTTGTTCATCCCAACCAGGGCAGCAAGAAAAATGCAATCAAATTCTCCCAATCTCTCTTTCACTTCCATTATGTCACAAGTTTCGAATTTCATCCTGCTCTCTAGTTCATCATCAGTAGCAACAATCTGCCGCGCCACATTATTCGCTGATTCATCAATATCAAAGTTGACAAATTGAGTGGTTTGCATATGATGAGTAGCCAATACAAAGGATGTAAGAGGCATTGGACCTGATCCTACAAACGCCACCCTCTTAGGCTGTGCCATTCCATTTTCATACAGAACACTGTATTCAAGGCTAGCTAGCTTAACATAGTTCCCATAATAAGGGAAGACATTAAGATGGTCTAGAGGTCGTAGAATGTTGATCAAAAAATTTGCAAATTTAAGCTCGAGTAGGCCTTCTGCACGCCCACATAATTGTATCAGACTTTCTCTCATGAGTTGGACCTCAGATGGTAAGTCTGTGATGTCTATAGAAGAAGGAATGGTACATAGACTTACAAGCTGAGTGAATAGACTATTCACTTGCTTTGACGGGCGAAGGGACTCTAGCTTACAGATGCTTGAATGGATTTGCATGACTCGAGCTATCAGGAGTTCATCAGGCACATGACTTTCAGAGATGGGTGATTGATGGGAAGCCATGAAATTTATTATGAGTATGTAGTTTTTCTCTTTGTAATAAAAAGTTTGTGTTTGGAGTGAATGGATTATATGACGGACTTTGCTTGTATTTATAGATGCAATTTTGCTTATATATAAGGCAATAACATACTGACTATTTTATTAGGTAATATGTGTGGTTTGCACAAGATCATACTTCTCAAGAATGTGTTTTTACTTGTCCAAAAGACAGATGACTTGGTTTTAAATGAGTATATTAAGACATGAGGATAACCAGATTATGTTCATTAGAGTGTATTATGAATTAAGGATCCAGAGATGTTCTGCTTTCACACTGGAATGTACGTAGATGGTATTCCATCTACACCTACATTCAATTCAAGGCATGGCAAGTGCCTTTTTTAGTGCACTTCATAGCACGCATGAATATTGAAATCTTTGCAATTAGTTTATTTGTTCTCAATTCTACCTTCAAAACACAAGTTCCATATCAAATAGACGAGTACTAGTTTGTTCATGTAATCATGTAGGCTCTACCTAAAATTGTATATGGACTTTCACAAATCAGAGAAGAGGTCAAGAAGCTTGGGTAGATTGGTGCTCATATATTGTAGACTTTACTCATGACTCATGAGATGTCAGGATCTTACTCTTGTGGAATTTCGCAAACTAGCTAGCCTTGTTGCATAATGCCATGTTGAAATTCACCATGCAGCATAGCTGTTTGTGGTTTGCTATTTATTGTTTTTCTGTAACTGCTAGTGATTTATGAGTTATAGCAATGTGCTCTGCTTATTTGTAGAGGTTTGGCCTGTTTAGCATCTCCAGGGAGAAATGTTGCTTTCTTACCTCTTAAAATTTAGAAGACATTTGGTGCAATTTAGATAACATTTAGATTTTAGAGTGAAACATCTTCAAGGTGAGGTGCCCAAACAAAGCAAATACAAAGATCCCAAAACGGTTCTTCTTTGCTATCATCAACAATCAACATAGCAAAGTGGAATAGAGAAGTATGCTGGGACTGATTGTGGACTGGTTGAATCATGTTGGTCAATTTTTTTTTGGGAAGCAATCCTTCCATTTGTAACATAAAAGCAATGTCCTCGTCCTCCGAACTGTCATATCTGTTCCTTAATTTTGAAAACGCAAGGTACAAACTACAAACCATGTTCCTTTTTTGCTTCCCCCTGTCTTTAACTAGACATCACATCATCCTAATTCCCTAATTGCTATTTGCTAGGGCTTTCCTTGAACACTTTTAACATATAAGGGAACCAGAGATATATTACTAAGGATGTTGGTTTGGCCAACTCTGAACTTGTGAAGCATCACATGTGATATATACTGCAAACAAAAGAACTTAATAAAGCAGTTAGCTTAATAAAGCAGTTAACATAACACAGAAATGTTTAGGACCAAAAAGTGGACATCCTAATGTACTGTTACGAAGTTACATAGAGCTACTACCAACGAGAGAAAAACAGAGAACATCCTCCAGAAAAGCATCAGCTTTTTCTTCTTTCTTCGTGAACATCACCCTTTTCCTTCCAAGCAGAGGACTTTCACCCCAATAAGATGCATATCAAGGCCACCTCTACGTTACATGTAAAGTCCTTCTGGGACACCTTCTTTCTTCTTGAACATCACCTTTTCTTTTGCCTTCTTGAAGTCTGGATGAGTTACCTGAGGAATAAGAAGCATTCATTGTAAATGATTCAATAGATTGGCATCTACAATTTAAATAATTTTTAAGCCGTACATATCTAAAAAACTATTGGGACATGGCAGCATACTTTCAAGTTTCAAATAAAGAAAAACAAGCATTTATCTGCATTTAGAACCCTAAGAAATTCAAGATGACACCAGGTAGACATGTACAATAAATTCTCGATTAAAAGTATCTGTGTCCTAAAAAAGTTTACAATTTGAATATTACAACAGTCAAAGTCTTCAAACTCAATATGTTTCCTAGACACATTACCTGTTCTTATTTATAGTTATGATTATTTCCCTGAATCCCCTCTCCCCCTGAAGGTGGAATATTATAGTTACTACAAACAGTACTATGCACTGCCAAGAGTAAAAAAGGGAAAGAGAGGGGGTAGCAGCTTCTGTGATGGGAACCTAAGACAACGTAAAGGGAAAGGGAGGGCGTAGCAGCTTATGTGATGGGAACCTAAGACAACGTTCTAATTATTGATGCATTATCCAAAAGTTGAGGTAAAGTGACTAGGCACATCTCAAAGGTAATCCCCTTCTGCTTTAGTAGTTTCTAGGTTGAATTGTAGTTTATTTAGTTCTTAACTATAGCTTGAAAGTAACTACTAAGAAATATAACAATGCGGTAACTAATGGCTCATATACCAAATCTGTGTTAACTATTCCAAATTTCCCAACTATGAAAAAATAGTCTACGTATATATATTGTCGCAAAAACTCATAATCAGAATAACAGATAGCGCTCTAAATTGAATTAGACTCGAAAAGCATGAGCAGCACCAAAAAATCAGATTGCATTTAACAAAAAAAATCTGAAAGCCAAAGCAAATTCTACCTTCATTCGGCGCTCTCTTAAAGCTAGCAATCCAGCCTCAGTGCAGATAGCCTTGATATCCGCTCCAGAAAATTCATCTTTAGTCATCACAAATTCTTCCAAATTGACATCGTCTGCCAATGTCATTCTAGATGTGTGGATCTGAGTCACATGATAATTTTGAAATAATTAGTTACATTCAAACAGCACACTAAAGTCATATGTACAGGGTGCAAAATTGAGTCATGTCTAGCACACAATCAAGGCTTATGCTTACCTGGAAAATGCGTCTCCTTGTCTTTATATCAGGAAGAGGGAATTCGATCTTCCTATCTATTCGACCAGGCCTTAGCAAAGCAGGATCAAGACTTTCAATTCTGTTGGTAGCAAGTATCACTTTTACATCTCCCCTTGAGTCAAAACCATCTAACTGGTTCAGCAGTTCTAACATGGTCCTTTGAATCTCACGTTCACCTCCAGAGTGTGCGTCATACCTTCAGAAAATAATTAATATATCAGAATCATTATGGAAGAGATGAACAAAATAACCAACTCAGTCTCCAAGGTCCCACAGTTGAAACTACTACACAAAATACATAATACAGATGATATTCATGAACACACCTTTTTGTGCCGACTGCATCAATTTCATCGATGAACACAATTGAAGGTGAAAGGTCATCAGCAACTCTAAATAGTTCCCTCACTAGTTTTGGGCCATCTCCCAAGTACTTCTGAATCAATTCACTCCCAACAACACGCAAGAAGGTTGCTGATGTTGAATTTGCCACTGCCTACAAAATACATTCCAAAATCCCATACTCAGACCATGTCAACAATGCAATAATTTTCATCAACATACAATAACAAATTATGGTGAACAAAATGGAACAGAAATAACAGCTGTTATTTGACAGAAGACTAGCTATGCTCAAACATGGAAGAATGCAACAATCTTGCATGATACCATCCACACCCCCACCCTAAACAAGTATAGCAGGTGTGACCGTACAGTGCCCTTGATATTAGTCGTAATAATTCAATCCAAACACATTTCTCCAGAATCAGTCCCAAAACACAGGCAACGAAAAGGACTTGACAATGCAAATGGACATTCACATATTATACAAATTGAAAACAGACATCCTGCGGTATATGACAAAAACATATGAAACATCCAAACAACCAGCTACACATATTTAACACAAATTAGGATGTATGTTCAATGAGAAAGTACAAAATACAGATGAGACGTACACACCTTAGCAAGTAGTGTCTTGCCAGTCCCAGGTTCCCCATAGAGTATGACTCCCTTAGGAGGCTTAATACCAATATCTTCATACAACTCAGGATGAGTAAGGGGTAGCTCTACTGCCTCTTTAATTTCTTGTATCTGAGCATCTAAACCACCTATGTCCGCATATGACTCCAAAGGAGCCTTCTCAACCTTCATCACAGAGACCATTGGATCAACTTCGTCTTGAAGAAGCCCAACAACAGAGAGAACCTGAAAGAAAACAGAAATCATTCACTTAGGAGTGTTCTACAAACCGAAGTAAAAGATAATGCATCCAAGATAAATAACCAGAAGATGGCCTAGAGAGTTGCAACATGTTTATCACACAATCATAAAATCAAGATCAAGAAAGAAAAACTTAACCTTGAAGCATAAAGATGTAACGGCAAACATTTTACACTCAGAATAAGCCTAAACTAGATTACAGACATTTGTGAAGTAATTAAAAATGTTCAAGCGTTCAAAAATTGTGTGCAACTGCTATAAGAAAATAATATTGCCTATGGTTAAATTCATTATACTAGCATACGAGCAATAGAATAAGGTCCCATTAAGTGGATAAAATTTATGAGGTTTCTGAACTATGACTAGTTTTTACTCTTTATAGCTTGTTAATCATGTACAAGTCAACCTTTAAGTGGGCATTCAATCTGATCCAATCGGAGAGAATTTTGGCTACACATTCCCAAAGCTTACTATATTGTGGTACAAAGCCATCGTAGGTCCTAAAGTCAGATTACACTACCTGTCAACTTCAAATTGGATCAAATCCATATATTCCTCAAATCTAACAAAGAACTACCGCAGCCTGTACATCTCATTCCCTACTTCACGGTAACAGACCCCAAATAAGCAAGATACGAAACAATAAACCTTGTTGTGCATGACAATTGCGAGTCACGTTCTAGTTGATCCATAATTTTAATTAACAACATAGGCAATAAGAAAAAATTTATCAAGCTAGAAGAGACATGTAAACTGTGACTACCTTCAAAGTCAAGCCCAAATTGCCCTTTTCCCAATCGACAAAACTGTAACCCTTATATTGAAAATTTGAAATCTCCCCAGTGCATAATATAATGAAATAAAACAAACATCTACACAGAAATAACTCAAACCAAACAAAGACCAATTGAATCCAGAATCCTAATTCCCAATTCTATACATAACTACATAAGAACTAAACAAAAAAACAATAAAAATCAAACCTTGTCTTGCATAAGTATAGAACAGCCAGGTTTAAGTTGAGCCTTGTCAACAAACGAAAGAATCCTCACATAATAATCAGCACCCATGGACGATGTAACAATTGCATGGTTCTCATCAATTAACTCTTTAAAATACCCAACCTTCAAAGGTGACCCACGAAGAAGTTCAACCTTCAACCTATCTTCATTAAACTTATCTTCATGTGGTTTCAATCTCTTTTGATTGCTTACCAACTCCTCTTCCATTAATAGATAATCTTTAATCCTCTCAAGCTTTAATAACCTAAGTTTACATTTTGTTTTCAGAACAGACTTTGTTATCCCCCCTTTAAGCATATTTAAATTTTTTGCCAAAATCTAAATCTTAATCTAAATCTAAAAATCTGTTTTTCGTGTCTCTTATTATTAGTTATTAAACTGTGTGAAATTCATAAACAAAACAATTCTGACTGATCTTATATAGACAAACATTCTAGAATCCTAATTCAATTAAACTTCCTAAACTTATCCCTAATACTATTTAATTTATACCCAAATCCACACCAATTAAAATATCAAACAAAAATATAAACTTATTTATCAATAAAACATCCACATAGTAGACATTACTAAATTGCAACTAAAATCTAATTAAATCCAAAACCCTAATTCCCAAATTCAGAAAATCGAAAACCCTAATTCCCAAATTGAATGAAAAAAACAGAATAAGAAATCAAACCTTGTTATGCATAAGAATAGCGCAACCAGGTTCAAGTTGATCTTTATCAACAAAAGATAGAATAGAAACATAATATTCAGGACCAACAGAAGAAGAAACAATAGCATGATTTTCATCAATTAATTCCTCGAGATTACCAACACTCATAGGAGTACCACGAATATCATCAACTTTAGATCTATCTTCTTCATTTTTATCTTCTTGTGGTTTCAATCTTTCTTGATTTGAAACAAATTCTTCTTCCATTAATAAATAATCTTTAATTCTTTCAAGCTTTAATAATCTAAGTTTACATTTTGTTAATGGTGTTACAACTGGTAATCTTGCTGCAGCTTCTGAACCTTTTTGTTTACGTTGTTTACGACCAACACGTGGTGGTGGTGCTGGTGGTTCAAATTTCTTCTCTTTTTTATTATCTCCTCCATCTTTACGATCTCCTGGTAATCCTTGCTTGTTTAAACCTCCTGGTGTTCCTTGACCCATGTTTGATTTTCACTTAAATCGGTTCAGTTTTCAGTAGTTTGAATCAGTGAGTTGAGGGATCGGAGTAGAGAATGAAGAAGAAGATGAAGATGAAAGACTTTTGCAGTTTGCTTGGAGAAGAAGAATAAAAATAAATGTAGGTTGGGTTTTAAACGGTTCTTTTTTGTTTGGACTATACCCGATTACCCGGTACATTTTATGTTGGGCTTGGGATATTTTTTTGCCCAGTGGTCATCTAATGGAGAGGGAGAAATATATTCCAGACATTTTTACTTTGAGTATAGCTATACAAAAGAGATATGGGATCATGTTAGAAATCTATTGGGACTTATAGGTGAATTTCAATTACTTTACCATGGCGAGGGACTTGTAAACATGGAGTTTGTTTTTCTCTATTTTTTTAGGAAAAATTGTTGATATAACAGATGATCAAGATGTTTTTCTTAGGATGAAAACACTAGCTTCAAATTACAATTGTTCCTTTATTTCTTAATATTCAACCAATACATCATCAAAATAATTAAGTGTGAACAAGACAATATGTAAAGAAAGATTGAGACTTCTAAAACAAAGTTTATAAGAGCAATCCCAATGGGAGGGCAGTTTGGTGCCTTCCATGTAGGTGCCACATAAGCAAAACTACTTTCAAAATCACTCTCTATCCATGGTAGTCAAAAACCCCTGCGAAGTGGTGCCAATAGAAAATTTTGGAAATGTCAGTTTAGAAAAATTAAATGGCTTATAAGACGGAACTTTTAGTTCCGATAATTTTACTAAATATAAGACGGAACTCTGTATTCCATTTTTTTTTAAGTGTATAAGACGGAACTTCAAGTTTCATATGAGATAAAGTGTATAAAATAGAACTGTGGAGTTCCGAAAAAGTGTTGAACCGGAACACTGTGTTCTGTCTTATGCAATTAACATGGCATTTTGGATGGCACTCTATTCCCCTCTCAAATGCCATTGGAATTTCTAACCACATTTGAATATTTGACACACCGTTCCATTGGGGAAGGAATTTTGCCTGAGAGGGCATTTCATACTACCGCCCTTCTCAAATGCCCTCTGTGTGTACCCTAGGTAAAAAACCCGACAGGTATCACCGATGGCTGTATAAGAAGCTAAACCGGGAGCACCTAAGCATTAGCCAGCCAAACCTGGCCTATCAGGTAGGGCCTAACCCGGTTTCAAAGGATCCACATACGCTCTGTGGACCTTGACTCACCGGATAGTCCACGATCCATGGGTGGGGCCTCAGTTACTGTATAAGAAGTTGAACCGCGGGCTCCCGTACATCAACCAGGCCCACCTCAGTCAAGTAGGCCAGGTCCGGCCCAGTAAGGTCCAACAGCAACAGGGGCTCATCCAAAAGCTTAGCACAGAAGTCCAGAGGACCTGGCCAGGGAGTATGCAGTGGAGATTGGGCCTCCGGTCAGAGGAGTCAAGCCCAAGTCTTTGCTTTCAAGCTTGGTCAATCCAAGTCCCAACCAACTGGATAAGTCCAGCGAGATTCCAGGCCAACAGAACCCATGGTTCTAGCCCGCTGGAGAAGATAAAGGAAACCCAGGTTGAACAATGACCTATCAGAGGATGCCATGTGGCAGTCGTCCTAGTCAAAGGGGATTCAAACCAAGGGGATAACCGCTCGGCAGCATGCACACTATCTCCACAGAAAGTATCTTCACAGTTGAACTACCTGAGTTCGTAGAGTCAAAACCGGAGGGGTGGTTGAGCCAGCCTCCTCCGGCTACTACAAATACACGAATTCTAAACCTCCTGAACTACGAGTCTTTCACTGAGCAACTCCATTAGAGCTTAGTGGGAGCAGAGACTTGATTCCAAGTTCATCATCTTGGATACGTAGGCAGCCTGATTCCGATCAGGTCCAGTCTCATTGTATACCCCCATCATATCTCTGTCTATACAAGGCTTTCATTGTAACTGTTCGATCAATATATACACATCTCGAGTTTGTGGATCAAATTTTTGCACCCACACCCTCCCATTGGGATTGCTCTAAGTAGAAAAGAATGTCAATGTCATTGTTCTCAAATAATAAGCTTTGTTGTCCCATCGTATTTAACTTTATACATATATGGTGCAAATATACTGTACTAAGTTCATATTAATGTTTGTGTATAACATACTCGAGAACTGAATTTGAATTGGAACAATGTTGTGCATGGTTATTGACAGTTCAAGATAAAATATTTCACTGATTAGCTAAGTAGATTGGCTTATGCTACGAAAGGTTCAAAGTGAAATATCTACCTATCCCGAGGCAATATTGCTCCAACATACTCTTCGAAAACTTTTGAGATGTTGTAAAAATATTTCATTCATGTGGGGGATTTATGGAGAACAATTCCATTATATGTGAATGAAACATAGAACTTAATGTTCTATCGTCCCACAATGAGTTGTGGGTTTGTAGATAATTGTCACTCATGTGGGGGATTGTTGGAAATATATTTTTTAGTAAAATATTTTGTAATGAGTGAAAATTAAGGAGAAAAGGTGTATTCATTGGATAATACCTTTTAGGAATTGGTGTGACCAGATTCAGTGTATTTTCATAATTCTTTATGAAAAAACATATATTTTTCTTTAGTCTACAATAGGTGCCTATTTGTGAAAAAGTACTTTGAAACAACTTATATACTACTAGAAAAAAGCAATTTTATGACGGTTCAAAACTGTCATAAAACATTGATTATGACGGTTTTCGAGTTTCTTAAAAACCGTCAAGATATGTACTGTCAAGAAATTTTCAATAAACTGTCAAGAGTTTCAGAGTATGCTTGACAGTTATAACAATAAATGTCAAGAGTTACTAAGCACTCTTGACAGTTTAAGCAAGAAAACCATCATTTTAGTGACAAAAAACCGTCATAATTTTATCATTTTGGATGACAGTTTAATTAAAAATCGTCAACTTTGGATTAAAAACCGTCAACTGATATTGCAAAATCGTCATATGATCAATCTAAAACCGTCATGTGAAGTTAAAAAACCGTCATCTGGTCAATCTAAAACCGTCATCTGATGATATAAAACCGTCATATGATGTTATAAAACCGTCATCTGATGTTATAAAACCGTCATCTGATGATATAAAACCGTCAAAAATTATGTATTATGACAGGTTAAAACTGTCAAGCTAAATCAGATTTTTTGTTTTTAAAAAATTAATTAATAAATGAAATATTACAATAACAAAAAATGCAATATTTCAAATGAAATTCTTCCAAACTATTCACTTCAAGTGACAATCATTCATCACTAAACAACTATTTCCCCAAAAAAAGAAACATCAATTGATTTATAACAGCCAATGGTTCGATCACCAGCATCTCATCATAACAACATTGAAGAAATTATGCAAAAAATGTCTTCTCGTTCTTGTGAAAAACAATGTTATGTCATAATGTCATCCATGTAATCATATTGAGCCTAACAACACCTCGATCTGTAAGAATACTCCATATCTCAACAAGAAATTATCTGTAAGAAAATCAGAATAAAAGAATAATTAAGATATATATATATATATATATATATATATATATATATATATATATTGGAGTATCTAAACATACCTTTAACATTATAGAAATCGTTCAATGTAACCGATAAACTCAAGACGAACTTCATTCAGTTCAGCTATCCAAAAAAGTAAAATTATTATAAAATTAAAAATTAAATGTTTGTGAATATACTAACCACACTTACCCTTTGGAGTAAGGAAGTAAAATAATTTGGTTCCCTTGACGAGCCTTCAGTCTATCCGCAATAGTACGATGCATCTGACTACTAATGTTTCGTTTTGCATCATCAAATTAATTCACATCACCAGGATAGCAGAAACCATACCTTTCTCGAGAGCTCTCATATGTCTCGAACAAATATCTAAAACAAATTATACAAAAGAGTTAGTTATGATAAATAAGATTTTATATGAGTAACAAATCGATTATGAAAAGCAATTTCTAACCTCATATATGCAACTATAACATGGCAATTTAACTTGTCATTCTTGCATACATCCTTTATTTCATCTAGTGCAATATAAAAATCAACTTCACGCTCAAAAACACCTCTGTCCATTGAAAGCATCTGTTCTTGATGCATAGGATCACACATAATATCATCTATCATTTCACCAAAATCATTCAATTCAGTTTCAGCAGTTTCAGCCCTTGCATTTTCTCCACCATCAACTACCTAAAACAATATTAACGTATAATACTAAATCAATACTTGTAAATTTTGTAATATTAACTCATTAAAGATAGTAGTTTACCACATTCTCATCGAAAATATTCGAGTTGTCATATCCAATTATCACCCACTCCTTAGGCCAAGCAACAAATGTACCAATAGCACTTGCAATTGTCATGATATCCTCATTAACAGGTATTGGAAGACGCTCTTTATGATTTTTTCCAACAACGGAATGAATTGATACACGTGCATTTGCTTCTCCCAAAGGAACAGAGTGAAGTTTATCGTCTTCTCCCATCCTCTCAAATACAGTTGCTTTAGCCACAATATTACCTTTATCACCCAAAGCCAAGCTACATTCTTGAGCCTAAATATTAAACATGATCAATATGTCAATACGTGCAGTATCATTCGACAAATTAAACTTACTGTATGGGCATGGCTGGAGGTTCCCAAACGAGAATTCCAACTGTTAAGGGGTTGATATGTATATTAATAGCAAGAACTGTTGGGTTGATCAGGAGCTGTAAGTTATTTTATGATTTAACTAGAATACTACCTTTTATCAAAAAAAAAAAAAATTTGTACCTGCGTAGAAGTAGATTTAGGCTTTGACATTGCCACACAGCTTCTTGTGCTATTATCTTTGGACTATGTAATTAAAATAAGTAATTACTACCAACAAGATAAACATAAAAAAAAAAAAATATTTTCGTTACAAAAGTTACGGTTACCTGCACAAATGAAGATTTAGGCTTTGACAATGTTGTGTTGTTTGTTGTACCTTGATCTTTGGACTAGTCATGTAAAAGATTATTACCAATAATGTAATATAAATAAATAAAACATTTTCATGAAAAAATAATATAATTTATACCTGTCCAGAACTAGATTTAGGCTTTAGTTCATGTAGTGCTTTGCAAAATCCAATTTTCTCATCTCTTGTTAAAGTGTAACAAGCTGGAGGAAGGTATGTTCGGGTATCACCAATTATCGGTGCCAACTCTGGCCTTAAACCCATTTCTTGAAGGTCAAGACGACATTTGAGACTATCTTTTGTTTTTCCTGGAATATTGAGAAGCGTACCGATTAGACTCTCACATACATTTTTCTCAATGTGCATTACATCCAAGTTGTGTCGAATAAGCAGATACTTCCAGTAATCCAACTCAAAAAATATTGACTTTTTCTTCCAACAGACTCTATCATCCTTCGCATTCGAAACAACCTTGACTCGTGGTTTCTTTGATGCAGTTTGTTGTTTCCTTCCTTTCTTTTTTTCTCGAGGCCTCTTCGGTAATGGTTGTTTTTCGACATTCTTTCCCCATGAAGTTACTATGTCTTTGACCTTTTCTAGCAATTCTACACCAGTCAATGGTTCAGGTTTTGAATGCAACTCTTGCTCACCATCAAATGCTTTTTTTTGTTTTCTATATGGATGACTCCTTGGGAGAAATCTTCGCGTGCCTGTGTATATATTTTTGCCGGTGGGTTTCAGTCTATAGGAAACAGTATCTTCACTGCATATTGGACAAGCATAATAACCCTTAACAGTACAACCAGATAGGTTGCCTAATGCAGGAAAATCACTAATTGTCCACAACAATATAGCTTTTAACGTGAAGGATTCACGCAGATAAGCATCAAAGGTTTCAATCCCATTCTCCCATAGAGATTTTAAATCATCAATAAGGGGTGCCAAGTAAACATCAATATCATTTCCAGGTTGTCGCGGACCGGATATCAACAATGTTAGCATCATGAACTTTCTTTTCATACACAACCACGGTGGAAGGTTATAGGTGATTAACATAACTGGCCAACAACTGTACATGCTACTACAAGAACCATGTGGATTGACTCCATCTGCAGAAAGTGCAAGACGGAGATTTCTTGATTCTGCTCCGAACTCAGGCCACCTACTATCTACCATCTTCCACGCAGGGGAGTCTGCTGGGTGACGCAGACAATCATCAACTTCTCTACCAGTAGCATGCCATGTAAGATCTTTGGCTGTTTGTACTGATTGAAACATCTTTTTAAACCTTGGAATGATCGGGAAGTACCATAAAACTTTAGCAGGCACGCCGTTACTAATCTCTGTCTTGGGTTTGTTTTCTTTATATCGCGATACCTTACAAGTAGGACATATAATTTGTTCTTCATACTGCTTCCTATATAGTATGCAATCGTTCGGACATGCATGAATTTTCTGGTATTTTATTCCATAGACAGATAACATCTTTTTTACCTCACCCATACTAGATGGTAATAAATTACCTTTTGGAAGCATTTCCCCCAACAGTTTTAGATGGCGTGTAAAACTTATGTCTGACCAGCCACTCTTAGCTTTCTCATTAAACAATTGAACAACGGCTGATAACTTTTTAAAGTGTGAACCTTCATATAAAGGTTTCTCAGCATCCTCAAGAAGTTTTCGAAACTTTTCAGGATCACCAACATATTCCTTGTGTGCAGCTTCAACCATTTTTTCCGTGAAGAAAACATCATCTGGAATATCCATATCATAATCATAAGGGATGTCTTTATCTATATGGACATCTGATGAGTCCTTGTCCATCCTTTTCTCCCCATGCCATGACCATGTCGTATAAGACGGGTCAAAACCATATCGAAAAAGATGATTTGTAATTGTTTCTGTAGGCTCCTCAAACAAATTTGCACAATGCTTGCAAGGACACCGCTTGCGAATGAATTCACCTAAATTTTTATTTGCAAATTTGATGAATTCTTTAACACCATCTCCGTAATCTTTTGTAAACCTATGTTTTAACATCCATGTCTTATCCATTTTGATTCAAATAATTTAAACGACTATTCCTGACATACATAAGAAAATAGCTTTTAACAGTAAGTTAACAAATGCACCGCCAGGAAACTAACAATTAGCCTTAGTACCATAAATTAAATCTAACCAAACAATAATTAATATAATAAGCTCAACCATTTTCATGACAAGTAGTTATAAATATTGGTGGTCTTTACTACAAAACAAAACACCTACTAGGAAATCTCAGAAAAAAAAGGTATCTAATATAGACACATCTTGTGACTGTCATGAAATAATAGTGCAGTTCACTCATGCTATAAAAGGCCAATCAGGTGGCAGACATGTTAGCCAAGAGATCGCTACAGGGAAATAGCGAGGATCGGTAGATAACATATCTTGTGGGTATACTAAGGGATAAAGTATGTATTTTGCTACGTACTCTGATTAAAATAGAAATATCATCTTCCGATAAAAAAAATAAAAAACAAAACAAAAACTAACATTTTGATAAACTAACCATAAGATATAAAAGAATGAGACAGAGTTATATAAAAAAAATTACATGCTTCCATACTTGGATCAGTTGGACTACTAACAAGTT
Organism: Aquilegia eximia; assembly: GCA_023053565.1. Taxonomy (NCBI): domain Eukaryota; kingdom Viridiplantae; phylum Streptophyta; class Magnoliopsida; order Ranunculales; family Ranunculaceae; genus Aquilegia; species Aquilegia eximia. Next base: position 12,518,595 of record JALIGU010000007.1, read on the forward strand.
AATAAGGAAGCTAGGAATTTCGTCAGGGTAATATTGACTTTGTAAACTAGGCACTATGATGCAAATAATTTACTCTATTAACTATATTTAAATGGTAGAAGAACCTTGAAGATACTTGTATCATACTACAATCCATGATGGACACCTGGCCAATTCGTAGACGGCAAAGCAATTTAATTTACATGGGAGAGCAGGGAGGGGACGTAAATTTGTAAGTAGAAAGTGTATAAACTAAAATTAAGTGTTAAAAGTCCTAATGCAAAGACTTACTTTCACTAAAATTGTATCAAAACAAGCTAAATGGAAAGCAATGTCTTTCTTCAAAATTATCGGCTGCATTTCTATCACTAATTTCCTCCTTGTACATTCACAGGGTCCATATAGACACATTATCGATTGAGTTGAAAAAAGGTAAAGCAAAAATTTTCATCTGAGTCTATGCAATTCAAAAGGAACAAATGAAAGAGAAGGAAAAGGGACCCATGTGTTTCATGCAAGTTTGTAGGAATATTTTTAGATTCAACAAAATTAGGAGACTCACAAAAATTATTCACCACAAATGCGAACTTCCATAAATGTCCTAATACTGGAACTGGTTTGAGCAACACGAGCACGTACAGGTTCCCTGAATTAATTGTAAAGATAAGTATGACACCATCAGAATCAATAAACCATCAAAAGATATGGGAACAATGGGTTAATGAATACAAGATTAAAAATAAAGTGGCATGCAAGTACATGTCCGAGTGATGATCACCCACTATGGTTCAATGACAATGCAAACAGATTATCCATATCCTTTAATTTGCTGATGTTCATTTAGCAATCTGTGGGGGTGTTGGGAATATGCGATTGTTAATTAGGCTTCAATGGATTTGGCTATAGTGCAATGACTTGTAAATAAAGATATTAGAAGTATTGTGATGCTTGGAAGTAATCTGAGCCTTAGTTAGCAGGATGAGCCATCACTCCAGCTTAAATAGAAGAAATGTTCATCCTGGACAACTTCCTGAACAAAATAAGTCTGTTTGAATGATCTTTACTTGATATTCTGTTGTATTATTTGGGATTGTCTAAGAAATTTATTGTTAACTGCCTAATGAGTTGATTAAGTGTACTTTCCTTCTTGCAGAGTCATGTTCCTGTGATAAAAAGTTTTTTCTAAATATGGTTAAAATGGTCACTGAAGTTCTCAAGTTCATTGTTGATGCCATTACAATCTGTCCTATTTTTGACTATCAAGGGAAATGCTTACAGTTTGCTTCAGCTTGCATCCAAGTCATAATCCCAACTCTTCGGAAACACTCTCATGGTCTAGCACAGTTGAGTGAAGATTTGAAAGGAACACTTCTTTGTCTCAAGAGCTCCTTCACGTACGCAACAAAATTGCTCAACGTCGTCCTAAAAAATTACGATGATACCTCTTCACCACTACCAGAAGCATATAACCTTGCCAACAATCTGCTCAATCTTGTTAGTTGTTACTTCAATTGAATCATACTTTGGGTCCAAGAATGTTCATTTAGCAATATGTGTACAAGTGTTCTCAAAATTGTTGTGAGTTTTTTGTTCTTTTTTTCCAGAAAACACACCATCTAGCTAGTACTTATTGGGGAACATCTATTCCCTTCTCTGAATTGACATCTCTTCAAACTATGGATTAATATCATCCCCTTTAAGTCGATGATTACTAAAATTATGTATGACCATCAAATGTTTGACAAAATTCCCAATAGATTATCGTTGAATTCAACAATTGAAGTAATTAAATCGCTATCGTATAGGTAGAATTTGGGATTATCTAGTTAACTAGGGTCGTGTTAAAGATGACAAAAAAGAAAAAAGAAAAAATCAAACAATTACAATACAAACAAAAAATAGAGTGAGAAAAGGAGAAAAGCTTAAAAATCTAACCTTGCTGCTCTGAGAAAAGGAGAAAAAAGGTGTTGTGCTGATCAAAAATTGATGCTTGAAACGAAGAGATCTTAAGGTAGTGTTTGTTTCATTAAACATTAAGCATTAAGTGCTTCTTAAGTGGTGGACCAGGTTAAAATTCAGAAATAAGTGTTTTTTAAGTTGTTTGTTTAGAACAAGCATTAAGAACTAATTGGGATATTTCAGCGATTTTGGCCCAGCAAAAATCTCACGCTTAATTTAACTTCTTAATGCTTGTTGTATTATTTAGACAATTCTACCCTTATAAAAATTGTTTTTATCATCCATAACCATTAAGTAATATCACAGTCAGATTCATTGGCTTAGTTAATGGTCTTTCCTTTGTCTGATCACTTTAAAATTTTTACCATAAGTTCCTGAAGATTTCTGTTATATCATATCTAAAATTTAGAATTTTTAGACGATCGGTTTGAAAGTTACAGATTTTTTTGTGGTTGTTATGTTTTACAAGAAAAATTACGTTACAGTCAGATTCGTTTGCTTAATAAAGAGACTTTCTTTTGTCTGATCACTTTAAAAGTTTTACTATATGTTCCTAACGATTTCTATTGTATCATATCCAAAATTTGGAATTTTTAAACGAGTCGTTTGAAAGTTACAGATTTTTTTGTGATTGTCATGTTTTAGAAGAAAAATTACAGTCAGATTCGTTGGCTTAGTAAGGGATCTTTCCTTTGTCTGTTCACTTTGAAATATTTTTCATATGTTCATGATGATTTCTGTTGTACCATATCCAAAATTTAGAATTTTTAGACGAGCCGTTTAAAAGGTTAAGATTTTTTTTTTTAAATATCATGTTTTAGAAGAAAAATTGGCGTGTATAGTTTTGTTGTTAGAACATTTTTCTGTTTGTATGACGTAACAATATAGTGTAGTTACACAAATATTTTGGCTAAGGGTGAAACATTCTCATCTGAAGCACAACATTGAATGGTCAACTTGCGCAACCAGAGTGCAAATCAACTTTAGGTTTTTGGGTTATGTGATAAGGTACTGTGTATTGTCAAAATACTTTTCCAATAATAGGGTAACATGGTCAAAATCACACTTATGCATAAACAAACAAATCAAAAACAAAACTTCTTAAAAATGATAACCAAACAACTTTTCCAGCATTCAGTGTTCAGCATCCAGCATTAAGTATCCAGCATTAAGCATCCAGCATCCAGCATCCAGCATTCAGCATTTTAAACAAACACACCCTAAAACTCTAATGTTGCTGCTGCGATTTCAAGTTTTTAGTGAGAGAGAGAAGAGCGAAGAGAGAGAATACAAGTAGAGGGGAGAGCGGTTGTTTGCCTCTTTTCTCGGCCAGCAGTAGAGTTTGAAAGGGAAAAGAAAATCAGAACGCAGGTATTTTTATTAAGGTTTGGTATATTTTGGGTTTTACTTGATGACGGTTTTTAAATAACTCAAATTTTTTCTCCAAGAATACAAAAAACGTCATGGGCTTTTACTACAATGACACACCCTTATAAAACCATCAAGAGTTTAATTAAATGTAATGACGGTTCTAAAGAACTATCATGCTCTTACACCCTTTGACAGTTTTAATTATAGCTATCAAGAGTTAAATCTACACCCGTTGACAATTACTTTAAAACCGCCATTAAGTTTTTATAATATTATGACAGTTTTATAAAAACCCACAATATATTATTTTTAAATAGAAACCCTTTGATAGTATTTACAAAAACAGTCATAATTCTTCAAAAAATTACATCCTTTGACATTTTTTAAAAGAACCATCAAACTTTTATTTTAAAAAATGTCAAGAAATATCATTTCTCTTGTAGTATCACCTTTTAGTAAAAGGTGTATGTATGTGAGAAGACACCTATGGAGAGACACTTATGTGACTATAAATAGTGTATTAATCTGGCCAATTAGTATGCAATCAAATAGACAAAGTCTTCTTCATATTTCTACAATAATTCGAAGGGTTCTTCATATTTGTTCGCTAGTATTGTACTATTATAGTGCAATTTAGTAGAGTGAAGAACTGTTGTATTTTAGGAGACCAATCGTCCAGAGACTGTTTGCACCATAGCAGGGACGTAATATTGTCTAAAAAAATTGCTTCGGCAAGCCTCAGGTAATTTCCTTCTCCAAATCTTTATACAAAAAGTGCAGTAAGTGTTTACTTTATTCTTGAGTTTATTGAGTACGTATTCTTTTAAGTTTTATTCTTTAGTAGAATTATTTTTTGTAATGTGTATTATAATGATATTCATGTGTTATTTTATGAGTTCACACATATAGTTACCAACACAAAATGGCCTTCTCAAACTTCATATTGATCATCCTTCTCTTCACAACATCATGTCCATTACTTAACACCTCATTTCTTCAACCTAATGTGACAGTTTCCAGTGATGGAACTGCAGAATTCCAAACTATTCGGGAAGTTGTTGAACATGCTCCAATACAAACATGTTGATTGTTAAGGTATGCGATCCACATTAATAAGGGCATTTATCAGGAGAATATGAGAGTGGAAAAGAAAAAAATGGAATTTGACGTTCTTAGGTGATGGAATTGGCAGTACACCAATGTCATCTAATAAAAACAAAACAGATGGATCTGGAATTGATATCTCTGTTACATCAGGTAATTTAGTGATTTAAGTGAATAAATACTTTGTAGCTTATTTTGAATTAAGTATAGATCATACTAGTGTGTTAGTCGATGCTATGCACTGGTTAATTGTAATTTATCCATGTGTGATTATTATTCTAGTTTTAAGTTATTAATTTTACTTGTAAGTCAATATAAATTATAAAATTAGACTAATTTATTAAATATTATTGAATAATTATTTTTAAAGCAAATTTAGGTAGTTTCTTTTAATATTTTATTTATTATTATTAATTTTTATATTTTTTAAATATTTTTATAAGAATTTATTAAAACTAATATTCTCAGATTGTCTCTTTAATTATTGGGTTTTTTGCTCATAAATAAAAAATCCATCCCATAAATAAAAATATGTTAAATTACGATAAGACCATTACTTAAAGGGTATTATGTAAATTTACTAAAAAACCATAACTAAAAGGGTATTTTAGTCAAAATTATGTGACAAAATTCTAAAGCTCAATTCTCATTAACCGGGACTCACCCCTGAATTTTATTCAGATTTATAATAGTGGTATAGATATTCATCATATCTTCTAATTTTGTTGATATATATGGTTGGTTCATTTTATTTGTTTAGTCGTCCTAGGAAATGGTTTATTGACCATTAATATGACTGTTGAAAACACCTCTGGGCTAGAGAAGGAGCAAGTTGTTGCTCTCCGATCCCAGGCAGATAGGTCAGTGTTCTACCATTGTTTTGTTGGCTTTCAAAACACCATGTATGTCCATGGAAGGAGACAATTCTATATGTGATGTCTTTGAAACTATTTATTTTATCTTTGGTAATGCGGCCGCACTTTTACAAGGTTGTAATATTTTGGCACAAATGCCACTTCCAGAGCAGTCAAATTTTGTGAGTTGTGATTGCTCAAGGAAGAGATATTCAAGATATGATTATTGGAATTATATTGCACAACTGCAACATTCTTTGATCAGAAGAGTTACAACTAATGACAATGTCAAAAACTATTTAGGAGGCCGTAGAAAAAATATTCCACGACTATCGTAATGAGGCTTCCTATCCATAAATAAAATAAAGCTAACCCATGGATAATAATATGTTAAGTTATCATAAAATTATTGTTTTAAGGGTATATCGTTACTTTACGATAAAAACTTAGTTATAAAGGCATTTTAATCAAATTATTAGTGTAAAATTCTAAAGCTCAACCCTTACTTTTATTCGAGTTTATAATTGTAGAATAGATAGATTAATTTGCCCATAATTAAAAATACAGCCCATAAATACTAATATGTTCAATTACGATAACATTGTTACTTTTATGGTATTATATATGTTAACTTGCGATAAAACCATAACTATGAAGGTATTTTAATCAGATTTTGGAGTCCTACATAAGAGATTTAGTTGATCTTAGTGGATAGTTACCATATATAGAAAGACAACATTCCTTATATCCGTACACCTACCCATAAGGAGTTCAGAAATTCTGATCCAAATGTAGATGTTGGAAGGCGAGTAATTGGCTTGGATACGGAGTTATTACTTCCATCGTAAAAACAACACAATACATGATGAGATTATTTATCAAGGAGACCAACTAAATGAAACAAGAGTGTCCTTCACGGATGATTAAATAGTCGTGAACGATTAAACAAGATTGGTTGTTGAGTGACGAATGGCTTGACAATATTTATTTAGACTATGTGCTCGCACGCGCTCCGCGCATATTTTTTCATTGAGAGTATGTATTGTATTGTGGCTAATTTAAAGTTTTATATGAAAAAAAATTATTTGTTTCACAAATAGATAGTTTGGTATTTTTATGTCAAATAAGTATGTTCTCAAACTTTTATATTTAAATTAGTCAGGAGGGTAGTCTGGTCATTTGGTACAATAGGGTATTTTTGGTATTTTAAATTAGTATTTTGGTGATTTTAATTATGTTGGGTATTGGTAATTTTAGTTTATTTATTTTTAATGAAACTGGATATTTGGTGATTTTAGTGATTTTAATTTTTAAATGAAATTTGGGTATTGTAGTAATTTTAGTCTAATAGGGGTTGTTTTGGTATTATGGGTATGATTAGGATTAAATAATGGACCGTAGAGATGGGCTCATATGATATGGGTTATATTGATGGGCTTATACAAAATACGTATTAAATACGTATAAGGACATGTGGCAACAATTTTGTTACTGGAGACTGAGATGTACGGTGATGTCACTCGGTCTCCCCTCTTTATAGTAGTTTAGATAATGATTGTATTTACTTGTTTCAATATCTGTCGTGTATTTTTTTGTTTGCTGCCTACTTTGAGTTTAATGTTTCTATTATCTAGATAGAACATAAGCTTTTTTGTATTGATGTTTTTAATTAATACAAATGGAGCAGGTGAACATACGAATATGCAATGGTGGTTGATATTGATCACATGAACAATGGTTATTGTTGTTGTTGTTGTTGTTCAAACCTGCAATGTTATTGAAGAGTTGAAGGGGTTTAGGGTTTTTCAGTTTAGAGAGAATGTGTTAGGAGTGTAGTCGTTTTTATTCCCTCCTAGTTTCGTACGAACTGTGATTGAAAATATTGTACCGTTAGGTTAACAGGTAAGTCGGTTTGGACTAAAATATAAAGCCCTATTTAATTCCTCTCTTAATTTTTCTTTGAACCAGTTGTGGAACCCGTGCTACGCACTGGGATTTGTGTTGAAACGATTTTTGATAGATGTACTTGTTTGTGTTCAGTGACATTATAATTTGTGAATGGAATTTTGAATAAATACCATTTATAATAAATAATATTCATTTAATATGATAGATTTAAATGATATATTTATTTAATAATATTAATAGTAATTTTAATATTCATGTAATTCTAAAAAGAAATTCAAATCTAATAAAATTTCTCTATGGTAAAATATTCGTATTACATCCTTTTTTCAATCCATTTTTTTTTTCATAATTATGACTTCATAAAAATCTTCTCACTATTTTACTCATCTTTTCTTATTTTTTTGTATTTTACGTTAACTTTCCCTTTGTATAATTTCTTTTGCATAATTTGATATATCTTGGTATTCATTGTTGTCGAACATTCCATTGTTTTGATCAAATATCTTCCATTGAATTTTCGTTGGATTTATATAAGGAAAGATGTGTTTCCCGTCGGTTGGTAATTCATGATTTTTCCGTCGAGTGAAAAATCGTTCTATGGTTTAAAAATTTAAGACATTGTAAGAGATCAGAAGTAGAGTTTGGTTTAGAACAAATATAAAAAATAAGATAAACTGGGCTTGGAATTGGGCTTCAACTTGGGCTTTATCATTGTTTTCAACTCTCTATTAAAACACCATGTGTCACTTGCTAGGCTCCACTATTATATGATGGTACAATAGATATAGATAGATACGATTTTGTTCACCATGGGGGTGGTTTCCACCCACCTGGTCCAGGTGGTATGTGTGAGTAATTAATTTAATTATTATTTTTTGGTAGATTATATGATAAATTAAATTTTAAAGAAAATAAATTCTAATAAAGAAATACATGAATGAGGGAGAAAAACTCTACTAATCTATCTTCTCAACTAAGTCGGCCACGATGAAACTCCATTAACAAACCCCATGCAAAAAGAAAATTACAAAAAGTATAAGCTAAAATCAACACCGATTGATTTGACAGTATTTTTGGGGTTTGACAGTATTTTTGGGGTATTCTCAAGATGAATAGAATTTGTCATTCTGAGATTTTTTTTTTTTTTTTTCCTTAAATGTTCACATATTGAAAAAACAAATTAAAAGTTCAAACCTTTATTTTGTTGAATTTTTCTCTACACTACCACATGTAAAAAATAAAGGTTCAATCTGAGATTTTTTTTTTCCAGCATTTCCATTCTAAACGAGATAGGATATTTAAAAAACAAATAAAAAAATCAAATCTTAAAAACAACATATTTTATGTACAATAATTAAAAATCTTGAAAAGATAGGGTGCTGTTGCAATTTCTCTCTAGTTGATCATATTTCAACGGCAAATAATCCCTTCAAAATATTAACAACTACAAAAAATCCCTTCAAAATATTAAAAGAAATATCTCAGTCTTCGCAGCCGATCCTCAAAATTTATAGATACATCATACATGGGTCACAAAATACACTTGAGCATTAAGTAGGGGTGCCTTAGATAACACGCGCACACACTTGCCATTGACGATTGTGGGAATATACTACTAGGTTTTCAAGCGACGATGAAGTCCTTTAGACCATCTCCAACGGGTTGCTATTCTCAGATATTCGTAAATTTGGTCTCCAACGGGTTGCTATTTTCTCAAAATTTTTTTTTTTTTTGCTATTTTCTCAAATCCCGGATTTGAGAATAGCAATATTATTTTTTATTGCGTTATCCGCGGTTGAACAATGATTGATAAGACGGATGACATCCAACAACCTTGAATATAATCACCAGCCTTTTGGGTTGCAAAAGCTAATGGTTGGTGACATTATATAGTTTTGGTATTCCAATAATACCTTTTTAATGTATTGGTATTCCAAAAAAATTAATATATTAGAAAAAAAAGTGAAAAGGTATATAAGTAAAAATATGGGTGATATGTTGATATGTGTGGGTAGATAGATTAAATTAATGTTATATATCATCAGCCATTGTGTGAAGAAGGCTGGTGGGGTAAAAATAAGAAAATGGGTTGGAGTTTTTTGAGTGGTTTTTCTATAACAACACAAATAACAAAATAAAAAAAAAATCTACTGAAAAAATCTACTGTAGCATTTGGAGATGGTCTTATAACTTCTTAATTTTTAGTCTGGTAGGACAACTACGTACTAAGAAACTATGTATGTAACACTTGAAATTAGAACTGGATGACTGTATGGTACCTCTCATAGTCACTAACTTTTGTAAAAGGAGAAGGGGAGCAATCTCCATTCTCCGGTGGAAGTGAACATGATCTTTCATGTTCTATCAAACTACTTCTGAACAAACTATCATCGTCACCTAGCGTATAAATAAAGCCCATATCAAATCATCTGCCAAATCAACTAGCCCCAAAAGCAGATGCTCTATGACCAGCCCAAAACGACAAAAGTGTTAAACGAACACCTGTGAGTCACTGTGACTGAATGATTGATTACGTGTGCAAAAGCAGTGTTTTTGTTCTTGTTTGATTGTTTAACTGATTACAATAATTCTAATTCGATTCGATCTGAGTCTATTGAGTCAAGTCTTCAATCGGACTCAGCATCAGATAAATTAGATTCTGTATTGCATTAACCATTATTCGCCACGTGTACACAACCTGGCAATAAGACAGCATATACAACAACTGTGAAACAGAGCAGAGAGAAAGAGAGAAAAAAAAAAAAATAAAAAAAGAAAAAGAAAAATTCGATGGCCTCAGCATCATCATTATCACTCTTTTCAATCCAAAAAGATTTCAAAATTTCCCAAAAATTAGGGTTTTTTTAATTAATTAATTTCATTTTATTCGATTCTTCTTCATCTTCGATGTTTGATGTCGAAGACGAAGAAGGTCTATGTACCTTCAATTTTAATTTTAGCTCAAATCATCTTCATTTCTGATGTGTAACCAAGAAATTCTCCAAAGTTTGAAGAATCAGAAAGAAGAAGAAGAAGAAGAATCAATTTCACCATTGATGATGATGACGATAGATTCACCTTCACCTGCTGCTCTTTCTTTATCCGATGAATCACCAAGAGTTAAGTTTCTATGTAGTTTTGGTGGAAGTATTATGCCTAGACCACAAGATGGTAAGCTTCGTTATGTTGGAGGTGAAACAAGAATTGTTAGTTTACCTAGAGATATTAATTATGATGAGTTGATGTCAAGGATGAGAGAACTTTTTGAGGCTGCTGTCGTTTTAAAATATCAACAACCTGATGAAGATCTTGATGCTTTAGTTTCTGTTGTTAATGATGATGATGTTGTAAATATGATGGAAGAGTATGATAAGCTTGGAGTTGGTGGAGATGGAGGAGGAGGAGGAGGTTTTACGCGACTGAGGATGTTTCTTTTCCCAAATATTGAACAAGATTGTTCTTTTTCGTCGTCTTCACCTCACTTTGATTCTACTGAGAGAGATACTGAAAGGAGGTATGTTGATGCTTTGAATAGTTTGAATGATGGTAGTGAATTATTTAGAGTAGGGCAATCGCCCGAATCCCCTGTGATGGGAGCCGTGGCGCCAGAATCTTTAATAAATCCAGTAAATGTTGAATTTGGATTACATAATCAGCGGAATTCTGAGGTGCCTTTGCCTCAATTTAATTTACGACACCTTAGAATTCCGCATTTGGGCTCTGGGCAGCTTCAGCAGCCGCAGCCGCAGCAACCCCAACCCCAGCAATCCCATGCACAGAGGTATAGTGAAATGGAGGCTCCGTGGAGTCCTGCATATTATTCACCTAGGCATCATGGGCATCATGACGCACGACATGTCACTGAGTTTCCTGCTTCACCGTCATCTGGTCGTTATCGTGTGGCATTTGGAGAATTTTCGGATAGGTGCTCGGTGGAAGAGTATGCGAGGCAGTCTTTTAGTCATCAACCTCAGCCACAGTATGATAATCAGTCGCCTTTTGTTGATAATGTAGTATGGCTTCCAGCTCCAGCTATACCCAATGATAGTGGTGGTTTTCCAGTTAATCTGGGTCATTCTCATAATGCTTTCGAAGGAAATAATAGTACTATATGTGAGCATTGTAGGATGACTTTTCAAAGGAATCCAACTTTGATGGATGCCAATCGTTATGCTGATCCTCGATGGATGCCTGCAGCACAACCCCAATTGGAGCCACAAAACGCAGGCAACGACTTTCATCAGTTTGGTAGCCCCCCATGTGCTGAGTGCAACCATAGAAGGGAACCTTATGCTCTTAATCCCGATGTGAATTTGGAGACTGGAGTTTACTCCAAGGAACAAAATGATCCTCGGAACTTCTACAATGAAGGTCACAATCATGAGAGACAATGGGCTGCACACCATCATTTGAACTATCGGGCTGAGGAGCCAAGAAGTAATATATCTGGTGGATGGATGAATGAGCAGTATTTGATTGATGGTACCAATATGACTGGTCCTATTGCACAGGGAAATTGTAGGCATCAGGTGCCTCCCAATTGTGTTAATCATGAAGACCCACGCTATATTCGAACAGGACCTGATTTGGGAAAAGAAGGTTTCCATGAACACGTTGTCGGGCCTGGACCACAAATTCAAATTCCTCCACTAGAAGACCATGGAGTTCGGTATGGGAACTTCCCCAGTGCTTATGGAACTGATAATGCTTATCAAATGTCACATGGGGTCGCACCTGCGCATGCAGTATGGTCGAAAATGCATAATCCTATGCGTGCTTCTCCATCTTATGAGGCATTAAATATGCTTCACCAAACTAATGGTACTGTTAATTCTGGGTTCCAACGAAGTTCACCAGGTAGCCCTAGTTACCGTGTTGGGATGGATAATTCAAACCCTTGGGCTGGGAACTCGCAGAAAATGTTTGGCTTTGATGGACCAGCTGCCCCAGAATGTCCTCAACCATCTGTTCCAAGGCTTAACTCAAACACACTTGGTCAGGATATCCAACCATCACTTGGGCACAATTCGATTCGAACCCCACATTCCATTCCTGTGGAACTCATGCCCAAGATGTCGTCCTCATCACAGCCTATCAATGACTTTGTGCAAGTTATAACTACTACAAATCACAACCCAGGGCCCTCAGATGACACTGATGCTACTGGAACAGCAAGGTTGGAGGATAAAAGTTTGCTTGGAGAGTGTCAAGAAGCTAAACGAATAGAACCGACAGAAGATTCTAATTTACTAAATAATCTTCCTCTGGATAAAAATGACGTAGTGGGTCGGAAAAGCAAGGAGTCTGATTTTGAATCAAATTGCCAAAAACCTTCTGGAGATGGTGGTGATAGTGTAAACCTAAGTATAATTGATGGCATCTACTCATATGAACAAGCAGGATTCTCTGTTCAGCGTTTGAGTTTCTTGCCGGAGTTAATTGCTTCAGTGAAGAAGGCAGCTTTACAAGGTGCTGAGGAGGTAAAAGTCCGAGTGCAGGCAAATGGTGAAAATGATGTGGATTCTGCATCAAAAGAAACAGCTTCACGGGAGTTAGATGCTGAGGTCAGAACTTTAATCCCCTTGATTCCTATTTCTTTTGTTGGATACATATCCTCTGCACCCCTGCCCCAAACAAACACACATGCACGCCACTCTATATTAGTTAATGCTGACAAAATTTTATTGTTTCATGTAGAACACTCATGGTGATGTAGAGGTTGACTCGGATAGTGAAAATCCAGAAGTTTCTGGTATTGAGCAAACAAAGGCTGAGGAAGAAGCTTTGGCTAGGGGATTGCAGGTATATTGCTTTTACCACATTGTTATATTTCACATCACTTTTGTTTCTTGATCCTTATAGATGTTTGTTTTTGGTACAGACGATAAAAAATGATGATCTAGAGGAAATCCGAGAATTGGGATCTGGTACATATGGAGCTGTTTATTATGGAAAGTGGAAGGGTTCTGATGTGGCGATAAAAAGAATAAAAGCTAGTTGCTTTGCAGGAAGACCATCTGAGAGAGAACGTTTGGTAATGATCTTATCCTTCTAATTTGTTTTTTTAATTTTTCTCAAATAAATGTTGGTTTGGCAAAAATGAAACATATCGATTCTTTTGCTAGTAGCATGAAAAATAACACAATTTGCTACTGTTTGATAGATCGTAAAATGCAATATTAGGGAGATTTTTTTTTTTTTTTTGGAAATGGTTTCTGGGTTCCCTTTTCCTTGTTAGAAAGTCTCAATCTTTTTTACTAGTACCCATGGAAATCAGACATAAAGACCTAAAACTTTTTTATTGAGTACAATGGTGTGGACCAATTTATTTGTAGAAACGTTTTTGTTGTTGTACATAATGAAGATAGTAACCTTCTGACAGATGTTTGGGAAATCTACTAGCCACTGATCTATCAAGGGTGTTTATTTTGAATATTCAGAAGAGTTCATATACTATTTTATACTGCTTCTTTGTATATGTTTTGATAACATGTGCGTACAACCATGCTGCAGTAGTTTACTAACTTCCTTGGTGACTAGCATGATTTCAGTTGTATGGTTATCATTTGAAAAGCAAAGTTTGTGCCAATTTCAATAGCTTTATGTCATCCAGTATTAGCAAAAATTGGATATTCGGCTTCAGTATATGTCTTGTATTTTATGTTTTTATTAAGTGCTTTGACCTTCTAATATTGTTAATGCCCCTACGATTATGATAAAGTAAATATTAGCTTCTTTTATGTTCATCTTCGTCTACAAAATCACTGATTTGTGCAGCTGTGGCTTATGTGGTTGACTTAATCTGTTGAACTTAGTTCCAATACTGCTAGGGGTTTTCATCAAGCTTTCTTTCTTGCTGTAATTGTTATAGATTGTAGTTGTGAATTTGAGGTGCTTTGAGATGAACGAGGTTCTGTCATATTGAGTTTTATGCGCACTAGACTAGAGAGGTAAACAGGTTTACATCAGTGGTCTCTTGGAGTTGTATCAAACCTCTTTGCAATAATATGTAGACAAACTAGAAAAATAAAATGATGAAGAAAAATGAGGACCAAAATTATTTTGGTGCTGAATGTGGGTACAAACCTGTTAAGCATGACAAACGTTTTCCTCCGTTCATTACTTTTCACTTCCCTAATCAGTGAACTACTAAACTATTATTTGCGATATTAAGGCCACTTGCTTGTTTGGAGATTAGCATTTCCTATTTGTAAATTTCAGGATTTTGAAGAAAACATGTTTGTTTCCGGTGTAAGTAGGAAAGTATTTGAAAAAAGATTACCTCAAATCATCAGAAAAGAACCTTCCCATTTTTTAACAGTGCATGCAGCCATGCACTTTTCACAAATTTTATGCTTCCGACCTAACATATTGGACAAAGAGAACACAACTCACAATTCATGCATGCAGGGCAGCAGGAGTGTGGAGAACTATATTATTCTGTCATCCCTGCTTTTATCTGTGCTTTCACTAGCTTTTTTGCAACTATTGCATGTTACTTTGATCTTTGCTCTCAATTACATTCCTCATCCTTTCTGATTGTGATACTATTATCCATTAATGGTCTGTAAAAAATGGCATTGATCTTTACTTTCTTCCTATTGTCATTCTCTGATTATTTGCAACTCTACATGCTCCTTGAAACTTTGTTCTTCTCTTTAGTATGTTGGATTTATTTTATACAGTCATTCAATTTGGATTGCATAGTCAGCAGATAGGCCATTACCGTTTCAATTCAGTCATAATCTTACTCATATCCTTTAGTGGAATTGTTAAAAAGATCTTAAAGAAGTTTGCGCCAGTAGGTTCGCAAATTTTAGTAACGTTTTTTGGGATAAGTAGACCTTTTTTTGGCAAATTTTGCTAACTGTTCATTTCTTTGCGCACTTCTTGTCCCTAAACATGCATTGTTTATCCTTAAGTTTTGGAAGTCATTTGTTATGCTCCCTGGCAGAAAAAGGAAGATTAAATAGAGAGAAAAGAAAATCTTGTCCTGGCTAAGGGTTTTGTTTGGCTATATTTTTTGTCCCACATGATTTAATGAGGCTCCATGTGATCTACAGTACCTTGTGGCTTTATTCATGATCCCCTTAAGACTAGATATTTCTTGCCTTGCTATAGATGCTACCCAAGGTTGGTTGGCCGAAGATTATTTAGATATATTTGACAAGAACTTGGTTGGATAGGGAGTATTATTTTGATGTAGCAATAGGGAAAATTGGTAAGGTGCTGTATGCTTCTTCATGAGATAGTGACAATCCCGAACAATGTCCATATAGCTCTTTTTGGGTCTGGGTGACACTCCCTCACCCAGTTTTGTGCGTCTTCCTTTTTTATAGCAATACATTCTTGTTTGCAAAAAATAAAAAGTGATGTCCATCTCAATAAAATGGTGCTCGAACAAGTTGTGTTAGATTATCATATATAGTTCTGATACGTATATAAAGATTTAGTGGCTCCTACTAAGCCAATTAAGAAACCATGCGTATATTTGTATTGATCAGAGTAAAAATTAAAATGTGTAGTCGTAAAGTGAAAATCTGAACTGTACTTAATTGGAAATGCAAAAAATATTCTTATAAATGCATGATAGTAAAAAACCACGGTTGAAGCATATTTCTGCCTATCCGTATTGGACCCCTTGTTATGGTCAGTATGCATATATACTTTATTTAATTGGAAATGCAAAAATAATTCTTATAAATGCATGATAATAAAAAACCACATTTGACGCATATTACGGTGTCTGCTTATCCATATTGGACCCCTTGTTATGGTCAGTATGCATATATACTTTATTCGACTTTTTTGGTGACTGCATATAAGTTAGTATTTGACCACAATTTTCGACTTAAGATAATTGTCTATCATTGCATTTTATGTATTGATGTGGTATATATGTTGATTGATGTAGTAATATCTATAATGAAAGTACTACCTCCTTCCTAACGTGTAGTCAATACAGTTTTCCAAGCATTTACATGTATTTTTGTGATGCTGTTAATATTCCCCAATTTGTACAGAAGTAGCATACTGTACATATTACAGTAAATTAGTGTTCTCTACTTCTTGGAACAACTGTCCAGGCATACACAAATAATTATTTATGTTTAATATTAATATTGAAATATATTAGAATATCCCAGTGAGCAGTCGATATAGTCTTCTTTTCTGATACATATTGAATTGTGTTGATGAATTGTATTGAACATGTGAAATTATATGTCTGGTACGTTTGTCAGTTCTTTTCCCACTCGAGCTCTTCACAGTTCATGGCAAAAATTATATATTGATAGCAATTCTCTACTGTTAAAAAAGTTTCATTGATTGGATATTGGAGTTCTCTAAAAGTTTTTGTACGCTATAGCCAAAGAAGAGGAAGAAGTAATTGTGGGTGAGCTAATTGGATTGTTGTTCCTTTGGGCAAATCCTATCTTGGGTACGTTCTTGCTATCTTTCAGGACAAGTGGGGTTGGTTTGGAGGTAATCGGTAGGCTCTGTGGTTGGAATGCTTAATTAAGATGTTGCCTTTTGTTTCTGGTGGATTTAACTTCTACTTGGAGTTTCAAGGTGATTAGAACAAAGAGGACTAGGGAAACCATGTATTAGACTTGATCAAATGATAGGACACTTTGGCAGCATTATTGAAACCACCAATCTAAATCATTGGACAAAAATAAGGGAAAAGGGGAATGTGTGCAAGCCTCCAAGGAGTCTTGTAAAATGAAATTTGATTTATATTTTTATTCAGTAGGTTTGTCAGAGTTGTATATAACAACGGATTTTGTATACTTTACGACGCTGATGATACTGCCATCTATAAGATAATTGAAAATCTAAGGAGTCTTGTAAAAGGAAATATGATGGATTTTGTTTTAAGAACGTTTGCTAGAGATAATATGGATTTTCTTTTGTGACATATGGAATTTGATAAGACGCTGATCATACTACCACATCTTTTCGTAGAGTATGCTTTGTCTTGAAAAATTCATATTTATATTTCAATAGATAATTTTCATTTGATTTTACTTACATTATTAGTGATCTTATGGCCCTTGTTTTATTTCCCTGTAATAGTTTTCTTGTAATTTGTTGCTAATTTTCTCATTTTTTGCAATAGATTGCAGATTTCTGGAAGGAGGCATTGATATTGAGTTCGTTGCACCACCCCAATGTTGTTTCCTTTTATGGTATTGTTCGCGATGGTCCTGATAGATCGTTAGCAACTGTAACAGAGTTCATGGTGAATGGATCTTTGAAACAATTTTTGCAAAAGAAAGACAGGTAAGTTATGTTAATTATCATGAATTAAGCTTACTATTAGGAATGGACGAATGGTTCGTACTTATGATGTTATAAACATGAACTTACAATGCTAACTTTCGACATTACGATTTTGAGCAGAACAATTGATCGTCGTAAAAGGCTGCTTATAGCCATGGATGCTGCCTTTGGGATGGAGTATTTGCATGCAAAGAACATTGTGCATTTTGATTTGAAGTGTGAGAATCTCTTAGTAAATATGAGAGATCCTCATCGACCTATCTGCAAGGTATGCCGAAGTGTATATTCACATAGATTATTATTTGTAGTATCTGAAACCCTTTTCTGTTATTGCTTTGTACTTCATCTGATTCCAAATTTGTGTTGATTGGAGTGTTCTGCATTTTTCAAATCTATAAACGATATTTTTGAAAGCTTCTTAAATTCAGTGTGTCTATTCTGGTGAGCAAACTTGTTGGCTTCTTCGAAATGGTTGACTACAAGATACTGTTCCTATTATGTGGTGTATGCATGCAGGTCCCCAATAAAATGTTAAGTTACAAAATTGTAGCAATTCATATGCTTTTTAGTATTTACAGCTTATCTAATCGATCTCTCTTTATAAAAAAGATTAAACTATGGAGGCATCTTAAAATTTCAGGGTTTCTTGTGGTCTCTTTTCTGACAACTATATACAAATGGCCAACATCTACACTGTCTTTTTTTGTGACATATTTGATAGAAGATATTACTAATACCAGTTCTCGTTACTGTTCTTTGATTGTCTGCGTACATTTTTATATGAAGGCACTTTTTATTAATGATGTATTTCAATTTTGTCTTGTCTCTCAGATTGGTGATTTGGGTTTATCGAAAGTGAAACAACACACCTTAGTATCAGGAGGTGTTCGTGGAACTTTACCATGGATGGCACCTGAACTTCTTAGTGGGAAAAGTAACATGGTATCAGAAAAAGTAAGATTATTTTGGTTCCTTATTTATATAAACCAGTTTAAGATTAGTTTCTATTTTGTTTTAGTTAATTGTTTTCCCACTTGTAGATTGATGTCTATTCATTCGGGATTGTCATGTGGGAATTGCTCACCGGAGAGGAACCTTATGCGGATATGCATTGTGCTTCTATAATTGGTAGGTTTCAGTCTTGATAGTTGAAGAACTTCCAGTTTTGTTAGAAAATCATCGTTACAAGTTTCTTCTTGGGTTGATAAGTGATAACTGTTATGTAGTATGATCATGATTTCTAATAATTTATTAGTTAAATACAATGTTATCTGATTTTAGGAGGAATGTATGCATCGGTATAAGGAGTCTTCCCAAATTTAAGTGTACATTTTGTAAAAATGTGATTCTTTGTATTTAATCATGATTATTTCCCATCTGGAGTATTGGCCTGTTGATACAGTATTCCTTGGCATAAGAGTGGATGATTTCCCATTGAGTTTCCGAAACCTTAATGAACAACTTCATACTACCATAAGGGTACCTAGTATAACTCTTCGGTAGCATCACAAGTACCAGTTATTGATGTGGGGGTCCACAGTTCATGTTTCAAAATTGAGAAATTTGTCTTGAATACAGGGAAACCGGAAAGGCTTTCAAGCAGTTTTATATTACATTGTACAAACTGTTGGTTGGACTTTAGTGTTGATAGCTGCACCATGATGAACCATAATATTGTAACGTTTTGTATTTACTTATCAGATCAAATTCACGAGTTATGACATTCTTCCTTTTTTGATTTTTTTTGTAGGGGGGATAGTACATGACTCATTACGTCCACAAATACCATCCTGGTGTGACCCTGAATGGAAATCGTTGATGGAAAGTTCTTGGGCTTCTGATCCAGGGGAGAGACCATCTTTCTCTGAAATATCTCAGAAGCTGCGGAAGATGGCTGCAGCAATCAATGTGAAGTGATGCATTTCCATGTATTACATGATTGGTGCCGAGTGAAGAAGTATATGTTTTGCGCCATGAAGTCACCTGCCTTTTGGAAAACAGTGCTATTGATGCAATATCATATTTGTTATCTCTAAATGCTCCCTTTTCTTGTACTGCACATAAGATTATTGTGCTTGATGGTATCTATTATAAAGCACTATAATATATCGAAGAATATGCTATATCGAGGGCCATGCAATAAACGGAGGAGAGCTTTGAGTGCTTGCTAATATGTGAGTTCAGTTTACTCAAATTAATTCCGATTTGTTTATATTTCAGTAGTACCTTTCCAGGTTCCACCCATATTAAAAACTTTTGACCCAATTTTGCAGGGTCTCATTATCTCAGATGTTTAGGGAAGTTGTATAGAACGCCCAGATCACGCTGACTTTAGTGTTTCACCGCCGAAGGTGGAATCAAGCTGGTATGGTGTAAATAGGTTCAATGTTCTATACTTCTTACAACGGGAGGCAGTGATGAATTCATCATGCTTAGGCTTTTCAATCAAACCTTGAATCCCTAAAATTTGTTATATCCTTTTGCTGTTTTGTTTATTACTCTTTAAACTTATAATTTTATATATTTTGTATACATTCATCTCCAGGCATGTGTATATTAAGACGAGAAATATGAAAAAGAACAAAAGCGTTATAAGTTTTAGGTGCAATGTCTCTATCTTATGTTTGTAATTGCTTCTTATAACTCTGTTGATTTTTTGAGGCTGCACAATTGCTATCACACTACAAGGATAATGTGTTAGCGCATAAACCCGAGAACGCATCCTTCTTTTGATATATGTATGTATGCCAATCTGTGCAGTTGATGTGTGTACATGTCTTTAAGTAGTAGTTTTTTGTATTGGCCTCATAGCTATTTCTGGCAGTACTATTACTATCTTTGGTCCACTTAACTTTCCTTTCGCCCGTTTCCTTAATCCTTAGGGATGTTTGCCAGCTTCTATGAAACAATATCTCTGGAGAAGTTTGTTGTTTGTTCGTTTTTTGGGAGTTGGGGTTGGGAATTGAGGATTAGGTATAGCTTCATTTGAAAATTTCACACTCAAAGAAGTTTTTAAATACACCGAGTTTCTGAACGTATAGGGCAGTTTGATGAAAACTTAATTACTAGCTTTAGGAATGCTTGGCATCTTTTATGCAACAATTTTTCTCGAGTTTTTTCAGGTTGTGGGTGGGTGGGGGCGGAGGGATTGACAGTGTCTGTTGCGTGTAAAGAACTTGAAAAATGCAATTTCTGTTTGGATTTTTGTAAAATTAAAAGAAGCGGAGGAGCATCATTACCAACGTGTCCTGCTGTGTGTAGTGTAGCTGCCAAACTTAGCTCTCTTACTGGGGTCTTTGTGAACTTGAATTCTGTTTAGTTTGTGTGCTGTACCTGATAAACGCTACAAGGGTGATTACATCTCAGTATGTGGTCTAAAGTATGAGATCTTTGAGTCACTCCTGCCATACCAGCAACCCAGTCTGAAGCATGGCAACCAACTAGCAAGCCATGCACTGCAAGTAAACAGGCGTTGAGGGTGGCAATTGTGTAAATCTATCATTTTTTTTCCCTCCGAACTTTGTGTAAGATGATTTGACCTAGTATATAAATGGCTGGCAATGCGAATGACAAAAGCCTTGGAATAAAGCTGATGTTAGAAAAGCTGTGAACCAAGCTGAAGCAGAAGGAAAGAAAAATAAGTGAGCTTTTCGATGCCAAATGGTATTGAATGTTTATTTCTGTTACAGAATGAAGTACTGTGAGAGGTGTGGTGACAGGGAGGAAGAAAAGAACAATTCAGTCAGAGCAAAGGACAAAAGTGGTAGGACTGCAACAGAATGCACCTACTGATTTGGCTTTTTAAGCGGCGACATTATCATAAATGGAAATGTTGAGACATGAAAAGTGAGACTATTATCATAAATGGAAATGTTGAGACATGAAAAGTGAGAGTACGTAAAACTGAGATTAAGAGAGAAATTGTTTCTAGTTAGCAGCAGGATCCTTTGGTCTTTTTAATAGTTTGAAACCTGGGGACGAAATAGCTCTCTAGGTTTCTGCCATCCTTTTTACTTTCGTTCCCAAATCAAAAAACATGAGCAAGCTCAGTTTGTCTTGCTTGCCATTCCTTGGTATATGGTAGAATAGAATGTGTTGAGAAGAATTTATTGATCTGATGTTAGCAATCATCTTGAATCTGTTTTGGTGATACTTTATTGCGACAATTATGTGTACACGAACAAATAAGGATCTAAGTCTCCCTTTTTTTTGACAAGTCACAATGGCTTCAGAATTGATTTGCCCAGGTTCTAATGGTTAAAAATTGAGAAAAGCTCAGAAGACTATAAGAGTAGAATTAGGATTTGAATGTCTTGGGAAAATCTACCATAGATTGAGCTTCCAAAGGGAGTATATGGAATTGATTTTTGTGAGTATGGTGCTTCCACGTGTCTGTGGTCGTTAACCATGATTAAACTAGGTAGATTTAATCATGTCAGATCAGCACACAAGCATGTCTTCATCTTCAATATCTTTCCTTATTAATCCACCACCACCCATTCTACAACACTACCCTTGCTCTTTTTGCAATCATAATTTTATACTGTCCTTATACTTCCCGCCTTGCTATACTGCTCTTATTTTGTTGTATAAAGATGTGCAAATATTCTAGGGATAGTAGCGACGACGAAGAAAGAAGACAACTACTGCATTGTCCTAGGGAAACATGTGTAATATGTTTGGAATTGGAAGAGCTAGAACATGGGAAACAAACTCTAATGCTTCCACCCTGCAACCATATGTTTCATGTCAAGTGTCTTATGATGTGGAATTCTGCAACGACCTCGACAAAGACAGAGATAAAGAGATCTACATGTCCGATTTGTTGTGCTTTTATTATCTTCAAAGCTAAGCTAGTTAAAGTTCTGATATTTATTTTTCTGATAGTTAAAGTTCTCTACCTGCAATCGTATCTTAGTTTTCGTTTGTTAAGTAGAACAATTTGTATTAATTGAGCTCTTGGAATCTTCTATTACGGTTCATCCTTGCACAGGTGTTTGAAATCACACTCAATAGTTGCAATGTTTGCTAACTTTATTCTGGATAGTTGCATTAGGCATCCCTTGACTAGATTTCTAAAATAACGATTGCAGCAGACGACAGTCTTTTATATGATCATCATCAGAGCATGTACATCAACATATCAGAGTATTCTTAAACTGCATCCCGTTGTATTAAATTTTGTGTAGGAGAGATGAAATTTGGAAGCAACTGCATGAAACAATAAATTGTGCTGCAGGATCGTTGAGAACTTTTTTTTTTTTTGCAATTAGCAAGCTGGGGTTAGGCAGACCCCTACCAGTTTATAGAAAAATAAAATAAAGAAACGTTTACAGATCCACTACAGACATCACTATCTTCTAGTGTACTGCATGCCACTAGCATCTTGGGCTAGTATAACATTCAATTCCCTACTAAGAGGGTTACAAAACATCATGCATGGGTCATTTGGTTGACATATGGCTGCCAACCAGTCAGCAGCTCTGTTGCTTTCCCTGAAGATGTGTTTGAAGATCACGTGCTCGAACTCCTGCCTTGTTGCTACGATTTCTGAAACAATGTGTCTTGACCTCCACTGTATCTGTCCATTACCATTTATACAATCTATTGCTTGCTTCGAATCCGCACAAACTTGTACTCTTTTGTATCCCAAGCTCCCCACAATCTTAATGCCTTCATATATAGCCTCAAGTTCTATGCACAAAATGGTTTTACCCTTACAACTTCCTGTGAAAGCCAGTAATGCCTCACCTTCTTCATTCCTTATGATGCCTCCGTATCCCCTTTGTTGCTCTATGAGATTCCCATCGGTATGTAGTGCTATATGACCCTGCGGTGGTTTCTCCCATTTGCATTGCATCACCTGTTGTGCGCAGCGGAACTTGTTGTGCGCAGCGGAAGCTTATGCACCAATACCCAAGATTGAAATAGTGTGTGAATCAAACAAAGCAAAACAAAAACAAACAAAAACACAAGATTTACGTGGTTCGGCTAATATTGCCTACGCCCACGACCAAAACAACAATCTTCCAATTAGAGACGATTATACAAGCCCTCACGAAGAAACCAAAGTGTTCTTCCTCACAAGAGTTCTCTCAAACTCACCAATGGCTTCTCACAATCTCTCTCTCACATGAAGATTAAGTTTTCCAACCTTCTCAATTGGCTTTATAACATAGCCATACAAACACACACGAAATGGGCTTAAACAGGCCCATATACACAAAACCAAGATAGGACGTACGTACGTCGAATTGACGTTCGTACGTTCAGCCACAAAACCAACATCTGTCGAATGGAACGTACGAACGTCCTAACTGCGTACGTACGTTCCTGAACCAAAAAATTCCCTGCATCCAAAAAATTCCAACAATTCTCCACCTCGGCGAAGATTCAATAAATCTAAGCCGATACCAAGTTACAAACTCCCACACATGTCCCGAAGGACCAAAGCGGTTGCACCACTTCATGGTTGCCTACGTACCCTTCTTCTAAGGGATCAAACCACCGTAGTTCACTCCAATGACATCTATGCGATGCCCACCATACCCCGAAGGGTCAAATTCCCACAAGGGACCAAATCAAGTCAAATGCCCACCAATGCCCGTAGAGGGCCAACAACCATAATTCAAAACAATGGGGTCCAAGCTACCAAATACTATCTCCACTTTATGACCATAACCGACTGAAGATGAGTATGAATCAACACCCCGAAACCTACAAAGGTCTCCAAACAACGGCTTCACAGCTCCAATTGGCTCATGGGCTTGAGCCTTCAAACAAACATCTGTGGCTAGCAAACTAACATCAGCTGTGTTACCAGACAAACTTTCATAAGGAGCGGCATCAATCTCCACCTGCTGAGATATCTCTTCCAACTTCAAACTATCATTCAAACAAGGATGCCCAAAACAAAATTTACGTACCTTACCACCATTCAACAAGCCATGCTTGCCGGTACGCCTACCAAAGCCACAATCAACCAAACAATCTGACAAACTGGGAGGAGTCAAACAATCCACCAAATGTGAAGAAGAATCTCCACCACAACCAACAACACTACCATTCAGATAGTACAAATTTCGTTGCCTTGTCCCTTTCATAACAACCAAAGCACCAGAAACAACCTTTAAAGCCCCATTTTGCAGAACAATCTTCATACCTTCGGACTCTAAAGTACCAAGTGAGATGAGATTCATCTTCAACTCCGGAACATACCGGACACCAACTAATTCTTTAACTGTACCATTTTCCAACTTCAACTTGACAGTTCCCACACCAAGTGTTTTCATGTGACGACCATCACCTAACACAACATCTTCACAGTCTAGCTTTTGAAAACTAGCAAACAAATCTCTACTGTGACACAAATGGTGAAAACATGCAGAATCCATAATCCACCCTTGAGTGGAGCAATCAACCATAACAGCCAAAGAATAATTTGAATCATCATCACTATCATCAACATGTGCAACATTTACCTTATTATCTTTGGAAGACCCAGAATCTTCCTTCTTTGACAACTCGGGACAATCAACCTTCCAATGGCCTTTTCCATGACAAAAGGCACACTCATCCTTTGCTAGAGGTCTACCTCTGGACTTTGATCGAGATCTTCCTCCGCTACCAGTAGTACGATCATTGGATCGTCCCCTTACCATCAAAGCCTCGGACGTTGAACCTGAACCCCTATGGACTTCTTTGTCCTTGCGCCTGCATTCATAGTTCAGTAACGCCGTTGCTACATCAGCATACTTAACATGTTCTTTCCCCGTCAACAAGGTGGTGGACAAATGGTCATATTCATCGGGGAGAGAGTTCAAAAGACATAGAGACTTGTCATTATCACTGACAACCTCATCCAAGTTCAATAGGTCAGCAATAAGCCTATTGAATTCATCCAGATGTTCGGACAAAGAAATACCAGGTCTCATATCAATGCGGAAGATCCTCTTCTTCAGAAACAACTTGGTTTCTAAACTTTTCTTCATATACATATCAGCCAATTTCTTCCACAACTCCTTAGCAGACGTTTCTTTCATCACCGAGTATTTCTGGTCCTTTTCCAAACAAAGGCGAATCACACCACAAACTTGCCTATTCAATTTCAACCAATCATCTTTTTCCATCTTTTCGGGTTTATCACCCAAAGCATCTTCCAAACCTTGCTGAGCAAGCAAATCCAGAACTTCGCATTGCCACATGCCGAAGTTGTTTCTACCATTGAATTTCTCGATGTCAAACTTCAAAGATGACACTCTTCCATTCTTACTCGAAGATGGGTCTGACATCACTAATCACTTTCACACACTAAACAATCACCAATCGAAGGTAAACAAATCTGAAATTCACACGGGAATTTCAACAAACACCTTCTTGACAACCCACAAATACAAGATAGAACTTTTGCCTTAAACCACAAATAAGAAACCTACAGAATTTCTTCAAACACCTTCAAGGCTCTCAAGATCTAGCCTGCAGCTCTGATGCCACTTGTTGTGCGCAGCGGAAGCTTATGCACCAATACCCAAGATTGAAATAGTGTGTGAATCAAACAAAGCAAAACAAAACAAACACAAAACACAAGATTTACGTGGTTCGGCTAATATTGCCTACGTCCACGACCAAAACAACAATCTTCCAAATAGAGACGATTATACAAGCCCTCACGAAGAAACCAAAGTGTTCTTCCTCACAAGAGTTCTCTCAAACTCACCAATGGCTTCTCACAATCTCTCTCTCACATGAAGATTAGGTTTTCCAACCTTCTCAATTGGCTTTATAACATAGCCATACAAACACACACGAAATGGGCTTAAACAGGCCCATATACACAAAACCAAGATAGGACGTACGTACGTCGAATTGACGTTCGTACGTTCAGCCACAAAACCAACATCTGTCGAATGGAACGTACGAACGTCCTAACTGCGTACGTACGTTCTTGAACCAAAAAATTCCCTGCATCCAAAAAATTCCAACATCACCTTCTTCTGTCCTTGTACTCCCTTGATCTGCAATTGTTCCTTCAGTCTTGCGTTCAAAGTATTGTCCTTCATATTGATTGTAAGATCAAAAAACCTTTGTCTAATGGTTTGACATGTGCTAGCAATCATGCTATTCAGCTGAGATTGTCTTCCATTGTAAAGTCTTTCATTTCTTTCTCTCCAGAGCATGTATACAGTTGCTGCTGCTGCCATTTTATAGAAATTGTTAATAAAAGTATCCTCTTTTAGGTCATTGGTGAACCATTTCCACTCTTGTACTGCATCACCTACAGTCCTATTGTTGCCGCACCACTGCAGTACACCTTGCCACACTGCCTTGGACACTTCACAATCGAAGAAAAGATGCCACATAGTCTCTCTGTATGCAGCCCTGCTTGTATAAGGCAGAGGGATGACAGATCTCTGTTGTGCTTCATCGTACAATTGTACATTGCAGATTTTAGGACCTGTTGCATTGCTGTGAGGCTGAGTGCTCCGATTCTGTCCGGTTGTTGAAATAGGCTTGCAAACTTGTTTGTAATGGTTAAAGGAACATAACACACATACTGATTCACTAGTTCTCCCCCACTCCACCAGCTTATCTTGAGTTGTAAGTTTCCCTTGCATAGCTAGCCACATAATGAAACTGTGCCTTGAAATGTTGATACCTGTATAAGTAGGTTCGTTGGACTCATGTATGTCAGGAACACATGCTGCTGCTCCAGGTGTGCACCCCATACGCTATTATCAACTGATTCAACGACAAGTCCCAACCCACGAATGTTGGCTGCATTGCTGTTCATGACACTTTTAGCTGGAATGCCAGATGAAGATTTGCCTTTTAACCCCTGCTCATCATCTAATCTGTTTGATTTCAAAATACTTAACATTGCACAGAAAGTTTGTAGGTCTAGATTTTATGCAAAACTAGTGACAAAAAAGCTATTAAAAAGATTAATCTGCAGTGAAGGTTTTGGGAATTTGGCAAGCTCAGGGAAAGGTGCGCTAAAGGTTGATAAATAATACTAATTGTTGTACAAAACCTCATCCAGCTGCCAAACTTGGCTCTCTTATTGGGGTCTTGGTGAACTTGAATTCTATCTAGTACTATCTGTGTGTTGTACCTGATAAGCTGCTACAGGGGTGATTAACTGATTACATCTCAGTATGTGGTTTGAACTTTGAAGTAGGAGATCTCTTTGAGTCACTCTTGCCCTACCAACAACTCAGTCTGAAGCATGACAATCAACTAGCAAGCCCTGCACTGCAGGTAAACATGTGTTCAGGGTGGCAACTGCGTAAATCTCCCTCATTTTTTTTTTCTCTATAGTATTTTGTTTACGATGATTTGACCTAGTACATTAATGATAAATGGCTGGCAATGTGAATGACAAAAGCCTTGGAAATGCTGCAAACCAAGCTGAAGCAGGATGGAGAAGGATAAATGAGCTTTCGATTCCAAATGGTATTGAATGTTCATACAGAACGAAGTTACTCTGGGAGGTGTGTTGACAGGGAAGAAGAAAAGAACAATTCTGTCAAGGCCGAAGACAAAAACAGTTGGACTCCAGTGCAGAATGCCAGAATGCACCTCCTACTAATTTGGTTTTTTAAGCAGCGACTTTATGATAAATGGAAATGTTTAGACATGAAAAGTGAGAGTATGTAAAACTGAAATTAAGAGAGATATTACTAAGCTAGCTCCTTGGGTCGTTTGTGCTCGCACATGTATTGAAATCCATATTTTTTCTTTCGTTTCCAAATTAGAGTAACACTATACCAGCATCAGTTTCTCTTTGCTTGTCATTCCTTGGTGTAGACAGTAGAATAGAATGTATCGATTAGAATTCATACTTGATTATTGATCTGATGTTACTATGTTAGCAATCATCTTGAATCTGTCTTTTGCGAGGCTATATTCTGTTAAGTCAATTATGTATACAGTGTACATGCATGAACAAACTAGGATCCAAGTCTTGACTCTACTTCAGAAACTGAAATCGCCGTAAGTCAACAAATTTTTTTCCCCTGCACTCAATGTCTTTAGAATTGATTAACCCTACTTTTAGTGAACAAACGCGAAGCAAAATTTGCTGTAGATGTGTGCTCTAAGAAAGGTAGTCACATGCTGAAAGGGGAAAGGGCTTAGCTTGGTGGCCTGGCAAGCCTCCATTCAACCTTGCTATTAAGAACCCTGACAGTGTACTACAGATTTGTATAGTGTGTCTGGGATATCATAATGCCCAAAAAATTAGGATTGATTAGCTCTCAAGATGATTTCTTTGATATGCTAAAATATGGTGTTGCCACAGTGCCACGTGTCTGTGGTCTTTAACCATGATTGCCCAAAAAATTAGGATTGATTAGCTCTCAAGATGATTTCTTTGATATGCTAAAATATGGTGTTGCCACAGTGCCACGTGTCTGTGGTCTTTAACCATGATTAATAATAGTATTGAATAAACTTCTAAACTCTCTTATCTTATTTACTTGAATTCAAATTCTTAGTATGTTTAATTTAAACTAGGTTTCTATGTAGAATTTATTTATAATAAAAATACACATGAATGATGAAACCCTAATGAAGGTTTTTCTTATATTTCTTCTTCAGAGAAATCTTCCTAGTCACATGATCGAGCATGTCTTCATCTTCAATCTCTCTCCCTACTAATCCACCTCCACCACCATCCATTCCTCTTGATTCTGATCTACTTATCATTGGTGTCATTGCTTTTTTTGCAATTATAATTTTAATCTGCTTTTTTGATCATAGATGGAAACAAGCAGCTGTTGGTGACAGGGACCAAGAAACAAAACATCTACTGCACCATCCTCCTACACATTCTCCTCAAACACACACCATAGATATTGAGCCTTGTTTGGAAGTAAGTGAGCAGATAAAAATCGATTCTTCAAAGAAGAACAAGTGTACAATATGTTTTCACAAGATAAAGGATGGGAAGGACACTATAATCGTTCTACAGTGCAACCATATGTTTCATGCTAAGTGTCTTATCAAGTGGAATTCTGTACAAACCTCGACAGAGAAAATAAAGAAATCTACATGTCCAATTTGCCGTGCTGAGATTAGGATCTAACCTAGCTCTAGGTTTGATATGTTTAGTACTACTAGTAGAATATATTTAGATTGCAACTCTGTACCTGCTGAAATCATATGTTCATTACTTTATTTGTTTTTATAAATAGAACATTTGTATTGATTGCAAAGGAGATTATATATATACAAGTGAGGACTTGTTAGCAGTGTGACAAGGCATCACAACAAAACATTGTCATAAAACAAATCTCTTACAACTCACAGCAGCAACATTAAAATTATAAATATTGTTGAGCCTGGCTTAGAAGTTAGAAGTAGCAACTGATCCAATGTTGAATGCTCTTGGTTATGATCAGTTAGTTGTTGAATGGTTACATATTTCTGAGCAAAGAGAATCTGATTTATCAAAGGCAAACCAGTGTGCAATATGTTTAGATGAATTAAAAACAGGTGAACAATCTCTATTGCTTCTACGGTGCAACCATACATATCATGCTAAGTGTATTATGGATTGGAACTCTGCAGAAGCCTCAAAAGCATCATCCAAAAGTCCAATTTGCCGGGTTGAAATTATTTTCTAAGCTAGTTCTAGGTCTGATAATTTAATTTACTAAGTAGAGAATATTTAGTTCACAATTCTGTATGCTGCAATCTTAATTGCTACTGTAGATTTTTTTACATATTTCATTTTCTTCTCCTAACGTTCTATTACATACCGGTGCATGAGTCATCAAATGGCGTACAACAGGCTATTCTTAAACTGCATTTATTGAAGCAGATAGGCTATGTATGCTGTAGGAACTTTGTGAAGGGGAGATGGAATCTGAAAATTTATACTACGCAATTTAAACAATTAATTACATTGTTTTATTAGGTCTTTCTTTTCCCCTTCTCTATAGAAGAAACAAGAAATTGGACCAGCTACTGTTATGCATTGAGAGAACTTGTATACCCGTATCTAGTAGGCTCAGCTGTTGTATGTATATATCTGCAAGTCAGGAACACAAGCTGCTGCACTTGCCCTTGACTATTCTCAATTAATATTTATTCAGAGCAAGGCCCCATCCCAAGTCGGCTGCAGTGTGTTGTTCATGACGCCTTTTAATTTGGCTAGAACATCGATTCAAATTTGCCATCTACCATGCCTAAAATAGTCGGCTGCAGTGTATTGAGAACAATTTTTACTTGATTATTGATCTGATGTTAGTAATCATCTTGAATCTGTCTTGCCATGCGATATTCTGTTAAGTCAATTATGTACGTACAAGGATCTAACTCTTGACTCTATTTCCAGAAACTCAACATTTTCTTTTTCTTCTTGTACTCAATGTCGTTAGGATTGATAGCCAGGTTCAAGGGGGTGGGAAAAAAGTAATAAAACATCAGAAGAGTAGATTTAGGATTTGAATGTCTTGTGGAAATCTCACTTAAATTGAGCTTTCAATGGAATTATGGAATTGATTTTTGTAAAATATATGCTTTCTTACTACTTTACTAGTAATATTCTAATATATGGTGTCATTAACCATGATTAATAATAGCATTGATTGAAAAAAAAAAAAACACTACATCTATCTTATTTACTTCTCAATATAAGTAGATTCCGATCAGTTGAAGTGAAGTAAGTAGTACTTATCAACGTTTGTTCTCAACACATATCACGGGAACTTGATAACTATATAAGTAAATTCCGTTGCACCCGTATATGTATGTATGTCAGCAGAAACACAGGCTGCTGCACCAGGTGTAGTACATAAGTGCACCCCATGCATTATTCTCAACTGATTCAAAGGCAAGTCCAACTGCACACAAAAGTTGGCAGTGCTGTTCATACCTAGTGCTTTTAGCTGGAATACCAAATTGAGATTTATCAGTAGGGTGCAAACTGCAAAGTACTTTAAAAATGGTATTTATGCTAGTTGTATTACATACCTAGTGTAATATGTTTATTAAAAATGGTATTTATGCTAGTTCTATATTGCATCAACAATGCAACCACCCGTATCATGCTAAGTGTATTTTGAAGTGGTGCTCTGCAAAAGCCGCATCATCGAGATGTCCAATTTGCCAAGCTGTCATGATCTTCTAAGAAGGTCCTATTTTAACTTGTAGATATATAGAGTATATGTACTAATCAGCAATCTTAATTGCTCCATACTCTTTCTGAATCTACAAAGATCTTTATATAAATTTTGTGCATATTTCATGCTGTTCCATACTCTGAACTTTGAAACCCAGTAGGTGTAAATATTTCATGCTTCTCAAATCTCACAAATTTTCTTTTATTTTGCTTTTGGATCTTGGGTTATATGACCCTTTTTTTTCTGGCATACATATTAAAGTTTTGGATGGATCTTGGGCTATCTTGTATAGTAAAGCTGTTCAGTGGATCCTGAAAGGCTGAATTATTTTGATGTCCAACTTAAATCTGTCCTGGAATTGTGATCACTGAAATTAAGAAGACAATTATGGATTATGGATTATGGATTAGAATAGCCAGCCATTCTCTTTCAAAGTTTAAAGTACAGTACGTACTTGATTAGAATTCAAATTGTATTATAATAAGTTGTCTTAGATGAGGAGTAAGCTGCCAGTTTAACAACGTCTCAGAATTCTTGTACATATTGGTTATTTTCTGATAGTTTTTTCCAGTCAATATGAGCCCGGACGAAGTATTTTTCATAATTTTCTGTGTACCTGAAATATATGTGCCCGTTATTGGTATCATCGTGTTCTTGGTATGGCACTGCTGCAAAGGAATCTGGGCATGGTGCAGTACTGAAAGTCAAGAAGGAATAGCTCAAGAACAACACCAACAATCTTCTGCAGTTCCTACATTAACAGATAGACATAAGGGATCTTGAGGCTGGCCAAGATGCAAGTTCAATGCAGAAGATTGCTGATGGTGTTGATCATCATGAGAAGATGGAAGACACCGTATTAGATGAGTCCATGTCAATTACGACTAATGAATGTCCAATTTGTTGTGTAGGGATGAGTCTAGGGGAAGAAGAGAGTTGTACGCGTCTAAAGTGCAAACATAAGTATCATACCAAGTGTATTGATGAATGGCGCGCAAAATGCAGTTCAAAGATACCGACGTGCCCTATTTGCAGGGCTGTGCTATAGCTAGGTACTACTGTGAATTATAATATATATAATATATCAGTCTGTAACAATTTTTCTTTGTTCAATTAGCTTCCCCTAAGAAAGTTTATATCGAAACTTACTCTAATATATACACGAATTGTGTACATATTTCAGTACAAGCACAATTGATTTGCACCTTGGTGTCGTGAAGCTGCAGTATTCATGTTTATTTTTAATATGGGTTATCATCATTATGTATGTTAATTCTGGCATGCATGGATATCAAATTGAACAGGCCAACAGGTTATATATAAGTTATTCTGAATGCTTCAGCTAGTCAGTTTATTGACCATAACTAATTAATGCGCACAACAGGGTAGCTTGCACTTTCATAGGAAAATATATGTATCAGATTATCTAGAACTGCATATTTCTTTGTTCAATTAGCTAGTAATACTACTCTATTGGATTTGGATTGACCCTATTTACCAACTCTTATGTACTTTTGGGAGGAGATCCTATATTCTCATGAAATAGTTATGATGCAGGAACAGGTTTCCAGGTTGGTACTGGCTGCAGCACTAGGTTTGCATCCAAATATATTCCTAATTTGTATATTTAGAGCCAAGTACCATCTGTGATCTAACACCAAGTCGGCTGCAGTGTGTTGTTCATGACACTTCTAATTTGGCTAGAACATCAGATTCAAATTTGCCGTCTACTGTAAATAAAAGTTTGAAGCTAGGTTTTATGATATGTAAAATCGATGACGAGAAAAGCTATGAAAATTTATAAAATCTGCAGTGTAGGTTCAGAGTTTGGCGAGTACAGATATTGCTCATTGAACTATTACTAGATTGATAATTTAGATGAAGCCAAGACCAGCTTCCTCAGAAGTCAAAACTTACTTAAGATGCCATGCATGGGTGAGTATGTCCAACTGATGATACCCTTTTGTCAATGCAATGACACCGGTTTATAGACACTTTTTGCGTAATCGTGTCAGACACATGCATGAACAAATCTGTTGAATGATAATGTGGACGACGTACCTGTAATTATGGTCTTTTCCCTGCTAAATCCTGCATTTGGATCATTATTTTTCATTTTTGGTATTGCCTTATCGGTGTGCAGTTGCTGCAAAGGAATCTGGGCATGGTGCAGTACTGAAAGGAAGAGGGAATAGCTCAACTACACCACCAACAATCTCCTGCAGTTCCTACAAGAACAGACATAAGGGATCTTGAGGCTGGCCAAGATGCAAGTCCAATGCAGAATATTGCTGATGGTGTTGATCATTAGCAGATGGAAGACACTGTATTAGATGAATCAATGTCAATTATGATTTAATGAATGTCCAACAAACATAATATTGCAACAGGAAAACAACAATAATTTTATAATTAAACCAATATCAAGTTCTACACATGCTCTATTTATGTATGAACGTATTTCAGTACATGCAAGTTATCTTCTTGCTACCAGTCACATCAACAATTTCTTTACAACAAATTATAATTCACTCAGGGTTTCCAAACGGGGTCTGAACGATAGTGAGCATATCCCCACATTCCATCAAAATACAACAGACTGACACAGAGTTTCATCATAAGTAGGCACAACCACATTATTATCTGCAATGCTGGAATCTAGATAATTTCGCATAATATCAATTTCATATTGATCAGTGAAATCTGCTTCTTAAGGCCTCAAAGCTGGCCAAAGGGCAAAAATCTAAATAATTGAAAACACTCTGACAGTAGTCTTGCTGAGCAGCATTAATAGCATTATACTCAGGTTGAGGTGGAGACAAATAATCTTTTTTAGACAAACTCAAATCATCGCCTGGCAAGATCGTATCCATGAGTTGCATACCACTGTGATCTTGCAAGTGAGCCACATTATCTCCTACGGCAGAAGGTAACTCGCACCTGGGCTCAAGCTAGGTTGGAAAAGGAGCACAAACCATTGTCATTGAAAGCATTCTGACAGTCATGTTGAGCAGCAATATTAATACCATTATGATCAGGTTGAACTTGATAATGATAATCATCAGTAGGCAATGTCATAACATGGTCGTCTTCAATTGTATCATTGAGATCCATACCACTGCAATCTTTCATGAAAGCCTCATCATCCCGTACGACAGAAGGTAACACGCACTGAGCAGCATTAGTTAGTACTATTATGGTAGTATGAGGCTTAGAACTATCAGGCATATCTTCGAATATTGTTGGTTTCATTGACGTTGCATGTATCGAAAATGGTCCCAACAACGTTTGATGGGGCTGAAAATTTTGGGGCCCGGAATTCTCTTTCTATTTTCAAATAGAGTACAGTATTTGATCAGAATTCAAAATGTATTATAAGTTGTCTTAGATGAGGAATAGCTAACTAGTCTAACACCGTTTCAAAATTGTTGTTCTATTAGATAAAAGAATATATCTGTCACCAATTTTTTATTAATGCTATACATTAAGAGAATCTAGCTAGGTTATTCTGATAAATTTTTCCAGTCAACATGAATGTTGTGGGCGAAGTATTTTCCATCATTTCCGCGGTAGTTCCTGAATTATATTTGCTCGTTATTGGTATTGTCTTGTTCTTGGTGTGGCGCTGCTGCAAAGGAATCTGGGCATGGTGCAGTACTGAAAGTGAAGGACTAGATCAACAACACCAGGAATCTGCCGCAGTAGTTCCTACACAAACAGACATAATAGATCTTGAGGCTGGCCAAGAAGCATGTCCGATGCAGAATATTGCTGATGGTGTTGATCATGAGCAGATGGAAGACACCATATTAGACGAGTCAATGTCAATTACGATTAATGAATGTCCAATATGTTGGGTAGGAATGAGTCTAGGGGAAGAGACTACTACAAGTCTAAAGTGCAACCATAAGTATCATAAAGAGTGTATTGATGAATGGCGCGCAAAAAGCACTTCAAAGATACCGACGTGTCCTATGTGCAGGGCTGTGCTATAGCTAGGTGCTCTAATATACCGAGATAAATTTTGTTCATTCTAAGGCCAAGACTGCTCATTCAGATACAATTCAAGACAAGAATACAATGCTGAAATTGGGTATATCTTTCAGAGTTAGATCTAATGTCGTTTTTATAGAATGTTATTGGCTGCCCCCTCCCCCTGAAGTGATCAAGCTGAACACTGACGGGTCTTCAGCTGGGAATCCAGGCCTGGCAGGCTGGGGAGCTTTGTTTGGAGACCATACTTGTAGCATGAGAGGGGTTCTAACTGGAGGTCTTGGCTTTGATACTAATTATAATGTCGAAATTGCAGCCGTTATTCATGGGCTTGAAAAGGCATTAGAGCAGGGCTGACTGCAAGTTTGGGTAGAGAGTGACTCCACTTCAGTGGTGCAAGCACTTATTAAGGATAAAGTTCATTGGAAGCTCCGACGCAGATGGGCACACATTAAAGATAAATTTGAATGGCTGAACATTACTAGTGCATGGAGGGAGTTTAATTTTGGTGCAGACAGTTGTGCAAAAGCTGGGGCTAAGCTTCGCAAAGGGGAGGTTAAGTGGTGGAGCCAACGACCAAGTTTCCTCACCTCCTTACAAAGTCCTGCACTCACCTATTTTAGGGAGGTGCACACTTGAACCTTTGGAATGGAAGGTGGTGCTTATAAACCATCTTCCCTTGTGCTACATTTTTTTATTCTTTCTTCTCTTTGTATTTTTTTTCTTTTTATTAATATTAATCACCCTTAAGCAAAAAAAAAAATGGGTAATTTCCCGAATAAACACAGGTTTATCACCTTTCTTCCCAAATCAGCACATTTGACTGCAATCTTCCCCAACAAGCACAATTCTATCTTTGACTTTTCTTTTGGACATTTCTACCCTTATGACAGCTTTAAGCCGTCACATCATATCTTCTGTTTGTCTGATTTTTCTCTCTACTCATTCAATTCAGCAAACTAAACTCTCGCCGTTAGATGAAAAAACATCTTTGATTACCACCGTTGGATGAAATAACACAGAAACCAGCATTCTCAATCCTCCACAACACACTACTCTATCCTCCACCCAGAAAAGACAAAAACAACTGTCTTACCTTAAAAGAGAAGTTAACCAAAACTTTTCTCTGTTCTTCTTCTTCTTCACCTTCTTTGTTCATCGCAGAGAATGAACAAGAAGATAACCTCTTTTCATCAGATCACAATCTCTTTGTCGTAAAGCTTCGATTTTTTTTTTTGACGTTGGGGTTTTCATCGGTAATATGTTCATCATGGGAAAAAAAGGAAACAATAAGGGCAAGCAAGTTATGAACGTTCAGATTCCTGGTAAGTTTTGAGGTTTGAAGGTTGTTCATTTATAATGGTAATGGGGGGTTTGATTTCAGTGGCATCAATACCAATCATTGGTATTAAAGTTGTCTGTTTTAGGTTTCAATCTCAGTGGCATTAAAGTATTCACTCACACACACACACCCACCAGCTTAAATGCAAGCATTCAATTGTGGGTGGTGTTTCAACTCTAGTTGATGTTTGGGTTGGGGGTATGAAAACCCCAGAATTTGGTTTATGGGTTTCTAGTATGTTGTTTTCAAGCTTTAAATCACTAGTGTCTACCGTGTATGGCTCTTTGTCTCTATTTTTATGGGGGGTTTTGAAGTTTTTTATCTAATGATTAGAAGATCTAAAAGTGGGTTTATCATGTGGTACTGATTATCACTTTGACATACATTCTTAACTTTCTAGACGATAAACTGTCATCTGTAACCGTTAATACTGATATTGTAGCCGAAACCTTCAGTACACTCGTTTATAGAGATGTGATATTAAACCCATTTTAATTAATGTTATGCAGAGAACACATTTAATATCATATTCCAATATGGTGGGCAATTGGTTGTTACAGTTGAAGAAGTTGAGATTGCATATGTACATGGTGAGTCAAAAATAAGGATCGCTAATAACAAGACATCCTACGGAGACTTCTTGGAATTGGTTGAATCCTTATGTAAGGCACCAAGAACAACTTGGTCATTGCGAGCTGTAATCAACAATAATCCAACTAAGGTTGAATGCGAAGATCATTACATGGCAATGATTGCATACATTACAAATTCAGCTGCAATGGTGATTTCTATTTGGGTGGTTGATCATTTAACACCAGTTATGATACAGTCAGAGACTAATGAAGCCTCAAGCCAAGTGAGTGAGATACCAAGAGAGCTGCCCAAGGGGGATTCCAAAACTAGTCAATCTTTGAAGAGAAAACTTTCCTCTGAACCTATTGTCAATCCCAAAACTAGTCAATCTTTGAAGAGAAAACTTTTCCCTGAACATGTTGTCAATAATATAGGCTTGGGTAGGAAACTAGACTACTCTTCTTTTTGTACACCAACAAAACCTTTCCATGTTCCTGATGAATATAGATTGGAAACTCCTTCTCAAGACCCAGAAGTGACTGTAAAGGGAAAGGGGCACTCAAATGACCCTTTATTCTTGGAAACCCCTCCCCCTAATGTTCAAGTGAGAGATGATGTTTACATTCCTCAACCTCCAATGAACTTGACTCCCTTATCGGCTAGAACAGCAACTGGATCGCCTATATGTGTACCAAAATCGGCTAGATTTGATAATCTTGAAGACATAGCAGGGATTCTATCTGATATGCGTAGGGATAATGGTTTTGGGGATTCAGATGAATTGGAAAGTGTAGAAGAAAGATTAGATCCAGAGATAGAGAGAAGCCAAGAAGAAGTACTGGATGATGACAATGAGGGTGAATGTGAGGAAGGCCAATGGGATACAGAAGAGGATATGTTCGACTCAAATAGTGATTACTCTTATAATTCATTCGATAGACTTGAAGATGAGTTTGAATCTGAGATGTATACTGACAGCCAGCCAATGTTTGGTCCTACACCACCTCCTCCATCTCATAATGAAGATGATGGTGTCATCCAATCTTCATCTGAAGGCATTGGTGAGATGAAAACACCAATTCTTGACACCCAAGATCAAGAATTTGAGAACGAAATGTACAATGACAGCTACCCAATGTTCGGTGATCTATCGACACAAGAAACCGTGCATAGCGAAGATGTGGTAACGGATAGAAATGCTAATGAAGCGGATATACGGTGCAATCTAGAGGATCGTTTCGCTCGAGTAGGGGATTAGGTCAACAATCAACCACAACATAACACTGCGCCGCTACAAGACAACCCTCCAACTCCTACCACTGTGCCACTTCAAGACAACCCTCCAGCTCCGCCCACTGTACCTCCTGATACAGATGTACCATTTCCCAACAATGTGCCACTCCAGAAAAATGTAAGAGTTACGGAAAACCGCGATAACGATGAAGTGAAACGTGAATTAGACAAAATCTTTTCTGCGTACATTGCAAAATCTAGGGTAAATGTTGGTTGTGCTCCCCATACAGAGCCTTCTCACAATGATTATGTTAGACCTGCATGTGGAATAATATATTTAAGTCGAGATGATCTTGAAAGGGACCTCCAAACCTACGCGATTAAGACTGAAAAAGATATACGCAGGCAAAGCACCAACACAAAAAGGTTGATTTGGAAATGTAAAGCAGATGGTTGTCCATGGAGAGTCTACGCAACACGAAATATGGATAACACTTGGAAGATTTGTAGAATGAATGATGACCACTCTTGTGGTAATTTTAGAGTTGGAGGAACAAATCCCCAAGCAAATAGTGATTGGGTTTCTAGAGTATTAATGAGAAAGTTAAGGGATAACCCAAACTTAAAGCCTAAAGCACTTGTAAAGATGGTCAAGGAAGACTATGAGACCACAGTTTCATACAAAGTTGCATGGTTTGCTAAAGAGAAAGCACTGATGAAGGTATAGCATCTTTTACTTTGTTTCTGTAGTCGCTACCATAGACACTAGTATCGGCTAGATTGTTTTCTGTGTAGAGTATAGTTTTTCACATCTATTCTTTGTTGCAGATAAGAGGAAGCTACAGCTACTCATATCAGTTGCTTGAGACATATAGTCATGAGCTCATGAGTGTTGATCCAGATGCTGTGACTGATATTCTAACTGGACCAGGTGATCGTTTTGAATGTTTCTTTTGGACATATGGTATATCAGTTAGGGTCTACAAGAAGAACTTGCGTCCTGTAGTCATTGTTGATGGAACTTTCCTTAAAGGGAGGTACCCTGGAACAATTCTAAGTGCTATTGCAGTCGATGGCAACAACCATGTGTTCCCCCTCGCTTTCGCAGTTGTAATGAAAGAGAAAAATGATTCTTGGGATTGGTTTTTTACCAAACTAAGGGACCATGTGGTTGGTGTAGATCACCAGTTCATTTTGTTATCTGATAGACACAAAAGCATCATCCAAGGTGTTCCTAAAATTCTGCCAAATGCTGTCCATATGTACTGTTCCTATCACATGAGTGGCAAGTTTGGTCACAAGAATATCAAGTTCTTGGTGCAAGAATCAGCAAAAACCCTCAACCAACAAGAATTTTGGGGAAATATGCTAGGAATATGGGTCCTATCCTCCAAAGCACATGAAAAACTTATGGATGTTGGGCCTTTAGAAAAGTGGGCAATTGCTTTCCAAGAGAAATCCAGGTAAGTTTGCTAACATATTTCTGTGTACGCTATAATACAAATCCTATCCGGTACTATAAGGTTGCTATCCTTTACATTGATTTTGCAGATATGGAATTGTGACAACAAATCATGTGGAGAGCTGGAACAAAATGATCATTGGAGAAAGAATGATGCCAGTTACTACCATTGTTTCAATGATACGAGATAATGTAATTAGGCATTATCGAGATTATCGCAATGATTCTTTGAAGTTCAATTCACCTGTCACAACATGGTGTCAAGAGCAAATAGTGCACAATGCTGCAGTTGCAAGAAAGTGCACACTTGAAAGAGCTTCAGCAGGTATTTGGTCTGTTAGAGGGCTTAAAAGGTCATGTGTGGTTGACCTCAACAAAAGAACATGTACATGCAAATGGTTTCAAACCATGGGGATACCATGTGAGCATGCCATGGCAGCTATAAAGAAAGTTGGATTTGATCCATACAAATTTGTTGAGGTGTACTACTTGAAGGAAACATACATAGAAACTTATAGAGAAGAATGGACACCCACAAGAGGGAAGGAAGAATGGCCAACCGACAGACAAAGAAGAAGAATTCTTCCACCACTAAAAACTTCAAAGGCAGGGCGTCCTAAAACAGCCAGGAAGAGAGGTAAAGCTGAGGGTGTCCCTGTCCAGAGTAGGCGATGTTCAATGTGTAGAGTCAGAGGTCATAACAAATCAACTTGTCTTGAATGTGTAGATGACTATCAACTCTTCAGTCACACCCTATTTGGTGAAGGGCCACCACTTAGCCCTGTTCCAGCTACAATCTAAGTATTGAAATGGGTTTTGTACTTTTTTGGGAATGTATCTTCCACATACATGTTTATATCCTCTACATATAGCCTGTTATCCGTTGACTTTATTTTGTATTGATTTTCATGTTATAGAAGGGTAGGGGCTTCAAATCCAACCTATTTTGACAGGAAAACACTATTGTTATCGTATGTTTTATCAGTGACACTTGAGTGTTAACTTATTTGGTTGTTAGGTTTTTTGCATAGATTGTCTACTGTGCATTGCAGTGCTGTCCTCTATGTTTGTACTACTTAACGGCTACCATATATTTGTGTATCCTCTACAATTCAAACATAAAGAACAGGAACAATATTGGTTCACAAACAACCAAATAAGAACAGAATGTATCATTCACAACCATGAACATAGATTCATAAACAACCACATAAAAAACATTGGGTTCATAAACAACCATATAAACATGTCTTCAAACAACCAAATAAAATGTATAGCATACAATACAAACAACAAATAACTAAACTTTGCTCTTGTTTTTGGAAGAGGGAGGTTCCCCTATATCAATTAGGTCTCTGGCAATACGATAGCGCATCTGAAGAGGATCTGCATCGAACTGAGGTTGTATTCCTCGAAGCACGCATTCGACGAAGGCAAGGAGGAATAATCCACAGCTACAACCATCTGGTTGTTCAGCACACTTAACATACTCACGCTTCCACTTCATATCCAGTTTCAGTTGAACCTGTGATGGATCAGCAGCAAAAACAACATATGGCAAAAAAATTTCCATGTTTCTCAATTCAGGTATACCCCTTGTCATTCCCAAAGAATCATAGATTCTAACAATTTTCTCACTAAAATTGAAAGAAAGCAGAATCCAGTGGTTATCATTCACCTACAAATAACACATATATACATATCACTAGTGGCAAATAGAAATAATAAAATAGAGGATAACTTATGACATGTAGAGGTTCTGGAGGAAAGTATGAAATATACCTGTAATGGGATGAGAAGTGCCTTTGCTTTCACAGGGTGAACTTGATTTTTGAGAACTACCCATGGATGAACAATTGAAGTACAACCTGATGAAATTTGGAAACGCCCAGATGTCACTCTTTCCTGAGGATTCATTTTGGCAAAACTCTTATCTTTCATCAGTTTGTCGTATTCAGGCATCACATCACACTTGATTTTGGTCTACAAAAAGGAAAAATAATTCTTCAAACAGCTCAGAATTGAAGGTTATAATTACTAGGTAGAATAAGGGAACAAGGTACTTACATGTAGATATACTGTTGAAACAATAGCATATTGATCTTCATCCCTAAAGTAATATGGCCTCATGGTACCATACCAACGAATGAGCAGCCTGAGATAGATGTCAATAATCTCATCATTAAGCCAATTATCTTTGTAGAGTGTGTTGTAGGCACTCACTGAGCATGAAGCCAGAAACCATAACTTCTCATGGGGACTCTACTCCACTTTGGGTCAGAAGCCAAACTCCAAAAGTAGTGACAAAGTTTTGTATCATCCTCTTCCACTTGTCTACTGAAGAATGGTTCTTTCATTATCTCTGACATCCTTGCATTACACCTAAGGCCCAAAGAAAGTTCACCAGCCTCCATGTTTTGATAAGTTTTGGCTTCCCTTTCCCTCTTTGCCACTCTTAATGCTTGCAGGTCAAATTTTGTATCCTTCTCATCATCATCAGATTCACTTACACCAAGAATGAGAACACTCTTCCTGTCTGATGACTCCTCAATATCTGATGCAGTAGGTGTTTCAAGTCTATACTGTTGAGGTACATCTTCTCTATTAACCACCACATCAGTATGATGATCACATCCACCATTGTCATCATCATCCCCTTCAGTTTTATCATCATCCCCATCATCATTCTTATCATCATTCTTCTTATCATCATCCTCCCTACCATCATCTTTTTCATCCTCATCCTGCTTATCATCCTCCTCCTTACCATCATCTTTTTTATCATCATCAGAATCATCATCCTGCTTATCATCATCTTCTTCTTCACTATCAGCAGATTCAACAGTTGTAGAAGATGCCTCAATGCTTTTATCCTTCGAACCAGACAATGTAGCGGATGAAACCTCAGTTGTAGCCGTTTCGGTTTCATCTGTTGTTACCTTTGTCGGTGTAGCGGATGGATCCTCCTTTCTAGCAGACAATGTATCTTCTGTAGCGGATACAGAAGGATCGCCATCCTTTGTACTTGAATCATTAGGTTTACCTTCTTCATTCACTTCAGCTTTCTCGCCCATCAGTACAGAAAGACCTTGGAGTTTTGACATTGCCTTAGCAAGAGGATCAGGTACACCTCTCAGGTTATTCAATACATCCACAATGGACTCCATGTCATTTGATGAATGATCATCACTCCAGAAAGACAACTTTCTTACTTTCTTACTGTTGGGGACTTCATCATCATCTGACTGTATCTTCCTTTCCTTTTTTTCCTTCAGCTTCTTTGCCTCCCTTCTCTTTCTTAATTCTTTCCTCCAACTAAGATCAAAGGCATCACCTTTAACCTTCCTTTCAGGTTGATGCCTTCTAATAGGAAAC
Organism: Aquilegia eximia; assembly: GCA_023053565.1. Lineage (NCBI taxonomy): Eukaryota > Viridiplantae > Streptophyta > Magnoliopsida > Ranunculales > Ranunculaceae > Aquilegia > Aquilegia eximia. The sequence continues at coordinate 12,562,158 of JALIGU010000007.1, forward strand.
AACATCTCTGCTCTCTTCCTTTTTTTCTCTTCTTTCTCTATCTGTTTCTCTCCAGCCTGTTGGTCATTTTGTTCTTCAAGATTAAAATCAAACACGGGAAAATGTCGGTCTAATGGTAACATGTCATCATCACTCCCCCTACTGTATTTTTACCCTCTTCTATATCATCATTCTGTGGAGCTGCCTTATCTTCATCCTGCTTCCCCATATCCACAATGGACATCTTCTTTTTACGCTTCTCCACTTCTTCAGATTCCCCCTTCTTTGATTTTTTCTTCTTCTTCTTGTTATCCTTCTCCCCCTCCTCTGATATTTTCCTCTTTATCCCCTTATCCCCTTCAGATTTTGGTGGTTGAGGTTCCCTTCTTTTTACCTCATAATTAAAAGACAAAGAGCTTTTACTCCTGGTGGTTCTAACTGTTGTCTGTGCTGGTATAGGCTCTTCCTCCATCTTCTTATAATCAATAATTTTGGGCTGTGGGGAATCACTCACTGTTGTGGCTTGAGGGGGTTTCTGCTTGGGAGGTATCTTCACCCTCCCAATAGGTTTGGGTAGAGCACTAACTTTCTTGGTTGGTACAATGGGTTTCTTGGGTGAAACATTGGTTTTCTTGGATGGAATTGTTTGTTTCCTTGTTGAAACTGTTGGTGAAACTTGGGATGCAGTACTTGATCTGGTTGCCCTTTTTGGAGGACTTGGCAAAGGATTGGTCTTTTTGACTGATTTGGGTTTGAGAGTTGGCTTTGAGGGGGAACTTATCTTCTTCTTACTTTTACTTGTCTTCTTTGATGCCCCCTTACCAATCTGTGCAAACACACCTTTAACAGCCACATCAGCATCACTGATTTTGTCAGAAACCATCCCTGCCTCACGACCCTTCAAAAATAATGCAATAAGATTGTAGAGGATAAACCCAACATTATAGAAAACATCATTCAAATATTTAAAGGATATATTATGTTAACATTCAAATTATAGAGGTTTCAAGGTTTCAACATTTCAAGGTTTAAAGTTTTTGTATATGACTTCATTCAAATTCAACAACATGTAAAGTTTAAAGAGTATATTATGTTAACAAATTATAAAGAGTATACAGAAACAAGGTAACGGATAGAACTGTATAACATAGAGGACAATAATATCAATGTAGACGATATAGCAAAACATATTAATAATAATCAACTAGAGGTTTTAGAATATATGTATTCAATGTAATAAGTAAGAAACCTATAAAGAAGATAAGTTATTCATGGTTTCAGATAGAATTTCAAAGTAGTAGTAACAACATACCATTTCAAAGACTCCTTTGAGAATTGCCTCAAGAGCATTTCTTTCAAGTGTAATAAGATTTCCAGAACTTGTTGTTGCAGATGATTGCTGAGATGGACGAACTAATCTAGAAACGGGCCTTGAAGAAGCAAACTCTTCATATTCTGCTTGTGAAAGAGCCTGAAACTGGAATTAACATGTAACGGATAAGTACATATCTGTAGAGGAAAAAGAAAACAAAGTAGGGGATATTGAAAATACAGCAACATAAAGATGACTTACTTCTTCAACCACTTGTAAATTTGCTGCAGCTCTTTCTTGCAGAGTGATATCCAGTGGATAGGCCACATTAATGAAGCCTTTCTTGGGGTGAAATTTCTCAGAAAGTTTGTCCCTTGATTTGTTCCTAGTGGGCAAATCATACCATCCTAACATCCTTGGAAAAGGAGAGTTGGGAATCTTTCTGGGACCAAGATCTGGGAGATGCAAATATGCCCAAATAATGAATGCAAACACACATCCATTGATACAATAGTTTTGTACACCATCAACAATTTTGGTATACACATCTTCTAAATTGCTCTCAAGCAATTTGAATGCAGCAGTACCCCATGGAAAGTCATCAAAATCGACCAAATTTTCAGCAAGATCGACATACCTTACATCAATTGTTTTGGGTGAGTCAGCAAGGAGAAAAATTGCAAGAAAATACAACCTGTTCAACCTATTGACATCATCTGGATTAGCATCTTCGGCTTCTCTTGCTTCCTTAATTGCATCAAGGATATGAGAATCTCTGATTTGTAGGTTATTCTGGAAGTATTTCGATCTGAAAGCACTGTATTCAGTTTGCTTCCTAACAACAAAATCAACAGGTAAATGCCCAAATTTCAAAGGCCCCAAAATCAAAGCAAGATCTGTCATTTTGAACTCAATCACTCTACCCCCAATTGAATACTTCAGTCGACCAACCCTATTTGAAACAATTTCTGTAACTACCGAAGTTATCATGGCGATTTTTTCTTGTCCCTCCAAACTCAAAAACTGCCCAAAAGGGGAATTTTTAAAAGATTCTAACTCATTGGGGGGCAATCTTCGGTTTGGGTTTAGATAGTGGGCTTCAAACTTAGATGGTGAGCATCTCACAGTGATGCTAAATTTTCTGCTGACTTCATCGCCTTCAATCTTTTTCGGCATGATTATGTAGAAATTAGAATGGAAGATGGAAAATTAGAAGATGATTTTGTAGAAATTAGAAGATGATTGTGTAGAAATGGAAGATGGGAAAGAAATTAAAAGAGTTATGAGCAGTTTAATGGAAGAAGAATCGGTTTAAGAAGAAGAGAGAGTGGGTGGTTGTGGATTCTGAATCGGTGTGAAAACCCTAGGTTAAGTATCACTCTACCTGTTCCCGCTCGATTTTCCCGTCCAATTAAAACCCAACGGTTAATGACACATGGCGCTGAGTGGCTGTTATTTACTGTAGCAGATGCTTGTTTAAAATTACAAATTGTAGAGGAAATAACACTACTTGTGGAGGATAGGAATTAGCAAATTATATCCAACAGTTGTAACTTATTATCATGATCCAATGGTTGTAATCTACTGTCATGTCATTATCTCAGATGTCACATCTACTGAAAACCTATTGAAAACCTATTAAAACAAATGATTATAGGCTAAAGGGTATAATAGGAAACAAAATATGCTAAAAGACAAAAATTCAGCAAGTCAAAGATAGAATTGTGCTTGTTGGGGAAGATTGCAGTCAAATGTGCTGATTTGGGAAGAAAAGTGATAAACCTGTGCTTATTCGGGAAATTACCCAAAAAAAATAGGTGCTCTAATATACACAAATTAATTATGTACATATTTTTAGTACAAGCATGATTGATATGCACCTTGGTGTACTTTGCAGAAGCTAGCGCTGCAGTATTCACCATGTTAATTTTTAATATAATGAAGGTATCAAAATTTTTTATATGTGTAGCTTTCTTGTATGTGGGTGTGTACACCCAATCATATAACGCCACGTGTCTATAAAGTGGTTGGGTAACTGATCAAGCCCACTAGGGTTAACTAAACCCATACATAGGTTATATTATTATTGCCACATGGCGTTTTGTGACTGGGTGTACACACCCACATGCAAGTAGGCTACACATATAAAATTCTCCGAATGAAGGTTATCATTAGTATGTATGTTAATTCTGGATATATATATATCACGCAGGCCAAATAGCTATACATAGGTTTATTATGAATGCTTCGACTAAGACAGTTTCTTGATCACAACTAAATAAGGGGCAAAACCGGCTTGCATTTTCATATATAAGAAAATCTATAGATTATCAAGAACTGCATAATTGTACACGTACATAAGTTCTGCAAATATGGTAGTAATTGAAACCGGCACGAAGTGGTTTGACATCAATTTTGTGACAAAGTGTCTTTGGTTATCTCGCCTTGAATTCATTGTTAGGAAAACCAAGATGTACGCATGGTCGTCTCGTGTCCTTGTGTCTCTTAGGTCTGTCTAGGGAAAGTTATTGGGTTCTGGACGTACGTACCGAGTTAGGACGTACGTACGTTCACTGAAGCAGCGAACTTCTTTTGGTCAGGACGTACGTACTCTGTTAGGACGTTCGTACGTCCAGGTAGGCAGCAGACGTGTTTTCGTATGGAGACGTACGTACCAAGTTAGAGCGTTCGTACGTCATGTTAGGCAGCAGGCTAATTTTTGTGTAGCGACGTTCGAACGTCATATCGACGTACGAACGTCCAAAGTCGGTTTGCTCAGTTTCGGCCCATTTTCCTAGGTTTTCAACCCTAAGTATAAATAGGGTTTCTCTTCTACAGAACAAGACGGTTCTTTGGCCGTCCATCCTTCTTCTTGTTCATGTGTTTTGGTTAGGTTGGTGATAGTAAAATTGTTTGTGGCTATTGAACTCAATTCCCTTTCTTCCCCCTTTTCCCAATTCATATCTTTGTGATCTTCAAGAGTTATTGTGAATTCGGCTTCGAGTCTTCTTGTGTGTTCATCAAGAAGTCGAGTGTCTTGTGCGTACATCAAGGTGCTCTGGTGAAGTCAAGGTGTTAGAGATAACCAGGAGTATCAACTCGCAGTGAGTGCAGGTAGTTGATAGGTTTGTACATCTCTATTCATCTAGTGGATTATTTTGTTGTCGCGAGGACAACCGTGGACGTTTCCCAGTTTGGGTTTTACCACGTTAAAAATTTCTGTGTGTTATTTACTTTCTGCGTATTGTTTGTTTGCTTGTTTGAATTCACATTTGTTATACTAGCACTATTTGTAGTTTCTCAGTAATACTATTGAATATTATTTTATTGATATGAGATGAGTAGAGAGGATATAAGAGAGTTTGTGAGGAGCTAGAGAGCTTGTCCCTTTTACATGAAATATGTCCATTTATATAGATAGGGAATTACAATTGAGCACATGTGATATAAATCACATTGATGTTGTAACCGAAAATAACGGACAAATAATAATGGAGAATATATTAGATCTTGATCTTGTAATTGTTGGCATTAACCTGTATTGCCACATAAGCGCCACACGAGCTGATGAGTCATCGAGTTGGGCCAAGTTAGAGTATGACTTGTACTGCATGTCGGGCGGGCCAAGTCGTTGGAAATAGGCTTGAGCTCACATGAGCTCGATGAAAATAAGTTTGACGTCGATGTAGCTTGATTGAGGTAGGTTGAAATAAGTGCAGAGTCGGTGTTTATGACTTCCAAACTTTATTTGGAAGACTGTGTTGGGCTTAGGTATGCTCGCTAAGTGAGCTCGATGGTGGGTATATACAGTAGGCTTGCACTGATTCCTTATTGACGATGTAAAGGTGTTGCGCCTCGCGGAAAGGAAGCAAAGAGAGAAGTTAATCTCAATGGCAGGCCTAGGCAACTTGAGGTTGATTAAGTACTACATTTTTTTTTCAGTTAGTGTTAAGTTTTGAGTTAATTAAATTTTAAGCATTTTGAGCATATGTTATAGGTTAATTTTTTTGTGTCAATGTTTTGGAACATTTATTCACTATATCCTTTGGATGTTAGATTGATTGATCTTTGATCTGTAGCGCTAATTATTGATGAATCTGTCTGTTGTGATTTTGCGAATGTATGAATTGTGATATTCATTGATCTATGCATCTTCTGATAATATGTTATGATATATTGATATCAGTGATTCAGTATGTAGATATATGTCATCGATTTTGAGTTAATTTAATCAACAATTAAGCATGTCTTCACTCTTCAACCGTAATCCCTATTTCATTGTCCATCAACATATTACCTCCCTGGCTAAGCTAGATTATATGAACGATCGTAATATTTTAAATTGCAGCACTTCTTTTGGTTACTGTGACACTCATTGGCTTCGACGTGGCATGTGGATCTTAAAATTAATTAATACAACTAGAAATAAATTGCTTATCAAAAAAGAAAAAGGAACTCTTCTTGTATATGGTTTCCTACAACAAGCTAGAGTAGGTTATTTCAATCCTACTTGTATTCCATAATAATACGTACGATCTTTATTGCTGTAGAACTATATATATATATATACGATCAGAATCTCAACGTCCGTTTTATTGAACACATCGTATTCTTCCAGTAATATGGACGCCAAAGAAGGTGAATTTCCTGATGTTTTTTTTGTTTATTTTTTTGTGTTGTTAATTGCCTTCGTGGGACTGTGTAAAATCTGCAACAAATCGAGACGTTTAGACATCAATCAGACTAATACTAGGGATCTTGAGGCAGGTCTGCAAGTAGAAGAAGCTAGAGTTATAATAACATCAAATGTTCATCATCAAGATATACAAACACCTTCAACTACTACTACTTCTCAACAAACACCAGCATCATCCCACAATAATATTGATCTCGAGGCAGGCATGCACGAAGAAGCTAGAATAACAACTATAGATCATACTCATCATGATGTTGATGATGATAATGAACACTTGGTCCTTGAAAGTTTACGTATTTCTTACTTAAGAAATTTCATCAATTCATCAAAGACGACCATTTGTGCAATATGTTTAGAAGAATTTCTACAAGGTGACGAAGAAGAAGAAGAAGTCAAAAAATATCTATTGCTTCTAAGGTGCAACCATATGTTTCATGCTGAGTGTATTATCAAGTGGAGCTCTTCAAAAACCTCCCAAGAATCATCATCAGCATCATGTCCAATTTGCCGGGCTCACATTAATTATGATCTTCAAAGCTATTTTCGACGTCTAATTTATCGCCCTGATACTAATCATCATCATCTAACCTAGTTCTAGGTCTGATTTTTCAAATTTTTTTTTCTTCCCTTTTGAAACTACAAAATATCAATAAATTCTGTAAAATGTTGTCCTGTGGATGGTGATTAGCTTAATTTGATGTGGGCTTTTTGTGGCCTAATATGATCTTATCTTTCCTTTATGTAAAGGGTTTGATATCTAGTAAACTCTATTTGGATTTAGTTGGGTATTCTGAAAAATCTCCAAATAGGAAAAGAGAGGTGATTAAGTATGTTCTTGTGTGTATTATTTAATTTGGATTTAATTGAAGCAATCACATTTCATTATTTAGCTATTTCTATTAGCTTTGCTTATGAAAAGGATTCTCTTTATGTAATTGCTGTGGCTTTTGTTCCCCTTCTTGCTGGATGTATGACTGTGGTAAGAAATATGTTTTTTTTTTTTTAATAAAAACAAATTTTATTGATAAAAGATGAATTAAACAAAGCTAGAGGACAAGCGCGCCACAGCAGGCAAAGATAGCTGTAGAAGAGAAAAATTAATCCCAATGGCAGGCAGGCAGCTTTAGGTTAATTAAGGACTACATTTAGAGTCAATTTTGCACAGTTTAGTTTTAGACTTGGTGTACCTAGGCTATGTTATGGAACTTCATGACTATATATTTTAGATGCCAGACTGATCTGATGTATGAAAATTGATCAGATTATGATCTTGCCTCTTCCCATTCATGGTTATGGTATCCTCATTGTAGATACAGAGCATTTATCTTGGATATCAATTTTTGTAGTTATCAATAAAGCAATAATACATGGTAAATGTGGATTTTGCAATTAGCAGTTTAGCACCAATGCTTAAAACTGAAAGTACTTGGCAAAGAACCACCACTTCAGAATTATAGATCATCAGCAGGTGAGAGCATCTCTAATGGGTCTCCCAAATATTGCCGACACATGGGACGATTTAGCATACACGTAGGTGCCACCTATTTTCCCATCACTTTTTTTTCACGTCTCCTATACCTATATCAGGGGTAACCCTAACGCAAAACCTTTTTTTTTTCTAAATTTTATCTTCCACGCTGGTTGGACCAGCGTGGAATGTTTTTTCCCTTATCTTCCTGTTCCACGCTGGTTCAACCAGCGTGGAAGATAAAATTGCATATAGCATTGGTTACCTCCCCAGGCTAAAAATGTTGATGGTGAATTTTCTTTTTTTTGCTTGGAGTTCTTTTGATTATTGGGATCGAACATCATCAGCATGTAGATTAACAAAGAAGACTAATTGAGTACTTTTCCATGTATGATGATGTGTTACTGGCTTTCTTTCTGGGGCAAGTACATAAAGGATGTGCTTGTTTACCGGGAAATCTGGCGGAAAACAAATCCACGTCAGATTTTCCGGATCTTTTGTATTTAATATGTGCTTGTTTGTGTAATATAGAAGTGGGCCCCCAGTAAAAATTTAATAAAACAGCAAACCACTTCAGATAATATTACGATTTCAAAATAAACGGGAATAAGTGCAAAACAGAATCACGCTCTCTCTCCCCTATGATTTATCCTAGTTTTGTGGTCCCCATAATTTTACACTCCACGTGTAGGTTTGTTTTTTTATTTTTTAATTTAACAAGCAACCGCTGATGTAATAAAAGGAAAAATTTTGGAAAGTTTTTTTGAGTAATTTTGTACCTTTCCGTTTCCATAAATATTCCTGGTAAACAAGCACAGCCAAAGAAACGTCCGGCCTGACTATGTATAGGTCATCATCATCAGGTAATGTTTGACATACATTTGAACGCACAGTACAGGTTTGACAGACAAATGTGGCCAAATGTGTATGTCAAACCATGCGCACACAATAAGGAGGTTGTTGGTGGATCCATCCCCATGTTTGGTTAGGATTGTAGGCCCAACTGTGTGTAGGGCCTGTGACCCAGTTGGTGAAACCGGCATGAAGTGGTTTGACATCAATTTTGTGACAAAGTGTCCTTGGTTATCTCGCCTTGAATTCATTGTTAGGAAAATCAAGATGTACGCATGGTCGTCTCGTGTCCTTCGTGTCTCTTAGTTCTGTCCAGGAAAAGTTATTGGGTTCTGGACGTACGTACCGAGTTAGGACGTACGTACGTCCACTGAGGCAGCAAACATCTTTTGGTCAGGGCGTACGTACACAGTTAGGACGTTCGTACGTCCAAGTAGGCAGCAGACTTGTTTCGTGTGGAGACGTACGTACCGAGTTAGAGCGTTCGTACGTCATGGTATGCAGCAGGCTTATTTTTGTGTGGAGACGTTCGAACGTCATATCGACGTACGAACGTCCAAAGTCGGTTTGCACTATTTCGGCCCATTTTCCTTGGTTTCCAACCCTAAGTATAAATAGGGTTTCTCTTCCAAAGAACAAGTCAGTTCTTTGGCCGTCCATTCTTCTTCTAGTTCATGTGTTTTGGTTAGGTTTTTGATATTGAAAGTGTTTGTGGCTATTGAACTCAATTCCCTTTCTTCCCCCTTTTCTCAATTCATATCTTTGTGATCTTCAAGAGTTATTGTGAATTCGGCTTCGAGTCTTCTTGTGTGTTCATCAAGAAGTCGAGTGTCTTGTGCGTACATCAAGGTGCTCTGGTGAAGTCAAGGTGTTAGAGATAACCAGGAGTATCAACTCGCAGTGAGTGCAGGTAGTTGATAGGTTTGTACATCTCTTTTCATCTAGTGGATTATTTTGTTGTCGCGAGGACAACCGTGGACGTTTCCCTGTTTGGGTTTTACCACGTTAAAAATCTCTGTGTGTTATTTACTTTCTGCGTATTGTTTGATTGCTTGTTTGAATTTACATTTGTTATACTAGCACTATTTGTAGTTTCTCAATTGGTATCAGTCGCTGGGGGCTGGTTAAGGAGCGTAAAGGCTCACGCTAACGATCAATAGTGCTATGGATTACTCTGGTAAGACACATGTCTCGGTTGTTGCTCGACTGTCTGATGAGCAATCAACTGCTAGTAAAGAATGCCCTAGTAATTGTGACAGGGATTTGATTCTGGTGGACAATAATGATTGGGCTACCCTATACCGGTTATCCAGAAAGGAATGCCTAAGGTTGGAGGCACAAAATTGTATTCTTCAAGATAGACTTGACTTACTATCTTCTAGTTCCTCATCTATGTCAATCCTGGATAGGGAACCTGAGTCATGGCAGGTTGATAAGGTGGCCTTATTGGGTAATCTTGCTGCTCTTGAGCACGACAAGGTTGAATGGGAAGCTCGGTGTAATATTGTGTCCACAGAACTAGACAAGGTCAAAAAGGAACTGATTCGTTTTCAGTCGTTCGAAAAGTGCAATGGGTTGTCATCTTCTGAATTACCTCCACTGTTGCCCCATCCTCCTATCAAAAAGTCCGACATTCATCACTCTGTGGACACGGTTGGCATCCGGCGTAAGTGGAAACCGTTTAGGCGTGCTCCGCCTCAGGGAAGAAAACGTCAAATGCCTTGCTCACTATGCGGACAGTTTGGACATTGGGCCTCGCAGTGTGGTGTGGCTGCTCATGTTCCACAATCATGGAAGCCGTTTTCACAGCCGTCGTATGATTATCCATCTTATCCATATGCCTCTTACTCTTTTCGTTATAACTTTGCAGGAAATGTTTCAAATGTGGCGATCACTGCCCTTCATGTCTCAAGTTCGGATAGTGAGTGGTTACTTGATAGTGGTGCTTCAAAACATATGTCAGGTAATGCCAAACTTTTCTCCTCTGTTACTGCTATAGATGGTGGAAGTGTTACGTTTGGGAATGGTAAGAGCTCTCCTGTGATTGGTAAGGGATTTGTCGCTGGTATTGGTTTATCTTCGAATGATGTTTGTCTGTTAGTTGATGGTTTGCGTGTTAATTTGATCAGTATTAGCCAACTGTGTGATACTGACCATACTGTTAATTTTTCCAAAAATATATGTACTGTGCTTGATAGGTCGGGTAAGTGTATCATGACAGGTAAACGAACATTGGATAATTGCTATGCCATTCAGCCTGTTACGTCTGGCATAAACTGCTTACCTAGCAAACTAAATGAGGGTCTATTGTGGCATCAACGACTAGGTCATGTCAACTTTGAACACCTGGACAATCTAACTCGAAATGAATATATCAGGGGAGTTCCTAGACTTGGAAGAAATCGGGACACTGTGTGGTGGGTGTCAACTAGGTAAACAGATACGCAGTCCACATTCCAAGAAAAAGTCCATAACCACATCTTCTCCTTTAGAACTCATACACATGGATCTGATGGGTCCTACTCGTACTCCTAGCTTAGGAGGCAAACGATACATCTTGGTTATGGTTGATGATTACACTCGTTTTACCTGGGTATCATTCTTGCGTGAAAAATCTGATGCGTTTCTTGAGTTTCAGGGGATATGCCTTCGTATTCAGAACGAGAAAGATACTCAAATTAAACATATCAGAAGCGATAGAGGCGGTGAGTTCACAGCCACAGGTGTGATTGAGTATTGTATTGCAAATGGTACGTGGCAAGAATTTTCGGCTCCATACACTCCGCAACAAAACGGAGTCGCTGAAAGGAAAAATCGTGTTATTCAGGAGATGGCTCGTGCTATGTTGCATGCAAAGGATGTTCCGACCAAGTTTTGGGCGGAAGCGGTTCATACTGCTTGTTACATAATGAACCGTGTATATCTAAGATCTGGTACCACACAAACTGCTTATGAGCTATGGTATGGTAAGAAGCCGAATCTCAAATATATGCGAGTTTTTGGTAGTGTTTGCTATGTGTGCAAGGACAGACAAAGTCTGTCCAAGTTTGATAGTCGAGGTGAAGTAGCTCTTTTACTTGGTTATTCTTCTAACAGTAGGGCCTTTCGAGTGTTTAACTACACCACTCGCAAGGTCATGGAATCCTTTAATGTTGTTGTTGATGACACTATTACATCTGACTCTTCTGTTTCCACTGGTACACAGGATGTCACAGTTCTCTCACCCGTGTCAGACCCGGCTGACATGTCTTCCATATCGTTATCATCACCTGATAATGGCAATGATGGTACTAAACCTTCTGGTGCTGCAGAGGACGTGCCTAGTATGACCGGTGCTGTGCTCACACCGGATGATGTAGTTCAATCACCAGATGTGATTGATGTGTCTCCAGATCTCTCCACTGTCCCTGCTGAACCTGAAAGGGTGTTTAATCAAGCTTCACCTCGTGTCAAACAACATCACTCCTTAGGAGATATCATTGGGGATATTAATGATCAGCGTCTGACTCGTCGGAGGGCCAAGGAGACAAATTGCGTTCATTATGTTTGTTATCTCTCTTCTCTTGAACCTAAAAATGTTACTGATGCTCTTATTGATGATGATTGGCTAGTTGCTATGCAGGAAGAACTCGGTCAGTTTAAGCGTAGTGATATCTGGACGTTGGTTCCTAGACCTACTCACACTAATGTGGTTGGCACCAAGTGGATCTTTAAAAACAAATTGGATGAGTTCGGGCAGATTGTGCGCAACAAGGCAAGGCTCGTAGCTCAGGGCTACAGTCAGATTGAAGGTATTGACTATGGAGAGACATTTGCTCCTGTGGCTAGGTTGGAATCTGTCAGGCTTCTTCTTGCTATGGCATGCCACTTGAATTTCAAGTTGTATCAAATGGATGTCAAAAGTGCATTTCTCAATGGTATTCTTAATGAGGAGGTCTATGTTGAACAACCTAAAGGGTTTGTGGATCACACTTTTCCGAATCATGTCTTCAAATTGCAAAAAGCACTGTATGGGTTAAAGCAGGCTCCTCGAGCTTGGTATGAACGTCTGACTTCCTTCTTACTAGGAAAAGGATTTGTTCGTGGCAGTGTTGATCGGACTCTATTTATACTGAGAAAGAATAATGATGTTCTTCTCGCCCAAGTCTATGTGGATGATATAGTGTTTGGATCGACGTGCCCAAGTCTTTCTGAATCTTTCTCTCAGTTAATGAGCTCTGAATTTGAAATGAGTTTAATGGGAGAACTAAATTTCTTTCTTGGCTTGCAGGTCAAACAGTTTGATCATGGAGCTTTCATCTCTCAAACAAAGTATGCTAAAGAACTGGTTAAAAAATTCGGTCTCAGCACTTCCAGTGGTCAAGATACTCCCATGGGTGAGAGGGTACGTCTTGGTAAGGATATTATGGGTAAGTCTGTTGATATTCGTGAATATCGGAGTATGATTGGTAGTCTTTTGTATCTCACTGCTAGTCGTCCAGATATTTCTTATAGTGTTGGGGTATGTGCAAGATTTCAGGCTAACCCTAAAGAATCTCATCTCACTGCTGTTAAGCGTATTATTCGGTATGTTGCTAGCACTCTTGACTACGGGTTATGGTTCACCAGAGATACAAATAGTGTTGTGGCAGGTTATTGTGATGCTGATTGGGGTGGTAATCTTGATGATCGTCATAGTACCAGTGGTGGCTGTTTCTATGTTGGGAATAATCTTGTTTCCTGGCATAGCAAGAAACAATCATTTGTATCCATCTCTTCATGTGAGGCCGAGTATATAGCTGCAGCTAGTGCATGTACACAACTTCTGTGGATGCGTCAGATGCTTCGGGATTATGGCATTCAACAGCAGGCGATGGACCTGTTCTGTGATAACACAAGTACCATTAGCATTTCCAAGAATCCTGTTCAACACTCACGCACAAAGCATATTGACATTCGTCACCATTTCCTTCGTGAGGCGGTCGAAAAGGGTGATATAGTAATGGAGTTCATTCCTACTGAACATCAGCTAGCAGATATTCTTACAAAACCTCTTGATGCAGGCCGATTCCATTCCTTGCGTAAGTCTATTGGGGTTGTAACTCTTCCCTAATTGTTTTGTTACTTTCTTTTTCTCTCTGGTATTGTCATTGTGGTTAGGATGTTTAGGTTCGGTTGTTTTTGTTGTTTATTATTATTGTGGTTGGTTTTGAGGACATACTACCTTCTCTATTGTATGGATTCCATGTTATTGATGTTTCTAGTTTGGCGTCCTCAACTGTTTTTGTGTCATGCATAGTTGTTGGGTCACATTATACTCTCTTCGTATTGGTAGTTTCTTGCATGATGCATTTCATGTGGTTGGCTTGTCCTTTTCAATACCTGCATAACTCCTGTTTTCTATGGTTTCTTTTCATGATCGTTGTTTTCCTTTTATATTTACTCACCTCTTGTAAGTGGTCAATTACTCACAAAATCCCCAGCCATTTGAATGTCTTGAGAGCATACTCATTTGGCTAAGAACCCGTTGGGGCTGTGAGGGTCATGCTCTGACGGATGTACTCAGGAGATGTTAGTTCTTGTGTTGCACGTTATCATGGTATTGCACTTCTTGAGTGTGTTTTGCCAAAAAGATGTAGGCTACACCCTACCCTCGTGTTCTGGTAAAAGATGGAGATATTACATACTCTCACACGGGAATGGCGTTTGTTCAAGTGGTTTTATTCAAAAAAAAAAAAAAAAAAAAAAATGACGACAAGTGGCTTTTGTATTTGTCTAGTTGAAAGACAAGAAGCAAATCAGTATACTCCATGATCATGTTTTTTAGTTTGTTTCCGGAGGTTGATATTGGTCTATCAGGTTCTTCTGCATGTTTGCATTCTTCTTGTGACTACCATGGCTTGGTGTATGATGTCTTTCGACTTTGCATTTCCTTGTGGTTGAGGTTTGTCTAAATTGTAATCTTCTTTAATTGGAATCCTTACAATCAGCAGATACGTTTCTCTGTGATGTTTCTCAATATTTGGTTTTGGATTGTTCTTCGAGTTGTTTTTCTGGTTCTCAGGTCGGTCTTTCATTTTTTTTTTTACAAAAAAAAAAAAAATAAAAAAGTAGTACGAACGCTGTCCTAACGTTCGTACGCTATGGAGGGCAGTTCATTACCACCGTCTGAATGTTCTTTGAACTTATTATGGTGTGTTCTGGCAGTTGTTTTTCAACGGACTTCTTGTTTTTTTTTTCTGATTAGCAGTAAAGTTCTGTTAATTAAGTAATGGACCTCTCTTATTGGGCCCATGTTAGGTTTACTCTTGTTTTTCCTATATATAGGGGAGTCTTCTCCTCTTTTCCTCCTATTGTATCTTCTTACCTCTTGCTAGTTCTCTCTTTGTTCTTCAGAATTTTCTATGGCAGAATATGAACTTCATGGAGTTTTTGTTCCGGCTGTTGGGTATGTGTCGTTTATGGTAATGGAGTACAAAAACAATGCTAAGATTTGTCGTTTATGTCGCGCTCCTCATGGGTATGACTATGATCATCGACCTTTACCTACTTCATGCATGGTTCATGTCAATCATTGGGAGAGGCTACCGGGACATCTTCAAAATCACATCTTGGAGTTGGTTGGTTACCCGAAGGTTTCAGGACTTGCTGCTCCTCTTACCGATTGTGGCTTGGACAGCAGAATTGGGGAGTTATTTTGTACGAGTGCTGATAATCCTGTGACAGCTCGGTGGAATAGCTATTCGGCGCGTGCGAAAGCTTTATGTCCGATCTTAAGCTTTATGTTCATGTGATTGCTCGGTGGAATAGGCCTTCGGCTCGTGCGGAAGCTTACTTCTCCAAGCTTCCTCTAGGTCATTGGGAACGGGTTTTTCGAATTCGTTAACT
The DNA here is from genome assembly GCA_023053565.1 of Aquilegia eximia. Lineage (NCBI taxonomy): Eukaryota > Viridiplantae > Streptophyta > Magnoliopsida > Ranunculales > Ranunculaceae > Aquilegia > Aquilegia eximia. The sequence goes on from JALIGU010000007.1 coordinate 12,577,332, forward strand.
CAAGCCTTGTGTTTTTGTCGTTTTGTCTTTTATGTTTCTGGATTCCTATGTTTGTTTATTAGTTGAACTCCTGAACTTTTAACAATTGGGTTAGTTTTATTTTTTTTTATCTGTTTTGTATTCTTTGTTTGGTATTGTTTTCTTTTTCTTGGTTCTTTGTTTATTGTTGTTATTTTCTCGTTTCTTTTGTTGGTTGGTTGTTTTGTTCACTTGTTGTGACAAAAAGGGAGAGATTTATGACTCTAATTACTAACAATCGTCTTCTTGTTGTTAGGTTATTTTTGGGTCATGTTTCAGGTATGCTACACGTATGGGGGAGTGAACGTGTTGATGATTTTAGACGTTATATAGTTATGGGGGAGCTCGAGTGTCAAAAATATCTTGGAGCTCATGAAGTATGGGGGAGTTGCTCGAAGGAACTTCTGTTGAATCCTTGATTGCTTCGGAAATTCCTAGTTGCTTCCGTTCGGTCTCTGATGGTTAAAGCATCTTGCTAAAGCTGGATAACAAGAATTAGTGACTTGTTATCTGTTTCTATCTTGAGTGATTTTGTAGGCATGTTTTATAAATGCCATGGTTTGGGCTTGTAAGCACGTTTTATAAGTGCTATTAGAGTCATAGGTTTTTGTCACAAAATCAATGTCAAAGGGGGAGATTGAAACCGGCATGAAGTGGTTTGACATCAATTTTGTGACAAAGTGTCCTTGGTTATCTCGCCTTGAATTCATTGTTAGGAAAATCAAGATGTACGCATGGTCGTCTCGTGTCCTTCGTGTCTCTTAGTTCTGTCCAGGAAAAGTTATTGGGTTCTGGACGTACGTACCGAGTTAGGACGTACGTACGTCCACTGAGGCAGCAAACATCTTTTGGTCAGGACGTACGTACGCAGTTAGGACGTTCGTACGTCCAAGTAGACAGCAGACTTGTTTCGTGTGGAGACGTACGTACCGAGTTAGAGCGTTCGTACGTCATGGTATGCAGCAGGCTTATATTTGTGTGGAGACGTTCGAACGTCATATCGACGTACGAACGTCCAAAGTCGGTTTGCACTATTTCGGCCCATTTTCCTTGGTTTCCAACCCTAAGTATAAATAGGGTTTCTCTTCCAAAGAACAAGTCAGTTCTTTGGCCGTCCATTCTTCTTCTAGTTCATGTGTTTTGGTTAGGTTTTTGATATTGAAAGTGTTTGTGGCTATTGAACTCAATTCCCTTTCTTCCCCCTTTTCTCAATTCATATCTTTGTGATCTTCAAGAGTTATTGTGAATTCGGCTTCGAGTCTTCTTGTGTGTTCATCAAGAAGTCGAGTGTCTTGTGCGTACATCAAGGTGCTCTGGTGAAGTCAAGGTGTTAGAGATAACCAGGAGTATCAACTCGCAGTGAGTGCAGGTAGTTGATAGGTTTGTACATCTCTTTTCATCTAGTGGATTATTTTGTTGTCGCGAGGACAACCGTGGACGTTTCCCTGTTTGGGTTTTACCACGTTAAAAATCTCTGTGTGTTATTTACTTTCTGCGTATTGTTTGATTGTTTGTTTGAATTTACATTTGTTATACTAGCACTATTTGTAGTTTCTCAGTTGGGAGAGTGGCAAAGTCCACCTCCGTGTTTGGTTAGGCATGTACCTACCAGTTTATCCGGTATCCCGGTTGATATACATTGTGGTAGCCTCCCTCGATCTACAAGTTCGAGCTTTTTGAGAAACTGGTATACAACAAAGGTATGTCACAAATGTGTGCGCTCAAACCTGTCAGATTAAGCTTTGGCCACTGCTTGATCACAGCCATTATGCAGTTCTGCTCCTCCTCCTCCTCCTCGTGATATACTGTATATATTCAAAATGCAGTAATCAGAATGTGTGGTGTTAGACACCGGATTGAGATGATTCAATTCCCTTTAACTGGTTATCGCAATAATGCCTAATCGTCTAAAGTTGAAAAGTCATTTATCACTACAAATCTGCTACTCATAACATGGCAACTTCACTGGCTTCAGGGGATGTAGCTAGTTTAGAATATTTAAATATGATCGGGTGCATGCCTGTGACATGTCTCAACCTAGATCAATTATAGCTTACACGTTGATGGTTTGAAGAAGGAGATTGAATTGGTGACATTCAATCTAATACTTAGGGAATATATAGAAAATTCTGCTTGATTTACATGGTTCTTACCTTCTAAAGAATTTGACAAATGATATGATACTATGATATATAGTTATTGTTTGGTTCAAGTCCAAAGTTGGAATGTGTAATGCAGAGTTCCATTCCTTGCGCGCGGTGTTACTGGCAGATGGTGTTACTGGCAGATATAACCGCTACTTAGCTGATGGCAGCTTTATCAGCACTCAGATCGATTAGCTATGTAGGTAGGTAGGGCTCTTTCCTAATTCCTTTGAGTTTGATTAAAAAATAATAAGTTAGGACTTAGGAGGCCAGATTGAGGAGAGACTGTTATATCATCCCATTGATGGTTTTCAAGTCCTACTTTTGTTCAGATTCAGCTCCTAGTTTTTAAGTAATGTTCAGCTCCCTCTGCTAATTGGACTAGGATTCTTTCTTCTATATATAAACGTATTACTTACTGTATAATATATACCCTTTCTTCCATCAGTAAAACATTGTTCATATTTCTTTTTGAATCAACATGATGCATGTGGGTGCTGGCGAGATTGTGTTTCTAGTACTACTTATATTTGTTATAGTCATGTTCATCCTGGGTATACGTAAGGAATACTTAAAAAGTCAGCAAATTAGAATTACCCGTCAACAAAGAACAGCTTCTAGGACTCCAATACAACAACATGGAAGAGTTGTGCAAGTGTTACAAAATACACAGCAAATAGCAGCTTCTCATCTTCCATCACACAATTCTTCTGATATTGATCTTGAGGCTGGTACTACCCCTCAGACGCAGTTTGTTGCACAATTGTTACAACGTACTCAGCAAAGAGCAGCACAATTGTTACAACGTACTACCCCTTTGGGTGATGGATTATCAAATATGACTGAATGTGTCATCTGTTTAGAAGAATTGAACACTAAAGAGATACAGAACTTGAGTCTTTTGGGATGCAACCACATGTTTCATATACAGTGTATTAGTCGATGTATAGAAAATGACCTGAGGTGCCCAATTTGTCGAGCTTTTATGACTTAAGTTTTGTATGTAATATATAATTTTTATTAATGATACAATACAAATATTTTCCCTCAAAACTCTACTGTGCAATGTTGAGAACATAATACATTTTTACGCTCATGTAAAGTCCTTAGGTAGGTGCATTCGAAATAATTGGAAACCACACAACACCCACTGGCGCAAGCTACAATCACTAGACAGGGTACTACTGTATGGGTCAGCACAGATCGGTCGGGTGCAAGTATCAATTGAGGAGGATCCTCAAAATACCAGCCTAAAGTTCTTTAGGATCTCCCTCAATCGGCATCCGACCGGGTCAGTTGATTCTAGTTTTAAAGATGTTATTTGATTGATGGAGAACATCTTGTTTTGTGTACATAATCTCCATAGCATACAGCATAGTAGCATACTTAACAGCATTCTGCACTAATAGGGTAAGGCTCTCATTGTTTTGCTGTTCTGGTTGGGCTATCAGGTTAGGCCAAAAGAAACTTCAAAACGAAACACACATGTTGGGTCCAAGCCCGACCCAATGACATCCAAAACTCAACCAGTTCAACAAGAAGCACAGTTAACTAGTTATAATCTGGTATCACGATTTTTTTTTTGATAAAGTAGTAGTTTTATTAAAAGCTCTGAACTATTACATACTGATCAGCATACAAGCTGTACCGTTAGGTATTTAACTATTCAAAGATACATGCTACCACCAAGACAAGGTAATACATAAGACAGACCCCAGCAAAGACTACAAAAGTGTTGTATCTTTCCCTTCACTTCCAAAGCACAGTAAGATAACAGACCTGCAACCTCTTAGCATTCAAGATGACTAAAGCCCACTGCTGCTCGTTGAGATACCCATACTGACTTTGATTTAGCTTCAGCCATTACAATCCAGCTTAGTGAAGTTCAACGGTGACTTGCCAGTCCAGCAGTAGCTGCATAACATTACTGCTACGTTTCAACTCTGTCCCTCCCATTGCAACCTCCAGCCAATCCCATATTGAGAGCTTAATGATTTTAACCAATGAATTGACATTAGTCACCACCCCTTTGAATATCCTCTCGTTTCTAGCTCTCCAAGTACACCAGATGACCGCATGAGGGAGTATCACGATTTAAGATCGAACCCATGTTCTTAAAGCCCAGGACAGAAGATCCATGGAATCATGGATGTGTATTTCCACAGATACAATTGTTCACAAGACACATTTAATTTGGCCATGCCCCATGCCAAGAGCTCCATATGCAATTTGTTTCAAATAGAGGCCTGATTGGCTGATTCCACCATTAAAATTTGAGTAGGCAAAAAAGTTACATATCGAAGGCTAGCCTTCGCAGTTCACACATATCCTATACTGCACCTAAGGTAATAGTCATTTGAGTCAAGGCCATGTCTCCTGGACTCTGACGTGCGAAAGCAATGAAATACATTCGAATGGTGAACTCATCATCAGTGATGGTGATCAGGTTAATTAAGAGGTTACTACTACTAGGTCCTACTGTCCTACATCTACCAGCTCAATTGTACAAAATTGTGATTAGATAGTGGATTGACTTTATTCTCTTCGTGTAAACGCCATGAACTTTTAGCACTTAATTAGTACTTAAAACATAATATAGTACACAAAGGTCAAATAGAGTAGTAGTATTAGTATACATGTTTGTAGGAAAATCCATAAGGTCAAGTATATGACATAATTAATTAATTGATATTTCTTCTAATTAGTTTGTTAATACTGTATACCTAATGCAAACATAGGTCAATGATGGTCCCCTTCTTTGTTAGAGTAGTAACTAAAGACGTGTTGATATCATCAATAGTGATTGGAGGGTAAATAATGTTAAAATGAGGGTGAAAAACAAATCTCCAATGTTATATGATATCGTTGAAAATTTTGATTTGAGTAAAATGTTCTTAATTAGAAGCTAATAAGCTAGATCAATCAGTAATCCAAATGCCAACTGACACAAACTGCACGCTAGCTAAGTCATAATCACCTTGGATACCTAGAGATAGGTGGGTTTGTTAGAAGAAAAAAGAGAATGAAGAGTTGACATTATGGAAATATTATTTGGGTTTTGGGGAATAAGTGATTAGGGTGTATTGTATGAGATCATCAACTATGTCTTGTTGTAGCGTCTCATATTCAAGAATAATATAAAGTTTTAAGTAATCAAAATTAAAGGAAAATGCAACTATGATTAGATGTCTAAAACATTACTATATAACACAAAAACATATATATGATATAGTCCTAAGTGTCTTATTCAAAAATATCAGCAAATTTCAATGCTCGATACATATATAAATTGTATCAATAAGAGGTTATGTGTAAAGTAGACATCTTTGTCAACTTGGTTTCTGTATTTTCTCCATGAAAGAATTTGTACGTTTGTTGACAAATTTGTTGTAATGTACTTCATCGTATATCTGACCAATCTTTTTGAAAGAGACATCAATATGAATACTGTCATAATGCAAGTGACTCATGCATGAACAAGACCAATATCAGTTGCATTTTGATGAAAAACATTGTTTTGTGGCAGGAAACATGCATCGATCATACTCCAATTAAGTATATATATATGGTTGCTGTCACTCGAGCTGCTTCGACATTACTTCTTTGCCATGGAAACATCGAGCAAGGAGGAGGAAGGGGTCATCCTCGGCAACAACAAAATAAGACCTGAAGGCTAATCCACGGTAGTGTGTAAACCAGAACGTTATACATACTGCCAGTCAGTGTCAAACTCAAGACCTCTCACAATGGTGGAAATATGTCGTTTTAAACTTTGTTCGCAAAAAAGGCTGTCTTCTTTAATTTAACAAATTGAATTAAATCATTGTCGACAATGTCGAAATCAGACAACAGATAAAATTTTAAAATTGTATTTGTGAAGCGGGAATATCTAATTAAGTTAAATTGAATTGAAGAGACATGCATACATATATATAAGCGGGAATATCTAATTAAGTTCATAGTTAAAGAAGGTGGCTTTTCAATATTTTGAGAGGTCTAGATCGATTCAACTCTGTTCATGATCGATCAATTATCAAAAATGAAAAAGTTTAATTAAACAATTACTCATAATATCTGTGTATACTATCTATATGGATGCATGTATGTATGAGAAAACTTTACCCAAAAAAAAAGGTATGTATGTGTAATGTTCTCCCTCATAATCTTTATTCTTTGTGCTAGTAAGTATAGTCTTTGAGACAGGTAGCCTTATAATCAACTTGATACCCTATATAGCAAATAAGGTTAACTCAATAATTCCAAACTGGTTTTAGTTTTTAAACTAAAGTAATCCATACTTATCTTCTTATCTAAGTCCACCTTCACCAGCTCACTTTACAGGCTTAATGCAGGTCTTATTGATGATGAAATACATCATCAAAGGAGAGATTCCAGGGTATAGAGAAGGACAAGCAGAAGCAAGTTTTCTCCATGCCAAAGATCTGAGTTTCTTTAGACAAATTAAGATATAGTATTTGTGGAAGTGAGGACTTTTGTATATTATGTTATTGTATATTTGTATGTGGGCTATATCTTACATTGAAATGAAATTTTTTTGAAACATAAAATATGGAAACCAGGGTCAATGAATGACCCTTATATCTAAAAGCTTTGAAATCTTAGTAGTTTTCCTTTTGGTTTTTTCTACCTCACTCTATTAAAATATATATACCCTATGGACAACTTGTAATTACAGTGTCTTCTTGTTAGGGCCAATAGAACAAATTCAATTCATTCTGTTTTCTTATTTTTTTCAAATATTTTATGAATGTAAATGACCATATTACCTAAGGACAAATTTTTCGAAGAATACATCGCTAGTTGGGCATCCAAAGCTATACAAAAAAGAAAAAGAAAAATGACATAGAAAATATAATCCATTCTAGAATTTGAAAATGCATAATTGCTAGATGCATGATATATTAGCATGGGAATGTTTCAGTGATCCAACGGCTATGGTTTTCGATTAAAATCCATCTAAGCAGATCCCTAATAGTTGGAACATCATTGTGAGAAATATTGTCCACATGTTGTACTTGACAGACCTTTATTTTGCAGTTTTAAAGACTCTATCTGATGATTGAGGTACCCCTCTTAACATTTTCAGGAAGATTCTTAGACAAAGATAGGGAATAGATCGTTTATTGTAACAAGGGATTTTGATATACTAAAATAATAATGGAATGAAAAAGTAATGGAATAGAAAATGCAAAAGGTGGGGAAGAAATTTGTGTGTACTTTGAAGTTGCAACTTTGTCATCTACAAGTCTAAGTAAAAAAAAAAAAATAAAAAAATGGATAGGCTAACTAATAGATGGAGAGGGAAGACTTGCATGAACCCTAAAAGAGAAATGATGTTGAATAGTAAAGAGTGAGGGAAGGTGAGGTTTGAGACTTTTTGTCCTACAAGCATCACATCATCCACTTTTTTCTTCCTATAAAGCTTTGGTCTTCTCCTCTCCTTTTCTCTTCAACCAACACAAGACTTAGTTTCCTTTCTCATACATCTTTCTCCATTGGTCAATGATATAGAGACATAGTTACAAAGAGAAAGAGAAGAAATCAACAAAACTGATCAAGATGGGTAGAGCTCCTTGTTGTGACAAAGCTAATGTGAAAAAGGGACCTTGGGCACCTGAAGAAGATGCTAAGCTTAAGGCCTATATTGAAGAGTATGGTACAGGAGGCAATTGGATTGCTCTTCCCCAGAAAATCGGTATGCCCTTTGCCCACTACTCTCTTCCACTCTCTATCTGTTGTATGTGTGTGTTTCTTGATTTGATAGGATCAATTGAGTGATATTTTGTACTTATAATTCACAGGGCTTAAGAGATGTGGGAAGAGTTGCAGATTGAGATGGTTGAACTATTTGAGGCCAAACATCAAACATGGTGGATTTTCTGATGAAGAAGACAGCATCATCTGCAGCCTCTATATTAGTATTGGAAGCAGGTAGGTTTTCTCTCATTTGAATAGACTCTTTATTTCCATATAAGAATGCTATAGATTTTGGACACCATGGTACTTTGTAGCTTGTTTCGATGCTTGTCGGTGGACTACTTTCATCAAATTAACACTGCAAATTCTCGAAAAAGTTCTTATGATTTTTGTATGAATTTTTGATGTATGTGTTGTGTCTTAACTTATGACTAAGTGCTTAAATTTCCTATTTTTTCTATAGGTGGTCCATAATTGCAGCTCAATTGCCAGGAAGAACTGACAACGACATTAAAAACTATTGGAACACTCGATTGAAGAAGAAGTTGCTTGGTAGGCGTAAGGACTCTCAGGCCCGTCGTCTATCTTCCCTGAATCAAGATGGTAAAGATGGGAATGGAATGGATGATAATTCTTATCCGCATACCTTAAGCAACTCAGCTCTTGAAAGAATGCAACTCCATATGCAGCTGCAAACACTTCACAATCCTTTGTCTTTCTATAACAATCCTGCACTTTGGCCCAAGTTGCATCCTATGGGAGACAGAAACATGCAAGGTCACTATAGCCTGAACAATAACACGCCTCCCTCAATGCAACAAGTTCCTAATGGACAAACTGCGCTGTTTAGAGAAGAGAAGTTCCTCGAGTTACCCTCTTCTTCGATTGAACAAAGGGCTAATAATTCTACAAAGCAAGATGAAAAAGAAGACTCCTTCAAAGGATTTACATCTTCAGAGAATTCCACTGGATTTAACAATGGAATTAATTCAGTGGGGGCAGCTATCATGTCAAAATCAAGTGGTGCAGAAGAACTTAACATGAATTTCCAATCAGTTTCTAGCTTGCAAGCTGAACTTGGTGACATACTTTACAACAAAACAAGTGGTTTCATAGCAACTGAAGATCAGATAAACGAATTCGATTGTTTCAAAGACATGGATGGTGCTAAGGAGGGCATGATTTGGTGGACTAATGGTTTTGATACAAAATCGTCTTCTTCAAGTTCTTGGGACTCAGCTTCTGCTCTTCAAACAGGGGGACTATTTCAAGATTGTGAACTAGGCTATGATATATAATACCTACGGAAGTTAGGATGTGAGAATTAAAGCTTGTTATCTGGACTCAGTAGGGGAGAGAAAGGTGAGACAATAACGAGTTCAATGTCAATTGGTGTATATTGTGTTAATAACATTGTAATGTTGATTTCAATTATTTGTCCTAATTTTCTTTTAAAATCTTTGGCACATAAGCTAAAACTTCCTCATCAAAAAGAAACAGCAGAGCTTGTAATCAACTTCATCTTTTGGAGTTACTGTATATACGGCGAAACAAACAATTTCTAAGAGTATCTCTAATGCACGGTCTAAATTTAGCATGCCACGTAGGTTGTCCATCAGCATTTATAGCATTTTTTAAGATTTGTAACCTTTTAAATTTAGAATTTTTATTTTAAGACTAATGCACATAAACTGCAACCTCCTATTGATGTAAAAAGAATGGGTGATTTAGGTTTTGGTCACCACTTTTTAGTATAAATTAGGTTTTGGAGCCGGTTTTTTTCTTTATTAGGGTTTAGAGCTCATTTTCGAACCAACAACTACAAAAACCCGGTTGAACCGAAAATATTTTCAAAATACCTAAGTTTACCCCTGAAACTCACGTGATCTGCACGTGATCACTAACCCTAATATAGTTTTGATCAGGGGTATTTTGGCCATTATAAACAATTACTTGGGTCAATTGTCGGTTCAGCTCTAAACCCTAATAAAAAAAAAAACCGGCTCCAAAACCTAATTTATACTAAAAAGTGGTGACCAAAACCTAAATCACCCAAAAAGAATAAAAAGAATGGGAAAGAACCGAAGAAGAAGACTATTTATAAAAACAGATTTAGAATGGTAATAAATTAATGTAGTTTTCAAAAAATATAATAAAGAAATCATTTGTCAGAGATAGAAGATTGTATATTTCGTTCCAAATTGAACCATGTTTATAGAAGATCTATTTATAGCATGAGTGATAGCATAAGCGTTAGGGACAAAATTATAGAAAAAAACTATTTTTATACCGTGCATTAGAGATGCTCTAAAAACACATTGTTTGGACGAAATGTGAACACCCAACAAGTGCAATATATGAATTCAACGACAAACAATAACAAGTAAAGAACACAAAAGATTTTAACGTGGTAAAACCCAAACTGGGAAACATCCATGGTTGTCTTCGCGACAACAAATCAATCTAGTATAATCGGTTAGAGATTTACAAACCTACCAACTACCTGTAATCACTGCAAGTTGATACTTCCGGTTATCTTTAACATCTTGACTTCATGCACACACAAGGATACTCGACTTCTTGATGAACACACAAGAAGACTCGAAGTCTAAATCAACACTCACGAAGATAATGATTGGGAAGATAAAGAAGATAGAAGGAAGAAAATGGAGTTTTCTCTCAAGCAAACAAACACTCTTTAGAGAAAAAGAGGCGGCTGGAAAACTTAGGTTTAGATGTTTGCTTAAACTTATTTATAGTCAAGACAAAAAAGGAACGATAATAGGCCTAAACACTTACATCCATGACAAAGACGTTCGGACGTTTATTCTTGAAAACACTCGAATTGAGTTAACTGGGATATATACCAACATTTGGACATTTGAGAGACGTTCAAATGTTTCAACAAAGATCGAGTTTATTGGTGCATGGACCTTCGGACGTTGGACAGACGTACGGACATCCTGAACTAAAATTGATTTTCTGAAAAGCTTTTACTAGAAACGGACCGAACACAGACTTCAAGAACACGAAGACTCATGTATCACCATTCAACCTAACAATGTCGTCAAGGCAAGTCTATCATAGTACACCTAACCTAGTCACAAAATGATGTCAAACAATCGAGTGGCGGATTCAATCTCCCCCTTTGACATTCATTTTGTGACAAAAAACTATGACTAAAAGGCCATTGCCACAGCTTTTCCAAACCCAAAACTTACGAGAGCGCATTTATAAATCATGCATACAATGAACACTCGCACTCACCTTAACCCGAAAGCATACTTCAACTTCAATCCAAAACTTCAAATAACGAAAGAAACCTTCACACTAAACGCGAAGCTTTAACTTCCAAGAACCAATCTTCAAGGATACCAACATAAGCTTTAATGACAACCGAACAATCAAAGGTGAAAAAGTAGAACATCAAACACAAGACTTTAATTTCATCAATCAGAGGTAGTACAGAAGCTTTAAATCATAAACCATATCAGAGGAATCAACGAAAGCTTTAAGATGATAATCCTTTATGAACAACACCCCATTCACATATAAACACAAGAATACACTAACGGAGAAAAAGAGCATGTTAGTTTTTAGTGTCATATAATGGGTGACAAAAAGTGAAAAAAATCAAGCAAACTAAAGAACGAAAGAAACAAAATACCATGAATAACAAATCTTGTATAATATAATTAAGAAGAAACAAGAGAAAAAAATTAAAAATCTATCCAACAAAAAAGGAAACGTACTCTACCAATTAAGATAAATGAAACCAAGAACTTACATCCATCCACGAGACAAGAAGAAAAATTGCCTTAACAAACAAATCCCAACCCCAAAAAAATCCTTAACCACAAACATCAGAAAATTAAACCAATGTACCATAGAAGTGAATTGAAATACATCATAAAACACCAAAACATTGGTCAAATCCAATCCATACAAAAATAAGAGGCAATATATAGGGATAAACAAAAGATTGAAAGAATAAAAGAATTGAATGCATCATACATTAAACCTCGGTGTGTAGATACAATGCAATACATAACAAGAGAGAAAGTTCACTACTAGAACACACTCTTTGAGACCTAGAACACAAAACCATCAACAAAAGACAAACGATTAACAAGTGAGTTTCGGAGAAACAAACTTCAACTTGTTTTGAAACAAACGTTATGAGGAGACGACAAATGAACCTAAATATAATCTTCCAAACAAAAACCATATATATTATATAACTTTATATGCCTTACATAAAATCAAAGATTATGCGGTTGAATTTTCATTTTGCTACATGTTGTGGAGTGAAGTCAACATTTTTTCAATGTCATTCCCGTGTGGGAGAGATATTTAACTCCATCTTTTTAAATATAAGAGGGTAGGGTGTAGCTTACATCTTTGTGACAAACACAAACTCAAGAAATGCAACACCATGATAACGTGAAACACAAGAACTAACATCTTTTGAGTGCAACCGTCAGAGCATGACCCTCATAAACCCAAAGGGTTCTTAGCCAACTGATATTGCTCTAAAGACAATCAAATGGTTGGGGATAAAGTGAGTGATTGACCTCTATCAAGACTTATAGGACGAAGATGAGAAAACCCAACAACCAGAACAAAACAGATGAGAAACAACCTTAACAAAAAAAAAAACTAAAAAGAATAAAAGATCTCAAGAGATAGAAAAGTTCTAAGAGACCAAGGAAATAAGTAAATGGCTTCCAAAAACTCCCATCATGCAAGCATGTCATGCATTGTACAGACAAGCGGAAAAAAATTGAATGATACACCCCAAAACATATTTAGAGTCCATTACAAAAAAAATAGAATGAATAACCAACAACTTTTTTTTGTTTATTAATAAAATGCTTTTTTGTTCATCTTTTAATTAAGTTTTTTTTTTTTTTTTTTTTTTCTTTTTGTTAAAAAATTAAAGTAAAACTTAAGATATAATAGTTGTCTGAATTATTAAAACTATTTTTTTACAATTCATTAAATTTAAAAAGAGGGTGAACTAATTTTTTTTTTAAAAACACTGTTTAAAAGTGGAGTCAAATATCCCTCCCACACGGTATTGTAGTTTTACTAAAAGCTCTTTAAAAGTGGCTTAAAACTAGGGCAGGAAATCGGGTTGGATTTATCCGAATATCCGACCGAAATCCGAATATAGTGGATATGGTTCAAAAAATTTATCCAGATTTGAATTCGGATACGAATACGGTTATAATATTTTGACCGGCTCGGATACGGATAAAATCCGGATATATCCAAATTTATACTTTTATACAAATAATATACCATTTTTACAGGACTAATATGGTCATCAAATTATATATAAAAACAAAAACCTAACAATTCAAATTTTTCATTTATAAAATCGGATATATCCAAAAAAAAAAATTTATTATAATTTCTCATATTTAGTTTTTAGTTACAGAAAATCAAATCAAAAATAAATTCAGATATTTGATCCGAATTAAAAATGAATTATCGAATCTAGATCTGGATAATCGAATACGGATACGGTACAAAAAATTCAGTCGACTCGGATACGGATATAGAAACGATATACTGGAAAAAAAATCGGATATGAATTACTTCATATCCACTCCGTATCCGATCTGTTTCCTGCCCTACTTAAAACCTATCATTGGAAATGCTCTAAAAGTGTTTTTAAGTGTCACATAGAATTATTTAATAATTAAAAATTAAATTTTATCATTTTCATTCTAATCTAAAAAACAACTGTTGGAAACTCTAAAAGTAAAAAATACTTTTAACATTAACTTTGTGCTAAAACCTTCACCCTCTCTTCTATGTGTGGTACCTCTAAAACTATTTTGCCATTGGGAATGCTTTTAAGGCATCTCCAAATGGTAGTGCTATTTTAGCCATGCCACATATAGGCAGAAAAAGTACAAATTGTTATAAATTTTAAGAAAAATTTAAAGGAATTCCAATGGTGGGCTTTAGTCAAATGTTATATTTATGATCTGGACCGCACTTGTAATGTGGTATGGTTATTTCTATCGATATACCACGCTTTTAGTGCGGTCTAGTTTAGTGGGCTTTGTTTTTAATTGGCTTTTGGCATTTACTAATGGGCTTTGTATTTGTTAATGGGTTGCTATTAATGGGCTTTGGGTTTGATAGTGGGCTTTTGATATTGTAATGTTAATAGGCTTTATTAATGTGCTATTGTTAATGGACTTTGTGTTTGTTAATGCGTTGTTGTTAATGGGCTTTGTATTTGATAATGGGCTTTTGATATTGTTAATAGGCTTTGGTCATGGGCTATTGTTAATTGACTTTGTGTTTTATTTTGCCTTCTTTGGTTGGACTGGTAATTAATTTTGAGACAGCCTTTGCAAGACCATTCAGCCATTCGATCAGGTCACGCATCAAGAGCGCTACATGCATGGTTAAGCAAAACATGTAGAACTTGTGCAAGCATTTTGGGATCCTAAAGTCAAATTTATTTCTCTTAATGGTATGAGATTTCCTTGTTTTTATGCACGGAGAATTTTATCTTTGAACTTTGGATCTTGGAATCAATAGGTACCAGATTAGCTAAATCCAGGTTCAGTTTAGTTGTATTTTTAATTTAGTTTTAGTCACTGAGCTGCATGCTGATCAGTAGCTGTAATGTTTTACCAGTTGGTCTCTAATATATTTCTACTTTCTGTCAAAAAAAAAAAGATTTTGGTCCCTTCCCCTCCTCTGTCTTGAACTGATTTTATATGTACTTCTTTGCATGGAATTTTTGCACTTGAACACTGACCAGAATAATGAATGTGTTACATTTTTTTCTTAATAGGTCAGGTTTACGCGTCGTATTGCATATGCTAATGCAAATTATGATCGATCGTATCCTTTTGAGGATTATGTTTGATAGGATTAATGGCCAGTAGTTTTGCTGTTCTCTTGTATAATGTGAACATTGTTTAACAAAGGGTCTTTAGCTTTAACTGGTGACGACATATGGTCGGGTGGAGAACATCATCATCCGCGGTACTCAACATGAGCTACCCAAGGTTTACTTGTTTACATATGCATACTTCAATATTTTCCTTTTGATATCAACAATGATCTCTAGCTTTTATTCTTAACCAGATAATCTATAAAGAATTTGGCTCATATCCATTTCTTTATTTCTCCAGCATGATCTTCTTGCAAGGCATGAGAAGTACCCACATATTGTATACAGTACATATAGAGAAAGGAAGCAGTAATGGAATCTGTAAGGAAACTTCAATCCATATCCAGCCCAAGTCACTTTTATTAGCCCAATAACTCATATTTTGGTCTAAGTTCTCTATTCTCACAAACATGTGATAAAGAAAAAAAAAGTTTTTATGAATACTAACATACAATTTTTCCCTGTACATACAACATACCAATACATTATTTTCTGGTGTATATAATCATATATTAATTCAGCATGATTACCCAACCATGAATAGAGTATGGAACTATGAATGGACGTCGATTCAATAAGGTCGTTCGCCAACGTAATTTCCTACGGGATCATAATTACATGTCATAAACACATCTCCATCGTCGCATACAACTCGAGCACATCCAACTCGTCGAGTATTCCTCCACACAATTTGTGTATAATGCCCACACAATTTTCCACTTTCACATGTATTACTCGCGTAATCATAATACTTCTCTTCATTAGCCCATTCACCTACTGCATCAGTAGGAGTCCAACTAGATCCACTACCCCAATAGATATTTTCACCTAATTTAAAACCATATTCTGGGAAAGAATGTTGTAATTTGCAATCCGATTTTCGGATCTCAGCCCACCATCTTGCATATTTTTCAAGTTGGAAATCCCACATTAATGGTAATTCCCACTTAGCTGCTCTCACTAAATTATGAGCAAACAGAAACTGCACTGCCTCACCAAAACACCCCCAACATAGTTGCTTTGAGACTTTATATATGGTCTCATTATCTGTCATTTTCTGTGCATTTTGTGGCATCATCGAAGACACTGGGAATTGATTTGCAGAGGTATGGTTCATGCTGGTAGTGATGAAAATAAAAAGAATGAGGCAAACAACAAGCAATGAGGTTCTCATGTTTAAGTTTTGACAAGGGGAAAGAGTGAGAATTTTCTCTATATATTAATTCATAAAGGGTATTCCCGTGAAGGGGTTATGGGCACCCCGTGAACTTTGTATTTTGCTTGGTAATTGGTCCACCATGGACCATGGTACAATCTGGAAAGGGACCAATGACATAAACCTCACATTGAGGGATTTTTTCTTGTTGGAACCAAGAATGATTGGACACGTGTAAGCTAAAAAATCGCCCATGTAAGTGCCACGTGGAATTTAGCCTATTACATTATCATGGGCTTAACTATCAAACCTACTATTTGAGTTCAGAAAGGTTTTTGGCCTATAACATTCCCATGGGGATCATAGTTACAAGTAATGAAGGTATCACCACTTTTACAAGTGACTTTAGCACAGCCAACTCTCAAACTTTGCTTCCAAACCATTTGTGTATAATGCAAGCAATCTTTGTTTTGAATGCATGTATTCATCTTGTAGTTGTAGTATTTCTTCTCAGCAGCCCAGGCAGCAACAGAATTGGAAGGTGTCCAATCTTTACCACTACCCCAAAAAATGTTTTCCCCATAATCTGTGTTAGAGTGAATCAATGCACAATCTTTTTTCCTTTGATTAGCCCATGAGTTAGCAAAACTCGCTAGCTTTTCGCTCCATTGAAGAGGACGAAGGCCTAAGTTTGCACGTATACAATTATGTGGTACTAAGAAATCTTGAATGCTAGATGGAGTAGTTTTTAATAGTCGACGTGATTGAATGTTGATTGAGACATCAGGATTTGAGTCGGATAATGTTAAGCATGGGAGCGAGAAGGATAGGAGGAGGAAGGTTCCTAAAAGACCACATGAGAGAAAGGTTTTGGTTTCCATGGAACTTTGGCAGCTTGAGAACAACTGAGATGGTTTGAGATTATGTGATGTGGAATTGGTGAAGATCTATATAAGCCTTTATATAAAGCAGAGCAGTTGGTTTTGTTAATAAGATTGGTTTAATTTCAATTCAATTATTGAAGCTTAGCAAAATGGAATCATTTCACATGGAAAAACATCCTGATTTGAGGTGGAAGGCATGTTATGAATAGAGGATATATGTTGACTTAAGATGAACTTAATAGAGCAGCTCTCCGCATATCATTTGGTAATTATAATAGCACTTCTTAAACATTCGGCCCATTCATACACAATATCACATTACCTGAAATGTGCCATTCACCCAAGAATATAAACCATGTAATATTTGGTCACATACTCACATGGTTAACTGCCTGAATATATTGGAGCTAAACTCCCAACATCCATTTGTCATGTGCCACTCATATGAGTTTTATAACCACACATGGTCCATGTGATCAGTCTTGGAAACTGATCAATGATTGAACCAAACACTCCATCCAGCTATGAAGGTTTCTAGTGAATGAAGCTCAATATAGTAGGTTAGTGTGGTTTTCAGATAATCCATTAATTCTGTAGCTGCATTTGCTAGTTACAAAAACTAACACTTCTTGGCTGCATATGGTGTTACTTTTGGCTTTGATATGATCATCTCCAATGACCAGGGGTTTTTGATGCATGGATAACTGAATTTGATAATAGTGCTGGTATCTAGTAAAACAGGTTGCAGACCTATCAAAGCTGATGATTTGGGAATAAGCGCAACAATTACAGAATATATAGAAGTTCTATGCATCATCGGTGAAAAGTTTTTGTTATTACTCATTTATAATGTAAAATCTGATGTCCAAATCCGATGCTACGTAGAATTTCCAAAAGCATCATTAATTCTTTTTATATATATATATACTACAATCCGCAGAAAAACAAAATCAGACATCGGTGGGTGACGATGGTGAAGAATTTGGTTCTAAAAGGTTGTTCTTCTAACTTGAATAAGATTGTTAAGAAAATTAAGAAGGAAAATCATAAAGAATTAGAGGTTCCACCTATTAAAATCGGTTCCAATTTCAATAAACTTGAAAATGAAGAAGAAAAAAATATAGTCAAGGGTTATTGATCTACTTGAGTATTGGCACCGATGAAAATGAAAATTGGTACAAGATAGATCCAAATGGGATTTCTTCTTCTCAAGGTAACAAACACACAGATTCTCTCACCAATATGATAATATTCTTCCTGACTATTATCGCACTATTGGTTATGATTCAAAGTTATATATCATAGGTGGTTATTATACACAAAAAGGTCTTGGTAATCTTGGTCATGTAAAACGTTATGCCATATCAAAAACTTTTGTTTGTGATACTTTATCTGAAAATCCTGTTTGGGAAGAATGCAGTTCTATGAAGTCTTGTAAAATTGGCCCTCAGCTTGCAGTTGTAGATGGTGAAATTTTTGCTATTGGTTCTCAGAGTTCAATAACATTTCAATTTAGGAAACCATATGCAGAAGTTTTTAATCCCTCGCTTAATAAATGGACTGCTCTTCCTTCTCCTCCTCATGATATAAATCTTTGCAATGTGTCAGACAGCGTGTTTCTAAGAGACCAAGATGAGATTATTATATTTCCTTCTGGTAGTCATTACAATGCCTGTGATGCCTACCGATTTAATGTCAAGAGTCATTCGTGGACGCCCTTCTCCGATCCTTTTAGAATACCTACTGATAACACCACAAGTTCAGTGGCTGTAGGGGATGTAGTATTAAGATTACAAGAAAATCGGTTATATGCATGTGACATGTCTCAGCCTAAACCAATCGGACGTCGTGTTTATGGTTTGGAGAAGGAGATTAAATTGTTAATGTCAGGGACAGGGCATCTGTTTTACATTGGGAACGGAAAACTCTGCTTGACATGGTGTTCTTACTCCAAAGAGCATTGCGATATGACAGATGTTGCATGCCTTAAGTTCTGGGTTGGAATGTGTAACGAAAAGCGCCGCTTAATAGCTGTTATTGACAGATGCGAGCACTACTTAGCTAATGGCAGATCTAGCTTCTGTGATTGCGTGGCTATGTAGGTAGGAATTTTTTTTCCTTGAGTTTATGTGTATCTTTTGCGTTATTATTTATAGAATTAATTTGAGTCTCAACTTCAGTTGCAACTTTTGAGATCTTTATTGTATGACATGTTAAAATCTTGGCATCGCTATTCTCACAATTTTGATCAAATATTTATCACAATTTTTTTAGAGTAAGCTGGGATTGGACATAGTCTTGTGTATTAATAACAAACTAGTCCTTAGGCCCGTGCAATGCACGGGCATATCTGATTGTTTTAAAGTTTTTTTTTTGGGGCGTTTTATATTGCTTTTGGTTTGTAACTTGTAATATTTTGTTTAGCCCGTTTCAAAAGTCTATGATCTGGTATGATTTCATTTAGAATTATTATAAATCTTTGAGTAATGAAATTAAATGATTACTATATATACATGAAAATTAAACCCAAAACATTTGAAGATATCCAGGAGAATGGGATTTTGCAGTACTCTCAATTCTCAAAGTCTCAATTAGAATTTAGTCTGGCTCGGTTGTTGAGGCTTCATCACTTTGGGAAACAATCTTTTCACAGTAGTCCATTAGCAGTCGAGCGTCTCTTAATTGGCTTGTAACAGTTAACATCATGAAAATTCGAAATCTTTAACAAACTATTATGATGATAAAGATGACTTACTTGTAATGTGACAGAGAGATCCCGTTAGGCCTGTAGTTAAGCATTTCCAGAAGGCAACCATACAATCCATGTCTGTGTGAATCTTGCGACATTTTTTGATATAGTCCCATCTGCAACACATTTACGTACATTAGATCACAAATTAAGGGAAACTCAAATTTCATGAAATTGCAGTAAATAAGTCTTACTGCTACTTGGGTCCCTTTTCGTATCCCCACCATTGAAATGTATTGAAGATTATATCATCATCTTTATTGGAGTTTATTTTCTATTTTCGTTTACTTTTTGTCAATGCCTAATAAGTGCAAGGAAAATAAATAGATTACTGGTTCTCCATATTCCTGCAAAATATACTTTTTGTCAAATCTAGAATGTAATTGAAAATGACCATCACAAACATGTTTGACGTGTGTCTACAATAATATCATATTAATATTATTAATGATCTTATTAATAAACTTGCATAGCTGCCCATTTGACTTAGAATACTGATGAGTTTTGATTTCTGTGTCGTCGAGAGATCTTCAGCAAACATCATATATGCATGGATCAAATATAAGCATATAAGCAGACATAGACTTTGAGTGAAGAGGAAGATGGAGAAGTTGTATAAACGTAATAAATCATCTGGTGATTTCAATGTAAATCTTGGTGAGTTTTGAATTTCTCTTCGATTAAGTTATCAATTTCAGCTTAATTGAAGAGATACAGTAAAACCTCGATAAGATAATACCCGATAAATTAATTATCTCCTTTAAATAATATTTTTAGCTGGTCCCAACTTGAACATATGTTAATAAATTATTATTTCGCTAAATTTATTAGATAATACATTTTAGAAAAATCCTTGAATGCCCAACTAATATATAAATTAATATTTTTTCGATATACAAATATATTTTATATTTTTTTTTATAATAAAAGTCAATTTTTGCTTGTTTTTTCTCAAGATTGATTTTGGTTTGAACCTCGTCTCTGAATTTTTGTAGTGTGATAAGTTGATCTGGTGTTGTAGTTTGTATTGCAAGAAGAAATTATTCCAATATCATTATCGATTTTAGTGTTTCTTTTCGTAGAACGGATTTTAGAATAAAACGATTGTCTAGTTTCATCATGTTAGCCCCCCCCCCCCCCCCCCCCCCCCCCTTAAAAAAAAGAAAAATATACATAAAAATATACTGTTAATTATGTAAATTAACAATTTATTAATTAATAGATGAATTGATATCTCATTTAATTAATAATTTTCTCTACTTCCAAGGCTATTAATTTATCGAGGTTTTACTGTATTTTTTGTACGGGCTGGACTTGATTCCCAAACTCAATCAAAATTCTCTTCAATTAAGCTATTAATTTCAATCTAATTGAAGAGATGTTTTTTTAAGGGTACTTTCAGCTTTAATAGAGTATAATAGATGGAAAAGTTGTACAAATGTAGTAAATCATCTGGTGATTTCAATGTAAATCACTACTTCCAACAGATAATTATTTAGCTACTTATTCAAAAAAGATTACTGGTAAACTTATTGAAGTTAAAATTGTTGAATTGAAAGAAATTCGAGTTAGAGCATTTTATCAATGGTAGTCAATTACTGGTATTAGATTTAGTGGTGATAATGTGGTTTACTGCTTATAAAGAATTCGAGTTAGGGTTACTTATGAAGGTTGTTGTATTTAATATGTGAAATTACATATTGACCCATTTTTATTTATTTTGTGTAGTTACAAAAATACCCAAAATTGAATGAATTTCTCTTCAATTAATTTATCAATTTCAGCATAATTGAGAAGATATAGTAAAACCTCGATAAGATAATACCCGATAAATTAATTATCTCCTTTAAATAATATTTTTGGTTGGTCCCAACTTGGGCATATGTTGGTAAATTAATATTTCGATAAATTTATTAGATAATTAATACATTTTAGAAAAATCCTTGAAGGCCCAACTAATATATAAATTAATATTTTTTTGATATACAAATATATTTTATATTTTTTTTATAATAAAAGTCAATTATTGTTTTTTTTTTCTCAAAATTGATTTTGGTTTGAACCTCGTCTCTAAATTTTTGTAGTGTGATGAGTTGATCTGGTGTTGTATTTTGTATTGCAAGAAGAAATTATTCCAATATCATTATCGATTTTAGTGTTTCTTTTCGTGGAACCGGTTCTAGAATAAAATGATTATCCAGTTTCATCATGTTAGCCCCCTAAAAAGAAAGACATACATGAAAATATATTGTTTATGTAAATTAATAGTTTATTAATTAATCGATGAATTAATATCTCGTTTAATTAATAATTTTCTCTAGTCTCAAGGCTATTAATTTATCAAAGTTTTACTGTATTTTAATTATGCTTGTGATTTGGTCCAACTGGGTACGGGCTGGACTTGATTATACTTGGGATTGGGTATTCTTTTAATTTTTTTTATTGGGCTTAATTATTCCCATGGTCTAATTGGGCTTAATTATATCTGTGATGGTGGTCCACTTTTGCCTAATTACAAATATACCCAAACTTAATCAAAATTCTCTTCAATTAGGCTATCAATTTCAGTCTTATTGATAGCCTAATTGAAGAGATATTTTCTTAGGGGTATTTTCTGCTTTAATATAGTATAATAGATGTTGGTGGATCCATCCCCATGTTTGGTTAGGACTGTGGGTCTAACGGTGTGTGCGGCCCGTGACCCAATTGGGAGAGTGGCAAAGTCCATCTCCGTGTTTGGTTAGGTACGTATGTGCCTACCAGTTATCCGGTATTCCGATTGATATACATTGTGGTAGCCTCCCTCTACAAGTTCGAGCTTTTAGAGAAACTGGTTTAGAACAACAAAAATTTACAATCTGCAGTATATACTCACCCTCTGACATCCACATCTACGATATTGTGGAATTTTCCATCAAGAGGTGGACCACGATACACTGCCAGAACAAAGATAAACTGTAGTATGAACCAACTCTGTGAGCTTCCCTATGTACATGACGAGAATCAATGTACACGGAAAAAACTATACAAGTAGTGAAGGGCCACAATAAACCCTTATTTGCGTTGGTAATCATTTCTCTAAGATTGAGCTATGTAAAATTTTACCATTTTCCTTAAGCACCAAATGTATGAAAAAAAGAAGTAGGGGAGAGGGAGTGCATATGGAGGACCTCTGTAAAGGGCATCCTAGCTAACACGGTAATCATCATACATACATAGTTACCTTAACAAAATCTGCAGTATTGACCTCCCAGTTTGCATAATTTATCATAAATTCGACGATCTTGTGGATCTCCGTTTTGCTGGGGAAAACTTCACCTGATCTGACCACCATTACGAGCCTACTCTGGTTCGGTTGGGCACATCCTTGACTGACTGCGTATGGATAATTTAGTTTTGAGCAGTTCAGTCCACTTAGCTTCAACTTTGATCATAATCAGTCTCACATCAGTTTGAAGTGCAAATAGGGATGAGGAGTGTATTTCCTTTTCCTTTGAGTTAATGACTTAATGTGGTTTATTAATCCATTTCGAGGATCTAGTATAAGGTTGGTTTGAGGAAGAACTTTTGTGGAAAAACATTTCTTCTGTGAAAAATAATAAGAGATGAACACTTGTTTTGGG
The DNA here is from genome assembly GCA_023053565.1 of Aquilegia eximia. Taxonomy (NCBI): domain Eukaryota; kingdom Viridiplantae; phylum Streptophyta; class Magnoliopsida; order Ranunculales; family Ranunculaceae; genus Aquilegia; species Aquilegia eximia. The sequence continues at coordinate 12,600,549 of JALIGU010000007.1, forward strand.
TGTTCCTCAATTGAGGAAAGCATCAAACTTCTTCCACTATATATAAGAGTACATCAGATCAATTACATCAATCAAGGGAGATACTCATCCTATAGTTTAGGAGAGTGATTACAATAAAATAAACGTGTTTGTACAACTCTATAATACAAAGAAGGAATCTTGCAATATATTATCTAAGTATGGTATGACAAGATCTGCCAATTTATTTCCAAGATCTGTCAATATATTTCCAAGATATCTCCAAGATATAGTAACTTTGACACTCCCCCTCAAGATGGAGTGTGAGGGGAAAGAACACCCAGCTTGCCAATCAAAAAATGAAACTGGTTTGTGCGAAGAGGTTTAGTAAAAGCATCAGCAAGTTGTTCAGTGGAAGGGATATACCTAGGAGCAATAAGCTTAGCTTGGAGTTTCTCACGAACAAAATGACAATCTACCTCGATATGCTTAGTGCGTTCATGAAAAACAGGATTATTTGCAATGTGTAAGGCAGCTTGATTGTCGCAAAAGAAATAAATTGGAGAAGGGTGAGCAATACCAAGATCATTCAACAAATATTTTAACCATTGCAGCTCACATGTTAGAGTAGCCATAGCACGATATTCCGCTTCTGCACTAGAACGGGAAACTACTGATTGTTTCTTGGTCTTCCAAGAAATAATATTAGACCCAATGAAGGTGGAAAAACCTGTGGTAGAGCGACGAGTAGTACGACAACCAGCATAATCTGAATCGCAATACCCTCGCATGTGAAGAGTGCTTGAAGAAGATAAAAAAATTCCTTTATCAATGGAACCTTTTAAATAATGAATGACACGGTAAGCAGCATCCAAATGAGCACTCCGAGGCGAATGCATAAATTGATTGAGAATATGCACATCATAATTAATATCCAGCCTCGTCACAGTAAGGTATATTAGGCGCCCCACCAATCGACGATATTGAGTAGGGTCAGATAGGATGGTCCCGTCAGTCGGTAATAAATGCAATTTTTGTTCCATAGGAAAATCAGAAATTCTGCCTCCAATCAATCCACTATCTTTAAGAATATCGAGGATATATTTTCTTTGTGAAAGAAAAATACCTTGTTGAGAGCAAGCAACTTCGATGCCAAGGAAATACTTCAGTTTGCCCAAGTCCTTGATGAAGAATTTAGTCTCCAGAAAGAGTTTGAACTGTTTGATAGCCACATCATCATTCCCAGTGATAATAATATCGTCAACATATACAAGAACAAATGTTGTGGATGTGCCATGTCGCCTAGTGAACAAAGAATAATCTGATTTTGATTGAGAGAAACCAGCCCCAATAACTGTTGAAGAAAATTTTGCAAACCATTGCCTAGATGCTTGTTTCAACCCATAATTTGATTTGTTGAGTTTACACACCCTTGACTCCCCCTGTCTGGCAAAACCAGGTGGAACGGACATGTACACTTCTTCGTCGAGATCACATTGTAAGAATGCATTATTAACATCTAACTGATGTAAAGGCCAGTGTTTTATAGAAGCAATAGACAATAAGACACGAACAGTCACCAACTTAGCAACGGGAGCAAATGTATCATGGTAATCGAGACCTTCAATTTGGGTATAGCCTTTGGCTACCAAACGAGCCTTGTACCTCTCAATAGTTCCATCAGAATGATATTTGATTTTGTAAACCCATTTGCAGCCAATAATTGCTTTATGAGAAGGGGGAGGAACTAGGCTCCAAGTATTATTTTTCTCAAGGGCAACATTTTCTTGTTCCATTGCCGCCCTCCATTGAGGTGATTTCTTAGCTTGAGCAAAGGTCTTAGGTTCATGCCTGGAACAAATAGTAGACAGAAATGCTTTGTGTGCAAAAGAAAAATTGGAAGTAGAAAGGTAATTATGGAGAGGGTATGGTGTACTTGACAACTTGGAATCAGTTTGAGAAGGGGCAGGTTCATGAGTGGCTATATTTCATTGGTAGTCTGCCAAATAAGCCGGAGGACGACGAGTTCGAGGAGGCAAATCTGAAGATGACAATGTACCTGTAGAGGAAGATGAAACATTTGTATTTTCCAAAATATTTTCATTGTTCATAGATGGTAAAGAACCAATGACATGATCATCAATATTTGTATGTTAAGATGAGTGGAATCTATAGTGATATTACTATGGTCAAGTGGTTTGGGATTTAAAGGCACAGATGGGTAAGAAAAGGTTGGATTATCATTTATTGGCAAAGGGGAAACATCAGAACATGATGCCATTTTAGAGAGATCATGATAAGGAAAATTTCCTTCATGAAAATAAACATCTCTTGAGGTAGTGATAGACTGAGTTACAAGATCAAAAATGCGATAACCTTTTTGTGCATGAGGGTACCCAATAAAAATGCAAGGTTTAGCACGTTGATCAAATTTGTGCTTAATGTTTGAATTGTGTGCATAACATAAGCAACCGAAGACACGTAAATTGTTGTAATCAGGTTTGACGCCAAATAAAACTTCATATGGAGATTTTCCTGATAAGAGTGGAGTGGGCATCTTATTGATGAGATAAGTTGTTGTGAGAACACATTCACCCCAAAATTTAATAGGGAGGTTAGCCTGAAAACGCAAAGCACGAGCAACATTAAGAAGGTGGCGGTGTTTTCGCTCAACAACTCCATTCTGTTGTGGAGTGGAAACACAAGAGCGTTGATGTATAACACCTTGATCAGAAAAAAATTTACGCATGTCAAGTGATAAAAATTCAGTACCATTATCTGAACGAACTTGTTGAATTGAGGGAAATATATTATCGCCACTACCTGAATAAATGGTATGAATTTTAGATCTATATTGGTTGTTGATCATGGAAAAGAAAGATTGTAAAATATTTTTGGCTTGAGACTTGACATGCATAAGATATACCCATGTGCATCTACTGAAATCATCAACAATAGTTAGAAAATATCGTGAACCATTTAAAGAAGCAAAAAAAAATGGGCCCCAAATATCACAATGAATCAGCATGAATGGTTTATTAGTAGTAATAGAACTAAGCGAAAAAGGCAAACGACCTTGCTTAGCTTGAGGACACACATGACAAACATTATTCAAAGAGCAAGAATGAGAAGAAAAATCCTTAAACAAGGTACGTAAAGTACTGAAATTCAAATGACCAAGATGTCGATGAAGCAGATCGAAAGACGGAGCTTTATTGACTACCAATGCTTTGTTAATTCTATCCTTTTGATAATAATATAACCCTTCATGAACGTGGCCCTGCCCAATCATCTTCTTCGTTGACAGGTCCTGGAATTGACAAAAATCAGATGTAAATAATACTAAACATTTAGCAGATTTTGTAAGTTGACTTACAGACACAAGATTGAATTTAAAGGATGGGATGCAATAAACATGATCAAGTTGAAGTGTTGGAGAAAGTTGGACAGTTCCAACATGGGTAATAGGTAATTGTAATCCATTAGGTAATTCAACAAAAGATGTAGATGTGCAACGTCTATAAGATGAAAATAAGGCTAAAGAATAACACATATGATTATTGGCTCCACTATCAATAATCCATACCGATTTTAATGAAACAGTAAGAGCAATACCTGATAGATTTGCATTATAATTTGTGCTACTTGAAGCGAGCATGGCCAATAATTGGTTATATTGCTCCTGGGTAAAAGAAGGTGGAGTAACTGCAGCATTGACATGTATTTCTTCAGATTTTGGACCCGGTGGAGTGTCTGCCTTCTTAGGTGGATACCCAATCAATTTGAAACACCTTTCTTTAGAATGACCATCTATTCCACAATGATCACAATGATAATAAGGTTTCCCTTTAGGTAGTTTTCCTTTAAAGGTAGAGTTTCGACGATATGTCGATTTAGAAGACAAAGCAGCAGCATCAGGTATTGGAGTTGCAGAATTCTGAATTATATTTCTTGTTGTTTTTCTTCTTGACGAACAAGAGAATAAATTTTGGTGATGCTAGGAAAAGGTTCCATGAGCAAGATTTGGCTTCGAAGTCCTCCATATCGATCATGAAGTCCCTGCAAAAACTCCATAGCTCTATCTTGAAGAAGAGTTTCGGCTACAATTTTTCCATTGCCACAAGAACATGGTTGAATGGTGACAAGTGAATTAAGCTTGTTCCATAGAGACTTGAGCTTAGTAAAATAGGTTGAAACATTCATATCTTCCAGTTTAAGCGAAGATATCGATTGTTTCAATAGATAAATTTGGGGAGCATTTGATTGAGAAAAACGTTCTTTAAGATCCAGCCATATCTCATGAGCAGTCTTGGCATATAATATACTGTTACGGATCTCAGTTGAAACAGAGTTTAAGATTCAAGTCGCAACCAAATCATTGCATCGTTCCCATTGCAGAAGATCAGCGGAAGCAGTGGGTTTAGTAAGTGTACCATTAACGAAGCTTAGTTTGTTCTTGGCGCGTAAAGCCATTGTGATCGAGCGCAACCAAGTACCATAATTGTCTCTTGTCAAAGGAGGAGAAACCAACACCACAGTTGGACTGTCCGAATGGTGGACATAATAAAGATCAATACTTGATCCATAAGGACTGGAATCTTGCGACAGTTTCTCGCCTTGTTGTTTTGTTGGCTTTTCAGTCGTCATAGTGATGATAAGCCTTGAACAAGATGAATTTGAAAAAAAAAAAAAAATTAAAGAGAAAAGCAGCAGAGAGATCGTATTACTGCTTTGATACCATGTGAAAAATAATAAGAGACGAACACTTGTTTTGGGTGTTCCTCAATTGAGGAAAGCATCAAACTTCTTCCACTATATATAAGAGTACATCAGATCAATTACATCAATCAAAGGAGATACTCATCCTATAGTTTAGGAGAGTGATTACAATAAAATAAACGTGTTTGTACAACTCTATAATACAAAGAAGGAATCTTGCAATATATTATCTAAGTATAGTATGACAAGATCTGCCAATTTATTTTCAAGATCTGTCAATATATTTCCAAGATATCTCCAAGATATAGTAACTTTGACATCTTCACCTTTGTCCTTTGCTAAACGCTTAATTTTGGGGATAAAAGCTAAGAAACACAGAGGAAGTAAGTTTTTGGCTGTGTACACACTAAAAAGCACGATATCCGCGAACAACTTCTTTAGTTAGATACCCTCAAGGATAGTTACCCTTTGAGCTTTGAGGCAGTACAATGGATGTTATAAATAAAAAATCGTGTATGGAGCTACGGAAAGATTTAAGGAGAAAGATATATCGTCGAGTTCCTGTGTTGTCCTTAACATTGGAGGACAAGGAGGTTTTTGTGAGGAGATTGTCAAATATTGGACTCTTAATGTTAAGGACATCGGTCTATACAGAACCCTCGGCTCCCTTTCCTTTTCTGCATGTTAATGTTTTACTTAAGATAGACTAATCTAGGAAGTCGTTGTCCTTAGTGCCCTTAATTCTGTGAAGGAGATCTTGATGGCAATTGGGCAGGCCTGAATGGTACTAGTAGTTGCAAGGTTCAGTTGAACATAGAGGGCATCACCTGAACCAGAGTAGGTGGTCAGATCAGGTGATGTTTTCCCCAGCAAAACGGAGATCCACAAGATCATTGAATTTATGATGAATTACGTAGACTGGGAGGTTAATACTGCAGATTTGGTTAAGGTAATTATGTATGTACGATGATTACCTTGTTAGCTAGGCTGCCCTTTACTGAGGTCCTCTATATGCACTCCCTCTCCCCTACTTTGTTTTTCATACATTTGGTGTTTAAAGAAAATGGTAAGATTTTACATAGCTCAATCTTAGGGAGATGATTACCAATGCAAATAAAGGTTTATTGTGGCCCTTCACTGCTTGTATAGTTTTTTCCATGTTAATTCTCGTCATGTACATAAGGAAGCTCATGGAGTTAATTCATACTACAGTTGATCTTTGTTCAGGTAGTTTATCGTGGTTGGTCCGCCCCTTGATGGAAAATTCCAGAATGTCGTAGATGTGGATGTCAGTGCGAGAGTATATACTGCAGATTGTAAACTTTTGTTATTAATAAACAAGACTATGTCCAATCTCAGATTACTTTAAAAAAATGTTATAAATATTTGATCAAAATTTTGAGAATTGGGATGCCAAGATTTTAACATGTCATAAGATAAAGATATCAAAAGTTGCAACTGAAGTTGAGACTCAAACTAACTATAAATAATAACGCAAAAGATACACATAAACTAAAGGGGAAAAAAATTCCTACCTATATAGCCACGCAATCGCAAAAGCTAGATCTGCCATTAGCTAAGTAGTGGTCGCATCTGTCAATAATGGCCTTTTTTTCACAGGTCACGGGAAGAACAAAGTTAATTCCATCAATAGGAACATCTCTAATGCACGGTCTAAAAATAGCTTTTTCTATAATTTTGTCCCTAATACATATGCTATAACTCATGCTATAAATGCATCTGCTATAAGCATGGTTCATTTTGGAACAAAATATACAACCTTATATCTCTAACAAATGATTTATTTATTATATATTTTTGAAAGTACATCAATAGTCTCTTTCTTCCCTATTTGTTTTATTCTTTTTACAACAATAGAAGGTTGCAAAGTTCATGTGCATTAGTCTTAAAATAAAAGTTCTAAATTTAGAAGGTTGCAAAATCTTAGAAAATGCTATAAATGATGATGTGTTACCTATGTAGCATGCTAAATTTAGACCGTGCATTAGAGATGCTCTAAGCTACTGATCGATGGAGTTGAGGAAGCATACACGTATATCATTGAGTAGCAATATCGTTGACTTTTATGCGGGCTTATATTCTACTAATTATCTGTTCAGGCCCAAATTCGATGGGTTTGCTTTTCCAGTTTTAGATGTAAATCAAAACTTGGACTTGGATAAATCATTTTCTGAGGAAGAAGTGTTTAATGCTTTGAAGGAACTAGGTGGGGAAAGAGCACCAGGTTTTGACAGCTTTCCAAAGTTTTTGGAAAGAGGATATTGTGGTGGTGGTGTTCAAAGAATTCGAAGATACTGCTTTTTTGGATTGGAGATTAACACGACGTTTAGTAAGGACTACTACCGACCCATTAGTTTAATGGGAGGTGTCTATAAGATACTCACTAAGACTGTCGTCATCTCGACTTCGATTAGTTCTTCCTTGTTTGATCTCTCCAAACTAGAGTGCATTTGTTGGCCATCGACATATTCTTTTTTTTTTTTTTGATAAGTAATATTTTATTTCAAAATGCCGAAGCTAAAGAATACAAGCACACTCCAACACTTTGAGGTGTGCATAATTTTTATCTAAGCAATCCATACATTCATTCAACCCTATAGTAAAATTTTTATAATTTTTATAATTTCCCAAGATGAATGAATGTATGGATTGCTTAGATAAATTAATTATATAATTATTATTTCAATCTATATTCAAGAGAATTTTGTAAAATGAATTAAATATTGAGTATAAAATTATGAATATAATGAATTCATCAAGTAAAATGATTATTTTTAATTTTTTTTAAGGCTCCGGATTTTGCCAAGGGAAAATTTGATCTTGCCAATGATCATTTCCCAAGATGATTTAACTGCCCTAAATTATTTTAAATAGAATTAATTATAACATTTAACAAATTTTAATGACAATATATTTACTCACCACAAAATAAGAAAAATCTTTTAAATTACCATTCATTTTTAAAATAAAAATAAAATAATACGATGATGGGAAGTTGAAAAAGTAAGATAATTTTAGCAAGATAATTTGTATGCTCACAATCATATTCATCTTCTTTCCTTCTCTTCTTCTGTTTTTTCCTCCTTTCCAAAAAATTAATCACTCTTTTATAATATATACCAATTTAATTAAAATTTACCAAAAAGTTACAAAAGATCGTTGTGATTATTAAGCTATTGTAACACCCGTGAATTGGGGTTAGTCCCACATTACCAAGGAAGTGGTTATAGTGGTAGTATATAGAGCTTAACCATACTTTAACTAATGTTAAGGTCTTTTGGGGTAAACCAGATGGGTGGGCTTTGATCCATAACCCTCTACTGCTGGATATCCGCAGCGACTAAAGGGGGACAATATTGACATTAGCGAGCGGTATGGTGCTCGACGCACCGGGATGAGCGAGGACGAAATCCCGGGGCGTTACATCCTTTCTTCCGATCCAATTTGCACCCCAGAACCAAATCGTAGCCTTGATGTCTCTAATAATCGACATATTCTTGATAGGGAAATGAAGGAGTGAAGCATCGACGCATGAAAAAACAGCATGAACTAACAAGTAGTACAATTGAAAAGGTATAATTTTTTACTGAACACATTGTATTGACATTATATTTGCCTAATTACATTTTGAATATTATAAATACAACATAATAAATTATGATTGAGTGTTTGTACAATCATATTTGCAGAATAAATTGAAATCTTTTTATACTCTCTATTAAAGTTGGGCATGCCCATAAGAAAATTTTCTTCAAATTAACAAAAAAATTGATGTTTTAATTGACGAGAATTTAACTAAATTTGAGATTTGGAAGGCCAATTTAGTACTTTCAAATCCTCTACATAAGATAGGGTCTATTTTCGTGTACCAAAAAAAAAAAAAAAACACAAACAAAACAAACAAACAAACACACAAAACAAGAGAGAAAACAAGTTCAACAATATGTACTTAAAAACATTACATAATTAATAATGAAGTACCAAAGATGTTAATGTTCAGTACAATACAAAATTTAACTTTATTAATTCCATGTATCTTCATTTCAGTATAAAAGTCGCCAACTATATTCAACACAAACACTAAAAATCAAGAGAAAATCAATAGTTCCCTTAAGTTTAGATGAATGTTTTAAGACACAGTCATTCCTATAATAGAAATAAAATATTAAATAAAAATATCTCAAAGTTCAACCAACGAGATGTGTAGTGAACGACTATTAAAAAAACTTGACGCGTCAAAAAATTAAAGAAGTAAATATCTATTTAATAAAATTCAAAAGTTAATTATAGCATCCAAACAAGAACATCCAAATTTTGATTATATTACGAAATCCAATCCAAAGATTAAAACCAAATTATAAAATATACACAAGTTCCCATGCATTACACGGGCTAAATAACTAGTTTTGGTATAATGTGTCAAACTTAGAAATACACCTAATGTTTCTTTATTCGCAAATTAAATGGAAAACCTATAGTAAAATTAACTTGTAAACCCAAGGAATTAAGAAACCACCAAGGTTTTGACTCAAAATGGGTAGTTTATGCAACAAAGATTTTCTACATATATTTTCTCTTTATACAAATTAATTTGCAGTTATGGACCTATTTAGGTCTTGATATTGGTATGACACATTCAAGTCTATAATTATCTATGTTTTGTCCTCTAATATTAAGCTTCTTTTATCTCTAAATAAATTCAATAATCTTTCTTTAATGCTTTAATTTTACCTCATAAGAAAAAAAAGTCATTATCAATAAATAATTCTAGGGCATAGTATTTTGAATATGGACTATGGAGACATGTTAATAGGTGTTATAATATGGACTTAATCTTTAGCTATGTAACATGGACACTCTATATCCGTATCGGACACCGACACCCGTACCCGTCTCTTTGGCCTTAGACGACACATTCTTAACCATCTCTATTCTTACCTCCTGACCAGTTTGTTCAGTCATATAATTTCTTACAAAATTTGGAAAACTGTTGTCATGCTCTAGCTTGATTTCTTATTTCTTTCTCTCGTGGTCTTTGTTTGTTTTTTAGCTTGTTTTTTTACTAAATCTGAGAAGTATAGCAACTGCTTTGTTAAAATATAATTTTCTTTTGTTAAGTCTGAAGCGTGTTGTTTCGATACTGGACAACTCTTATAAACAATGCTCGGAGGCACATTCGGAACTTTGAAAGAGTAGGGTTTTTTCTCCCGGTTTCCAGAATTGGAAGACGATTTCTTTTTCGAGTTAGGAGAACGATTGTTGTGTACCTTGGTAGTGTTCTCAAATACCTAATTGAAGAGATATGTTTTCCCAAGATCACTGCAAAAAATATATAGTACATGCGACAAGTAGTATGTTGGTAACTCACATGTTATCTTTCTAGAGTTAGTTAATGAGGATAAAGTATTTCAGTTGGTGGTTGCTTAGGAATAAGAAAAGAAAATGAGTCCAAGCCTCCTAGGTACATTATATTCATATTTGGATTGTCATGCACTCGCTCTATGCTGATGAAGTTGATAATGCACTCGCTCTAGGTACGATGATAAAAGAATGATTTATTGTTAATATGTTGTATGCAGATGTTTGACCGTGCAGAAAGAAAAATGAAAGAGAGGTCGAGGAGGATGAGAGGGGTGGACCTTATTAATGGAATAAGAGAAGATCAGGAGCTTGCTAAACTTTTTGTTGGAACCATTTTCCCAAAGGCATCAAAGAGCTTTATTCAACTGTAGACATTAACAACATAGTCAGTCTATCTGCAAAAAAGGTATGTATTTTAGTTTGTCAACAATGTAGCTAGAGTTTAATCGTCAATCTTAAATTGTAAAACGGTTTGTACTTTAGTCTATCAACAACATGTTTACCAAAAATGAAACAACATTCGACCTTTTTAATGTTTGATATGCCGATGTGAATCTCATGGACTGTAAGAGATCTAACAAACCATACATCAGTTCTAATATGTGTGAAAAATAATATTAGCTTAAAAAAACCAAACTGAAATGAATAGCGACAATTCAGAAAAATTAGGCAACTACCATAGGAAACAAATAGGGGGAGTATAGTCTTAGGCCCAATCTCAGCTTACTCTGTAAGAAACAAATTGCGTTAAATATTTGATCAAAATTTTGGGATGCGAGATTTTAGGATGGCATAAGATTAAGAACACATAAATAACATTTAAAAATCATTAGTCATTCAAATGCTTATACATCAAACACATATTGAGATTTGAAGAAAATATTTCCAAAAACATATACATAAACTCAAAGAGAAAGCTATAAGACTTTTTATAAAGTAGTTCAAGGAAGTGTTATTAATTCCTCTTAAACCTTCGATCACAGTGGACACAATATTTAAAAAAAAATGGACGAGATAAGGAATATGATCTCTTGTAACTATTGCCATCGTTAGGAACTAAACACGAGTGATGAAGCATGGTCACTGGTGTTAAAAAAAAGGCATTGGTACGTGCTAAACATTTCAATAAATGTGTCTTGAATGGAACCATGGTTTTTTCTTCCACAGTTGAAAGAAACACCTAGACAAAAAGACTCAATATAAAAACACAAAATATTCTTCCTCGAGTTGAAAAGATCACTTAAACTATGACTACGTAACCATTCTAGATATTATAGCTCACTGTTCATTACTCATAGTCGCTAAAAGTGTCGTAAGGGAATTTTAAAGACAAATGATAAATTACCTACGGAGTTCAACAAATATATTGGTATTAAATAATGTATGAACTCAAGAATATCAAGTAATAAAAAATTACAATAAAAAAAGTGATAACACACTAAAAGAAAATAGAATTTATATACTCAATAAATTTTTGACATAAACAAAGTAACCACTTACTACAACAATTCGGAAATGTTGTGAAGGAAATGGTGTAAGGAGGAAGGTTTCTAAAAGACCACATGAGAAAAATGTTTTGGTCCCCATTGAACTTTGGCAGCTTGAGAACAACTGGGATTATGTGATGTGAAATTGACTAAGATCTATGCCTTTATATAAAGAAGTTGGTTTTGTTAATTATTGAAGCTTAGTTTAAAAAGTCACTCAAAATGGAATCATTTCACATGATTGGAAGTGGAAGGTATGTTATGCAGAGGTTTTTTTTTTATCCTATCTAACAACAACTTACACAGACAAGTATCTCGAAATTAGTGGATGGTTTAGAGGAAACCCGACAGTACACACATGACGCGAATAACGTTAGAGTGGGGAAGTTGCTTATTTGCGAAACTGCCAAACAAACCTTATTCTTTTTAGTTTTTACACAGCACTTGAAAGTTGAAACAGTTTTAACTTTCAATCTGTAACTGTAACCAAACAAACCCTCTTCGATCTCTTATCAAGATTCAAAAAGTCTCAATCGTTCTCTCTCTCTTCGAAATCAAATAACTGTTTCAATTCTACTGAACACGCATGATTGGCGCCAATTATTTCTCTCGGAATCTTAATTTTGGCGCCAATCATAATCATCGAGATCGCAACTTTCCAATTGTTGAAAATCCAATTCATTTCAGTTCTAAAAACATGTCTGGTATCAAATTAGGGTTTGGTTCAAAATCTAGTGTGATGGAAGTTGGAAAGAATAAGAATAAGTTTGATTTGAGTAAAATAGTGAGTTTAAATTGCTTGAAAGGTGGGAAGAATAAAGTGAAACAGAAGAAGAACAAGGAAGTGAAACTAGAAGTGGAGAGTGTTCGTGGTGGTGGTGGTAGGGTTGAAGAAGAAGAAATTTGGGATGCAGAAGAAGTTGCTGAAGTTGGGCATTACCCTGAACATCTCGTCATTATGGTTAATGGTATTATTGGAAGGTTTGATTGAAGCTTCATTTTCTTATTTCCCTTTTGATAATTTGTTTTCTATAAATTGATTATTGGAAGGTAGTATTATCATTCAAAATTGTGTTGAAAGTATTGTATTGTATTGATATTGATATGGTTTAGTTAGCTTATCTTCATGTTTTGTGTATTTTTACATGTTTGTCTATAGTGCGGAGGACTGGAAATATGCGGCAGAGCAGTTTGTTAAGAAGCTTCCTGACAAAGTCATTGTACATCGTGAGTTTTCTATTGTTTCTCTTTCCATCATTAATTGATTTCATTTTTCTTTACGAAATATTGAAACATAAAGAAAACATTTGTAAAAGAATGGAATAAGGGCAATTTGAGAATTGCTTTTGTTTAAATTTGAATTCATAATAATATATTTGGTTGGAGATCTTCCAAGCCAGTCTTGTACAGGTCAATCTTTTATTCTTTTAAAATCCGTAATCAGTATGAAGCAGGTTAATTACACGACAAATTGTCAGCTTTCTGTTTCATGAACTCTTGCAATTTGAAATTGATTCTTCAACAAGTGTAGAGGAGCTGTGTGTCTTTCATTCTCTCAGTGATGAAAAATATGTCTGTAGTTTTCAAAGTTCAAAATTTGGGAGGAAAGTTCAATTTATCTTCCTGCAATGTTTGAAATGCCAATCTCATCGTATAGTGATTCTTTCTATATCTTAAATATTGGTATAGGTAGCTGTGGGATGTGATGTACAAAAGTTGTGGTTCTGTCAACCTTAAGAACCACAGAATTAAAATTTTCAAACCTTTGCTTTCCAGTTCCTTTTATTGGTGGTATTTCACATATATACAAAAGTAATTTCCTCGCACCAGTTTCTTTACTGCAGAAATCAAACGATGTATTGATCTTTCTTTGTGGATCTGATTTATGTTTAGAACTTAAGATTTAGGACTCACTAGTTTTTTTTTTTTTTTATATATATATATATATATATATTTCCATCCTATTACATTTCTTGCTTTTTTATCTATCATCAGCATCAGTAAGATCTTCATCTTTTGTCTCATGTTGCATTATTTGAACCATTATTATATGCAGCCATAAATACATATTTTCAGGTGAAGTATATCATGGTATGATCATGATTTAATAAAAGAAGAGAAGGGATTTCTTTTGACCAGTCTTTCAACACAGGCAGTGAACGGAATTCATCAACATTGACTTTTGATGGTGTAGACTTGATGGGGGAGAGACTAGCGGAAGAGGTACTTGATATTAATCGTGTTCTTTTCGTACTTCCACTACAAATGTTCCTGCTGTTTCATGATCATTCATGTAATTCCTAACATTCTGAACTTTCTTCCCTTTGTTTATTTGATTGTGGAATCTTAAGGTTTCTCTTTTCACTTGTGAATTTTTTTGAATAAGAACGTAACTTGTGTATTAAAATTTAGGTATTATCAGTTGTCAAACGTAGGCCTGGGGTGCAAAAGATTTCCTTTGTGGCTCACTCATTGGGTGGCCTGGTAGCAAGGTATGCTATTGGAAGGCTATACGAACCTTCATCGGATAATACAAACTCCTCAGCTCTTACAGGAAACAACTCAAGTGAACAGCATTCAAGTATTTCAATTCTATCACAAGAACACCCACCTGGAGGCAGAATTGCTGGCTTGGAGCCTTTTAATTTTATTACATTTGCAACACCTCATCTTGGTTCAAGGGGAAATAAACAAGTAAGTTCTTAGAGAATTGTTACATGCAGTTATCAATCTGAACTACTTTAATTTATGAATTATCCTTCTATGTTCACTGTTCAAATACATGTGCGTGCTTTCATTAAAGTAATAGCCACTTGTTTATCCATATTAGTCATTAGAGGTTACCTGTTCTCTATCATTTTGTTATTATTTATTTAGTTTTTTCACAATGTATTGACTGAGTCCCACAACCTATCACAATATTATAATGTGCAGGACTTCTAGTTCCATGCCTTATAAGATAATCATTAGAGTTTTGAATATTAGAATCAGGACATCAAGACATATTGTATTTTTTTGAAAGAAGGTGTTTAATTTATAATCAGAATCATTATTGTCAAAGACATACTTAATGAGCATGAATATAAACTTGTATATAGGAGACCTGTAAAGCCAGCCCCTTTTTTCCTTCATTTTCAATCTCATCTCAATAAGAATTGGCCAAATGAAATCAATCTACATGCTTTGCATAGAAGAGACCTGTAAAGCCAGCCCTTTTGCTCCTTAAATTTGAATCTCCCTTCAATAAGAATTGGCCAAATGTGAACAATCGACATGCTTTACATACTTTATAGTTTATACCAGAAAGTAGAAAGTGAAGTATTAAACTGTAGAAGAAAGACCATTGGGTGTCAACGTAGGCTTCATCTCTGTATACACATGGTTTACAGGAATTTGTTGTATATATCTTGAAAAACGTGAGTTTATTTTAAGTAGTCTTATTTCCAATCTCCCGTTTCCCTTTTTCTTCCTTAAACTTGTTTTATACTACAGCTTCCTCTGCTTTGTGGTCTTCCATTTTTGGAAAGAAGGGCATCTCAAACTGCACATTGGATTGCTGGGAGGACTGGAAAACATCTTTTCCTCACTGATAATGATGATGGCAAACCTCCCCTCCTTCTTCGAATGGTTAATGATTGTGATGACATAAAGTTCATGTAAGTTTTGAAATTAATATTAGCCTCAAAGAGACCTTATATTTCGGTTGTGATATCCCTGGTTCATTTTTTTGTCTGCTTGGGTTGGACTGGTTAGACTTGAGTTCAGGCTTAACATGGCCATCCAGACATGAAGGACACTACATAGGCAAACAAAATATATGTAACTCATGCAAGCATTCTAACGTCCTAATTTTTCTTTATAATATCATTATAGTACACGCAAAGAAAATTTCTTTGCGATTTGGGTCTTGGAATTGATTTGAAAGTTAGACACTATCAGACTTATAGCTAATCTTGGTTCGGTCCTAGTTTCTGATTTTGGCTGGGGAACTGAGACCTAATATATGTGTTGGCTTGTCTCCAGTTTGTTTATTTTGCCTTCTTTGGTTGGACTGGTAAATGTTGAGTTCAGTCTTGGCTAGACCATTCAGTTCACACATCAAGGGCCATACATGGTTAAGAAGAACATATAGAACTCGTGCAAGCATTCTTGGATCCTAAAGTCAAATATCTTTCTCTTAATGGTATCATTGTTTTACACACAAAGAATTTTTTCTTTGAACTTTGGATTTTTTAATCAATAGAAACTACCAGACCTAGCTAAATCCAGGTTCGGTTTAGTTGTATATTTAATTTTATTTTGGTTCCCTTCCCCTCCTCTCTCTTGGACTGATTTTATATGTACTTCTTTGCATGGAATTTTTGCACTTGATCATTGACCAGAATAATGAATTTGTTATATTTGTTTTGATAGGTCAGCTTTACGCCCTTTCAAGCGTCGCATTGCATATGCTAATGCAAATTATGATCGTATCCTTTTGAGGATTATTTTTTATAGGATTAATGGCCAGTAGTTTTGCTGTTCTCTTGTATTATGTGAACATTATTTAACAAATGGTCTTTAACTGGTGACGAGATATGGTCGGGTGGAGAACATCATCAATCCGCCGTCAACATGAGTTACCCAAGGTTTGCTTGTTTACGTATGCATACTTCGATACTTTCCTTTTGATATCAACAATGATCTGTTTTGTTCTTAACCAGATAATCTATAAAAAAATTGGCTCATACCCATTTCTTTATTTCTCCAGCATGATCTTCTTGCAAGGCATGAGAAGTACCCACATATTGTATACGTAGAGAAAGAAGCCAGCAATGGAATCTGTAAGGAAGCTTCAACCCATATCAGTGGTCAGGCAGTTGATTTGGAAGGTTTGTCATATTTTTCCATTTTATCAAGTGGTACCTACCACATCTGCTAACTATTTTAAGCAAACATTATATGTTTGTTATAAGAAAGTGAAAACTGATAAATAGGTTGACCTTTTCTCTTCGGAAAAGATGATAGAAGCTTTGTCCTGAATTGAGTAACCTCTAAATTTGAATTCTATACCTTCATCTCTACCACCTTTTTCCCTCACTATAACAAATCCATTGTTTATACAATAATTAAAGCTTTGGAAATAGACTAATTATACCTGCAATGCATTGAGCCAAATAAAAGGAAAAAGCCTTAGAGAAAGGAAAACACCAGAAATGCTTTCATTGCAAATGGTGCCTATCACTAAAGGTGCAAAAAATTATTACTTCTTTCTAAGGACAACACCAAAGAGAATGTTTTGGCACTTCTTCGTTGTTGTTTCGTTTTTCAAAGGAAATTTTGTTGCAGAGTTGCATTGTTAAGAGATAAGTGTACATGCAGTTTTGTTCTTTACTAGTATTCATATTATATGGAATACATGTTAATACCAAGGTCATGGAATGCGGGATATGGTTGCTGTGATATTTTGTTTTGCATCCTAAAGTTTAAATCCTTTGTCCTAGCAATCTAGCATATTTTAGTCGTATGTTAATGTTTGTAAACGACATATTGCTATGCATATAGTTAATCTGTAGGCATGGTTTTGATCTTTGACCTCTCATTTTGTGCTTGCTAATTTTGTCTATCCTACATGACCAGTACTGAATCCTTTTCTCGTTGAAACTTGAAATGGTTCTATTTGAGCTTGAGGCATCTAGTATTGCTGTGTATTTTATTTTTAAATTTGGCAAAGAACATGCAAAATTCTGGTTTATTTCATATGCATTCACTTTCTATCTGTAGAGGAGATGATTAGAGGTCTCACGCAAGTCTCTTGGGAACGTGTAGACGTTAGCTTTCGCAAAAGCAGACAAAGATATATTGCTCACAATACTATTTTGGTAAGTCCGACTACAAAATTATTTAAACTTGCTTTTCTCTGTTATTATTAATTAACGAAGAAATTGTCAACCATCTTTCCTTTCGAAACATTTTCTTGACATACTTTTTTCTATATTTGTGTTCTATTATGTAACCAGGTGAAAAGCTATTGGATGAATTCGGATGGTGCAGATGTGGTTTTTCACATGATAGATAACTTCCTTCTCTAATTCACTTTGGTACAATTTGCAATCTTGATTCAACGATAGGTTAGTATGATTATCTCTTGTAGCATGTACATTGTAGAAGATATTACATATGATGAACGAGTCTGATGCTTATTTGTATAACATTATAAGCTATCCTTGTTATTATCATGCTTCTGATTTATGTATGTGCATGTGTATTTAAAACTCTCCGAGTACATAATATTAGCGTTTATAAGTGGCCCTTTTCAGAGGTATGCACTAAATTTGCAGCAACACCTAACTATGGCTCCACTAGCGAAACTTTGTATTAACGAATCTAAATTTGATTTTGGAGAGAACTGTATGAATATCTAAATTGAAAGTTTACAGTATATTGATTATATAATCCAGGGAGTAACCTATGCTACTGAACAGATCCACTATACTATGTTACAATAAGATCATAACAAAAGAATTCATGAAACCATGTTTTTTTTTTCTTTGGATACCGAGATTTCTTGAACCCTTCCAAATAAGGGACCACATCAATAAAACACACCCAATTTGATATATGGTTCAAAATGAGGGACTAAGCCCAGCTGAATAAAAGCTTTTCTTATAGTCCTTTCAAAGTTTTAGATAGATGTGTTTAGGTTCCTAAACTTTAATTCTGTCTCCTCATTCACAATGGTGAAGCTCTTAGTATAAAAGAGCAGGAACTTTTATTGGTCAAGTCTCTTTTCCTAGGTCTTTGGTTTATTGAATAGTATGGGAATAGTACGCAGACCTCCTCATAGCACATAAACGTCCTCTTCATAAAAGAAAATCTATATAACTTAATTCTCACACTTCCCTTCTCTCTTACCCACTTCGAAATTTCAGACCATGCCAATACTTCCTTCTTTTGAAGACCAACATCAACCTTTGTCATGAATGATAGCCAGATAGTGAAGCAGGACTAGCTTGGTTATTTTGAGGATGAGTGACTAGAGAGTTCTTTGATTAACGAATTATTCTCTTTTTCTCCTCCAAACTGCAAAATTTGAAATGAACAACTTTATTAGCCTTTGGAATCTCCTGGATGCTTTTATGTTCTATGCATGTTATGAGAGGGAAAATGGATATCTTGCGCACTTACGCTTGAACATTCTTTCAGCAGCCTTGATAAACTTTGGCAGAACTGGGCATAATCCTCAAATCAAAATCTATTTCCTTACACATCTAATCGTAATGAATTCAGAAAACAAAACCTCATACCTCTTTGTAAACTGTTAGGTCTTCTTCTGAATTTGATATTTCTACTACACAATTTGTTGGAGTCACCTCAATCACCTTAGGTTTCCAAATATTGCATGAGAGATCTTGAAACATTTGATATGCTTGTTGCATCATAGGAGCAGTGTTAAGAATAAATTTACCTCTGCTGATAAGTTGAAGTATGATCTGCTACATCTAGGCAACGTATGTATGTGATGAAGTTTCACCTGATATGTGTCACGGAAGACCAGATTCAGATAATGATAGGGATTATTGATGAAGTCTGAGAATGATTAATCAACATATGTTCAAAAATTAGACAAACATCACCTTGGAGTTGTTCAATTTTTCAACGGAAAGGCCTGCATTCTTTGCAGCAATCTCAATTTTCTCTATTGTCTCATTAATTGGATGTTTGGATCCAATCTTTGATCTTCGTTTTTCCTCATTCTATAGGATCAACGATGATTTACATTACTTCAGAAATCTAATTAATACCAATTGGAATAGAAATAATTAAAGAACGAAGAATAAATCGTGTAGGAAATGAATTTGGAATGGTGATATGGTACATACCTTTTTCAGAAAGAGCCCCGATAAATCAAGGTCATAAGACATTGCTATCAGCTGGAAAGCATTAATGAAACTTGGGCATCTGGATTTTTCTATTTCTGTAGTCTTCTCCTGCAGTTTTGATTGTCGTAAACAGGTCATGACTTGCAAGACTATATCAGATGGAATAAAATAAGGGATGTTTTTACCAATGTACAATTGAATGCAGTCCCCTTGTCTTTTACGTTGATGTGTTCAGTTGAGTCGATGGCTTTATGCGATTTATAGTTTATTTGAAACCACTCGTCTTCAAGGATATCTGCTACTGTCATCCTCTATTCAGGAGAAAGCTGTTACAAAGTATATAATAGCAGGAACATGTTGTTGATAGCAAAGTTTAAAAGAGTACCCTGCTTGGAATTGGATTGAGAATCTTTAAGATTAGGCACCTTTGGCTCGCTGTAAACCACTTAGGAAAGGCATACTTTGCTCTGGATATCTTCACATGATTATGAAGTCAACTACTAGAGAGATTACTGATTCATAAATCAATGCAGATCTCAACTCTTTAGATAGTTACCTTCCTATATAAGTTCCATAGGTTGCAATCGTGGAAGGGTAGATAGCCAGCTAGTAATTCAAAAAGGATTATTCCACAAGACCAAACATCTGCTGCAGCCCCATCATACCTCTCATGTGCAATAACCTATATTAACAAGAAAATGAGCAACTAACATTAAGCTGGGAGCTTCTTTGGCCAATTAGTTTGATAAAAGAAAGAACTGCTTACCTCAGGGGCTACATAACTTGGAGATCCACATGAGGTAGATAGTAATTCTCCAGGCTGTTAATTCCATGGAGTTTTGGTTAAATGAAATGGTGGGGAGTTGCATCGAACTTCGAACTAAGGTAAAATCATGTGCAGATCTTACTTCTTGGATTGCACTCAATCCGAAATCTGAAACCTTTAGATTTCCTCGGCCATCTACCAACAGGTTCTCGAGCTGTTTATCAAGTATTGTACAACGCAAACATATATCCTTCTCTTGAGTTGCAGAAAACATCAGAGGAGATGAAGATGCTAACCTTCAGATCTCTGTGATACACATTTCTGCAATGGCAGTAGTCCACAACATCAATTAACTGCTGGAAGTATTGTCTAGCTGCTTCTTCACTCAATCGCTTGAGGTAAGTCTGAAAATAGTAGAATTTTAGAAACTAACAGGAATAATACATTTTGCAGAATACAAATGTAGATGAGCGAAAAAAAATAAAATAGTTGAGCTAACACACAAGCTTGTCTAAAAGCCGTCCGCCAGGAACATATTCCATTACGATGTAAATCTTTGTCTTGGTGCCAATAACCTGAAATAGAAATTTCATTTTTGATATTGTTATCCCAAGAGTTGATATAGTTATTTCTCCACCTATCTAGACCAACCTCATGTATGCCTACGATGTTGGGATGATGCAGAAGCTTCATTGTACGTATCTCTCTTTTTACCTAGAAACCCAAGCTCAGTGTAAATATATAACAGTGGGAATGATGGTACTGATTGTCTAAGATAAATAACTACCTGGTCCTTGAGATTGTTCTCCATTATCATCTCCTTGTCAATGATCTTAATCGCAACTTTCTGGTGTGTTTCAGTGTTCATGGCTAACTTCACCTTCGAGAAGGTGCCTTCTCCTATAGTTGTACATAGCCGGTATTTGCCTATGCTGGTAGAAACTCCCATCCTTGACAAGTGTTGTTAAGCTCTTCACCTGGTCTGATTTTGTACTTAGATTTGTTCACTTTGCCTTCCCAACTGTGATTCGCTGTTCTCCAGAGCTGTAATAGTAGTTTTCTGTCTGCGAAAAAAATTGCTGGTTGAGAGGATGACTGTTTGTTGGGGTTGGGAAGCTGAGGAACGTGTTTGGAATGGAAGATTGGCAAGTGCTAACTGCTAATCTGCATCACTGCATATCCTATATTTGGCACCATAATAGAAAATCACAATTGTAAACAGATTAAGAAAGAATAAAAAGCACGCATCGAAATCTATACTGTTATTTTCATTTATTCCTAACCACTGTTCATGAATTAGAATGTATTGTGTGGCCTGATGTTGAATGGTCTGCATCTTACATCTACACTATTTGTAGCAGGTTACATGGATAATGGTAGTAGATTACATAATTTAAGTGATACCATCATTAGCTGAATGACCGTTAAACGCGCCCTTCTGCCAGAGACAAAAGTTGACACAAACTGATGGAAGCTACTCCTCCATTTTACAAGCACTCAAAAAGTCTTGATAGCAACCAGAACTCCAGAAGTTCAGAATTGCAAAATGAACTAGAAATTTTTCTCAATCACCACCATGCCAACAAATTGTGGTGGGCTTTTATAATGGGGGCCCAAGTTAACCATGTTGCAATGAATCTGTATATGAAACGATGGGCTTTTATCCAATGGATCAATACCTACTAATGGACCCCACACTCTTACATTACACGTATGATGTCGTATGTGTAGATTGGTATGGCCACTGCATAATGACGTGGACACTTATCCGAAAGTCTTATCCAATATTTCCTTAAATAAGAAAGAAAATATTTTCTCTATCCTTCAAGGTACACATAACAAGTTTATCTAAACACGTAAACTACCTTTAGATATATACTCGTATCTTGTATTATTAAAGATGATGAAAATCTAACGGTTAAAACAATCTCGTAATATACGCCATAGCAGAATCTTAATGGTTTTTATAGAAAAAATGTATTAATTTCAAATAAATATCAAAAAACGTAAAGAAAGGAAATATTTGTGGGAATTAGTTGTTGATAATGATATCATCAAAGACTGATATTATTTTTCTTATAAAAACAGATTGAGTTGATCATACTGGAACTCAACCCAAATTGCTAGAGAGGTAAGACTCATCATCACTCTTTTTTTTTATGTCTTTTAGTACATATTTTTTTATGCAATTATGATTATTTTATGATGATGGATTGATCAAGTTTCTTGCTTTTTGCTTTTGTTTTATTTGAATTTGAACTTTTTGATAAGTTTAATGAAGAGGGTATCTTTTAAAAGTGACTGGATTAGTGTATAGTAAGTAACCTTGATGATCTCTCTTTGATAGAAAATTTTACTGATGATGGAATTTTTGATGTTTTATGATGATGATTTGATAAATTTTGTTAATTTCTTTTAAACCCTCCCAAACCCATGATGTGAGCTAGGAATGTCTTTGCTTATTGTTTATTTGTGAAATATGTTTCGGTCTGGTTGATTAGGATTTTGGTTTTAAGGAATTTGGGAGATTAATGTGTTTATGTGTTTGCAGAGGTATTCTGTAAAAAGGTAGAGATGATAGCGAGGAATATCCTGCTGCTGCTACTTTGTTCCAATGTCTTCTTAGCAGCTGTAAGTCTTAAGTAACTCTCCTTGTGTTGTTTGAATTTTTCCTGTTGTGTCTTACTGTTTTTTTAATGAGGGATATTTGCTTATTTGCGTTCCTAGATTGCCACTGCTCCACAAACATGTCCTGCTGATGCAAGTAGCGGATGTGGTGATAACTCTTCAGGTGAATGGGAAGGAGAATTCTTCCCTGGCATACCAAAAATTAAATATGAGGTAAAAGCATTTAGTCATCTCTCAATTACGGGTATTGTTTCTTTGTTCTGCAATACACTTGTTTTTAAGTGCTCTTTTCATCACAATATGTATTCTTGTGTAGGGTCCTTCCAGCAAAAATCCACTTTCGTACAAATGGTACAATGCCGATGAAGAAATCCTAGGGAAGAAAATGAAGGTTTGTTTTTACTTACTATCTTTAACTTATGTATGCTATACTTCCAGACTATTACTGACAAAAGCAATCAATTACTGTAGGATTGGATGAGGTTTAGTGTTGCATTTTGGCACACATTCCGTGGAACAGGATCAGATCCTTTTGGTGTACAAACAAAATTCTGGCCATGGGAAGATGGTACAAATTCAGTGGCAATGGCCAAGAGAAGAAGTAAGATAAAAGTGTGAGACTTTTCAACAAAAAAATATTGGCATATACTATACGAAGCTAACTTATGCTCTTCATTCTTGGTACAGTGAGGGCAAATTTTGAATTTCTGAATAAGCTTGGTGTGGACTATTGGTGTTTCCATGATAGGGACATTGCCCCCGATGGTAAAACCCTAGAGGTTTGTGAACATTCTCAACCACTTGCCTGTTTCGTACTGTTTTTACTTCTACTACAATTTTTTTGGAGTGCAAGCTAAAGTGCTAAACTGTTCAATATGATAAAAATAACTCTATCAAAGGATTCCATGAGTGTAGCTTTTCTAAGCTTTACATACCTTTCTAGTGATAATGTGCTTGTTCTCTGTATGTTTGTATAGAAAAATGAAGTGATGCGAAAATCTAGATTTATCTTAGTATACTGATTCATATGGTATATTCATGTTTGGCTCAGGAATCCAATGCAAACTTGGATCAAGTTGTAGCCCTTGCAAAAGAACTTCAGGTAATTTCAACCTGATGAATTGTCTAGTAGGTGGATATGTAAATCTGTCTAATAAGTTTACTTGACAATGCTCGATACACAAAGTTCTTGTGGCACTTTCTTACTTTTAGATCTTAAAGTATTATGTGTTTGTACATAGATATCTGCCATATACGATATACTGATCAAAATTGGTCATTGGGTGCAATGGAAGTAGTGGAAGGGAGATGTATATTATTGCAGTCTGAGTCTTGTTTTTTTATGTGGTGGGAAAATATATATCATAAGTCTTGAACCATAGGGTGTTTGGAAGCCTATGTGTTTGGCAATGAGGGATGTTTATGACCCATGATTTTTTGTCCTTGATGTTTTTCTTTTCATATGTATATAGGGTAAGAAGATTCGCCCATTGTGGGGCACAGCTCAATTGTTTCTGCATCCTCGCTATATGCATGGAGCTGCTACTAGGTATATGTTATGCATATTCCTTTTGCATATTTCAAAACTGTTGCCTTGTTTAATCCCGAATGTTCACAATTGAATACAAATTTTCAGCTCTGAAGTAGGTGTATATGCCTATGCTGCAGCTCAAGTCAAGAAAGCAATAGAGGTAGCTATCGTGTTGCATACAATGCTCTGCGTTTAAATTACTTGTTTACACATTCTTACTCCTAATTTCTTCTACAGGTGACACATTTTCTAGGTGGTGAAAATTACGTCTTTTGGGGTGGAAGGGAAGGTTATCAGACTCTCTTGAACACAGATATGGGAAGGGAGATTGATCACTTGGTAGGGACTGATTGCATCTTACTTTGTATTGGATGTCCAACTAGTTCATATTTCATACAGTTAGTGTGTTTTATCAATAATATATATTTTACAATTATACCTTGGATATGCCTTTTCACCGTTTACACTCGTATACTTGTACTTATCCTTTGTTCATGATCTTTATTGTATGGGAAAACGTACGACTATGCCTTGTTTTGTATATAACTTTGAACACAAGTGTTTTTCCTTGACAGGCAAGGTTTCTTCAAGCAGCTGTTGCTTACAAGAAAAAGATTGGTTTCAATGGTAATCCCTTGTTTATTGTTGCAGTTAATGAACATTGTTGACGTGGAATACAATAACAATTGTTACTTTTTATATCACAAAAGAGTAGTAAGTTATTTGTTAGCTGAAATCTGGTTGGTATACTTACCTGGACTAAGTTTTTGACGGGGCCTCTACTCCCAACCCCCAACCCCCTTTCCTTTATTTTTATTCGCATTTCTGAATCAGTTCATCACAATTACTAATGACCAAATTTGTCTCTTCCTCCTTATGCTGATAATCTAAATTTACTTTCAGGGACTTTATTGATCGAGCCCAAGCCGCAAGAACCTACAAAACATCAGTATGTGATATTTTGAGCTTTGTTTAGTTGCCGCCAATGCTTTCCATGTTTTCTTTGTTCAGATCATAATGTGGTCAATTTTGTTTCCGCAGATATGATTGGGATGCTGCAACCAGTATTGCTTTTCTGCAGAAATATGGTCTATTAGGTAACACTTCTTCTAATAAATATCTTCTTGTATGTGTTTGCAAGTTTTGATATTTCTGCAATATATGAAGCTGTGTCTTTGTATGTTAGTGTTGCCGTTTGATACTTTGATGTCAATTTTGCCTTCTCATTTTTCGTTATTGCCGTCGTTTTTTTAATAACCCAAGTCCTCTTCCGTCATTCTTCTGCAAGTGTTTCCATGCTAACACTTCATTAGTCCACTAATGATTTGATGTAGTACTTACCAGCAATTTCATATTAGCAATTTGGTTATAACGACATGTTCAATGATATTATTTATATCATTATCTATTCTGTAGTTTATCACCCAAAATTTTTCACTACCAAAGAAGACAAAGTATAGTATCAAGAAACGATAACAGGAAAAAAAATAACAAGACGACTTTGTAAGCCTATTGGTTTGGAGGGTGTTACAGGGTGCTTGTGTTTTCGCTCACAAATAGAGTTTTAATAGCATAAAAATATGAAGTCATATTACCAAGAGGGAAGTTTTTTGTTGTTAGAAGACGAAAAAAGTAACATTTTTTAACCGTTACAAGTGCCGATATATTTAACTTACCTATTTAGGTTATGTATGCTTGGTTTCTAGGACTTGGATTTCTTCATGGTTAGTCAATATCTTCTATCTTCCAGGCTTGCTTTCTGCTCCATTTTCTCGATGTGGAGTATGATCCTGTTCATGGTTAGTCAATATCTTCTATCTTCCAGGCTTGCTTTCTGCTCCATTTTCTCGATGTGGAGTATGATCCTGTTCCATATTCTGTGGGGTCTTTCATTGGAGGAAGACCATAAGATTATTATCAATTCTTGTTGACAATCTCTTCTCTCCCTTTCCTTCTCTTTTCTATAGGACAATTTATATCAGTCACCCTTACGACACTAGATATGTTTTTCTTAGAAATTTAATTTTACAAAAACAGGGATGTTCTCTCAAGAAATTTTATTTGGGCATCGTTATTTTGATATTTTCTTCGTTACACAGCATAACTGAAAAAATTACAAACCTATGAGGACTATGAACAAACTGGACATGACATAGCCAATTATGGTTGAATAGTTATAACTTTTAAGACGCCAGGCTAATTAACTTTGGAGAGCACAGTTGCTGCAACGAGTGGATTTGGGGTGAAGTATCATAATGTAAATTAAGGAATTGAAGTGGGTTTCAAGGATCAATAAAAGTTAGCGAAAATACCGATGTTCCACTTTAGTTAGACTTGGTTTGACTGATATGGTGGGCTTTCTTTGTATTTGTACTTGATATAAATATATTGAATAATCTGTAATTGTTTCTGTAAGAAACCGTTCTGAATGGAAACATGGTAAATGCCTCCTAATAGGCATTATGAGTTTGTAGAAAACAATCCATTCCTTCCATTCAGAAGGCAAATAATTTGTGCTTCTAGAAATGGTTCTCTTATTTTATTTTCTTCAATAATTTTGATGAACCTTGCTATACTGATTATGTGTCGTATTTAATAGTTTGTCTTCTTGATTTGCAAATATTCAGAATAAGCTACTCTGAGTTCATATAAAGTGAGTGAGTCTAACCAAACTTTCCGGTTTCTCTTTCTTTTTGCAGAAGAATTCAAACTCAATATTGAGTGCAATCATGCCACCTTATCAGGGCACAGGTATTCCTTTAATGGATGTCTTCATTTAATCACTTGTCTTATAAATTGGTGTACTACGAAATCCCACTGATGCAATCTTGAATTGTATTAACTATTTTGTAGTTGTCACCATGAACTTGAGACTGCAAGAATCAATGGGTTGCTGGGTAATATTGATGCGAACACTGGAGATCCTCAAATTGGTACTGACTTGTGACTCATTGAAATATAATTGAATAGATAATGAACTTGATGTGTGAAAGAGGTTGATTAATTGTTGGTGCTTCTGCAGGTTGGGATACAGATCAGTTCCTTACTGACATAGGAGAGGCAACAATGGTCATGCTCAGTGTGGTCAGAAATGTGAGTAACTTAACGAGGCCAGTGTCTTAATTCTTCACTTGTTCACTGACTCGCACACTTCACACTAACAACAATCTTTCCTCTACATGCAGGGAGGGATTGCACCTGGAGGATTCAACTTTGATGCCAAACTGTTAGTATTTTACTCAGTGATCTTATTAGGATCAATCTTAGCTGCTACGAAAATATTTGTATGTTGGTGTATTTACATTATTTTGATGATTGGGTTGTAGACGAAGAGAGAGTACAGATGTTGAAGATTTGTTTATTGCTCACATTTCTGGAATGGATACTATGGCTCGTGGGCTCCGAAATGTTGCTAAGTTGATTGAGGCAAGTGAATTTTCCGTACACTTATATTGTATGTGGTGGTTGTACTAAATTTATTTACTCTAGTGAATTGTACTCTCCTTGAATGTAGGATGGTTCTCTTGCCGAGCTTGTCCGCAAGCGTTACCAGAGCTTTGATACAGAAATCGGAGCACAGATTGAGGTTTGATTCGTGTTTATTTTACTTATAGAAGCTATATAGTTACCTTGTGTGCAGTTTGTATCTATTGAATTGAGTAGGGATATATGTGTTTTAATGTGATGTAGAATGTTGTTTCAAGAATGTTTGTCCTTTCAGTTATACCGATACACATACTCAGAGTCTCTGACATCAGGAATGAGGATGCATTTTTTTTTCTGTTGCTAGTGTCTTGCCAGTGGCTAATAGGTTTTTTGTTCTGGTAGGCGGGTAAGGCTGATTTTGAGATCTTGGAGAAGAAGGCTATGGAATGGGGTGAACCAAAGGTTCCTTCTGCAAAACAGGTGATTTGGATGATGAAAACCTATCATTTGAAAGAATATATAAGTAACTTTTTTTCTTTATGCATCCCTTGGCTGATTGGAAATTGGTTGCTATGTTACAGGAACTCGCTGAGATGATTTTCCAATCTGCGCTATAGAAAGGATAGGTGATAGAAGATGTAGATACGAAGAACTAGTGCTGAAGGACCATGTAGCTTCACTACTCTGACAATAATAGTAGGCTTGCAGATAGATTCAGTGAGGGAAATAGATGGATCATATCGAGAAATTTGTAATAAATACAGTGAACTTAACGTTTTGCCCAGAGGATGCTACACTGGATGGGTGATGGTTATCTTATATATTATGCTTACTGTCATCAAAGTAAATTTTGCTGTTGCACCGTGAAATCCACACTCCACAGATAAACCACTTATATGTTTAGTACTTTAGTGTAAAAAGGATGTCACTTGAGAAAACTTGGATGTAGTACCAAATTTCCTCTGACATTGCAAACCCAAACATAGTTGTGTGATAAAAACCATAGATGGAGAAAATTGACAAAATAATTAATATTGTCTTTTTATAAGCTAAGAGTTGGAGAGTAGAGAGAGTTCTCAGGTAACATTCAACAAAGAGTTGCGCGAGTGAAAGAGGTATTGAACCAAGGTTCTTGGTTAGATCTTGGGGGTTCTTGTAATATTGGGGCCGGATGCAAGTGCGACTGCATCCCCCAAGAGCCGCCCCTGACCTTAATAGAACTTCTTCTTCACCAGGAAACAAAACATAGATTCTCTCACTAATATATTCTATACCTAATAATATTCTTCCCAATTATAAT
This sequence comes from Aquilegia eximia, assembly GCA_023053565.1. Lineage (NCBI taxonomy): Eukaryota > Viridiplantae > Streptophyta > Magnoliopsida > Ranunculales > Ranunculaceae > Aquilegia > Aquilegia eximia. Next base: position 12,629,608 of record JALIGU010000007.1, read on the forward strand.
CGCGATATTGGTTATGATTCAAAGTTATATATCATTGGTGGTTATTATATCTTGATAAACATCATGATGTAAAACGTTATGCAAGATCAAAGGCTTTTGTTTGTGATACTTCATCTGGAAATCGTGTTTGGAAAGAATGTAGTTCTATGAAGTCATATAGGAAACCATATGCTTGGACAGTTGGATACCGAAGTCCAAATCCGATGCTACAAAGAATATAATTTCCAAGCGCATCCTTGTGTATATATATAAGTTGTACTATCCGCAGAATAACAGAGTCAGACCCTAAGAACATTGGGTTACGATGGTGAAGAATTTGGATCTACGAGCTTGTTCTAATAAGAAAATTAACAAGGAAATTTTAATTATTCGACGAAAGAAGATAAACAACTCAACTATCACAACATCTTTCATTAAAGAAGAGGACGAGGACGAGGACAAAGTATTTAATGGAGGGAAAGAGTTATTTATCTACTTGAGTATTCTCAACAATGGCATTTTAGCATGGTATAAACTAGATCCTAATGGGACTTTTGAAGGTAACCAAACACAGATTCTCTCACCAATATCTTCTATTTCTTATAATGTTCATTATGTTTTGTTTAGTACCTGGAACACAGTCATGGCAAAGAAAGAATTACCTGTCAAAAGTGTTAAAACTTCTTCAACCTACAGTGAAGAGATAAGTAAGGCAAAGCAAGGACAACATTTAAGAAGGGAAAGAGAATGAGCACAATCGATGCTAAATTCAATAATTGAACCTATGTAAGTTTTTTAATTTTATGTAATTATATGAACAATAATTTTTATTATTTATAATATAAAATATTGATGCTTATAATGTTACCTCTATGGCAGTGATACAACTTCTCAAACAAAGTCATTGGAATCGAATTTGTCAAATGGAACTGAAGAGATAAGTAAGGCAAAACTAGGTCAACGCATAAGAATAGAAAAGGAACGAGCACAATCAATGCTAAATTCTGTAATTTAACTAATGTAAGTTTTACTTATTTAATTTAAATCTATTCCAAAAACATTGTGACACAGTTTGATTCATATCCGGTGTGAGCGTTAGAGCATTAAATATCATCTTATTTAATTTTAAGAACTCAATATTGTTTTTCCCAACATTTTGTAATAGTTTTTGAGAACTTAATCTCTGCAATTAGTCTTTATCAAAGCATTAGTATTGTAAGAGTCATAATAAGAAATACATTGTAAAACCAAATGAGGTTCACCAAATCACCAAAAAGAGAGAGATGGTCGCATTTTCCACCCATTTTAATAAAAGAGACCTTCAGCAAATTGGTGAACAGTGGTGCGTCTGTCATAAATCATCCAGGAAACCAGTTGCCTTATAGCCTTCTATAGACAAGCCTTTCAGATATTAAATTGGTTTCAGAGTCTCTAGGACATCAACATGAGTTTCTTCTCCGCCCCCTTCTATTTCTTGTTCATTCTAGACAAGTTTCAATTATTTAAAGTTTGAATTTTTCCTTTAAGTTTGTCTGTACCACTCTTCACAATTTCAAGATTTTAAATAGCAAGCTTCTCTGTAAGACACTTCAGTCCAATCAACTCATCATTCAGTTTTCAACCTGCAATTATGTCAAGAATCAGAAGTGGGAGACTTAAAACTTTAAGCCAAAAAATCAACAATTTATTTAAGACTCCACCTATTCCCTACCACATCTCAGGTAAGTTTTTTTTTTTCTTCTTCTTAATATTCTTGGTGGATTATAGAGAATTGATCTTACTTACATACCTAACTTTATATGCATGCCCATGATTGTATCTATGGTCAATAAAATGCTTGAATGACATGTTTCTTTATGTTCACCTATTGCTTGAATCAATGTTGTATGAAATTGGTGATCTGTATCTGTGTGCAATATTTTAGTAAGGCATTTACTTCCCTTCCATACATAAATCAGGATCTATATTAAGATTTTGATGAACTGCTTTAAAATGCATTTTTTTCAGGTCAACAAGAAGTTTTTCAAATCTTCTGGAACAAACCTTGATATAAGTCTTGATGAATTGCTCACTGGGGTAGCCCATTCGAGGAGTCGAACTAAGAGCGTGTTGGTGGGATGCATGCTAAGGACTACATTGTCTCATATGGTGAATTCATATACAACCAGCTCATTGGCTTACAGACATCTTCAAAAAGCAGTCAGGTTCATGTGCTTCTTGCCCTAGGAGATGAATGTAGCCTGAAAATTTATTTGTTAAATACTTTAAGGTGTATAACCTATTAACGTAGACAACTCACATGCATATTGAACTAAAATTAATCCCTGTTGTGTGTGTATATATATATAATATTATTGGACTCCAGGCTATGGACAACAACAACAAGAGGATGAAGGCACAACAACTGGCTGACAGGAGTGGGATGCATGAGTTGCGTTCCTGCCAAATTTCCGGACAACTAGGATTCTACAAGTGATCAATTGATCCTCTTGGGAGGGGACAACTTCTGGGGTCATTAAACCAAATGATGATGGTGCAGTTGGCTCAAAAGGTTAGGGGTTTGGTGGTGTTATGCGAGATAACGAAGATACTGTCAAGTTGGCATTCCCTGGAGGCAGCTCTGAAAAATTAGTCATCATGCAATAACTGTCTGGAACAAATAAGGTATCCAACCAAACAACAATGCTTATTGTGAATAGCTTATTTGAAAAGATTCGAAGGAGAGCTGTAATGTGCTCATGCAGAAGCCCACACCTCCATATATTTCTTCTAAAGGTGCAAGTCCCCCAATCGATGGATAGGATTTTCGTTATGTAAGATTTCCAAAGAGGAAGGTTCCCGCATTAGATCATTTACAAATAGCTTTTCGAAACTAATCTTCTGCTCAAAAATTTGTACGGCAATATTGGAAACATACATGATAGATGTCCATCTTTGGGGAACCTGGGTAGAACGGGGTAAAACTTATTTCTCTTTATTGATAGATGTCCTTTGGGGAACCTGGGTAAAATTGGTTATAATTTATTTCCCTTTATTGCTTTTTATCAAGTACATTCCTACAATATCATATTATTCTGACAATGTGAATTCCTAATCTTCACAATAGACATATTTCTCTTACTTTTTTTTTCATTGCCAGCAAACAATATTTGGGTATTAGGTAATAGGTACGACCCATATTTTGTTCTCAGTAGTAGAGAATCTGACATTATTTTTAATATTCGCAAATTATGATGTGGTTCTTATAATTCACGCACACTTGACATTGCAAACGCATTCCCACTTGATCAGTTTTATAAATTATGATTCTTTTTTATTGCACTTCATATTTCTAAATGTTTGCAAAACAACTTCTGAATTTCAATTATCAGGAATACAGTAAAAAATTCTGTCTGTTCACTGATTTATGACAGGAGAAGAATGAAAGACGATATCTACGCTCCCCATTATCAATCTCAGTCTCCATTTCTCTCTTCCTGTACCACCGCTGCTTCTTAGGTAATTTTCATTTATACAAATTTCACACCCATGCATGCGTAGCGTAGACTTTTTATGTATGATTAGTTTTATGCTTTGAATAAAAAAGACCTACAAAATCTTACTCTACTAATCAACCAAACTAAGCGTATTTTCTCTGTAGACATAGTTTGTCCCATTACATTTAATTTCAGTTTCTTGGGTTTTATATGTATATGGTATAACTTTGGTTTGAAGGTGCCATTGCAATCCCCAGTTCCTCCTCTGTGTTGACTTTGTATTGAACCAACATAGCATTCAACTGACCATCATATAAGCACGTGTGATTCAGCTTATTGACTGCATTGATCCGATAAACCTCCCTGAAAATATTACAAATAAGAGAAAGAATTCATTACTCAAGAGTAGAATTAAAGACATAGAATTGGAAGATTTGTTATAAACAAAGGATATTTCAGCATCCATACAAAATCCAATGACCAACATATGGAGGACAAGATCACTATTCTTGTCTGCAAATTATGCGTAATGCCTGTAAAAGATGGGATTCAGCACCTCATTACAAAACATTTTGGAAGTGAGATTATAGAGTTGGAAGTAGTTGCTGTAGAGTTGGGATTGAGCAGCTCTTCACACCGAGGAAGTTGCTGCAGAATTGCACTTCATCTTTAAAGATGAGTATTTGGATAATTTTGTTGAACAGTTTGTCCTCCTGAAGTGCAAAGTATCTTACAACATTTACATATGTGGTCCGTCGGTAAACTTCTAGGACATGTATAAGCGTGTACTGTTAAAGTTTAGTTGTTTTGTGTGTGTGCGCGCGGTAAGTCATTATGTCTCAAACAAGGGAATGAAGAAGAAATAAATGAAAAGTTTCTGGCAAATACTGTGGATATTGTATATAAATATTGTGGATATTGTTTTGTTTACAACAGAGATTGTTATTTGATGTTCAGACTTTAAATTTTATTGTTCAGACTTAATACTTCTCGTATCTCTTTTAATAACTTAGGAGGAGAGTTTTTTTTCCTAATGCCAAGCTTTTACCAAAAAAGTTCATTCACTTGGTGTTTATAATACAGTTAATATTACACCTGTCTATGAAAAGAACCAAGGTTAATTTAAGTTTGTAGATCAAAGTTATACAAGATTTACAAATTTAAAACAATATTATCAATGCATTTTACTCAAAACTGTTATAAACTCTCCTAGCTGTTCCACAACACAGATGTAGTCTATAACCTGGACATGCAATATTATTCATTTAATGTGTTGAATATATAGTCAATTTGCCATTGTTCACGATCATTAGAAATCTAGGACGTTGTCCTCCAGCCAAAGAGATGTTTATTTTGATCTTTTCACAGTTGAAAATTTGGAGGAGTGGCTCATAACTTGGCCACCAGGACCATCTACATTGTTTGGATAGAAGGTATGGGACCTCCTTCCATATGCCACAATCTGGATCCTTTTGGAAAAAAGGGAATTGCAGAATCTTTTGTCAAGAGACTCAGACTGTCAATCAAACCTGCAACCAGATTAAGGGAACCATATGGTATTGGTTAGGAGTTTGGGAAGGTAGGAGAAATCATAGGTATCAGGAGATGTTCCTTCATTTGGTGGAGGTGATCACTGGCTTAAGGGGATAACTGGTTCTTTGCTTTTCTGGTTCATGTATCTATTCCTATTGTTGTTGCTAGATTATTTTAAATATAATCTACCACCTTATTCGTGGAACTGGCACAACACAGATTAGCTAAGGTGGTAGCTTATATTTTAACCATATTTCAATTGATTATATAATCTGCCACCCTAGCTAGCAACATGCCTTTCATCATAATGCCATCTACAACTTGGTTTGGATGTACGGTGGCAGAACTACAATAACATCCCCCGATTATGGAGGTTAACTTAAGTCGATAGATCAATGTTATTCAAAGTTTTCAAAAATTAAACCAAAATTTACAAATTTAACACACTATTATTGCATTTTGCTCAACTGTTGCAAACTCTCGTTGCTTCTTGTACTCTACAAATAGTCTACCAACTGATCTTATGATACTGTATTATTCATTTAATATGTTGAATATAGTCAATACGCCACTTATCTAATCATTTAAAATCGAATGGTGATCAGTAAGTAACTGAACTTGTTCACAATTAATAAATTATGTACAAAAGAATTACAAAATTTTAAAACAAATGATAGACAAAATGTTGAAACTAGCGTTGCGAAGCAACGAAATTATGTACAAAAGAATTTCAATTTAAAACAAATGATAGACAAAATGTTGAAACTAGCGTTGCGAAGCAACGGGTACAACTAGTATATATATATAATTTTTTTTTTAATTATATATATGTTATTATACGTTATTTTAAATTAGGTTAGACTTTTTTTTTTATTTTTTGATAAATGTTACTAGATTATATTCAAATATTCAATAATTTAAAAAAAAAAAAATAGGGCCGAGTTTGAATGGTCATATTCAGGCCTCTTATATATATATATATAAAAAGTTATTAAAGCCCAAATCACAAACCTAAAATAAAATCCCAAACCGAAGAAAACCAAATTAATTTAGTTCAGTCCAGTCCGGTTTAGACTTTTAGATAATAATTTTCGGTTTTTAAAACCGAACCGAACCAAACCAGCTTACAAAACTCGGTTTCGATTTAATGATAAAATAGAACCAAACCAAACTGTGCCCACCCCTAACGGACAGACAAAAGATTGAAAGGGAAAAAGGGGACAAACACGAGTTTGAGTTCCACCCGACGACTATGTAGCATCATGGCAGAGGCTGGAAGACACCCGGGTTGATATGTACAAAACAGCGGGCTTCTTAGTATCCAGGCCTACTTGAAATGGTTTTACGTATTCCATGGACAGTTGGATTAGTGACTAGTCCAAATCCGATGGTACATAGAATTTCCAAACGCATACTTATCCAGTTTATCCTTCCTTATATATACAGCAGTTCTACGATCCGCTGAATACACAACAGTTTACGATGGTGAAGAAATTCGATCTAAGAAGTTGTTCGAATAAAATTCTTAAGAAAATTAAGAAAGAGAATGAAGAAGAACTGGAGATTCATTATGTTCCGCGATGCTCAAATTTCAACCAATTTGAAGAACCAGAAACGAAGAAGGTAAAAGAAATTAGTAGAAAATTGGTTCTTAAAAAAAGACGAAACAAGATAAAAACGACATCTTTCATTAAAGAAGAGGACGAGGACGAGGACAAAGTATTTAATGGAGGGAAAGAGTTATTTATCTACTTGAGTATTCTCAACAATGGCATTTTAGCATGGTATAAACTAGATCCTAATGGGACTTTTGAAGGTAACCAAACACAGATTCTCTCACCAATATCTTCTATTTCTTATAATGTTATTCCCAATTATTATCGCACTATTGGTTATGATTCTAAGTTATATATCATGGGTGGTTATAAAACACGAAAAGATCTTGATATTGGTTCAAAAACATTTGTTTGTGACACTTCATCTACTAATACTTGGGAGGAGTCTATTTCTATGAACTCTTGTAAAATTGGCCCCCAGCTCGCAGTTGTAGATGGTAAAATTTTCGCAATTGGTACTCTTCGTTTAATGAATTTTAAATTTAAGCAACCATTTGCTGAAGTATTTGATCCCTCGCTTAATAAATGGACTGCTCTTCCTTCTCTTCCTTCTGATATACATATTTACTGTGTGGCAAACAGTGTATTTGTAAGAGATCAAGATGAGATTATTATATTTCCTTCTGATTATAGTAGTCCCAAACCTCATTATGCCTACCGGTTTAATGTGAAGAGTCATTCATGGGCGCGTTTCTCTGATCCTTTTAAAATACCTGCTGATTGCACAACAAGTTCAGTTGCTGTAGGGAATGTAATATTTAGATTACAAAAGGAAAATCGGTTATATGCCTGTGACATGTCTCACCCTAAACCAATTGGACGTCGTGTTTATGGTTTGGAGAAGGAGATTAAATCGTTTATGTCAAACACAGGGCATCTGTTTTACATTGGGAATGGAAAACTCTGTTTGATCTGGTCTTTTAAATCCAAAGAGCATCGTGATATGAAAGTTATTGCTTGCCTCAAGTTTTGGGTTGGAATGTGTAATGAAAAGCGCCGTTTGGAAGCTGTTATTGACAGATGCGATCACTACTTAGTTAATGGCAGATCTATCCTCCGTGATTGTGTGGCTATGTAGGTAGGAATATCTTTTCCTTGGGTTTATGTATACCATTTTGCTTTATTATTTCTTGCATTGTTTTGAGTCTCAGTATGGTGTTTGTTGTATGATGACTACTTAAGCATTTATATGATTAATTCTTTTTAATGCAATTTTTGTTTTCTTTATTATATGCCATATTATAATCTCGGCATCCCAAAATTTGATCATAACTTCTTCACTGCGGCTCTGTTTTAGTGTGTTAAATATCAGCACTACACAACGAGGCCTGGCAACAACATGTGCAATGTCATATGGCAAGATGGTTGACTGGTCGTGTTGATATTCAACACATCCAAAACAAAGCCCGGGTGAAGAAATTCTGACCGTTCAAAGTCTTGCCCATTTACGTTAGCTGCTACTGCTACACTGGGCGCCGCTCTAGCTTGTTTTCCAATTTCTCGCACTACATCTAAACATCCTATTTTGAGTTTCAGTGCATGATTAGAAACTGTAGTTAAAGTTAAAAAATCACGTTCACATAATGGAATGTTGCAGAAAAGTGGAAGACCCAGAAAGAGCTATATACTATCTTCAGAATCAATAGGTGTTTGGTGACAGAGACCTGACTCCATTACCTGTCTGCATTGATTCCTGGATCAGTCACACTATCTTCAGAATCAATGTAATACTTTATTGGGTCAATTTCTTCATCTTCTGAATCTGTGATTTCAGGCAAAAGCCAAAAGTAGACAAGGAATCCGGTTTTTAACAGGATGAGGAGGATATAACCACGGTGATCCTTGTTTTTTAATATCAAATGCATACTCTGGAAATACCGCTAGAACATCTGGCAGAGCTTATTTGCAGTCTTCCCATCTATTTCAGCACCAAAACCAAATTGCGTCTTACACCATACAATGTAAATTCTCTCTTTTGCGTCTGTTTCACTTCAAGCAACCTCAGCAAATAGTTGAAAGATCTAACAATTCTGGTGAAGTAGTCCTATACATTGTTGTTATGTTGTATGAGGAAACAAATATAGACTAGTCTAAAGGTGCTGTTTGTTTTTTTGTCTAGTAGCTTATAGCTTATAAGCTACTAGTTATAAGCTTGGGGATGGAGCTTATAGTAATCGCCGTCTTTTTAGCCAATTTCTATTAGAAAAGCTTATAAGGCCTTAAACTAGAAGTAAAAACAAACATACATTTGGGTTTTCTAATAGCTTATAAGCTATCAGAACTAGTATAACTGAAAAAACCTAACTACTACATGGATTCTGCACTCATTGTTATCCTATACATTGTTTTTCGCTTGCATTTCTTCAGTCCAGCATCCAAACAAGCATAATATCGTCATGATTTGATAACTGATAGTTTTAGTAATTTGGTCCACTTCACCACTTGATTTGCAAATGCTGCGACCAACTGACCCCCATTTGCAGAGGCGTCATCTACCAAGGACGTAGTTGGTCTTAACAACATCTTACATATCTGAACCAAAAATTCATGTAAGCCAGGAAAGGGCAGCAGGAACACAATATAGAGCAGGAGCCAGGAAGGTAGGCAAAGCTGTCGCAATCTGCAGGTGTACTGTATGTGGGCTCATGGACTATGTATTTTAAGTTGTAGCTGACAGTGCATTGAGGTACGCTGATCAGGGGTGTAACGTTGTTGCTTGAATGGCATCTCAAACGGGAAACACACATATTGGTCTCATCCTAACAAAAACTTGGTTTTAAGGGTAAATTATATCCAGCCCCTGATTCTAGTATAGATAAGTTTGGCCAGAAATGTGTTCGGATTACTTCGGAATGTAAACATATTTAGCAATTAGGGTGGTGCGTAGATTTTATACAGTTATGTTTCAATGCAACAAATGATATGCCAGTCTCTGTTTGACGAGATGTGGTTCACCGTAACGTCGAGAGTAAGATTGTTTACCTTAGACAATGATGCAGAAAAAACAACTTTCCATTTATGGGGTTTGAAGATGGCCATTAATTAATAGATCAACGTAATGCATGTCTTTTGCACAATTTCGGACCGACAACCGGTTAGAGAATCACCTAGCTCCAGAATATTGTGCAGCAGCATGGACTACGTGGATAGAGACAACTGCGATCCACCAAGTTTCCTCTTACATTGCAAATTGCCAATCGAAAATTTGAAATATAGATTTTGCAACCGCACTTAAAGCTGAAGGCTATCCTCAACAATGTTGCCTACCGTGTCTCATGTTTATGACCAGAGATGATTAGGTATTTTAGCTTCCCTACTCTGTACTTTCTTGCCTGTCTCTATGCTGTACTTCCTTGGGAAGGTAAGCAAAGCTGAAGGAATCTGCACGTCTGCAGTTTGTGCCTTGTGGGATCATGAGCTTTATAATTTAAGTTGTAATGCTGGTTGTTTAAGTTCAGTGAAGTAACATGACAGTTCATTGAGGCACGCTGATCAGGGGTGTAATATTGTCGATTGAATGACATGTCAACCGTGAAATCACATATTGGTCTCATCGTAACAAAAATTTGGTTTGAAGGGTCCACTATTTCCTGCCCCTGATTCTAGTATATAGATAAGTTTGGCTAGAAATCTGTTCAGAATGTAAACACATTTACCAATTAGGATGGTGTGCAGATTTTATACATTTCAACACAGCTAACGATATGCCAGAGCGAGGTGTAAACAGACCAGAGAGACTCAGGGTTAAAAAAGCCATGGTCTCTGTTTGACAAGATCTGGTTCACAGTAATGTCGAAAATAAGATTGTTTACCATATAAGTGTTGCAGGAAAAATCACTTTCCATATATAAGGGTGAAGATGGCCCTTAACAGATCAGCATAATGCATGTGTGCTGCACAATTTTGGACTGACAACAAGTAAGAGAATCACCATTTACTCGAGAATATCTTGCAGCAGCATGGAATGCGTGACCTGAATTGAGACAACTGTGATCTACCAAGTTCCCTCTTACATTGCAAAATGCCATCCCAAATATATATTCTTTAACCGCGCTTCTAACTGAATACTATCCTCAACAATGCTTGCCTACAGGCGTTTGATGTTCCTGACAAGAGAATAACTTGCCAGTTACTACAAAATCACACAAAACTGCCAGTTGCCATCATTTGATATTGAAGAAGAATTGGGTGGATCTTTTGGACAAGGGAAATGATAGGTATCACATGTATTTTGTCATGCTCCATTAGAGAAGCTCTTTATAAGTTGTAACAGTCATGTTAACAACTGTAAAAGGTCCACAACTGTGTTGGTTGCTGGTGAGAGTAATAAAAACAGAGCAATGAAACAGACTGAATATAACTTGGATGTCCAAAAACAGCACAAAACAATCTGTAAACCAACCTTTTATCTTAAGATTGATATATGTTACTGAGTTCAAATGCTTTATTTCTGTTTATGCCAGTGGTGATGATTCACGAGTTAATACAAAAACAAGGGCTGTCTCACTCTCAGGATCTAACTTAGTTGGACACAGACACAACAGGTGCCAAATTGCCGAGCTTCAACAACTTAGACTAACATTCATTAAATTTCAAAAATTCATTCTCAGAAGTCGGAACAACTTCATGTAGGATATGGAATGGTGGCTAAATGTAGACGCCACTAATAACAATTCATGTGATTCGACAGGAAATTCTTATGTTGGCACAAGCATCTCATTAGTACAGTCAAGCATTTTACTCAACACACAACTACACAAGGTGTGTACAATCAAGCGAGCATTAAGACCCAGCTCGTGAAAACCATGTCATTTGCTGAAAATAATTGAGTAGTGATGGTGCAAACCATATTAGGCACATAAGCAGATTGGCCAACATTTTTCCACACCCTGGCATATTTGGAGAGACCCAGAAAAGCTATCTATTGCATCAAAAACCCAAAAGAATGAATTAAACATTGTATACCTACCAAGTACCACCACGGCCACACCAGCTTTGAAAGATCTAATAATTCTAATGAAGTGGTCCAAGAAAACATACTTGTATGAGGAAACAAATTTAGATTACTTGTTTGATTCTGCACTCATCATACACAAACAGACCAAAATCTCTCTTTTTTTTTTTCACTTATTACATTCAAGACTACTTTGTTGATTTCCTCTTTTATAAAGTTTGAAAACTGATAGATTATTCTAAATATGGGAATAATGCTTAAATCATATATATAGTTATTACAAACTATTAGCCTATTAAGTTCAACAAATCTAAAACACCATTTCACTTTCTTTACTGCTAAAAACTGCTAAGAAAAAAAAAGGTTACAACAAATCTAGAAACTTTACTATAAATAATCACAAGTTTAAAATGGAAAAACAAAATAAGCTGAGAATTTTCACTTTTATATCTTCATTCATCATCAATCATCATAATCATATAGGAAAGAGTATCAGATTTCATGCATTTAAATTATTGGCATTCATATTCCCAACTTAATTCACAAAATACTCTCTGAAATAAAAATAAAACATTACAAACCCATTAAATGGGAAAAAAAAGTAGAAATAAAAATCCTAAGTTGTTGGGATTATAATCATCATGAAAGAGATTAATTCAACATACCCATTTCTCCATTTCTCATAAAGTTTCGTAGAATCATCAAGAACCCCCTTTGAATTCAATCAGGAAAAAAAAAGAAAATTCAAAATCACCCAGAATGTTGTTGAGGAGGATGGAGTGGGTGATTCTGAATACCATTACTGATTGGAACATTAGGAGGTGGATGCATCTGAGTCTGAGTCTGAGTCTGAGTCTGAGTCTGATTGTGATTGTGATTCTGATTAATAAAAGGATGAAGAAGAAGTTGTGAAGCAGTCCATCTTTTAGCTGGTTCTCTCTGTAAACAACAAGATAGAAAATTCCTAAACTCCCTAGAAGCAGTTGGTGGTGCTTCTGGTGGTGGTGATATACAAATTGCACACATCAAACTAGCCCAATCACCTTGTCTACCAACAGCAAATGGAAATTTACCTAAATAAAATTCCAATATACTTACTCCTAAACTCCAAATATCACCAGCATAACCATCATAAACTCCATGATTTAAATCAGTATTAATTCTTTCTGGACTCATATAAGCAATAGTACCAACAGATGAATTACATGGATCCATAGTTTGAGCAAGAATTCTACTTACCCCAAAATCAGCAATCTTGACTTGTTTTCTTGAATTGATTAATAGATTTGATGGTTTGATATCACGATGAACAATCTTTCTACGATGTAGATAATGAAGACCACATAAGATCTGATGTGATAAATCAGCAAGTGATGGTTCATGATGTATATGTGTTCCTTCTAATGATCCACAATCCATATGTTCTAATAAAACTTGAATTTCACCTGCGTTATCAAACATACCATGACATTTAACTACATTTGGATTATCAACTGTTCGAAGAATTTCAATTTCTCTGCAGATCTGACGACGTACTGAATCCTCGTGATTACCATAAATCACTTTTAATGCATATGATTTTCCTGTTGGTCGGTGACGTACTTTGTAAACGGTACCACCACTACCGCTACCGATTCTTCTTTCTTTATCTAACTCATTAAAACTCAGTGGAGTTGGATGAGTTGAACCGATTGATGATGAAGATGAAGATAAAGATGATGAAGAAGACGACGATGATGAAGATATTGGTGGTGGTAAAGGTAATGGAACAGCTAAAGATGGATCACGTTGAGGAAGAGGAAGAGTTAAATCAGGTCTACGCCTTGGTCGATTTGAGTTGTTGTTGCTGGTTATTGGTCTTGGGGGTTGAATCGGTCTCATGACTCAGTTGTTTGTTTTTCTTCTTTGATTTTTTTTTTTTTTTTGAGGTTTCTTTGTATTTGTATTGGATAGCTATTAACTATACATGAAAATGAAACCCTTTTCTCATTTTTATTGATGGATTTTGGAAAACAAGAAGAAGAGAGAAAGTTCTTGGAAGAGAGAAAGAGAAGAAAAAACCCAATGAAAGAAAGAGAAGGATAGAGAAAGAGAAGGGGAGGAGAGAGAGAGAGAGAGAGAGAGTTTTGATTTGAGATTTTTTTTTTAATTTTTTTTGGTAAAATATGGGGAAATGAGAAAGGCAAAGAAAGAGAGAGACAAGAGAGAGAGAGAAAAGAGAGAGAGATGATTAGGTTGGAGGGTTTAAATAGAAGAAATGGGGTGTAAATAGAAGAAGTGGGTGTTTGTTGTTTGTTTTGGTGTAAACTGTAAATAAATGATGTGATGACTGATGAGAGAGAAAAATGACAAGTTGTTATGAAAACAAATAGATTGGGCTTCTGTAGTTTCTGTGTATGTCTTCATCACTACCATTTCTCTTCTCTTTCCTTTGTCACCTCTCTGTTCTTTTTCTTTCTGCAACAATCAATTCATTTTTTTATTGCTTTTGCTATTTTCATGCTTATTTATTTATGTCAATTATGATCATTTAATGTAGTTTTAGTAGAGTTTCCAACATATTTATATAGTATTAGGGACCCCCACTACATTTTAATACTGTATTTTTTATTTTTTTTTATTATGAGGTTGCATTATATTTCATGAAACATGGAAATATTTTTGAGATGGTGCCATTGCCAACACATAAGACACTCAAAAATGTCTCTTCTTCCACCTTTACCTGCTAGATTAACAAATCTCATCCACACATCTTTTATTAGGTCACATGGTTGACCTCTGTAAAAAATCTGGATCATTGATTTAGTATATCGGTTTTGATGATCTTTGTGCTTTAAGCCTAGTTATTGATATTTAAGGAACATTTGAAGTGTACCATGAACTCAGAACACATCTTAATAATAGTCTCTTTTTTTTTTTCTCATTATGAACAAGGAGAGTTTTTTTGCCTTCATATTCAAATATGGTCCCTTGAACTAAAAAATATATTTTCTCAAACTATACAACATTTTAAGGATTGAGTGAGAATTGAAATTATATTTTTCTTGAAAAAATATTTCTGTTTAAAGTCAACTGTTTTAACACAAAATAATGTATTACTCCATAGACCATAGCAACCAATAAGTTAAAAAAGATAATCCATAGTTTCATATGTTCTATATATAGGGAGGCAAGCCAGATTGTTATAATGGATAAGGGAGGTAAATTTAATAACATCTTGCAATCATAGATTATAATTTATAACATGAATGAATGAAGTTATGAGGGACAGAGGGAGGCAAAAGTTATAGAATCAGTGCTGGAAAAGGTAGAAATGGGCAGGTTTTGGCTTTGCTTCAATCTATATTCCAAGTGTTTCTTCCAACTTTTTTCTTAATAATTTCCTCTTTCCTTTTCAACTAATTGAAAAATGCTATTATTGACCATACTACTACATATCATTTCAACCTTTTTTTCATTTACAATATACCAAGATTCTTAATCATGTTTCATTTCATATATGCAAATTGAACTTAATTTGCTTTAAACATACGCCAACTTTAATGTATAATAACAAACCACATTAATTGTTGATTAACAAAGCACAAAATAATGCAAAAAAGGAAATCTCAGCTTGCTAGATTGTGAGTGAAAATGTCTTGTTGAGATTCAATGCATGTTGATTGTTGATAAAATTGTTTGGTGTTGGGCCTAATTAAGGCCCCACTAACAGATGGAAAGGTATATGGCCTACTGCTTGAAATCGTACATACACATATATTCTTTTGTCCTTAAAATCAATTCAATTTGATTAAGCCTTTTGTTAACTACATTAATGTTATTAAGGGATCGAGTGATAGAAGATGACACATTTTAATCCACTAACAACTCTTTGGTCGGGTTGATTTGCCCTTCAAATAATGGATTATTTTTGTGTGGTTTGTGAAGTTTAAATTAGCAATAATATTTATAGATTTTTCTTATTTATAATAATAATAATGTAAAATTAAGAAGTGTTCTTAATTCGTTAATAGATTTTGATGTGATAGATTTTTGCAGCCCCATTCTAGTTTAAGAAAACTGCGAGTCTCTGCTTTCCAATTTTTTTATAGTATATTAATGTCCTATATAATTTTTAGTGGCTAATAGACTTTATTTAGAAGAAAATACCCAAAATGTATACATCTCCAGATACACATTCTAAATAAAAAAAAAAAAAAAAAAAGAATACTTATGAAGTTGGATTTTTACCTACTTCTCTTAAATTTTGATTATCAAACCCTAACTTTTTTAGGTCACTTAGCCCATGCTGCAAAAGGTCGGGGCGGGCTAACCCGCCCTTCAAGCCTTAAAGCGCTCACATCAAAAGGGTCAGACAACCCGACCCTTAGAACTAAAGAGGATCGGGTTAGCTGGGCTAACACACAAAAATCATATGATCCTCGCTCGTCCTTGAGCTGGAGGTGGTTACTTTTGGTTTGTAACTTGTAATATTTTGTTTAGTCTATTTCAACAGTTTATGATCTGGTATTTAAAATTATTATAAATCTTTGAGTATTGAAATTGAATGATTGTTATATATACATAAAAATTAAACCCAAAACAGTTGAAGATATCCAAGAAAATGGGATTCTGCAACACTCTCAAAGTCTCAATTAGAATTTAGTCTGGCTCGGTTGTTGAGGTTTCATCACTTTAGGAAACAATCTTTGCACAATAGCCCATTAGTACTTAGCAGTCGAACGTCTCTTAATTGGCTTGTATATAAAATTCGAAAATTCTAGTATTTCTAATTTGCTAAATATTTCAAATTTTCGAATTTGCTAAAAAGATGGCTGTAGGGGTACTATATAGAACATACATGTGGCACCATCTCTACCGTTCATCATGGTGCCACGTGTCAACATCTAATGGTCTCTCTCTTGATGACACAAGTTACAAAGTTAAAGCCAATTACTACAAAGATATTCTCTCATTATTACCCTAGTAAATGCTAAGAATGGAGTTACATTGTAGCCTATAAATATGAAGGCAAGCTACTCATTCTGGGCATGTTCGGATCTTCTCACATGTTCTGATCTTCTCACAGGTTCTCATCTTCTCACATGTTCTGATCTTCTCAACACGATCTCATGGTGAGGTCTCATGATCAACGACCTCCCCAATCTCTCATGATGAGACCTCACCTCTCAGGTCTTATCTCTCTCGAGCTCTCCTCATAATCGAGCTCCCATTTTGTATCTCCACCACTACTATAATAAACTTTTTTCTCCCTCTCCGTGGATGTAGGCACAATTGCCGAACCATGTATACAATGGTGTTCATGTCTCTACTTTATTATTATTGTTCATATCATTTACACATCATCTTTCATTAATGTATTGACCAACCTCACAAATATGGTTAATACATTTGGCGCCGACTATAGGGACTTGGGATTTTCTCAAGCGAATTCCACCCACCAACCCCACCATTACACCATTGTTGTAAGGCTCTCAAAGTGGTGATTTCAAGTTCAAGAAATTCTATTTGGTAGAATTGTCACAATTTCCAATTGGGGGTTTACTTTCGGTTACTATTACTGTATGTGAAACTCGACGAAAGCAAGATAAGTATCAATTCACTATGATCTTACTGTTCATTCTATTTTGTCTCACACAAATTGATTATTATATGCATCTATGTAACATATATTCTCATAACTCGATCATGATTATATATATCAATTACATTCTTAATGGCCACATGTTCAGGTCTTGCAGAGACCTCCTCACATATTCAAGTCTCTAAGCAGACGAGCTCAGGTCTCATCGCGACCTGACCTCTTATTCAGGTCTCTAAGCCAACGACCTCTCAGGTCTCGACGCGACCTCACTTCATTCAGGTCTCTAAGCCAACGACCTCTCAGGTCTCGTCACGACCTCACCAGGTCCCTGATCACGACCTCATCAGGTCTTTAGTTGCGACCTCTCTAACACTCAGGTCTCGTCGCGACCTCACTTCATGTTCAGGTCTCTAATTGAGACCTCCCCAGGTCTATGAACGACCTCCTCAAATTACAGGTCTTTCAACGACCTCAAGAATATTTATGCCATACAGGGGGCTATTCTCACTTTATCTAATTCCTTTAACTTATTATTGGCACAATTACATATTAATGATATTTTTTGTAGCTCTCTCTATGTGCAGGTCACATGAACACGACCTCACTCCCCATGAGCTATTTTTGCACAAATGTGCCACATTGCTTTCACTGAACTCTTTACAAGTGAAATGTTTGATATAAAATATGGCCACCCTCATTGAATAGTGAGTCACTCGTATGTGGGACGACCTCAACAACAATTCTCTAGCCACACGCCTGGTCGAACGCATTCACGTTCAACGCAATGCAGACCCACAAAGGCCATATGCCCGAGAATTGTCAAACAGGTCTCCACGCTACGACCATTCACTAGATCGGGCACCAAAAGGTTCCAAGTAACTCTCAAAACACTTGGTCAACCACCAATGCTCTTTCTCAAACGAGCTATATTTGCACTCCAAAGTGCCACATCTATCGAAGTGTCCAGTCACAAGGCGACAAAGATAGTACATACAAGTCATAAGGAAGACGTACAATTCCATGTAAGTTTTTTATTGAATTTTATAATGTTTCACATGCTAACATTATCAGGTCTATGCAATTCGATCACACAAATGCGACCACCTTCAAGCATGACCGAGACCAACCACCCCATACAAGAGGACCCACTTCAGTACGACCTGCTTGCAGCTGTCCATCTCGTCTACATGCCTTCTGAACGAGCTACCAGGTCTCCCTGGAACTAACTAGCTCGCTATACACAAAGTCATTATCGAGTTGCCATTACCACAAGGGACCTTCATCGCGTCCTGCAAATCTCAATGATCAAGCTCATCAAAATTTGCGGCGGATCGACTTCGTTAAAGAACCCCATATTTCATTCATCTTGGGGGCTAGATCGGTTCGAAAACTTCTTTTCAGCCCGAACCCCGTTCAACCTAAAATAAGGGGGCTTATGTAGAGGTACTATATACAATATACATGTGGCACCATCTCTACCGTTCATTATGGTGCCACATGTCAACATCTAATGGGCTCTCTCTTGATGACACAAGTTACAAAGTTAAAGCCAATTACTACAAAGATATTCTCTCATTATTACCCTAGTAAATGCTAAGAATGGAGTTACATTGTAGCCTATAAATATGAAGGCAAACTGCTCATTCTGGGCATATTCGGATCTTCTCACATGTTCTGATCTTCTCACAGGTTCTCATCTTCTCACATGTTCTGATCTTCTCAACACGATCTCATGGTGAGGTCTCATGATCAACGACCTCCCCAAATTCTCATGATGAGACCTCACCTCTCAGGTCTCATCTCTCTCGAGCTCTCCTCATAATCGAGCTCCCATTTTGTATCACTACCACTACTATAATAAACTTCTTTCTCCCTCTCCGTGGATGTAGGCACTATTGCCGAACCACGTATACAATGGTGTTCATGTCTCTACTTTATTATTATTGTTCATATCATTTACACATCATCTTTCATTAATGTATTGACCAACCTCACAAATATGGTTAATACAATGGCTTACTTGTAATGTGACGGAGAGATCCCCTTTGGCGCATGTAGTTAAGCCTTTTCGGAAGGCAACCATACGATCCATGTTTGTGTGAATCTTGCGACCTTCTTTGATATAGTCCCATCTGCAACACATTTATATACATTAGATCACAAATTAAGGGAAACTCAAATTTCATTAAATTGCAGTAAGTAGGTTTTACTGCTACTTGAGTCCCTTTTCATATCCCTACCATTGAAATGTATTGAAGATTATATCATCATCTTTACTGGAGTCTATTTTCTATTTCATTTACTTTTTAGCAATGTCTACTAAGTGCAAGGAAAAAAAATAGATTACTGGTATTCTATATTCCTGCACTTTTTGTTAAGTTGAGAATGTATTTGAAAATATGAAAATGGTCATCACAAACATGTTTGATGTATGTCCACAATGATATTATATTAATATAATTAATGATCTTATTAATAAACTTGCATACCTGCCCATTTGACTTAGAATATTGGTGAGTTTTGATTTATGTGTCGTCGAGAGATCTTCAGCAAGCATTAAATATACATGGATCAAATATAAGCATATAAGCAGACATAGACTTTGAGTAAAGAGGAAGATGGAGAAGTTGTACAAACGTAGTAAATCATCTGGTGATTTTAATGTAAATCTTGGAGATACTTGTAAATCACTACTTCCACCAGATAATTATTTAGCTACTTATTCAAAAACAATTATTGGTAAACTTATTGAAGTTAAAATGGTTGAATTGAAAGAAATGAAATTTGAGTTAGGGCATTTTATCAATGGTAGTCAATTACTGGTATTAGATCTAGTGGTGATAATTTGGTTTACTACCTATAAAGAATTCGAGTTAAAGTTATTTATGAAAGTGGTTGTATTTAAGATGTGAAATTATATATTGACCTATTTTTATTTATTTTGTGTAGTTACAAAAATACCCAAAAATGAATTAATTTCTATTCAATTAGGCTATCAATTTCAGCCTAATTGAAGAGATACAGTAAAACCTCGATAAGATAATACCCGATAAATTAATTATCTCCTTTAAATAGTATTTTGGGCTGGTCCCAACTTGGGCATAGGTTGATAAATTAATATTTCGATAAATTTATTAGATAATACATTTTAAAAAAATCCTTGAAGGCCCAACTAATATATAAATTAATATTTTTTCGATATACAAATATATTTTATATTTTTTTATAATAAAAGTCAATCGTTGCTTGTTTTTTTTCTCAAAATTAATGTTGGTTTGAATTAATATTAATATTTTATATTAATAATGAATTAATATCTCAGTTAGGATATTAATTATGTAAATTAATTATGTAAATATACTATTTTATATTTTCATGGAAGCTTGGAAGGTCATTGATTAATATTTTTAGGGGTACAGGCTGAATTTGATTATACTTGGGATTGGGTATACCGTATACTTTTAATTTTTTTTATTAGGCTTATTTATGCTTGTGATTTGGTCCAACTGGGTACGGGCTGGACTTGATTATACTTGGGATTGCGTATACCTTTAATTTTTTTTATTGGGCTTAATTATGCCCATGGTGGTCCACTTTTGCGTAATTACAAATATACCCAAACTTAATCAAAATTCTCTTCAATTAGACTACCAATTTCAATCTAATTGTAGTCTAATTGAAGAGATATTTTTTTAGGGATATCTTCTGCTTTAATAGAGTATAATAGATTACCACAAATTTTGATCAAATATTAATATAAGGTTGATAACATATACATAATAAAAAAATGACATGTATTTTTAATATATCTTCCTTTTAGTATTATAACTCATATAAAAATTTATATAAATTATAAATATACAAAACAATTATGAAATATACCTTATTATTATTATTATTAATGAGGGTCATAAGAGGGCTTTGGGAGGGCTTAATTTAGGTCGGGCTAGAGTTGGGTTTATGTTTTTAGAGATAGACCCTGATCCTATCCTAAAATGTTTGGGGTTCGGACTAGTCCGACCCTAAAATCTGTGAGGGCTGACTTTTTGAGAGCTTTCATCATAAATTGGTCGGGCAGGTAGGGCCGTGTTTAGAGTTGAAGGGCCATTTTTGCATGTCTAGGTGATACAGGTGTATCCTACTTGGGAACTTAGTGGGTCTTTTCCTTGTAGGACAAGGAAAAGAAAACCTTAAATAAGTTTCTTTGTTCCATAAGGGAGAGAATTTCAGGAATAAGAAAATTCTTGGCCAACTAGAAGTTGTCCAAGGCCTATAAATATATGTTTTGGCATAAATCAAAATATATAGACAAAAACATGTAGTCTTTACTTGTTTCAAAAGAAACCACTAAGATTTAGTGAATTAGTAATGTTTTGGAATAACCCAAAACATAGACCAAATATAACTTATTTTAGCTTGTTTAGAGAAACAACTTATTTAGTTGTTTAGAGAAACCACTAAGGTTTAGTGTGTTTAGAAGAGAGACAACTAGGACTGAGCTTGTCTAGAGAGTATTGTGAGGCAGTGATTCTTGTAATCTTCATAATATTCAATAAATAGTTTCTTTGAGATCTTGTGTTTTGTTTATCTTATTTACTGCTATTGTTTAATTCCGCACTCAATAGTATATTTACCTAGCAATTTGTATCACTATACCTAATCAGCAACTAAGCACAGGTGTATGTATGTCTTCTTCTTGGTCATCCATACGTATTTATTTTATTTATTTTTCATGCAATACGTATGGTATGATATGAATGGATAAATTTATGTGCACGAGAATTAGCCTATAATTAGGAAATAATTAAATTATCATGGTTCTAAGCAATTTGACTTTGGATTAATATATCTAAATCTTTCTTCAGGAAATTGTCCAACATGATCAGGTGATCAGCTACTCTAGTTGATCATTCTTTTAAACTATTATATTATATATTTTTGTTTTATCATACTATATGAAAAAACACAATTTCTAGCATATATTATTGAAAAAGATTACAAACGATCCTACTTCATTTAGAATTGATGTTTACAATGACTTTGAAAATTGCAGGACGGAATTGTCAAGGCTGAAAAAATTCTGATTCCAATATTCCTGGAACATTTTTGTCCCGCGAGTTTGAACACATCAAAATAGACTAGGGATTATTTGTCCCATAATTTTGTATTACTGCATCCTAATTATAAATTTTTATTATTATTGCTTTTTCCATAATTATCAGATGAAGTGTTCGATCGCTTGTCTTAATAGCAATATAGCATGCATGCATGTGTCTCAAAGAAAGGAAGAAACAAGGAAGGAGATTCAGAAAGTGAGTAGCAATAAAAAGGGACTTTTAGAAGAAGAAGAAGATTCAAAGTTGGAGGGTTGCATGAGAGACTTTTGAGTGAAAGAGAACATACTTGTACACAAGAAGAAGAGTGTCAGTAGTTTCGTAGAGGATGGTAGCTGAATTGACTTTGATTGACTTAGATGATGACCTTAATTAATAACAAAGTAATTAGTCAATTAGGAATAAGAATATGGAATGATTCAAAGTCAATAGTGGAATGGGCATGGAGCTCCGTACAATTGGTGTAATGGTGTACCTTTCTCAGTTCTCAGTTCTCAGTTCTCACTGATGTCTAGCTTCTTTATATCGCGATAACTAGTTGGCCTTGAATGGGGCTTTTTCAGGTAAGGTTTTAATTTGCTTGCTCAAAGAATTGAGAACTACACTACTACAGTAGCAGTACTGCTGAAATGCAATTGCGAGAGAGGTACTTATATTTCTATGATTTTGTAATTAAATGCGGGTATTTCAATTTACATATATATTGAATGAGACTGATTGATTTTAATAATAAAGGTAGCGATAATCAAGATTTAGTTGGTTATAACAATTTTGAACATGAGACTGATTCAGTTCAAATACAGTATATATACAAACCTCGAAATGCATATTATTATTGTAGAGTATTCGAGTTTGTGACATAACTCCATGTTTATATACTTATGCATGTAAGAGCTTCATCAAGTTTATATCAACTGTATAGGTCATTCAAATAGAGATCATCTAGGAGTACTTCTTAGCCTTATGAAAAGAGACGCTTGAAACAATGAGAACAGAAAATGGTACGATGCTGACAGGGATCAGGAAAAAGGAAGGATATATTGAAAATTCTTTGATCTTCGTTACAGTTGATTTTAGGTATAAGCCATGCCTGCTGCATCAGTTTGTTTCCATATATTGTGGTAAAGCCTTGGATATGTCAGACACGAAGTGAACCAGTAGCAATAGGAAAACCTGAAAGGAGAAAGGATTGAGATAGCAACTACATAGCTTACATATTAACATGCACGCATGATAGTGTATAGTACGGAAGAAAGTCCAAACCTATGGAAAAAATTTAGTTTATATTTAATTTTGATTATAGAATACTCAGTGTCAGAAGGATGAAAATGTAAGAATTCTTGAGTGAAAGTTCCGATTGATAAAATAAACCAATGACCCAAGTAATTCTCTTTGATATTTGTGGAAAAAATAACTTCCCACTTGAATCCATTGGTCTAAAAATCAATGCTTTTCATGCTGAAATAACTGTAACCAAAGAAAAAACAAAGGAAAGCTGAAATCCCAAGCATATGCATCAGACCTCAGTAGACAAATTACCGTTCAAAAGAAACGAGGTGCAGTGAGATTTTCTAATTCGGAAACTTGCAAAATTTTAAATTAAACATTTAGGAGAAGATATACTAGCGAAACCATGGTGTACTTGTAACACAATTTTGAAAAGATATTGATGTAAGGAATCTCATCAAATGCTGATAATATGATGCTGAAGATCTGCCTGACATGTGGAAAAGATTAAGTGTCCCTGAACTTGGTTACCTGTTCAAGAACCCAAATTAAGAGGCCTGTAAAGATGAAGATTTTTGCGAAAGGCTTGATGAATGTCAATGCATTCATCCACACTCCATCTGTACGAGGGAATGCAAAATCTACCGTATAGGAACAGGTTGGCTGTAAATCATAATTGAGAACTTTCCCAACTCGTTAACAGTAGAAGAAGACTAATCCATCAAGCATTTGATAAATCAAATGTAAGAATTTCTTAAGAGAACAAAACTGAAGGTAGACTTGGTCGATGAGATTATAGCAGTTTCCGGCACTTTCTCCATCATCCTTTTGGAAGGGAACAAATTCATATGGGATGTTGTATGGTGACGATCTGATGACAGGAATATTGAAAGTGCCTGTCCTGGAATGATTTCTTGAAGCAGCTTTGGGCCTGTCCTTGAGACTCCCATGCCAAGGAGATTAGTAAAGAACTTGGATTTCATATCACCTACTTTCTCAGCTGCCATCACTAGTGCCCAAATGGTGTAATATGCCCATATCCCAAAACTGATCTTCAGCATTGCCAGCGTTTGGGCTCTCCTCTATGAACGCTCTTTTCCATCTTCTAGTGAAACTGTCAAGTCTTTTGATCTTCGAATGTAAGGATTTACGCCCAAGTTGCCTTGCATCTTCTAATCAAAGCAGGTTCCAATGAATCCCAACACATTCATTAGTAATTTTGATTAGCAAAACAAACTCTTCAGTCATCATCCCCACCTCTTTGGCCTTATATAGAACTGGGAACCAAATGGTGCAGACATATTTACTATGAAAACACTAGTATGCATGATCATCAACTTGTGCAATTCATCCAAGATCTGACCATCAGTGTCAAACAAAGGAATTGCACTTCTGTATAAGATATGAATTTTCATCCTTTGGAAGGCGTAGATCAAATGAGGTACCAATCGAGTTCCATAGTCAGTGTCTTCGTGAATAAAAACGACTTTTCTCCACCTGAAGGCTTGAGCAATAAAGGCAATAACTTTTACCTGACTGTGGTCATCAGGAGTTGTTCGAACAAAATATGAGCTTTGTGAATTTTTTTAGGCCTCTAAGACCGGTATCTCAAAAAAATAAAAAATAAAATCCGATGTCAACAACGAACTCAGTATCTATGGACTTTTTAGGCCCTATGATATGATTACTTGTACTCCAGGATTTTTGAGCAATCCATACTTCCTTAGCTGTACACATACATAATAAAATTAAGTATAGTTTTCTGGATTTTCAGTAGCCCTAATTTGAAATGTTGCCATCATCATATATTGTGTAGTACTTTATTCGGCATTTTATCAACAGGATTATGTATGTAGATGCTTAGCTGGAGTTTCAGTGGCATAGTTCATTGTAATAAGACCCTGCTCGCTCAGCAGAAGAATCCTAGCACGCCAGCTCCCCACCCACTTCCTCTGTTTTTCTCTTATCACTATTATGCTTCTTCATATGACATTGAAACTCAACTCTTAATGAATGAATAAAAAACAAAGTACAGAAAAATACATGGAAGATGGAACAATTAGAATTGTTGGTATTAATCTCAAGGAAATTATTCTGTTGATGATTATGAAGGTTTATGCCATGCGCAGGGGGGGGGGGGGGGGGGGGGAGGGGGGTGTTTCTCTTTGAAGAATATATAACTAACAAACCAAATTATAACCAGCTAGAATAACATCAGAGGAAGAAAAAATAATAGGGGCACAATAGCAACAGTTAGCAAAAGGATAGTTTACTGTGCAAGCATTTCCAGTAATTTTCAAGCATTTATTACATCTGATAGTTAACTGTCCTTGAACAAGGATAAACAAGAGGTACATACTCTCACCATAAGATTAATTGCTCTGCTCCTCCTCAGTGACCATGGGTTTCATCATCTGTTGGCACCAAAGACAGATAACAAAATGCATTAGGAACACTAGGGGTGGGCAAAAAAACCGAAAAACCAAAAAACCGAAAACCGAACCGAAAAAACCGAGTTGACTAGAAACCGGTCAAGACCGAACCGAAACCGTATAGATATTTGTTCGGTTTCGGTTTCTATTTTTATAGAACCGAGGGAACCGAACCGAACCGAACTACATGGATATTGGACTTTTTCTTCTATTAGTACTTGATTTGGTTTGATTTGGTCCATGTCTTATTTTGTTTAAAACTCAAAACTTAAGATCAATCTTTAATATTTTAGTGGACTAAAGGCCTAATAACAAAAGCCCAGAACCGAGTTTCGAACCGAAACCGGACCGACTCTATTTGGTCCGGTTATATTCAAATATTTTCGGTCCATAAATCGAAACCGAACCGAAATTTTAAAATCGGTTTGGTCCCGGTCCTATTACTTTTTAGGACCGGACCGTGCCCACCCCTAAGGAACACAAAGTTATTTTCTTTTCTTTGTCGATGAAAAAAATATCAGATCATCTTCAAATGTGATACAATTTTCCTTTTCCTTGTATTTTTATTGCTGGAAAACACTTTTGGTTCGAAGAATTGATGTAATAGTACCATTTGGGAATGCTTATCTCATCAAAATCTTACCTTAGTTTCAGCCTTCTGTACTGGCCGGGGAATCCTCAGTCAAAAGCCACCATAGACAACGATATAATGAAACTGCTTTTGGATCCTAAATATTGAGAAAATGTTTATTAGAACACAAATGTATTAACTTCTAAGATGTTAATAGGGTTGAGATTCAAGTAAACAATCATGAATGTTATATGAACACTATAATGAACAAATATATAAAACACTCTTGTTTTGAATATACAATGACCAATCATATTACCAGCATTGCATCTACTAAAGCAAACTCCCCAGGGTAGTTATTTAGATTTAGCAAGGCTTCATAGTTCATACTCTAACCACCAAGACACCAAGTGCAGGGAAGATGGAATATATGATGATGGCCCAAGGATTTGTCTTGCAGTCATAATCCGGTCTGAAGTCCAATTAAACAGTCCTTAGGACTTATGTAATCTAACAAAAGCAGTTGTACGCATACAGATATTCTCATATAACAAAAGCAGTTGTAATGCATACCGTTTTTCTTTAAAATGTCACACCCAAACTATCTTCAAATAATGTTAATTAAAACATATAAAATCATATTTTATTTTAACGGTCGAAATGTCGAATCAGATCTAAACCATAATCAATATATAAACTTTTGAGAGAAAGAAAGAGAGATATATATATATATATATATATATATATATACATACTTCACCAGGATTAACCACTGTCACAAATTCTGGAATCGGTTGAGCAAAAGCACACATGAAAAAACAATGTAAATCAATCAACTATTTTGCTGGCATAATGATGCAGTCGCTAATACATGTCAAGACTCAAGAGAAGAAGAAAACAGGTTCCTTTCAATGAAGCAAAAACTGCATGAAAGAACAATGTAAATCAATCAACAAAACCTAGAATGGACAACTACTGAAAACTTTTCAGTGAAAAGTAACCTAGATTTACCCCTCTATCAGTAGTTGGGCCTAGTCTTGTCCTGTTCTAGTTTTTTTTTTTTTTTTTTGAACTGACCTCTAATACATACCGATATCATTTTTTATAGATCCATAACACAGTCCATTAAATTTAAATTACAGAGTACAGACTACAGAGTAATCACTATTTGGATGGCATCATGGCAATGTGGCTTGATTGATAAGAGATTATGAGCTTTGCATGTCCATGATGATCTGCACCTTCCTTGTAACATATATATGTTGAAGAATTCACACTTTCAATAGCTGAAAAAACACCTAGGCATGCATGATCCAATGGATAGTTGGTTCTAATCCACTTTTGGCAGTATATATATATGTCACCTAGGATTAACTTTTTTTTTAGTGGTAAGCTAGGCTAGGGAATCCATGTTGAATTTATAAATCCGAATTGAATTTCTGCAAATTACCCTTTTATAACTACTACTCACTCAAAGAAAGCCACCTGAAATCCAATCCAATTCTTGTAATTGCACTTGGACCCCCCCCCCCCAATCCCTTGAAGCAACAGTTGCACTTACATGCAAATTCGCATACTTTGAAGAAAATGTATTACACATTTACACTGCAAGTCATATACTCCATAAAGAACAACCATATATAATCCATTATCTTTGGCTACAGAAGTACAGAGTAATCACTAAATTTGTATCTGTTTTGGGTTTACTTTGGACAGTCATTCATCCAACGAAAGACACATATTCATTACCTCTTCAACGAAAATAAGTTCTATTGGAGACGGCAATTTGGTTATGTGGCTTGAGCTAATGTTTGCTTTCTTTCCCAAATGGAAATTTGTGTGTACCACTTGACTGGGCTAGATCAGGATTTACTGAAACAACAGTATTGTTGTTGTCATTCTCTGTGGTGTGTTGTTCACGCTCTACTCGAAGGCTGTCTACAAGGCGTTTCCATAATTTAATAGCAGAATTTCGCACAATATAAGCAAACATAATCAGCACAAGTGAAAATAGTATAAGTATTAAGACGATGATGAACAGCCACCAAAATAATGTCAGTCGAGGGGGACCAATGAAATGGAAAACTGACTTCCTTGGATCATGACAGTAGCTTTCACTTCCGAACCACTTCTTTTCAATATGCTTTATCTTGTCTCGTTTTTCTGAAAAAATTGCGTCCGAAACATCATGCACTAAAGGTGTTCCTTTTTCGAAAACCTGGCAAAATTTGTAGGAGTAAGGTCGTAAGGATCCTTTGCAAAGGATAAATAACAAGATATATAGAACTAAGAATAGACAGTGAAATAAGGAAGAGAGACTAACAAATCCAAACCCTTTCGTCCAAAAGATTGGTCCGACTTCAGTGTAATTACCACAATACTTATTTATGAAAAACTGGACGTATGGCACTTCGTCAAAAATTGCAGCAACCCCACCGTATTTACTTCCTTTACGTAGGGCTTCATCATACTCTTCTGGAGAGTTGTAGGCCATTAGTTTCGTCTCATCGAAGTTCAACTGTTTTAGCAGCGTTCCCACGAAAGATCCATTCTGGTAACCCACGAAATCTCCATTCCTTATAAGATCATTTACGTCCACAAGGACAAGTTCATCACCTTGTTCCATTACCTTCATTTGTAAATGGTGCATGTACTGCTCACAGTAAAAGAGAAATACTGCCATAGATATAAACAACACAATATTACGAGTCTTCAGAGTCTGAAAGATAAGCTGCGGAAAAGGAAAAGCGATGTTTCTCAAGTTTACTAAGAGTGAGAATGCCATGGAAGTGAGCCAGACAAGAAATATTGAAAGCGAAACATCAACAACATAATAAATGTAGCTGATCAGTCCATGGTCGTCATATTTGACAGGTATGACCATTGATACCCCTCCATAAGTATAAGGTTCTGAAAAATCTACGGACAATGATCGATTGACTGTGATCGTTATATCCCCAACCAGAGCATCATATTTCTGCGAATTCAACGAGGTGAAATGAATTATATAGTACGAATTTATAGATTTCCATTTAATAACAATAAACACGAACTGTAAAAGACTACAAGGTTAACCTGACAAAAAATCTGTCAGGTCCCCTACTATACGACAGTCTGATCATGATCACTGTACCGATGTATCCTAATGATATGGAAGAATGGTGTTTTGAGAACCATCGGTAACCTGACAGTACTCTTAACTCAAATGGAATTCTCTTGCACTTTGGATTAATGTTGTGACCTTCAATTTCAATATGGACTCACCTGAAGATAAATTTGGTGAACGAGATCATTGTAACTGCCCAGACTCTCGCCATTGGAATTTTGGAAAGGAACAAATTCATGAGGGACGACATAGGGTAGAACCTCCATCACTGCATTGAAGACATCGATGCAGTACCCAGTGACTAATGTTTCATTACTGATAGGGTCAAAATGCACTCCTACGAATTCCCTGAAGCTATCTTTAACTGGAATTCCTATCTTTAGTTTTTTCATTGGAATCCCACTGCTCTGAACTGTTGTCCATATGCAGCAATACCCTAGAAAGTATAAGAGTATGAGCAAAACCATTTGAGGTTGATATCGCCTTTTTCCCATCTGAGAACCTGTACTTGGAAAAAGAAAGAGGACAGGGGAATGGTTGAAGTGATTACGTTTTAATAAGTAGATTGTTGGGTACAATGCTGTAGCCTTCCTGGAAATTTAATTAATAGTAAAATACTAAAATAGATTGTCAACTTGAATTTTTCTACTGATCATTGCTTATAGTATGCAATGAAATCAAATGAAGTCAACCATAGGTGTGGATCCTTTAGGTTTTTAGTAAACAATATCTGCAAGAAATCATTCACAACTTGAATAATTAAGAAAAAAAACAAGACATGGTCAGATGTATGAATAATGCTTGTAACTTGTCAGGTAATTAGTTAGAAATTTCAAATGCAGTGTGATATTTTTCTTTATGACCTCCAAATTTTTTCGGTCTGCAGCCAAATGCTCTGCCACTGAACCATGGACCTGAACTGCATGTTTCAAGACTTATTATGAAGTGGAAGGAAACACATAGGCCTAAGCTCCTTCGGTTCTGAAATCTGTACGTGGTATTTTTTACTGCTTTATTTCGGTTACATTTTTTATGTCGGGGTTTTAAGTCTTTTATGTCTTACTCAAGCAGGGGAACTAATAAAAAATGAAGAAGAAAAAGAAGACTGTAGAGGAGGTCACCGAAGCATTTCCGAATTACCAATGAAATTGATACCAATGTCAAATTAGTACTGGTGTGTCGTTCTGTTATACTTTGCTGTATGTATATTTGATCCTTAATTTACAACTAAACAAAATACTATTGTCAGTGACATCTGAGGTGATATACACTGTAATGAGCTTCAGTGAGGGTGGTAGATTATTAGAGAATAGATAAGTGACTGTTCAGGGAGTTATCGGATATGAGAGGGTTTGTGGCGTGTAATCTCTAACTACATAAACAACACAAGCTAAAGAACACAGCCCCTTTATTAATACATCACATTTTTAATTCACTGAATGCATGCTTAGATTTTATTTCAATACAGATAGTTTCTAGTTTTCTACGAAGATTTACTGTTTGCTTGGATCTACTGAAACAACAATAGTGTTGCTGTCATTCTCCATATATGGTTTGTTGTTCACGCTCCACATGAAGGATGTGTACTAGGCATTTCAATCATTTGTTAGCAGATTTCCGAAATATATAACCTAACATTATCAACACAAGTGAGAAAAGAGCGACTACTAAAATGATGAGGAACAGCACCACAGATCTGCTCCTGTTCAAGCTGATCATGACCTCATTATAAATGTCTACTGGACGTTTCCATAATTTGTTAGCAGAATTCCGAAATATATAACTGAACATTATCAGCACTAGTGAGAAAAGAGCGACTACTAAGACGATGAAGAACACCCCCACAGATCTACTCTTGCTCAAGCTCACGTTGATCCGATTGAAGGTGTTCAGACTAAAGCCTGTCACTTTTACGTAGCTGGTATAATTTGGATGATAACCTATTTAGTTGGAATCTTGATCATAATCTATATCCCCAACAAAATTATTCTCATCATAATCATCCTCATCACAATCTATCAATTCAAATATCCATTGCCATTCTCCATTTATGGTTTGTTGTTGGATACAACAGCTACCAAAGATGATCCTTTTCCAAAACCCTGACAAAATTAATGAAATTAAAAAAATCTTTACAAACGAAAAATAAACAAAAAATGAAGCTAAGAAAATATACATTAGGAAGAGAGACTAACAAATCTAAACCCTTTCTTCCAGAACTCCAAAAGATTGGTCCAACATATGTGTAAATATGCAATTATCAGAATACTTACTTATGAAAAACTGGATGTATGGTCTCTCATAAAAAATTGCAGCAATCCCACCATCCTTACGTAAGGCCTCATCATACTCTTCTGGAGAGTTGTAGGCCATCTGCAACTTTGTCTCATCTAGGTAGCAGCATTATATTTCTGCAAAAGTTTTCTTCTGGTAACCCACAAAGTCTCCATTCGTTATAAGATTACTTACGCGCGTCCATGATAACAAATTATACTCTGAACCAATTACCACTTGTTGTATATCTGGCATGACGCAAACATTTTGTTCATAATCTGTTTTCTCATATATATATGTGAAGAACATCTTCCCATTCCCATTTAAAGACTTTCATGCGAGAAGCAATTTTTTCCAACAGGTAAGTTTCACCACGAGTCATTTTAATAAAGTATGGCATGTGGCTGATCCTGGTGTGTGAAGGGATTGTAGCAGAGAAAGTAACAACAGATACATGACGCTTGTTTCCAATTTCTGCAACAATTTGCGGATGTTTGAGGCCCAACTAAGATTTGCACCCCTTCTTTCTATGATTATACCTCAGCTTTAATAGAGTCTGTCAGCATTAATGAGATTGTTGTATCTCATATTTTTGTCAAACCCTGTTAGCATTTCTTTAAAATAATGCCATTTGATGTTCATCCATGCTTGAGTACTGGCACCAAAATTGTGGTATGCAGACATGAAAATCTTAAATGTGGCAAACCTTGCAAGCATGAAAAGGCCAGACTGTAAATAAAATCTAAGGAAATATAATGTGTATGATGGTTCTGATTTCAGAGAGTACGTACTGTGGTCTGTGGTACTGGCCTTTGCTTGGCTTCTGTCATTAAGAAGCATAGTTGGGAAAAAAAAATATAATGCACGATATATAGGATGAAGTTAAGTAATAATAAATATAGATAAGATGAAGTTGTCGTCACAGTTCATTGGAGATCAAACCACCTTGCTTGATAAACAGGATAGTGCAAGGGATTAACCTCGAGCAACAGCACGGTCAACACTGAACACCTTTTGAAGTAACTCTGTCAGCAATCAGCTGTTGAGGAGTTAAAGACAGTAGATGAGAGCTGAGGTATGTGTTACCATTAAGCCAAAGGTCCACATGCGGCATTTGTTGCTCATTTACAAGTAACAAGATGAACGAATGAATCAGACTTTTGTTTGGGCCTTTTTAGATTCGATTAATCAATCGATTATGAGTTGGGCTTTTTCCTAACTAGTCGTGAAAAGATCCTGAATCCTGATGTAAGAATCAGATTCTTTTATTCGTTACCAGGGTTTAGCAATTAGCATCAACAAGTTGTTGAACCCATGCTACGCACCGGGATTTGTGTTATTCAATAAAATGGAAAATCACCGAACTTTTTTTAATGCCCTTCTCAACCTAAATTTGTAGAGATTTTATAATGACTTTATAAGTGATTTGTCGAATCGAGTTTTTTTTAATGCCCTTCTTAACCTAAATTTGTAGAGATTTATAATTAATATTTTTTGTATTTAGTATGGTTTTTATATATGAATTAAGGATTTTAAATAGAAGAAGAATTTAATAGGAAAAAGAGATTTAGAATCAAGTTCTAAAGGGTTTTAAGGTTTCTATAAATCTCTCTTGACATGAAAGGTGGATTTCCTTTTTAACTACAACTGAGCTTCATTTGGGCTTAAAATTGGGCTTAAGTTCTATTCTCAAGTTGTTGAGAACACGCCACGTGGCACTTGTTAGGCTCCACTATTATATAGTATATTGATATTGATAAGAAAGGAAAAAAAATACAAAAGATGTTTTGATTGATTGATAGATAGATAATTTAAAACCCAAATGTTTGCTCAAAGATTTACAAGTTCTAAACTCTGGAGGACAAGACAAACAAATGGAATAGAGGTTAATCTTAGGGTTAATGAACTCTCGACCTCAAGAGTAATTGTTTTCCATGTAACAGTCTTGACAAATATATGCATCTGCAAAATAAAACAAAGATATTTAAAAGACTGAACCTTCAGATAAACTATTCAATTTTAATTTGGTGCTATTCAGTCTTGACAAAACAGAGACACAATGCACTTCCACATGCAGCTAATAATGGATTACAAGTTTACAACCGATACCCGTACCCAACTTATATTCTTTTACTCTCAACAGGCTGAAATTTATAATCTGAGTATCTATTTGAAATACTGGACACCCAGTAAACAATATACTACACAAGTTTACTGTCAAAACTTCAACACCTAAAGGAAATTATATAAGCTATAGTACTAGCTGATAACCCCAACATTATGATGGACATACCTGTAGGTCTGGTGGAAAATATCCGCAAACATCATATATCTGGTCCTTGAAACCTCTCCTCATCATCTCATCAGATTTGTCCTGTCTCAGTATTGATCATATGTATTTACAGTCAATGCATCACATAAATACAACAAAAGAGACGGAGAGAGATTGAGAGAAGAATTCAGGAGCTTACAACATGGACTCCGTATTCCAGCTTCCTTATATCTTCACCCATGCTTTTGCCTTCAACACATGCATGAGCTTGTAAGTTAATGTAGTAGTTACCAATCACCAAGCTTACTTTCTCAGTCTGTGATGCAATTTCCCTTGTAGGTGATATCAATGCTTGAACCCTGAACATAAACATGACTTGATATTAATACGCAGAGTCTAAAAGCAGACATGTACATACATTTACGACTATACATACCAAATTATAGAGGTGTACGTCTAATAAAACAACAATCCAAGAACAAGTTATTACAGTATAGTGTGGCACCCTAAAACATACGTAATAATAACTTAAATCGATCAAAAGCAAATTTATAAATCCCTTTGTAAATTAACATCAACATCTAAGCAGTTAATCTGCAGCACATCTACATAGATAATAAACACTTAAGTAAATTAGTTTCATAGAACTCAAACATACGTTTGTTTACTTTCTAAACAATGTTTTTGTAACCTAATTAGCCCAAAACCCCCATTATAGAAAAACCCCAAATAAACCCCAGATATAATTGAAAAGGGAGAAACATCAAACTTACTCTGAATCAGCAACAACATCACTCATTGAACTCTTTCCAGTACCACCACTTGCTTGTACACGCTCTACCCATCCATCTACTATTGCAAAGGTGACTGTTGTCCCTGAAGTTTGTGCTGAAAAAGTATCCAAGGTACACAGGTGTCAAACCCCAAATTGTTTTGGAAAAAAAGTTCAAGCTCCTAAAAAAATTTCTAACAAAGTAGAGAAAGCACTGACATATAGCATCAGTGCTAGACTGTTAGAAGATGCATATATTTAAAAGACTTACTGAACCTTCAGATAAACTATTAATGATATACATATTGAAAGAAAAATGAATAAAGGGTGTACCTGCAATGAGAGCTTCCAAGGAAGTTGGTTTGGTAGTTTGGTTATCGACCCCAAAAAAAGAGGGAGAGGATGAGGCCTCACCAGATGCAGTTGCAATTAGTTTATCTAAATCTATTGCTCTTGAAACCTGCATATCAGATAATTCACTTCATTTATAACTAAAACAAATTATTGTTCCAAAACCCCCCCCAAAAATCAACAATTCTACAACAACATGATTTTGATTAAAATTTAATTTTTTTTCCTAAATTGATTCATATGTAACCTAAATGGTACCAATTTTAACCATTACCTCTCTGAGAGATAGTAACAATCACTTTTCTGAAAGCATGAGACTAGCAACCAAACATGTAACTAATTAATTGAACAATATAATGTCCCTACCTCGGTTTCCATATCATCCGTAAAATTGTAGTCTGTCGCTTCAGAAAAATGGTGGGAGAGAAAGGCTGAAACCTGAATAACACAAGACATTATGAAGAAAAAGGATGACGAGAGAAACATGTATAAAATCACAAAATTGGATGGTAGTGAAAAACTTCAAAACAAAATAACCACACTTTTCATTTAATTATACTTTTAACCATTCATCTCTAAGTTGGGAAAATCAACTAATTACATCACTACCATAAACATAAAGATTCTTTCAACATCAAACTAGAATAGCAACAAACACTTTGAAATACGAAAAAAATCCTAGATTTGTCCCATAACTGGTGAACTTAGTTACAACTTTGGTGCCTTCAGAGACAACATAATCTCAAGCCAATTTCTCGAAGATGTCATTGATGTCACCCAAAATGTCTACTGCAATGAGATATTTCTACGATTTTTGAAGTCATCATACATCTTTCGCGCAATTTCATCCCTACGTCGAATCCATTCTTTTTTACGAGTCGATTGGGACGTACTAGATGTACTCGGTGCATCATCAAGACTATCAATAATGTGTGTTGTTTTCTTTTGTTTGTCATAATCTTTCACAAATGAATCATTAGGATCAACCTCCGTAATGTGATTATGTAGAATGAAGCATGCCATTGCTATTTTAACTTGTGTCTCATATGAATAATGGGATTTCGTAGACAAAATTGGCCACCGTTGCTTCAACACCCCAAATGCCCTTTCAATTGTACTCCTAAGATGGGCATGTCGTAAGTTGAATAATTCCTTCTCATCTCGTGGTGTTCGGCCTTCATGCTCTTGAAGATGGTAGATAGTAGCACGATATGGTCCAAAAAAACCAGGTTGATGAGTATAGCCGGCATCCACAAGGTAGTATCTCCCTATAATTAAAATACTAATCAATATATGTTATGGACTCTATCAACTTAAGTTCCTAAGTACAAACTTGAGATAATTAAACTAACCTGGAGGGACAACAAGTGGGTTAGATCGCTCAAGGGCATTATCTAATACTCTTTGATCATGTGCAGTTCCTTCCCAACCAGTAAGAACATAGGTAAATTTTAAATCAAACGAACAAGCAGCTAAAACATTTTGAGTGGTTATTAATTTTCTCCCTCGAAATTTATCTTGTTCTTCTATAGGTACTGAAGCAACAATGTGTGTCCCATCCAATGCTCCAACACAATCCTTAAAATAATTTGCAAATAGTGGATCATTAGCGATTTCAGGGGGTGTTCCTCCATCGTGCACAGCTTGTAAATGATCGGCTACTAAACATCTATATAACTTCATAACACAATCTAATGTCTCATTAAATTGTCGGCTGACTGTTTCTCGAGATCGCCAAAATCGGCTTTCCATCACCCTATGTCTCACATTATGACCAAGTAAATGTAAAAATCGCATCACCACCCCCTCCAACGTACAATTTTGTGACTCTCTTAAAATATTTTGTTGTCTGATTAACTCACACAATTGCTGAAAAGCATCTACTCCCATCCGAAGATTAGCACGACACTTATCCTCATTTGTCAATATTGACTTCATATAAAATTCTCTCTCTACATCTCTGTTGATGTGTGGCTCTCTCGGGATATTGAACAACACATAACCTACTGCCATAGCATTTGCTACAACTACTTGAGCTGCAACAACTACAACAAGCTTCCTTTTTCGTGAACTCTCATCATCTTCCATCTATAAGAAAAGTAAATGAAAAAAAAAATATATAACTAAACTCTCATATATATAAGATTCAGAATGATAGATTATTAATAATAAGAGTCCATGAATAGTTGTACTCGCCATACGGGTTCATATAATATTGTAGAGATATTATGTGTCCTATTATCCCTATGGCTTATTTATTAGGTTCACAATGCAATATGGAACATTAGTATACCAACATAACTATTATAAAATCATAACATTTCTGATGAGGATAAACAGTACAATACTACGGCAAGGCAAGGTAGACGAGAGTGAACACTCATTTTGAAAAAAAACTTAAGAAAACTACCCAAGTTCGTCCCTCCATCTTTACAATCAAAATCCCTTTATTAAGGTCTAATATAAATACTCATTTAAAAAAAAAAGGTCTAATGTAAGTCATCTTAGTTAATACGACAACTCAAATCCTTCTATAAAAAACTAAATTTTTTTGCGTCAACTTGCAAACATCTTATAACTCACAAAACAACTAAAACCTCTTTATCACAACTACCTATTTCAAATCACTAAATCCAAATCAACCTAATCATGTGATTTAACAAATTGGGTTTATTTAAAACTAAGAAAATTGATAAAATGAAGAATATTATAGCAATTAAACAAATAAAAAAACGATTAATAGAATATTAACAACAATTAATCAATCAAAATCTATTCAAATAAATATTTGTAGATCTAAAACTATTAACCTAGAGTTTTTAGATTCAAATCAAATAAAAATCAACCCAAAACAAGCTTGAAATCAAATCCAATTAGATTGATTTTAAATCAAAAGAGCATACCTTCGAGATTAGAAAAACAACAGATCTGGTTGCAGAATGAGTGGAGAGAGATTGAGCAATTGATTAAGTGAAGAACTTGAAAAGTGAGAGTGAGAGAAGAGATTGAAAGCTTGCAATGATAGAAAGTAGATTAGAGATGGAGGGAAGTGAGATGATAGAGAGGGAAGATAAAATCGATAAGAGAAAGCATCGAAGCGAGATGAAGCGATTTGTGAAAATTTTCTGGTCACTTTCAACCAGTAAACTTATCTGGCCTATTTGAGCTCTTTTGCAAAATATTTACACTGGGCCCCACCGATAGAAAATCCTCCAAGCACCTGTAAAGTTATTTGTGAAACCGGCACGAAGTGGTTTGACATCAATTTTGTGACAAAGTGTCCATGGTTATCTTGCCTTGAGTTCATTGTTAGGAAAACCAAGTTGTACGCACATCGTCCCGAGTCTGTGTTCTCGCGTTGATGTGTCAGAGTGAAGATTTGGTGTTAGGACGTACGTACCTAGTTAGGACGTACGTACGTCATGGTAGGCAGCAGACTTGTTTTGGTCAGGACGTACGTACCAAGTTAGGGCGTACGTACGTCATGGTAGGCAGCAGACTTGTTTCGTGTGGAGACGTACGTACCGAGTTAGAGCGTTCGTACGTCATGGTAGGCAGCAGGCTTATTTTTGTGTGGCGACGTTCAAACGTCATATCGACGTACGAACGTCCAAAGTCGGTTTGCACTATTTCGGCCCATTTTCCTTTGTTTCCAACCCTAAGTATAAATAGGATTTCTATTCCAAAGGACAAATCAGTTCTTTGGCCGTCCAATTGAAGTCTTATTCTTTGAGTTTGTTTAGGTTTTGGTTTAGGTGGTTTTGGTGATTGAACTCATCTTCTTCTTCCTTCTTCCCCATTCATCTTCTTCTTCATTATTGTTTATATTGATTTAGCTTCGAGTCTTCTTGTGTGTTCATCAAGAAGTCGAGTATCCTTGTGTGTTCATCAAGGAACTCTGGTGTAAGCTTGTTTCATAGTTCGGCTTCGAGTCTTCTTGTGTGTTCATCAAGAAGTCGAGTGTCTTGTGCATACATCAAGGTGCTCCGGTGAAGTCAAGGTGTTAGAGATAACCAGTAGTGTCAACTCGCAGTGATTGCAGGTAGTTGATAGGTTTGTACATCTCTTTTCATCTAGTGGATTTATTTGTTGTCGCGAGGACAACCGTGGACGTTTCCCATATTGGGTTTTACCACGTTAAAAATATCGTGTGTTCTTTATTTGTTTATTGCTTTATTGTTTGCTTTACTATTGTTATATTGCACATATATTGGGTTTTCAATTTGGGCTGCAATAAATTTTCAAAACAAATTTTTCTGGCCCAAACAAGTAGGGCCTATATTACAAACATGTTCCTTTTCTTTCTTCTGTCGATAAAACAAGTCTCACTTTGCATACA
This sequence comes from Aquilegia eximia, assembly GCA_023053565.1. Taxonomy (NCBI): domain Eukaryota; kingdom Viridiplantae; phylum Streptophyta; class Magnoliopsida; order Ranunculales; family Ranunculaceae; genus Aquilegia; species Aquilegia eximia. Next base: position 12,669,208 of record JALIGU010000007.1, read on the forward strand.
CAAAACCCATTACGGAACCAAAAGGTATTTAACAGATTCTGCGCAAATGAATTGTTTTCATACACAGAAGGAAATGTTGTTAATTTTGTCATGTTTCAAGATAATGATATTTCAGTATATTATCTGATTGGTAGAGACCCGGAAAAGTGGAAAACCATAACCAAACAAGAGGCATCACCCTGGTCTTGCGAGAATATTGTTTCTTCCCAGTTCCCACTATCACTAAAGGTTAGGGAAATCTTGTTTCAGCATGTTTATAGGAAACACGCTATAGTCCAGTTTTTAACTAAACAAGAACTAGTTATTCTTGGGATAGTATAGCATGCCATTTCACTAAATTCATTAATATTAATAAATCCAGTTTAGTTAAGTTGTTCATTCAAATGGTAATAGATGTTTAAGGCAATTGTCTTTTGATTGCCCCCACTATCATGAATAGAGGATTATTTATATACAGATTTTTCCATGAAAGAATCATTCTCTTATTTAGTTGTTATCTTTATGCATATATTCATCTTAATCATCATCTATGATCTATCCCTTGTGTTAATGTTTCAGCATGAGTTATTTAGTATTTACTACTTCGAGATATGATGTTCTATACTTCTATATACAAAAAGGGAAAAAGAACCCTTAAAGTAGGTGCCAATTTTATAGTCTGGGCTTGTAAAGGCAGTAAGATGACGCATTGTATCTTTCTTTGTTCTCCTTTAATTCTCTATCATATTCGATAGACATTCTGAAGCTAAACTCAGTCAATCTTTAAGAGACAAAGACATATGTTATTAAAAACTCAACCAAGTAATACTCATAAAAATTCACCCATTAAAATGTATCTTGTTACATATAAATATATAATACAAGCCCTTCATCTAAAATACCTTGTTCCATAAAAAACGTATCCATAACATATTACTGCTTCTAGAGTTAGATCACCAGAATTTAAGGTACTATTAGGCTTTCAACAATCTTATAGAGGAGAACATAGGGCAGTGTTAGCATCATATTCATCACCATGCAGGGTTATCAAAGTCAGACAACAACAATAGATCGAAGTACCAACCATCTTCCATCTTGCGAATGAGCATGTGGCTCAATGGTAGCATCCCTCTTACAAGTGGACAAGTTGTGTGCTCAAAACACGTAATTTAAAAGGGGTAGGGGTCCCCTCAACATCACTTGCCAACCAAAAAAAAAAAAAAAAAAAACTTCCATCTTCTCACAAGTAAAGCATTTACGTCAGCTAAAACTACAACTTTCTTTCTTCAAATCTCTTTGATCCATTATGATGTATAGATCATCAAATCGATTATCTATGATTGTTTAGCCTTGGAGTGGGAGACACTTGAAACAAAAAGAGAAGAAAACACTAAGATGCTTGCAGAGATTTCAAGGAAGGAAGGATATCTTGAAGTTAAAGTAGTAAATTCTTCCTCGCAGGTGGTACTGGGTCCAAACCTTTCCTGGTCCATCAGTCTGTTTCCCTCTGTCACTTCTAGAACAGCCTTGGATACATCAGACACAAGAGGTGAACCAATTGGAAAGACCTGAAAGAGAGATAGGGATGAGAAAACAACTTACATACACACAAATGGTAGTTAGGAAGAAAAACTGCAGCAAAGGTGCACATTTAATCTGATTATAACTGTGGATTACTGGGTGATAATTTTAAAAGAGGAGTTTCAGTTACTGAAATTAGAAAATTGCAACTGCTATTTTAAAAACGAAATATATTGAAAATTCTAGCATATGCCTATACAGAAAAATTTAGAACATGGGATATCGTATTCGCAAGAGTAACTTCTTTATTGAAAAGGTTATTAAAAGAGAGTTTAGTTTAGGTAACTACATCTATGTTGCTCGCACAGTGATAATAATATATGCTAAAAAGGAAAATAATACTCACAAAACCAAATCCATCCGTCTGGTGAGTGGGTCCAACCACCGTGTACTTAGAACAGTATTTTGCTAAGAAAATATAGGCGTAAGGAATCTCTTCGAATACTGCAGCTACCCCACCATTTTGGCTTCCTTTTGACAATAGGTCATGACACTCTTCAAGAGAGCTATATGTCCTTAACTTAGATTCATCAAAGCCGAACCGCTTTAGTAGATCAAGAACAAAGGAACCTTTAGGGTAGCCTACAAAGTCCCCGTGCTTTATGAGATCATTGAAGTCTGTAGTGGCCGGTTCGAGTTGTTGCAATGCCAGCATGGATTTTAGTGTAACCAAAGAACCTGACGTCCATCCAAGTAATATAACTAGCCATATCATAACCAGGAGCTTAGACAAGAAGCTAGTAAGCTTCTTTCCTGCAACAACATATTGATATATTTTTAAATTGCAAATCTAGTTTCTTCAACCAAGAAATAATTAAGATTTTTAAGAAAAGATGGAAAGGATGTATATACGCAACTGAATGCAAGAGAAATTGTTGACATTATGATCCTGATGACCTTTGGATTGGCTGAAGTGCCCCTGAACTCATTTACTTGTTCAAGGACCCACACCACGAAGCCTGTGAACAGGAAGACTACAATGCTGGAAAGCCAATATTTTTTTGGTAGGGGCTCCAGGAACATCCTTGTGTTTGGTTCCTTGAGAGGGACTATCATCCTCACTCCTCCATCAGTATAGGGAAATGCGAAATCAACGTATAAAGACCGGTTGAGAGTAATGGTTATATCCCCAACCACAGCATCATAATTCTGAACATTCCAACCTCGTCAAGAATAGAGACAATTAGAATAATATTTTTGAAAAGTGTACAAATTGTGTTAAAACTCATAAAAGAACTAACCTGTAAGTAGACTTGGTCAATAATATCATTGTAGCTTTCTCCACCATCCTTTTGGAAGGGAACATATTCATATGGAATGTTATATGGCAATGATCTGATGGCGGAGTCGAATACATCTATACAGTACCCACTTACTTTTGTCACATTGGTATAAGGATCTTTTTCGACCATCACCAACTCACTGAATCCATCTGGCATTGGTACACCAATCCTTAATTTCTTCCCATTCACTGGAATCACCCAACCCTTTGGCACAATTGTTGATTCTCCTGGCCAAATGATACCTCGGAAGCGATTTGTTGTAGCCAGGTATTTTCTCTCACTTTGAAAGTTCAAATCCTTCGAGATTCCATGGGTTGGCGTCCAGAAGCCAATATCTCTTCCACCTTTGCCGACCACATTGAGTATTTGAAATGCAGATGGTTGTAAATGTCCATTGACAAGACGGAATTTTCCACTCAACCCTTCAAATTCGGTCTGTAAAATTTCTTGAAGAAGCTTTGGGCCTGTTTTGGAGGCTCTTGTTCCAAGGAGATCAGGAGGTTTTCCTTCGGTTCCCAGTTCAAAGAAGTCAGATTTAATGTCCCCTACTCTCTCGGCTGCCCTTGCTAGTGCCCAAACAGTGTCATATGCCCATAGCCCGTAACTGATCATTTCAACATTTTCAACATCTGGGTTATCCTCAAGGAACTTTCGTTTCCATCTTTTAATGAAATTGTTAAGACTTCTTGATTTTGGAATATATGGAGTTACTCCCACGACACCTTGCATGGAGTCTATCACAGTAGGTTCCAATGACTCTAACACATTCATGAGCCCAGTTGTGACTATCCAGACATACCCTTCAGTCATCATTCCGACCTCTTTTGCCTTCAAAAAGAATTGGGAACCAAAAGATGCTGACATATGTACTATGAAAACACTACTATGCATTATCATCAGCTTGTGCAACTCATCAACGATCTGATCATCTGTGGGAAACGGAGGAAGTACACTTCGATACAAGATATGAGTGTTTATATCTTGGAAGACATTGATTAAATGAGGTACTAATCGATTTCCATAATCAGTGTCTTCGTGGATAAGAATGACTTTTTTCCACCCAAAGGCTCGAGTAACGGAGGCTATAGCTTTTACTTGAGTGTGGTCATCAGGAGTCGCTTGGATAAAGTATTGACTTCGTGAATAGAGAGACGGGTTGGTTGCAGAGAATGTAATAATTGGTATCTGAAATTTCTCCCCAATATCAACAATGAATTCTGTCTGCACAGATTTTTGAGGTCCTATGATCACTTGTACTCCAGGATGTTTGAACAGTTCCATTGCTGTAATCATAGAGATAATCGGAAAATACAATTCGATTATGAATAGATCAGTCATTAATTTAAAATTTTGTGAATCTATCTGCCTTTGGTTTAGAGGTCAGATTTTCTCAACACTTCAAATCAGATGGTCTTATTCTGGTATTATTATTATGTTTGTTAGTATGTAACGGTGTATTGATAATATCGTAAGTTATAATTTTTAGTTACTTGTATTGTATTGCAAATTATTAAAGCCTTCCTTGCTGTATATGCATGATTTCACAACACTATTCGAATTTTCACCAGTACCTTGCAGGTGCAGATGAAATTTGTGGTTATCAGTCTCTTTTACACCAAAACTTATTATCTACGATAAAACCCCTCTATAGGAATACTCTACATAGGAATACATCTACCTAGTCATAAAAAATTCCGGTAAATAGGAATAATATCATATTGTCATAAGTTATAATTTTTTTAAGTCTCATCCAAAAAAAATTTGCCTCTACATAGTTATAATTAAGTATATATTAACAAAAAATATATTACATATTGAGAAAAATATTAAAGAAAATATAAAATTTGAGACATTTAATATGTTTTTTTATTTTCTAACACTTCCCATCACTAAGTTAGTATATGTGCACTATATCTTGAAGCTATATTATTGTTTTGAAACTATACTATTATTGAAATTATACGATAATTTTCTTAAGTAAAACTCTATTAAGTTATAACCTCTCTATAGTAATAATTTATTTTGGTCCCAAGAGTATGACTATAGCGAGGTTTTATTGTATAAAGTAAAACAAAGACAGTGTTGAGTATGTCGAAGACAGAACGATGAGTATTGACTTTTCGACTTCAAGGTAAGGATCCTGTAATGATGCCCTAGGTTACTCGAGTTGACACATTCAGCAAGTTTACATTTTCTTCTAGGTGAATGTTCCAACAATTTGATCCTTTGGTCAATTTTATGTGGTCTTTTAGGCTTATGAGGTCGAGGAAGGATAAATTTAGTCATCCTTGCACACCATTTTTAAAAAGAATCCTTTCTTGAGGTAAGGCCGAGCTTGGATACTGGGCTACTGGCATACTGCATAAATTGTTGAACAAAAATTCACTTCAGAAATCTGCATGTGTAAGTTTTGGTATGCTTAACAGGTAACAGTGTGTTGTGCAGCTACATTTTTATTGATTTGTTTGAAAAATATGTTCTGGAGTCCATCACCACTCTGTAGCCCCCCGCCCATATGGTATTACCACTTTAGAAATTTATTGCCGCCTCAGAGGCAATACCAAATGCGCGGGGAAGGGCTTTATCAGCTTCTACCGAACTGAACTGATATAGCTTTTGTTCATTATATTTCTTAGAATATCTGTTCGTAAAGTATGTTTTGGTGGTTAGGCAGATCGCAAACAGCATTAAATCAGCTAGCCTATTTATATAAGTATATATGCTATGCCTATTGCGCAAGTACAACGTTCTTTAAGGTTCCAACCAAAATATTTGTTCATGTTATAAACTTATAATTGAATAAGGGCAAAAGGTATTTCCAATTAATACACCACGTGTGTAGTTTATAATTTTATATAGCACACTTGATTCAGCTCAGGTACCTTAGAAAATAATTTTGATTGTACTGATTCTGCAAGCTGATAATAGTTACCTGCAAATGCAGCACCTGTAGCATCCATTTTTGAATCCTTGGTATGAAGAACAAGCCTGGTTTTGTAGTCTCCATGAATAGTGTAGAAATCATCTAATGCTATACTCATGCAGCTGGTACTTACCTTTCCAGTCCATGATTCCAAATCCATAATAACACCAACATGAATAGCGTTTGTAACTTGAGCCACTACAAGTTGTATACATACCACTAGTACTACAAAGACAACGAGAACAAGATGTACAATGTCATGAATCTTCATTTCGAGCGGGAAACAATTTTGTGAGGTTTCAAAAGCTGATTGTTGAGCCTCATAAAACTGCATCATGAGAGACCTCAAAGTGTATATATAGAAGTCTTAAGAGATCAGTATGTAGACCAAGCAAACATCTGAATTTCCAGAGAGATGTGTAACATTTTAAATAAAGTTAGCTGTTCAAATAGAACATCCTTTTCTTTGTTAGCTCATCAATAGATATAATAGCAAGGGGTGGAAGACATTTGGAGCTTTCAAAATTGTCCTCTCGTCTGTCGACCTTGAGAATGGAAGAAAATTCTTTGTACTAGTAACAAAGTAAACGCTTGTAGCTTGGTGGTTTAGGTAATCAAGAAGACTTTGAACGGGTGGCATAAAAATATGTTTGCTTCCTCTCCCGTGTTGATTTGAATGGTGCTTTGATCAGATTGACATTGATTGATATAGTAAACAAAACCTACTGTATAAATTGTACAGGTCATTTAACTTTACAAAAATCCACAAGTTGCATGAAGCTAATAGTTGACCATCACCAACCCTTGATTAATGTTTTGAACCCCTGGTTTTTTTTTTTCCTGATGAACTCTATGTAGAAGGGATTGATCCTCTTTTTCATGCATTATCTTCCTCAATTAATTATTTTGAGCTTGTGTGTTTCTTGCTTTCTCTTGATTGCATACATACCTGAAGTCTGGACTACAATTTTGAAAAATGTTATACTAGTAGAATATACACTTGAAGGTGTTCAATATTGTGGATATTTATTGGAGTGAGACTGATGCGTGTTGGAAGATATGAACCAATTATCCTGTCATGTGTGTAAAACTACAAATAGTGCTAATGTAACAGTTGAATATTCAAACAAATCAAACAATATGCAGAAAGTAAATAACACACAGAAATTTTTAACGTGGTAAAACCCAATAAGGGAAACGTCCACGGTTGTCCTCTCGACAACAAATAATCCACTAGATGAAAAGAGATGTACAAACCTATCAACTACCTGCAATCACTGCGAGTTGACACTCCTGGTTATCTCTAACACCTTGACTTCACCAGAGCACCTTGATGTACGCACAAGACACTCGACTTCTTGATGAACACACAAGAAGACTCGAAGCCGAACTATGAAACAAGCTTACACCAGAGTTCCTTGATGAACACACAAGGATACTCGACTTCTTGATGAACACACAAGAAGACTCGAAGCTAAATCACTATTCAACAATGAAGAAGAAGATGAATAGGGAAGAAGGAAGAAGAAGATGAATGGGGAAGAAGAAGATGAGTTCAATCACCAAAACAACCTAAACCAAAACCTAAACAAACTCCAAGACTAGAGATGAATTGGACGGCCAAAGAACTGACTTGTCCTTTGGAATAGAAACCCTATTTATACTTAGGGTTGGAAAACAAGGAAAATGGGCCGAAATAGTGCAAACCGACTTTGGACGTTCGTACGTCGATATGACGTTCGAACGTCGCCACACAAAAATAAGCCTGCTGCCTACCATGACGTACGAACGCTCTAACTCGGTACGTACGTCTCCACACGAAACAAGTCTGCTGCCTACCATGACGTACGTACGCCCTAACTTGGTACGTACGTCCTGACCAAAACAAGTCTGCTGCCTACCATGACGTACGTACGTCCTAACTAGCTACGTACGTCCTAACACCAAATCTTCACTCTGACACATGGATGCGAGAACACAGACTCGGGACGATGTGCGTACAACTTGGTTTTCCTAACAATGAACTCAAGGCGAGATAACCATGGACACTTTGTCACAAAATTGATGTCAAACCACTTCGTGCCGGTTTCAATCTCCCCCTTTGACATTGATTTTGTGACAAAAACCTATGACTCTAATAGCACTTATAAAACGTGCTTACAAACCCAAACCATGGCATTTATAAAACATGCCTACAAAATCACTCAAGGTAGAACACATACCAAATCACCAATTCTTGTTATCCAGCTTGAGCGAAACGCTTTAACCATCAGAGACCGAACGGAAGCAATTAAGAATTTCTGAAACAATCAAGGAATCAACAGAAGTTCCTTCGAGCAACTCCCCCATACTTCATGAGCTCCAAAGTTTAATACTCGAGGTTACCCAAAACTGTACATACACTTAGTGATCATCATCACTTTCACTCCATCATATATGTTCACTCCCCCATACATGTAGTATACCTGAAACATGACCCAAAACTGTACAACCTCTAAACATCAACACGTTCACTCCCCCATACGTGTAGCATACCTGAAACATAACCCAAAAATACACTAACAAGGAAGAAGAAGGTGTTAGTATTAGAGTCATAAATCTCCCCATTTTTGTCACAAATGAAGCAAGGTAACAAAAGAAAGAGAAAAGATAAATACCAAACCATAACAAATAAGATTAAAGAAGAAAAGTAAGAGAACAATCATGTTAACAACAAAAAGGATATGCAACGGCAGTCATAAAATACACACTTGTTAACACGATGTCAATACAAAGAATTCTCCCCCTAAACAAAAGCGTCACCTAAATGCAATGCATATGAGAAAGATGCACCTAGAACAAACAAACCAAATAAGGATATTTGAAACACACAAAGAACCAATCATACAAGGGTAGAAGAGAGTAAAGAGAAAACCATACCATAAATCTGGAATCCATGACACACAAAACTAAAAAACATGAGAGAGATCTAGGCATATAAATGAAGAAGAAAGAGTACCAACACAGACACAAGACACTGAATACTTATATAGGTAACAGAGGGAAGAAAAGAAAACATAACATGAATCCCTGATAGAAACCAAGAGAATCCTATACATAGAAGAAAGAGTCAGGACACCAACAATCGGAACAAATGATTCACTAGAATATCACTTTAAACAACTGACCATAACCACCTGAGATAGATTCCAGAGAAGCGACTTCATAGTAGCAAGATATCTAGAGAAAAAGAGCAAACAAACAAAAAGGAAGAAATACCATACCTGATGAAATTGGGAAGGTACAATAAAGACCAAGAACCAAATAGTCAAACCTGGGAGAAATGTGCAAGAAAAGAATATGCGAAAAGAGAAAGAAGAAGAGATAAACAATAGTTAGTAGGAGATATGAAAGAGAATAGGGAAACCATGCATATTAGACACATCCAACAATATCCCATGGCAAAACTACAGGAATATGAGTATCTGCAGAAAAAGATACGTAAAGTATAAGAAAATCCATTGAGAATCCATGGGGAAATCCAATCTGTACATGTTCCTGAGACAACTCATCCAACCACAAAAAAGAATTAGAGAATCTTATAAACAAGGATAAGAAAATATTATCCCAAACACAATGGAATAGAGACATAAAAGGAATAAACCTGTAAGGCCACCCCTAGTGAAACCCAAAAATTAGTTCAACATATGCCAAACAAGATAGACAATCATCAAGCTCAACAAAAAACTTTAACTGAAGAATGAGCAAGGATTATCGATGTCACCAAGTCACAAAGCAACAATCCAACTTCAGAGTAAATTTCCTGCTAAAACACTAAGACTCCGATGATATGCCACACATTGTCAGAAAGATTAGAGAGTCAATAGAAGAGAATGTGCATCCCAAAGTAGAACAGTGGTAGCCCAAAACCATTGCATGAGGATTATTGAAGAAGACTACCAAGAACACATCTAATCAAGCCTATTGCAGGAAAAAATAGGATCAACCAGGCACAAGAAACAACAATAAGAGGATAGGCAAGTCTCATAAGCATTTACTCAAACACCAGCTAGCCAACAAGGTAATTCAAGAATATGACCCCAACATAGAAAAGTATGATGAGAACCTATGAGAAAACATGAATTAGTATAAATCATGACAAACTAATACACCACTAACATGATTTCATCACCAAAATATGCTTATGCATACCTTGTAGCCTTCTTAAAACAAATTGAGAACTATTACCTTGAGAAATCACATCAAACGCATGTGATCCAGTGACAAAAATAGAAAGCATGAAGTGTAAAACCAAATAATACTAACAATCTGACCTTAGTATGTCAATGAAACACCGACTGAAAAGAATTACCAAGGAATGGAACCAAAATAGAGTAAGCCATAAACACTTTCAGCAAGAACATCTACAAGAATCCGAAGGAATGGCGCCTCTACTCCTTTGAGCACGAGGAGGACGTGTGCCTGATGACGAAGCACCCTTGGAACTGGGTGTTTCTGTGGTAGGAGTAGTCCGAGCTTGCTTAGGAGGCATGTCCTGCACACACACAACATTAGAAACACCACACAAGTAAGTAAAACCAACAAAACAACCAAGAAAAACCTTAGGAAACTCCATTCAGGCATTTCACCAAACACTTGGTGAGCAATACAGAACATATAGGCAAAAACACTACATGAGCATACCAAAATGATACTAAACATGTCCAAGAAACTCCACAACCATTAGTAATCACGAGAAGTTCCAAAATTATCTAGACAACAAGTATATATCCAATGGTATGGACCCAACATGATCATGGTAAACAAACTCTTAATCCAAAGCATAACAGACAAATAATAATGCAGCATCAAGATAAAATGAAAAACCTTGCTGCTTGAACATGCGTACGAACGTTATAACACCGTTCGTACGTTCCTCCCAAAAAAAAAACATCTGCCTCCACAAACATTCGAACGTGCTAATAACGTTCGTACTCCCTTTTTTTTTTTTTTTTTTTTTTTTTTAACAGAAAACCAAACCAAATGACAAACAACACAAACCATAATAAGAAGAGAAAAGAAAAAAGAACCGATGTACCATAGAAGTGAAGAGAAATACATCATGAACTTCCAAAAACAGTAGCCAATCCCAATCCGTACAAAAATGAGAGGCAATATATGGGGATAAACAAAAGATTGAACAAATAAGAAGATTGAAGTGCATCATAAACTAAACCTCGGTGTGTGTAGATACAATGCAATGCATAAAGAGAGAGAAAGTTCACCACTAGAACACACCCTTTGAAGACCTAGAATATAGAACCATCAACAAGAGACATAAATTAGATTAGAAAGTGAGCATAGAGGAAACAACCTTCAACCCCCTTTGAAACAAACGTTATGAGTAGAAGGCAAACGAATATAAATATGATCTTTCAAATGAAAACCAAGACATTAAAAAGGCAAAGGAATATAAACTTTGTATGCCTTACATAAAAAAACAATGAATATGCGCTTGGATTTTTATTTTGCCGCATGTGGTGGAGTTTAGCCTACATCACTCTAATATCATTCCCGCGTGGGAGGGATTTTTGCCTCCATCTTTTCAAATACACGAGGGTAGGGTGTAGCCTACATCTTTTTGACAAACACAAACTCAAGAAGTGCAATACCATGATAACGTGCAACACAAGAACTAACATCTCTTGAGTGCATCCGTCAGAGCATGACCCTCACAACCCCAACGGGTTCTTAGCCAACTGATATTGCTTCAAAGACAATCAAATGGCTGGGGATAAAGTGAGTCATTGACCACTAACAAGAGTTGTAAAAGGAAGATAAGAATGTTCAATAACACTAACAACAAGATGAACATTAACCAAAACAAAGGAGAGATAGCTCAAGATCACATAAATACTCGAGAGATAGAGAAGTTCTATGAGCTCAAGGAATATGTAAGTGGTTTCCAAAAACTCCCATTATGCAAGCATGCCGTGCACTGTGCAAACAAGCGAGGAAAAATGCATGATACATACCAAAACATACTTAAGGGTTCAGAAGGAGAAAACACCCAAACATATTGCAACTTATTTAAGACAATTGAATTTAAACCAATATCTCAGAAAAGATGCATCCAACAACACATACATGGAGTAAATAAATAAAACAAAAAAAATAGAAGGAATAACCAAAACCCTTTTTTTTTTTTATTAACAATATATTCAGACATGCAACATGATCTGCAAGCTAAACAAACAAAACATAAAAAAATAAAAACACCAAACAAATAGCCTATGTGATAAGAGAAATATGCAATTCAAATAACACAAGGCTAGAAACAAACTACATCATCCCAAATATGGGACACCACTTGACCTTTGCAAGTCCAGAAAAACCTTCAACTTATCCTTTCTTAACACTAGGCGTGCACACCTTGGGAGGTGAAAAGAAATGAGATTTTCCCTTAACACGCTTTGCAATACACTTGTCCTTAACTAATTCCACCTTAGTCTTAGATTTTCTTTTGTTGGAATACCTGTTTTTCTTAAACCTGTGATGAGAACCATTATAATTCCAAGGTCTAGAAAATGCACAAGAAGGAACATTAGAATCAACATGATTATAACGATGAGGAACACGAGAATATGATGAAACATGTTGATCAAAATCCCAACAAAAGCTATCCAAATGACCAACTCTACCACAATAAGAACAATGAAAAACATTAGACTTACTCAAGAAATTTTTATAAGAAGATGTGGTGGTAAAAGATGAAACATGTATGTCATCATTGTATTTGTGACATGGTGCCTTAACAAAACCTATACCTCCATTATGAGAACAATATGGCTTATCAGTAAAAACAGCCTTACCATTAACCTTAGACTTAAAATTCTTACGAGAAACATGCTGAAAATTAGTAGCATTAAGTCTAGTCTCAATAGGTGGAGTAGGCAAAAGGGCAGGCAAACTAGTAGATTTTACAGGAGTAATCACACTAGATGAACTAGTAGAATTATCAATAGGAGAATCAAATCTAGTTTTGTCCAAAACCTGCAATTGGAGTTGAGTAGACGTTAAATCGTTCTTTGTTACCTCATACTCCACCAATAGAGATTTGTATTTCTCATCGACCTCCTGATTGGCCTTCTCTAAAGCTGCAATTCTACATAACAAGTCAAGTTTTTCTTTGTCAAATAATTGAGAAATAGAAATTGTATCATCTGCAGCACAAGAAATCTGTTTTTCAAGAATCTCAATTTTATCCTGCAAAGAAAGATTAGCCTTTTCCAAATTTTCAATTTTGGATTCATAAACTTCCCCTTGAAGCATATAGTCCTCTGCACAATGTCTGAGTCGTTGTTCTAGAGAATCAACCTTAGTCTGCAAAACACCATTATCTTCAAAACAAACATTATCAGAAATAGTAGACACATTACAATTAGCTTTATTAAATTTTTCCTGCAAATCAATATTAGCTTTTTGTAATCTTTCACATTCTTTTGCAGAAAGTCTGTAAAGAAGAGCCCAATCACTATTGCTAACAACATACAAATTATCATCTTTTTCAAAATCAGATTTTGGTTTTGTAGATTTAGACGATTTAGCAATAAAATAATTATGACCAGACTCATGAACCATCATAGCACTCATAAGATCGTTAGCGTGAGCCTTGACGCTCCTTAACCAGCCCCCAGCGACTGATACCAATTGTAAAACTACAAATAGTGCTAATGTAACAGTTGAATATTCAAACAAATCAAACAATATGCAGAAAGTAAATAACACACAGAAATTTTTAACGTGGTAAAACCCAATAAGGGAAACGTCCACGGTTGTCCTCTCGACAACAAATAATCCACTAGATGAAAAGAGATGTACAAACCTATCAACTACCTGCAATCACTGCGAGTTGACACTCCTGGTTATCTCTAACACCTTGACTTCACCAGAGCACCTTGATGTACGCATAAGACACTCGACTTCTTGATGAACACACAAGAAGACTCGAAGCCGAACTATGAAACAAGCTTACACCAGAGTTCCTTGATGAACACACAAGGATACTCGACTTCTTGATGAACACACAAGAAGACTCGAAGCTAAATCACTATTCAACAATGAAGAAGAAGATGAATAGGGAAGAAGGAAGAAGAAGAAGAATGGGGAAGAAGAAGATGAGTTCAATCACCAAAACAACCTAAACCAAAACCTAAACAAACTCCAAGACTAGAGATGAATTGGACGGCCAAAGAACTGACTTGTCATTTGGAATAGAAACCCTATTTATACTTAGGGTTTGAAAACAAGGAAAATGGGCCGAAATAGTGCAAACCGACTTTGGACGTTCGTACGTCGATATGACGTTCGAACGTCGCCACAAAAAAATAAGCCTGCTGCCTACCATGACGTACGAACGCTCTAACTCGGTACGTACGTCTCCACACGAAACAAGTCTGCTGCCTACCATGACGTACGTACGCCCTAACTTGGTACGTACGTCCTGACCAAAACAAGTCTGCTGCCTACCATGACGTACGTACGTCCTAACTAGGTACGTACGTCCTAACACCAAATCTTCACTCTGACACATGGATGCGAGAACACAAACTCGGGACGATGTGCGTACAACTTGGTTTTCCTAACAATGAACTCAAGGCGAGATAACCATGAACACTTTGTCACAAAATTGATAGCAAACCACTTCGTGCCGGTTTCAATGTTGTGTGTTTCTTGCTGACAATAACCAAACATTCGTAGTTGAAATTATTATATTATATCTCTGAAAGCAGAATCTTAAGACACCGATATGAAAAATATTCTGCATTTTATTACTTACCCAAAGAGTCGTAAGAAAAACCCTGCATCAGAATAAGCATTTGTGCTGATATATAAAGGTCCAATTTAACAGTAACAAAGGCCTTCTTTATCCTAACAGAAACATATCATATATGTATACATATAGAGCTAAGACTTCATTACTACATGTAATAGTATAAATAGTGTCTTTAGGAATGTTCCACAGCTTTATAATCAATCATCAATATATGAGTTTTTTGGGAGAACTTAATATTAAAGGAGTTCTCTATCTTAAGCTAGCTCATTCTCTGTTACTGGCAGCTGATCTGTTTCATTTTTCTTGGATAAGGAACCTTCATCCCCTGAAGCAGGATCTTTATCTGGTTTAATTTCGCCTGTTTCTTTATCAGAGTTGTTCGATAAATCTTCACCGTTGATGGCAGTTGCTTGTGTCTCAATCTGAAAGTAGTCAGTGAATATTTTGAAGATAGTTTTTTTTAGGTAGAAGAATATTTTGGAGATGTAATTCTCTGGATGTTTTTTGGCAAAAGCTACAATAATAACAAGTTGGATCACGATATTGGCGATAAACAGCCATTCAATTCTTTTGAAACTGACTTGTCTGGAGGGCATATACTTGCTTGGATCCGGACACTGGGTTTCACTCCTCAGCCATTTCATCTCAATCCCCATCATCTTTACTCCTTCTACCACCGACAAAATTGCTCGATTAACATCAGATACCAGAGCGGATCCTTTTGGGAAAACCTGCCAAATTAGATACCAGTTAAGAATTTATACTAGTAAGATTAACAAGCATAAACTGCATTTCATTTTTATTGGAAATGAGGAGAAAAACTACTTACAAACCCAAATCCCTCCATCCGGTAGATAGGTCCAACTCTTACATATCTACCGCATTTCTTTTTTATGAAAATCCTGATGTATGGCATCTCATCAAAAATTGCAGCAACACCCCCATTTTTACTCCCTTTATCCAGAGCCTCTTCATACTCTTCTGGAGAGTTATAAACCTTGATCTTGGAATCATGGAAGTGTTGGAAACAGTTTGAACAGATTCTGTCAGAAATCTGACAGAAATCTGACAAGGTCTTTGGCTGGACATTTCGATATGTTCTAGAGCTCCATTGAGCTAGATCTTGGTACGTATGGAATCCTCATTCCGAGTAGATGCTCGCAGAATATTCATACGTCTAAAACTGTTCCATAGTGAATGAGAAATTGGTGTCCCAAGTTCCAAACAACTTGAGACAAAGCAAGGAAAATGTGATAGTCCCACATTTGACCCATGCAGATAAGGTTTTGTCTAGAAAAACCCCTCATGTACAATAAGGGTGTGGCCCTTGGGGTTACAATGTTTTCGCGCGTTGGGCGAAACCTTACATGGGCTTGGGCTTGAAAAACACACACGCGCGCGCGCTAGCCGACCGACCCGGCTGGGATTGGGCTGGGATTTGGATTTGGATTGGGATTGGGATTGGGATTGGGATTTGGATCTTGGATCTTGGATCTGGTTGTGTCCCTTGATGAAACTGTTTAAAGGCCAAAGTGTCTGTTCGGCCTTAATGGTTGTGTCCGTTCAATGAACTGTTTCGGCCCAAGTGTCTGTTCACTTAGTTTTTCTTGCTATAAATACCTTGTCAGTGTCTGCATTTTTTTCATTCATTCGAAAACATCATATTCATTATCATTCATAGTCTGTCAGTGTTCTTGAGAGAGTTACATCACTGAACTGGTTTGCCGTTTTCGTTTTGTTTGAAGTGCTGCTACACGACGAAGGTATTGATCGTTGTATCCTGGGAGACAGTTTGCATTACACCCATATAGCACCTGTTGGGGCAAATTATGTCTTAAGGACAGAGATTTTCTCGACTCGATCACATCATACTGTCCTTAATTATTGTTCTGCTTTGCACACTCTATTTATTCTGGGTTTTCTGATTTTACTTAGAATTATACTTATGCAATACTAACATACTGCCTAACATTCTTAAGACATAAGTATATGTTAGTATTTTGGTTTACTGTTCTATATTTTTTTTACTGTTTATATCCGAAAATTTTGTTTTTCGGAATTTTGTTACTGTTTAACAAATTTATTTGCAGATTGAGGTTATTTTTCGATACAGTTCGAAAATTTTGAATTTTTTTCGAAATTTTTTATAATTTTCGTATTTGCAGACACAAGTACAGGAAATAAAATTTTCTGGTTGTTTAATCTGTCTGTATATTTTGTTTCAGACAAATGGAAGAGTCACAAACTCATGTTCCCGCGAACATTGGAACTATCAATGGAAGTTCAGCTACCAATTTTGTTCCTACTGTTCCTACTGTTGCTGTTCCTACTGCCACTACTACAAAATATGTCATATATCACGGTTGCAGAAATTTATATATCACATTTTTCATAAGATCTGTGATAAAAGTTATGTGACTAAACAAATATCACAGTTTTTTAACATATATCACAGTTTCTCTTCACCCGTGATAACTTATAAATTATATATCACAGTTTTATTAAAAGGATAAGTTAAGGATATTACTATTATCACGTTTTCAAATAAAATATCTCGTTTTTCTTTGGGTTTGTGATAAATGTATTGCTGAATAAATATATATATATTTTTTTTAAGAAAACCCCCACTAACATGTTTAGTTAAGTCCCACCTTAACTGACACACTTCTCAATAATATCACAAGAGTTCAACACCCCAGTCCTTTCTTCAACCAGTTCTCAGTATGCTTCTAGGTATTGATTAATTACTTCCACCATGGTAGGTCGATCGAATTACAGGTTCGCTCTCTCTCACACACACAACATCAATCTTCCTAATCTCTTGTTTTCTTTAAAGATCTAACGGGATTCAATATAAATAAGTGCTCTCTCTCTCTCTGGAGTTTCACATCAAGCAAATAATACATAACTTGTGGTTTTGGTTTTAGTTTACTGAAGGTTGTTTTAATTCAATTTTAGAATTTCGGGATTTGGAAATTAGGGCTTTGATTGAAAGCTTTAATAATGGTTGCTTTAAGAATTTTTGTTTATACAAATGAGGTTAAAAGCAAGTGAAACTTTTGTTTGGAGAGAAGTAGAAAGAGATTTTGGTAAGTTGCATTTATTTTTTGAAATTGATCTATCCATGACTTTAATTTGATCCAAATTTTCCAGTAGAGTTTTTAGGCATATGTTATTAAGTTTGGTTGTTTATACTTTATAGTGTTGTCGTACCTGGTACTACGTGCACTGTTAGGCGAGTAAGAATCTATGGCAGACATATGTTAAGACATGTTTAGAAGTTTGTGCTGAAATGTATGGTAAGCTGAAATTGATGTAGTCACAATCTAATTAACAAAATATCATCTCACTGTCTTTTTTTCTGCAACTCAAATTAATGGACTGAAAATTTGAACGCTTCTTGGTTTTTATTTTTTTTATTTTTTTATAACTGATTCTTGGTGGTTGATCAAACACTTAATGTGCCAGTGTATAATTTTTGTATGTAAATTCTAATTGCCTATTTTTCCAAATTAGTATTACAACTTATTTTATAAGGTTGTTAAAGATGCTAATTTGTGGTAAGGTTGTTACAAGGACGAGTATGAAATCCGGAACCAATGGTCAGATATTACAGAATAAAGATAGTTTGGAGGTGAGCTCTTGAAGATTGACATAGGAATATGACTTTGGATTGCAATGCAGTCTTATTGGTAATAGGGTCTATATGGCAGGTTTGGCAAATGTTATATCCTTTATTGCACCTGGTAAAACAATTCTTTGGCAGGTGACTTTAGACTCTAAAGGTGGACTAGCAGGTACACATTGATTAGTCTAAACCAAATGTTTTTGTTGGTTTCATGTTTCACTGTGTAAAGAGTGGTATGCTTTCAACATGCCTCATTAATGAAATTGTACCTGCTAAAACGAAACAACTCATGCAGTCATGCACAAGAAATGTTATGTCAATAACTCTCTGAATAAAGCTAGCCACCACCATTTCAAATGTAGACTTTTTTGATAATTCCATTGATGTAACTTGTCTCTTCTTTTTTCTTTTTTTCTAATGATTTTGTCATTTTGTGTATGTTGTCCTGATTGTGGTACCTCTTGTGTTATTATCTCTTGTGTTATTAACGGGTATCTAAAATGTTATTGTTATTTAATCATGTTTAATTGTTAATGGCTTCCTGTTTTATGAATAAACTAATCTGTATCATGTTTCTGCTGATGATAGGGGAGAGTTGAAGAAGAAAACTTATTCCCATTAAAAGAAGCAGAAGAGAATACGAAAAAAGAACTTGTGAAGGCATTCACACCAAGAGAGCTTCTTAATGTTCCAGAGGATCCTAAGGAAGACCAGCCACCAATAGTTGTTCACTCCACACTAGAGCAATTATCAATTATAAATGTTAAAAGTCTCATAGGTTTATCAGAGCAAGAAGAAGTTCTAGTTATATGTATTGATTATTTTTTGAATTCCCATGATAGATCTTAGAATTGATAATTATTATTGTTATCTTTCTTGAATGTTCACATGATTTCCAGTATCTATCTGCAGGCTGCAATTGTAAACTCAAACTCTAGAAGAACTTGTAAGTTATGAAAATATATCTACTACCTTCAAGTTTTTGTTTCTATCCTGGGTATGTCTGTATGATTTTCATCTTCTCTACTTTATATTTTCCTTCCTGGATGTAATTTGTCTACTAATATCTTGGTCAGGCATTGAAGTTAGGTCAGATACCTGCAGATGTCTAGATTCTAGATCAACCATGATTGTGGATTTGCCTTCATAAGATGACAAGATGGAAACAGATGCTCCTAGTGAAGAAACGGATCAATTGGAAGATGTTGTGCATCAACCAAGGAGTAGGGATCCTGCAACTATCTCACATGTCTGTACTTTCGTATGGTGTTTATTTATTTATTTTTTCTTATTTTAACAATTAAAACAATTTAGCATTTTCCAACTCAAGAAAGAGAGGGTGAATAGACATGAAACATCTACATGAATAAATAAAACATCCCAACTAGGATGCATCCCTTAGTCTACATTTTACTGTACTTTCTTTTTCTTGTTAGTTTTGAGAATGGATGGTGGTTGTGGACTTGTGGTAGTTTATATTGTTTGCTGGGCGAAAAAAATTCTAACTTGGCAAGACCAATGATGAATGTTCTTCTTTTGTTTTGAATTTCTTATCAACCTCATTAAGTCTAAATGTCTAATGCTTCCTACATATGCATGGCTGATTGGCAGGTCCATCTTTCATGCCGGTGATAGGCTCTGACAGATCATACATATGGCACCTCCATCTCCTATGTTTGTCATGCTTCCTTTACTTGGTATGTAGTGGCGTTGTGACTTTGCTTGTTTCTTAATCAACTAATCTCTGGATCCACTTTATTCTTGTGCTACTCAAACAATGCCATGGACAAACTTCGACTTGAGATTATTGATTGCTTTCTTGTAGATGTATACAAAAATAGATGGAGAAGAATAAAGTTTAGGTATTTTCATGTAAATTGATGGATCAAAACATTTTTGTAAGTTGTTTCGGTTGAATATTGGTCTTTTTGTAGATGTTGTAATATATTTATAAATTGAGTTGTAATCATTTTTGAATTCGAAATTATAATTCATTTAAATAGATTTGTTCTATGCAATGGTATATTTGTATTCGCAACATGGGCAGGTGGATATAAATTACAATTCTATATTTTTTTTAAAAAGCAACTTATATATCACAGTTTTAAAAGCTAAGTGCTATATAGAGTCAAAACAGTGATATATATTGGATATATATATCACGGTTGTAGTTAATATATCACGGTTTTGAATTAATATATCACATTTTCAACAGAGAAAAGGACGGAAATATAATATTTATATCACTGTTTTCTTTTAAAAACGTGATATATTTTTTGATAATTTATCACGGTTTTGGAAGACATATATCACCCCAGTATTTATCACGGTTTCTAAAAAAATTAAAACCGTGATATATATCTTTATATCACAGTTTTTAACTGTGATATATCTACTTTTGTGTAGTAGTGTGCTGTTCCAACAGTTCCTACCCATGTTACTGTTGGGGAAAAACCCGAGAGATTCAACGGAACAGACTTTAAGAGATGGCAGCAGAAGATGTTGTTTTACCTTACAACTCTGAATCTCGCTAAGTTCCTGTACGAACTACTTCCAAAGCAAGATGGAGGCGAATCTGATCGCCAAACTGTCGCTGCTATAGATGCTTGGAAACATGGAGATTTCCTTTGCCGAAACTATATCCTAAATGGACTGGACAACACACTCTACAATGTGTACAGTCCATTCAAAACATCCAAAGAACTCTGGGAATCTTTGGATAAGAAGTACAAAGCCGAGGATGCTGGTTCAAAGAAGTTTGTGGTCGGCAGGTTCCTTGATTTTAAGATGGTGGACTCCAAGACTGTGATCAGTCAGGTCCAAGAACTTCAACTTATTCTGCACGAAATTCATGCAGAAAACCTTACTTTGTGTGAACCCTTTCAGGTGGCTTCTGTTATTGAGAAGTTACCCCCTTCATGGAAGGATTTTAAGAACTATCTTAAACACAAACGTAAGGAGATGGGCTTGGAAGACCTGATTCTCCGGCTTCGCATAGAAGAAGACAACCGTACTTCTGAAAAGAATACTGTCGTTGTTTCTGAAGATGCCAAAGCCAATGTTGTGGAACATGGGAAGAAGAACAAGAAGCGCAAATCTTCTGACCAAGGTTCCAATAACAAGCAATCCACCAAGAAATTCAAAGGAAAGTGCTTCAACTGTGGCAAGTCAGGTCATCGCCAAAGTGACTGCCGAAGCAAGAAGAAAGATGACAAGAAAGGAAAGAATCCCGCTCAAGCAAATCTGACTGAAGAAGACAAGATGATTGCTGACTTGGGCACAATCAACCTTTGTGCTATGGTTTCGGAAGTGAACTTGGTTGACAATCCAAGGGAATGGTTCCTGGATACTGGTGCAACCAAGCACATTTGCTCAGATAAGAGGATGTTCACTACTTATACTTTGAACCATCAGAATGAACAACTCTACATGGGCAACTCATCTACATCGAAGGTAGAAGGTCAAGGGAAAATTGTGCTGAAGATGACTTCTGGAAAGGAAGTTAGCCTCAACAATGTGCTGCATGTTCCAGACATTCGCAAGAATCTGATTTCTGGATCACTCTTAAGCAAGAATGGCTTCAAGATGGTGATTGAATCTGACAAGTTTGTACTCACTAAGGCTGGGATGTATGTGGGTAAAGGGTATGTTAGTGATGGGCTATTCAAGCTCAATGTAATGACTGTTATTCCAAATATTAATAAGAATAATTCTTCTGCTTATATCATTGAGTCTTTTAATGTTTGGCATGAACGTCTAGGACATGTTAATTATAATACTTTGCGTAGACTAATTAACATGGATATGATTCCACATTGCAATCCAAAAGCATGTGATAAATGCGAAATTTGTGTGGAAGCTAAACTTACCAAAACCCCACATCATTCGGTCCAAAGAAGTACCGAACCTCTAGATTTAATTCACACTGACTTGTGTGATTTAAAGTTTGTGCAAACTAGAGGTGGTAAAAAGTATTTTGTTACTTTTATTACGACTGCACAAAGTTTTGCTATGTTTATTTGTTAACAAGCAAAGATGAAGCTATAGAAAAGTTTCAACAGTATAAACTTGAGGTTGAAAATCAACTTGGCAAGAAAATCAAGATTGTAAGGAGCGATCGAGGAGGTGAATATGATAAACCATTTAATGACTTTTGTGCTGAAAATGGAGTCATACACCAAACTACGGCTCCATACTCTCCTGAATCTAATGGTACTGCTGAACGCAAGAACCGAACATTGAAAGAGATGATGAATGCTTTGTTGTTAAATTCAGGGTTACCCCAGAACATGTGGGGGGAAGCCATTCTTACTGCGAATTATATTCTCAATAAGATACCTCATAAGAAAACCGGTAAAACACCATATGAATTATGGAAAGGTCAAACAACTTCTTATAAATTCATGAAAGTGTGGGGGTGTTTAGCCAAGGTTGCGGTCCCACCTCCTAAACAAGTGAAGATTGGACCTAAAACTGTTGATTGCATTTTTATAGGCTACGCTCATAATAGTAGTGCTTATCGATTTTTAGTTCACAAATCTGATATTCCTGATGTTCAGGTCAATACTATTATGGAATCAAGAAATGCATATTTCTTTGAAACTGTGTTTCCTTGTCAAGATGCTAAGCATCGAAAGAGAACACGTGAAAACGCTCCAAGAGTTGAGCAAGAAACTACAGATAATACTGTGCCAAGGGATGAACATCAGAATGAGGATGAACCTAGGAGAAGTAAACGAGCTAGAAAAACAAAGGCATATGGTCCTGATTTTCTAACATATCTTGTGGAGACATATGGTCCTCAATTCATGACTTTCTTAGTGGACAATGATCCATTAACTTTTAAAGAGGCCATGTCTACTCAAGATGCTCCCCAGTGGAAGGAAGCAATTAAAAGTGAAATTGATTCCATAATGCAAAACCACACATGGGAGCTAACCACACTTCCTCCTGGAACGAAATGTTTAGGTTCCAAATGGATCTTCAAAAAGAAGATGAGAACAGATGGTTCAATAGACAAATACAAGGCCAGACTTGTAGTCAAAGGTTACAGGCAGAAACAAGGCTTGGATTTCTTTGACACTTACTCTCCAGTAACGAGAATAACGTCTATTCGAACGCTTCTTGCGATTGCTGCAATACACAACCTTGAAATACATCAAATGGATGTAAAAACGGCTTTCCTAAATGGCGATTTAGAGGAAGAAATCTATATGCAACAACCTGAAGGTTTTGTTGCACCTGGACAGGAGAATAAGGTGTGTAGACTTGTAAAATCATTATATGGTTTAAAACAAGCCCCGAAGCAATGGCATGAAAAATTTGATAATGTAATGTTGTCAAGTGGTTTCAAAATAAACGAATGTGACAAATGTGTTTACACTAAGTCCACTCAAACTGGATATGCTATTGTATGTCTCTATGTAGATGACATGCTGATTTTTGGTAGCAACAATGACATCATAAATGCTACTAAGAACATGCTTCGCAGTAAGTTTGATATGAAGGATATGGGAATTGCTGATGTTATACTAGGGATTAAAATCACTAGAACATCAGATGGAATTGCACTATCGCAATCCCACTACATTGAGAAGGTTCTTGAAAAGTTCAAGAAATACTCCACTGGAATTGCCAAAACTCCAGAAGATCCCAATCTTCATTTAACTAAGAATACTGGGGCTAGCATATCACAAATAGAATATGCTCGTGTCATTGGCAGTTTGATGTATATCGCAAATTGCACTAGACCAGACATGGCTCACGCTGTAAATGTCCTAAGTCGTTACACGAGTAATCCAGGAAAGAATCACTGGAAGGCAATAACTAGGGTATTGAACTATCTGAAATATACCTCAAGTTATAATCTGCACTACACTAGATATCCACCAGTAGTAGAAGAATATTGTGATGCTAATTGGATATCAGATACTAAAAACTCAAAAGCCACGAGTGGCTATGTTTTTACTCTGGGTGGTGCAGCGATATCTTGGAAATCCTCTAAGCAAACATGCATTGCTAGATCCACTATGGAGGCTGAATTCATTGCTTTAGATAAAGCAGGAGAAGAAGCAGAATGGCTTCGAAATTTCTTAGAGGATATTCCTATGTGGGAACAACCAGTGCCAGCTATTCGTATAAACTGCGATAGTCAATCTGCTATAGGCAGGGCACTGAGTAGTATGTATAACGGTAAGTCTCGACACATCAGACGAAGACACAAAACCGTTAGGAAACTGCTCTCAACTGGAATAATCTCTATAGAGTATATTAAGTCGGCTGAAAACCTAGCGGATCCATTTACTAAAGGTTTGGCCAGAGAGCAAGTTCAAGCTTCATCGAGAGGAATGGGTGTAAAACCTAAGACGAAAGAGTAGGCCTGATGGCAACCCTACCTAGCTGACTGGAGATCCCAAGATCTAGGTTCAAAGGGACAACCGAATCTCGCATGACTCAACGATAGCACTGTGAGATTAAACATCTATTATCCATTCCTATGATGATGAGACCAGTGCTGCCTGCATTGATGGACTAGGATAAGCTTTTGCTTTTAATGATTCCCATAGCTTGTAAAACAAGTGGAGTATAGCAGGATACTCTTCATGGGCAATCACCTTATGAGTGAGAAAAAGGGGCCGTTTTCTGTGAGAATGTTGAAGGTTGCATTCTTTAAGAGCACTCATGAATACCAGGAAGTTCAAGGCCAAAATGAACACAACCATAGAACCAAGTTCTTTGAGGAAGGGAAACTGTGTGGTAGCCATTGTCTTGGTTTACACAAACGGCTGAACAGTTCAAGACATCATGTTCACTGATTAGCCAGTAAATCCGATGGTTATCCACTAGGGTAGGTTCAAGGCTGAAAAATTGCTACCTATACCGATGCAGCTACTTTCCGCTTGTACTCTCTCAGTTGCATTGCATTTGCATAAATCCGTAATTTCCATTCATGCGGGGGATTGTTGGAAACAGTTTGAACAGATTCTGTCAGAAATCTGACAGAAATCTGACAAGGTCTTTGGCTGGACATTTCGATATGTTCTAGAGCTCCATTGAGCTAGATCTTGGTACGTATGGAATCCTCATTCCGAGTAGATGCTCGCAGAATATTCATACGTCTAAAACTGTTCCATAGTGAATGAGAAATTGGTGTCCCAAGTTCCAAACAACTTGAGACAAAGCAAGGAAAATGTGATAGTCCCACATTTGACCCATGCAGATAAGGTTTTGTCTAGAAAAACCCCTCATGTACAATAAGGGTGTGGCCCTTGGGGTTACAATGTTTTCGCGCGTTGGGCGAAACCTTACATGGGCTTGGGCTTGAAAAACACACACGCGCGCGCGCCGTCCGACCGACCCGGCTCAGCTCGGACTCGGGCTTGGGATTTGGATTTGGATCTTGGATCTTGGATCTTGGCCCTAAAGTTGTGTCCCTTGATGAAACTGTTTAAAGCCCAAAGTGTCTGTTCGGCCTTAATGGTTGTGTCCGTTCAATGAACTGTTTCGGCCCAAGTGTCTGTTCACTTAGTTTTTCTTGCTATAAATACCTTGTCAGTGTCTGCATTTTTTTCATTCATTCGAAAACATCATATTCATTATCATTCATAGTCTGTCAGTGTCCTTGAGAGAGTTACATCACTGAACTGGTTTGCCGTCTTCGTTTTGTTTGAAGTGCTGCTACACGACGAAGGTATTGATCGTTGTATCCTAGGAGACAGTTTGCATTACACCCATACAGCACCTGTTGGGGCAAATTATGTCTTAAGGACAGAGATTTTCTCGACTCGATCACATCATATTGTCCTTAATTATTGTTCTGCTTTGCATACTCTATTTATTCTGGGTTTTCTGATTTTACTTAGAATTATACTTATGCAATACTAACATACTGCCTAACAGGAAGTTCAGTTGCTTGAGGATCTTTTTCACATAGGAACCTTTCTGGTACCCTACGAAGTCTCCATTCTTTATAAGATCATGTGTGTCCACAATGGTAAGTTGGAGACCCTCGTCAATATATAGTTGCACGAGAAGCGGAAATATATAAGCTAGTGCTATTTTAGATGTGGCCACAATCAACTTTGCGGCAGACTTCCAGCCATCAACTACAGCCATCAAGTCAAATATACTACGTTAGTGAAAGCAATTGAACAACTATTGGTTGCATATGATTATAAGTGAAAAAAGTGAATAAGAGCATCTTCAATTAATCCATCCACAGAGACGAGACTAAAGAGTGAAAAATCGTTAAATTTATAAAAAAGGAGGGGTTCCAGGGACTCAGGAAATGTTTGACTCAATCTCTTATAAAAATATGTCCAAAGCCCATCTTCAGTTCGTCTATAAATTTAGCCCCTCTATAAGTTATGTAATCTATAAGAGATTTCATAAAGATATGGAAAGAAAGTAATCTACACAGAACTCCTAAGAGCATTCCCAATGCAAGGTGGATTTTGGGGGTGGGGTGGATAAATCCACCTTGAAACTTAAAACAATGTCCCAAGGGAAGGTGGATTTTGAAAAGTGGCTGCCCACAGGTGGATTTGAAGGTGGGAGAATCCAACTTCAAATCCACTTGTGGGTGGTAGAACCGGACGACATGTTACATGCCGTCTGTTTTTTTTTTAAGTATTACGTAGTGTTTTAAAAGTTTTGGACTCTCGGACGGCATGTCACATGTCGTCCGGTTTTTCTAAAAATCCACTTTCTCTTCTCCAAGAGTCCACCTTCCCTTGGGAACTCTCAACCTTGTAGAGTTTCACGTTGAATCAACAAGGTGGATTTATCCTAGTGGTGCATACGTGGTGCCTATGTGGAGGTGGATAAATCCACCCTGCATTGGGAATGCTCTAATGTCGCACGGGTTAGAAATCGTCGTGCGTGGACACTGGACAGCGTGGCCGGTAGATAATGTCGTGTGGGCTAGATCCGTGCCTATTAGATTTTTTGACATATATATCAAGTCTAGTGTTTTTTTTATCAAAAATAAATTTTATTGATAAAAAAAAAATTACACAAAGTTTTTTTTTTTTAAAAAAATAATCAGAAAAAATAGGACACTGGTTAGATAATGTCGTGTGGAATTGAGAGATTCGTGTGTATTTTTTTTATATATATAGAAAAGTTATCATAGCATTGAAGATGAGATATTTTTATGTAACAACAACTTTTTCATAAATTATCTCCATAAATATGTGGAAGGATTGAACATGCTCTAGTCTTTGAATATTGAAACCGGCACTCGGTTGTTTGACATTAATTTTGTGACATTGGATGTCCATGGTTATCTCACCTTGAGTTCATTGTTAGGAAAACCAAGTTGTACGCGCATCGTTCTGAGTCTGTGTCCTCGTGTCCTTTTGTCAAAAGTGAGTTTTGGGGTTTAGGACGTACGTACCTAGTTAGGGCGTACGTACGTCATGTTAGGCAGCAAACATGTTTTGGTCAGGACGTACGTACCTAGTTAGGGCGTTCGTACGTCCAAGCAGGCAGCGAACTTTTACAGTGTGGAGACGTACGAACGTTGTTTCGACGTACGTACGTCCAATATGAAATCTGTCAATTTCGGCCCAATTTCTCTTGTTTCAAACCCTAACTATATATAGGGTTTTCTACCAAAGAACATTTTAGTTCTTTGGCCGTCTAATTCATCTAGTCTTGGAGTTTGTTTAGGTTTTGTTTTTTTAGGTTGTTTTGGTGATTGAACTCTTCTTCCTTCTTCCCTATTCATCTTCTTCTTCCTTTTTCTCCATTCATCTTATTCTTTATTATTGAATAGTGATTTAGCTTCGAGTCTTCTTGTGTGTTCATCAAGAAGTCGAGTATCCTTGTGTGTTCATCAAGGAACTCTGGTGTAAGCTTGTTTCATAGTTCGGCTTCGAGTCTTCTTGTGTGTTCATCAAGAAGTCGAGTGTCTTGTGCGTACATTAAGGTGCTCTGGTGAAGTCAAGGTGTTAGAGATAACCAGTAGTGTCAACTCGCAGTGATTGCAGATAGTTGATAGGTTTGTACATCTCTTTTATCTAGTGGATTTATTTGTTGTGGCGAGGACAACCGTGGACGTTTCCCATATTGGGTTTTACCACGTTAAAAATATCGTGTGTTCTTTATTTGTTTATTGCTTTATTGTTTGCTTTACTATGTTATATTGCACATATATTGGGTTCTCAATTGGTATCAGGAGCAGGGCGCTTGTTAAGGAGCGTAAAGGCTCACGCGTAGATCCTTAGTGCAATTTTAATGGATTCTGATAAATTTGGAACACTAATTTGTCCTCCTAAATTTGATGGAACTAATTTTCCCTATTGGAAAGTTCGTATGGCTGCGTATTTGCAGGCTATGAGTGAGGATGTGTGGATCGCTGTGGAAGATGGTTGGTCACCACCGAGAGTTACTACAGGTAGTACAGATGAGGTTGTTACAAGTGTTAAGCCACGGAACACATGGAGTGTGGAAGACAAAGTTGCTTCTACTAACAACCAAAGAGGGCTTAATGCTATATTTATGGCTTTGGATGCTAGTGAATTTCGGAGAGTTCATGGTTGTATAACATCCAAAGAGGCTTGGGATAGGTTGGTAAGAACTCATGAGGGTGACACTGCTGTCAAAGAGAGTAAGCTTGAACTTCTTATTACTCAATTTGAAACTATGAAAATGGATAATAATGAATCTTTTGATGAATTCTTTATTCGTTTGCAGGATATTATCAACACTAGTGCATCTTTAGGTTTAGTGTACACCGATACTCAAATAGTACGTAAAGTTCTTCGGTCTTTGCCATCTAGATTTCGTTCTAGGAAAGATGCCATTCAAGAAAGCAATGACTTAAAGACCATGTCCATAGAGACCTTAGCAGGGAAATTGAGAACTTATGAACTTGAGGTTAAACTTGAACAACCTCAAAATAAATCCTTTGCTTTTAAAGCTGGAACTTTTAGGATGTACAAGATGAAAAAATTAATCATGATAAGTCTCTTGACACTAAGCAACATGAAATATAATGGTTTGACTAACCATGGTTTTGACGAGTGTAAGCTTCCCAAGAAATTTGGTTCACAAGGGATAGAACAACAAAAAATCAAGTTATCTACCACTTGGGAGGAAGATGAAAGCGATGATGATGATGATGATGTAGCGGAAGACCATGCTACACATTGTGTTGCCTATGGAGCATCTTTGAATGAGAATGTGGATTGTCAGGTAACCGATATTGTCGATCATGAATTCAATGATTCTATTTTGGTAAGTCCTGGTGAGTTAAGGGAATTACATATGTCGTCTGTTAAACAATGTTAATACTTGCGTAAGACTAATCAGATTTTAAATGATAGGGTTGAGTCTCTTGTAAAAGAGAAATCCGTACTTGCAGGTGATATGAATGCCTTATCTGAGGAGTTTTCCAAAGAAAAGCTAGATTTCCAATCTAGAATTATTTCTTTGGAAACATCCAATCGTGAGATAGAAGATAAGTATCGTTCTTTGTTGTTTGAGCATGAAGCTGTGAAAAAAGATTTATTTGCTTCTACTAAGCGATTGCAAGGGTTTGAGAAAGCTTCAATTGATCTAGACACCCTTATTAAAAGTGAAAAGTTTTCTTCAGATAAGACTGGTTTAGGATATGACTATGTCGGAGCTTCCTCCAGTTGTGTCCCTCCTACTACTTCTTTTGTTAGGCCATCATTGCCTCATTTGTTACCAAATCCTCATATTCCTACTCCGCCTCCACCTACCAAGGCTTTTGAACCTAAGCCGAATGTGATGACCAAGAACAAGACAAGTCCTAAACATAGACATTTTAAGTGTTTTACTTGTGGTCGGTTAGGTCATACTTAAGCTTTCTATTGGGATAAAAATTCCATGGTTCCATATTTTTCTTCTTATGGTAATAATTATTGGAACTCACATTGTTCTTTTCCTGTACAGGCTCATCATTCCTCTTGGCCTCCTTTTATGCGAAGAAGTGGCCCTAAAAAACCATAACACTTCAACAATAGAAAAAAGGTTGTGCAAAAGGTCACCAAACCACCTCACATATGGGATAGAAGCATCGATGCTGCCAAATGTAGTATAGAGAATGAGAGGTTAAGGATTGGAAAGTCTACTATCAGGGATAATATTCAAAAATCCTCCATATCCGGGTCCAACTTGCAGAATATCTCTCAAGTATGGGTACGAAAGGATGACTTGAACGTTCTCTTTTGACTTCTTAAAGTCAGATTGAATATCATCTTCGTATTTTTATTTTTTTTTGTTTGTTTTCTAGCCTTGTGTTATTTTAATTGCATATTTTTCTAACCATATAGGCTATTTGTTTGGTGTGTTTTGTCTTTCTGTTTATGCATGCTTTGTTTGTTTGGGTTGAATATCATGCTCCTTTTTTAAAAAAATAAAAAAAATAATAAAAAAAATAAAAAAAATTTACTTTGTTATGGGTGTTTGGGATACACATACTTTGTATATATGCATGGTTAGATTGGTCTATTACTTTCAATCATTCTTGTATGGTTAGTACTCATGAATATAACTATTTTATTACACTTAGCATACGCTTGTGCTCTCATGTTTAGATTTTAGACCAATGTTCATCTAGTTGTGTCTCATGCATTTATCCTTGCTTGATTACACTATGCACGGCTAGGTGACACTTTGAGAGTTTGTTTGCATATCTTTTTCCATCCTTTGAACATGATGAACTTCTAGGATAATCATTAGTTGGAAATATACGTATGCATGCCTTCTTATGTTATCTTGATTATTCGTATGAAGGCAGTATGGTAGTGGTCAACAATTCACAAAATCCCCAGCCTTTTGATCTTCTTGAGAAAGAAATCATTTGGTATACATACCCGTTGGGGCCGTGAGGGTCATGCAATGACAAATGCACTCAAGAGATGTTAGTTCTTGTGTTGCACGTTACCATGATGTTGCACTACTTTGAAAAGGGGAAGTAATTTGAAAAGATGTAGGCTCCATCCTACCACATGTTGCAAAAGATGAAGGTAAACATCCCTTTCACATGATAATTTCTGCACATTATAAAAAAAAAAAAGTGCATTTCCCCGTCTCTGTATAGGCGTTTGTGGAGTGAAATCCTTCTAATGGTGAATACTAGTTGTTTTTAGTGTTCTTATGGTTTGTGAGTGAGGTGTGAAAATGACTCTCTTTATGTTTTCTTTAGCTTTAATTCCCACACACCAAGGATGTTTGTATGATGCATTTCTAGTAGATGTTTGGTTTCTTATCTTAATTTTTGATTGGTGCGTACTTTGTTTAATGAAACCAAGTTTATTCATCTTTACTAAGTATCTTGTTTTAATTGAACTTGCATATACTCTCTTCTACCCTTGTATGCATGGTTCTTTGTGTGTTTCAAATATCCTTATTTGGTTTGTTTGTTCTAATTGCATCTTTCTCATATGCATTGCATTTAGGTGGATCTTTTGTTTAGGGGGAGAATTCTTTGTATTGACATCGTGTTAACAAGTGTTTATTTTATGGCTTCCGTTGCATGTCCTTTTTGTTGTTGTTAACATGATTGTTCTCTTTCTCTTCTCCTTCTCTTATTTGTTATGGTTTGGTTTTTGTTTTCTCTTTTCTTTTGTTACCTTGCTTCATTTGTGACAAAAAGGGGGAGATTTATGACTCTAATACTAACATTCGTTTCTTCCTTTGTTAGTGTATTCTTGGGTCATGTTGCAGGTATGCTACACGTATGGGGGAGTGAACGTGTTGATGTTTAGAGGGTGTACAGTTATGGGGGAGCTCGAGTGTCAAACTTTGGAGCTCATGAAGTATGGGGGAGTTGTTCGAGGAACTTCTGTTGGCTCTTTGATTGTTTCAGAATTTCTTGTTGCTTCCGTTCGGTCTCTGATGGTTAAAGCGTCTTACTCAAGCTGGATATCATGTGTTGGTGACTTGGTATGTATTCTACTATGAGTGTTTTTGTAGGCATGTTTTATAAATGTCATGGTTTGGGTTTGTATGCACGTTTTATAAGTGCTACTAGAGTCATAGGTTTTTGTTACAAAATCAATGTCAAAGGGGGAGATTGAAACCGGCACTCGGTTGTTTGACATTAATTTTGTGACATTGGATGTCCATGGTTATCTCGCCTTGAGTTCATTGTTAGGAAAACCAAGTTGTACGCGCATCGTTCCGAGTCTGTGTCCTCGCGTCCTTTTGTCAAAAGTGAGTTTTTGGGTTTAGGACGTACGTACCTAGTTAGGGCGTACGTACGTCATGTTAGGCAGCAAACATGTTTTGGTCAGGACGTACGTACCTAGTTAGGGCGTTCGTACGTCCAAGCAGGCAGCGAACTTTTACAGTGTGGAGACGTATGAACGTTGTTTCGACGTACGTACGTCCAATATGAAATCTGTCAATTTCGGCCCATTTTCTCTTGTTTCAAACCCTAACTATATATAGGGTTTTCTACCAAAGAACATTTTAGTTCTTTGGCCGTCCAATTCATCTAGCTTGGAGTTTGTTTAGGTTTTGTTTTTTTTAGGTTGTTTTGGTGATTGAACTCTTCTTCCTTCTTCCCAATAGAAAACATTAATTGATTATAGGTCAGTATAGATAAAATAAAATACCCATAAATATAACATTAACGACCAATGTCAATTAATATATCTAGATGTAAGAACTCATTTGTTCTTTTCAGTGGCAGATGATATGATATTGATATAATATCATTAGCAAAAGCAAACAATAATAAGAACAATCATTAAGTAAATAAGAGATTTTGACACTTACCCCAAAATAAAATTGGAAATTTAAGAAACCCCTTATTATAAGAAAAAGAGGTATTTAGCGATTACCCCTCTTTTTAAAATTGAAGGTGGCAACACCCCCTCTTTTCCAAATTGTTTCATGACCCCCTCTTTGTTTATCTTTCTACTATATTTTCCATTTTACCCTTATATTTGTGTTTAGTGTTTGCACCTCCTTTAACAAAACCACTCTACTTGTTGAGTCAGCATAACTAAGTGGTTTCATTTATAACCATAGATCTAATATAGTCTAACATCAATCTCGAGACCCATCTAAGACCATAACAAAGTCTTCTCAACCAATTAAAAAATGACACGTGTATAATATAATCTAGTAAAAATCTCAAAACAAAATCAATGGCCAATATCTAATCAAACATAACATTAATCTAAATGTCAAATTATGGTTGAACTCACAAACTTACATTTAATCCTTAATTGCCACGTGTAAAGTTGTTTAACTTTACCAATTTATAAAATGAAGGGTATTTTGTTAAATAAATTGCAATTTCATTTGTAAGTCATTCTCCTTCCTCACACTAAACCCTAGTTCTCTATTGTTTGAAGAAAAAAAAAATTAACTTCATTAATGGCTTCCATTATCGGTCATTAGTCAAGTAGATAACATGTTGTAGATCTCATCGAATTTTCATGGGAGAATGAAGGAGATCAAAGTTTTAAAAAAAAATTAATGAGAGAGAGAGGAGAATTTGTTTCATAAGAAAGAGATTGGAGAATTTGAGTTAGGTTAAAAGAATAAAGAGAAGAAATTAGGTTATAAAGGAAGAAGATGAGTCCAGGTGGCCGAATATGATTGGTTCTAAATTTTCAATTTTAACCATAGATAGATTTTCTCGTGATGTGCATTAGATTTTATTTTCAAAAATTAGTTAGACACGTGTTGTCATATAATTGGTTTTAATATTTTGTTATATCCTTTAGATGGGTATCAAGATAGATATTAGATCGAATTAGATCCTACCGTTGATTGATCGATTATATTAGATATATGGTTATGAATGAAACCAATGTGTGTTGCTAACTCTGCATACTAAAGTGGTTTTGTGAAAAAGGGGCAAACACTAAACAAAAAGCTAGGGGTAAAGTAGAAAATATAATAGAAAGAAGCAAAAAAGAGGGGTGGTCATGAAACAATTTGAAAAAGAGGGGGTGTTACCACCTTCAAACGTCCAGCCGTCCTGGGCCTTTCCAACGTACTTCTCACCTGCAACAGGCGACCCGTCATCGGCTCTGATACCATCTGTAACGCCCCAGGATTTCGTCTTCGCTCATCCCGGTGCGTCGAGCACCATACTGCTCGCTAATGTCAATTTTGTCCCCCTTTAGTCACTGCGGATATCCAGTAGTAGAGGGTTTTGGATCAAGGCCTTTTGGTGTAAACCACATGGATGGGCCCTAATCCAAAACCCTCTACTGCTGGATATCTGCAGTGATTAAAGGGGAACAATATTGACATTAGCGAGCGGTATGGTGCTCGACGCACCGGGATGAGCGAGGACGAAATCCCTGGGCGTTACATTGGTTGAGGCCCTAATTGACAAAAGATCATAGTATTGTGCTTAGATAATAACATAGAGTACAAAGATGATCCCTTCTTGCAAGTATGTCAAAACGAGGGTATTGAGCGTCACTTCATTGTGAGAAAGACATTGCAACAAAATAGGGTGGCAGAACACATGTTGTCTATGGCTAGATTAGATAAAGTGTTTTGGGTTGAGACATGTCATCTTATTAACAGGTTGCCTTCAACTGTGATTAGTGGTAAAACTCTTATGGAGGTTTCTATGTTGAAGCATGGAAGTTCTCAGCAGGTGGAGAACAAGACCAAAGAGGTTTTACAGTGGGTGGAGATTGTTATATCCTCCATATGTTCCAGTGGGTTCTATATCTAATGTGGAAACTCTTGTAAGGGTTTTGGGTATTTCAAATTCTGACGACATGACAGATGATGAGACGGTTGGAGATCCAGAAAATGATGATCCTATTGATGAGGGTCCAATTGCAACTATATTACCCAAGAAGGAAGAAGAATCTTCAGGTAAAGATGTGCACTTGAATGTAAACTTTTGCATCATTATGGCCTTGGTAGTGCGATATGATTTTGTATTAACTCTATTTGATGTGAAAACGGTTGTTTTACATGGTGAACTAGATGAGGAGATCTATATGTCTCAGCCTAGTGGTTTTGGAGTTGCAGAGTATGATGAGTTGGTATGTTTCAAACCATATATTTCACGAGCAGTGGGCATTGTAGGTAGATACATGCATGATCCTGGTGTGAGACATTAAGAAGCTGTGAAATGGATGTTCCACTACATTCAAGGTAATGTGGAGGTTGGTTTATTATTTCAAAATGTTAGGACTTTGAGTCTGCGGTGTGTTGGTTATGTGGTTGTTGAGTATGATTGTCATTTAGATAGATGTTGGTCTACTCCTGGATATGTATTTACTTAGCAGTGAGATCTATCGACAGGTTGTCTACATTACATTGTATAATTGCTTTGTCTCCGACAGAAGCTTGGAATATTGTCGTGACTAAAGTGGTGTATGGGACTAAGTTCTATTGCTTAGAATTGGTCCACATTTTTTTTTTGTGTTGATAGTATGTCTTGAAGTGAACTACGATGGCTTGATCGTTATGAGAAGGGTACGTAGGCAACCATGAGGTGGTGCAGCCAGTTTGGTCCTTCAGGACATGTGCGG
This sequence comes from Aquilegia eximia, assembly GCA_023053565.1. NCBI lineage: Eukaryota > Viridiplantae > Streptophyta > Magnoliopsida > Ranunculales > Ranunculaceae > Aquilegia > Aquilegia eximia. The sequence goes on from JALIGU010000007.1 coordinate 12,704,912, forward strand.
GAGTTGGCGCTTGTTTATCTTGGCGTCGGCTTAGATCTATTGAATCTTCGCCGAGGTGGAGAATGGTTGGGTTTTCTGTTTGTATGGCTGGGACAAACAGTCATATCTTTATGTTCAATCATCGAAATTCAAATCCGTTTCTTGGGTTGGAAAGTAGAGGTTCCCAGCTTTCCAATGGTATATGGCACATCCTCTGGAGATAAGTACTTTGGCAGGAAACGGCTCCATAATTCTGACAGGAAAACATGTCGGCAGAGATTAATTTCTAGCAAAGTATGGAATTGTCAGAAATATTGCCTCTGGACATCAGTTCTGACAGGGTTTTTTTTGCCTCTGGACGATCTGAGTTCTTGGTAAAGTGACTATGGGCCCAATTTAGGCCCATGATATGGTAAACTTGTAATGTTATGATATAAAGCCTAATTATGTTGGAAAACCCTAACTTTTCAAGAGAGAGAGAGAGAGAGAAAGAGAAAGAGAACACCGTATTGTATTCTTTGTGAGGGCTTGTAATATATATGGTTCTGCCAATATGCCTACATCCACGGGGAGAAAGGATGAATATTTTCTTTGTGATTGCTTGTTTATTTTGTCGTTTTCGTTTTGTTTCACACACTAGTTCAATCATCGTTAGTTGTGTATTAGTTTTCGCTGCGCACAAACATGACCAAGATGATGTGTTGGAGACGAAAGTGGTTGCACCTTGGTGTGATCAAGATTGCCTACGTACTCTAGCTAGCTCGTGGGGGTGGAACTTAAAGATCAAGTCGTCATAGTTCTGTTGGTTTTATAAAATGTGGTAGGGATATAAAGGGATTATGCAGATTCTCCGTTAGGCATTGATTGCTCAATGGTACGTAATCAATGCATAACTTATCTGTTATATCTGGACAAGAGATATTGTCACATGTTTAATTACGAGGTCGCCAACGGTCCTCTTGCTTGAGCTTAGTTGCAGTCGGGTCCATAGTAATCAGGTCGTGAACGGAGTGAATTGGTATTCGTAAATATTGTGTCACGTGTCAGCTTTTGATTGGATGCTGTATGTAGTACCCTACAAATTGTTTATTTTCCATTATATATATTGACTTAGCTTGTTGCCCCCGCCCCTAGGCCCCTGGTTGGTTTTTCATATATACCTTATATTTCATATATAAACGTGCTTAACTAACAAAATAAAAAAACATAAAATAATGGAGAGTTCGATCAAAAGACATGTTATGTACTTGGAGAACCTGCTTCGCATGGATGTGAGACTGTTTTACCATGCGAAGTGGACGATGGTAAAGAAAGGGAAATCATAATGACACCCGACTCTTTATAAAGAGCTATCCAAAAATTTAAAAAACCCTCTAATAAACTTATTTATACCCGGCACTTATTTATTCCATTCTTTGGGACCATAAAAAAGTTACAAGAGACAACCAAAAGTAAAATAAATATTGCATTAGGTAAAAAAATTTAGTTATTTTGAAAGAGAGAGCGAGCTCATATAAATTGTCGAACAGAGATCCTTTGAGAAAAGAAATATAAGATATTTAGGCAGCTCTTATCAGTTATCACACATGGTGTTTTTAATTAGTTATAATTTTGGGATGGGGTAGACTTATTTTTTTGGATAGCTCTTTATAAAGAGCCGGGTGTCAATATATATGATTAGAGAGCCCTAAAGAAATTGCTCATTAATTTTTCCACGGAGGTGTATTGGTCAAGAACCCCGTTTGTTCTCTCCATAATGTTTTGATTAACGAGTACATTTAGAGAGCCAGGTAATATCAAGATTAGATATAAAACAATTTGAAGGAGATGAAGAATTACATAACCTTGTGGACGTGTAGTCATATCCAAACTGTGCCAAGCAACAGGAGCCAACAGACATACTAACAATGTGCTGGTGATAATAAAGAGTGACACCCATACACCTGGAGAACAAAAGCTAAAGATGCTGAAGTCGTTTTCCTTGTACTTGATAGGAATAAGCATTGATACCCCGCCAATAGTAAAGGGTTGGGAAAAATCTACAGAAACTGATCGTTTAGCTGTTATAGTTATATCCCCAATCGCAGCATCGTATACCTGCAATGTCGACATAGCAAATGATATAAAAGCTAGCTAGTTTTGGTTACATATTGTAGTAAGCTCGCAAGTCATGCCTTCCAAGCTGTGGGGAAAGCGTGCAGTTTACATCATAGGCATTTCAGGTTATAAATGGAATATATATGGAGTTATTATTTTACTAACCTGAAGAGAAACTTGATCAACAAGATTGTTATAACTTCCAGCACTCTCACCATTGGCATTCTGAAATGGAACAAATTCATAAGGAACAATGTAGGGAAGTTCTTTCATCACTTCAACGAAAATGTCGACACAATACCCAGTGACAATTGTTCTATTACTATGAAAATCCTGTTTCACAAGTTCTGTGAAACTAGGCTTTACTGGGAATCCTATCTTGAGTTTCTTCATCCAAACATTAGGAACGGTTGTTGATTCTCCTGGCCAGATGATAGGGCGAAGATCAGTTTGGGATGTTTTGTATTTTTTCATTTTCGTGACGTCTGAATGCTGTGAAAGTCCCACCTTAGGAATCCAAAACCCAATTTCCCTTTCTCCCGTACCAACCACATTCAATATCTGAAAAACTAAAGGCTGTATTTGCCCATTAATTAGGCTTATATCTCCACTTAGCCCTTTAAATTTTGTTCTTAAAATTTCCTTCAAAATTTCTGGACCCATTATAGATACCCCTGGCTCTGCTGAATGAGCTGATGACTTTTTGTATCTTGCAGGTTGTCGAAAGCCATAGTTTCTACCAACTTTTTCGGCTGCCATTGCCAACATCCAGATAGTATCATAGGCATGCAAACAGAAAACATTCAAATCATCTATTGTTGCATCTTCATGGACAAATTCCCTCACTAATCTTAACCGGAAAGTGTCCAATTCTCGTGATCGAGGAATATATGGCTTTATTCCCAGGACACCACGCATCGAATCAATAACAGAAAAATTCATGGAACCCTAAAAGCTTGTCAATTCTTCTGTTATTATCCATGCAGTGCCTGCAGTCATCAGCCCTATCTCGTTTACCTTTAGGAAAAAGAGGGGTCCAAGCAGACATGAAATGTGGACAACAAATACCCTTGTTTTCATTGTGGACAATTTGAACAGTTCTTTAAGAATTTCATCCTCAGTAGCTAAAGGATTAATAACACTGCGGTAGTGAACACGAACATCAATTCTTTGTAAGGCATCAAGTAGAAAAGATAAGATCCCATTTCCATAGTCCGTATCTTCGTATACGAGAACTACTTCCTTCCATCCAAATTCTTGAAGGAGGGAAGCTATGGCTTCCAACTGATATGTGTCATTCTGAGTCATTCTAATAAAATAGGGGTATTGAGCCCATGATAGTGAAGGACTTGTAGCAGTGAAGGAAACAACCGGCACCTGGGACTTGTTTCCTAGTTCAGCCACAAATTCTGCTTCTGCAGATTTTTGAGGACCAATAATCACATGCACCTCAGCATCGTTCAGCAACTCCACAGCTATATGAATGGCTACACACAAAAATGCACATATTATATAGCTCGATCATTACCCAGACAAATCTAAGGTTATACTTGTTGTTACATATGAACAGCTTGTAATGTTTATCAATTAAATTGTTATGCAGATTGACAGACAAGGTTGTAATTTTCACAGTCTTTTGTGGGATTTGATCGAAATGGCACACTATTAAATTTGCACAAACTCGAATTCTAAAAAAATATACGAATGAATTTATATTAACCTGTGTGTAGCACTGGCTTATACACTAGTGGGATTGCAAATGGGAAGGGAACGCTGTGAAAAACACGTTAATTTTCAGATAGTTGGTCACGCTCTTGGTGGTTGTACCAAGAGGTTTTGGGTTTCAGTCCCGCTTACTGTTGAACTACATGCAGTGATTAATTAATTCCCAACAACGTCAACAACCCGTAACTTAGATATTCGTGAGAACACCTCCTTTGCAATACAGGATCCGTTTTGTCAATGAAGTCAAAGATTACCAAACAATAAACAATAGTATAAGAAGAATAAAACAATAAAGAACAATAACACCAAGATATACGTGGTTTGGCAATGCCTACATCCACGGGGAACAATGAGAAGATTTCACTATAAAAAAAAGAAACACCGATTACAATAATCTCCCTAGTATCTTTCTCAAGATCTTAATCTCTCCAATACACCCTTGACTCCCAAAGTTCTCTCTCACTTACTTTTTCTATCTATGTTTCTATTGTTTTCTACTCTTTTGTCTTACTTCTCAAATACCAAGTTACTTGGGTATTTATAGCTCATGGATAGAAACTAACCAAATCCATATAGAATTACTTATTCAAAATAGAGATAAATAAGAAACCGAGTCCAAATAGAACTCTTGCACATATATGGTTTCCTTAACCAATATAGGAACTTATCCTATGGATCACACCTCTTATAAGGTATGATCCTATACACCCAACTGTTGCGAACCAATATACAACAATCTCCACCTTGGCGACCCATCGACCAAAAAACAAGATCATTGCAGCTTGAATTTCTTCAAGCACCTTCACATTGGCAAAAATCCTCTTGCCTCAACGCACCTCAAGTGGGGAGGTGCTTCACCTAATCTTTAGCATGTAGAAAGATCAAGCAAGTTCAAACAATGTCTGAATTTCTCAACTGAAACCGGTTTAGTAAGACAATCTGAAGCATTCTCATCCATGTGAACTTTCTCAACTGTAATTTCACCCGAGTCCAACCAATCCCGAATTCGATGATAGCGAATATCAATATGTTTCGTTCTTGCATGAAATATTTGATTCTTCGCAAGGCAAATAGCACTCTGACTGTCACATCTTATCATAATAGAACTTTGATCTAACCCGAATGCGCTTACTAATCCATTCAGCCAAATAGCTTCCTTGCAAGCTTCTGTTACTGCCATATACTCCGCCTCGGTAGTAGATAAAACAGTAACCGTTTGGAGTATTGATCTTAACTAACTGGTCCTCCACCATAAGTGAAGACGTACCCTGTGGTGGATCTTTGCTTATCTAAATCTCTTGCATAATCAACATCTACATAACCCGAAACACATGCTTTCCCATGTTGTCTTTCAAACAAGATACCCAACGTCTTACTGCCCTTCAGATATTTGAAAATCCATGTCACAGCTTTCCAGTGTGGCTTTCCCAGATTCGCCATGTATCTCGATACTACAATTAGTGCTTGAGCTAAATCAGGTCTTGTGCATACCATTGAGTATATGAGACACCCTACTACCCTTGCATACGCCTTCTTCTTCATCTCTTCCACTTCAGCATCTGTGGAAGGATATTGACTTTTGTTTAAAACAAAACTGTTGTTCAAAGGAGTTGATACAGGATCCGCATCAATATGATTGAAGCGCTCAAGTACCTATTGAATGTACTTGACTTGTGACAGCCATAACTTTCCCGCTTAACTGTCTCTCCTTATCCCCATACCTAGGATCTTCTGTGCAGAACCAAGATTCTTTATGTCGAATTCTTTACTTAATAACGTCTTCAACTCCTTAATTCTAGACATATCCCGACAAGCAATAAGTATGTCATCTACATAAAGTAGCAATAGGATCACCATCCCATCATCGAACACATGAGTATACACACAACAATCCTTTTGTGAGTACCCCTTCGCCACCAAACGTGCTTTGAACTTTGGTGGTTCTTTCTCATGCATTCCTTCATTCTTCCTGTAAACCCACATACAGCCAACAATTTTTTTTTCCGCGGGTTTAGGAACCAACTCCCAAACAGAGTTCTTGTATAGAGATTCCATCTTTTCAGTCATAGCTTCAATCCACTCTTCTCTTTCATTACTTTCAACTATTTCACGATAAGAAGTAGGATCACCTTCTAATGAACTTCTTCCTCGAACCCAAGTCTAATAAGTGTTTGGCCCCGGTTCTTTGTTATGCTGTAAGGTTGTTGCTTATCTTTATTAGATTCAACCTCCTTTTCATACTATCATTGTTTTGGCCCATCCTCTTCAACCCCTGTATCTAACTCCTCTACCTCAAAAGGAGTCTCCCTGTTGGATACCTTAGTAAGAGGAGATATCTCTGTAGTTGTTTTCTTAACAATAGTGTTTTTCTCACCATTCTTCATGTCTTGATTCATAGGCATAGTCTTCTCATCAAACACAACATCTCTACTAAGGATTTTCTTTCGGTTCACTGGATCCCATAACTTATAACCCTTCACTCCCTTCTCGAAGCCGATGAAAATGCATTCATGAGATTTGGGTTTAAGCTTGGTTCTCTCACCACTAGAAATAAGAGCATATGCACTACATCCAAATACCTTCAAAGTAGAGTAGTCTACCGATTTACCTGACCATATCTCTTCTGCATATCCGAAATCAAGCATCTTGGATGGTGAACGATTAACCAAGTGACAAGCATGGTTAAACGACTCTGCCCAAAACATCTGGCAGACCTGCATGAAACCTCATGCACCTCTCTTTATTCAAAAGAGTTCTATTCATCCTTTCTGCAACTCCATTCTGTTGGGGATTCTTCTTCACAGTAAAATGTCTTGCAATACCTTCATTTTTGCAGTACTGTAGAAACTTCATATCCTTATATTCACCGCCATTGTCAGTTCTTAGATACTTGATTTTTCTGCTTGTTTGATTCTCTACCTCTGCCTTCCACTCCTTGAATTTAGTGAAAACTTCGGATTTCTCCTTCATGAAGTAGACCCAAACTTTCCTTGAAAAATCATCCATGAAAGTGACAAAGTAGCGAGCTCCACCTTTTGATTGAGTAGGTGAAGGCCCCCACACATCTGAGTGAATATAGTTAAGTACTTCTGTACTTCTGTTTTTTGTATCTGCAGCTTTGAAGAGTACTTTAATTTGCTTTCCCATAGTACAATACTTACAGAACTCAAGTTTACACTCTCCTACACCCTTCAACAATTATCGCTTGTGTAGTTCTTCCATGGCTCTTTCACTCATATGCCCTTGCCTCAAGTGCCAAAGCTGAGTGCGATCTTCTTGTGTAGAAACTGCAGCTCCACCAATTACTGTATTTCCCAAAAGCGTGTTCAAATTGTTAGAAAGTCTTACTCCTCTCATAACCACAAGTGAACCCTTTGAGACTATGAGATTCCCATCTTTGGATTTGTATGTGTACCCATTTTTATCTAAATAACCTAGGGAAATAAGATTTTTCCTTAGTGCAGGAACGTATTTCACGTTACCCAGAGTCCTAGCAATTTGATCATGCATCTTCAACTTTACCGTACCAATTCCACAAACTTTATAACTGGAATTATTCCTCATGTCGCCTTTTCTTTTCTCAAACGTGTCAAACCAGTCTTCGTTTGAACACATATGATAAGAAGCGTCACAATTTAAAATCCAAGGGGAAGAAATATCATTACCTAAAGAAGTCGCCAAAATTTTTCCGTCGCTATCATCTGTAACAACGCTGGCTAAATTTGAATTTTCGACCTTCTTCATCTTTTTCTTATATTTCTTACAATCTCGTTTTCAGTGGTGTCCCACCACATTCAAAGCAACCTTCTTTATCCCTGAATTTAGATCTGCCCTTGCCTTTTGATTTGCTACTTCTCTTATTTGTTCGGCCCCTCTCATTAGAATTCTTGACATATAGTCATTCTGCTTGAGAGTCTTCATCTGTGTTCTTATTCATCTTCACATGAGAGATTATATCTTAAACAACTTCATCATACTTTAAAGTATCCTTGTCGAACATCAATGTGGTCCTGAAGTGCTTGAAAGATGGAGGCAAAGATCTGAGCAGGTACATAGACTAATCTTCATCGTCATACTTCACATCCACCCGTAGCAAATTTGTGATACACTTATTGAACACATTTAGATATTCCATAAGACCACCACCTTCTTCCATCCGAAGATTCAAGAGTTCATCTTTCAAGAAAAGTTTATTGGATAAAGACTTACCCATATACAACTTCTCGAGCTTTTCCCATGTTCCTTTGGCGCTAGTTTCCTCCATCACATTAAACATCACCTCGTCCGAGATATGTAGTTCGATGGAACTCATGGCTTTAAGATCTGCTTTGTTCCACTCATCATCTGACATGTCCTTTGGCTTCTTGTCTTTCCCGTCAAGAACCACATGAAGATCTTGTTGGATCAAAATGTTTCTCATCTTTCTTTGCCATAGTGTAAAGTTATATCTACCGTCAAACGGTTTAATCTCAACTTTTACACCTCCGCCAAGAGTAGTAACCGATGGTTTCTTACCGTCACTATTCGCAGGTTCACCTATAGTCTCTGTCATCTTTGACAAAACCTTAAATCCAACCTAAGCTCTGATACCACTTGTTGAACTATATGCAGTGATTAATTAAATCCCAACAACGTCAACAAGCCGCAACCTAAATATTCGTGAGAACACCTCCTTTGCAATACAGGATCCGTTTTGTCAATGAAGTCAAAGATTACCAAACAATAAACAATAGTATAAGAAGAATAAAACAATAAAGAATAATAACACCAAGATATACGTGGTTCGACAATGCCTACCTCTATGAGGAACAATGAGAAGAATTCACTATATGAAAAGAAACACTGATTACAATAATCTCCCTAGTATCTTTCTCAAGATTTTAATCTCCCACCTTAAACCCAATACACCCTTGGGTCCCAAAGTTCTCTCTCACTTACTCTTTCTATCTCTATGTTTCTATTGTTTTCTACTCTCTTGACTTACTTCTCAAATACCAAGTTACTTGGGTATTTATAGCCCATGGATAGAAACCAAATCCATATAGAATTACTTATTCAAAATAGAGATAAATAAGAAACCGAGTCCAAATAGAACTCTTGCACATATATGGTTTCCTTAACTAATATAGGAACTGATCCTATGGATCACACCTTTTATAAGGTATGATCCTGTGCACCCAACTGTTGCGAGCCAATATACAACACTTACATCCCAGTGGAGCGGGTTGAGTTGCTGTTGCTAATGTCCCTAAAAATAATTTGCCAATCAAACAAAAAGGAATATACACTTTCTAGATATAAATTAGGATTCTAATTAAAACTAGTTCCTTAACCGGTGAAATTTTAATTTATCCGTGTCTAATTAGTATTCGAGTTTTAAGTTATTAATTTTATTAAATATTATAATTTACACTAATTTATTAAATTCTATGAATTAATTATTTCTTATGTAAATTCATTATTCTCATTGTATTTTGTAAGTTTAATTATTGGGCTTTTTGTTCATATATAAAAATCCAGTCCATAAATAAAAATATGTTAAATTACAATAAAACCATTATTTAAAGCTATTATGTAAATTTACCAAAAAAACATAACTAAAGGGTATTTTAGTTAGAAATAGGTGATAAAATTCTCAAGCTCAATTCTCATTAACCGGAACTTACCCCTGAATTTTTTTCAGGTTTATAATAGTAGTATAGATTGATATTTATAAAAGGCAACACAATATGCATAAAGTAGTGTTCTAAAAATCGTTCTACGCGGCTGCTTAGGTGGGACTAGATGGCAAGTATCAATCTTGTCGGCGATTAATGGCTTTAGGCATAAAAATATGTTACAAAAATTCAAATATGGTAGAAAGAAACAAAAGATCTAAATGGTGCAGAGAACGTACTTCTCTATTCTACGAAGTTTTTGGCTTTGTGTTAGATTTAGAATGACGAAAATACCTTATTTTATGTGTTCGTTTTTGCCTTTTGCTAATGAAAATACTCGTAGTTTAGTACATATATTATTACGCTTGTCATTGAGTACAGTTAAGCCTCTATAAATTGATATTAATTAATAAGTATTAATTTACAGAGATATTTTAATTTTTTTCAATTTAAAAACGAATATATTGATACAGTACTACTTTTTCACATATAAAGAGTCAACTAGTAATTCTATCTCAAGATTTTGTTGACATCGTACAAGTAATTAGAGATGAAATTCAATTATATATTTGAACACCAACAAAAAAAATTACTATTTGTTTATTATTTTAAGAAAACTTAACACGTAGTCGAATTATTATGTTGTTTATAAGTAATTGTTAATGCATTGAAGTCAAAGATCATCTATGGTATTGGCTAGCTAGCCTGGGAGGGCTCAGTTCTGCTTCCAAGACTTGGTGTTACGGTGGCACGAAGTGATTTTGGGTCTGCTTGTCAAAAGGGCTGCTGAAGTAACGGACGCGTAGTTACAGACTTCCTTCCTCCTGGCTATGGGTGCTCTATTAGCCTATGTGGGCTAGCCTAAAGCTAGATTAGCATAACCTGACGCTGCGGTAGCAGGCTGATTAAGATGTATTCTTTGGATACTACATAATAAAATTTTACTTATCTAAAAAAAAAAAAAAAAAAGTAATTATTAATTAATAGAACCATAAGGATGTCGTATAAAAATATTTTAAATATATTATCTTAAAATTTTATGGAAATTATTAATTTAGCATATAGGTCTCAAATTGGGACCAAAAAAATCTATTATATTAAGAAGATTATCAATTTACCGAGTATTAATTTAAAGAGGTTCTATTGTACCATAGAGATTGGAAAATAGGGATGTATTTCTAAACTTGTTTATAATTTTATTTTGTGAGATGTGATGCATATATATATATATAACACTACTAGTTAACATGTTGTATATATATTTATTAAATTATGGTTTTAATATTAACTATTTCTAATGTAATATAATATTTTATAATTATATAAAAATATTAATTTATTAAACAAAAGCTACCTAATGCCTAGTCCTAATTTAGACGGAAAAGCCCTAATTTCCGTCTAAATGCCCTAATAGTAAGACACTGCCCTTCACCTAGTGTTTTTTAGAACATCAGGTTGCAATTAGTACCCAATCCATTGTAATTTTGCCTCAAGACAGACAAAACAATTGCTCAACTTTTAAGCATCCGCTTATCTTTTTTTTTCCTAATTTTTTTTTTCAGTGATAAATATTTGTTGTGTGTTTATTCTCTAATGCAAATATTGGTTGTGGTTGGGAAAAAGGCGCAATACATCAATATAAATTACTGCATCACTATGGTCCTATATTGTTGGAAGACAAGATAACTTGCCCTGAAACCAAATTCTATTTTGGTCGGATTAAAAAAAGAACACTATAAATTCTTGGCTCCCCTACTGGCCAAGAATACGGAAAAAAACACACACAAAAGAACTTGCAATTTTATCATGCACAGATCTTGTCACATGAACAACAGGCCTGAGTTTGAACTGACAAGTTATCTAACAGCAAATATCTCTTTAGAATTAAGTATATATATAGATAAGAAGATGGTTTATCTTATGGAAGATGAGTATTAATTATTCATCCGTAGCTTAAGATAGAGAGATGATGTTTTGGTTCATTAAACTGGGCATAATGAAACGAAGATATACCTCTAAAGACAGCACTGACTACGTTCTCTGCATCCTTAGTATGGAGTACCAGCCTTGTGCCATAATGATCGTGAACAGCATAGAAGTCAGATACTGCCATGGCAATACAACTATTGCATATTTTCCCTGTGCCTGTTCCTAAGTCAAGGATCACCCCAACGGGAAAGGGTGTTGGTGTTCTAGTACTAGAAGCTGTCGATATGGAGCAATAACTTAGAAAACAAGAGAGAAAGAGCACTAGATATCTCATTTTTATGGGGAGTAGGTTATTGTCACCAACTCACCATGATCGAGCTTAAAAAGAAAAAGGAAGTGGAAGGAGATGATAAATGAACCTAGGTGATTTTGACAATTATATATATATTATTGCATTTAACAGTTCTGTAAAATTCCTCGAATCTGACTGAATAGTATATATTAGCAACCACTCGAGTATGTATATATTTTACTGATCATTTTTATTATTATTGTTAATATTATTTCAATTAAACTAACCAAGGTCAACCAAAGAAGAGAGGGTTTATATTTGATATTTTGTCTTAATCAATGTCCAATATCACGGTACGTGGCTCTTACTCGCCGATTAGGAGACACGGTTATCTATAGAAATAGTCAGAGAAAATGGAGGGTTAGGATTTTATCCCCCACCTAGCTAATCTCATTAGTCATTAGCAATTAAGCTATTTAAACATGAGTTGAATTGCAGTTTGTGTGTTAACATTTACTTATATACAGTTATTTTATGTAATTAACAAATCTATCCAGATAATCTAAAACATATTTACACTTGGAAAGGTCATGGCTCTAATGCAACTATATGTAATGGCAGTTAATAGGTCATCATATTCCAATATGTGTAGATTGAAACTACTCCCACACGCAACTGAGTGCCGGCCGTACGAAGTCTTCTTCAATTTTAGATAGAGGTTATGCTCTGACGACATGAGACCGTGTGGATTCAGAGTCTTTAGGCGGTTAGGCAGCAACATCCATGATAATGTAGGTAGCCTTCGATCATGTTTTTGCAATTAATATTTGGGTAATGAATGATTAACAATAAACAATAAATTAAACAGAAAGTTAATTACAGACGCCAGACGCGCATACTCTATGGGCTATGGCAGGTCATCACCATTACATGGTCTCAACACAAAAAACTGTAGGTTCCCTGAGGGTTCTTATTGCCCACGCTGTATGCTGTATATATGTTGGAATTATATTGAAGTTAGTAAAATTTTATTTTAACAAAATGTGGCATATATGCAAGTTGAGGTCAACCGAACGGAGCCAGGCCAAGTGGACTAGAACAGTACTCTTATTAGTGTTAAGAACCTGCCAGCCACCAAAAAAATTCAGAGCCCTTGCACTTGGCAGGCCAGTTCCCACCCTTCTGCGGTTCAGCGTGTTGAGCAACTATTAGTCCGCAGGCATGGCAACAAATTCATTAAAGAAAGATGTACTATACCCTCTCCACAAGACCACGCACGGTACCCTCTATCATATTTTTCAGGATGCCTAGATCGAATTGAACTAGCTGGATTTTAATGATTAATTAGATTGTTTTTACCAAATGATTGCTTACAATTCTCCAGTTAAATCAAAATGAAGTCAACCATATTTATAGATATGGAATTATGGACAGGTTTGGTGTTTACTTAGTGAATATATAGAGAAGAAGCCAGACATGGTCGTCAGATCTACAGATGTTTGATTAATGTTTGTTCAGGTATTTAGTTGGAATTTTCCGAGACATTCTGATAATATTCGAATAATTTAAGCTTCATGGAGTAGATAGTCCAGTATGTGAACTTTCTTTGAATGTTATGTACAGATTCAACACACAAACTCTTTGATTCTGACCTTCAAAACTCATACAGTCATACTTCTCATTTTTGGCCTGTTTTCCTGTTAAGGCGCCAAGTAAGGTTATTATAGTCATTACAGTGTTTGTTAAGTTAATTTCCATGATTTTTCTGATTTATTTAATTTTTGGCGTTTTAGGTCTTTGATGATGTCTTTCTCAAATTTCAGAAGCCGTGGAATTAATCAGCAATGAAGAAGAAACAGTCTAATGTAATCTTAGAAAAGAAAATCCTTGTTTTTTTTTTTTTTTTTTTGTTGGCAAGCAGGGTTGAGGGGACCCTTACCCCTTTAAATTAGGTGTGGAAACTTATATCAACAATCAGCTGTTGACGTTTTTCGAACCCACAACCTCTCCACTTTGTGAAAGGGGTGCTACCATTGAGCCACAGGCTCATTCGCATTACATTTACACTGTCCCTTAGCTATAAATCTATAACTACAGTTTATGGCTTTCGGATCTTAGCTGAATCATTATTTCTCCCAAGGGATGATTTCTTCTGTGGAAGATGATGCAGCTGGGTCATCTATTTCGCTTAAGGAACCTGTCTGGTCTGAAGCAGAACCTGAATCTTTTCTTGTCATCATTGCTTGAAAAGCCTCTGGTGCGACATGGACAGTGACTTCTTGGTTTGAAGCAGGACCTGTACCTGACTCGTCTATTGGGACAGTTGCTTCAACAGCTTCTGGTGAAGATTTAGGGACAATCTCATAGAGGTTAATGAGTCCTTTCCAAATTCCATTACCCGAATCTCGGTAAATAAAAGCTAGTACAAAGGGCACAACTGATAAAATGTGCATCAAGTAGATGCAGAAAAACAGCCACGCCAAGTTTTTAAGATGGACTTTTCCGGAGGCTAAAGGATTGCTTGGTTTCGGGCAATCGTTTTCACTTCCGAGCCACATTGTCTCTATCCCAACCATCTTTGGTCCTTCTACAACTGACAGTATTGCTCTATTAACATCAGACACCAAAGGAGATCCTTTTGGAAAAACCTGTAAATTAATAGGAGTAAGAAACACAACAACAACAACAACAACAACAAAAAGATTTTCTTTGTGGTGATGAAAATTGAGGAGATAGAATATACTTACAAATCCAAATCCTTCCATTCGGTAGACAGGTCCAACCTTTATGTATCTACCGCAGTATTTTTTTAGGAAAAGCTTGATGTATGGGATCTCATCAAAAATCGCGGCAACCCCACCATTTTGACTCCCTTTATCTAGAGCATCTGCATATTCTTCTGGAGAGTTATAAACCTTGATCTTCGACTGATGGAAGTTCAATTGCTTTAGAACCATTTCCACATAAGAACCCTTCTGATAACCTACAAAGTCTCCATTTTTTACAAGATCATGTACGTCCACAATGGTAAGATGGAGACCTTCATCAGTTACCTTATTCGCAAACAATTGAATGAAAATCACGATTAGAGTGGATAGTGCTATCTTTGTTATGGTCAATATAAAATTCGACGCTTTCTTCAACCCAAACTCTGCAACATAAAAATGCAATAATACTTAACAGCCATGAGCCATAGTAATGTACATGTTATAATACTTTTTTGGCAAATAGGCGTGCATGGTTGGCTATTTATTATCAGTATCAAGTATGGAGTGTTAGAGACTAAAATAAGGGTGCCAAAAGAAGTATGGTTGAGCTTGAGCTACGTTATTTTAGGTGATGTCAAGCAATTTTTTCGTTTGAAGTTTGTCCTTCATGTACATATTGCAATTGCTCCATCAGCATGTAGGCATATGTGAGTACATAGTAATTTATTAAAAGACAGTCAAGAATTCATCAAAGACGCAATAAATTAAAAGAGGTTAATAGGAGATAAAAAATTACTTAACCTGGTGGAAATGTTTGTGTCGATGACGAAATCCAAAAACTCTTCTTGAAAATCTTCAGAAATTGCTCTTTAATGGGATCTGAGTTGCTCACAATCTCAAATAAGAAAACTATTATGAATGCATTGATGCCAACACCAATGCCTGAGAGCCAAACATCCCATGTAAAAGGATTGAAGATAAAGAAGTCATTTCCCTCATACTTGATAGGGATAAGCATTGATACCCCACCAATTGTAAAGGGAAGGGAGAAGTCCACCGAAGCTGATCGGTGAGATGTTATTGTTATGTCCCCAATTACAGCATCATATATCTGCAATGTCAACATGGCAAAGGATGTAAAAACTAGTTTTCTTTACATAGATAAATGTAAGCAGTAAGCAAAATAACAAATAAGCTCATACCGGCCTTTTGAGGAAGAGCAGTTACACAGTACACTTACACCTAGGCATTTCAGGTTATGTCATGGATTATGCATGGAGTTTTTGCTTCACTAACCTGAAGAGAAACCTGTTCAACAAGACTGTTGTAATTTCCAGCACTCTCTCCATTGGCCCTCTGATAAGGAATGAGTTCGTAAGGAACATTGTAGGGAAGTTCTTTCATCACTTCAGAGAAAATATCGATGCAGTAGCCAATTGTTTTGTTTTGGTTCAGATCCTGTTTCACAAGTTCAGTGAAACTATGCTTTATTGGGAATCCAATTTTAAGTTTGTTCATATAAATGCTAGGCACGATTGTGGATTCACCTGGCCAGATGATAGGCCGAAGAAGATCAGTTTGTGATGTTTTGTACTGTTTCATTGTCATCACATCTGGATACTGTGAAAGTCCAACCTTAGGTATCCAAAACCCAACTTCTCGTTCTCCCATACCCACTACATTTAGTATTTGAAAAACTGAAGGTTGTATTTGTCCATTAATAAGGCGTATATCTCCACTTAGCCCTCTGAATTTTGTTCTTAAAATTTCCTTCAAAAGTTCTGGACCCGATAATAATACCCCTGGCTCTGCTGAATGAGTTGATGAATTTTTGTATCTTGCAGGTTGTCGAAAGCTATAAATACCAAGCTTTTCGGCTGCCATTGCAAGCATCCAGATTGTATCGTATGCCTTCAAACAGAAAATATTCAAATCATGATCCATTGTCGCACTTTCATGGACAATTTCCCTCATTAATCTTAACCGAAAATTGTCACGTTCTTTTGTTCGAGGAATATATGGCCTTATTCCCAAGACACCACGCATGGAATCAATCACAGAAAAATTCATGGAGGCCAAAAGACTTGTTAATTCTTCTGTTATGATCCATGCATTGCCTGCTGTCATGAGCCCTGTCTCTTTTACTTTAAGGAAAAAGAGAGGTCCAAGCGGAGATACCATGTGCACTACAAATATTCTTGTTTTCATTGTGGACAATTTTTGCAGTTCTTTGAGAATTTCATCCCCTGTAGCTAAGGGATTAATAACACTCCTGTAGGAAACACGGACATCAATGCTTTGGAAGGCATCCAGTAGGAAATGTATTATACCATTTCCATAGTCCGTTTCCTCATATATGAGAATTACTTCCTTCCATCCAAATGCTTGAATGATGGAAGCTATGGCTTCCAACTGATAGGTGTCATTTTGAATCATCCTGATAAAATACGGCATATGACTCCTTGAAAGTGAAGGACTTGTCGCACTAAAAGAAATAACTGGCACCTGGGATTTGTTTCCTTGTTCAACCACAAACTCTGCTTGTGCAGATTTT
This sequence comes from Aquilegia eximia, assembly GCA_023053565.1. NCBI lineage: Eukaryota > Viridiplantae > Streptophyta > Magnoliopsida > Ranunculales > Ranunculaceae > Aquilegia > Aquilegia eximia. The sequence continues at coordinate 12,721,853 of JALIGU010000007.1, forward strand.
TGGGGGCCAACAATCGCATGCACCTCCACATCTTTCAACAAATTTACAGCTACAAAAGAAAAATATGAATCATTAAGCGCAAGAATGCACACAAACAATATGTATGAAGTTTAAGGATCATTATATAATGTAAGTTTGAAAACGACGAAGTAGCTCTGATGGAAAACTAGAAGTAGGCCTTTTAATTCCCAGTATAAGGTACTTCAGATTGTTTACCTTTTAGGGGTGAATAACTTTACATGCACTCTTCTGAGGTGTTTATTGGATTTTACAGAAAACATAAATAACAAAATAAAAGCAAAATTTGGGTGTCTTATGTGAGAAATACTTTTCAGAGCCCACCTTGGTATAGCAACTGTCTAATGGAGTAATGGAAGGTTCGATAAAAATGAGTAGCGTCTTCCAGATATTGGCAATAAGACGTGTTCAGAAACATGATCAGGTAGACAGGTAGTTGACTATCAGCTGGCAGGTCTATCAGATACCTAGGAGACTAACCGCAGAGATCTCAGTAGAAGTTTATTGAAATTTGATGATCTTTTTAAAGACAATAACTGATTTTTATCATTTGTTTAAAAATAACATTAGGATGTGTAATTTCATGTATATGCACTTAGGCATTATGAAACGAAGAGATACCTTCAAAGACAGCACTGACAACATTCTCTGCATTCCTGGTATGAAGCACCAACCTTGTGTTATAATGACCATGAACAGCGTAGAAGTCTGATACTGCAATGGAAATGCACCTATTGCATATTTTCCCAGTGGCTGTTCCCAAGTCCAGAATTACTCCAACAGGAAATGATGTTTGTGTGGTGGAACGAGCTGTCCATGTGCAACAGTATAGTAGAAAACAAGAGAGAATGAATAAATATCTCAGACATAGGAAGCAACTTTTCCTCATTAAGGAACGGAGCTTAAAGCACAACGAAAGGAGCTAAACAAAATGAAGAAGACTCTTAACATTCCTCGAATCTTACTGACAAATATATAAAACTAGCTAGCAATCCTTCCATTATATATATAATTCGATCTACTGATCATTTTATTTAGTTGTTCTTATCAATTTAATCAAGCAAGGTCAACCAAAGTTCAAATTTTATAAACTTTTTGTGTTAACGCGGCTCCTTCATGACGAGGACATGCAGCTGATCGAAGACATAGTCAGAAATAATGGAGGGTTATAATATACATACTATTAAACTTGCAATTTGTAATTTGACCCTAAAAAAAATATACATGATATGAATTAAACTTGCAATTTGTGTTTAAACATATACATACAAACAGTTGTTTATGTGATTTAGCATCTGTCTAAATATTTTAAAGGGCTGAATGACCCTTGAAGTAGTCAAGAGGGTTTTAGTGCAAAGTGCAAACTATAAGTTGCTAAGGTCATCAGATTCCTATTTGAATTACTTACTCGCACACGCAAGTGTGTGACCTGTGATCGTAGAGAAAACAAGTCTTCACAGAGCCCCGTTATGTTCTGACTACTTGAAGATGGAGTGGATGCTTAGGCGGCAACAATAATGATGATGTAGCCTTTGGCCATGAATCGTGATTACTCTTCAGGCTGTAATAAATTAATGCCAATAAAGAACTAAAAAAGCAAAGAGTTGCTAACACACGCGCTTACTCCATGGCAGGTCATGACCATTACATGGTCTCCACAAGAAACTGTAGGTTCTCTGATGGTTCTTAATTACTACTTAAGCTTAAATGGTAGCTAGTCGTTTGTTATTTTTATTTTAAGTGAGACAATTTTCTATGTGTCACTGATAGGGTTGTTACAAACTTCAGGAATTTAAAATATAGAACTAAAGTAGATGGTCCATATACATGTATTGCTCGAGCCGAGCCACGCCAGACAGGCAGACAGACTGCAACCATGCAAACCAGGGGTGGACGGGTGGTGCTGGCCATACGCTCATCAGTGTTGAGAGTCTGGCAAGTTTTAAATTTATCAAGCCCTCAGCACACTGGCACCCTTCTGCGGTTCTTCCTCGTATTATGATAGCTGAGGCGCTGAGCTGATATAGGTCAGCTTAGACGTCCATGATTGTGAAAAACTACAAATAGTGTTAATCTAACAATTGAATATTCAAACAAATCAAATGATACGCAGAAAGTAAATAACACACAGAAATTTTTAACGTGGTAAAACCCAATAAGGGAAACGTCCACGGTTGCCTTGATGACAACAAATAATCCACTAGATGAAAGAGATTTACAAACCTACCAACTACCTGCACTCACTGCGAGCTGATACTTCAGGTTATCTCTAACACCTTGACTTCACCAGAGCACCTTGATGTACGCACAAGACACTCGACTTCTTGATGAACTCACAAGAAGACTCGAAGCCGAATTCACAATGAAATATGGAAGATAACAAGTTTATGAATTGGAAGAAGGGGAAGGAAGAGAATTGAGTTCAATAGCTAAAAACTACTTCAACACCAAAACCTAAACCAAAACTCAAGAACAAGAGAAGTATTGGACGGCCAAAGAACTAACTTGTTCTTTGGAAGAGAAACCCTATTTATACTTAGGGTTGGAAAACACAGAAAATGGGCCGAAATAGTAGAAATCCACATTGGACGTACGTACGTCGAAATGACGTTCGTACGTCTTCATACGAAACAAGCTTGCTGACTGCTTGGACGTACGAACGTCCTAACAAGGTACGTACGTCCAGAACAAAAACTTTACTGCTGCCTAACTATACGTACGTACGTCCTAACAAGGTACGTACGTTTAACACGATGAAAGTTTTGCTGCCTAACCTGACGTACGTACGTCCTAACAAGGTACGTACGTCCTGAACCAAAAACATACTTTTGACACAAGACGCGAAGACAAAGACACGGGATGACACGCGTACAACAAGGTTTTCTTAACAATGAACTCAAGGCGAAATAACCATGGACATCCAATGTCACAAAATTGATGTCAAACAACTTAGAGCCGGTTTCAGATTGTTGTTGTTGAAGTTATCATTTCTACCATTGATAGTCAATCACGAAAAAGAAAATTACCCATCTAGTTTTTGCTTAAAGTGTAATTTATTTATCAACTGAAAATGAAAGCTACAATAAAAACAGTTCAAAAATGTTAATTACAGGCGGTGTTGTATACTATATGAACTAGAAAGTTTTGTCATTGATCTCACCATTGCTTCATTCCCCTTCGCATTGTATGTATCTCGTTTGTTTGCACAAAGGTTTACTGCAAAAGTTGGCTTCTCCTTTTAATGCAGTAATGTCGATTCCACTGAGCCCTCCTTGCATTTGCTTTTCGCCATTCTTCTTGTGCTGCTTTGTGAGTTGAATGTTCTGTTCTGACAGCCAAGCCAATGCACAATACTTACACATATACCCCATCTTCCATGATATACTACTTGCTCATCAACTCATGTAAATGAAATTAGTGGGAAACAGTAATAACAAATGTCCTTCTAAAGAAGAAATTGGTTCTGTCATCATTATTTGACATTCGCACTCCAGAATCAGATTCATCACTGACCCTGAGCACATTTGAGTATCCCTATTAGTTGATTTCTTTCTGGAACATGTGAATCAAGACATTATCTGGCCGGCAAAGTTGTTGGGACTTGGGAGTGCTATAGTAATAAACTTCTTTGGGGGCAGTCACTGTTAACTTAGCTAGTTGCAGTTCAATTTGAAGAAGCAAGCAAGCAACAAATGGAAAAACAAACCACAAAATGCTGACCACATGCTAACTGGAACGGAGACTTCGTAATATTTATACAATTTCGTTCTGTTAGCCTGTCTTTATATATCCTAAAGGGCACCAAGCTGTTTGAGTCAGAGTGTTGTTGTCGCAGTCCAGAATGTTGACCATCAATTAACTATTAAAAACTTTTGTTCAGAGAGTGGTTTAAACATGTTAGATTAGGCGTCTGAGTTACTTACTGGAGATATCATAAGTTTCAATCACCCAACTGACTAGAGCACTAATCAGCACACCAGAAAAACACAAGAACCTGCTTCCATTTCCATGTGTACCATACTAACATGCCATCTTATTCTCTGACAAAAACTGGGTGGAACTTGAGTAATCAAGGCTTCCTTCACACAAGTTCTATGACAAAAAACAAACAAACAAGTTGGAAGCCCACTATAGTCAAGAGAACCCAAGGAATGTTCAACAAGTTGGGGGGTTTTAGGTCAAGAAGCAGGGGAAATAATCAGAAGAAGATTGAATAAATTTATTTCCGTAGAGCCTAAGAAGCTAGCTAATCAGTTCACCTGACTGAATAAGCATTTTCTTGCTAGGTATTGATTTTCTTCCTTGCATTATTGTTCATTCTTCTTTTAGAATTCAACACAAGCCTAATAATGTAATGTCTTTCTCCTTCATCCTTATGCAGTCACTCACATAATCAAATTAACATTTAAAGGAATGAGAATATCATTACCACGACTGTTTAATGCTCGCTAATAATTTTTTTTTAAACTAACAAGAACATACAATAATCAAATCAGTAAACTCAGAGTTTTAAATGGGCATTTCGCCTTTCCAGCACCTACGAAATCACCCAACCCATGCCACATTACCTTCTGTTTTTTTTTTGGTTGCCAAATCATAGTCTTTTCTTTGATCTTCTAATTTATGAAATATCCATAAATTGTTTAAGACCACATACGCAAAATAAAACGAAAAGAATGATACAGTTTACAATATCTTTTTTATACAAAACGTCAAAACCATTTTAGCATACAATACATTGTTACATATCGTGACAATACTCAAAATATTACCTAGTCCAATGATGGATCCCTCTTAGCTTCATTCAACATCCTCTCAAAATACGTAAGAAAAGTTCCCATGAGCAGAGTTAGCTTCATGAGTTTCTAGCACGCAATTAGAGCTGCAATATCTCTGTCCTTGACGAGAAGTTATTTACAAGTGAATCATCCACACTTTCTGAAGTATCAACTGTTTTTCTTTTCTTCGGTTGACATGGGATATGAAGGCTTTTTGTATAGATGATTTGTGAACATACTTGACGTAATGAGAAGGGAAAGAATTAAAATGCAAATAGAGAGTTGGATGAAGCTGGAAGGATCTGTTGAAGCGAAAATGGGCCATCTGTGATCCTCACAGGTTGTAGTTGGTGTAAACCATGCCCTCTCGAGATCCATAAGCTTGTTTCCCTCTGTTACCTCTAGTACAGCCTTTGATATATCAGAAACAAGAGGCGAACCTCTTGGAAAAACCTGTGGAGGGAGGAGGAGAAAAAGAAATTTATGTCAGAAACATGTATTATGGGTAAGTAACTGAAAGGTAGGAGGTAAGGAAGGATAAGTAAATGAGAGAAAAAAACATGTCTAACTGTCACATTTCAGTTTTATCAAGAAATTGAGTTCTAAGTTAATCAAGTGATGGAACTCCTATCGAAAAATCGTTATAAGAGATTTTTTGCAATTAATGTAGAATGCGCAAAAAGCCAATATAGATGCATTTAGGAGGAGAGTTCCTTACAAATCCAAATCCGTCGGTCTTGTGTGTAGGTCCAACTTTGGCATACTTGAAACAATATTTCGCAAGAAAGATATCAACGTATGGCATTTCTTCGAATACTGCAGTGACACCACCATTTTGGCTTCCTTTAGACAAGAGTTCATGGCATTCTTCAGGAGAGTTATAAGACTTTAACTTGGAGTCGTCAAAGCTAACCCGCTTCAGTAAATCGATGACAAAGGTGCCTTTGCGGTAACCTACAAAGTCTCCATTTTTTATGAGGTCATTAAAGTCTGTAATGGATGGCTCTAGTTGTTCCAGAGCCAGCATTGATGTCAATGTGACCACATAGTTCAATGTCAATCCAATGATCAAGAAAAGCCATGTGATTACCATGAGTTTAGACAAAATACTAGAAGCCATCTTTCCTGCAACAATTCATAGAAAGTCAAATGTGAATATCAACTCTTTGACACAAAAAATTTTCAGTGTTTGATAAAATTAGAAATACGAGAGGGAGAATACACAACTGTATGTGAGAGGAATGATTTCAGAAGTGAGGTATACGATCTTTCTGAGAGGATCATAAGGTAAGGCACCCCTATTTACATCTGGTGGTCCTTGTTCAAGAAACCATACACAGAAGGCTGTTACAATAAAGGCTGCCATGCATATTCCAAAATCTTTACTTAAAGGGTGGAGGAATATCCATCTGCCACTCTCATCGTGCTTTTTAAGAGGGACAATCATCCATAGTCCCCCATCTGTATAAGGGAATGCAAAATCAACGTATAATGATCGGTTGGCTGTTATTGTTATATCTCCTACCACAGCGTCGAATTTCTGATTATTACACCACGTGAAAATTGAAATAAAAAAAAATTAGAAAAAAAAATTAAACAGTTTGTAATAGCAATATAGTAGTAACTGTGAAAAAAACTAACCTGAAGATAAACTTGGTCTATCAGATCATTGTAACTGCCACTCTGACCATCATCCCTTTGGAAGGGGACAAACTCATATGGAATTGAATATGGCAATGATGCCATGGCAGATTTGAACACGTCTATACAATACCCACTAACATTCACTAACTCACTGAACTCGTCTTGCACTGGAACACCAATTTTAAGTTTCTTTCCATTTATTGGAATTACCCAACCCTTTGGCACAGTGGTTGATTCTCCTGGCCAAACAATACCGCGGAATTGATCAGCTGAAGTTGAGTATATGCTCTCACTACTAAAATTTAAGTCCCTTGAAATTCCATATTGTGACGTCCAAAAACCAATTTCTCTCCCTCCTTCTCCAATAACATTGAGTATCTGAAAGGCTAATGGTTCTAACTGCCGATTGACTAGTTGGAACTTTCCACTCAACCCTTCAAATTCAGTCTTTAAGATCTCTTCTAGAAGTTTGGGCCCTGCTTGCGAGACTCCTATGCCAAAAGGATCAGTAGCGTTTCCATCCGTTTTCAGTTTGTAGGAGCTGGATGTCAGATTTCCCACTCTCTCAGCTGCCATTGCTAGTGCCCAAACAGTGTCATATGCCCATAACCCAAAATCTATCATTTCAGCCTTCTCATTTTCTGGATTATCCTCAAGAAACTTTCTTTTCCATCTTGTAATGAAATTGCTGAGCTTTTGAGAATTCGGGATGTAAGGTTTGACACCCACAACGCCCTGCATGGAATTAATTACAGTTGGTTCCAGCGACTCCAAGACATTCATTAGCCCATTCGTGACAATCCAGGCATACCCTTCACTCATCATTCCCACTTGTTTGGCTTTAAGGAAAAACTGACCTCCAAAAGATTCTGACATATGTACTATAAAGATGCTAGTCTGCATCATCGCTAACTTCTGTAACTCTTCGAAGATCTGATCGTCAGTAGCAAAAGCAGAAATGATGCTTCTATAAGCTATATTAGTATTTATATCTTGAAAGGCATCAATCAAATGCGGCACCAGTCGATTTCCATAATCAGTATCTTCGTGAATAAGGATGACTTTTCTCCATCTATACGCCTGAACAATCGACGCAATAGCTATTACTTGAGTGTGATCATCAGGAGTTGTTTGAATAAAATAAGGAATCCGTGAATAAAGTGAAGGAATAGTTGCAGAGAATGAAACAACTGGTATTTGAGCTTTTTCCCCAATATCAACAATAAATTCAGTTTGTGCAGACTTTTGAGGTCCTATGATCATTTGCATTTCATAATTTTGTAGCAGGTCCATGGCTGTTATCACAAAGTGAAAATGATAGAATCAAGTACTAAACTAAATAAGTAAATATTGTTTTTGTATCATGGATTTTTACTAACTATTCTTCTAACTACTTTAAAATTATGCGTAATTGTTCCTTTAAAGTATGTGTATTGATCTATTTCAGTTGTACAATTTAACAATTCTAAACAGATTCAACTGAAGAAACTCTGCCTCGTCTTACTATTTAATATTTATTTGCAGGATAAGGATTGGACTCTTTATAATTTCCCTGACAAAAATTCCCCGTTTTCAGTTGGCCGGAGAAGATCAGACTAGTCATGTTACTGAAGGCTGCAAAATTTTTGTATTTGAAATGAAACTGGAGAAAGATCCTATAAGGGTGCTTTTAGAGGGGCAGAGTAGTAATTACACAACAAAAATAAGAAGAGATCTAACTTCTCCGTCAAATCTCCCTTTATCTTCTTCTCCGACTAAAAATTTTAATTCCATTGCGTATCCTCATTTGAATCAAACAGACCCTAAATGATATTTTTTTTCAAGCTAAAGGCCGAGCTTAATTAGCATCTACACTTGAAAGTTGAAACTACTTGCCAACTTGGAAGAAGTTTACATAAGTCCTAATTGCATACTAAAACTACTCGACAGTGAAGTATATACCTGCAAATACAGCACCAACAACTTCGGATTTGGAATCTCTGGTACGAAGAACCAGCCTTGTTTTATAGTCAGCATGAATATCGTAGAAATCTGATATTGCCATGAACATACAACTGTTGCTTACCTTCCCAACCCATGTATCTAAATCAAGAATCACCCCAACATCAATTAGTGTCAAAATACCATCTTGAGATTTTGCTAGTTGTAGAGATGCTACCAGTGCTATGAAGCGAATCAACAGAATATGTACACTTCGATTATTATTCATTGGATACAGGAAACAAATTTGTGCCCCCTTCAAAAAGCTGAATCTAACTACACCCAGTTTTATTTATGTCCTTTTGTATATTAAATAATTAAATAAAAGTTTTATTTATGTCCTTTTGTATATTAAATAATTAAATAAAAGTCAACTCACAACAAAGTCTTTGTGATAAGAACCCTCACCAAGAAATTTGATGGACCACCTCAGCAGATTTGGTACTTATAGTTGACGGACTATTTGATGTCATAGTGATTTTGATGGACCACCTCAGCAGTTTTGGTACTTTTGACGGACTATTTGATGTCGAAGTGATTTTGTGGACAAGACAGCGTTATATTATTGGTCCACTGATGTGGAAGTTTTTATGAGGTGGACCAATAATATAACGTTGTCTTGTGGACAGAAAAAAAACTGTATGTCCACAAAATCGCACCCATTTGATGTAGAGCTATAAAATGAGCAATGAGCCGGGATGGACCAGCCTGGCCCTTAATTGATAAAACCCTTAACATATTAGGGTCGGGTTGGCTCAGCCCTCGTATGTATTGAGGGTCGGACTTGATTGGGCTACTCTTTGAAAGGTTAAGTCTTGAGCCCCCTTTTGGCCCTTATATTAAGAGGGCTCGAAGGTCGGGCCTGAGGGCTATGCAATTTTTTTATATTTTAAATTAAGTATAAATAATTTTATTGATAAGCTCAACGAATTACACAAAAGTAGAGGACAAACGCGCTACAAACTGCGCGGCAAGTCATTTCTGGATAGCAAACCCGATTCTCCTAAATATATATTCGTTCGAACCCGCAGTCATCAGGTTGCTATCCATTAACTTTTACACTCTCCTGAGGAGCTCAACTACTTCTGAGCCTAGCAATCCAAATGTGTCAAATACAAAAGGGATGAAACTATGTTGGTTAGCCCTACAAGCTCCGTCATGTTTCTCCACTTTTGCTGCTGTTGCATTGCTAGCTGCTAGCCCCACCTCAAAAATCCTAGCACCCAGCCCAACCATCGGAGACGCCCCTGTGACATCTACACACGCATGTTTACCTTCAGACCAATTGTAGACCAGAATATCAGCAGGACGTAATGTTGATCTTTCTTCCTTAGGATCAGTAAGAAAGTTAACAGAAACCTCCTTCTTAACATGTACTCCAGCCCGCCAGAACACATCACACAAGATATCTTTAACGTGGTCATGTTTGTATTTGAAGCCGGGGTAATACTTACAATGGGCCGCATGGTCCCCGAAAGCATCAAGTCTGCTCTTCTTGCACACTGGACAAAGTTCACCATCTGAATATAGAGGGATAATCAATCGATAACGAAGAATAGCACGATATTCTACAGGCGTCATGCGTTGTCCAAGCCCTTCCATCGGGATAGCAAGGAGAAAATCTTTGGCATGTTTTGACTGCACACATCCAATCACGGCTTTTTGTCTAGCTGACAACTCAAATTCTCTCTCAAGACCAGAACTAATCTTGTTGTAGTATGCTTCCGCCAAGACATGTTGGGGTCTGAAGAGGACGGTAGCAGTTGGAGCAAGTTTACTGAGATCAAAATCAGGTATAGAAAAATGTAAACTAGCAATGGCAGTATCGAAAATATTACCCATAGGTGCAGCTGCATAACCTCGAAGAATGTGGTCATGGAGATCCTTGGTTTGCGTACGTGAAGCTACGAAAGCAAACTTCATAACATCAGTAGCACAATAAATACCAAGTCCACCCATACGTAATGGGAGGGTTGCCATACGCCACTGTAAATCGCCAAAACCAGGTCCATCAGAAACCACAATATTCTGAAGGGCTGCACAAAGCTTGTGGTCAAACCATTCGGTTGTTTCTTGAACATAATCAGGGGGGCAAGTACGGAGAGCAAAGGTGAGTTTAGATATTCCCATACAAGAACGTAAAAGTGCCAGCTTACATTGCAGATCCTTTAGCTGTGGTAATAAATCCATAAGCTGAAGTGTCTTATCCACTCGTTGATGAACATTACCCATAATAAAGGATGCATCAATACTTACAGCCCCTCCAAGCAACTTAACCCCTCGCTGAGGACATGATATACCAACCGGAAAGATATCTGAATAGGAGCATTCAGGATCAACAGAAGGCCAGAACAACTCTGTCTTAGACACATTAAGCACGAGCCCAAGAGATGGTCCTCTTTCCTGAATGATACGAATAGCCTAATAATTTTTTTTATTTTATTTTTTTCTATTAAAACATACATTATATAACATCTAACCAATTATATTAAGACAACTGTACATGTATTTTAAATATGTACTCCCTCCGTCCCAAATTATAAGTACCTTTTGGAATATTCTACTTATTAAGGAAACATCATTTATTGTTTGTCTACTAACTCTACTTCCTAATTTACCCCTATTTAATATTAATTATAATGCTTAACTTTTCATTAGTATGATTACTCTAATCTCAAAGCAAAAATAGTATAGAGAAATGAACCATTTAACTTAATTAATATGTGTTCAAAAATCAAAAGCGACATATATTTTGGGACAATCTAAAATGGAATAAGGTACTTATAATTTGGGACAAATGGAGTAATCAAACACACAATAAAATTTAAAATTACTTATTAATTATTTATAATAAATATATAGAAAATAAAAACGAAAAGAGATAAGGGTTTAGTGAGGGCCAAGTAAAGATTGGGTTAAGGGCTAGGTCAATGTCTCAAAATCTAGGCCTCAGCCCTATCCGGCCGTAAAATTTGTGAGGGCCGAGTTGTAAGGGCCGAAAGAGCTTTTTTTTTTAAGGCTGAGTCGGGTAGGTTTGAGGGCCAAGAGTTCTAATTTCATGAAAAAGACTTTAGTTTCTAATGGTTTACCATATTGAGTTTGGTGGTAAATTTGATGAACCATTAGAAATGCGCCCTAAGATTGATCTTTTGATTTGAGATTAAACCCCTTCTTGATTTTTTGATTAGAGATTGAACTACCTAAACCTTAATATTATATTATTTTGCGTATACAATAATACTTCTTATATAGGAGAAAGCAGGACTCTTACTTAACCTTAACTTCTTAATTAAATAAATAATAAATTAAAAAATAAATAATAATCCTAGCATAAACCAAATAATAAAATTATAGTACGAGTTTCCTAACACTTTGATTGATCATCGATACGATCTTACTTTGAATCCTACAGTTTTACCAGGTTGTATGCTGCAGCACTCAGTGTTACTGCAGTGTTTTTCTTTTTTATAAGCTTAAATTTGATTGATGTTTGTTGCTAGTCTGCTACTGAATAGAAAACAGTATTCTCTTTTGAAATGAAATATCTAGCGTTGTTGGAATGCTGAGTCAGAATTAACAGTAGTTAGTCAAACTAGACAAGTACAGTTTTACCAGGCTTGTAGAATGAAGCATATTGTTCTGGAATCCACAGATTGCTACAGGTGAGCTAAATATCAAGAAATTCGGGCGCGTTCTTAACCAATTGAATTAAATTATTTGAAACCTGAGCGAGATTTTTGTTTTTTGGCATACAACTTGAATATGTTTATATAAAGTCCACTTACTCTTACATATTTACAGGATAATAATATGAGACAGCGATAATTGAAGTTTCTATGCTATTTCCCGAAGACGAAGTCAAGACATCAAGTCTCTTATATATGCATCTTCCACGATTGAATATGTCTGGTCAAGAAATCAAGACATCAAGTCTCTTATATATGCATCTTCCACGACACTGCCCCTTATGATGTTAACAGCAGAAGACTTCAACTGTGATCTTGCATTTTCTGCTTTTTAATCACATTTTAATATTCTCTCAGTTCTAAAGAGAGACCTTCCCTGCACCACACTATATTGCTATTCAATTAGCATGAGGGAAGATGAACTCATGAAAGTGATGTGTTACAACTTACAAATCCCATGAAAGTAAGCACAACTCTATCAATATTTCAAAATAGGTGACAGTTGTATTGGACAGACGGCATTAGCTTGAGTTTTGATCACTGGTGAGGATGATCTTGGTGTTGGATTTTTTGTGAAGGAGAGAATTTTTTGGTTCAGGAACGTACGTACGCATTTAGGACGTTCGTACGTTCCATTCGACAGATGTTGGTTTTGTGGCTGAACGTACGAACGTCAATTCGACGTACGTACGTCCTATCTTGGTTTTGTGTATATGGGCCTGTTTAAGCCCATTTCGTGTGTGTTTGTATGGCTATGTTATAAAGCCAATTGAGAAGGTTGGAAAACCTAATCTTTGTTTGAGAGAGAGATTGTGAGAAGCCATTGGTGAGTTGAGAGAACTCTTGTGAGGAAGAACACTTTGGTTTCTTCGAGAGGGCTTGTATAATCGTCTCTAATTGGAAGATTGTTGTTTTGGTCGTGGACGTAGGCAATATTAGCCGAACCACGTAAATCTCGTGTTTTGTTTTGTTTTGTTTTTTGCTTTGTTTGATTCACACACTATTTCAATCTTGGGTATTGGTGCATAAGCTTCCGCTGCGCACAACAAGTGGCATCAGAGCTGCAGGCTAGATCTTGAGAGCCTTGAAGGTGTTTGAAGAAATTCTGCAGGTTTCTTATTTGTGGTTTAAGGCAAAAGTTCTACCTTTGTTGTCAAGAAGGTGTTTGTTGAAATTCCCGTGTGAATTTCAGATTTGTTTACCTTCGATTGGTGATTGTTTAGTGTGTGAAAGTGATTAGTGATGTCAGACCCATCTTCGAGTAAGAATGGAAGAGTGTCATCTTTGAAGTTTGACATCGAGAAATTCAATGGTAGAAACAATTTCGGCATGTGGCAATGCGAAGTTCTGGATTTGCTTGCTCAGCAAGGTTTGGAAGATGCTTTGGGTGATAAACCCGAAAAGATGGAAAAAGATGATTGGTTGAAATTGAATAGGCAAGTTTGTGGCGTGATTCGCCTTTGTTTGGAAAAGGACCAGAAATACTCGGTGATGAAAGAGACGTCTGCTAAGGAGTTGTGGAAGAAATTGGCTGATATGTATATGAAGAAAAGTTTAGAAACCAAGCTGTTTCTGAAGAAGAGGATCTTCCGCATTGATATGAGACCTGGTATTTCTTTGTCCGAACATCTGGATGAATTCAATAGGCTTATTGCTGACCTATTGAACTTGGATGAGGTTGTCAGTGATAATGACAAGTCTCTATGTCTTTTGAACTCTCTCCCCGATGAATATGACCATTTGTCCACCACCTTGTTGACGGGGAAAGAACATGTTAAGTATGCTGATGTAGCAACGGCGTTACTGAACTATGAATGCAGGCGCAAGGACAAAGAAGTCCATAGGGGTTCAGGTTCAACGTCCGAGGCTTTGATGGTAAGGGGACGATCCAATGATCGTACTACTGGTAGCGGAGGAAGATCTCGATCAAAGTCTAGAGGTAGACCTCTAGCAAAGGATGAGTATGCCTTTTGTCATGGAAAAGGCCATTGGAAGGTTGATTGTCCCGAGTTGTCAAAGAAGGAAGATTCTGGGTCTTCCAAAGATAATAAGGTAAATGTTGCACATGTTAATGATAGTGATGATGATTCAAATTATTCTTTGGCTGTTATGGTTGATTGCTCCACTCAAGGGTGGATTATGGATTCTGCATGTTTTCACCATTTGTGTCACAGTAGAGATTTGTTTGCTAGTTTTCAAAAGCTAGACTGTGAAGATGTTGTGTTAGGTGATGGTCGTCACATGAAAACACTTGGTGTGGGAACTGTCAAGTTGAAGTTGGAAAATGGTACAGTTAAAGAATTAGTTGGTGTCCGGTATGTTCCGGAGTTGAAGATGAATCTCATCTCACTTGGTACTTTAGAGTCCGAAGGTATGAAGATTGTTCTGCAAAATGGGGCTTTAAAGGTTGTTTCTGGTGCTCTGGTTGTTATGAAAGGGACAAGGCAACGAAATTTGTACTATCTGAATGGTAGTGTTGTTGGTTGTGGTGGAGATTCTTCATCACATTTGGTGGATTGTTTGACTCCTCCCAGTTTGTCAGATTGTTTGGTTGATTGTGGCTTTGGTAGGCGTACCGGCAAGCATGGCTTGTTGAATGGTGGTAAGGTACGTAAAGTTTGTTTTGGGCATCCTTGTTTGAATGATAGTTTGAAGTTGGAAGAGATATCTCAGCAGGTGGAGATTGATGCCGCTCCTTATGAAAGTTTGTCTGGTAACACAGCTAATGTTAGTTTGCTAGCCACAGATGTTTGTTTGAAGGCTCAAGCCCATGAGCCAATTGGAGCTGTGAAGCCGTTGTTTGGAGACCTTTGTAGGTTTCGGGGTGTTGATTCATACTCATCTTCAGTCGGTTATGGTTATAAAGTGGAGATAGTATTTGGTAGCTTGGACCCCATTGTTTTGACTTATGGTTGTTGGCCCTCTACGGGCATTGGTGGGCATTTGACTTGATTTGGTCCCTTGTGGGAATTTGACCCTTCGGGGTATGGTGGGCATCGCATAGATGCCATTGGAGTGAACTACGGTGGTTTGATCCCTTAGAAGAAGGGTACGTAGGCAACCATGAGGTGGTGCAACCGGTTTTGGTCCTTCGGGACATGTGTGGGAATTTGTGACTTGTGTTTGTCGGCTTAGATTTATTGAATCTTCGCCGAGGTGGAGAATTGTTGGATTTTTTGTGAAGGAGAGAATTTTTTGGTTCAGGAACGTACGTACGCATTTAGGACGTTCGTACGTTCCATTCGACAGATGTTGGTTTTGTGGCTGAACGTACGAACGTCAATTCGACGTACGTACGTCCTATCTTGGTTTTGTGTATATGGGCCTGTTTAAGCCCATTTCGTGTGTGTTTGTATGGCTATGTTATAAAGCCAATTGAGAAGGTTGGAAAACCTAATCTTTGTTTGAGAGAGAGATTGTGAGAAGCCATTGGTGAGTTGAGAGAACTCTTGTGAGGAAGAACACTTTGGTTTCTTCGAGAGGGCTTGTATAATCGTCTCTAATTGGAAGATTGTTGTTTTGGTCGTGGACGTAGGCAATATTAGCCGAACCACGTAAATCTCGTGTTTTGTTTTGTTTTGTTTTTTGCTTTGTTTGATTCATGTCAATTGTGAAGGAGAGAATTTTTTGGTTCAGGAACGTACGTACGCATTTAGGACGTTCGTACGTTCCATTCGACAGATGTTGGTTTTGTGGCTGAACGTACGAACGTCAATTCGACGTACGTACGTCCTATCTTGGTTTTGTGTATATGGGCCTGTTTAAGCCCATTTCGTGTGTGTTTGTATGGCAATGTTATAAAGCCAATTGAGAAGGTTGGAAAACCTAATCTTTGTTTGAGAGAGAGATTGTGAGAAGCCATTGGTGAGTTGAGAGAACTCTTGTGAGGAAGAACACTTTGGTTTCTTCGAGAGGGCTTGTATAATCGTCTCTAATTGGAAGATTGTTGTTTTGGTCGTGGACGTAGGCAATATTAGCCGAACCACGTAAATCTCGTGTTTTGTTTTGTTTTGTTTGATTCACACACTATTTCAATCTTGGGTATTGGTGCATAAGCTTCCGCTGCGCACAACACTTGGTGGCAGGGATATTATCAATTTCATAAACTATTTAAATTCAAAACTTATACTGTACAGCAATATAGAACCGTGATCACGAGACCGACGTTAGGGAAAGAGAGAGAAAGAGAAAAGAGAAAAAAAGAAAGATTTCAAAAAACAGAAAAAAAAGGGACAGACAGAAAATTAAAAAGGGAAAAAGGGGACAGACAGGAGTTTGAGTTCCACTCGACTCTAAATGGACCTCCTAACGTCGGTCGATTACTCAAGAGGTTATAGCTTTACTGCAAGAATGGGGATTTTTAGACTTAACACCCCCCCCCCCCCCCCCCAAATTATGGTCACGTTTTGAGTAAGCCTCCCATTTTGTCCAAGTTTGGACTTTACCCCCTCTCCGCCTGTTTCTATTAAATTTAAGGTCAATTTATTTTTAACTTCCTAAAATACCCTTAATTGTTGCATTAGACTTAACCCCCTAAAAATATGAGAGGGGTATTTTAAGAAGAAAAAATAAAAATAAACGTTAAATTTGACAGAAGTAGACGGAGAGGGGGTAAAGTCCAAACTTGGACAAATTGAGGGGTTTACTCAAAACGTGACCATAAAAGGGGAGTTAAGTCTAAAAATCCCGCAAGAATCCAAGAGACATTATACATAAACCTTTTAGTATTTAACTATTTACTGAAAATTTTCAGGATAGATTGGTGATGCCAGAAATTTAAAAACCAAAAAACAATGATCTCCATTACGTGAGATCCCGCTGCCTCAGTAGTACAAGATAAAATTGTGTCATTTGTTTGGTATAAGCTAATGGTTGGCAATGTGATAAGCTGATACTAGAAGAGGAGAATTCTGTGCGAAATTTATGAGATGTGTCATTACAGTAAAAGTTTCCCCTTGACCTTCTAATCTGTTAGAAGTGGGAAAGAGATCGTATTTGAATTAAATTCTCTTTCATAATTATAATTAAAGAATAAGTATTATACAATTGCATGGTGTCTCAACTCTCTCAAATCTCCGTTTAGAAGAAGCTTTTAAGGTATATCAAGCACAGCACTATGAGGATCTTCATTTTCTGGAACACTTTCAGCTGATAAGTTGGTTAGTTCTATCGAAGAGGAAGACTCTGCTGGCTCACTTGATTCAGCTGTTGAATGCAAAGAGTCTGTTGCAGTTCCTGTACCATTTGAATCAGTTGGTTGGCGGTTTGGATTAATTGCATCATCCTCAGATGTTTCTGCATCTTCGACTTGAAATAAGTACCTGAGTAGTTTGAAAAACATATTTTGGGACTGTCTGTTTGTATGGGCAAGCCTAGAAAGCATATATATAGAAAATATGAATATTAAGGCGATCACAAATATTCCCCAAGTATTGTAAATAGTGAAATTTTGTGATGGTGTTTTCTTAAGTGGATCTGCAAATGTTCTTTCACTCCCTAACCATGCTTTCTCAATCTTCATTATGTTCTCCCCTTCCACTACTGATAATATCGCCCGGGAAACATCACCAACCAAAGAAGACCCTCTTGGAAAAGCCTGTCAAAATTAAAATGAGTAAGAAGTGAAGAAAAACAACTTAAAAATGATTTTCTTATTTTTTTTTTTTGAGGTGATACTTACAAATCCAAATCCTTCCATTCGGTAGAGTGGCCCAACCCTTCTATATTTGCCAGGGTGCTTATTTAAAAAAAGCTTGATATATGGCATTTCGTCGAAAACTGCAGCAACCCCACCATTTTTGCTTCCTTTACGTAGGGCCTGATCATACTCTTCTGGAGAGTTATAGACCCTAAGTTGGGATTCATGAAAGTTCAATTGTTTAAGAACCACTTCCACGAAAGAACCCCTCTGGTAACCAACAAAGTCTCCACTATTTACAAGATCTTTCGCATTCACCACACGAAGTTGGTAATTATTATCAAATACCACTTTCTGTAATGCTTGGCCGAAAAGCCCGGCTAACATGAAACCTGTTAGTACGAATATAAAGGCAACCAGCTTTGACACCATCCTCAAGCCATCAACTGCAACCAAAGAACAACAACCTAACTAATTAAGTTTAGGACAAACAGATCCTGTGGGAGTGTGGGCTGTGGCTGCATTGATATGAACTCATGTTATGAACTATATTGGTTCAAATATAAAAAAGAATATTCCCGAAACAATATGCGATGAAGCACATCAAATAATTCATCGTAGTTTCTAAATTATAACTAACAGCTTGTAATTTAACTTAATAAATATAGAAAGCGAGAAGAGAAATTACAGAACCTTGATTGAAGAGTGCAAGAAATAGATCCCCTGCAACTTTGGCAATCTGCTGACGGAAAGAAAGAACAGAAAGGCTCTCATATTCCAAGGACCTAAACACAAAGATGGTGCCGACAAACATTGCAAAGTATGAAAGCCATACAGAACTACAGAAAAGCTCAAGGAAGATCATGAAGTTACTCCTCTCATCATACGTGATTGGGATAACCATTTCAACCCCACCAGTAGTATAAGGAAGAGAAAAATCTACGTACAATGATCGTTCGGATGTTATTGTTATATCTCCAACTGCAACATCATATTTCTGCACATCCCACATTATTAAGTAATTAGATAGACCTGATATGCAAAGATATATATGTGCGGATCTATGTTGTTGGATACTAATAAAAGGTGGCACGTCAAAATAAAACACAATTTAGCACTGACCTCGAGAAACACTTGGTATATAAGATCATTGTAACTACTGCTTCCTCTCTCTCCATAGCCCTTCTGGAAAGGGACAAAGTCATAGGGGATGGCCTTTGGTAAAGCCTCCATCACAGCCTTAAAAACATCAATGCAGTACCCAGTGACAAATGTTCCATTGCTGCTATGGTTCAATTCCACTTTTACAAATTCTGTAAAAGTCTGTTTCACTGGAAATCCTATCTTTAGTTTCTTTCCACTTGGCACTGTCGTTGATTCCCCTGGCCAGATTATAGGACGAAGACTTTTTGTTGTTCTCACATCTGGTCGCTGTGAAAGTCCAATTGTAGGGATCCAGAACCCAACTTTTCTCTGCATTTGCTCAACATTTATTATTTGAAATACTGGAGGCTGGAGTTGCCCATCCACGAGACGTATTTCTCCACTCAGACCTTTAAAGCTGGATTTTAAAATTTCCTCTAAAAATTGTGGACCCCTTTCAGAAATGCCTAGTGAAAAATTGGATTTATTTCTGTATTGCTTAGGTTTCCGAAAGCTGTGATTTCTACTTACTCTCTCTACAGCCATTGCAAGCGCCCATATGGTATCATAGGCATGTAAGCAGAAAATATTCAAGTCATCGAATGCATCACTTTCTTGTACATTTTTCTTGTTCAAGCTAACCTTGAATCTGTGAAGCCTTTCAGACCGTGGAATATAAGGCTTTATTCCTAAGACGCCAAGCATTGAATCAATAACAGAAAGCTCCAGAGACCCCAAAATATTTGTGAACCCTTCTGTTATGATCCATGCATGACCTTCTGTCATCAGTCCAGCCTCTTTTGCCTGTAAAAAGAATCGAGGTCCCAGCGGAGATAACATGTGCACTATAAATACCCTCGTTGGTATTGCGGATAACTTCTCTAGTTCTTTTAGAATATGATCATCTGTTGCACTGGGATGAATGGAACTTCGGTAAGGAACACGGACATCAATGGTTTGGAATTTTTCAATCAGATAAGGTATGATTCCATTTCCATAGTCTGTTTCTTCATATATGAGAATAACTTCCTTCCATCCAAAGGCTTGTATAAGGGAAGCAATTGCTCCCAACTGGTAAGTGTCATTCTGAGCCATTCTAATAAAGTATGGAGCAGGACTCATAGAAAGTGAAGGGCTCGTCGCAGAGAAAGAAACCACTGGAACATGCGACTTGCTTCCTAGTTCTGCTATAATTTCGGCCTGTGCTGATGTTTGAGGACCAACAATCATTTGCATCTTTACATTTTTTAGCATGTCCACAGCTGAATTTAAAGAAAAAGGATACATCTTAAATTTGTTTTTCTTATGTCATGGAAATTCAAAACATACTCATAAGTCAACCAATCAACCTCCATGGAAATAAGAATCGCAATACACGATGATCATGCGAAATAGTTTCTAGGAAATTGAACTGAATATTTTGAGCATATTATGTTAAGAAAGTTCTTTTGTTACATGGACATTATAACTACAACATAAACTATTTCATTTTCAATAATAAACATCCCCTCAGGGGAGTATACTTTGAAGTCAATTTAAACTCATCATTTGCCAATCATCGGTTTTGGTTATGGTCGAAAAAGCTGTTCCATGAACTCACTTGATGACATGAAGATATGCATATTCAAGCTCTTCTTTATTAAAGCAACAGACAAGTTGACTGACCTTAATAAGACTGTAGGTATGGCATGGAAAAACAAAACATATATAAATTATTATCCTAGTTGATTACTGAAAATAGTGAAAGATTAAGATGGTTTGGCCCAATCTGATACACGAGAAAAGACTAAAGAGCTAGAATAGGGATTTAACCTTTTAAAACAGCACTGCCGACATCTTTCGAATCCTCTGTATGTAGAACCAGCCTTGTTCTATAGTGAGCATTAACCGCATAAAAATCTTGTGCTGCCAGTGAGATGCAGTTGTTGCTCATCTTCCCATTCCATGATTCCAAATCAAGAATAACTCCAACATGGTATTGTGTTGCTTCAGTAACACCAGCGTCCTCATGAGCTGCAGTCAGTGTGCAGAAAAAGCTTAAAAAACAAAAGACGGCAATGGAAATAAAGATTTGGAATCCAGATCGACTTCTTATCATTTAGAGCTTATTAACAAGAAACAATGGAGAAATCAGAAGACATAATACGAGTTGATAATGATTCTTATATAATGCTCCTATACCGTGTTCTGCTTCAGCCAAGTAGTTTACTTTGACAAATTCTGTCACGTTCCTTGAAATTTCAGTTAATGATAAACAAACATCAATTTGAGACTACCACTTCTTTTCTTCTTCTTTTTTTTTTGATAAATTTTTTAGACTACTTCTGATGATCATTGTTTTATATTCTCCTGAGGGGTAATGGAGATTAAAATCTGAAATATATATTAATTAAAACATTGTCAACCAAAATTCCAGTACTAACTTTGGTGTTTTGTCTTTGGTATCTTGTCGATATCAGTGTAGCATATTAGATGGAGTTTGGACAACTAATGAACATAAACAAAGACCAATGAAGACTTTGTTGGGGTTTTTAATGTCTCCTAGCACTTAGATGGTCAACTATATGTAACAGCTTATCATGCTATAATCTTATGAACTGCAGTATAGACTTTTTAAATCTGATATACTCGTGTAAAAATGAGAGTTATTACAAAAGCTAACCAGAATGTCCTTGAACATGAAACAGTAATGAGATAGAGATTGTGCCTTAAAAAGGATTTTAATATCTCATTCTCGGGACTCATTAGTTTCAGTTTGATTGTAGGCTAGACAGGTTTTAGTATTATTCATGTTTACAGGGAGGCTAACACATCAGCTGATCACTTAGTTAGCTCCTCTGATTACACTGTAAGCTTACAGCCCCCTTTAATTGCATTGTTGAAGACGACTTCAATAGAAGGGAGTATGTAAGACTCAGACGAATATACAGAAATTGGACCTGTAAAACCAATGACCTTGTTTAAAGAAATTTGAGGATATGATGACATCCATGACTATGATTTCTTCAAATTTAATTCTTTTAAACAAAAAATAACTTGCAGCGCAGTTTGTAGCGCGTTTGGAGAAACTGCATACATTGTCCATACACATTGCTGCTGGGCAGATATACAAACATCTGTAGTTAGTATTTCTAGGCTTTTCAATGAAAATGGAATACTGTATATCATAAAGTATAAACCATGTTGAAGGGCCTTCGAGTTCCGAGTTTCTTGTTATATTTCAGAAAATACACTCAAAATTATATTATTGTTCTTGTTGAACTTATCATTCCTATCAATGGTAGCTAATCATCAAAAATAAAACCCATCTATTTTTATATTAACTATACTGTATTAACTAGAAAGTTTGGTCGTTGATCTCACCATTGCTTCATTCCCTTTTGCATTGTATGTATCTCCTTTGTTTGCTGCAAAAGTTGGCTTCTTGTTTCTATATGCAGTAATATATGTTGATTCCACTGAGCCCTCCTTGCATTTGCTTTTCGCCATTCTTCTTGTGTTGTGCTGCTTTGTGAGTTGAATGTTCTGTTCTGACATCCAAGCCAATGCACAATATAGATATACATACAACTTGCTCATCAACACATAACAAATGTCCAAACCCTTTCATCTCCAAAAGATTTGTTCTGGCATCAGAATGATCCATGTGGTAATTTTGTTTTACAAATCAACCCTATTGATTGAAAACATGATCTTTGCATCCTGCTCCTGCACCAGATTTTTTGTTCAAGGATACTACAGTCAATAAACAATAAGGATCATGAATCACGTAATTAATCACTAACAAATACACATACCTTTGTCTATAGCATTGATGATCCGAAAAGCTGCACAAGATCTAGGTTTCACTCTCCTTGCCTCTTAAACCCTAATATGTGTTGTCATAGTAAGTATATGAGGATGGAGATCATACACCAATTTATAGAGGTGGAGAGAGGACCTAAATCTACAAACCTAAGCCCATTAGATCTAGACCTCCCATCATAGTTAAGATCTACGGTAGATATGACTTCCACATAACCTATTACTAATTAGCTTATTTTTATATTAAACCAAGGTTAAATATACATGGACCACATTATAGGTTGGGCTTTATATGTGGAAATTCCAACATTATGTACTACTGTTAATGATGTCGAGGTTTAGGTAATTACGACGACTGCCTGATCCTCAGTAAGAGAAATTCAAACTAAACTGAAACACACAAAAGGGTTTCTTACATTACATTACATCATCGTTTAACATACAAGACAATCTATCTTACATTACATTTTACATTTTAGGTCTTACCCAAACCTCATCGTATTACCAAGCTTCATTCAACATCCTGTCAAAATAAGAAAAGTTTCCATGAGCAGTGTTAACTTCACAAGCATACAGATATAATAATTTCTAGTAGCAACCATGAATGCAACGTCGTCTCTGTCTTTGAGTGAAACATTGACATTGCCTCAAGTATCAGCTGTTCTTTTTTTCCTTACTTGACTTCGGATACGAAGGTCTTTCAAACAGATAACTTCCAAACATACTTGAGGT
Source organism: Aquilegia eximia (assembly GCA_023053565.1). Lineage (NCBI taxonomy): Eukaryota > Viridiplantae > Streptophyta > Magnoliopsida > Ranunculales > Ranunculaceae > Aquilegia > Aquilegia eximia. Next base: position 12,745,276 of record JALIGU010000007.1, read on the forward strand.
AATGAGAAGGGAAAGAACTAAGATGCAGATGGCGAATTGGATGAGGCTGGAAGGATTAGTTGAAGTGAAAATGGCCCATTTATCTTCCTTACAGGTCGTATTTGGGGTAAACCATTCCCTCTCCATGTCCAATAGTTTGTTGCCCTCTGTTACCTCTAGTACAGCCTTTGAAATATCAGATACAAGAGGTGATCCTTTTGGGAAAACCTGTTAAGGAGGAAGGGATAAAAAGAAACTTAATTAGTGTGTATACAAAGAGTTTTTTAGAAGAGACCGAGATGCACACAATGCTAATATAAATGCATTTTGGAAAAGTGTTCCTTACAAATCCAAATCCATCGGTCTTGTGTGTAGGTCCAACCTTGGTGTACTTGAAACAATATTTTGCAAGGAAGATATCAACGTATGGCATTTCATCGAATACTGCACTAACACCACCATTTTGGCTTCCTTTTGACAATAGTTCATGGCACTCTTCAGGAGAGTTATAAGGCTTTAACTTAGACTCGTCAAAGCGAACCCGCTTAAGTAGATCGATAACAAAGGTGCCTTTGCGGTAACCTACAAAGTCTCCCTTTTTTATGAGCTCATTAAAATCTGCGATTGTCGGTTCTTGTTGCTCCAGACTCAGAATTGATGTTAATGTGACCATATAGTTCAATGTCAATCCAGAAATTAAGAAAATCCATATGATTACCATGAGCTTAGACAGAATACTGGAAAACTTTTTTCCTGCAATATTTGATGAACAAAGTTAGATATAGTTTGCGACTCAACGATAAATTGCATAGGCATTTGTTGAAAATAAGAATACAGGAGTGTGGAATATACATAACTGTATATGACAGGAATTATTTCAGAAGTGAGGTCGAGGATCTTTTTGATAGGCTCATAAGAGAAGCCACTTCTGTATTCATCGACGAGTCCGTGTTCAAGAAACCATACCCAAAAAGTTGTGACGATAAAGGTTGCCATGCTTATTGCAAAATTCTTACTTAAAGGGTGGAGGAATTTCCATGTGTCGTTGTTATCCTCGTGCTTTTTGAAGGGAACTATCATCCATAGTCCGCCATCTGTATAGGGGAACGCAAAATCAACGTATAACGATCGATTGGCTGTAATTGTAATATCTCCCACTACTGCATCATATTTCTGACATTTAAAGATTCATGAAAAATGAGTATGACTTCTGAACTATTATGTAATACCACAATTCTTAAGAAAGCAACTAGGTCACCTGTTGGTTGTGGCAGAATCTAGGAAGGAGACTAGAGAATACTGCTAGCTTGTGGAATAGTCTAGGACATACTTGAAAATTGCGGAATTAGCAAGGATGTCTTTAGATTTGTGTAATGTGGGTATTGGAAGTTATTAGTATGTAGGGTTCCAAATGTTGTAAAAAGGTCCTGGTGTATGTCCTTGTGCGGCTGTGCATATTAAATGAGATCAACTTGGATGTTCTATTGAGTCCAGTAAAAGTCATTGGTACGTAGCAATTGTTTTGATGATTAATGAAAATATATTGTTGGTACAGTTGTTTGAGAGACTAACCTGAAGGTAGACTTGGTCTATCAGGTCATTGTAACTGCCAGCACTCTCGCCATCATCCCTTTGGAAGGGGACAAACTCGTAGGGGATTGTATATGGCAGTGAGGCCATGGCAGATTTGAACACATCTATACAATATCCAGTAACATTCACCAATGCGCTAAAGCCATTTTGCACAGGAACACCAATTCTAAGTTTCTTTCCATTCGTTGGAATTACCCAACCTTTTGGGACAGTTGTTGATTCTCCTGGCCAAACAATTCCACGGAATTGATTGGCTGAAGTTGAGTATGTTCTCTCACTTTTCAAATTGAAATCCTTTGAAATACCATGTTGTGATGTCCAAAATCCAATCTCTCTTCCCCCTTTTCCAATTACATTGAGTATCTGGAAGGCTGAGGGTTCTAACTGCCTATTGACTAGTTGGAATTTTCCACTCAATCCTTCAAACTCAGTCTTTAAGATCTCTTCTAGTAGCTTGGGTCCATTCTGCGAGACTTTCATGCCAAGGAGATCGATAGTGCTTACATCCATGTGTAGTCTATTGAAGCTGGATTCCATATACCCCACTCTTTCAGTGGCCAGTGCTAGTGCCCAGATAGTGTCATATGCCCATATCCCGAAACTTATCATTTCAGCATTTTCAATGTCTGGATTCTGCTCAATAAACTTTCTTTTCCATCTTGTAATGAAATTGTCAAGCTTTTGTGATTTTGGGATGTAAGGTTCTACGCCAACAACCCCTTGCATAGAATCAATCACAGTTGGTTCCAGTGACTCTAGGACATTCATTAGGCCGTTTGTAATAATCCAGACGTACCCTTCAGTCATCATTCCCATTTGCTTAACTTTAACAAAAAAACTGCTTCCAAAAGATGCTGACATATGTACTATGAAGACGCTAGTCTGCATCATCACTAATTTTTGTAACTCTTCAAAAATCTGATCCTCAGTAGCAAAAACAGAAATGACACTTCTATAAGAGATAGGAGTATTTATCTCTTGAAACGCATCGAGCAAATGTGGTACCAACCGATTTCCATAATCGGTGTCTTCGTGAATAAGGATGACTTTTCTCCACTTAAAGGCTTGAACGATGGATGCAATAGCTTTTACTTGAGTGTGATCATCAGGAGTTGTTTGAATAAAATAAGGAATCCGCGAGTAAAGTGAAGGAATAGTTGCAGAAAATGAAATTACTGGTATATGAGCTTTTTCACCAAGGTCCACGATAAACTCAGTTTGTGAAGACTTCTGAGGTCCTATAATGGCTTGCACTTCAGTGGTTTGTAACAGATCCATAGCTGCACAGATACAGTCAAGACAACTGAATCAAGAGTTCATATTCAAAACCAAATGCTAAATCACTTCAGAGTTATCATTTAATCATTTGGGAAAATAATGTACTGGTGCATTAAGTATTAAAAAATCCACCAGTCGGGATTATAGTGAGATATCTATTGTTTAAGTGGATGTTTGGTTCTCCAGAAACAACCTCTGTGTGTGTGTCCGCATGGTGTGTAAGTGAAAGTTCCCTGGAAAGAAGTTTGAGGATTTTCTGGAATGTGCACTAGTACCAAATGAAACAACTTGAAACTTATGCGTAATGTCTTCTGTTTGATTTTGAAATTTCAAAATAAATTAAAATTTCAAACTGATGGAATAGATAGCATTGACATTTAAAATCCATAGACCATAAAATCTGCCAAATTAATCTTTTTCTAATCATTTTGGACTTTTTCTCTAATCAGATTTTGAAAATCATTGTGGTGCTTAAGAAATAAATTGTTTTAATTTAGAGTAAGAATGGACTAGTCTTCTTAATTTCCGTGCACGCCATCTCATGGATAGTTCCTTCTTCAGTTGGTCAGGAAAAGGATCAGACATTCAAACTAGTCATGCTTCTGGAAAGGAAAGCAAAACAAATGTATTGTGGTTTTTTCATCACGAACACATTCGCTTAATATTCCCCAGGTGAGATTGTCTAGAAATTGTGAGAGGTAATGCCTGACGACTGTTCATTCTGATAATATTTGTGTTGTTGCTATTGTTCTGATTGATTTGTCAATTTCATGAAAGTTTAGTGCGATAAGAAAGTGTGTGATTAGACCCCCAATAAGAAATCACTCCGTAAATGAGTGTACAGGCTATATATGACTTAGGAGAGAACATTATTATAGGACCTTGGTATCGTTCTTGAATCAAATACACCTAAAAAAAATACGCTAGGTGATACCATCTAGCCAATCCTTGAAACTAAGGCTGCCTTTGGAGGTTTTACTTGGATCTAGGACAGCTACGAAAGTCTTACAACCAATCCAAAACATGGTCTAAAACCTTGTTCAGAGAAGTTACTCTGACTACGAAGTTCATAAGAATGGACTTGCTGCAAAGTTTCATATCTTTTTTAATGTGTTTCAGAGATTATTAAACAAGAATATTATGTTCATATATACTCCTCAATGGCGGCAGTTCATTATAATGGATGCAGAGTTTAACAGGTTATCGCTAGTCAGACAAGCTAAAACTCACCCCAATGCCTATTCTTCAATAATCAAGACTAGAAGATGGAAATTCCTCATTAAGTTATCCAGAGTAAGTCACAAAACTGTTAAACAAAATATATATACCTGCAAATACAGCACCTACGACCTCATTTTTGGAATCCACGGGATGAAGAACTAGCCTTGTTTTGTAGTCACTATGAATAGCATAGAAGTCTGATAAGGCCATGTACATGCAGCTGGAACTAACCTTCCCAGTCCATGTATCCATGTCAAGTATAACACCAACATTAACTTGTGTCACAACATCACTATCTTGAGCTTTTGTGACTAGCAAGTGTGCTACTAATACAATCAATGGAAGGAACTGCCTAGCCATTGAGGATTGGCTAACTGGTATCACCTAGCCATTGAGGATTGGCTACCTCGATGATTGTTCATTTCTCACTGAAATAACTTGCGCAGGTTTGAAAAGCTGTATAAATATTTATATAAATAAATATAACCGTCACAGATCCTACACAGAACTATTGCTTCGCCAAGCAAAATTGCTTGGTCATACAAATTTGGCCAACTGCTACTATATATTGATCACGAACCAGTCAGTACTCAGATCATTTAATGAAGTTTTTTGTTCTGATTAACCTATCAGCCTCACTTCTGAAGAATTAATTAAGCTTTGTTTACAGGCTTACAGATATATCCAGGCATCTTCTAATATTTGTATTTATATGTATATTGTATCTGTAATGGTTGGTGTATATTGTATCTGTAATGGTTGGTGTCCAACTTGCATTTGTTTTACTATATCATATACGAGTCAACTAAACCATAACATTTCTATGCAACTTCCATGAATATTTATCAATTTTATGTAAACCATGAGATGAATTAAACTGCAGGGGAAAACTAATCAATTAAGTTGTTGATTAATCTCAATCACCATCCTTATAACGTGTTGCTCGCGATGTTTAGTATCATATTATTATTATATGGTATAGCATTTCCCATGACCATGGAGAAATAAGTAAATGATAGCGCAAGCATGCAGGCCTGCCTTCACAATATTTGGCCAAAATCAGTTGACAGTTACATTATGATTTATGAATAAAGAAGAACAACACCACCAAAGGATAAATTAGGACAGAGTTGTTGACTAGTAATGGTAAACTCTAAGATGACATTGATTGCTAATTTTCAAAGATTATTGATCAACTTGGGACAGAGTTGTTGATTAATAAGTGGCTATAAATATTGGATGGACGGCTTTAATTTAAGTTGTGATGTGATGACATTGTTAAGCACACTTAGAGTTAAATATCTATTGGATTGAGATTTCTTGAAAGATTGATGATGGTAAAGTTGTTGATGCGAAACTTATTTGCCTTTATGCTGATCTCCATGGCTTTGCTACCATATTTAAACCAGTTTATTTACCCTAAGTTGATAAAAGAAAGAATTTCAACAGAGTGGTAGTGCAAAGAAAAACAACATATATCATGCACTTCAGAAATTTTACCTACAGTATATGCTACCATGTCCTGACATGACCCTATGAAACAAACTTCAGAAATTCAATGGTAAATCCCACAATTAAGTATAATGTAAAAGTTGATCTAGACAACTGACAATACATGCTTCACTATTAAAAACTAGGAGAAATCCTTGTAATGACTACTTTACAATTATTACACCCTCAAAATAATATTCTCGAAAATAATTCACGCACAATCAAACAGAAGTGCAATATAAAGCTTAACATCAAAATGGCCACTTCTTATTCTACGGGACTGCTTGAAGTTGTGTACCATTTGCAGTACCAGCTGATGGATTAGGCCGCACAGACTCTTTAATTCTGGTGAGCAGATTCTGGATGAATTGCGAAATGTGTATGAATAGTCCCGAAAGCCATTCTTTAGATTTCTGGTATATAAGGGGTAGCCTAACAAACATAAGTGGAGAAAGAATGAATATTAAGGCGATCACGAACAGCCCCCAAATTTTGTCTATAGTGAAAGTATATGATGAAATGGCCTTAGGTGGATCCCCACACTTTCTTTCACTACTTCCCAACCATATGCTCTCGATCATCATTCTCTTCTCCTCTTCTATTACTGATATTATTGCCCGGGAAACATCAGAAACCAAAGTCGAACCTCGTGGGAAAACCTGTCAAAACACTAAAACTGAGTAAGAAGCCTTCTTGAAAGATAACTTAAAACTAACAAAAGAATGATTGTGATACTAACAAATCCAAATCCTTCCATTCCATAGACTGGTCCAACCCTTCTATATTTGTGACAATACTCATTCAAGAAAAGCTTGATATATGGTATTTCATCAAAAACTGCAGCAACCCCGCCATGTTTACTCCCTTTACGTAGGGCCTCGTCATACTCTTTTGGAGAGTTATAAACCTTAAGCTGGGACTCATTGAAGTTCAATTGCTTGAGAACCATTTCCACGAAAGAACCCCTCTGGTAACCAACATAGTCTCCACTCTTTACAAGATCCTTTGCATCCACAATTTGGCCATAATCATCTAATAACACTTTCACTAAGAATTGTACGAAAAGCGCACACAGAATGAAGTTGAATATTACAAATGTAAGAACAACAACCTTTCCCGCCCTTCCCAAGTTTGGAACTGCAACAACAGAACCAAAACCGTAATAGTTAGTGAAAACTAACACATTAAGCTTAGAAATAACATGATATATATTGTACTCATCACTTCATCAGTATTAGTTACTTCATATAGAGAAATTAATGTAAGATGGATTGGATTTCAAGACTGATTGGAGAACCTGTCTACATGCAAGGGCTCAATTCATTTGTGTATGCAGAAACTTGGAGGAAACGCTTTAGAAAATATCTAAGTTCTAATTGAATTTAATTAACATTGTCATTGACCTATAAAGTATATTGTGATAACTTTCTACGTAAAGCCGAAATGATTCTTATATAAAGGTAAAGACTAAAGAGGAGATAGAAAATTTACAGAACTTGGGTAGAAGGGTGCAAGCAACAGATCCTCTGCAATTTGAGCAATCTTCTGTGGAAAATTAAGCTGAGAGTATCTGTCGTGTTCAAAGAACAGAAACACGAAAATGGTGACAAAGAGCACTGCTAAACATGAAAGCCAGATCTTCCAGGAAATAATCTCGACGAAAATCAGGAAATTGTTTCTCTTGTCATAATTTATCGGGATAACCATTTCAACGCCCCCGGTAGTATAAGGATGAGAGAAGTCCACGTACAGTGATCGATTAGATGTTATTGTTATATCGCCAACAGCAGCATCATATTTCTGCCCATTCCACATCAAGAAGATATTAGATACATCTTATCAATGTACCCAGATAAAGATGTCTCCCCTACAGCCCTTCTAAAGTAAAGTGGGGCACATCAATACATTAATAAATGAGCATGAGTAAAATGAACATCACAATAAGGCTCGGTTCAGTTCAAAATTTAAAAGGTGACTTACTTGGAGAAAAACTTGGTAAACAAGTTCATTGTAATTGCTTCCATTGTCACCATTGGCCTCCTGGAAAGGAACAAGGTCATAGGGGATGGCTTTTGGTAAAGCCTCCATCACTGCCTTGAAAATATCAATACAATACCCAGTGACTAATGTCCCATTGCTGCTACTGTTTAATTTCACATTTACAAACTCACGAAAAGTGTCTTTCAATGGATATCCTATCTTTAATTTCTTCCCACTAGGCATGGCCGTTGATTCCCCTGGCCAGATGATAGGCCGGAGGTTTTTCGTTGTTTTCACATCTGGTTGCTGTGAAATTCCAATATTAGGAATCCAGAAGCCAACAGTTCTTTCATTTTGCTCAACGTTTATTATTTGAAACACTGGAGGTTGAAGCTGCTCACCAACAAAGCAAATGTCTCCACTAAGACCTTTAAAATTGGATTTTAAAATTTCTTTCAGAAGTTCTGGACCAATTTCAGATATGCCAAAAGCTGAATTGTCGGCTTTATCTTTGTACTTCTTTGGTTCTCGAAAGCTGTGATTTGTACCAACTCTTTCTGCAGCCATTGCAAGGGCCCATATGGTATCATATGCATGTAAACAAAAAGTATTCACATTATCCAATGCTCCACCTTCTTGCACATTTTTGTTAGTCATTCTAAGTTTAAATTCACGAAGCTCTTTGGATAAGGGAATATAAGCCTTTACTCCCAGGACGCCAAGCATTGCATCAATCACAGAATGCTCCATGGAACCCAATATATCTGTGAATCCTTCTGTTATTATCCATGCATTACCTTCAGTCATAAGTCCAGCTTCTTTAACCAGTAGAAAGAAGCGAGGTCCAAGCTCAGATAGCATGTGCACTAGGAATACTCTTGTTTGCATTTTGGACAACCTGTCAAGTTCATCAACAATTTGATCATCCGTTGCATCTGGATGAATAGAAATTTTGTATGGAACACGGACGTCGATGCTATGGAATGCATCAATCAAATAAGGTATAATTCTATTTCCATAGTCTGTTTCTTCGTATATAAGGACAACATCCTTCCAACCAACGGCTTGAATAAGGGAAGCGATTGCTTTTAATTGGTATGTGTCATTCTGAGCCATTTTAATGAAATAAGGCACTGGACTCCTGGAAAGCGAAGGACTCGTTGCAGAGAAGGAAACAACTGGCACCTGAGCTATGTTTCCAAGTTCTGCTACAATTTCAGCTTGGGCTGATGTTTGAGGGCCAACAATAAATTTCACCTTCACATCTTTCAGCATTTTTACAGCTGAGTTTAAGAGAGAGAAAGAAACAAGACTAAGTACATGTATATATATATATATTTTTTATGTTGGGCTATGTAGGATTACAACAGAAATAGGTGGATAACATATAATTAAATTTGTGATACATAGATGCATGTTCTTAGTTAGTGAAGTTTATTATCATAACCTATACATGTTTATGTTTTCATTTGGAGTTATACTGAGTTCAAGATATTTTTACCATGTGTCATCAATATCCATCATTCCATCAAGCCTTGGTGTCACTGTGGGAGTATTTTTTAAGTGTTTCAGACTTGGGAAATGGATCTTATCTGCCAGACATGGTCGTGACTTCAGAAAATCATTCTTGAAACAAAGAACCCTTTTCTTCGTGTCAATTTTGTATTGGTCATATGTATTTATGGTTCCTTATCTCAGTTTTGGACATACAATTGTGTATTCAACACAAACATCCTGAGGTTTCAACATGACTATTTTTTTTTCTTTTTCCAAAATTTTTTGTAGTGTTAGGCACTTAGGCAGACCTCTACATGTATTCGTTTATATCCTCAACCTCTTGTCCTCCTCAAACATTCGTGCTAATTAAGCAAGAGGAGATACAAGATAGTATATGCATTCTAATTAAGCAAGAGGAGGTACAGGGGAGTACAATCACCAAGTAGAAACAAAAGCATCCAGACACACATGATACCAAAATAGGGAAGCCACTGAAGGGAACTAACTGACGGCCTAGGAAACAATGACATGAATCATCTTCTACTCTTAAACTTTCACTAATCCGGGTGTTCTTCATCAACAAAGGTTAGGTTCTCTAAGAATGTGGACTGCAAGCCAATTTTGAGTATAATAGAAAAAGTAATTTAAGGTAGAAATAACTTTGAAGATTCCTGGAGACACTTCGGAAATTGTTGGAGCCAATTCCTAGAATTATAATCAGTCTCAGAATAGGTCAATATACAAATATTAAAGTCTCCAGTCACTGGTGCCTGTTCGAATATGTTAGAGCCAATTTATTTTTGTGTTTCATATTACAAGTTGATACTTTAGCTTCATTAGGTCTAATAACAGATCAGGTTTTTAATATTGGAGTCACATATGTGGCCAAAAATAGCTCAAGAAGAAGGGCGACTTTCATGGTGATTGTGCGGAGTAGAGTATCTGGCCAATGATGGCTAAAGATGAGAGCCTCGTACAGTCTGAAACCTTAAATTAATTCATTTCTATAAGCAACTCATTCCTTAGAATTTGGACTCATTTTACTCTTGGAAACCACAGCTAAGCATTTTTAATTGCATTTGAATATGGACTCATTTCCTGCTTAAATTCTGTCAAGATGTTTTGTGTTTTGGTTGAGGAAATCACTTGTAGACATGCAAACCATGAAGAATGAAGGTCCTTTTAATTGGGAGCATGGAGAAGTATAAAAGTGACCTTACGGAATGATGAGAACGAATACATATATATTGTACCTCCATTCACTCCTATATTGGTGAAAGAAAGAGTGGAAGGTTACAATGAGCTTCTCTTAATTACAGAAAATAGTAGGAAACTAACCTTTTAAAACGGCACTGCCTACATCTTTTGAAGTCTTGGTATGTAGGACTAGCCTGGTCGTGTAATGATGATTAATGGCGTAAAAGTCTTCCAATGCCACAGAAATGCAGCTGTTGCTCATTTTCCCATTCCATGATTCCAAATCCAGAATAACCCCAACATGAAAAAATGTTGGTTCTGAAATACCAGCATTCTGAGATGCAGTCTGTAAGTTCAGAAAATAAGAGAATATGAAGGTTAATACGAGGAATAGGGATTGATCTTTTCTCATTTAGAGATTTAACAGAAAACAAAAACAAAACCAGAAGAAAAACACGATCGAGTAGCTATTAGAGAGTCTTATTTAAAAATTCTCTACCGCGTTTTCCAACGAGTAGTTTATATTTTTAAGATTTTTTTTTTTTTGTATATTCATCAAATTTTCAGTGACAATAATCAAGGATAATTTAAATCAATTTGATATTACTTTTATTGCTCATTGTACTAGGTCCTTCTGAAAATTAATGGATTTAAACTCCTAAGTAATATTAAGAAAACAAGGTCAACCATTAATCTGGTACTAGTTGGTGTTTTGTCGATATCAGTATACGCAGCATACAAAACAGAGACCTTAATTAGAGATTGTAATTTCTTGAACCACTTTTTTTTTTTTGGAGGGATGTGATTTTCTCCACCATTTAGATGGTCAGCTATGTATAACAAAGCTAAATTAAGAAACTTATGATATGGACCTCTGGAGTCTGGAGATTAGAGTTTCTATCTCCGTGTGGTTTAGTGTTGTTGTTAATTTGTAAATAAATATTATAATACAGTAAGTGGCGAACCAGAATAGCCTTTTGAACTTGAAAAAGTCCAGAGAAGGATGGATTCATAAAATTTGACTGAAAATGAAGTCATGAGATTCCAATATTGTATCATCAAATATAAATTTCTTACCACATGCCTACAAGCAAAAAATGTAGTATGTGGCCTTTAGTTATTTGTTGTTATGTTTTGTTAAACGCGTGCTTCTTTTCTCATCTTCCATCTTCTTCTTCAGCAACTTCGGAATAAATAGAGTGAAACTATTAAGAATAGCTTCCAATCATGATCAATATGAATCATTGATGTAATGTATTTATTTATATTGACGAGGACCAAATCTACATTTTAAAAATGAAGTCTTCAAAATGGAAAATGCCTAACAGTGTATATATAAATCTAAATAAAAAGGGTATAATGGACTATCTACTCAAATTTATAACATCAATGTCAAGGGTTTTTCATTTTTTATTTTTTCAATCTTTTATCATCAATTCATTCATTTCTCTCAACTCAACAATTTTGTTCTTAAAATTTCTAATTTCTAGCAAAAACAATTTTTCGTTTATCTTTTCAATTTACTCTTTCATATTCCAATTTGATTTTGTATTATCTTAAGAAGAAAATCGACTTTACCAATACTGATAGTAAAATTATTGAAGCGAAAAGAATGAAGTTGGACAGAGCATATATATATTTATATACTATTAGTTGAAGGAAATGTTCAAATCAAATGTAGAAAATATGATAAAATAAACCTTTTGCAAATGCTAGCGAGCTGCTTCTCAGCTACCCCTACTAAATTATAAAGAAAAGAGAAGATGATGATGATGATGATTTTCTTCTTTCTTCTTCTTCTTTTTCTTGGTAATGCCAAATTGCCAATGATAAACCCTAAACCCTAAACCCCATGAAAGGAAGATAAAAAGAGAAACGACATTTGGTACCAAATGCATCCATCCATCCATCCTTTTTGATTTTTGAAACTTGATATATTTATTTTTACTTGAAAAGGGTACTATCGTCATTCTACAATTCCCAATTTCTGATTATAAGTTGCTCCTACTTCCTAGCTAGTGCCTAGTTTCCTACTCCAAAAACCCATAGCACTGTAAAAACTAAAAAAGGGTTTTGTAAAAGAGAAAAGCAGGGGAGAACAGAGTTTAAAATGAAAAATGATTGTAGAACAGAGTCTATGCTAATTAGAATTCTCTTCATTGAACTTGATTCAATTCTTACATAAATAATAATTTTGTGTGATAACTGCTAGCTTCATTTAACATAACTTTTTCTTCCAATTCCATTGTTTAATATTGCAATTTTGTTCTGTTTTCTCTTAGGGTGTGTTTGTTTAAAATGCTGAATGCTGGATGCTGAATGCTGGATGCTTAATGCTGGATACTTAATGCTGGATGCTGAACACTGAATGCTGGAAAAGTTGTTTGGTTATCATTTTTAAGAAGTTCTGTTTTTGATTTGTTTGTTTATGCATAAGTGTGATTTTGACCATATTACCCTATTATTGGAAAAGTATTTTGACAATACACATTACCTTATCACATAACCCAAAAACCTAAAGTTGATTTGCACTCTGGTGTCGCAAGTTGACCATTCAGTGTTGTGCTTCAGATGAGAATGTTTCACCCTTAGCCAAAATATTTGTGTAACTACACTATATTGTTATGTCGTACAAACAGAAAAATGTTCTAACAACAAAACTATACACGCCAATTTTTCTTCTAAAACATGATATTTAAAAAAAAAATCTTAACCTTTTAAACGGCTCGTCTAAAAATTCTAAATTTTGGATATGGTACAACAGAAATCGTCATGAACATATGGAAAATATTTCAAAGTGAACAGACAAAGGAAAGATCCCTTACTAAGCAAACGAATCTGACTGTAATTTTTCTTCTAAAACATGACAATCACAAAAAAAATCTGTAACTTTCAAACGACTCGTTTAAAAATTCCAAATTTTGGATATGATACAATAGAAATCGTCAGGAACATATAGTAAAACTTTTAAAGTGATCGGACAAAAGAAAGTCTCCTTATTAAGCAAACGAATCTGACTGTAACGTAATTTTTCTTGTAAAACATAACAACCACAAAAAAATCTGTAACTTTCAAACCGATCGTCTAAAAATTCTAAATTTTAGATATGATATACCAGAAATCTTCAGGAACTTATGGTAAAAATTTCAAAGTGATCAGACAAAGGAAAGGCCATTAACTAAGCCAATGAATCTGACTGTGATATTACTTAATGGTTATGGATGATAAAAACAATTTTTATAAGGGTAGAATTGTCTAAATAATACAACAAGCATTAAGAAGTTAAATTAAGCGTGAGATTTTCGCTGGGCCAAAATCGCTGAAATATCCCAATTAGTTCTTAATGCTTGTTCTAAACAAACAACTTAAAAAACACTTATTTCTGAATTTTAACCTGGTCCACCACTTAAGAAGCACTTAATGCTTAATGCTTAATGAAACAAACACTACCTTACATAAATAATATTGGGTTTGTGCGGATTAACCGACAATTTTTAGTTTGAGTATGGTTCAAAAGATCGTCCACAGTCCCAAAATATGCCAGACCTGTTTTATATAGATCGATCTCAGTGTTTTACTTTTCATATATAAGCAAAGTTAGCCATCGATCTCCATCATCAAAACTGTAAGTAATATGGATGAATCATTGGAGCAAACAATTAAAACCTTAATGGTCATCAAACTTTGTGCCTATATATAGTTTCTAAATAATTTGGGAAAATTGGTGATAACCCCCTAGGTTTTGGTCACTCTCGGCAAGAACGCCTCATTTGTCTATTTTTGGCGTTAACCCTCCAACCCTCTAAATTAGACCTTGTGTTGTCCAGTTTACCCCTGACCCCTCATATTTGAGTAAACTCCCTAATTTATCATTAACAGAAGTTTACTAACACATGTTAACTCCGTTGACAGAATCCCTATTTGCCTAAACCCCCCGAAAAGTAAAAAATTAAAAAAAAAAAAAAAAAAAAAAAAACACTTAAAATTTAACTAGACCATGTCGGTCAGAGTTGATTTTACTTTTGTTTTTAAAATTTTAACTATCGTGGGGTTTTCACAAATATATGTGTTGTTGGTGAACTTCTGTTATTTAAATTTTGGGGGTTTAGTCAAATAATATGAGATAGGGGTATATTGGACAAAATAATTGCTGAAGTGGGGGGTTGGGGGGTTAACGCCAAAAATGGACAAATGAAGGGGGTTCTTGCCCAGAGTGACCAAAACCTGGGGGGGTCACCAATTTTCCCAAACAATTTCGATAAAAAATTTCTCATTTTTTTCCTATGATATATGGGTCGATATGAGTATAGCTAGTCACATGCATGAAGTTTTTTCCTGAGTTTGTTTTACTGGGTTTCTAATCAGTATGTTTGTTGTTAGTATCTCTTCCTAAATTTTTGCACCACTATATATATTATTAGTTTGTACATAATGGCATATCCTTCAGGTAGGTTTCTTAATTACTTTAGTTTGGCAGGTTTTCCGAAAAGGAACCCCTTTGGTTCTTGATGTTAACAGAGCAATATTGTCAGTACTAGAAGGGGAGAAGATAGCACAGACTGAGAACCAGATGGCTGGGGATTGGAAGAACTTGTCCAAATTCACCTGAGCATATCTCATCAAATATTATATCTCTCAACAAAATCTGGCAAATGTTTATCATTTTATACATATTGTTTATGTTAGCCCGTATAAACAGGCAATCTGAACATTTTTTTGGCGACTACTTAGATACTTGTTTGAAATTGATCAAGATTAACTCACCAAATGTGAACCAGTAGTAGCAGTTGATACATCTAACGGGCTGATGTCTCCAAATCGTCTTTGTTGATCACGTATTTGGTTTGATACTTTGCAAGAAAGATTATGCTCTTGGTGTACTATGTTTCTATTGATTGAGGGTTGTGGAAGACTGTAAATTACTAAATTCAACGTTATTATAAGGTAGAATTTGTCAATTCTGCAGTAAAAAATTGTGTTTATGTGAATGATTACTGTAATTTATATTGAAGACATGTTATTGGTTTGTAATAGCAATATAGGAAGGAAGATGGGGTTGAGAATGTTGGAGCATTCAGTACTCTGTAAGCTCCTTATTTTCCTGATTCTGTTAATTTTTCGGAGGATTTTATATTGCTGAAGATCACTGAAGTTGTGGCATGCAGCATGCTGAACATGCTAGCTTCAGTAAATGGAAAACTAATTTTGCTTCAAAAAAGAAGAAAAGTCCAAGCTTTATATAACTAGAGGTTGCATGATATTAGTTTGATTGCAAACAGATGAAGGGGAAAAAAGTATGGACTGGGAAAAACCAAAGAGTTGTTCAGCAAAGCAAAAAGAGTGAGAGTAAATGGAAACAGAAACCTCTTTTGGGTGTAATTTAATGGGGATTTAATGTTAACGAAGGATTATACCCCTCTTTGTGTTATTTGATTCAAGTGATTTAAGTTTTGATCTTAGTCATTAGATTAGATTAAGCAAGCGAAAGTTACTATACAGTATCCATGTTGAATTACAATAAGTTACTGGTCTATACCACCTCTTTCTCTTCTTACCACTACCACAACCACCCTACACCACCACAACACCACCTCTCTCTCTCTCTCTCTCACACACACACTACCTCCCTCTATTTAGCAACACCTCTTCGTCTCTCGCAATCACCGTCATCCCCACAACATCAATTCAATTTATCTTCAGAACCTGCAATTGCTCTTTTTACCTTCACTAATTCCATTACCATTAGCAGATCTCAACCACAACTTATTAGTCAATTGCTTAATTGCATAATTCAAATTATTCCCACATTTTTTAAGTGCTTTTTCAAGAAGCTTAAACAAAAATTAAACTAAAACTAATTCATAAAAATTCAAAGGAGATCGGTGGTTTATCTAGGTGGAGAAGAATGGAGATGATGATGATGATGATGAAAGAGGAGATGGAGAAGTAATGGGGTTGTTTTTAAATGAGGGTATATACTTATGGTGGTGGTGGTTGTGGTTGTTAGCTAGTTTAGAATTTTAGAATTTAGATAAGAATACTAAAGGATCTGTTAGATCCTTTAACCACATGCTTGACACACATGGCTAGTATGATTTGAATTTAATTTGAACACATGTGCAATTTAAGGGTATTTTGGCTATTTTAAAAATATGTGTTGCCTTGACCAAAGTCAACCTAACAGACACAGGTCAACTGTTAGTCTTGACAAAATTTGTACCAAAACCTATTTACAGCATTATATCACATCAAAACCTAAATCACCTATTACTACACATACCAAAACCTAAATACCCCTTGATTTAAATCTAACTTGTTGCTTGACATCTTCCAGCTGCTTCACAACATCTCTCATCTCAGTACAACCACGAGTCATTAAAAGTTCATTTGGCTATAATAGCACAGTTGTAATAACACATCTGCTGCTAAGAATTCTCAGCTAATGAACTTTGGGAGGAGGGAGAGGGAGCATCCAAATGAACTTCTCTTTCTGTAATCAAATCTCAATATCTTTTCTCACTTGGTTATTTTGAAATTTTATATCAATCACAGTCATATCAGGAGATGCTTCATTTTCTTTACCACTTGGTTCAGCTGATAAATTGGTCAGGTCTCCCGAAGTGGGAGACTCTGGTTCACTTGATTCAGCTGCTGCATTTCCTGAACCATTCAAATCAGCTGATTTGTCAGGAATTGCATCAGCTGGTGGTTCTGCATTTTCTGGTTCAACTTCTTTGACTTGAAAGATGTATCTGAGTAGTTCGAAAAACCAATTTTTGGATTGCCTGTTTGTATGGGCTAGCCAAGAAAACAAATATAGAAACAATATGATTGTCAAGGCAATAACAAATAGCCCCCAAGTATTCTGAATAGAGAAATTTTCGGATGGCAATTTCTTAGATGGATCTGGAAAAGTTCTTTCACTCCCTAACCATTCTTTTTCAATCTTTGCTATCTTCTCCACTTCCACTATTGATAATATCGCCCGGGAAACATCAGCAACCAAAGAAGATCCTTTTGGAAAAACCTGTCAAAA
Source organism: Aquilegia eximia (assembly GCA_023053565.1). Classification (NCBI taxonomy): domain Eukaryota; kingdom Viridiplantae; phylum Streptophyta; class Magnoliopsida; order Ranunculales; family Ranunculaceae; genus Aquilegia; species Aquilegia eximia. The sequence goes on from JALIGU010000007.1 coordinate 12,762,548, forward strand.
CAAAAACAAGCAAGTCTTTCATGAAAAACTACTTTGCCTACAAAAAAAAAAAAAAAAGGAAAGGAAATAAAATGTTATACTTACAAATCCAAATCCTTCCATTCTGTGGATTGGCCCAACCCTTCTATATTTTCCAGGGTGCTTATTTAAGAAAAGCTTGATATATGGCATTTCGTCGAAAACTGCAGCAACCCCACCATTTTTGCTTCCTTTACGTAGGGCCTGATCATACTCTTCTGGAGAGTTATAGACCTTAAGTTGGGATTCCTGAAAGTTCAATTGTTTAAGAACCACTTCCACAAAAGAACCGCTCTGGTAACCAACAAAGTCACCACTATTTACAAGATCGTTTGTGTTCACAGCATTAAGTCGGCAATCATCATCAAATACAACTCTCTGTAATGCTTGCCCAAAAAGCCCGGCTAACATGAAACCTGTTAGGACGAATATAAAGGCAACCAGCTTTGACACCATCTTCATACCATCAACTGCAACCAATGAACCACAACCTAACTAATTAGTTTAACTAACAAATTAAGCTTAGAACAAAGAGACGTGGTTGCATTGATATGAATTCATCACATCTCATGAACTATATTCTTAATTTTATTAAACAAATTTTACAAGGGTATTTCCCAAACGATTATGTGAGGAAGCACATCACAAATCATTACTTTGCCTATAACCGTATTAGTTTCTAAACAACTTGTAAAAATTATTTTAATTTATGAATATAGAAAGTAAGAATAGAAATTACGGAACCTTGATTGAGGAGTGCAAGAAAAAGATTCTCTGCAACTTTGCCAATCTGCTGAGGGATAGAAAGTTCAGAGATGTTCTCATGTTCCAAGGACCTAAGCACAATGGTGGTGAAGAGGAACATTCCAAAGTATGAAAGCCATACAAAACTACAAAAAAGCTCAAGGAAGATCATGACGTTGCTTCTCTCATCATGCTTGATTGGGATGACCATTTCAACCCCCCCAGTAGTATAAGGAAGAGAAAAATCTACGTACAATGATCGATCGGATGTTATTGTTATATCTCCAACGACAACATCATATTTCTGCACATTCCAAATCATTAAGTAATTAGATAGACGTATTGCGTAAAGAAAAATATGTGTATGGCAGAGTAATAAAGACAACTATGGCACTTTCAGCATCTAATTTACTGAGCATGAACAACACAATAAGGCTTGAATTAGTACTTCAGAATTTAAAATCTGACTGACCTGGAGAAACACTTGGTAAATAAGATCATTGTAACTATAGCTGCCGTTCTCACCATTTTCCATCTGGAAAGGGACAAAATCATAGGGTATGGCCTTTGGTAAAGCCTCCATCACAGCCATGAATATATCAATGCAGTACCCAGTGACAAATGTTTCATTGCTGCTATGGTTAAATTCCACTTTTACAAGTTCAGTAAAAGTCTGTTTTACTAGATATCCTACCTTTAGTTTCTTCCCACTAGGCACCATTGTTGATTCACCAGGCCAGATTATAGGTCGAAGACTTCTCGTTGTTCTCACATCTGGCTGCTGTGAAATTCCAATTGTAGGGCTCCAGAAACCAACTTTTCTTTCCATTTGCTCAACATTTATTATTTGAAATGCCGGAGATTGAAGTTGGCCATCAACAAGGCGTATATCTCCACTCAAACCTTTAAATTCGGATTTTGAAATTTCTTTCAAAAGTTCAGGACCAATTTCAGATATGCCAAAGTCTGAATTGTCAGTTTTATTTTGGTACTTCTTTTGTTCCTGGAAGATGTAATTTGTACCAACTCTTTCTGCAGCCATTCCAAGCGCCCATATGGTATCATAAGCATGTAAGCAAAAATTACTTCCCTTATCCAATATTCCACCTTCCTGGGCCTTTTTCTTAGGCATTCTAACTTTGAATCTGTGAAGCTCTTTAGATGATGGAATGTAAGCCTTAACTCCAAGGACGCCAAGCATTGCATTGATAACAGAATGCTCCATGGAACCCAACAAATCAGTGAGCCCTTCTGTTATTATCCATGCATTACCTTCTGTCATTAGTCCAGCTTGTTTGACCATTAGAAAGAAGTGATGCCCAAGCGGGGGTAACATGTGCACTATGAATACTCTCGTTTTCTTTGTGGACAACTTATCAAGTTCATTCAGAATTTGATCATCCGTTGCATTAGGATGAATAGACCTTCTAAATGGAACAAGGACACCCATGCTATAGAATGCATCAATCAGATAAGGTATGATTCCACGTCCGTAGTCAGTTTCTTCCCATATGGGAACAACTTCCTTCCAACCAAAGTGTACAACAAGGGAAGCAATTGCTTCCAACTGGTGAATGTCATTCTGAGCCATTCTGATAAAATACGGCATAGCACTCTTAGAAAGTGAAGGGCTTGTCGCAGAGAAAGAAACAACTGGCACCTGAGCTTTGTTTCCAAGTTCTGCTATAAGCTCGGCTTGTGCTGAGTTTTGAGGGCCAACAATTAATTGCACTTTTACATCTTGCAACAATTCCACAGCTGAGTTCAAGTATAAGAAAGATGGAAAGAAGATCAAGTACTGTACGTATATAATCAAAAATATTTGTGGATTACATAAAGTATATTTATAATTAAATGAAAGGTAATAAAAGAGATTTTTAGAGTCATGTGAATAAATTCTTATCACTTTTCTTTTTGAATTAAAAAACGCCATAAAGACTAGTAATAATAAGATAAAGTCATAAAACAAAAGCTAACACCTTAAATGAGTCAACTCACCGAACTTCTTCTTCTTCTTTCTTCTTGTTTATCATCACTCATTCACTCCCAATTAACTCGTTGATTTCTTCATTATATTCTAGACTTCTGAACTTGAAATTGAAATTGTAAAATTCGTAGAATTCAACTTCCATATCCTGTTAATTGTAAATATTCGTTGAAATTGTTTGATTTGGGGTTATTGCTAATAACTTTTTTTAATCAAAGACAAAATCTAGTGAAAAATGAATTTAGGAATATTAATTAGGTATAAATGTGTGTCGAAATTTGTTCTAAAAACCTGTTCATCTTGACAAAGACATCCGAGATCTCAAATTTTAGGCTTATCGAGAGATATCTCGAGGAATTCGAGATTTTGTTGTTGTTGTTGTTGTTGTTGTTTTTCAATCATCATCCCAATTAACTCCTTGATTTCTTAGATTAGTCTTAGATTCAAACTATCTCCTATTCAATTTAATGAAAATCCTTATTTTTTCCATCTATTTTAGTGCTTAAACCATGAAGACTATAAATTTCAAAAGTTTGAAACTTGAAACACAAACATTCAGTTGCAGAAATTTGAAGATCCAATGCAAAATAAAATTAACAAAGTGGTATAGACTATAGAAGTTTAAACATGATGAAAACTAGCTAGTATATGTATGATAGTAAAGAAGCAAAACCTGCAAAAACAGCTGTGACAAGTTGGTCCTTGGAATCCTTAGTATGAAGAACAAGCCTGGAGCGATAATGAGTGTTAACAGAATAGAAGTCTGAAAGTGCTATAGTAATGCATCGATTCATCAATATACCCATAGGTGTTCCCAAATTAAGGATCACTCCAACTTGAAATGATGTTGGTGTTGTAGAGCTTACACTTGCAGCAATCCAAACATAACAAAAGCTATACAAAAAAAACAGTTTAATCACACAAATTTGCTTACTCATGATTAAGCTTTAAAAAATTTAAAATAAAATACTCCCTCTGTCCCGTTTTTTATAGCTGGTTGGGCTTAGGAATTCGTTAACACCTTCTGCATTAGTTTTAAAAATACACTTTTTCATTTGTGATGTACATTTAATGATAATAAGGAATTGGCAGTGAATGTTTCGAGAAAGAATTGACCTTGTCTGTTTCTGTGTCTGTGACCTTGAGAATCTGATAAGAAGAAAAAGAAATAGTTGTTTGGTACGGTTTGAGTTTGGACTTTGGAGTGCGTTTGACTAGTTGACATCTTTACAAATTGTGTATAGTGTGAAACCCAAGTTAGATCCCATAGTAAATTACCACGTAGATGTTTTTGTATACAGATGTGTGAGTTTGTGATTCCAGAAGTTATTTATACGCGGCTTAATTCTAAATAAATCAATTTGCAGCATTTTTAGACTGATTCAACCAAGTGATAACATGGTTCTGAGATTTAAAGGGCCCTGTACAAAATTTTCAAATGAGGGTGCAGGGTATATTGAACTTGTGAAAAGATTAGGCCCTGAGACATAATTACACTGCTTGAAATACAAAAACAATTAAGTCTATTTATTTGATTTTCATGTTTCCAAATAGGAAATCAGTTAGATTTTTTTATATCCAGATATCATAATTTTTTATTGGTCAATAAAGTTGAATCTTAAAAAAAAAAAAAAAAAAAAAAAAAGTCCAAATTTGAGATACCAAAAAAAAAATACCCCTATTTCAAAATATGGTGTTATCTTAGCCGTCAATCATAAAACTAACTAAAAACGGTAAATCTCTCGAAAAATCTCTACTTTTTATACAAGAGGTTTTTTTATTTGTAGTAACTTATGGAAGAAAATCGGGCTCTAAATATCAACGGACTCTGTACGATCGCACACTTTGAACCTACTCAAAACTGACCCTGAGTGCAACTTCATCATGATAAGATATCTGAGACTATTTAGTAGCCAGTTAATCATGATCAAGATTCAAGCCTATAGAAAGATAACTAAAAAATAATCATCCTTTTTTATAAATTTTTCATGAAAAAGATTAACACAAAAATTATAAAAAAGAGATTTATTTGTGCATGTTTTTGTTTGTGATGAATGAAGCTCGAAGCCTCGAACCTTCCTAAATCTATCTGCTTACTCTTATTTAGAAAGAAACAAATAATAGAGTTATACTTGTGGCGTTACCCTCAACCTATATTAAAATTATTAATACTATGGACCCCGTGCATAGCACCTAGATTGAAGATTTGTAAGAGAAATTTTTTATAAATTTTAAATTTATATAATATTAAATTTATCTGTACTATTTTTTTTATATATATATATATAAAATAAATTATTATATTTAGATATATTTGATTAATTTGTGTTTTGAGTATATTTGTTGTTTTGATTTTATTTTTATTGAAATATTTTGTGTTTATAATTTATTAGGAGAGTAGAAAAAGTGGGTAGAGATTTTTTGGGTTTAGTGGAAAATAGAAAAAGTGGATAGAAATACAAAATTTAGTTATAGAACCAATTAGTATAATTTTTTTTTATTTTTAAAAAATAAATTTTATTGATAAGCTAAACGAATTACACAAAAGTAGAGGACAAAGGCGCTACAAACTACGCGGCAAGTCCTTTCTGGATAGCAAACCCGATTCTCCTAAATACATATTCGTTCGAACCCGCAGTCATCACGTTGCTATCCATTACCTTCTGCACTCTCCTGAGGAGCTCAACTGCTTCTGAGCCGAGCAATCCAAATGTGTCAAATGCAAAGGGGATGAAACTATGTTGGTTAGCCCTACAAGCTCCGTCATGTTTCTCCACTTTTGTTGCTGCTGCATTGCTAGCTGCTAGCCCCACCTCAAAAATCCCAGCACCCAGCCCAACCATCGAAGACGCCCCTGTAACATCAACACACGTATGTTTACCTTCAGACCAGTTGTAGACCAGAATATCAGCAGGACGTAATGTCGATCTTCCTTCCTTAGTAAGAAAGTTAACATGAGCCTCCTTCTTAACCTGTACTCCAGCTCGCCAGAACACATCACACAAGATATCTCTAACGTGGTCATGCCTGTACTTGAAGCCGGGGTAATGCTTACAATGGGCCGCATGGTCCCCAAAAGCATCAAGTTTGCTCTTCTTGCACACTGGACAAAGTTCACCATCTGAATAAAGAGGGATCATCAATCGATAACGAAGAATGACACGATATTCTACAGGCGTCATGTGTTGTCCAAGCCCTTCCATCGGGATGGCAAGGAGAAAATCTTTGGCATGTTCTGACTGCACACATCCAATTACGGCTTTTTGTCTAGCTGACAACTCAAATTCCCTCTCAAGACCAGAACTAATCTTACTGTAGTATGCTTCCGCCAAGACATGTTGGGGTCTGAAGGGGACGGTAGCAGTTGGAGCAAGATTACTGAAATCAAAATCAGGTATAGAAAGATGTAAACTAGCAATGGCAGTATCGAAAATATTACCCATAGGTGCAGCCGCACAACCCCGAAGAATGTGGTCTTGGAGATCCTTGGTTTGCGTACGTAAAGCTACGAACACAAACTTCATAACATCAGTAGTACAATAAATACCAAGTCCGCCCATACGCAATGGGAGGGTTGCCATACGCCACTGTAGATCGCCAAAACCAGGTCCATCAGAAACCACAATATTCTGAAGGGCTGCACGGAGCTTGTGGTCAAACCATTCGGCTGTTTCCTGAACATAATCAGGGGGGCAAGTACGGAGAGCAAATGTGAGCTTAGATATTCCCATACAATAACGTAAAAGTGCCAGCTCATATTGCGGATCCTTTAACTGTGGTAATAAATTCATAAGCTGAAGTGTCTTATCCACTCGTTGACGAACATTACCTATAATAAAGGATGCATCAATACTTACAGCCCCTCCAAGCAACTTAACCCCTCGTCGAGGACATGATATACCAACCGGAAAGATACCTGGATAGGAGCATACAGGATCAACAGAAGGCCAAAACAACTCTGTCTTAGACACATTAAGCACGAGCCCAAGAGTTGGTGCTTTTTCCTGAATGATACGAATAGCTCTAGCTCTAGCCACATGTTCTGTACTAGCAATCAGAGTACCATCATCTAAGTACCATGCGTGCAACTCCAAGTGGCATTCTGACTGAATGCGATGTATCAATGGATGCAAGACCAAAGCAAAGAGAAGAGGCCCCAAAGGGTCCCCCTGCTGTATCCCAGCTGCTGACCAGATATGAGTAGACCCTAGATACAATCGAACAGGTTGGCAATAGAGGTATTCGACCCATAGAGTAATAGATGGACAATGGCTGCGTACCTCCCGTAGCATAGCAGACCGATCAACAAGGTTGAAGGCATTCTGAAAGTCCACAAGCAACATAGAAAGTGATATGTCATCCTTGTTGGCATAAACCAACCGATTAACAGCATGCAAAATTGCCTCTGCTCCACCAGGCACACCAACCCCAAACTGAAAATCCTCTAGATATGGGACAATATCCTTAAAGACTCCTCTCATGGCAATCTTAGACACCAGGCGACGCCAAACCATACCCACAGCTATTGGGTGAATGCCATTACCTGGCTTAAACAGTGGGGTGAGAGGCGCACTAGCTATGAATTCGGCCAAGACCCGTGGGCATCGACCTTGTAGCCATAAGTTCACAACCGGTGTCAAGGCCTCCATAAGATCTGTGGCTACAGCGGATGCAGCCTCACTCATAGCATCCAATAGGTATTGGGCCCGGAGACCATCTCTCCCACAAGACGTCCCTTTGGGGAAGGACCTGATGCATGATAATATCCCATCCCTCTCAACTGACAGAGGCGACTCAAGTAAAGGAATGTCGGGGACAGATGGTGGTGGATGCTTCGGGTGTTTATCCTCTAAAGCCCGCTGCGTCTCTGGAGTGTTCGGAGCAACCCCTGATGATGCCAACACCTTCACGGCTGCTGCAAAGTGCCCGTCTGCAACCTTTTGCAACACCGTCGAACATTCTTGCTTTGGGATTGTCGAGATGATCGTTCCAACGGAGGCTCTGTGTGCGTGACCCTCTCAATCAGACGAAATATACCCTCAGGCTCGTTCCAAATAGAGAGAGCCTGCAAAATCTGACTCTGCTGGAGATATTTCCGAGTGCCAGATCGACGCTCTTGGCGATTCTGCGGATGGAACACTTGCAATGTACAATAGGGAAGTAGGAGCAATCTAACCCATGGCCCTGTCGACATGGGGTCTGCAGTAACCTCATACAAGACTGACTTCAATGCACATGAAAATGCTAATCGACAAGGACGTGGAATACTTTTCACTGTACGGAAAGGTCTACAGAAAATACGACAAGTGATATCTCATCTAAAGAAGGTGCAACAATAGAAAGGTGAGTATCGGTACCAGTGTCCCCTCTTGCTGTAAGTGCGGGTGGATTATCAACATGCACAAGCTGTGGTGGTTGTATACCTACAATTGCACACTCTAACTCACCGGTCTCCTTTCGCGCAGGTGGTTTGATGACTGCACCATCCGGATGTTTACATTTTATGGTCGATGCATGGATACCAAAACAATCACCACACATCCATTTGTTCATCCTCTTCAAAGTATTGTCAAGCGACGAAAATAAACCTATATCAACTTTGATCGCATCTCTCAGCCTGTCGATGTCATTTACCCTCTTCAAGTGATCTTTCTTAACATGCGTTGGGATCTACGAAGATTTGTATCCATTTCCACACGGTCTATTTGTGCATCCATCAAAGTTTCGAAATGGACAATGAATGCTCTCCATCAAGCAGCCAAAATTTTATTTTATTTTATTTTATTTTATTTTATTTTATTTTTTTTTCGGCTGGCTTGACTTGGCTGGCTGAAGTTGTCTCCTGGTTCTGTCTCGGCTGGCTCACCTGACTGCTGGTGTCGGCTTAAATGGCTCGAGTGCTGGCTTGACTGACTTAACTATGTTGACTGGCTTAGATGGCTCGACTCACTGGCTTGAGTTGCTCTCTGTTCTAGTTCGGCTGGGTTGGCTTGGCTTGGCTCGGCTAGGACAAACCAGATTTGCGATGGAATGGAGAGAGAGAAACCCAATCTCAATCTGGGTGTGGGTGGTGATCGGAGGAGGTTAGGGGTGGCAGTGGGTATAGAGGTGGTTTGGGGGTATGCTGTTGTGGGCGTATGGAGGCGGAGAGGAGTGGTGGAGGGTTGGTGGTGGTGGTATGCGCAGATGGGTGTCGGACTGGTGTATGTGCAGGAGAGAGAGAGAGAGAGAGAGAGAGAGAGAGAGAGAGAGAGAGAGAGAGAGAGAGAGAGAGAGAGAGAGAGAGAGAGAGAAAAGGAGAGAGAGAGAGAGAGAGGAGAGAGAAAGGAGAGAGAGATAGTGGTGGTGGGGAGGATGTCTGGTCGTTTAGATGATGGTCATCGGAAAGATGACATCATGCGGCGACTGGTCATCAGGAAGATGACCGAGGTTTTTGTTTGTTTTATAGAAGATCACCCCACTCTTTTTATTTGTTTTATAGGAAAAAATTTGTGAGAGCTTGATGATCATATAGACTGCCACATAAGAAAAAGAGTGTGGGATCTATTGGGTCTAGCTATTATATAGCTATTATATAGATATATAGATAAAAAAAACCAAAGAGAATGATAAAAAAGAAAAATACTAGTAATGGTCATTCTAGTTGACCAAACAAGCTATAAATAAAAATGTGTATATAGCATAGGTGAAAAAATCGTTTAGGGGCGGATATCCGATCTGCCAAAAACCGGATTATTCCGCGGATATCCGACCTCCCGTGTCGGATTTTTGAGGTTTGGCAAATTCAAAAAAACCGAAATTTTTCGCGGATATTCGCGAAAAATTCGGCAAATTGGGAGGTTTTCTGCACTTTCCGTGTTTTTTTTCTGATTTCGATATATAAACTTATAATTAAAAGAAAAACATACATTACAAATTAAACACACGACAAATCATACAAGGAAGCTAAGACGGAACTATTACACAAGATAGTTTTACTCATAGGTGAAAAAATCGTAAATATCGGGCGGATATTTATAGAACTTTTATATGTTTACAATACAAGAACTAAACACAAACAACCTCATTACAACTCAACCCATAGTTTTATTTTAATAATCAAAATAAAAGACATGTTAACCCCAGAATGATAGACGCCCCTTGTCAAACCGATGAGCTTCAAGTCGCATGGGTGTGGGGACGAACTCAGTACAGTAATATTCCCATGACATTGTTTGCTCGTACGACCTGAATTGGTCAATATGCATATCATATGCATCTTGATCCATACAATACGGAGCAAATGATTCAAAGATAGGAAATCTCGAGTATTGTTGAACCGGCATTAATGTATCGGCTGACTGCACGTCGGACCCACTTGTCATTGGGGCCAACCAACTCCCTATATTAGGAAACCAAGAACCACTGTCATCTGGTTGGGTTTGGTAGGATGGTACACTGGAATCATCACTTTGGGAGGTTCCTATGTTACCATAAGAAAAACCTTGGATACAAACAGTATACTGGTTTGCCAAAAGTGAGAGAGAACTTCACTTTGGCATGGGCGTGCTTTTTTTTCGTTTCTTTCTGATATATTGCTCTTGGAGGGCCATCAAGTTCGTCGCGAAAGTTTCCAAACGTCTAGTGCCTTTTGGACCTTTTTTTGATAATCTCATCGAAAATTCTAGTTCGGGGGGATTAAAAATAAATGTGTTAATTTTATAATCGAAAATTTCATAAATTTCGATAAATATCGGTTTTTGCCGAATTATGCCGCGAATATCCGATAAATGCCGACCGGCATGGGGTGTTTTAAAATCCGTTTATATGCCGTATGCCGTACCGTGCCGATCTCCAAAAAAACGGAATATATCGCGAATATCCGGTCGGCAGAAACGATTTTTTCACCTATGGTATATAGTTTATGCCATTGAAAGGCAAAAAGAGATTAATATAGGATATGAATATGATTGAGTATTTATTAGTTTATGACTTTATGTCACAACAAAATAAAAAGAGGTAACCATATTCTCCTTTTACATTAAAGCACCCCCAAAGGGCAAAAAATTCTAACAAACTAGAGGAAACTTGAACGGCCACATCAGCAAAATTCGTATAGATTTACAGCTTTGTCCCTGTTATTTAAGAAAATTATATTTCAATGTCCCATTTCTATCGAAAGACCCAGTTGTCTTTTAGATCGGCAGTTATGCAACCACACCGGTTCCAGAAATCCATCACGAAAAGATGCATACCAATGATACCATTTATATCGCGACTTTTGGATTTGATTTTCTTGGTTTAAATTCGAAAAGGAAACCAGTTGGTGTATCCCTTTCTTTTCTCTAATTCTAGCTTCTCTCTCACAAAGACCTAAATTTTAGGCAGTTTAGCAAAACACCTGAATTGAAAGGTTTGTATCATTTTTTTTCTTTTTCTTTTTCTTTTAATAGAATTCAATTGATTGGTGGTGTTTTTGATTGTTACTGTAATATGTTGCCAAATAAAACTTCATTTTTTTGTTCAGTAGAAAAATACTTTTCTAGATTATACTGTTACCTTTTGATTGATAATTAGAAAATCGTTACTCTAATATTTCTCTGTAAATCTGGATTTTATTTGCTGCTATTCTTTGAGAAGATTGTGCCTTCTATGATTCGGGTTTAAGTTCTTTGTTAGGTTGGTTACAATTTACTGTTATATTGTGAGAAGAGTGTAACATAGAATAAACTATATTTGATTCTGGGTTTTTATTTACTACATTAATCATTAAAATCACTATTTTTTTTTTTTTTTTTTTTTTTTTTTGTAGAAAAATCACTCTTTTGTTGGTTTATACAATATGCATTTCTGCGATTGATTATAAGCATCTGGAATTTTTTTTTTTTGTTACAATACAAACAAGGGAGTTCCCTAATTTTGTTTTTAATTTAACTATGACTCTATTACAATACAAACAAGAGAGTTCCCCAGGTATAGAAGTATTTTTTTGTCATCATGGTCATCTGTGATTACTGATTAGTATGTTCGATTGTTCGTTGTCTGTCACTCTTAAGTTCCGACCTCTTGATCTCCTTCCGTACATGAGAAAGAAATAATGTGCTTTCATTTATGTTTTTTCTGATTTATAAATGTTTAGTTGAACTCAACTGCACATGTAGCATTGTTAAGAATTAAGATCAGAATGCAAATTGAGATATTAAACATCATCATCATCATCATGGTCTCATTTTAGTTCCATTATTTTTGGAAAAACATGATTGCATGTGCCACTGGTGTATAGAAATTGTCTTTGATTGTTTGTGAGACGCGGTATATATCTATCAGATTAAATAGACTAAAAAGGCTCTTTGCTACCAGAACAACAATTGCATCACCAATTTCTAGATTGCGGATGAATTTTCTAGATTTTATTGGATGGTTTTAATAGTGTTTCAGTCAACATATGTAATATATCTTATCAATTGTAGCACCATTATTCTGACAACCCATTAATTAGTTCCTATACGACATTCTCAATAGTGGGGCAAGACATTCTACTATCGCTATTCATGACTTAAACGTTAGTAAAAATATTGTTGCCCTGTTTCTTCCTATTGAGGTTAATAATTATATCGTTTTAATATTGGTAATCATTACAATAGGCCCAGATCGTTTTCTTTGAGTGTTTTTATAATGCAGCATTGCAAATTTTAAGATTGTTCTATTTCCCTGTACTTTAGGCTTGCAGTAGAGGATTCAGAAACTTTACAGTAAGCCATTAAGAGGATAAAAGGGTAACAAAAACCCATTAATTCAAAACTTTACAGTAAGCCATTAAAGAGGACTAAATAGTATGAAGAGAAAAGTCAGAAGATTTACCTCTAAAATAAAAGTCAGAAGACTTACATGACCATTATTTTTTACTGTTTCATTATAATATGTACCTTGCTGTAATGCCTGATGCAATTTCGTTCTATTGGTTTCAGATAGCTGCAACCATTTGCGTTGATAAAGAAGTTGCCAACCATTTGGGTTGCTAAAGTACTCCAACTGCTAAATGTTTGCATTTATTTCTTGGGTTAAGACTTGGGTATTGGAAATGTATTGGTTGGACAATAAATATTGTTAATACTTATTCTTTTATTGAATATTATTCTTTTTATTGAATAAGATGTTAGGTAGCAAAACAATTGGCCTTTTATCCATGTATTGGTTTAAAATGAACACATTTTTATTGGATAAACTGCATCTTGGCATATTGATAAAAAAAAAAAAAAAAAAAAAAAAAAAACTGCATCTTGGCATATAATTTCTGCCTTAAGGTGCTATAATATATTAACTTGCTATGCGGCCGCTTGACTACTTTGGTATTTCGTTATTTCCTATATTTCATTAGCACAAAAATAAAATAAAAATATCATGTATTTAGTCACAGATGTTTCAAGCCTCCCGTCCAACGGACTACTTTGGTATTTCCTTGTTTCCTATATTTCATTAGCACAAAAATAAAATAAAAATATCATGTATTTAGTGACAGATGTTTCAAGCCCTCGTCCAACGGACGGGCTAACAAGCTAGTTATATAGGGGTATCTTAGATTCTTAGTTGACAAAATATATCACATGATGATAAGTGAGATTAAACTGCCGTCACGTCACAATTAACTTATACAAACTGACGTCAGATCGATTAAAGTTCCCGGAAGCTTCGCGAATCGCGTTGGTTGCTCAATTTTTTTTTGCATGAGACTAAGAGAGTGAGAAAATTCTAGAAGGCGTGTCATTCACGCGTATAGCTGGTTCTGTTCAATTACCAACGTACCTCTTATCTTCTCTGCAGAGACCAAGAGTTAGAAAAATAAGCTCCATGTCATGGCATGGCAAGGAATGGAGCTTTTTTAGCATTTCTCTAATTTCCAAGGTACATATGTATTTTCTTATTAAATTTATTGGGAAAATTGGCGATAACCCCCCAGGTTTTGGTCACTCTTGGCAAGAACCCCTACATTTGTCTATTTTTGGCGTTAACCCCCCAACCCCCCAAATTAGACCTTGTGTTGCCCAGTTTACCTCTGACCCCTCATATTTGAGTAAATCCCCTAATTTATCATTAACATAAGTTTACTAACACATGTTAACTCCGTTAACATAACCCCTATTTGCCTAAACCCCCCGAAAAGTAAAAAACTAAAAAAAACTAAAAATAAAATAAAATAAAATTTAACTAGACCAGGTAGATCAGAGTTGATTTTACTTTTGTTTTTAAATTTTTAACTATCGGGGGGTTTTCACAAATATATGTTCCGTTAACGGAGGTTAACGATTGTTGGTGAACTTCTGTTACTTGTTACTTAAATTTGGGGGGTTTAGTCAAATAATATGTGATAGGGGTATATTGGACAAAAAAATTGCTGAAGTGGGGGGTTGGTGGGTTAACGCAAAAAATGGACAAATGTGGGGGTTCTTGCCAAGAGTGACCAAAACCTGGGGGGTTATCGCCAATTTTCCCAAATTTATTTACAACTTATTTATGAATGCATTGATCAATTTAACATTCACTATAATTTTATACCTTTTTGTTAAATACTCATTCAAAATTTCTTCTTCATTTACTACTGTCAATTACATGTCGAGTTTGGGTGTTCTATGTTGTCGCTGGTATCAGTAAGGTGGCTGGCAGTTTAATATCTATTTTAGGGTACAAGTAGGTCAGTTGAATAAAGTTTACAGTTAAGGTAATTGGAATGACTGCCTGATACTTCAGTAACTAAACTGAAAATCTATACATCTATATAATAGCTAGACCCAATGGGTCCCACACTTTCTTTCCTATGTGGTATTCTATATGATCATCAAGCTCTCACAAATTTTCTCCCATAAAAAAAATTTTATTCTCTACATTTTTTCCCATTTTCCACTAAACCCAAAAAATCTCTACACACTTTCTCTACTCTCCTAATAAAGTAGGGTATAAACACAAATATTTCAATAAAAATAAAATCAAAACAATAAATATACTCAAAACACAAATTAATCAAATATAACCAAATATAATAATTTATTATATGTACATATAAATAAAAAAATTAGTACAGATAAATTTAATATTATATAAATTTAAAATTTATACGAGATTTCTCTTGCAAAATCTCCAATCCCGGTGCGTAGCACGAGGTCCACAGCTAGTACAAAAAAAATACCTGTTAGAGAAACAGGTCTGAGAGACCTGTCACTGTTTCCTATTGTATTGAATGAACAAAGTGTTTTTACACTTAGTCCCACATGGGTAATGGGAAGTGAGTAAAGATGTTTATATACAATAATTGCAACACTAAGGGTGTAGCCCTTTGGGTTACCAAGTTTTTGTGCGATAGCGCAAGACTATGCAATTAATTGTCCACCACACACACATGGTCCGACCAGCTCGGCTTGGGCTTGGTTGATAAGATAACTTATCTTTTTGGTCCACCTTTTATTTAATTAAATTGTGAATAAGTTCACTGGATCATATTAAACCTTTACACAAACAGATGTATCTGTTCATTTTGAAACGGTTCGTCCAATGGGTCTGACCCATTTCATTAAGTCTACAAAAGATGTGTCTGTTGAGAAGAGACGTTTTTCAACAGACGTGTGTCTGTTGTGAACAAGCACGACTTAACCTATAAATTGAGTGTTATTCTGGCCAGTAAGCATATAATTAATTCAGACTAAGTCTGCTTCTCTCTCTCCATAGAAATTCAAAGTGTTCTTCTTGTTTGTTTGCCAGTACTCTGCTATTACAGTGCAGTCTAGCAGAGTGTACAACAATTGTATCTTGGGAGACTAATCGTCCAGTATCTGTTTGCACCATAGCAGGGACGTAATATTGTCTTAAGGATATTGAATTGCCTCGGCAAACCTCTGTTCATATCTTTAATCATCAACTTGTTTAGTAAGTGTTACTGTATCTGTGAATTCATTTAATAAATATTATTTGTATTCTATTTGTGTTATTAGAATCTCTACTTCTGTAATTCTTTGTGTTATATTTCTGAGTTCATACAATATAATCCCAACAATACCTATATACAAAACATCGTCGTTTAAGTAACATACAATACAATCTATCATACATTACATTGTTACACTTTTAAGTCTTACACAAAATCTCATCGTATTACCAAGCTTCGTGATGGATCACTCTTAATTATTTAAACTAACAAGTTTCATTCAACATCCTGTCAAAATAAAAAAACTTCCCATGAGTAGTGTTAAGTTCACGAGCATACATACGAATATAAGAACCATCAGCTAGGCAATCGATCATGACTGCAGCGTCCATGTCTTTTAGTGAAACATCGACATTGCCTGAAGTATCAATCAATTGTTCTTTGTTTCCTTAATTAGAGTCATATACGAACGTCTTTCAAACAGATAACTTACAAACTTACTTGAGGTAATGAGTAGGGAAAGAACTAAGGTGCAGATGGCAATTTGGATGAGGCTGGAAGGATTAGTTGAAGTGAAAATGGCCCACTTATCTTCCTTACAAGTCGTATTTTGTGTAAACCATGCCCGCTCCATGTCCAATAATTTGTTTCCTTCTGTTACCTTTAGTACGGCCTTTGACATATTATCAGATACAAGAGGTGGACCTTTTGGGAAAACCTGTCAAGGAGGAAGCGATAAGAAAAGAAACTTGATTAACATATCTATACTACTACTAGTATCTTAGCCGGTGCTACGTGTATATACTCATATATTCAAACTCCCTCGAGCTCACTTAAGCGACCACCTTCGAACACAATTTATATATTAAACCTTCGATATCAAACGAGGTGTACATCTTTTTCCTCGACTTCACCTCGAGCTCACCAAACTCAATCAAGATCCGACTTTAATTCGTAATCACTCGACGTGAACCCATTTTTACTCGAGCTCACTCGAGCCGGGGCTTATTTTGCTGGACCTCACTCCGAGCACCTTTATTCCACACATTTATTCTCTTCAGTTACAATATATTTCACAATCACTTTGTAATGTATGCTCAATAATTGATCCTACCGTTGGGCAATTAATGAGCTAGTCATTGTCCCAATCACCTATAAATATGAACTACGTAGGCTTGATTCTGGGACCAGGTCATTCTTAGATACGTAGGGAACTATCTTCTAAGATAGCTCAACCACTTCTCATCCTCAAATCTCTTCCTACTTCCATCATCTTTTTCACCACTTCCATCATCTTTTTTACCACTCCGTTCACTTACTTATTTCTGCATTTACATTGGCGCCGACAGACTGTGATCGAATATCAACCAGACAAAGACTATTGCCGGAATCACTCAAACAGTGTGAGCAATTTCACAAACAAATCAATGATCAATAAGAACAGATGAACACGTTGGTGACTGAAACTAAAGAGTTCCACTGTTGTTCCACCAAACGGAGCCACCACTGATGAAGTCAACACATTCACCATATCTTTCAGCTTACACACAAAGCAAAAGTGGTCCAACAACTCGCAGGCAGCTCATGCGAGATGCTAGATTCAATGCTCCATGACCTACAAGTCACATTCTTTGCATTCAACTCCACTGAAACTGAAACAAATGGTGAGATCTACTTAGGGCTGGACATGGGTTGGATTTTTTCGGATCTATGTATATCCATTCAGATCCATATTCTATTTGGATCCAAAATAAAAACCATATCCGACCTATTCGGATTCGGGTCAGATTCAGATCTTATTCGAATCTTGTTTATAAGGTTTAATATATAAAAATAAAAAAAAAAAAAAAATGATTTAACATATAAAAATACCAATCCTTAAACATTTATAGTGAGTTTAATTCATAAAGTACCATTCTAAGGGTGATACTAATAAAACTTGATTAATACAATAATTATATAGTCTTAGTGATAAAATATACTTTTATGAAACATATTTACTTAAATATATAGAATTTGTGTGGATAATATATTTATTTACATATTTATTGTCGGATCTGGGTTGGATCCACGAATAAAACATAGAAAGCATATCTGACCCATATTACAATTCAGATCTATTTTGAAGATCCAAACCCGAGAATATGGATATTGGTCGGATTCGGATATAAATCTGCACCATGTCCAGTCCTAGTTCATCTACCTCCCAATCTCAACTGGAGAAGATGAAGTCACTGTAAAGTGCACATTTTTCATGTTAGACGTTCCAACCAAGTTCAATGCAATCTTTGGTAGGAAATGAATCCACAGAATGAAAACTGTTCCATCCACCTATGACCAAGTCATCAAGTTTCCTGGCCTCGGAGGTATCATGGAACTCCAAGGTGACCTAAATTGAGGCACATGGATGCCATGCAATTTTTGAGGTCATCCCACTTCTTGGCAAGTCGGGGGCCCATCAAGACAACTACGAGCTCACCTCGACCCTCTATCAATGAGATCTCTACCAAGACAACTGCGAGCTTACTTTAGCCTTTTGTTAATGAGATATCTACCAAGACGTGTGTGAGCTCACAAAAGCCCACTGTCAACGAGATCTCTACCAAGATAGTTGGGAGCTTACCAAAGCCCACTATCAAACGAGATTTCCACTAAGACAACTACGAGCTCACCTCAGCCCTTTGTCAATGAGATCTCTACCAAGACAACTGCGAGCTCATTTTAGCCCTTTGTCAACGAAATCTCTACCAAGACATGTGCGAGCTCACAAAAGCCCATTGTCAACGAGATCTCAACCAAGATAGTTGCAAGCTCACCAAAGCCTACTGTCAAACGAGATCT
Source organism: Aquilegia eximia (assembly GCA_023053565.1). NCBI lineage: Eukaryota > Viridiplantae > Streptophyta > Magnoliopsida > Ranunculales > Ranunculaceae > Aquilegia > Aquilegia eximia. The sequence goes on from JALIGU010000007.1 coordinate 12,781,030, forward strand.
CCACCAAGACAACTACGAGCTCACTTCAGCCATTTGTGAATGAGATCTCTATCAAGACGGAGGCATAATAGTGATGTAGACATGCCAATTGTGTGTGTGGCTAGGGTGCAAACTAAATTAACTAACATACATTGATAATATATTAATGAACAGACAGAATGCGATATCAATACACTTTAACTCAAAGTGGTGCTAACAGTACAACTCTGTGATGGTTTGTTTGTCTTTTCGGGGATGGTTGTCTGCTCAGTAGTTATATGGAAGTTAATGCTTGATAGTTGTTCATTGATTGCGGATATTGTTGGTGGTGGTGGTTTTATTTCATTGCTTATTATTACTTCAATTAATCTCCGTTGCAGGTGGTATATCACATTAACTTTTATTGCAGGGTTTGACCTACCAAAGTTACACTCACAAGTAGTAAGTTGGTAAGTTCTTTTAAATTATATTAATTGTAATGCATGTGTAGTTAGTTATTTTAACTGTGGACCGTTGATAATTTTGGTGAGCTCTCCTTTCATTAGAGACTCACACCAGAAAATTCGAATTGCTGACCCTCGTTGTTTCTTTTGCAACTTGGGGTATGTCTCGGTCGGCCTAGAGGAGGAGCACCGGATTAGAGGTAATGAGACTCGAGCTAGAGTCAAGTTTTAGAAATGAGGTAATTAATGCTTTTGAAGTTATTTAAATTTTCTTGTAACTTAATGCTTTGAATATTTTTGCCTATCTGGGTCCCATGTGGGGCCGACCTGTTCACACTTTGGCTTTTGGTTTATGAATATTTGCTATTTATTTGGTGAATATTCATTTATCAAAAATTGGGGCGTGACACAAACAAATACCACTGCTTCAAATCTTGAAAAAATGCATAAAATACGAGTGGACAGAAAAATTCCAACAAGCATTTGACTGGCTCAATCTCTACCTTGCAACGCCTCCGATAATTACAGTACCCGAAGAAGGTGACGTGCTGGGGCTTTACCTTGGAACTTTAGAACATGTAATCAGCATAGTTCTATTTCGAAATGAAAAAGGCATGGGAAAGGCCTATCTACTTCGTTAGTAAAACACTGCTTCAATCCGAGGTATGATATACTAATCTTGAAAAAGAATGCTTAACTTTACTTATTACGTTTAGAAAGTTAAAACCACACAAGATTAGGGTCATCACTGATACACCACGTACTCACACAAGTGCTGGAAAACAAGAACAAGTCGTATGGCAAAATAGGGATAAGAACTCGGCGATCGCGAGCTCACTTAACATATCTAGTTCACTCTCATCTAGCTCAAACGAGGTGGACACTATTTTCTTCTAGCTCACCCGAGCTCACTTAACATATCTAGTTCACTCTCATCTAGCTCAAACGAGGTGGACACTATTTTTTCTCGACTTCACCTCGAGCTCACCAAACTCAATCAAGACCCGACTTCAATTCGTCGTCACTCGACGTGAACCCATTTTTACTCGAGCTCACTCAAGCGGGGGCTTATTTTGCTCGACCTCACTCCGAGCTCACCCTTATTCTACACATTTATTCTCTTCAATCACAATATATTTCACAATCACTTTGTAACGTATACTCATTAATTGATCCTACCGTTGGACAATTAATGAGCTAGTCGTTGTCCCAATCACCTACAAAAATGAACTAAGTAGGCTTGATTCTGGGACTTGGTCATTCTCAGATACGTAGGCAACTATCTTCTAAGATAGCTCAACCACTTCTCATCCTCAAATCTCTTCCCACTTCCATCTCCGATCATCTTCTTCACCACTCCGTTCACTTAACTTATTTCTGCATTTACACTACGCACTGATTAATTTTAATTTATCCATTTCTAATTAGCATTCGAGTTTTAAGACGTTATTAATTTTATCAAATATTACAAATTACACTAATTTATTAAATCGTATGGAATAATTATTTCTTACGTAAATTCATTATTCTCCTTGTATTTTGTTAATTTAATTATTTTTGTAATTATTAGACATTTTGCTCATAAACAAAAATCCAGCCCATAAATAAATATATGTTAAATTACAACAAAACCATTATTTAAATAGTATTATGTAAATTTACCGAAAAACCATGACTAAAGAGTATTTTAGTTAGAATTAGGTGACAAAATTCTAAAGGTCAATTCTCATTAACCGGGACTTACCCCTGAATTTTATTCAGGTTTATAATAGTAGTACAGAGGTTTGGGGTTCAAACCCAGGCAATGCATCTTTGAGTTACTTATCTCATTCAAAACAGGCTTGCCAATAATATATATATATATATATATCCCTTCCCCTCCAATCTCTCCATTTCTATTTATACGAAAATTATTTAAACAGATCTTAAATTTCAATGTAACTGAGCTATTTATATTGATGAACATGAACTATCATTTTTTTTTTTGGCAAGAGGGGTTGATTGTACTTTGGGCGATGCTAGAAATGATCTAGTTTCTTGGTACCATGATAAAAAAAAAGGCAAAAATCACAACATTAATCAGTGTAGTTAGTTTTCAATAAGCTTTGGTTTGTTGTACAAGCTAGGGAATTTTAAATGGCTTGGAGTTCTTCAGACATACCATGCAACAAGGGAAAATTGGTCAAAACCCCCCAAGTTTTGACCGGGTTTGGCGTGAACCCCCCAATGTTGTCCAATCTTGGCATTAACCCCCTTCCGTTAACCAACCCCCAAGTTTCCATCCATTTAAAGTTTGACTATCCATTATAAACCCCCCAAAATTGGTTATCAAAACTAACTTCACTAATTTGAATTTGGGGTATAATGGGTAAGCAAAATTTTGAGGGGTTTAGACAAATTATTTAAATTAGGGGTATAATGGGTAAACAAACTTTGAATGGACGGAAACTTGGGGGTTGCTTAATGGAAGGGGGTTAGCGGCAAGGTTGGACAACATTAGGGGGATTCACGCCAAACCCAATCAAAATATAGGGGGTTTTGACCAATTTTCCCATGCAACAAACCAAAGTACAGAAGTTCTTCAAATTGCAAATTATATTTTCAATAATTCACATTCTTAAGAAGTTCATAGAAGTGGAAAACAAGCAACATTCAATTTTTTTTTTTTTTTTTTTTTAGGTAAAACAACCTTCAAATGAAATTCTCTCCTTAAAACTGTCTTACAATAGCATGGTATCTTAAATTCAAATAACATAGTATTTTTATATACATAATGTTTAGAAGAAGTGGTCCAACTATCTTCTACTGTTTCCCTCCTTGGTTAATTTTAAACAAGGAGAAGACTGGCTCCCTGATTCAGCTGGTGGTTCTTCTTGTACTGATGGATATCATGTACCACACCCCCCATCTGATTGGTTTATAACATCTAATTTATCAGTTGATGATTCAGCTGGTACTGATTCATTCCTGGTGTGTTGTTTCTGATGGATTCCAAAGATGTAACTGAGTAGTGTCCAAAACATATATTCAGACTTGGTGTTTTTACGAGCAAGCATAAAAACAATGAAGAGAATGAAACACCGCTCCCATATTTTGAAAAATATAGATAGAAGATCCAATAAGAAACTTTTGTGTGGATCTGGAGAGGTTAGTTCACGCCCCAACCATCTCGTCTCAATGTCCATTATCTTTCCTTCTGCTAGTGATAGCATTGCCCTATTAACATCAGGAACCAAAGGGGATCCTCGTGGGAAAACCTGTAAAAACTATTATGAGTAAAAAGCTGACCAACATGCAAAAAAAAAAAAAAAAAAACAGAAAACAATCTGTAATGTGTTGGGCAAGTTTAGGAAGAGAGATACTAACAAAACCAAAACCCTCCACTCTGTAGATCGGTCCAACCCTTCTATACTTGCCAGGGTACTTATTCAAGAGAAGCTTTATGTATGGGATTTCATCAAAAATTGCAGCAACACCACCATTTTGGCTTCCTTTACTTAGGGCCTCATCATACTCTTCTGGAGAATTATAGACCTTAAGCTGATAGTCGTCAAAGTTCAATTGCTTCAGAAACATCTTAACAAAAGAACCCTTCTGGTAACCTACGAAGTCTCCATTGCTTACAAGAACGTTTGTGTCCATGAGAGTTAAATGGCCACTATAAACAAATGTGACGCGCATAACGAGCTCCAAAAAGATGAGACTTGCTATTACAGATGTAAGCATAGCATTCTGCGACACTTTCTTCAGACCCCCACCTACATTCATAGAACATAAACCTTAATAATCAGTAAAACAAACTAATCCTCAGCTAAACAAAATAGTCATGCAGCTTTACTAATTGTGATCTCATCTACTCGACAAAATTGATTAATTGAATTCATTTGAGAAATCTACAAAGATAGGTCTATAACTTGTTCAGGAACATTAAGCACACAATTATTAATCCACCATTGATTTCTTGCTTGAGATGATGTTCAAGACATCATCTTTTGGCTATGCAGAGTAAACTACATACTTCTTTAGCCACTTCTAATAAACTAAAAAATAAAGCAAGGAAGGAGAGAAATTACAGAACTTTGATAGAAGAGTGACGACCACGTCCATGGACATCTGAGTCTTTTGCCAATCTGCAAATCAGAGGTTGAATATTCCATATACAAAACCTCGAAAAAGGCAAGGATGAACACGGTAACGAAAGAAAGGTTGGCAATTAAAGAAAGAGGCCAAAAGACGACCATGGGTAACCAAGGATGAAGTAAGTTGTTTCTCTCGTCATATATGTTCGGGATAACCATTTGCACACCTCCAGTAGTATATGGCAGAGAGAAATCTACAGATACGGATCTATTTGCTGTTATTGTTATATCACCTATCAGTGCGTCATATTTCTGCAAATTCAACGTCATGGTAGAATTAAGTTCTAATCTAGAAAGATAAATATTTGAGAATTTTTTTAAAAAAAATGAGCACACTAATGTCTAAACTAATGTGCGTTTGATTAAAAATGTGGCTGACCTGGTGTGGAACTTGGTGAAGTAGATCATTGTAACTTGTTTCCATCTCACCATTGGCCTTCTGGATAGGAACAAATTCATAGGGTATGAAATATGGTAAAGCCTTCATCACTTCTTTGAAAACATCGACGCAAAACCCAGTGACAAATATTCCATTGTTGCTACCATTCAATTGCATTTTTACAAGTTCGCTAAAAGTATCTTTCACAGGATAACCTATCTTCAGTTTCTTCCCACTGGACTTGGGCACCATAGTGGATTCCCCAGGCCAGATGATAGGTCGGAGACTGAGTTGTGTCGTCCTGTATGTAGTTGTTGTCGTTTTTAAATCTGGTCCCAGTGAGATTCCAACTGCAGGGATCCAGAATCCAATCTCTCTCTCACCTTGACCAACAATATTTATTGTTTGGAATACTAGAGGTTCCAATTGCCCATCAACTAGCTCTATTTTTCCACTCAAGCCATAAAATTTTGATTTCAAAATTTCTTTTAAAAGTCTTGGACCCATTTTAGAAATGCCAAGCTCGGAGAAATTGCTGAAATTATTGAAATATTTTGTTCCTGGAAAGCTATGACTTCTAACAACTTTTTCTGCAGCCATTGCAAGAGCCCATATGCTATCATAGGCATGTAAACAAAAGATATTCACATCATCCATTGTTGCACTTTCTTGGAGAATCTTGCTAATCAGTTTAACCCTAAATTTCTCAAGTTCCCTAGACCTAGGAATGTAAGGCTTTATTCCTAAGACGCCTTGCATTGAATCAATCACAGGATATTCCAGGGAACTTAAAAAACTTGTCAATTCTTCTGTGATAATCCATGCATAACCTTCATTCATAAGTCCAACCTTTTTTGCCTTAAGAAAAAATAAAGGAGCAAGAGAATATGACATGTGCACTATGAATACCCTAGTCTGCATTCCCAACAGCTTGTGAAGTTCTTCAAGAATTTGATCCTCCGTAGCTCTAGGAGGAATCACACTTCGGTAAGGCACGCGAACATTAAGTGTTTGTAGTAGTTCATAAAAAACAGGTAAGATTCCAAGTCCATATTCAGTTTCTTCATAAATGAGAACAACATCCTTCCATTTAAAGGCTAGAATGAGCGAAGCGATTGCTTCTAACTGATAAGTGTCATTTCTGGTCATTCGTATAAAATAAGGCATTTGACTACTTGATATAGAAGGGCTTGTTGCAGAGAAAGAAATCACCGGTACCTGAGCTCTGTTTCCTAGTGCTGCTACACTCTGGGCCTGACCCGATGTTTGAGGGCCAACAATTGCTTGCACCTCCACATCTTTCAACAGGTTCACAGCTGAGTTCAATAGAGGAAGAAAATAAATCAAGTTTAGTTAGTAAACCTTTTATGTGTGTTGAGTTCACAATTTTCTCTTTATAGAAATTCAGTCTCACAAATGATGCCGCGAACAATATATGTTAAATACTAAATTTCAGAGAATAGGTTATAATTACTACTTACTCCTACCACGCCTATTTGAACTCTGAATTTACTGGAAATATGTGGACAATATATTGAACAGATCGATATAGATAGAGAAAACCTATTATAATATCAAAACTTAGTTACTCCACTAATGTTTTGTTCAATTTACAGATGTAAAGCAAAAAATTAAAATTTAATATTACTCTGATATATTGTTAATGGGTGTTTATTGGAAAGTAACTGAAATTTATACGGGGTAGACTCAATTCAAAGATCATTGTAGATTTGTAGGAAGAACAGATAGAAATATTAACCTGCAGAAGCAGCAGTGATTACATCTTTTGAATGCCTAGTATGTAGAACAAGCCTTGTTCTATAGTCATCAGTTACAGCGTAAAAATCTTGCACGGCCATTGAAATACAGGTGTTGCTCATCTTCCCATTTAATGTTCTTAAATCAAGAATCACCCCAACATTGAATTGTACAGTTGCAGTAACACTGGAGTTTTGAGCTGAAGTCCATCTGCAACAATGACTCAAAAAATAAAAGAACATGAACTGAAAAATGAGGAAGCGAGATGGACCTTTTCTCATCGGAAAGCTGTTAACATGAAACCAGGAACAAATATTAAATGAGACAAGTAGTTACAAGAAAGACACCAATGCATCTAGTAGGCTAGTAGTACTGCTACAGAGTAGTTTACTTCATCAAATTAAATTTGGTAAGATTCCTGGAATTTCTGTGAATGATAAAATATAAAGAAAGGAAAACGAATGTACTACTCTTTCAATGTAGAAATTATCCAAGTTGCATTTAAAACAAGGTCAACCATAGGTGTGGTATAAATAATTAGGTTTCTTGTCGACATCGGGATGGAAGCACATAACAGGGTGCTTCCACAGATAGAGACCTACCGATCCTCCATAGCACGCTAAATGGAGGATCTACGTTGTGTGGCAGTGACCAGTGGTAATGTTCTCAATTCATAAGGTCAACCGTATTACAGTTGATCAGGCTAAAGAATTAATGAAATGGAAAACTGAAAAGGATTTTTCTTTTAAGAAATCACCTACAAGCAAAGCAACTGAGAATGATGTGGTTCATTTTTTTTTAATTAGTATTGCATGCTTTCATGGAAAAACTGAAAGGTGTTACAAAAAACGTTCAGTACAGTAATAAAAGAAGAGGGTTTACTGATAGAAACCGCCTTGTCTTGTTCTTTAAATTGTTCCCCTAATGTCCCTGTTTTTGTTTAGGGCATTATCTTCTTTCTTTGTGCCTCCGGAACAGATTCAACAGTTTATCAAAAGGATAACTGGATAAGTTTGTTTCGCAAAAGTTACTTGATATTAGATTCTCTTGAATTTAACTGAATTAGCCCTTATTATAATACTCAAGAGTACACATACAAAGAAATGTAAAATTGTTAATTTTATTTGGTGTTCTTCAAAACAAAACAAGCAAAAGGGAACTATTGCAAAGCGAGATTTACTCCTAATTTCAAGCTAAACAAGGAGAGCCTTACTGTTTGGTATTTTTTTTGCGTTTGATTGGTATTGTTTTTTCTTTCCTAGAATGCGAAAACCATCCCTTTTGATGATCATTTGGTGTTGGATTATTGTATGATTGTACCTCTTGTTTTGCCTTTTCTAGAACATATGCATGAGGTAATGGTGTATCCATAGGCTGTTCCTCTTGCAGTCGTTCTAGAACATTTATAGGAGAACCAAATGTGGCGATCGTATTGCACAACAGAGTGGGGGATCCGGCTAGCATTGGTTGCTCTTGTTTTGCTACACTGATGGGATGAGCTTGAAGAGGATCAACATTTGGTTGTATCTCTTGCATATGTTCTGGAACATTTGTTGGACGAGCTTGATGAAGATCAACATTTGGTTGTACCTCTTGCATATGTTCTGGAACATTTGTTGGACGAGCTCGTGGAGTAATACTAGCTTTCCCCTGTATGAGTGAAGAAAATACAAACATGAGGATGGAGATGACTAACAGGCCACTAATTTTGTCGAAGCCAAATGAGCTATCAGCTGGATCTGGACAACTTCTTTCACTTCCCAACCATCGGGTCTCAATCTGTGTCATTTTCTCATCCCCTACTACTAATGATATTGCCTTAGAAACATCAGAAACCAAAGGCGATCCTCTTGGGAAAACCTGTGAAATTTATTATTGGTAAGAAGCTTTCCTAGGAATATAATCAGAAGAGAAAATTAAATTTAATATGCACGTTCATTGTGTAAAATATAGGAAGAGATACTAACAAATCCAAATCCTTTCATTTGGTATACTGGTCCAACCCTTCTATATTTGCCACAGTACTTCTCCATGAAAAGCTTAATGTAAGGGGTCTCATCAAAAATTGCAGCAACGCCACCATTTTGACTTCCTTTCTCCAGGGCCTCACCATATTCTTCTGGAGAGTTGTAGACCTTTAATTGGGCTTGGTCAAACTTCAATTGCTTGAGCACATTTTCCATGGAAGAACCCTTTTGGTAACCTACATGTTCTCCACTCCTCACAAGATCTTTCACATCCACGTCCACAATGGTAAGATGACGATTATCTTCAAATAATACTTGCAAAAGAATCCCAAGTAGCACAACAGATGCTACTACAGTTATAAGGACATTCACTTTTGACATCTTCTTTATGTCTTTAACTGCAATTATAGACCACAACCGTAGTGTTAGTGATGACCAACAATTTGAACTCAGTTGCATTGTAATAAATTCATCTAAAGAAATTATATTTACGAATCATACAAAATAATATAGGTAGGTCTTTAAACTTTTTGAGAAACATGAAGCAACACTGATTGAAAAAATCATTGGATTTGTCAATCAAACTAACACAAGTCTACAATAGAAAATCAAATTCTTGATTGAAATATATCTAAGTTATAAGGCACAAAGGGTGCATAAGTTGGGGAGACAGTTTATAAAAGACAATTTTGAGAGATATTTTGGACCGTCTGATTTTAGATGTACGACAGAGATTAAACATCTATTAAAAGACAATTTTAAGAGATATTTTGGACCGTAGGAGGTTGATATTTGATCTGACGGGTCGGAATAAAACAATAAACCATAATTAAACACCCTAATTAAACATTAATGTGTAAACAATACGAAACCCTCTTCTCTTCTCTTCTCAACGAAGCCTCCAACAAACCAAATTTTTCGATCTGTTCATATTTTTCGATGGAATCATCTATTCATATTTTTCGATCTGTTGCGTTTCGGCTTCTCCACTATCTGTTGCGATTTGTTGCGCTTAGGCTTCAACAGGTCAGTTTACATCAATCAATACTACATCATCATGGTGTTTAGTTTTGAAATTTAAAATTTTAATTTTTAAAATTCATATAAACACAATCAAGTTATCAGAAGCTATAATTGGTGAATATCCAAGTTGATTTGATTCGAAATGGTGCAATTTTTCCAAGTAAGCAATCTTCAAAACCCTAATTTCAACATTGATACTTAATTGTGCATTTGCTTGCTTTGATTAATTGATTCGATGTATTCATGTATTAAGATCATTTGAATCTGAAGCTAGAGTTTCAGACAATTTTATTTTTACAATTCACAATAGATAATTTGATTTAACTTTATAAAGAAAAACATTACAGAGTTACAGTAGTATAAGAAAAACATTTCACAATAGATATTTAGTGATTCCTCACTGTTGTTTGACGAAAGAATGCACTAACAGTAATAAGAAAGGGAAGAAAGTGACAGGGAATCATATCGATCGCCTTTTAACACTTTGGCATCTAGCTTTTTCTAAAATCTCTGATTATAACGTCTAATATGTAGTTGCTGCTTCACCTTCATTGGAATTACATATACTAAGAGCCTGTTGAAGAAAAAAAGAAGAAGATATAATTTAGCTTAAAATGATACAATAATGAGTAATCATTAGGTAGATTATACGAGCCACAGAAATTGGCCTAGCTTGTCGTGACATCACTCGAAAACAAGACTTTTTACGAGTCAGTGATGAGTAAAAATTAAATATGTTATTGATTTTTCAATAGCTTTAGGAACTGTTACTAGATCAGATATTATGTAGGGTGAAGTTAAATTTACGTTTGTGGAGATGGAAATTTCTGCAATTAACAAGTATTGTTTGCTAATAGTGAAGTTCACTTTGTAATTCACTGAAATATGCAAAATCTTAATCTCATATGCTACTGTAATTAATTGATGATTTGGTTAAGATTCTTTAATTTTATAGAGAGGATGATAGGCTTGGCTACTGTAATTGATGATTTACTCATTAGAAAATTTCTGTGTTTTATTGTATGTTGAATTACCAATTTACCATACAACAGCTACCTAAACCAAATCTTAATCTCATGGCATTTCTACCTATGCTTCTTGCTCTATATCACTAATGGTTGAGAGTCCATAAATTTATACACAACAAACATAGTAAATTGTAGACAAATTAAAAACTTAATATGACAAATTCAGTTTTCTGGTCACTGTATAATTTAGTGTAATTATATTGAAAGTTCATATAGAACTTCTCTATATTTCTCAATGCAAAACTGTGCATAGTGCATATAGCGCAAAACCCATCCTAATATGGTTGATATGCCACTTTTAATGCCTAAGAAAGTGAATCACTATTTTTTTTCTTCTTTTTTTGTGATTGATACCACTGTATATTGAACAAATGTGTGCATCTAAAGATTCCAACAGCAGCTTGATTTTTTAGCTTCGCATAACCGACAACCAAGATTAATTATCTTGAGATTGTTGTTAGATAATTACTAAGATGAGGGGTGAATGGCTAGGTATTAATTACATGAGTAAAAAACTCTATTACTTATTGGATTTGATGACAGAAACTTTCCTCTCTAATTGACATAAACTTGGAATAAAATTTCTTTCTCTTTGGCCTCTTACAATTTGAATGAGCTTGCTGAGGTTGGTGGTAGATTGAAGTGCATGTCACACATGTACGTGATGTAGCAGAATATCATAAAATAGGCTCCACCAAAACCATGCTACAAGTTTTCATGAAGAATAGAGGTTGTAACATGCTTATCTTCTTATTTGGTCTTAGATAGTGGCTTTAAAACTCTGCTTCCTTAACCTTCAATGTGTAGCTTCAGTCAACGTACTTGGTAGACTTTTTTAGTCAATGTTTTGTCCGTGTTAAATTAGCTACATCCCCACATCAACATGTTCCCCAGATTTCCTATATATATATATATATATATATAAATATAGTTTTGATTTTCTGCAGGTCTTTTGGATATTTTCAATATGCATGGAAGCAGTTGCAATTCTTCCCAGTTATTGATGGGACAAAGAAACAAAAATGTGGACATTCTGACAGGGCAATGTGTCTTCCTTTGGGGGTATTTGTAAGTTATTACTCAATTCTTTTGTTTGAATTATAGGTTTAGTACTCTCTGCAAATTAAAAAAACTATCAGTGAAAGTCACACTTGAAGTTAACATGCACTTATTACTATTTAAAACGGATATCTTTATACTGTTTACCTTCTAAAATGATCGTGCGTCACTATTGACTCTGCATATGTTGCTCATAAATGTTATTTCTCTTTTGTGCCCCAATATCTATATTTGATCCTTTCAGATGTCTTTTGTTTATGAGACTTTGTGTTCTACCATGTTTCAAGTCTGCAAGTTCCTTTCACTCAAATCAACAACTTTTAGTATTGGCCTTCATAATATATATTCTTCAGTAAGAGTCGTACCTTTTGAGTTAGTAATAGAAGACAGAGGGCAGACAGAGGAAGGAGAGTTGTAATGAGAGTGAATAGTTGAATAGAGAAATTTTGGATTGGCTTAGTAGCATGCTGCAGGAAAAAAATTTCTACAATGCCTGCACATTAATTTTCAAAGATTGATTGAAAATTTTATGTAGTTGTTTTATTTCGTTTAGATCTACAAGTAAAAAATGGCGGTGGGAAAAGCAAATTTACCTCAAGGAGAAGGCCAAGTATCAAATCTGTGATTTCTTTCCATCACATGCAAGGAAGAAAATGGAAGAGAATGATCTAGAAACCAAGTAAGCAACTCTCCGCAACATCCACTCATTAAAAGAGAGAGAAACTTCTCAATGTGGATCGCATAGTTACGAATAAAAGGTGACTTTTTTCTTTGATCAATAGTGTTACCTAAGCTTTTAGACGAGCGTTGTTAGCTATTTAACTCATGAAATTATGATGATGTTTGTTGCAGATATCTGACAGAATTCATACTTTTCATGGGGCTAAGCTGGTTCTTATATCGTTTGCTGTTGTTTTACATAACTACTGGTGCATGGCCTGGCATACCTGATATCAAACCTTATCACAACGGAATTCACACACCAACATGTTTGATACTACTACAATTATTGTGTGTCAAGGTAAGTTCAACTCTTAAATTCACTTTTCATGTTACAGTTTGTTTTGAGAAACATTTTTTTTTTTAATTTTATGTTGGGTTTGTTTTGAGAAAGTTCTGAACTGTAAAATCCATGTAAAAAAAGAACTAATTCTAAAATGGTTTTATTTGTTTTTATAGCATTAGAGTAATCCTTCTCAAAATGAAGTCTGTGCTAACTAATAGAATGCTAAATCTACAGTGTAAAAGAAGAAGCACAAGGAGGATGGTGCAGAGTTCAAATTCATCATATCATTACAAGTGATCCAACCGATTGGTTCAAGGATCTCCCATTTTCCTGTCTTTGCTAAAGTTAGTATCGAGCTAGCATCAACTTTCTAAACGTTAAGTATTCAAGGTAAAAAAACTCGCTGATTGTCTGTGGAATTTGACCTAAATAATTATTGCGAAAGAAGTGGAATTCAGTGATGCGGTTTGTTTGATAGTCGCAGTAGATAGCATACCAGTTGCAACAATCATTGTTGACTACCCCCAGGAATGTGGTCAAGTGGGAATATGGTTTTATTGATTTCAAAGAGAATCTTGGGATCATCTGGAATCTGGATGCCAATGATTGTTAGTAGCAGAGTGAGTAGGGACTAATAAGACTAATAAATGTATGAATGAGAATAGAATGAAAGCCACAATCCTGTCCTTCCATTTAATTAGCTTTGACTGATAGTTTAATCCCTATCAAGCACAAACGTAAAATGTTTCAGATTGGTTTAGACTTACTCTTTAAGTAAATATTTGGTTGACCACCAATGCTTCCACACTGTTAAACGTGATTAAGATAGTAGTTCAGAAGGTTTTTGATTCCTCAAGGCTACTGAGTATACTGTAAGAACATGTAATGTAGAATGAAAAGAAGTAAACATTTCCCAATTTTTATTTTGTTTGTTGTTACCGATTATACGATTGAGGTGAAATTTTGAACTTACACATGGTATGGTTGTTTTAAAGATAACTTGAGAGTAGTAAATACTTAGTCTGGTCATGCTTTTGCTATATCGTAGGGATTTGGGGTGTTGTTCTCGAAAACATCAGTTGCATTGATTATAAGTATAGTCTAACATTACACATCCCAATACGACAGAATGTTAGGCTTTGGAGACTAGAAACCTAGGCATGATAATTTGAGCTTTATAATTTTTTCCATTTTCCTGAAACACATTGCCTTCTCAAAAAATTCTTTACCGTTGCATCTTCGTGCAGAAACCTACATTGCCTTCTCAATACTTTACAAAATTCCCCTATTCTTTATAGTTTATAATTTTGACATTAATTTTGTGTTCTTTGTTTGCTCTGATCTTCATTGGTTCAGGTCGTATTGCAGATCCCATATTCTTTCCTCTGTTGAGACTTCTTCTTCCACAAAAATCTTCCTTTCACAGGTTAATATCACAAGGTTTACTGTCTTTTATATAATTTTTTTTTTATTATTTATAAATTTTTGAGGGATTGAATTTTTTAAGAAAGGGTACTTAAATAATAATATATGCATTCTATTCCCGATCTGATATTTGTAATTTTGTACTTACATATAGAGTTGGTGGTAATTAATTATATCTAAAACTTCAATAACATCATCTTTTATCTGCTTCTTACCGATTGTTTTTGTTAAATCTTTCATTTAAACTCTTGAACTGGTGCAGGATATTTATTTCGGTATTCTTCATTGGCTCAGATCGTCATTGAAATTCAACCCTTCTTCAACGTACTCCTCTTATTGCAAGTTAATCTTTTATCTTATTTTTTTTCCAGCCTTTGTTTAAACTTTTTAGCTGATGTAGTGTTTTATTTTGACATTAGTTTTGTAATTATTCGTTGGCTCAGTTTGTCATTGGCTCATATTTTATTGCAGACGTCCCTGTTACGCAGTGAATTAACACGAACTTCATATCTTTTTCTAGCAAATTCTGACTATTCCGCAAAGAAACCTTTTCTGGTAAGTTATATCTTTAAATCGATTTCTGAAGTAGCTCAAATATATGAATGTGATTTAAGACTTGCTTCTTTTGAGCATTTAGCTTAAAAAGGTAATTATCTTTAAGTTGACTTGCTCCTGGTTTTCATCTTAGACTTGCTTCCTGCGTCAATCAAAACATTTTGTTTTTATTTTTTTCTAACATTTTGTAATTAGTTTTTGAGAACTTAATCTCTACAATTAGTCTTTATCAAAACATTAGTATTGTAAGAGTCATAATGATAAATACATTGTAAAAACCAAATGGAATTGGATTTCACCAAATTAGTCTTCATTAATTCCTCCTTTTTGAGATTCATATAGATGGGACCTTAGGTGATTCTCATATGAAAATTTGTGTATGCTAGCATCCTTATTTTCATTATTGAATCTACATTGAGTCTATGATACCTACATACCATTGAAATCATATATGGTGTTCATCTAAATATGTGATGGTAATTGTGACTGTTAGATTCAGATTAATCAAATTTTCATCTAATATTACTTGATAGGTTGGTGGCAAGTGTCTTAAAATTAGAATTTAAGTTGAGTGTGTTTGCTTAAGACCTTGAGAGAAGATGGTAGATTAAAGAATTATTTGTAACCCTGGACAACCAAGATATTCATCTCCTAACATAGTTCATCTAGCTCCTTCTCAGGACTAAACTATGACAAGCTACCACCTATATGCAGTTTGAAACTAATTCAACTTCAGCAATAGAGGAAATTGTTGTCTTCTACATAATTAAAAAACTGCTGCAATCTGCAGGTTAGCACAAATAATAGACTCTGTGATCAGTTATGACCAATTCAAACATATAAATTGTTACAATATATATGATGTTACGAAACAACAAGTAGAATATACATTAGCCTTAATCAGAGTGTCCCTACATATTATATTGCTTCCCTATAAGGAGCAGTTCCACCAAGTCCGGAAATGGTGAGCATATGTAACTTGCAAGCTGCAACCAAAAAAATATTAGTCCAGTTATAATATCATGTGAGTCAAATGGAATTATAAACTCTTCAAAGCATGGTTCTTGATACATTGTTCCAATATAATGTATGCACTGCAGGTTTTTGCTTGTGTTAAATACCCAAAGAGTCAAAGACTATGGGTTTATCCTAACACTATTTATGCTATGAATATAATAAAGTTTGATTTTATTTACGCTCATGCAATTACCTCATTTTCTTTTATACAATTTTAGGTGACGTTACAAACAGCTTCAACGCCTTATGTTTGATTATGCTCATGATTCCCCTCATTTTTTTTACTAGCCCAATTTATGCTTTGTCATCTATTTTACCCTCGTAGTTTTAAATTGTGTTTTACCTATAATGGTATTTTCGGCAGTTTACAGACTTCAGAGAGGACATCGAATCAATTAGTAACTTCCTCAAATTTTAATACTCATGGCTTCATCGATTGGGGAACCACACTATTGCGGTAATATCCCTTGCCTGGTGAGGTGGTAGCAACCGTTGTTTAAAATTTTCCCACACTACGACTTGATTGAACTCAATAGATGCTGTATTGTAGGTCTGTGCATTGTTGTCCAAAAAAAAAAGAGCGTGAACTCTTCGGTTCACCCAGAATCAGATAACTCTTTCGAAGTACCCATCTATGATTAAGTTGGTTGAACTTACTGGCCGCACTTCTAGGGTTCTGTACTTGGCTCAGGTACCTTATATGAATTTGTCTAGATAACAAACTTCATTTTCTTTCTATTTATTAATAGATAAATAAGTCTGTAGAAGAACTCTTGTTTGTGAATTATCCTTTTTAATGATTAATATTAGAGTCTAAATCTGACCTGGGTTTGCATTTTCCTGCTTGGGCAGTCATATGTGATGTACATGGGAGAGCACTCACATGGACTAAAAATGTTACAGCTTCATATTGATCAAGTCAAAGAACCACATGTGACTTTTTCTAACAGGTGCTTCCTTCTAAACCTTAGTAATTCATCTTTAATCATACGAGGCAATCCCTTGGGATCTGTAAAGGATAAACAAATACATCTATTTGCTATTCGTTAGGAGTATAATACAATTGTAGCATAGTAAAAGATGAAGCAGATAGCTGTTGGTTAATAGTGGAACGAAAGCCAAGTAAACCGTTTTCCTCAATTAAAATGGAAACTGCGATTTAATTTGCTGCACTAAGAACCAATCTCCACTTAAAAATGATTTTGGGAACAATTAACAATCATTTTGAACAATTTAGTCAGTGGATGTGAGGCTAGATTAATGTTTATGTTCTTGTGTCAAATGAAAATCTTATTTGTTAAGGATCTAATGTGTGCATCTATAATCTGTTTATGTACAGATTATGCCTATAGGAATGGGGTCTCGTGTCTTGAAAATTAGAATGTGTTGTACTGGAGTCTGTAAATTCCGCATTAGCTGAGGTATGTATCTCACTTGCTTTCTATTCATTAAGGTTCTTAATAATCAATGTACTATTGAACCATCTATGGCGGCAATGATTTTTGCGTACATTGTTTAGTTAACATTAGTTGTGATAAGGTTTAATATAACTTAGAAAATCCACAGTTTCTTATCTTAGTGTATATATGTTCACGCCATTTTCTTTGCTATGTAATTGAAAGTGATGAGTGAAGAAAGTTTAGAGAAATGTATCATGTATGTATAGTCACCCACGTCAATATTCTTTCGACTCTTTAGATTCTTATCTTAGTGAATATATTTTGATGACATTTTTCTTTTCCTACATTGTTGATTTTGATATCTTATAATGTATGATCCGATATCTTTTACTGTTTTTATTTTTCAACGATAACTGAGTTGAGCTTAATACATAATGGTTAAAAAAAATGAGTCAAAATCAAATCCTGATGCTACTTTTACTAAATATTAAGTGAGAAGCAAGTGTAAGTTAGGGAGAGACTATTAGAGAAAAAGAAGAACACAAACAATTTGAAAATGATGATCTGAGCAATAAGTCGAGCCCTTAGGTATGTCTAACTTCAGTTATTCAATAGAAGTTTAAGTATATATAACTAAGACCTCTACTCTCACTGTAATTGACTATTGTTGTTGATGATTTACCAAAAAAAAAAAAATGTTGTTGATGATTTAGGGATTTCAAATTTTCAATTACATGTTTTGCAATTTCATCATAAGTTTTAATTTTTATCATCAATTTTAAGTTTCAAACATAAGTTCATGATACAGGATTGGGATTACTCTGTATCCAACTTGAATCATAGTCCACAAAATTGACAAAATTGACATATGGTATGGATTGAAGTTATGTTGCATTTCAGTTGTTAGTTTATCATTTAGATAGATCAAAATATCTTCTTTATAAGACATGAATGAATGTAACCTCTAAATTGTGCAGTGAAACCTTCAACTTCTGTATAATTAAGTAATGTGTTTTGTTCGGTTTTGTATTGTTAATCAAGTAATGTGTGTGTGTTCTGGAGTGAGTTTAGTTGTAGGGATTCTAATGTATGTCTTTTATTTGGTAATTAAAGATTGATACTTCATAAACTGATGTTGTTGCTGTTAGGAGCTCAGAGCCACTTGTGTCGTTAACCCTGTATTGATTTTATACTAGCGCATCATGAACTTTGCTCTTTTGTCTACTCTCACTTCACTGTCATCACTACTAGATATGAAGTCCATAATTTTTTAATATTACTTCTACACCAAAATTTAGCTTCATGTAAATAACATATCTTACATATTCATGATAAAATATTGTGTGGTTTGGGTTACCTCTTTTTTTTACTGCTTTATACTTTTTATGTGATAAATTACAATTACACGCCAAATTGATAAAAAAGTTTGTGGTTTGGGTTACCCTTATTCTTTTCAAAGCGAATGTAATAGTAGACTATGCTTTTTGGAGCATATTCTGGAATAGTTTACTCTAATGTAGGACAAGTATATTCTGCGTAAGCACGCTCTCTTGTAAGTTGTAATTATCTGAAATGACATGTTTCTTTGAACCTTGCACAAACAATGCATCCTACACTTGTAATCTGTCTAGGTGCAGGCAACTCCACAAAAAAATATTTTGTAACAGTTGGCTACTTATAATTAGCAAATTGAGCTGATGTTATTATGGTAGTGATATCTATACGTGCAGTAAGCACGCATACTTCTCTTGTTCAAATCTTAAAGCTCTTACTATGCTTCTTGATGTATTGCACGTTGGTTTGTCTGTGATTTCATGTGTGTGCGTGTGTTCATCTGCAGTAAGGTAGTTATAGGTATACAATAATGTAGCTAATACGAATATTGTGAAGTTGAGAGTTTTGAATAGCCAAATTGTAACACTCTTATTTTTTGGTGCAGTTTTACTTTCTTTACAGTAAATAATTAGTTTCTAAAAGTTTAGTGGTTCATGTCATGCTTGCCTATGCGTAGTAATAAATTGTATATAACTCTTTGTAGGCTTATATACGTTGAGGATGACACAATAAAGGATGAGCTATAAAGAGGTATTTTCTTTTCATCCTTTTCACTTCTGTGCATCATGTTATCAAGTTCATTGGTGTTATATGTTTATGGAGCTTATAAGTCAATATTCTTAGTAAAAAATGTACTTCTTTACAGTAATATCTCTACTACTTTATCAAGTTCATTGGCCCTCACCTCGCCCCCACTACATTGGTTCGTGTTGCCTACCTACACTTTGGCTCAACTGTAATATGCCTTCCCAATAACCCAGTTTAAAAATCCAATCAATTTTTTTTTTATAATATTATAAATATTAATAATAAGATATTAAATAATAGAAGTTTATTTTAGATGTGTGCTTTTTTGGGTTGTGGACATCCATAGAATATGCACATTCACATAGTGCACATATATTACTGCTACGTGGCAT
This sequence comes from Aquilegia eximia, assembly GCA_023053565.1. Lineage (NCBI taxonomy): Eukaryota > Viridiplantae > Streptophyta > Magnoliopsida > Ranunculales > Ranunculaceae > Aquilegia > Aquilegia eximia. The sequence continues at coordinate 12,800,682 of JALIGU010000007.1, forward strand.
AAATTTTCTTAATTTACCATTTTATCAGGATGTGTGTATTAATTTTGGAGGTTGTGTCTCTGCTTTATTTTTGGCAATATTTGCAAGCGTATAACAGATTGGCTAAATAATCAGAATGCAGAAACAATTGTATCATTGTAACCATTATTTTGGTTATATCTTTGGCGGCAGCTATCATATGGCTGATTGGGTGAGTCCATTGATTTTTTTTCTTGTGTTTTTTTCTCCTTTTAAGCAATTGAAGAGCATATCGTAATCATATCCTTTGATACTCTTGCGTCAATTTTCGACATTTTTGTACAATGAAAGCAGGTCTAACACAAGATGCCATGACAACTCCTACGCAAGCAAAATTGGCTTTATTGGATTGTGTTCGCATGTCAGCAGCACAATCCATTGTAGCCATAAGCCATGGCGTAGATATCAATTCAAGTTTCATGGCATCTGTGTCCAAAATTCTTGAGCTTAGAAAATGGCTCAGTGCTTATCTTTGAATCTTCGTATACAGATCTTTAAAACTCCTCCTTCGTAAATGTTTGTGTTTATACTATTGTAATAATTATTTTAATGGCAGGTCTATATTGAACTGCATATGCCCGTGTTGCATATCTTGCACTGCGATAGTTAATTTAGCGATGTCGTTGGTGAACCTTCCAGTTGAAATAGTTATATGGTTCATTGATAAGATCCCTTATTGAGAATTTTTGTAAATTTTTTGTTGGTCTGTAAGAGTTTAGAATTCATTAATTTGTTATCATTGTAAACATTATTTTGGAGTTTTTTCATAAATCTTTGAGAAGATTAAGTAATGTATGTAAAAAGTTACATTTTAGAGAGATGGCGAGAAAGAATTGAAGGTTGGGAGATACAGAAAAAGAACCTAAGGTTTAGGTAATTAAGGGGATGATTAGTAAACAACAATTCTAACAAACTATGGGCTAGATTTTTGATGGGTTTTAATAAGTTTCAATTGAGGCTTTAAGTTTTAATCGGTTTTGTCCGAAGCACATTTGAAACAGCAGTTGGACCACCTACTGGTTAACTTTTTGTTGCATGTAGTTTGTAGGAAACTTTCGAAATTTTGGTGCTTCTTCAGAGTTATCCTACACTAACTTTACTATTTGTTCAACTGGATGTACATTAATAAACTAATGATGTGTTTTTGTTAAACAAGTTACATTTGCTGTTAATTACGTAAATGGTGCACATTCATGGTATATATGTCAATTGGCCTATTCGTCAAAGTATTTCATTTTTATTCAGTGAGTTCATATCTACTATTGGTCTTGCCAGTACATGACCAACCAATAATACTTATAGATTTTTTTTTTTTTTTTTTTTTTGGTAAGATAAAATTTTATTAAAAAAATAAAGAATACAGTCCTGGACCATCTGACAAGGCATGGTCAGGATGAAAATGAGCTAAAAGAATACTTAGTTCATATTCTCAAGAATAACATTATCCCACTGCAACAAGAAGTCCTAAAGTGAAAGTTGTGCCTCCCAGTTCAAGCTCCTCCCAGAGTCCCAGTTCAATCTCATCTGTTTTTTTTCATGGATTCATGTGGAAACATATAAAATAACTATTTCTCTTCTTAACCGTATTCTTGCTAATGGCATCTCTAGAGATTGAGTGTGGGACAATTGTGGCAGTCCAGTGCCATAGAAAACCAACTTTTACAAGACAACGAACTTCATTTAGTATGAACTTCATTCATACTTAGTTAGATTAATACAAACATTAAACATGCAATTCATTTAGTACAATTACGAAATGTGAAATCATATTTATAATTCATTATATAACGAAGTAAAAAATAATTCATTCTATTCATCCAAATATTTTTAATTATAATCAATATAAATGGCAGTTTGTACAGATCATATTGTCTAAATTTTGCTTATAGATTAAACTTTAATAGAATAAGTGGTATTTTGGATTTGTTATTCCATTTAAAGGTTGTTTGTATTTTATTGTTACAATTCTTTTCCACTTTGTATTATAATTGGCAGTGGGCACAGTTGAGTGAGAAGATTTACAAATTCGTTGACACTAACGTGGCGAAGCCACGGGTACAACTAGTATATATATATATATATAGCATCTTGTTAACAGGACTCATATAGTGTTTCTTAATTAAACAAAATTAACAACAATAAAACCGAAATGGATAAAACATAAATACTTTTACAAAATTCAAAAGATTTACTATTGGTGAATGTGTGCACTTGCTCATTTTATTCCCGATTTGTAGTCTAAGAAACAGTTTTGAGGTTTGATAAACCAACAAAACTTCTTATCCTGAGACTTTAATTAGTACTGTATACAAATTTTTTAAAGATAACTTCAATTCCAACAATATGCTTCACAGTTATCAAGGTAAAGTGGAGGAGAAAAAAGAATTACAGAACTTTGGTGGAAGGGGTACTCTGCAGACAGTAGTATGCATGGAATTGCGTAGATCTGGGCAATTTGGTGATCAAAAGGAACCCCAAAAATTGTCATGTAGATGATCATGAAGAAGAGGAAAAATAAAACGTTCCTAGAAAAAGCCTCAAAGATGAGAAGAAAGTTGTTACTCCTGTTGTATTTGGTAAGGACGACCATTACCACCCCACCAGTAGTATAAGGAAAAGAGAAATCAACAAACAATGATCGGTGGGCTGTTATTGTTATATCGCCAACCACGGCATCATGGTTCTGCACATTCCAAATGTTAAAGCAATTACATAAGAATTCTTAATTACCAAAACAGATAAATGATAAATATATTTGTTAATGGCCTTTTATGCATGGATTAAGGCTGATCACAGGGCTTCGTTTGGAACCACAAACAGTTACTGACCTGGAAAAAGGCTACTTCGTGAACACCATCTTTGTAACTGCCACCATTTTCACCATCAACCACCTGGAAAGGAACAAACTCATAGGGAACACCATATGGCAAAGCTTCCATTACCGCCTTGAAAACTTCAATGCAATACCCGCTGAGTACTGTACCATTGTTGCTATTGTTCACATTTACATTCACAAATTCACTAGAAGTATGTTTCACCGGATATCCTATCTTTAGTTTCTTCCCATTAGCTGGAATCGTCCAACCCTTAGGCTTTAGCAGTGATTCACCTGGCCAGATGATTGGGTGAAGTTTCAGTTCAGATGTCACATACGCTTGCCTTGAAATTCCAACCCTGGGGATCCAAAAGCCAATTTCATTTTCTCCTTGACTGACAACGTTTATTATTTGATATATATGAGGTTGCAATTGCCCATCAACTAGGCTTATTTCTCCACTCTTGCCTTTAAAATTGGATTCTAAGATTTCCTTCAGAAGTCTCGATCCGAGTTCTGAAATGCCGAGCTCCAACAAGCCCGTTAAATTTTTGTACTTTTTTGGTTTTGGAAAGCTTTGATTTGTAATTGTACCAACTCTTTCTGCAGCCATTGCAAGCGCCCACATGGTATCATATGCTTGTAAACAAAAAACATTCAATTCCCCCAATGTGCCACTTTCAATGTTGATTTTCCTTAGTACTCTAATCCTAAAGTCATCAAGGTCTCTGGACCATGGAATATAAGGCTTTACTCCTAAGGCACCACGCATTGCCTCAATCACGGAATAATCCATCGAACGCAAATGATTGGCCAATCCTTCTGTGATTATCCAGGCATTACCTTTATTCATCAATCCCATCTCTTTAACTTTAAGAAAAAATAAGGAACCCAAAGAGGACGACATGTGCACCACGAACACCCTAGTATGCATTTCCATTAACTTTAGAAGTTCTTCATTAATTTGATCTTCCATTGCAAATAGAGGAATAGCACTTCTGTATGTAATGCGAATGTCAATACCTTGGAAACTATCCATCAGGTGAGGAATAATTTCATTTCCATAATCAGTTTCTTCATGAATAAGTACAATTTCCTTCCACCCAAAGGCTTGAATGATGGAAGCAATTGCTTCTAGCTGATAAGTGTCATTGTGGGTCATTCGTACGAAATAAGGTACTCGATTACTTGATATAGTTGGGCTGGATGCAGAAAAAGAAAGAACTGGCACCTGAGCTTTGTTTCCAAGTTCTGCTACAATCTTGGCATCTGAGGATTGTTGAGGGCCAACAATTACTTGCACCTCCAAATTTTTCAACAGATCCATAGCTGAGTCCATGGGAAGAAAGAGAAGTATAATTTGGTGAACTTTGAATATTTTGTATTGGTGAGTGATGCAACAGAATCAAATGAAAGTAGCTATTTATTGCGAGAAAGAAAAAAAGCCATATACTGTACTATGTTTGAATATTTGAAGCAGTATGTTTTGAGCATATTCCTGCAGCTTACTAAACATTTTGTTATAACACCACTGGTTAATGAACAATCAACAAAGAAAAAGAAGTAAGAAGATCCATAAGGACGAGGTAAAACGATATAACAGTTTGGTATAACACCCAATTGTTATAGGGTAAATTAGCTTATGACTGCTTAATTAATGGACTAAGCAGCAAAAAACTGAAAAATCAGTTTGCACCAACAAATTTGTCCACTAAACAGTTTAACTGGTTAGATCATTTAATCAGCTAGATTTGAAGTTGAACCATCCAAAATTCACTTTGACACATGTCAACATGTTGCTGAAATTCGTAAATTCTATGAAAGTTATCTTGATGGTTTTGGCTAGAGCCCACCTCATATGATCTAATGACCGGAACCTATGAATTATATGCGAGTTTTGAAAGAATGGCAAACAAAAATGTATGTTTGTTTTTGCCGTTAAAAATCAGATATAAAATAGAAGACAGAGCAGGGGATTTACCTGCAAAAGCAGCACCAAGGACTACATCTTTAGAATTTCTTGTATGCAGAACAAGCCTGGTTTGGTAGTGATTGTTCGCTGCATAAAAGTCTTGTAGTGCCACAGAAATGCAGGTGTTGGTCAACTTCCCATTCCATGTATCTAAATCAAGAATCACCCCAACATTAAATGGTGTTGGTGTTGTAGCACCATTGCTCTGAGCTGCTGTCCATAGGCAACAACTTAGACTATGAACAACAGTGAAGAAAAATATTAGGAACACAATTCGATTTTCTATCATCAAGCTGATAGAAAACATAGAACAAAGACAAGAAATATAAGGATCTATTAAAGATTCTAATAAGGAACTTGGATGGAGGTATGTAGTATGAACTATCTCTAAGTAGCAGTAGTAGTATATTTGAATAAATATTGTGTAACATTCCTGGAATTTGTTGGAAGTATAAAGAAATAACAATTTGATAGTATTTCTAGTTTCCTAGTAAAAAAAATTACTCCAGTGTAAGTTGCATTAAATGAAAAATTAAAAACAAAAGTCAACAATTACACTAGTTGGGTATAAGATTTGTTGTCCTGTCGTGTGCAAGGATATGACAGGGAGGCTGGACGAATAAAAATCAGTAAGACTTGGGTTAGAAATAAGAATATCTGTAATACTAACAGTGTGGACTTGGTTATTGTGTACTCATTCATAATCATAAATCATAATAAGTATAGATGTATAGTATAGTTTAACCTTTATTGACTGGATGCAGTCATGCAGAGATCGAGTAAAACCCTATAGAAAAGCCTCACCGGCAAGCGAAAAGCCCCGCCTATGGGCTACGGCCTACTCACCAAGGCAACGCCAATGCCACCACTCAACTCAACTACCATGTTCAGTGGCCGTACACTTCCATAAGCAGAAGCACCACCACCGGCACCCAACACTTGTTAGCCAATCTTCTTAATCTTCTTCCTCTGGTTGCATGTAGTATGATAGTGTAATTGAGTTTTGTCTTAGGATTTATTGTAACAATGGATGACTGAAGAATGAAAAGAGGAGAAATGGAACGTAGTGACGTGGTGGCAAACTGGCAATGGCAACCTTGGAAAAAAATAACAGAGCATCTGTGATTTTTGAGAACAGGGTTGTTTTACTTTTACATCGAGGGTAAAATTGGATTTTCAGAACAGGGTGTTGTTTTATTTTATCTGTGAAAACAAGGTTAATAATAGGGCCATTTTGCTGATACACCCTGATTGTACCAGCCGATTTGTCAATACCACCTATGTTTGCAAAGAATTGGTCCATCCACCTTTTAACTGTTTGACTAAGTTAAAGACCACAGTCAACAACAGTATTTGACCAATTCATAAATTAGGAACTTACAATAATACCCTCATTTTTTTAAATTCCGAAACTGCCCTTTTTTAATCTAAACCGTAGATCTACCTTAAATATCAAGATGTAATCTGTGCCGTTGATCTAATAGCCGTTGGGTTATCATCTTCTCTCTTTAAAAACTTAACTTTTTTCCCCAAATCAAAAACACAAAATTGAAGGAGATTAATGGCGTCTTCAAGTTCTTCGAAGGTTTTGAAACAATTGATTAGCTTTGTTACTACAATTTTGAGTTTTAATTTGTGAAACTATTATCATTTTGAATTTGCCTTTTTTTTTTGCAGGTGATTTCAAGATGTTTTTTTTGCGGCGAGAACGATCATTGGAAGCATGATTGCTCTTGGAAAAATTACCAATGTGTGAGGTGCAAATAACATCCTATGAAGCTTTTCGTAAGTGGTCAAAAAAACAGTAAAGGGGACAAATTTTTTAGGTGTTCAAACCATCCAATTTATGGTGGTTTTGAATGGTTTGAGGAAGCAAAGAAGAAGAAGAAGAAGGAAAGGGAAGAGAAGATGAAGACTGAGAAGGAGAAAATTAAAGAGAAACCTACTACTTCAACTATAAAGCTTCGAATTGATGGAACTGTACCTATGACAGCTGAAGAAAATACAGATGAAATGGCAGCTTTGATTCTCAAATTGCAAAATATGTAATGTGCAAAATGTTATGTTTCCATCTAGTAATTTGTGTGTGCAAATTGTTATGTTTCTATCTGGTAATTTGAAGTTCTTCAATGAAATAAACTTGTTCTCTATTTGACTGTAACAACAGAGCATACCATGTTTAATAAGAGCATAAACTGTAACAACAAACAAGTTTTGGTCTGGACGTACGTACCTAGTTAGGACCTACGTACGTCCAAGCAGGCAGCAAACTATTCTCGTCCAGGGACGTACGTACGCTGTTTTGATGTACGTACGTCCAATGTAAAAAAAAAAAAAAAAAAAACTGGTCTGGACGTACGTACCTAGTTAGGACGTGCGTACGTCCAAGCAGGCAGCAAACTATTCTCGTCCAGGGACGTAGGTACGCTTTTTTGACGTACGTACGTCCAATGTAAGAAAAAAAACTGTAACAACATACCAACTTTAACAGCATACAAAACTGTAATCTGGATTTTAATCCATGAAGTAGATATTAACAACTTTAACAACATACCATGTATAATAACAACTTGTTCTCTATAAAGCTCATCTGCATACCATGTTTGAAAAATAACAACTAGATCAATCTTTCAACACAAAACATGACTTGTTCATTACATACTGTATTAACCTATTTCTAGATTAATGCATCAACAGGGTCAGGTCGTTATGGAGACTTGACCAAATGGGGATATTGGAGATTGGGGTGGCTGCACCTCGTTGAGATCGAGATTGCCTACGTACTCTAGCTCGGGGGAATTGAACTTAGAGATCAAGCCATCGTAGTTCTGTTTATATAGAAGATTGAAGGGCGTGGATCGTGGATCTTGCAGATTCTCCGCCATCATAATGAGGATTAAATGTGTAACGCGCGAGGATCATCCCTGTGAATTAATTATGTAACTGATGAGAATATTCTGTGCATTGAAGAGGAGCACGTGTGAATAGCAGGTCGCTGGTCGTTGTGTAGTCTGGTCGCTTTAGTCAAGCTGTGAACGGGTAGAGATTGTGGCGACCTGACAGATGGATGACTGTGCCACGTGGCTGCTTTTGATTGGTCGGAGTATGTAGTACCCCTACATAAGCCCCCTCTTTTTAGGTCGACTATGGGAGTCGGGCTGAAAAGACTAATTACTCTTATCGATGCTGATTTGTAGTTTGCTTTTTTGAATTTGCTGACGTGGCAGTCATGCAGCGCTGTCTGTGGTAATCATGGCGCTGTTACGGGGAAGTGGAGGAGTTTCCTCGAGCAGTTAGATGTGTGATTATGGCAACTGATGCACGTATTGCCTGATCTGCTATCTGTCTTGCACGTGGATCAATCCAACGGTGGATGTGAACCGTTTTGTGAGTGGAGAATGACTGTACTGCATATGGATCCGTTTGTCGATCTCAGCCGTTCGTTTGTTTTGAATCGATGGCTAGAAATTCTCGAGCTACAGTATATAATCTGTAGTTACGTTGATAAGGGTTTACTTATCTTACCTTTATTTGAATTGCTGCCGCTTTTGCCTTGCGAACTGAAGAACTTTGAGAGCTCGTGAGGTTTGTTCTCTTCTCTTTTCTCTGATTGTTTAATTTCTTTCTTTTTCATCTTCTGTTGTCTTCTGCATTGTTTGAGAGTAATGTCTGAGGGTAGTGATTCGCAAAATGATCACTTGAGTGATGGTGGTCTTGAGGAGTATGAGTCTGAGAGTACTCATTCTGACCCTCCATCTCCCGTTCCCGATGATAATGTAGATAGCCCCCAGAGTAGTGGTTCCCATGGTCCAGATTCTTCTGATGATGAGATGGTTGAGGACGACAATGGTAGAATGTGTAGAATTGTGAATATGAATTATGTACATAGGCATTTTGCTGTTAGGATGCATTATCAGTTTAGGTCGATTAGGCATTTAGAAATAAGGTTTCTTGGGGACCGGTTACTTTCTCCTGATTATCGACCTAATAATCCTTCATCTACTGTGTTGACTTTGAACCAATTCCGTGCTGGGCTGAGGTTGCCGTTGTCTGAATTGGTGGTCGGCCTGTTGAATGCCATTAGGCGAGCCCCTTGTCAGATGAATGGTAATTTCTGGCGGAACATGAGGGTAATTGACGACCTCAACAAGTTGCATAGGTGGAATATTACAGTGGAAGATGTAATGAACCACTTTTTCTTCAAACGTTCTTCGAAGGTTGAACTTTCTGGCTATAACATGAAGGTTAGGCCAGAACGTTTGCCTTTGATATATCCAGTGAGTAGCGAGCCATGGTGGAAAGATCCCATGCTATTCACTGGGCCGATTGTTGAAGGGGATATCCAGTTGCGTCATACGATCAGGAATGATGATCGTAAGTTAGTTGTCTGTAGTTTGATGATAGTTCGTCTTCTTGTTTTTGAACTTGATATCTTTGTATTTTTTGCTGCAGCGATTCGGGACGATCATCTTAGAAAAAACGATCTGCAGTCTGCTCTGAACTGCTTTGGTAAGTTGACTGACGAGAGGAAGATCTCGTTTCTGCCTCACCTAAAGGAGCATTTCATTCCTAAAGGTGGTCCAAAAACTGTTTGGGACGAGCTCAAGAGGAGGAAAGCTTTGAAGAAAGCATTCATGTCTTCTGTGCACAAAGCAAGTGGTGGGCGACCTGGTAGCAGTTCGCGAGCTGGTGATAGTGAACGAGCAAGTGGAAGCTCAAAGCAAGCTGAAAGAGAGCGTTCTGTTGGTGTTCCTCGGAGGTCGGAGAAGGAGCGACCTGTTGAGAAGGATCGACCTGCGGTGCAGGAACGATCTGTGGAGAGGGAGGTGCCTGCGGAGAAGGAGCGGGCTGTAGGTAGCTCTCGCCATGCTGGAGTCGTGGGGAGCCCTCCAGTCTCAGGTCCACCCCCCTCACTTCCTAAGGTGGGTGCATTGGCTGGGAAGAAGAGGTCCTTCTCAGGGAACCTTAAGCTGATGGAGTTCCCAGCTATGCCAACTCCTGTGTCTTCAATGGTTGCGACGTCTCCTGGAATGTCTGTGATGTCCAGGAAGACTGTTGTTCGGCCTTCGCAGAAAGGCAAAGGTATTTTGTCTGAATTCCGCCCTGGGCCGTTCGATTATTTGGACGGGCAAGGAGAGAAGCATGTCGTGTACGAGAACGACAGTGCTATTGATGACCCTTGTGTTGCCCGGGCTGTGAATGAGGGTATCGTCCTTGATGCTGATGCCCGAATGGTGAAGTCGCAGCCTTTGTTGGTGACCTGCTCGAAGATAAACGGGGCACTTTCTTTGGTGAGTTCGATCGTAAGTCGCATTTATTTTGATTATGCTTTGGTATTTGTGCTAAATTTCGTTTGTTGGTTGTAGCTCAATGCCAGCTTCCAGGAGGTGCGTCTGGTTGCTGAGATTGGTGCTCAAGCTGAAATTGAGTTGAAGGCTCTGAATGAGAAGCTCGAGCAAGCGAGGAACATTGCCGCCGTTGCTGAGTGTAAGGTTAAGGACAGGGATGCCCAGGTCGCTGCTCTGAAGGAGCAGTTGAGGGAACGTGAAGCTGCTTCCCAATCTTCTGTTGAGTATTGGCAAAGAGTTTGTCAGGAAAATGAAGCAGCTTGGAAGGCCTACTGCGAGCAACTGGTCAAAGCTATAACGGGGTCGCCCGAAGGAGAGGAGACGCGAGGTGGTGTTGAAGAGACTTCGGCGCCAGCTCAGGACACCTCGATGGGCCCTAGTGACCAGGTCGCTGGAGCCCTTATTGAAGTTGATGCTTCAGGCGACCAGTCTGTGCAGTAGTGACCTGGCCTTGGCTTCCCCTTCTTGTATTGGGTAACCTTGGTTTCCCTTTCTTGTATTGGGTAACCTTGTTTTCCCTTTCTTGTATTGGGTAACCTTGTTTTCCCTTTCTTGTATTGGGTAACCTTGTGCAAGGTTTGCTTCCTGCGCTCATTGTTGTTGCAGTATGTCTTCCATAGTTTATTCTTGAGAGCCCCCCTTGTAATCTTTGAGAGCTTGAGTGGAGAACTTCTTGTCTTTTGTTAGTAATCAGCTTTTACTTATGGATTCCATTTGGCGAGCTAGTTTCCAGGAAGTCTTGGTAGCTCGTTCAGAAGGCAGGTAGACGAGATGAATGGCTGCAAGCAGGACGCACTGAAACAGTTCCTCTTGTATGCCTTGATTCTATTTTGGTTGTACCTGTAATTGTTAAAATCTCTTAAAGTAAAAGTTAATTCAACTATGTACCTTGCATTGTTGCTTATGTCGTTTTGTCTGCTTGAATGGGCTTGCAAACAATATGTGGCATTTGCTCGACCTGATCATGGGTTGAGGTCGCATTTAACATAGTTGTGCTTGGGTCGTGGAAAGAGAAAGACCAATGCACCAAGTTAAGTTGCTAGTGATTTAACTTAACAAACTTTTAAATTATCAAAGGGACTAGAGTATTGATAATTCGTAGGTCGAGGGATTGGACCTTTAGTAGCCATTCATGTTTGAGCAGAGATGAAGGCAAAATTGAATTTATAGATTGAAATGCAATGAATGGATGCTTACATTTCACTGATAAAACTTCTTTAAATGAAAAGCATTCCACGGGTTCTTAACGATCTCCCCTTCTGGTGTCTGAAGACGATAAGAACCGTTGCTCTGGACTTTTGTGATAATGTAAGGACATTCCCAATTGGCGTTGAGTTTGCCAATAGTGTCCTTTCTTTTGTTACTGAACATTCTTCTTAGGACTAGTTCCCCTGGCTGGAAAGTTCTTGGTCGCACGCCTTTGTTATAACCTCGCTTGAGTCTCTGTTGGTATTGCTCGAGCTTTATAGTGGCGTGGTTACGTCGCTCTTCAAGGAGGTCGACTCCAAACGACCAGATCTGATTGTTGAGCTCTGTGTCGACCAGAAGAGACTTGGTCGTTCCAAATGTTAGTTCAGTAGGAATAACGGCCTCTATTCCATAGCAAAGACTGAATGGTGACATCCCTGTGGATGTGCGGGGAGTTGTTCTATAAGCCCATAAGATGTTCTCCAATTGTTGTGGCCATTGATCATGCTGGTCTTCGAGCTTCTTCTTCAAATTGGTTAGAATCTGCCGATTTGCAGCTTCGACCTGGCCGTTGGCTTGTGGGTACCTAGGAGTTGCCCTTGAATGCTCGATTTTCCAGAGGTCGTAGAATTTTTTGATATTCTTCCCAACGAATTGGGTGCCATTGTCTGTGACTACTCGTTTAGGTAGCCCGAACCTTGTGATGATATTTTCCCACATAAATCTCTGGACATCTGCCTGTGTGACATTGGTTAAGGCAACAGCTTCCACCCATTTAGTGAAATAGTCGACGGCTACTAGAACGAACCTCTTCTCCGACTTCTTTTCCTTGATGAGGGGGCCCATGATGTCAAGCCCCCACATGTGGAATGGCCATGGGGCAGTGATGTTGATTAGATCGTTTGGATGCTGGTGTTGCTTATCAGCAAATCGCTGGCATTCTTTGCACTTTAAGACAAATTTCTTTGCATCTTCCTTCATTCTTGGCCAGAAGTATCCCTGGGAGATTGCTTTGTGAGCTAAGGTACGCCCACCGGAATGGTTTCCACATTCGCCTTCATGGATTTCTTGAAATATCATCTGACCTTGCTTCGGGATCAAGCATCGTAATAACAATCCAGTTGCTGATTTCCTGAAAAGTTTGCCCTCATGGATTTTGTACATTGTGACTTTATGCAGCAATCGACTGGCTTCCTTTTTGTCGGAAGGTAGGACACCAGTTTGCAGATAAACCATGAAAGGCTCGATCCAAGTCCCCTGGATGTCTGCTGGAGTTGTTTCAAGTAGATCGGAGATTTGATGAATATCCTCTTCCTTGAGAAGATATGCGGGCTGTGAGTTGATTGCTATGGTTAGGGCCCGCGGTCTGTCTGAATCGATCTTAGATGCTAGAAATGCCAGTGAATCAGCATGTCTGTTGTCATCTCTGGGTATGTGTTCAATTGTGAAATAGTTGAGCTTGCTGATGAGCTCCTTTGCTTTGCTGGCATACCTAATGAGATTGATCCCATTGATCTGGTAATTGCTGGTAATCTGATTGACTACTAGCTGTGAATCGCTGTACACCTTGAGACGAACTGCTTGTAAGTCGATGGCCATTTTTAGGCCCTGTATGAGTGCTTCGTATTCGGCCTCGTTGTTTGAGGTCGAGAAGTCGAGACGAGTTGCTCTTTCGAGCTGTGATCCTTCAGGAGAGATTAGCACACTACCTATTCCACTTCCATTGGAGTTGTGGGAACCATCTACATATAGCTGCCAAGTATCTGGGGGGTTGTCTTGGACTTGCCTTGTTTCAGGTTCTGGTTCCCAATTGACATCCTCTGCTGGATAGTCTACCAAAAATTCTGCGACGACCTGGCCCTTGACGGCCTGTCGTGAAACGAACTCGAAAGTGTAATCACCCAGCTCGGCTGCCCATCGAGCCATACGACCTGTTTTGTTTTTCTTTTCTAGTATGTGGCGTAATGGCTGATCGGTGATTACTTTTACAGTGTGTGCTTGGAAATAAGGCTTGAATTTGCATGCAGCGTAAAGTAATGCTAATGCTAACTTCTCCAGAGGTGTGTACCTTATTTCAGCCTGCTGTAAGACTTTGCTTGTGAAGTAGATAGGTCGTTCCACTTGATTGCCTTCTTTGAAAAGTACTGCGCTTATCGCAAAATCTGATGTTGCGAGGTAAACGCCAAGTACATCACCATCTACTGGTCTTGTAAGAACTGGTGGAGTAGACAGATATGCCTTGAGATCGTCGAAGGCTTTCTCGCACTCTTCCGTCCACTCATATGTAGCCCCCTTCTTCAAAATATGAAGCATTGGTCTACATTTATCTGATGCTCTGGAGATGAATCTGTTCAGAGCTGAAACCATGCCGTTGAGTTTCTGGATTTGTTTCTTTGTTTTTGGACTTGGCATGTCGATCAGGGCTCTGATTTGGTCGGGATTTGCTTCGATGCCTCGTCTGGTGACTAGGTAGCCTAGGAATTTTCCTGATGCGACCCCGAACAGACACTTTTCTGGATTAAGACGCATTCTGTATTGTCGTAATCTTTGGAATGCCTGGTCGAGGTTGTACAAATGATCTCGTTCTTTGTCGCTCTTCACTAGCATGCCATCAATGTAGACCTCCATTGTTCGACCTAGGAGATCGTCGAACATTCTGGTGACCAGTCTTTGGTAGGTCGCCCCTGCATTCCTTAGCCCGAATGGCATGACTTTGTAACAGAAAATACCTTGCTCAGTTGTAAAAGAGGTCTTTTCTTGATCAGGCTCGTACATTGGGATCTGATTATACCCTGAGTATGCGTCCATGAATGACAGTAGCTCAAAACCGCATGTCTGATCGACTAGCCTATCGATTCGTGGCAGTGGGAATGAATCTTTAGGACAAGCTTTATTCAGGCTTGTAAAGTCGATGCAGACCCTTGTTTTTCCATTCTTCTTTAGGACTGGAACTATGTTGGCTAGCCAGTCTGGAGTATCGACTTCTCTGATGAAGCCGACCTGCTTGAGTCTATTGATCTCTTCATTGACGGCTTCGTGAAACTTAGGAGCAAGTCTCCTTGGTTTCTGCTTCACAGGTCGATAATTGGGATTGACCCGTAGCCTATGGCATGCAATTGATGGATCTATTCCGGGCATATCGATATACGACCAAGCAAAAACATCTTTATTCATTGAAAGAAAATTTACAAAATGAGCGAACTTATCTTCTTCCATTTCTGAACCTACATAGACATACCTTGGGTCCTCATCTGACCCAATGTTAACTCGCACGCCTGGATCGGTGCTTCCGAGACTCAGCTTGGGGGAGCTCGCTTGCTCCTTCTGTAATTGCTATTTAGCAGGTTCAGCTTTTTCCTTGGATGGGCTCTTTGACTTGTTGCCCTCCTGAGCCTCTGTTGGGACTAGGCTCTTTCCTTTGACATCACCATCCTTAACTCCAGAGGTGGATGGCTTTGATGATGGGACAGCTTCAATAACACCGTGGCATTCTTGTGCGGTGTTCTGATTACCGCGGAGTTCCATTATCCCATAAGGGCCGGGATAGCGGAATACCTGATGGTAAGTTGACGGCACTCCTCTCATAGCATGGATCCATTTTCGACCCAGAATCGCATTGTACTTGCTTGCGATATTTAGGACGCTGAACTTGCTGGTTACAACGACCTTATCTTCCCTTCTGCCTACAGTGACGGGCAGAAGGATCTCCCCCTTAGGGTCTTCCCTTGAACTGATCGGTGTGAAGTCTGGGATGAGCACTGAGTCGGGCAGCCTCATGTCCTTGAAAGTTCGGTACATGAGGATGTTGCATGATGCTCCAGGGTCAATGAATACCCGCTTGATAGTATAATCTGCTATTCTGAGTTCAACGACCAGGGCGTCGTTGTGTGGAGTAACGACCTTGTTGAGATCGTCTTCGGTGAAGGTGATGTCAGTTTCTTGCCGGGCAGGGATGTTGAAGCGAGCTGCTCGGCCACTGATAGAGTAGACATGGTGGAGATGTTCCACTCGTCTCTTTTTGTCCCTAGAGACAGGGGTGTGAAGAGATTCGTCAATCATGTAGACCACATGACTGTCCGAGTCGCTGTCGCTGTCAACCTTGTTTGCGACCTTCTTGTTTATATGATCGCGTAGGTCGCCTGTTGGACCTAAGCGCTGGGAGAGGCTACGCCCTCTGCTGCGTGCTGGGCTTGCGGAAGCCGTTCTGGCCTTGCTTTGACCCCGCTTTGGTGAACGAGGAGGGGTTCTGGATTCCTTCCTCATTCGCTTGCCTGTGGACTCCTCATTCCTTCCGAGGATCCAATTATTGAGCATTTTCTCATCGGCCCAGGTTTGAAGTGTGCGCTTCAATACGCGACAGTCATCAGTCTGATGACACCGTACTTTATGGACTTTGCAGTACGGGCGACCAGATGTATCCTCCAGCTGTGTGAAGGCAGGAATTTTGCACCAATGGTTGTGCTTGATCCTTTCAAAGATATAACCGGCTGGTCGCGTAAACCGGTGATACTCTCGCTGCTCGGTAGGCAGCGTTTTAGCTTTGAACCTCTTTCCATCTGATCGAGGTCGTTTGCTTGAGCCAGCCTCAATGTTGCTGACTACATGGTTCTTCTCCCTCCCAGTGAGGGCCTCTTCTAGCTTTATATAACAATCTACCTTTAAGTAGAGCTCGTCAAGTGATGAAGGTCTCTTCATTGCCAGAGACTTGTGCAGGTCGGACCCTTGGATCAGTCCGTGAGAGAAAGCAATAGTTGCAAAGGTTTCGTGCTCCTTTGCGAAGTCCTGAATGGAATGTAACTCAGACTTGAAACGTGCAAAGAAAACACTAAGTGACTCACCATCCTTCTGCTTGACTTTGAAGATGGAGTCAATGGTAACAGGGCGCTTCTTATTGTGGATGTAGAAGATGACGAATTGTTTTTCAAGCTCTGCAAACGAGCTGATGGATCCTGGCTTCAGTCGATGAAACCAGTCGAGAGCTGGTCCGGTGAGGCTGGACTGAAACAGCAAACACAAAAGATGATCCTCCTTGATCAGAGGAAGGGACTTTCGGAATCCCTTGACATGGTCGGTTGGATCTCCGACTCCTGCATATTGGTCGAACTTGGGGGCGTTCAGCTTGTTCGGCAGATCGTGTTCCAGGATCTCGTTGGAGAAAGGAGATTCCTGGAATTGTTGAAGGGACTGCACAGCAAGTTGCTCTGCAGTGTGGCTCTTGGATCGGTGAAGGAGAGCCTGAGATGCTTTGAACTCCGCCAGCTGCTGGCTGAGTTGCTCGAACTTTTGGTTGGAATCATCAGCAGGGATGACTCCAAGTCCGCTATTTTCCCCTTGCTGGGGGTTAGTTTGTGCGGCTTTTAGGCGCTCATTTTCTTCCTGCAGACGTGTGATCTGTGCCTGCAGATCTTGGATAGTGACTTCCTGAGTGGTCATTGGAATGAGTGATTCTGATTTTTAGGGTGGGAGGGTTTTGGGTTTTCGATTATATCGAATTCCTTGCAGTCGGCGCCAAATGTATTAACCTATTTCTAGATTAATGCATCAACAGGGTCAGGTCGTTATGGAGACTTGACCAAATGGGGATATTGGAGATTGGGGTGGCTGCACCTCGTTGAGATCGAGATTGCCTACGTACTCTAGCTCGGGGGAATTGAACTTAGAGATCAAGCCATCGTAGTTCTGTTTATATAGAAGATTGAAGGGCGTGGATCGTGGATCTTGCAGATTCTCCGCCATCATAATGAGGATTAAATGTGTAACGCGCGAGGATCATCCCTGTGAATTAATTATGTAACTGATGAGAATATTCTGTGCATTGAAGAGGAGCACGTGTGAATAGCAGGTCGCTGGTCGTTGTGTAGTCTGGTCGCTTTAGTCAAGCTGTGAATGGGTAGAGATTGTGGCAACCTGACAGATGGATGACTGTGCCACGTGGCTGCTTTTGATTGGTCGGAGTATGTAGTACCCCTACACATACCCTTGTTCACCATAACTAGTAAAATAAGGAAACATGTTTAATGCTAGCAGTTTATCATATGATACTAGCATCAATATTCCAAAAAAAAAATAAAAAAAAAAATCTGCCTGCAAGCAGTTTATCACATAATACCATAACTAGCAAAACAAAACTCCTTCTCATAACAAAAAACTGCTTCTAAGCAATTCAATACAGAAACCATCAAGAATATCATGGTTTCCATGGTAGGACTGAAGCGGAAGATTTGCTGCCCTGCTGACTAGAGGATTGACCTTCTTTCGATGGGATTCCAAATAATTTAGCTAGTCTTGAAGGTTCCATGTTTGTACCTCTGAAAGGGAACACTGATGGAGCCTTAAAAAACTTGTTTTGTTGAACTGCAGCTTTTGAGAGAGGTGGCTTACTTGCTGGTGGAACTTCAGTTTGTCGAGGTTTTTTGAAGGGCACATTCACAACTGGTAGAACTTGATCTTCTGTTTGGCTGGGTCTCTTTCTTCCAATATTGACAGTACTTGATCTTTTGCTTGGCTGGCTTCCAGTTGTTTGACTTGTACCTGTTTGGCTCCCAGGTACTTGGCTTGTAATTGATTGGCTCCCAGTTGTTTGACTTGTACCTGCTTGGCTCCCAGGTGTTTGGCTTGTAACTGATTGGCTACCATTTCTTTGGCTGGTAGCTGCTTGAGTTGTAGTTGTTTGGGTTGTAGTTGTTTGGGTTCTAGCTGCTCTCGAACTTGATCTTCTTGTACATCAACATCACCTTCATCATCAGTTTGAAAATAAGGTTCTTCAAACTCAACCCCATTTTCTACTCTATTAAAATCATACACCCTTTTCCCTCCATTTTTAGCATTCACTACTATTGTGTTGTCATCAATGAATGTATAAGCAACATCAACATCTGAGTAAGAATAACATATGTTCAAACAAACATATAAATCCTATACAAAATTAAGCATCAACATCCAGTTTTTTTAAAATATTAAAAAATTGAAATTTACAATTAACATTCAGTAAAATTGGAGCATTTGAACACTCTTAAATGATGAATCTAACAAGTATTCATCACTAACAACAGATTCACTATTAGATTCGAAGAATATGCATCATGATTTAAACATGCAACATGGGTATAACAAGGGTAAGTGTGTTACCTGAATCAATGTGAAATTGAGTGTTGGTGCGCGTAAGCTTAATTATCAAGTAAGAAAATACTTTAAACTTCAATGATTAGTAACAATTGTTGAAATCCTCAAATTTAATTGTACAAAACCCTAGAATTCTATGGTTTTATTGGCGGGAAGAACAGAGCATTGGAGGGAGAGAGATACTAGCTAAGTGAAGAAGAAGATGAATGGGGTGTATTCTAAGTTTTATTTCAGTAAGGGTAAAATGGTCTATTCCTACCAATCATCGATGGCACAGATTACATCTTGATATTTAAGGTAGATCTACGGTTTAGATTTAAAAATGGCAGTTTCGGAATTTTAAAAAATGAGGGTATTATTGTAAGTTCCTAATTTATGAATTGGTCAAATACTGTTGTTGACTGTGGTCTTTAACTTAGTCAAACAGTTAAAAAGGTGGATGGACCAATTCTTTGTAAACATAGGTGGTATTGACAAATCGGCTGGTACAATCAGGGTGTATAATGGTCCTTAATAATATTAGTCATTACACTGTTTCTCTTTCTTCTCTCTCTTCTGGGGTTTTTAATTAAGGTGTTTAAACTTTAAACGTTAATATACCAAGGAGAAGCAAGGGAATTAATCAGAGAAGAAGAAGAAGAAGATTGTAGAAATTTGTTTCCCATGCACCAAGTAGCTCATCTAATTACAAAATCATTTCTATAAATTCTACGGTATTTATTCCAACTGACCTTGCTTCATATAATCTTCTACTTTGCAATATTTATGTCTATTTTCTCCCCAATTTACAATTTATGAGTTGCTTGATGACAGCATATTGTTAAATTTACTGTCAATGACATGTAGAGATGCTTTATGTTGTCAGTAGATTCAGTAGAAGGAGGCTCGTTAGGAGAATTTCAATCAAACTGAAAAACACATCATTGTTTAATATGTTACATTGTTACATATTAGGTCTCATAAAAACGTCGACGTATTACCAAACCTAGGCAATAGATCACACTTATTTACACTAGCAACCTTCATTCAACATCTTCTCAAAATAAGAAAACTTCCCATAAGCATATAGATATAGGGGCATAGGGCAACTATAACTGCAGCGTCTCGGTTGACCTTGCCTGAAATATTAGCTGTTCTTTTTTTCCGTACTTGCCATTCGATGTGAAGGGCTTTCAAACAGATTACTTGCAAACATACTTGAGGTAATGAGAAGAGAAAGAACTACAATGCAGATGGCGATTTGGATGATGCTGGAAGGATCAGTTGAAGTGACAATGGCCCATTTATCTTCCTTACAAGTCGTATTTGGTGTAAACCATGCCCGCTCCATATCCAATAGTTTGTTTCCCTCTGTTACCTCTAGTACGGCCTTTGACATATCAGATACAAGAGGTGAACCTTTTGGGAAAACCTGTCAAGGAGGAAGGGATAAAGAAACTTAAGTAATAATTCTATGATTGATGGGAGGGAGGGAAATTTTAAATGAAAAGATCTGGTCAGTTTGTCAAGACATCATACTCTAAAATCTTTCCAATAGATAAATATGTAGGTATACATTCTCACTAACAATAAGTCAATAATAAGGAAGGAAGCAAAATATTACCCTGTTTTGCTCTATATAGAAGACTATGTAGCATGGACCAGTATACAGAATGCACTATTTTTCCCACAATGGCATCTTCCATACATCCAAGTTATGGACTGCCTTAGTTTAAGAAATTATATTATCAGGTCAAAATTTTCAGGTAACATTACCATGTTTGAAATGCTATATGTTAAAGTATTTAAGAATTTAAGAGAAGAATCATTTTTTAATTTTACCCCCCAAAATTTGTCTAGAGTAGACTAAGATGCTGACAAAGTTAGTATACATGCACTTAGGATAAGAGTTCCTTACAAATCCAAATCCGTCGGTCTTGTGTGTAGGTCCAACTTTGACATACTTGAAACAATATTTTGCCAGGAAGATATCAACGTATGGCATTTCTTCGAATACTGCTGCAACACCACCATTTTGGCTTCCTTTAGACAAGAGTTCATGGCATTCTTCAGGTGAATTGTAAGGCTTTAACTTGGACTCATCAAAGCTAACGCGCTTAAGCAAATCGATAACAAAAGTGCCTTTGCGGTAACCTACGAAGTCTCCATTTTTAATGAGGTCATTGGGGTCTGTAATCGTCGGTTCATTTTGTTCCAGAGTCAGTAATGATGTTAATGTGACCACATAATTCAACGTCAATCCGATGACTAAGAAAAACCATATGATTACCATGAGCTTAGACAGAATACTAGAAGTCATCTTTCCTGCAATAGTTGATGAAGAAAAATAAATATTAGTTTGCTACAGGCGTTTCTTGATAATAGGAATACGGAAAGGTTTAGTATACAGAACTGTATGCGAGAGGAATTTTTTCAGAAGTGAGGTCAAGGATTTTTTTGATAGGATCATAAGACAAGGCACCCCTATATTCGTTGACGAGTCCTTGTTCCAGAAACCATACCAGAAATGTTGTGACGATAAAGGTTCCCATGCTTAACCCAAATTCTTTACTTAAAGGGTGGAGGAATATCCATGCGTTGCTATTCTCTTCATGCTGTTTGCGGGGAACTATCATCCATACTCCGCCATCTGTATAAGGGAATGCAAAATCAACGTATAATGATCTGTTGGCTGTTATTGTTATATCTCCCACCACAGCATCATATTTCTGAGATTCCCACCTCGCAAAGATTAACGAAAATGAGAAAAAATTGTAGAACTGTATGCAATAGCATTGTAGGAACTATAAAGAAACTAACCTGGAGGTAGACTTGGTATACCAGATCATTGTAACTGCCGGCACTCTTACCATCATCCCTTTGGAATGGCACAAACTCATAAGGGATTGTATATGGCAATGATGAGATGGCAGATTGGAATACGTCTATACAATAACCACTGACATTCACCAACTCGCTAAAACCATCTTGCACTGGAACACCAATTCTTAGTTTCTTTCCATTCATTGGGATTACCCAACCCTTTGGCTTTGTTGTTGATTCTCCTGGCCAAACAATACTACGGAATTGATCTGCTGAAGTTGAGTATGCTCTTTCACTGCTCAAATTCAAATCCCTTGAAATTCCATGTTTTGGCGTCCAAAACCCGATTTCTCTCCCTCCTTTTCCTATAACATTTAGTATTTGGAATGCAGATGGTTCTAACTGCCTATTGACGAGATTGAACTTTCCACTCAATCCTTCAAATCTGATCTTTAAAATCTCTTCAAGAAGCTTGGGTCCTGTTTGGGAGACGTTCATGCCAAGGAGATCAATAGCATTTAGATCCATTTCCAGTTTATTGAAGCTGGATTTCAAATACCCCACTCTCTCAGCTGCCATTGCTAGTGCCCAGATAGTGTCATATGCCCATATCCCAAAATCAATCATTTCAGCATTTTCAGTGTTTGTATTCTCCTCAATAAACTTTCTTTTCCATCTTGTTATGAAATTGTCAAGCTTTTGTGATTTAGGGATGTAAGGTTCTACACCAATGACGCCTTGCATGGAATTGATGACAGTTGATTCCAGAGACTCTAAGACGTTCATTAGCCCGTTCGTGATGATCCAGACATACCCTTCACTCATCATTCCAATTTGTTTGGTTTTAAGAAAGAAACTACTTCCAAACGATGCTGACATATGTACTATGAAGACACTAGTTTGCATCATCTCTAACTTCTGCAACTCTTCGAAGATTTGATCATCAGTAGCAAAAGTAGAAATGACGCTTCTATAAGAGATATGGACATTTATCTCTTGAAAGGCATCGATCAAATGTGGTACCAACCGATTTCCATAATCAGTGTCTTCATGGATAAGGATAACTTTTCTCCAGCTAAAGGCTTGAGCAACGGACGCAATAGCTTTTACTTGAGTGTGATCATCTGGAGTCGTTTGAATAAAATAAGGAATCCGTGAGTAAATTGAAGGAGTAGTTGCAGAGAATGAAACTATTGGTATTCGAGCTTTTTCCCCAAGATCCACGATGAATTCAGTCTGTGAAGACTTTTGAGGCCCTATTATCACTTCCACCTGAGTAGTTCCTAATAGATCCATAACTGCAGCACAGAAAGAAATTGGGTCAATGTATTTTTCCCGGTACAAAGATCATAAACCAATCTTTTGATCACTTCAAAGTTACTATCTCATAATCCATATGCGTGTATACTCTTTGAAAAATCAAATATGTAGTAATGTACAATTAAATTCATTAGGATATATTATTTGTCTAAATTGTCTTTGGAATTCTTTTCAAGTTTGGTGTTGGCTATTGCCTATAGGTCTGAATATATAAACCCCTCTCTCTCTCTCTCTCTCTCTCACCTCAAAATGATAAAACAATTACGACTTTACGATTGAGTTTTTAAATCCTTAGAATGTTTATCATGATTGGTTGGTCTAACTACCTTTGGAGTAAACCATTTCAACAAATTTATGGACGTTGTGACTTGAAATAAGATTTTATTTTTTTTTTCTTTATGTATACATTAAGTTTTGATTCAATCACAAAACAGGTGATTGAATTCCAAGAAGAAAAAAATACTCTGTAGATTATGGTCAAATACTCTGTTCTTTCCTAAATCATATTAGCTCATGTCTGCATAGACTTTCTTTTCGATTTTGCCCTCCTGTCTTGTATGATGATGCTAATCGCCAGTAAAAAGTTCTGTTTCAGATTTGAGACTCGGGTTGATGAAGGTGAAGGAACTCAGAAAGATGAAGGGGAGATAATACCAGCCTGGAATAATGTCCAGATTTCGAAGTCAATTTCGAAGACACAAGCTAAGTCACTAAACTATTTATCTCCTCTACGAACACTTGTGAGCACAAATGAGTGAGTTCAGAGAAAACCAAAGCTAGCATGAACTCGTACAAAATTTCAATAGAAAAGGAGAAAGGAGTACATACCTGCAAATACAGCACCAACTATATCCGATTTGGAATCCCTGCTGTGAAGAACCAGCCTTGTTTTATAGTCACCATGGATAGCATAGAAGTCTGATATTGCCATGTACATGCAACTGTTGCTTACCTTCCCAACCCATGTTTCCAGATCAAGAATAACACCAACATTAATATGTATTATAGCATCATTATCTTGAGCTATTGTGTCATGTAAATGTGCTACTACTACCATGAACTGAAAGAGGAGAATATGTACATACCGATGATTGTTCATTTTTAAGAGGATCAAACTTATTGTGTGGTTTTCAAAAATCTAGCTGAACCTAAACACAGTCAGTTTTATATATACTGCTAGGATTCCTAGCGTGAAGACATTTATCTGTATATATGCTAACAAATATACAAGTCAACCCATCACAAATATCACAAACCTACCCCGAAAAATAATATTAAAACTCATAATCATATTATAAAGTTTTTTATTTCTATACTAATATACTATGACCTATGTTGGTTCTTCATTTTTCTTTTCTTTTCTTTATCAATAGAATTTAGGCATCCAAGAACTTGCTTCAGGGAATCAACATCTCTTGGTCTCAAATTAGAAAAGTAAACAGAATTAATAGTTATTATTAAGATTTTCTAAACTAGAAAATTAAGATTGCTGTATACTGAAAAGTATCCTCGGAGACTAGTCAGAGTGATATATGGTTAAGAATTTGTTCACAGATGTAAATATCCAGGCAGCACACAAGAATATTAAGTGTAGAATCATCTTTTATTTGGTTTTAAGAGTTTATCATACTTGTTAATGCTACAACTTGAATGTATGTATGTTTAAACAATTAACATGCTTCAGGGTACACCAAAGCTTGAATATTTTCTGTGTATTTTATGGTTTGTCAACTGGCTTTCGAAGCTTCTATGCAACTATTCAGCGAATCTGTGAACTTGCAGGGAAATTAAGTTATGAGATCAAACTAATCAAGTTGATCACTCCCGATCTCAATCCTGTTGGCTGTTATGCACAGTTTTGCTGAAGATAAAGAGTTTTTTGTATAGCATTTTTTCCATAACCATGGTTATACAGAGCTTAATGCCAGGAACTTCAAATTTTCAACGGAAGAAAGTTCCCAACACACACGTTGATTTGAATCAGTATTTTATAGTACGTGAGGACAGATGAAGACGATGTGCTACAAATGCTGTAAAGGTAAACACACACTCTTTCCATTTTCAATTCAGTAAATGACATAGAATGCTATTTTAAAAGAGTAGTGTAGCTTTAGAATGAGTTGCTTTCTAGAACAGATTAAGTTACTAGTAGAAACAATGGTTGTATTTTGACTAAGTTGCATTGGTAGATTGCCCAGAAATCAGAAGAGAGGATTATCAATTATAACGTTGATGTTAAATTTGAATGATAAAAATGAAAAGAATTACTCATTCACATTGACCAAGTCTTTTATTGTTAAATTGTGATGCAATATTCTAGTTATATATAGAATAGATAATATAGGAGGAAACAATATTGAAATTTGAAACAGCACAACTTCAGTTTACAGTTTTACACCAAGGTTCAGCTTGGTACAAGGGAGTTGTTCTGGTCATATGACACTAATTTAAGTTTCGATCGCCAGGAGGATCTTGGGAGCACGGAGATCGTGGTATTGAAATAATAGTGAAATTCTAAACTTAAGACACTAACATCAGAGAATGAAAATTTCCTACAAAATTTATGGTAAATTAAATTTCAAAAAATAACTGAAAGGTCGTAGAAGCAAATGTTGGGGAAAGAGGGTAGGATTTCATCAAGGATTTCCATGCAGTTGGCGAATTTATATAGAGAGGCATAGGAAATTTGTTGTGAGGAGAACTGGAGAAGTCTCAAGGGAAGTTCTTGAGACCTTATGACAAATACGCATATTCTCACCAAGATTTCCACAAAATGTGTGAGTTTACTTATAAATATTCCCCTGGAAGAATTTACAACCTGCTCCTAATCATTAAGTTAGGATGCATGCTTCATTCACCAACATATTAACAATAGGATAGCTTGAATAAAATTTTCACCTGGCTTCATGGTATAGGAACCATGAAATTTTAATTTAGGATTTTTTTCAGATTGTATGCCAAGACCAGAATTATAATAATAGGGAGAGAACATTTAAAGAAAGAAAGAAAAAATGGTATAAAAATGTCATTAACATAAGACATGGTATATAGGTAATGTTTACCAGAAGTGTTTCTAACATACATTTTCTCAATGTATGTAATGTGATAGAATCATAGCATTTATTTGAAGATCATATATACTCATCAATAAATCATTCTGAAATGGTCACTTGTAACAAAGGTGGAGGCGAAGATGGAAGAGTTTCAGGCGAAGGTGGAATTTCACTTGTTTCGCCTTCTGTAGCTGCAGTAGCTGTTCCATCCTCTGTACCACTGTTACTTGATTGTTTAACAACATTCAGACTATCAGGTTGTGAATTATCTTCTGTTCCACTAGCTTTTGTAGGCTTTTGATCAATTTGAAAGATGTATCTGAGTCCTCTCCAAAACCAATTTTCTGATTTCCTCTTGACATGAGCTAACCAAAACATCATATATAAACAAAACATGAATATTAAGAAGATCACGAAGAGACCCCATATTATGTCAAGTGTGATAGTATTTGGTGAGCTATTAGTTGGATCTGGGCAAGTGCATTCACTCCCCAACCAAGTGTTCTCGATCTTCACCATCTTCTCCCCTTGTAGTTCCAATACCGATAATATTGCCCGGGAAATATCAGGAACCAGAGAGGATCCTCTTGGGAAAGCCTGTCAAAACTAAAACGGTAAGAACTAAGAAGAATTCGCAAAAGATAAATAATTAACGAAACTGTGATGTGATACTAACATATCCAAATCCTTCCATTCGGATGGGATCCCCAACTCTTGTATATTTCCCACAGTACTTATTCATGAAAAGCTTAATATATGGGATCTCGTCAAAAATTGCAGCAACGCCACCGTTTTGGCTTCCTTTATCTAAGGCCTCATCATACTCTTCTACAGAGTTATAGGCCTTAAGCTTGGACTCCTTAAATTTCAAGTCCTTTATAAGAATCGTTTTCACGGAAGAACCTTTCTGGTAACCCACAAAGTCACCTCTCTTTACCAGATCTTTTGCATCCCTGGTGGTGAAGTGGTGATTATCAAGTAACCCTTTTCCTAACGCTTGCATGAAAAGCCCGAACAAAATGAAACTTGCTATTACAAACGTAAGCACAACGAGCTTTGACACCTTCTTCACACTCTGATCAACTGCGCGCAATCATAGTTTACTAATTAGAGCAAACCAACAAATTAAGATCACAAAAAATATATTAACTCCTTGGATAAATATATTACTACTTATGGTGATACAAGTAATTTTGCAAGAGGTAAGTCTTAAACTTGTTTCGCAATATTAATCACAAAGTTATAATGAACCAACAGTCTCCGACGGGAGGGAGGCGCAGCTATTGAGCCAAAAGCTCATACCCTTCTACATTAAAAAAAAAAAAAAACTTAAAAAAACATTGGTAAAGTGTTTGAGCTCTAGTTAAAGCCAAGTTTTGGTCATTTTGCATGTGACTATGTATCCTATTCCTGAAGACAACATCAAAAAATTAAGTAAAAGTGATTAATAAAGAGAGTGGTAAAACATTTACAGAACTTTGGTCAAGTGGTGCGGCCAACACTATCTCTGCAGCTTTCGGAAGGAACATCTTAGGAAAGGGATCACCAGGAATCTTAACATGTTCAAAGGACCATATCACAAATATAGTGATGGCCAACATTGCAAAATAGGAAAGCCAGACACTGGTAGAAAAGGGCTCAAAGATGCTCAACAACTTGTTTCTCTTGTCATATTTGATCGGGATAACCATTTCAACCCCTCCAGTAGTATGAGGGTGAGAAAATTCTACATACAATGATCGATTAGATGTTATTGTTATATCTCCAACCGCTACATCATATTTCTGCACATTCCACGTCATAAATTAGACTTAATCGTACAAAGATAAAAATGTGGGAATATACGGATCTAGAAAAAGGCGGTACATCAATAAATTTGTTTAATGGTTTTCATTCATGAATGGAAGGAAAAAACCATAAGACTTCATTTACAAAATTTGAAATCTGACTTACCTGGAGAAAAACTTCGTAAACAAGATCGTCATAGCTGCTGCTTCCTTTCTCTCCATTGCCCTTCTGGAAAGGAACAAAGTCATAGGGGATGGCCTTTGGTAAAGCTTCCATTACTGTATTGAAGCCATCAATGCAATAACCAGTGACATATGTTCCATTGCTACTATGGTTCACTTCCACTTTTACAAATTCAGTAAATGTCTGCTTCACTGGATATCCAATCTTTAGTTTCTTCCCACTTGGTACAGTTGTTGTTTCGCCTGGCCAGATGATAAGTTTAAGATGTTTTGCTGTTTTCACATATGGTAGTTGTGAAATTCCAACCGTTGGGATCCAGAATCCAACTTTTCTTTCTTTTTGCTCGACATTTATTATTTGAAATACTGGAGGTTGCAGTTGCCCATTTACGAGGCGTATTTCTCCACTTAGACCTTTGAAGTTGGATTTTGAAATTTCCTCTAACAGTTGTGGACCCATTTTGAAAATGCCAAGTGGGAAATCGTTGTTATTTTGGTTTCTGAAACCTGTGTTTTGTAGCAACTCTTTCCACAGCCATCGCAAGCGCCCATATGGTGTCATAGGCATGTAAACAAAAAATATTCAAGTTATCCAATGTTTCACTTTCTTGCTCATATTTCTTCATTTGAACTTTAAACTTGCGAAGCCTTTCAGACAGTGGAATATAGGGCTTTATGCCTAAGACACCAAGCATTGAATCTTGTACAGAATCCTCTATAGAACCCAAAATATTCGTGAATCCTTCTGTTATGATCCATGCGTTTCCTTCTGTCATCAGTCCGGCCTCCTTTACCAGCGGAAAAAAGCGAGGTCCAAGTGGAGATAACATGTGGACTATGAACACCCTGGTTGGCATGGTGGATAAGTTGTCAAGTTCTTTTAGAATATGAGCATCCGTTGCATTGGGATGAATAGAACTTCGATAAGGAACACGGACATCCATGGTCTGGAATGTATCAATCAGATAAGGTATGATTCCATTTCCATAGTCTGTTTCTTCATATAAGAGAACAACTTCCTTCCAAGCAAAGGCTCTTATAAGGGAAGCAATTGCTTCCAACTGATAAGTGTCGTTCTGAGCCATCCTAATAAAATAAGGCACAGGACTCTTGGAAAGTGAAGGACTCGTCGCAGAGAAAGAAACAACTGGCACATGTGACTTGTTTCCTAATCCTGCTATAATTTCGGCCTGTGCTGATGTCTGAGGACCAACAATCATTTGTATCTTCACATCTTCAAGCATGTCTACAGCTGAGTCAAGGAACAAGCATACATCTATAAATTTCAAAACAACTTTCTCTGATACCATACTAAGTTCATAACAACCTACTCATAACCACTCCACCTCCTTGCTAAGAAGAGTGGCGATACATGACGATCATGCAAAATATTGTGTCTGGGAAATTGATGAACTGAATGTCTGGAGTGTATTATGTTAAAAAAATTACATTTCTTTCATGAGAGCATTATAACTACATTGTAAGATATTTCATTTTGTTCAAATAGGCCGGGGAATATACTTTTTAGTTAATTTCAATTTATTTCTCCCCATTTGTCGGTCAGGTTTTGGTTTTGGCTGAAATATTTTGTACCATGAACTGACTTGAACACATGAAGATTTGCATATTGGAACTCTTCTTCATTTTTTTTCTTTTGTTTTGATAAACAGATAAAGTACACTGACCTTAATAACACTGTATGTATGACACGGAAAAACATGCAGTACAGGAATTATCATCCTAGTTGATTGCTGAAAATAGTGAAAGATTAATTAAAATGCCTTTCGTGCAATTCTAACCTTTTAAAACAGCACTGGCAACATCTTTTGAATCCTCAGTATGTAGAACCAGCCTTGTTCTGTAGTGAACATTAACCGCATAAAAGTCTTGTGCTGCGATGGAGATGCAGTTGTTGCTCATCTTCCCATTCCATGAGTCCAAATCAAGAATAACTCCAACATGGAATTGTGTTGGCTCAGTAATATCAGCGCCCCCATGAGCTCCCGTCTGTGTGCAGGAAAAGCTTAGAAAACAAAAAACACCTATGAACATAAATATTTGGAATCTAGACCGACTTTTTGTCATCTAGAGCTTGCTTAACAGGAAACAATGGAGAAATCCGAAGTTGAATATAAAACGAGTTGATATTAAAGCTTCGTATGTGATGCTTCTCTACAGTGTTGTGCTTCTACCTAGTAGTTTACTTTGACAAATTCTGTAACATTCTTGGAATTTTCAGTTAATGATAAAAAAAAACAGCAATTTGAGACTACTTCTGATGCTCATTGTTTTATATTCTTGCGAGGAGTAATGAAAATTAAAATCTGAAATATATATTAAAACATTGTCAACCATAATTCCAGTACTATGGTGTTTTGTCGATATCAGTGTATCACATTAGATGAAGTTTGGACGACTAAAGAACATACAAAGTTTAAAGATCAATGAAGACTGTTAGGGGTTTTAATGTCTCCTAGCACTTAGATGGTCAGCTATATGTTACAGTTTATCGTGCTAAAATCTTATAAACTATGGTATATACTTTTTTAAATGTGTGTGTGTAAAAATGAATTTTAATAGATAAACTAACCATAATGTCCTCAACAAGAAACAGTCAAGAGAGAGATTCTGCTATAAAAAAAAAAAAAATTGATAGTAATTGAGGTCATGGCATTCCAATATTAATCAAATATATACATTTCTCGGCACATTCTTCACTTCTAAATAATTAGTATGTCATTCCATAATGTATGTTGTCATGTGGATCCAATGTTATTGATATCTTAATCAGTCGTTTGTCTTCCTTCTTCTTCTCCTGCATTTTTGAAATGGACAAGAAACAAACATAAAAGAAACCCCTGTCGTTAGTTTGGTCCTTCTTCGTGAACTTATTCCTTCACAGCAGAAATACTTCAGGTTTATGTACTAATATATGATCAGGAGGACTCAGGGTCATGTTTAGATTGGTCAGCAAAGGGTTTTTTTTTTGTTTTGTCTGTTTTTAATGTTTAGTGCTATATAGTCTCTCGGTCTCGGGACTCATTAGTTTCAGTTTGATTGTAGGCTAACACATCAGCTGGTCACATAGATAGCTTGGTTAGCTCCTCTGATTACACTGTAAACTTACCACCCTTCACACTAGCTTGAAGACAACTTCAATCCGAAGGGAGTTAGTAAGACACTAAGACTCAGACGAATATACAGGACGTGACCTGTAAAACCAATGACTTCTTAAGAAACTGCATACATCATCCATATACATTGCTGCTGGGCACATATAAAAACATCTGCAGTTAGTATTTCTAGGCTTTCAATGAAAGTGGAATATAGTATAAAATATAAACCACTTACGTGACTTACTAGGCCTCGGCGATAATAGAGTGCTGTCATCAGATAATAGAGCGGTAATACTCCTCAACTCCCAGAAGAAATTGATAAAATGCCATACGAAGCTGCAAATTTGGGTAATGGTTTTATTCCAGGTTACTGCAACAGTGAATTGGGCAGATTTAAGCTTTTCAAGTTGGCTTCCCTTCAATGTATTTTTCAATTATTACTAGAAGTTAACTTTGCTCGAAGCAAAGATTAACTGAAAGGCATAGAGCTGTTCTTTTGAATGCCAGCTTGATTACTTAGTCTGACGCCCTGAACAAGGTAATGCTCTGATGAGTACCCAAAAAATTGCACACTGTACAAGTCCTACCAGTGAGTGTAAGTGTGTAACTGCATTTCTGTTTTCTGTTCGAGCTGGTGTACATAGAAGTCATTGTTGAAGTTGCTACACAAAATGAGCAAGCTGGAAGGGGACTTGATATTCTTTCCATTAAAGTTATAAACTGCATTACAAGAGGTTACAGGTAAGGATAGGCTAAAAACTACTTGAACTGTTTCTGTTGGAGTCTGACTTGGTGCTTGGCATCTTCTAGCTGCTTCACCACATCTCTCATCATGGGTCTTACACGCGGTTCCCTCTCAGTACATCGAAGAGCTACCATGAGTACTTCAACCACTTCCTCAACAACTGCTGAATCCATAAATTCTTCAACAAGGCTTGGATCCACAATGAAGTCAATGTCTTGAGTATCATTCCACATAGAGCGTACCCATGCCACTATATCCATATGGTCTGGAAATGAAGGATCCACAGCCTTCTTTCGGGTTATCAGCTCAAGCAAAACTACCCCATAGCTGTAGACATCTGATTCCCTAGTCTTCACTGGTGTGAATGCAGCCTCTGTAGCAACTCATTACATATTGAAGTTAATACGTCTTCCAAGTTTAAATGGCAATAAAGTCGTCTTGCATAGAATAGTTCAGTGTAAAATTAACACAATAGGGACTACAATTAAATAAAGACACAAACTAGTAATAACAAAAAAATGCATACCAGGTGCAATAAAGCCAAGGGTTCCCATAACTGTGGAGGAGTGAACTGAAGCAGAGGACTGGTCCATGAGCTTTGCAATGCCAAAGTCAGAAATATGGGGCTCCATATCTGAGTCCAAGAGTATGTTCTGAGGCTTAATATCTCGGTGAACAATAGCAGGATCACAATCATAGTGAAGATAGACCAATCCTTGGGCTGTTCCCATTGCAATCCTATATCGCACATCCCATTCTAGATTTGGAGCCGGTTTGATCTCATGTAAAACATCATGAAGACTTCCATTCTGCATGTAATTGTATAAGATCAATCCGTTGTCCTTTCTTAGCCAAAACTCCTCTAATTTCACCAGATTCCGATGTCTGATCTGCCCCACAGTCTGAATTTCTCTAACCATGCTTGCATTGGCTCGACTCTGATTTGTAAACATTAACCTCTTTACCGCATAGGACTTATCATGACTCAATGATGCCTTGTAAACTGTGCCGTGGGCTCCTCTCCCAATGATGAATTTCTCATTCAGATGTTCAGTAGCTTCCATCACTTTGTTCAGTAGGGAAGATGGACCTTCATGGGCAAAGATCCCAACACCTTTGCCAGGTTTTTTGCATCTCCTAAAAACACAGCTCGACAAAAGTACCACAAGAACACAAATCAACGATGTGCCAAGAACTATTATCGCAATATTTACACCACTAAGGCCTTTGCTATCACTCAATGGACGAGCACAAGGACTGGCTTTGATGTTGGAACCACAGTTTACACGACTTTCTTCCTGACAAGGAACACAGAGACCTGGATTCCCCATGAATGAAGAAGGGGAGAGCTTCAATAACGACACAGGTATTGGACCTTGGAAGAGATTATGAGACACATTCACCTCAATTAATGAGTCGAGTTTACCAACTGTTTCCAAAGTACCTGTCAGATTGTTGCGAGATATATCCAGCCTTTGTAGCATACTCAAACCCCCCAACTCCGGTGGTAGTTGACCTGTTAACTTGTTGCCACTGAGATTCAAAGCATAAGCCAGGCTTTTCACCTGTCCAAGGGATGATGGGATATTACCCCTCAGCAGATTACCTCCAAGTTGTAATTCAAGAAGCCTTTCTAATTCTGGCAAGAAATCAGGAATTTCTCCGCTGAACCGATTTTCAGACAGTTTTAATGTGTTCAACTGTTTTAAGCTCCGTAGGCTGGAAGGAATTGTGCCATTCAAAGAATTGAACCCAATGTTCAATGAGTACAATTTCACCAACTTCGAGATTTGTGAGGGCAATGGACCTTGTAACTGGTTACGAGAAAGATCCAAAGTCTGCAACTCAACTAGATTACTTAGTTCTGCAGGTATTGGCCCTGAGAGCTTATTAGAAGACAAATTTATCGAGCTAAGGTTCAGACAGTTTCCCAAGCTTGATGGAATTGGCCCATCTATGTTGTTATCACTAATTTCCATGAAATGCAGTTTTGAGTTTGATACGAAGTCAGGAAGGAAGCCTGTGAGATTGTTTTGTAGAAGCCTCAATCTTTCCAATGTGGAACAGTTTCCAACATCTGAAGGTATGCTACCTTGAAGTTTGTTTGACCCCAAATTCAGAAGACGCAGTTGTTTTCCATAGCAAAGATTAGGTGGAATTTCACCAGTAAATGTATTACTGGTGAGATCCAACTTCTCCAAACTACTATTAATTCCCAAGGTTTGAGGTATGACTCCAGAGAAACGATTGTTAAACAAAGAAATATTTCTCAAGTGTTTAAGTTCGGTAATTTCAACAGGTAGTTCCCCAGAGAGGCTGTTGTTATAAACTTCTAAAACTTCAAGAGTTTGAATCTTCCAAATTCCTAACGGGATTTCTCCACTCAAAGAATTATCAAACAACTGAAGGGTACTCAACATGCTCAACATCCCCAATTCACTCGGAATCTCCCCTTCAAGGTGGTTATTGTTAAGGAATAAGCTTGTCAAGGATCTACAATTCCCAATCTCAGGCGGAATTCTTCCAGTTAAATGATTTTCAGATATGTAAAGAGTTGAAAGCTTGACAAGTAATCTAAGAGAAGAAGGAATGTGACCAGTTAAGCTATTGTTTATTGCTGCAAAGGTCGTTAAACTACTACATTTCCCTAACCCTGGCGGTATTTCCCCACTAAAACGATTAGAAGACAAAGCTAACTCAGTCAAATTCTTACAGTTCCCCAAACCAAAAGGAATCCTACCTTCAAAACTGTTCCAACTCATACCTACATACACCAAATTTTCAAGACTATTGAAGCTTTTCGGCAAAACTCCACTAAACATGTTATTGTTCAAAGACAATTCTATCAACTCAGAACAATTGCCAATCGAATCAGGTAAAGTTCCTGAAAGACTATTAGAATACAACCACAAAATTTGCATTTTACTCGCATTTCCAACATTGAGTGGTAAGAAACCACTCAAATCATTTTCATTCAAATAAACAGTGGCCAAATTTGGTATCGTAAACAAAGAAGTGGGTATGCTTCCACTAAGACCATTACCCCAAACTGAAAAATAAACCAAGTTTTGCAAATTTGCCAAGTTTTCAGGTAATTTACCAGTGAAAGAATTGGTAGAAAGATCTAAGTACTCAAGTTGAGTACAATTAGTAATCTCAACTGGAATTGAACCAGAAAGATAATTAATCCCAAAATCTACAGTTTTTAAGAACTTTAACTTACCAATTTCAGGTCCTAATTTACCAGAAATCTCATAACCAGAAAGATTCAAAGTAATGACTTTATGATTATTGTCACATTCAATTCCTACCCATTGACAAGAAGTAGAAGTAGAAGTAGATGAGTTCCAGGTTAATTGAACTGAGTTAGGTAAAGTAAGAGATTTAGCTAAAGAAAGTAAAGATTCAACTTCAGGGTTTAAACTCAAAACAGAAAAAGAAGAAGAAACAAGAAGAATGAAGAAGAAGAAGAAGAAGAAAAAAGTTTGCATATTTATGGTTTGGGAAGTTAAGTGAAGTAAAAGAGTGAAGTTAGTTAGAGTAGACTTACCTTTGAAAAGATTTGAACTTGGATGACATAGAGAGTTGAAGAAGAAGAGAGAAGAAAGAGGAAGAGAAATGTGAAAAAGAGGGAATTTAGTATATTTATAGATGGTTTGACTCCCGACCCGACATAAAATAAAGTTGATTTCAAAGGATTTTGTCAAATAGATATGCAAATGTTGGACTGTTTTAACAGGTTGTTTATTTATGTTCACACACACCACACTTTAAATACACTCTACCGAGTAGAATACGTAGATCTTTGGTCAGGTAGGTTATAAACGCACTACCCAATCCAAATTCCAATCCATCTTCAGGTTATTCTGCACTTACTTATTAGTTTGACTCTTATCAGCTTAACCATTGTTTCAAGATAGTGTATTAGTGTAAGCTTTCATTCAGTAAAGTTGTTTGTTGCGTATAAATTATTGTAAAGATTCAAAAACCCCATATTCTAAACACAAAGACTGAAGACTGAATATATTTTTTTAAGATTGAAGAAGAAGATTACTAAACTACTGCTACCTTGGTCCTTGGGAATCAACATATATGATGAGAAGAATATAAGGCTCTGAACATTCTTGAGACTTGAGGAGATAATGTTGTTTATGTTCTATTCAACACAATGTCATTAATGTCCTCTTCAAGTCTTGATGTTTAATCATGAGGTACCAATTATGTTCCATTTTCAATTGTACCAACAAAAACAAGTGTGGAAGAGTGTGAAAGCAGATGGAAGGTGGGTGGGTGGGTGAGTGAGTGTAAACATCAACCTTGTAGCACAGTTACTAATTTTTGGCCTCCTATTCAATTCAATTGCATCACTCTGAATAGAAAAAGTGGTTGTATGCCTGTATCTATGTCTAAATTCGTGTTGATGAATTGTGATTTTATCAATAAT
Organism: Aquilegia eximia; assembly: GCA_023053565.1. NCBI lineage: Eukaryota > Viridiplantae > Streptophyta > Magnoliopsida > Ranunculales > Ranunculaceae > Aquilegia > Aquilegia eximia. The sequence continues at coordinate 12,836,595 of JALIGU010000007.1, forward strand.
ACTTACCTTCCATGTAAATAAGACAGGAGTTAGGACCTAGGAGTTGTGATAATGCACTGAGTCGCTGTCCTGAACCCACACCACTGACTTTGTAGGAATGCAGGTCATTGTGGACCTTTATCTCTATCTTTATTCTTTACTAATCTTTCTCTACAATACAAGACTCTCTCCATAGGAATGTTTATTCTTTTAAGGAAAAGAATGGCTGGTTGCAGTTTAACAAGAAATGATAACTACAAAAACTCGTATAAGTTGCAAACACACCAAAGTTATACCAACCTCAGTGGGACAAAAGTACAAAACCCCTTGTGTATTGTGCTAGGTATGAACCTTGTTTGTGAACTTTCAGCATTCAACTCAGAGTGTAACCATTAGGGGATAGGAGGCATTTATAAGAAGAATGAATTAACCACCACCAAGAACTTCAATAGATTTTTAAACACACCCTACATTGTGGAATGTGGATATGACATAAATTAGATCCTAGATCCTAAATGATATACTACATGATATTCAATGCCAAAATTGAGCATTGGGAAACTGTCTAATATCTAAAACCAGATGAAAAAAAACAGAAGCATTGGAATACCCAGAAACTGTTAAGAAATTTAGGGCAAAGAGTGTTGCCCAGGTTGTTGCTACATTCTTTTCAGTGTTATTTGTAAGGTTCACACATGGCACAACAAAAAATAATTAGTGGGTACAAAGCCTAACTGCCTACGCATAAGACCAACTGACATCAAATTAGAATCAAAGGAATAACCCACAAGAACCTTGTGGCCTCATGTCCCAATTAAGTCCTTAACAACAAAATATCAACATCATCTCTCAATTCACCAATTAAATTTCACAATGACAATAAGTGAAGAGAAGAAGAGGAGACCGGTGATGTGTCCATCCTTGATAAGCAATCACCCTCTTGCTCCCAACACCATTAATTGCAGATAACATTATGATTCATCAAGCAATGCTAATGATTTCACCAAAGTTTTGTCAAAATAGCAGTACAAAATTCAAAGCTGCAGGGAGTGGTGAGACCACTATATACTAGTATGTTTTGATGGTACTTTCAATAAATTTCTCCACAAATTTTCCCCGAAGTGGAGATGTAAAAATAAACCCCCAGGCCCCAGCTTTAAGTTTAGCATTGACCAACTGAAAAGCTAGACTAAGCGCTAAACGCATAAATAAAACAATGAACAAAAAAGTTATTTTCAGACTTATTCAGATTCACAAACTTTATCATGGCTCTTTAATTTGTTCAAATAAGTCGCAATGGCATTGTAAAAAATGACTGACCACAAAGTTAACCTGCAATGAGCATCCATAAGATTAACGTATTCAATCTAGATGAAATAAGTTTTTACTCCATAACATTTCTTTTTGTAACTACTTTTTTCCCCATACAAAACCACAGCAAGAAAGCCAATACCATTTCCAAAATGTGGAAACTATTTTTGTACACAATATTTAATATGTTACTAGCACTGGTTGAACGTAACAGATGAGAAGGGTCGAATCAAAAGTTTTACCAAAGTCAAGCGTGGGGAATAGGTATCTGCCTAGGATGCGATGTTCTCCGCTGGCTACATTTAGATTATTTCAGAAATGTGCAAGAGTCCATTTTCCAGTAGACCAGCAGCTATAAGTCTTCATCCTTCAGTTTGATAATCCTGCATAAAAAAAGCAAGACATTTTTTTCTAACAATCTTTAGCTTAATAGGGCTCTGTCAAAGTTCAAAAAACGTTCTATAAGCATCCTACGAGTTCTGTGTCAACCTCAGTTCAAAGATGTTGATAAAGATGCTGATGATGATGGTTCTGGGTAATAAGGAATATGATCAGATGATAGAGATGTCATGAAATGACATGACATGGTTCCTAAAACATTTATGCTTTCGTAATAAATGAGATTGTAGAAGAAAAACAGAAGTGGTGAATGGAGGACTATGGTTAATGTTCAATTGACATTTGTATAAAGAAGAATACAGAGATGTAAACACCTTGTTCATGTCAGCTGTTAAGTGCAAATATGTCACAAGGAATGGAAGTGGATATGATGGAAGCAGCAAGAAATTAATTAGATGTCAATAAAGACAACTACTTGGTGAATAACAGTAGCAAATAATGATTGATGACAATCCCATATACCATGATATGATATGACATGGTTTTAACAACTCTTCTGCATTGCAAAATGAGATTAAAGAACAAAACTATATAGTGAGATGTCTAACACATCATCCCTAATGTTGATGTCAGACATGGGAAAGATATTTCGTTCACAAAGTCCAACAGCTCTTATAGAGGCATAGAGCCATAACCAATAAGGCATTACTTACTAATATAACATAAAAAATATACGACTAATCTCTCAACCAATACTTGCAGATAACAACAGATGCACGCCAACAATATATAACTAACAGCATGAAACAAGACAAGATGTTACTTCATGAAATCATCATGTGCAATAATCCAGACACATGCGAATGATGATTGATGACTAGATGAATGGAATCATGGATGCATGCGACGACAGCATGATGCATCCTATCATGTGGTAGCAGCAAAGTCTTGTCTTCCTATTTTCATGAGCATAAAAAGCAGGTGGCATCCCTTCAAACTACTAAAACGCTGGCTGTGCGGGAGCTCCATTGGCTTCGTGGCCTCCAGAAGTGTTGAATATGCGCCTTCCAAAAGGATTCTTTGAAAATGTTATGATAGGTCAAGGAACACAAATTCATCACTCTAATAGCTTGGAGATAGACATGATAATTTGATATCAACAAAAAATAATATAGATAAGGTGAAATGCTCAAAAACAGTGAATCAAAGGATATTGTATTCGCATTCCACCACGTCCAGAACTAGGAATCACAGCTCCCTGCAAATTCTGATGCACAATCGAGGCACTGCCCACATCCTGTAGCAATGACCACAGAGATCTCTAGTGAATAAAAGCTATCCTTCAGAACAAGGAAACAATCATTTCCATATTCACAAAGTGTTTTATGAGCCACATACATAACTTAGACATGTACAACAAAAGAGAATATACTACTTACATCAAATTCAATGAAACACACAGTATTTCTTTCCTGTCTCAGGATCTTCATTTGCTTAAACCCAGGCTGTCTGGAAAACCAAACCATACAACTTCAGTAAATTATTCAAAAAGAAAGAGGAAACTTTGAAAGAGAGATTGCAAGGTCTTGGGAATTAACTCAATGAAACTAACAATTAACTGGAATTTTAAGAATAATGGACAAGATAAAACAAAATTCACAAGTAAATTTGAAGGGATTCATACACGCTGAAAAGATTCCTCAATTCTTCCTCAATTACGCTCTCTCCAAGATTGCCAATAAAGAGTGTATTGCAAGGAGGATTATCTTTGCTGTTCTGCAAGAGAAATCACGCGGAACAACAAGTTATTTTTTCGGCTCCTTTCTAATGATAAAAAAAAATTAGATAGAAAATTTAATCAGTCTATATCTCAAAAGAAAATTATGAAATTTCATAAAAATGAAAACGAATCACAAAGATTTGTACTTAAGAATTAAATGCCCTTGACTCTCTATCTGATAGGCAACATAAGCTCAACTCGTGTTTGCCCTTTAAACATCAATGCCATCCAAACTAAACATCAGGGCAGTTATCACAATCCCAAATTTTCAGTGTCAAATGTCTGTTCACACACTGTCACCCAGATACCAGTGCCCAAAAATTAAACATATACATACTTCTCTAGTACTCTAGGGTCCATTGTAGGTCACATGCATAAGTGCATAACATAAGTACATTGTTGAGCAAGTAACTGTTGTGTGTGACTTCTGCACAATATCAAGAAGTTAACTATGCTACACTTTTCCAGCATGAAAGAAACTTTCTAAGCAGTAATCTCTTTATTGGACTTCACACGCCAATATTGGAACGTTGTGAGGAGCCCAACAAGTCATTAACTCAGGTCCATCTCAGGTAATCCAGTTGTATCTTCAGTTTGAATATTCATATGTTCGCTAACTTTTAGTGAAGTTACAAGATTAATACAGGTAGGATAGTTGAATAATCCCACAGTAAAGAGCTGAAGACAACGAAGCTAATATAAGTTTTAGGTTGCAGCACAATTTCAGAGGGAGCTCTTTAACATTGTTAACCTAGCAAAGGAGCTTACAGAATCAATTACAGAAGGCTTTCAAACGAGGTTTATGGACAACTTATCTCCAGCTTACATTAGGGGGTTGTTGAACCACACTCACGCAACATTAATATGGCAGTGTAGAGGGAAGTGGGGAAAGTTTTGAATCCCGAGAAGATAATTTTCCAGATAATGATCCAATAATCATATGTTAGATAACTCAGTTCCTGTTTTCTATTTGATTTCTAACACTACCCATACTACCAGGTTCAAGATCCATAAGTATGACGCATTAGATTGTATTTGGTGGAAGCCCATATGAGATTCATACATGCATGAAGGACCATGCACTTCTCATTTTAGTGTAAATTATTTAATAGACTACATGGTTTATGTTTTAGCTTTGTAACCACTAAAAGTGTCTTGATTGAAAATAAAAGTCCAGTATACATTGAAGATTCCATATAACACACCAAATGTATCAATCAAAGTATATCAGAAAAATAGCAAGAAGTTGCGGGTATAGCTTATGAATGGCTAGTAAGAGTGTTTCATAGACCAAGCTCAATCCGATAAAAGGATAAAATCTTACAAGGAGTGGCCCATTGACAGTCTTAAGACAAACTGATGGATCTCGATTCACAAAGGCACAACCAACAACTATAAAGCTATAATATGGGTACTTATCAAACTTCTATATTTGTTAAATGATCGATATTTTTGTTTCTAACTATTCATTACTTGGGCTTTTAGGTGTTTTGGGTGTTTCTAACTATTATGTTGTGAAAGATTAATCTACATTAATCGACCGACGTTAGGAGGTCCTTTATGAGTCGGGTGGAACTCAAACTCGTGTCTGTCCCCGACTCTATTCGATTTTTTTTTGTCTGTCCGACTATTCCCCTTTATTTGAAAATTTTGAAAAAAAAAAAAATCGTTTCATTTTATCTTTCCCTTTTCTTCTCTTCTCCCTCAACTCAAACATAATCAGATTGCTCTCTTGCTATTGCCCTCTCCCTCTCTTGCTATTGCCCTCTCTCTCTCTGACGAAAAACAAAAACAAAAAGGTATGAATTTTTTCCCCCAATTTACTTCCATTTAGAAAAGGGGTTTTAATTTCTGTTATGGTTGAATTGGGGTTTAATTCAAATAGAATTGGGGATTTTGTTTTCTATTATTAGGGTTTAATTCAATTAGAATTGGGGATTTTGTTTTCTGTTATTGGGGTTTAATTCATGCCACCACGCAATAATCACTCTTAAGAACGTCATGATAAGCACTTTCTAGGTTGCATTTACCTTAATTCCCGTTTCCAACATGGGATTAAAATCATTTGTATCAGTCTATCAAGTATCAAACAATCATCTTGCAATTTCACCAAACCCAATTACAATTAGATATCTTTCCGTTTGAAATATAATTGAACACATGGCTGGCAACACAACATGTCTAGCGCTAAGCCACACGAAGAAAAAAAAGAACAGTGACATTGACGAATTTTATTTGCTACATGCCCATCCTTGATTTTATAAACATTTTACACCATGCATTTATATGTCAATATGAGTAGTTTTTCCAATTTGTGTGTGGAACGGTTTAATGTTGAAAGTCTCCTTCCAGGGAAAGGATTTAAATATGTTTCTCAAATATGGACTGATCTGGGGAGGACTCGCTCAAAAAAAAACAATGTGACTCATCAAAATTAAAGGATTTTGATTCTGATCCATATGTGTGTTGATGATCAACACAAAAGGCCATGGCAGACAAGTATCTTGGCCATTTTTTCATTACACTTTAGGTCTACGACCACAATAATTTTTCTGAGTGGAGTTCTGACAAAAAAATGATTTGCTTTTCAACTTAAGGTACATTAAACTTTGCCTCTCAGCTAAAACTTTTGAAAACTATCCGGTCTAGTTCTAGCCCAAACAAATAAATCCAATAATTAGCGGTTTTTGTTATTAGGGTTTAATTCAATTAGAATTATTGGGGTTTTTGTTTTCTGTTATGGTTGAATTGGGGTTTAATTCACTAGAAATATAAAAGATGAATTATATTGATAATGATTAGGTTTAGGTTTAACTTACAAAGAAGCTTACTCTCTATATATAGAGAGAGAAACCACGTAGACTTTATATCTAAGCTATGTGGGACTAAACTACACACCTAAAGCCTACTATACCCTTACTTCCAACACTCCCCCTCAAGCTAAACATTCAGACTCTGAATTTCAGCTTGAAATACAAAAAAGTTCTCTCACATCCCCCACAAAGTATCATGAGGACGACACCGGACAGGATGTTCAATGGCATGGATGACCAACTGCGAGAAGAACCGTCTGCAGGGATGTCCAGTTGCAGAGACAATAAAGGAGCAGGGATTACCAGCTGCTCAGCCAAGAAAAACGTCGGAGGTTGTGGTGATGATTGCTAGGGTCATGTTTGTTTCGGTGGCTAGGGTTTACTTTCCACAAAACATTTGATATAATTTAAAACCAATAAAGATGAGGTACTCTAAGATGAAAGAAGGCTGATTGTGGAGTAATAAAGCCGTTGAAAGGGCTGGACATGAACAGTAAAACTGTAGACGGATGGCGGCGCAGAAGAGGCCCTTGAGAGGGCTAGAAAGAATGGCGTATGACATCAACAGCGCAGTCAAGGCCCTAAAAAGGGCTGGACAAGTGCGGCGCACTACGGCAGCAACGCATACAAGGCCCTAGAAAGGGCTGAACAAGCCGCGCATGACATCAACGACGCAGACAAAACCCTAGAAGGGGGTTGGACAAAAGTGGCGCACCAACAATAAAAAAAAAGCAAACCTTAACCTTATAAAAAAAAAAATATCGATGAATAGTGATCTGATGAACAGTGATCCGGTGAACAGTATCACGAAAAAGCACATGGCGCAGAAAAAGACAGTGGAAGCAGAAAAAAGAAATCTGACCTTTGACAAATCTCCGGTCACCGGCACGTCGCCGGCGGCCGAAACCAAGACCTACCTTGGCTTTGATACCAACTAGAAATATAAAAGATGAATTATATTGATAATAATTAGGTTTAGGTTTAACTTACAAAGAAGCTTACTCTCTATATATAGAGAGAGAAACCACGTAGACTTTATATCTAAGCTATGTGGGACTAAACTACACACCTAAAGCCTACTATACCCTTACTTCCAACAAATTCAATTAGAATTGTTGGGTTTTTTCCTTCAATCCTTCTTCTTTTTTCTTTCCTTTTTTATTATTAGAGTTCAAAATTCGGAATTTTTTTTTATATCTAATTCTCTCAGTTGATGGTGTTTCTAATTTTTTGAATTTATCTAATTGAATGTGATATTTTAAATTGCAAAACTATTGCATTTTCTATCATTTGGCATAATTGGTGTGATCAATCGGGAAGTCTTGTTTCGTTGACAAGCATTGTTTTACTTTAATGTTTCATAAAGGTTTAGGTGCCAATACTTGTGAAATGAACTTGCTTGGCTCCTTGCCAGGCTTGATCTTTTGGTCTTATATATTCTCGTGTGCTTCTGTTGTTGCAGGGTTTTTGCTTCTTGAATATCCAGGGTTAAAGGAAGAAGAATGAACAGATTGCCAGAAATCAAACTAGTGTGTGGACTCTAATTTGGTTAATTTATTTTAATTTATTTTAATGTGATTTTGATGTGCCTTGGCCATGTACATTAGAATATGGTTACTGTTGGTTTTAATATCCTATACATAATTTGATCTCATGTATGATAAGCGTGCATTTGTTCACTGGTATGTTGGCGAAGGTATGGAAGAAGGAGAATTTTCAAAAGCTCGTGAGGATCGAGCTACTCTTGAAAAAGACTACGAGGAAGTAGGAGCAGAGGGTGTTTTGAGCCATCAAGCATGATGGTCAAACATGGGAACTAAATGGAATGCTGTTTAATGTACCGGGAAGACGTTGTTCCTAAGGGCAGAGCCCAACTTTGAAGCAGCAGTGAAGCAGTGCAGTCTTTGGCGTATAGTGCTACAGTAGGGTAGCAACACAGTAATCGTGTGTCTTGAGAGTTTATTTGTCTTTGTTGTTTGTTTGTTAGTATGAATTCTTGTGACACTGTAATATACTAATATTAAACAGTGTTACACAACCTTATCAGAATTGTTATTGGTTTTAAGGACATCATGTAATATTCTTCATTTTAACAATTAAATGTAATTATCTTCACATGTTCAAATAGAAGGGTGTTTTTTCATATTAAAAAGAAGTATTCTTCTTCTGAATTTGGCTCTGTACCTGATCTTGTGCTATTCAGTAGTTTGTGGAAGGTTTCCACCTTAATTTTCCAACTAAGAATATGCAAAGCCTCTGACATTTGAAGTACCCCAAACCAAAACTTATCTTGTTTGAGTTGGGAAGAATTTATTAGTAGGCTTAATTAGTCACCATTCTAAATTCTAACAGACTATTTTTGTAAGATACTGTATGTGATTCAGTGATTCACCAGTCTAACGGCGGTCCTCACCGTGTTACGGTTCTATATTTATTTTGCATATCACAATCAAATGCTTGTGTGTAATTCAATTACAGAAAATTTGATGTATGATGTACCACCCCAATGTTGATATATCACAGGAATGTGTGTGAGACAGATGAAAAGATAGAGTGAGAAATGATTTTCCCAGTCAGCGATATTTTAACCAAAGTAGTGTCAATCTTTGTATTAGAATGTATCACAGAATAATAGTGCATCGAAACAAGAAATTATCTCAAATTATATCAGAAGAATGGATCTAGTCAATAGATAGGTCATGAGCTATATGACTTGAGAATCGCACATAGATATGAAGTATGAACAGAAGAACCAATTATCTGAAGAAAAAAAATACAATATATTGCAGTCATCACCTGAACAGGTGCATATCCAGTAGGGGCTGGTAAAGGAGCAGGTGTGGGCATTGGCACTGGAGCAACTGGGTAGGCTGCATACGGATCGTATTGAGGAGGAGGTGGAGCCATATACCTAGTTCAATTCCATTGAGACACTATTAATCGAATGACAGAGCATTACAACAACATATATGTCACCATAAGTACATGACATTTCACTTTCAATTTTTCAAATAAAGTATAAATGCACAATGTATATTCTTACCCCTGGTGCCCCCAAACAGGTGGTGGAGGAGGGTGAAAAGGAGATGGACTTGGGTAACCAGTATGTGTATAGTCACCACCAGTTCTCAGCCGCTTACTTTGATCAAAGGAATTCGGCTCAGCAACAACACCTACAATCCGAAAATAAAAAACAACAGCACAACATTAAGCACAATCCTAAACTGACTCGTAGCAAACTTTTATTGAATAATTTGATGTACATTGTCTCTCCCCTCACTACTCTTTCATAAAAAATTACAAGTGTTGTACTCACAACTAGATATTATACTAAAAAGCTCACCTCGCTTGACAAATAAATTTTTCTTTGCCATTTCAGTGTGCAACACTGACTTAGACTCGGCATCAAAAACCATATCCTACATTAACACAATAAATTGAACAATTACCCCCAAATAACAACAACAACAACAAAACCAAATAGAATAAATGCAGAATGAATTGTAAAAGTGACCTGAAGAGCATCTTTAGCAGCAATAGCAAATTGTGGAGTTGTAAACAAAGCAAAACCCATTGGTGGTTCAGTTTTAAGATTCAATTGTGAAGCTTCATAACCAGGTAACCATCTTAATAAGTTCTGTAACTCTCTTTCCTTTACATCCGCAGGAAGACCAGATATAAAGATTGTTCGAACCTATAAAAAGAAAACCCACAAATTTCAAACAAACTAAACAGCAAATCAAATATTAAGAAGAGAAAGAATGTTAAGGTGATTACCTCATCTGAAGAAGTACGATTATTAGGGTTTTCAATTGGAATTGGAGGAGGAAGAACAGCTATCGTTTGAGGGTGTGGTTGTGGTTGTGGTTGTGGTTGTGGTTGTGGTTGTGGTTGTGGGGGTTGAGGTTGTGGTGGCCATTGATGATGATATGGATGAATACCAGTACCTGCCATTATCGTTCTTAGTGTAATTTGAAAGAGAGAGAGAGAAAGAGAGATTAGGGTTTATGTTCTTCTTTTCTTCTTCTTCGGTTCAATGTTATGTTTTAGGACAGAAGAAGACGTTAATTGACAGCTAATCTTAACAGTGTTTCTAAAAATGGGCTCTCCAATTGGGCCTATTTTGGACTGATATTTTTAGCAACTTTGGGCTAGGCTTTTGTATGGACATTTGTGTTGGAAGTCCAGTTTAACTGCTGATTGGAACACAGTGACAGTACTACTACAGTAGAGAAAAATAGATGACTGGATCGCGGTCTCGCAGTGGCAATGGCCTTGGATTGAAGATCAGGACTTATGAGACCAAGATGAAATCTCAAGACAGTGACAGACACACAAACATTTTTCTTATTCCTAATGCGAAAGATTTCCCAACGGTAACGGTAGAGAATAGAGAGTAGAAAAGGTCAATATTCGATCAATACCTACCAGTCTACTATTGTACTTGAATATATGTTGTGAAGAAGAAGTCATTTGAGATTTTGAGTGGTTACGTTCATCAATCATCAATAAATAGTTCAATAGGTGCATATCAGTGATTCAATATTCAATACTACTACGTACTGATCATACCATGACATATGTTTAAAATATATCTGTTCATTCTGTTGTAAATAAGTTTTTAAGAAGCAGTCAATATAATTAAGCTGCAAGCTCAAGCAGTATAAGTCAAGTGATGTATTTGTTTATCATAAAGGTTACTTCGTTTATTTATTTTCTTTAAAATCTACACGTTTAAAGTCAGTTTGACTTGCTTAATTATGACTTCACTTCTTCCATTACCAAAAGTATAATACAAATCATGATGTGGTCTTCAATATATATTGATTATTGACTGATGATCAAAAGCGAAGTTGCAGTAGCAATTCCAATATCATCTAAGACAATATGACAGAGAGTAGACAGACATATATGCATGATGTGTACCACAAGGTTGATCTGCAAGTCTGCTATCAAAATTTTCTAGCCCTAGCTTAGCAGTGAAGAACAAAATGTTCGTCTAACTGCATGTTCCTAAAATTTATAAGCTGGATGATCAGGAAGATGAAATGGTCAATTTCGAAACCGATTACACTTACAATATTCTGTAGATAATTAAGTTTAAATATGAATGTCAATTTCGTTTATGAAAATGAAATACAAAGCTGAACATGTAAGTGTGCACATCAGCTTGTGGACTCAATTTTGAGCCCACAGGAATGGCCACACGCATGCATGCCATCGATTCGGAATGCTTTCACTTATTCAGTTATACATATTATTTTTGTATATCATACATGTCAGTTTTAGCCGCGCTAGTACCTTTAAACATATAAATTTCAACTTGTTCATTGAGATTACTTATATATGTATGTATATATATACTTATCAGAGAGTATATGACATTTCAAGCATATATATATGGATCTAGTGGTTGACCAAACTACTATAGGTTGTTTCTTATAGCAATATACTTCATTAAAATTTTAAGATTAGAAACAAGTAGAAACCAATTAATACTGAAATCTTTTACTAATTCAAAGTCGCGTAAGATTGGGTGCATGTCAACTTGATGCATGTTTGCGTACATTCCTACAAGTATACATTATATATGATCCTAGCTGCAATATTAATATACAGTCCACAGTATTCCAAAGAAGAAAAGGCAGAGAGAAGATGAGGCTTCAAACTTTCTCTCCCTTTCTTTTCTGCTTCTATTGTTTTTTGCTTGTTGCCAATACCTTGGCAAAAGCTGATAACAGTAGTCAGCATCAAGGGATAACTAATTTCCATGTTGGTGTTGTTCTTGATATGGATTCAGCCATTGGGAAAGTTGGATGGAACTGCATTCAAATAGCTCTCTCGGATTTTTATTCTGCCCATAGCGACTACAGAACTAAGTTGTTCTTTCACTTGAGAGATTCACAAGGAGATAATGTTCAAGCTGCCCTTGCTGGTATGTCTTCCTAGTTTTTTACCTTGTTACTTATTCTTCATATAGTTTTGAACAATTTAACAGTGAGCATCAATTACTACAGCAACCTGCTTTAAAAGCTAAATGTTTATTCCCTTGTAATTAACAAAAATGATCATTTGATATGGAGACTTTCTCAAAAGAACAATCACTTCCTGGAGTTGAACAGAAACTCAGAAAGGTTCTTATAAGAAGTTTGTTATATATAAGAAGGTTCTTATATAGCAAGACCAAGATTAAAGTATTATATAATGTCATAATGAACTATGCATGATCCATCAATACTTAATCCACAGTTATAGAAAAGAATCCTTCAGTCTTATTGCGTCAAGAATAGTTAAATTTAGTTCTGAAACAATATTTAACATGGAATAATAATAAAAGAAAGTCAATAAGGTAGAAACTTAGATGCCCTGTTTTTTTTTCCCATTATACAGTTTTGGACTTGCTACAAAATGTAGAAGTACAAGCAATCCTTGGCCCTCAAAAATCATCACAAGCTGATTTTGTGATAGACCTTGGAGACAAAGCCCGAGTTCCTGTCATTTCTTTCTCGACAACAAGCTCTTCTCTGTCTTCTCGCTCGCCATATTTTGTTCAAGCAGCTCAGAGTGACTCCTCTCAAGTGATGGCCATAAAAGCCATCATTCAAGTCTTCAAATGGAGGGAAATTGTAACTATATCTGAAAATTCTGATTATGGAAATGGATTAAGTACATATCTGATTCATGCTTTGCAAGAAGAACAAGTCAAAGTTCCCTATAAGAGTGTTATATCACTTACAGCGACCGATGATCAAATCCGTCTAGAGCTATATAAGTTGATGAACATGCATAACAGGGTATTCATTGTACATATGTCCAATACTTTAGGTTCTCGACTTTTTCTAATGGCAAAAGAGATGGAAATGATGAGCGATGGTTATGTATGGATTGTCACAGATGGGATCATGAATTACTTGGATTCCATGGATGATACTGTCATTGCGTCAATGCAAGGTGTCTTGGGTGTAAAGCCATATATTCCAATGTCACAAAAACTAGATTCTTTTACAGATAGATGGAAAAGGAAGTTTCACCAAGATTTGATCATTTATGGGCTATGGGCATATGATGCTGTCTGCACCCTGGCTACAGCAGCAGAAAGGGTTGGAGCAACAGAGTCCCCAGTCCAAAATGAAGGAACCTCAAACAACCTCACTGACCTTACATCCATCAAAACTTCAAAAAGTGGACTAACACTTCTTGATGCCATTTTAAATACTAGAATAGAAGGCCTAAGTGGCGATTTTTATTTCGTTAATGGGAAGTTGCAGACATCTACATATCAGATACTCAATGTGATAGAAAAAGGAGAAACAAAGATAGGATTTTGGTCAACTGAACTTGGCATTTCAAAGGAGTTAAGCTTGTCAGGTGATAAGACATATATGAATTCAGTGACCAATTTAAGCAGCATCAAATGGCCAGGAGGCTCATTGACTATTCCCAAAGGTTGGCTGTTTCCAGCGAGGGGTAAGAAACTACGGATTGGAGTTCCAGTGAAAGGTGGTTTTAATCAAATTGTAAAAGTGGACAGAGATACTGCAACAAACAAAACAAAAGTTACTGGTTACGCCATTGATGTCTTCAATTTAGTTATGGCATCCTTACCATACTCTGTACCTTACGAGTTTGAACCATTTATGGATCCAAATGGGTCTAGTGCTGGGAGCAACTATGAACTGATAGAACAGGTCTATCTGCAGGTAATTGAATTTCTCATTTGTGCTCATGTCTGTCACTTCAAACTTTTATTAACTTGGTTGTTGATGGGATCATGACCTGCTTTTTGTTTTGATATCTGATATTCTTGTTTGTATTCTCAAATGCACGCAAAATAGAGATATGATGCTGTAGTAGGAGATACAACAATCACAGCCAACCGGTCATTGATTGTAGACTTCACATTGCCTTATACTGAAGGAGGAGTTGCGATGATGGTACTAAATAAACACGCTAACAAGAAAAGCGCTTGGATCTTCTTGCAGCCCCTAACAAAGGACTTATGGTTAACTACAGGGGCATTTTTCATCCTTACAGGCTTTGTGATCTGGGTTCTCGAACATCGAATCAACAAAGCTTTCAGAGGCCCACCTTCTCAGCATGTTGGCATGATCTTCTGGTTTCCATTATCCACTCTTGTTTTCGCACACAGTTCAGTAATTTCTTCTACTTATCGAAACACTTAACTTGTTTTTGTTTTCTCACCTTTCTATTACATTGCTATATATTTAGTATAACGGTGATGACTGCGACTGACTTAGAATTTTCTCTTATGTGGTTTTGTTTTGGTTGTAACTATGACAAAAAAATGTTACTCTTTTTGGTTGTACCAATTCTCATATATATCCTTTCCATGTGTTTCTGCATTGCTGAAAGCTGCAAGTATAAAAACATAGATCAAGAACTTGTTTTGCAGAACTGAGATATATAGGAGAGGCATGCAACCTACAAGCTATTTATGGGCAATCGTTTATCATACAATGTTCTGGCTCCTTAGAATAAATTATAAATTAATACTTTTAATTTGCTATATATTCTGAATTATAAAATTTCTCATTAAACAAGTTACAAATGTTTGCAATGATTGCAGGAGAAAGAATAGTGAGTAATATGGCTCGGTTGGTGGTCATCATTTGGATTTTTGTTGTTCTCATATTGAACTCCAGTTACACTGCGAGTTTATCATCCATATTAACAGTGCAGAGGTATGAAGCCACTGTCAGTAGTATGCAGCAGCTTAAAGAGAAAGGGGACTGTGTTGGTTTTCAGAAAGGGTCCTTCATGCCAGATCTGTTAAAGGATATGAACTTTAATGAATCTAAGTTCAAGACTTTTAGCTCCCCTGAAGAGATGAATGAAGCTCTACAAAAGGGTAGCCAAAATGGTGGAATTACTGCCTTCTTTAGTGTAGTGCCATTCATCAAAATACTTACAACCAAGTATTGCAACCAATACACAATGGTCGGTCCAATCAACAAGACGGAAGGATATGGGTTTGTATGTTTCCATTTCTTTCTATCCACACTTAGTGATGTATCATGCAAAAAGTATCGAGTATCACGGACTTTGACAATATCATCATGCCATTGCAACAAGAGGACCTGGATGTGGCATTTGCCCTCTCCTCCCTCGAATATATGACTGGTTACATTTAATTCATTGTCTTATTATGTTATTGTAGGGTTTTCCAAGAGGGTCACCCTTGGTGGCAGATGTTTCAAGAGCCATATTGAAGATATTAGAGACTGACAAGATAAAAGAGTTGGACAGCATATTGTTTGGGTTACAAAAGAGTTGTTCAGAGCCTGAACACAAAGTCATCTCACATAGCCTAAATTTTAATAGCTTTCGCGGTCTGTTTACTATCACTGGAACTGTTTCAGGTTTTGTGTTCATTGTATTCTTGATCATGTTCATATTCAAGAACAAACAAGTTTGGGCTACAACGAGCTCCAACAATGCATTTTCGCAAAAAATCAAAACATTGCTGAAGCAATTTGACGAAAAGGATACCTCTTCTTACCCTTTCAGTAGCAGGACTCATACAGAGAGAGAAGGATCAGTGGAAGTCAGAGTCGTGGACGCCTCCCCGAGCTTTACCAATGGGTCAATCTACACCGATGGGAGCCGTTCTCCATTTGAAAGAATAACGTCATTCCATCTAGATGACTTTCTGATGAGTGCAGTTGCCTTGGAAGAACTGGATGATATAAGATTATCCGAGTAAGCTAATATTTTGACATGAACAAATACACGAAAAATTTAGGGAGCCAAAGTTATTGGATGTTTTAACTAATGTAAAGCTTGAAGCAAAACAAAGCACACAATTCTTCATTTCCTGTGTATTGACTGCGCCATGATAGTTTAGGTGGATGTGAATGTACATTGCAGGCAAGGCAATAAGTATCTTTTATCTCATGTAGGGTTTGCTACCCTGTGTTCTTCTTCATGTGTAATCCCGTAATGTAGAAAACCTATGAATGTATGATTAATGAAATGTCAGTATGCCGGCCGAAAGACACGGGTGATGCCTATTACACCTATTCCGACTGCATGCACCCTTCAATTTTGAGTTAACCCATAAAACCATAATTTCATCACAAAACATAAGCTTGTTGTTTCTCTCGCAGTCTCACTACCTTTTAACAACAACAAGAAATGGAGAGTAGATCATGAAGGAAGAACCATAAATTAATGTTTATGCATGTTTACAACTAAATTAAATTTAATTGATAATACAACTTAATTTAATTAATTCAACCTGTCAATTCTTTTAATCGCTTCAAAAATTTAAATAAATTTGATATATAAATGATGTTTTGGAAATTTGATAATATTTATCCCTCTTTATGAAGAAAAGAAAAATATAATTTTCAATGTGGAGAATTCCTTTGATTAAAAAGTTTACATCTTTTTATTCAATGTCGGACTAAAGAATAAATCAACACTGTCTTACGCTTTGCCAACTGATCATCATCAATTAAGCCCATTTTAGTACTATTTGCGTAGGCCCAAATAACCCAGTAGAATAGTGGGTTCAGTAAGCCCAACCATGGCCCAAATAACCTTGACTGACATAGTTTATTGTACAAACTAGTAATACCCGTGGCGCTGCCACGATAATACAAATTAATTATATACTAAATACTAATGAACATTAAAGTTTGAATAAATAAATATATGTAGAGAATTATTTTCTAGCTAAGACTTTTTTGTTTTTTAGCTAAGAGTTCATGATTCTAATAAATTTGTCTTCTGAATTATTGAAATATAGGTGTAAGTGATGAGAAAATCGATTTCCAACTCATGTTGAACTTTACCAGAACCCATATATATCTTTCATATCAATTTGGGCGAAGTCCAATTGTAGACAAAAAGGGGGTTATTTAAAACATGGACAAAATAAGAGGGTTAAGTCTAAAATCCCAATCAATTTGTTGAATGTATTCATAAACAAATTTTGAATAAATTGGGATTACCTTATGGAAAGCGACAGTCTACAACAGTAATGGTCCAACATAAGGCAATATCAATTAAAATATAAAAATTAATAATATTTAAAATAATAAAATAATTAAAGAATAATCTAAATATAATTAAATTTAAATTTTAATGATCATATAAGCTACTGAGTAATAAAAGTCACATAAAAGAAGAAATCATATGATCTCAAATCAAAATAAAAAATTCATTTTATTTACTGAAAAGAAATTATTAATAGAATAGTATAGTTTCATGTATATTTACTTGGCTCATAAGAGATGTTGTCATGTGGAGATGTTTCGACGGGCTCAAGAAAATAAGAAATTAAAATAGATATAAGTTATTTGATTGCTTCACGATACCTTTAATTAACCTCGTTTTCTATCTAAACACTGATGTACTAAACAAACGGTTGCCGATGAAATAAAAATAGTTACAATTTTTTTATCAAAAATTTGTAATTGGTTGATTGACCAGGTGAATGGGAGCCTGTAAAGCCCCTTGCTTATATTGCCAGAGCATTCCTTAAGCTTTGTTCATCCTCAATTTGTTTAATTCAATCCTCAATTTGTTTAAAGTCTTGGCTCGACTCGGACTTTGGCTTAGAAATCTCCACAAATGACTTTGCCATGAAGAAACAAAACACAAAAGAACATGTAGTTGAGTCAGCGATCCTTCATAATCAACTTTATTAATGTCATAAGTGACATCACTATTCATTATTGTTTCATTATTCTCTATGTGCTTTACTATTTCAGATGTTGATTTTTTTAGTCTTGAAAAAAATTCTAGCTACTGGCAGTGACTTTGAACTTAACATATTTTTGTATAATACCATGAAATTGAAGAACAAAAAGTATATCCTTTAAAACTACTGTCCTTTTAAGTGTGAAGCATATAGGTGATATAGCTTAGGTTACAACTATTTTGGTACAATTCATTCCCGGAGCTTATAATGATGAAACTTAGGCTCTCATCAAGTTGTTTAAAAAATAACATAAAGAGTTATGCAAGTTTGACATATATCATTGCAGTGAGAACAAACCATGCCCAAAATGTATGAACTATCTATCATTGAACACAAATTTGATCCTAATATAAAGATTTGTAGTGATCATAAACAAATTCAATATCAGGCTGGGTCGATTCATGTGTGCTAAACTTTTTTATAAGAAACAAAATTAGTTGATTCAGACTTTCACACAGTGAATAGAAATTAATCAAGTAGTATAATTCATGTACTACTTCTTTGCTTGTAAAAGACGTTGTCATGTAGAGATTTTTCGACACAAATATATGGCTGAAGAAAAAAAGAAAAAAAGATATAAGTTGCTTGATTGCTTCACAATACCTTTAATAATTAACCATGTTTTCTATCTAAACGTTGTCCTAGTTTGAATATGTTTGAACTTAAACTTCAAAGCAACAATCTGGAAGACTTATTACCCAAACAAAAATGGCCCCAAAAACATGCTTTATTATGAAATTGTAGATTGTTAAGGTTTGGCCTAAGACTCCAGACCATTAAATTTTATACTATCTTTTTTTCTTTTGCAGAATTTTTTTATACTATCTTGCTTAGTCTACTAATAGTCTAATAGTAAGATAGTAGTCTCGAATGGTACCACTGCAAGATTATGGTGGCTTCAGTAAGTATGAGTTATCTTCTTCTTCAGATGTTTCGATAAGTGCAGGCCATGAGTAACTCCTATGAAGCTTCCTTCAGGTTTGTGTAGATTTTCCTCCCCTGCCTCGATCCTGTTGGCCATTAAAAATCTTAATGGCTAAAGTTGCCATAGGCTGCTAGTTTACAACCAGTTGTGGATCCGACAATATACTACAATGACAAAAGTTAATTCTAATGTCCTCATGTCTTGTACACTCAAGTTAATTTTAATGTCTTTATGGTCTTGTATACTCGTAGATATATTACCAGAAGGGCCTACATTCCTTTAATCCAAAACACTGAGAGAATAAGATGGCAACTTAATTCTATGGGTGAAATCAGAGATTTAGATAGTTTGGAACAAAGTGAGTATCGTCTGCATTCAAACATAAATAAAGCATGTGGTTGTCCTGGTTTATCTATTTAAATGGTGGAAGTAGTCCACTAATAATCTTGGAACTTTTCGAGAATAGCAGTAATCTAAGTCAGTTATAAGTGATCTGAAAATATTAACAAAAATAAGGAATCGTACAGAGAAAATTCCTGAAACACGTCCACTTTATTCATGAATGCAAAAATATAACTGCAGAATTCTGAAGTTGAAAATTCTGCTTAGAAAGACATTGACAGATACAATTGTAAATATCACTGAGCTTCATGATATGACGCGGCTATTTGGAGTATATCTTGAGTACTTTATACCATATGAATATATCCCATCATCAAGAGTCTTTAGCATACATACGTCAACTCGGTCATTGTAATATACAATTCTCTGTAGAAATAATAAGTCATCTTCTATCTGGTGTGTTTGTAGTCAATTGTAGGTCAAAGCTACAAATAAATGAGTTGTAAAGTTGCTACTCCAGAATATCAATTTGTGACTTCTTGTCAAAAAAATTCCTTATAACCATTCTTTTACTAAGTTGAGCCTTTTTTCTTCATTCCTCTGATGCACATGAGCAAACTCTCTCAAGTTGTACCAATGCAAGATAAGACAGAAAATTTTATATAACAACATATGAATGGTATAAGTTAAGATTTTGTAATCCAACAGGATCTTAACTTGGATCAGAAGTTTGCAGAGCCATTACATATGCAAGATGGACGGTAGGGTCATATGTATAATTCGATTGGAGAATTAATCCTTATACAGAAGGTTGGGGTTGGAAGCAAGCCTGTAACCTTAAATGGATGCGTGGTAAATTCCCTTGTATCATGTCAGAGTACTTAGTCTGAACTTTGTCAGATACCATGTCATCGTGACAGTCATGCCAACAGATAGGATTGATAACATGCACAATTTTATCTGGAAATTATGATGTTTGCATTTGATTTACTACAAATTAAATGATAATTTTATCTTGATAATTTAGGGAAAAACATGCAGGGGATGAGAAGGGTGAAGTTCTTATGTCTTCTAAGAATGGAAACATGAGTGATGATATATTGATATGTGCGAGGGTATGTTTCTTCTTAACTCTCTTTTGAATGAGGATATCTGCGACGGTACATTTGTCTAAAACTTAAAAGTAACTATTTTAGTAATCTGCGATAGGGTTTAATTCTTTAAGTCGTTTTCTACATAGACTTAGAAGTTCCAAGTAAATTGCAAAATATTTATTGAAAATCAGTACTGTTAGTGCCTATTTTGCTTATTGCTTTTCAAGTCTTCTTAGAAGTTACCAGTGTAGGGGAGAGTTGTACCGCATTCAGCAAAGTGAAGATTAGATTGTGATTAGAGAGCGGGTTTTTCAAGATGGTTTGTGAGATGGAGGAGAAGAAACAGATAGAGATTTTGGAGATATAGCACATGATTATTTGGTTATTATGACCTTTGGGGGAGTGGTGTTTCTGGTTCACCATAGTTGTAACCATAGTCGTCGAGAGTTAAGTGATTATGAGTGAGGACATAGCTTTTGAGCGAGAGGAGCGATTATGATTGAAGACGATAGTTTGTAAAAGATAACCTTACCTTTCATTTATAGCATATCTGTGATTTATGGCCATCATATGCAGTCAATCTCTACACTTAAAATAAATGCTTGTGGGTTTAAAATTCAATTTCTAATAATAACTTACCTTCGGGTGAAAAGACGTATAGCACAGAGAGAGGAGGAATTTTTTTTTATGATAACAGATTTGATTTTTAAGAGGATCAGAGCCTATCCATATCAAATCCACATTGTAATAGTTTATTTTAACACCCTGCTAACATTAGCATTGTTCACGCAGTTAGTTTGACGCTGATCAATGGTTATGGCATAGGAGAGCCATAACAACCATATTGACAGCCATAGAGTTGATCTTCTTACAAAGTGCCATAGTAGAGTACAGCTGATTATATGTAATCAAATCCAGTTAATAAGTAGCGATTTTAATGGGTTTGTCAGTTGATCTTAAAGGGTATTAACAGTAGAATTTAAATTGATCTCGTAACATCATTTTCAGATATATCCTTCAAAATTAACAGATTGGAGTGGGATGTGAAAGCTTGGTTGCATTGAGATCAGTAGGACAGGGATTCACACATTTAAAGCATGGCAGAAAGCTGGTTAATGTGCAGTGATGTAAGTTCACATTTTTCCACTAAAATGTGCAGTGTCCCTTATACATTACAAATTAGAAAGAGTTGGCATTAAACTCTTCCAACTGTTCAGTTTCATTGTTGCTAAGAGAGGAGAGAGGCACACAGATCGCAGATTGTGAGATTGTTGATGATGATGATGACAGGAGAGAGATGCGCAGGAAAGAGATAGGAAACTTGAGAAGATAGATGATTGAAGATGATGATAAATCAATAGATCAAAGATGTGAATGACTTACAATCAGTACCTTCTGCAAAGCTATAGCATTGTAGGAAGTTCCCCTTAAGTACATTTGGCAGTAGCAGCAGTAATCAAAAGAAATTGTCATAGAGAAATTTATCATGTTCAATTGTGAGAGAAAGAGTGAAAGAAAGATTTCAATTATGTTGCTCCGAACATGTGTATGAACTAACCAATTTTAAATTTAAATTGTTCAATTAAATTTGGGATTTAATCTCAAATGGCACCAACCATCAGATGGCGAACTTCTTTTTCATATATTTGATTTAATCTTTGCGTGTTAAAGAATTGGAAATCGTGTCTACCTAAGAAAATAATGATAAATTCAGTACCTACATCGAAATAATAAATAACAGAAGCAAGAGAGATCCTTACAACTGGGGCATGCGGGAAATTCTTGGCTCCCTTGGCTTTGTTGGTCCACCTTGGCGCAATGCTTGCTTAAAGTATTCAGATTCCGAATAGCTACTTTGACAGAAAACAGGTATGAGAAAACAATAAAGCAACATATTATAAGTGCTAGCTGCAGTGTGAAACTAATATCTTACTTGCGTTTTCATTCCCTTTTAGGTGGCTCAAGCCAATTATCGCTCACAATCTTCTTGAAATCAACCTTGTTCTCATCCTTTATTCAAACTTGATCTCATCCTTTATTCAAATTAACAAAGCAAAGGGTGAGACCACTATAACCATACATACATTTATCTCCAAACACTATCGTACAAAATTCGAACTTTGCAGCTACAATATGAAGCAGTATCGAAGAAAGA
This sequence comes from Aquilegia eximia, assembly GCA_023053565.1. Taxonomy (NCBI): domain Eukaryota; kingdom Viridiplantae; phylum Streptophyta; class Magnoliopsida; order Ranunculales; family Ranunculaceae; genus Aquilegia; species Aquilegia eximia. The sequence goes on from JALIGU010000007.1 coordinate 12,859,061, forward strand.
ACTGAAGCTAATGCCCAGCTTCTTATCTTGACTAACTAAACTGAAGCTAAATATACTTAAATACAGAAAGATACGGAATACAATGTATTGATAATTAATATATATATATATATATATATATATATATAATCCAAACACGGTTTTAAGTTTAGTTGTTGGTTCAAATCATGAAGTTCAGACACTCTTTATTTAATAGAATTAAATTAACAGCATGGCAATGTGTTTAAAAATATAAATACAGGTGGAAGTAACCAAACAAAACAGAGTAATATACAAAATGCAAAAGACCACACATAACAAACATATATACAAAAGGGATGCAAAATTTCTTTCTAACCAATGGCAATATTTCTACGCATATATATCAAACACTCAGAGTCCATACTGGGTACTTCACCGATTCTTCCTACCACAAAAGATTTTACTGTTGTAACTGGACAAAAATATATTTTCTACTAAACCTGTAGTGAAATCTAATCAATTTTACCTACTTTATTTCTACCTATTGAACATTAACTGACCTAAGTTTTCTTCCAAGTTTGTCTCTGTAATTTTTACAGAGGATAAGTTGGCTGCTAGAGGGTTCACAATAATGTGTGTTGTGTAGTAACAATGTGGGAGAATCAATCATTCATTTATACGTTCATCACATGTCCTGCAGTGAAGGCAGTCTGGCAGGCTGTTGCTGGCCATTTACAAACTGTTGCAGGGGCTTTGGAGCAAGCTGAGATCAGGGAAGTACTTGAGGAATGGCCACAGTTGAGGGGCAGGGGAATAGGGTCTCAGGATTTCTGTGGATGGGGCTGCAGTACAGCAGATGAAATAATGCAGCAGATAAGGAAGGAAGAAAAACAAAATGTCAAGAAAAAGAGTTCCGAGAAAGTTTGTTGAGATTTTGTTCCACAGAACCATTTTTCATTTGTTTGTTTCATAGTTATAATTGTTAAAATCAAAACAAAATAAAAAACTGTGCATTAGGAAAACTCAATGAACGCAAACCATGCAAGATCAAAACTATATCTCGAAGTGTAAAACAGAAATGCAATGCAGCCTTTTCGAGTAGAGTCTCAGATTATGTTATGTATATTCCCTTCGAAATTGAAGGAAGCCAACAATTCATACCGTTCGAGTAAAAAATTTTAATAGAAAAAATATATTCCCTTTGAAATGAAAGAGAAATTTTCTCTGTGAAAGAAGAAATAGCCAGAGAAAGTCAAGAAATTATGTTATGTATGTAAGACAGACATACCACAAACACAAACACAGCTAATTCAGTCGAGTCTGTTGATTAATCAAAACGAATTTTGTGTTCAATAAAAAAAATACAATTACTTTGTAGAAAATCCAATTTTCAGATTTGTAAATAGATGGAAAAACATGGCAGAACGTATCCGATAAATTGAACAATATTCATCTCTTAAATTGAACAATATTCATCTCTTAAATAATAAAAAAGTAATAATTGTAGAGATGAATTCAGAAGTAGTAGAGTTCACCTTTATCCGATCAAGCAGCTTGCTATTGCTGCTGATTGAAGATGACTGATATGATGATGTTTTTGAGAAGAGAAGAGAAGAGAATGAGATGGGGGCGCTATTGCTGCTGATTGAAGATGACTTATAGAGTGGGGAAAAGCTTGCTATTGCTGCTGATGATGATGTTTTCGAGAAGAGAGGAGAAGAGAATGAGATGGGGGCGCTATTGCTGCTGATTGAAGATGACTTATAGAGTGGGGAAAAGCTTGCTATTGCTGCTGATTGAAGATGACTTATAGAGTGGGGAGTTTACCGATGAAGTTAGGGAAGAGAAGGGGAAGAAGATTTGGGTTTTAATCTTAGTCACCCTAAATATTAATCTTAGTCATACTAATTTAATCCTAGTCAAATCCTAGTCATACTAATTTAATCCTAGTCATACTAAGTTTTAGTCCTAGTCAAATTATGCACCATAGAAATATGTAATAACCTCAACAATTGGTTGTTTTCCTTTGGTTTATTCTAATAACTGATTTCCAGCTTGTGATCCTCCATCCACAACGTCTTCCACAGCTTGTGATACTCCATCCACTATTCCATCCATTGAATAAAGAAAACAATTTTTGTTTTCTTTTTCTTTTTCTTTTTTCCTTCGAAGACGTTGGCTTATTGTGTGAGTCTTGTCCAATGGAGTGCTACAAATAATGAAACATTTGTCAATTTCTTTCAAATATAAGTTTAAATGAATTGCTATGGCCAATACAATTATACGTACTTTGCATTCCATTCTTTATTCGGGGTTGTGTTTTGTTCTTTGGAATTCCCAACAGAACGTTCTCTCTCTCTTCTTTTTCGTTGACTGGTTTGTTGCCTGCTTAGCCCTTCAAGGTTTTCTTCTTGCATGCATTGCCTTTAGAAAACAATATTATATTTTAAAACTTTTTGGTTGATGTATAAAATGGCTAATCTATTGCTGATGGTACTTCATAGATTATAAGGCAGTAGCAGTTTTAAAGACTGGCCATGCGAATTTTGCCATCAATCTCTCCATACCCCTCAGGTCCTTAAAATTCTTGAGGATGAAAAAAAATATATAGAAAATGCTTCCATCAATGAAAACTGTGCAGTACAGAGAGAATGTACTGTTGGAAATGCCTTTAAAAAAAAAAACTGTTGGAAATCATTCCAATGCAATCAGCCACCCTTAGTTTCCCTTTCCCATAATTTAATCAAATGAGACTCTCAACAGTTTTTTATGTTTGTGGTTCTCTCCAAAATAGAGAAAAGATGATAATCACTTTTTGATCAGTTTTTTGGATTCCACTAAATATTAAATTACTATTAAGTAGTCACAGTTTAAACAGAATTGTGTCTCCAAACTCTGAAAGTATACAGAAGAACAATCCTTGTAGTTTGAGAAACATAATAAAGAAATGTTTAAAAACTGTTATTGCTATGATAGAATAAGTAACAAAATGTTCTCCTTCATGCTGTAAACAATACAAATCAGATCTTAAGAAATACTTTTTAGTAATATTTTCCTCTTTACATTAATAATTAAATTATGTGATGTTTGTATATTTCTGCAGGTGTGAAACAGATAGAAAAAATAAAGTTATCGGGTTATTATGTGGGAATAGGAGAGGTAGTATTGTCAGTGGTTATGAAAAAGAGAAGGTTGAATCAAATGGGAAAGAGTTAGTTGATAATACATGTTGTCTCTATTTAGTTTGTGGTTAATGTGTATTTTTATTGGAAATCCTAAATTAGTTAGATTTGATGTAGCTATCTTAGATTGAATTCTTAATGTGTCGATGTAGCTGTCTTAGACTGAATTTTTATGTGCCTTCACTATAACAAAAATTGCAAAATGCAGAACTACTGATACTGCCTGTTTCATCTTGAGCAGTATCCAAACCAACTTAAATGCAGTATGTTGGAAAATCCTACTACCCAACCAACATTAGGAAGTTAAGCAGATTCTTTACCAACTTTAAGTACTAAAGAAACACAAAGTATAGAACTATAGAAGAGTGCTTATTTGAATATGCAGGGGACAGTTAGATTGACTTGATCATCAGATCTGACTTCTGACAATACGACTTTTGCAACTATTCTTTTCTAGTATGTAAGCTCAACATTCAGATTAGCACATTCAAATCTGTTTTCTGACAATATGACTTTTGCAACTATTCTTTGTAGTATGTAAGCACATTCAAATTGAGCATGCAATTGGTATTTAACTTCAGGTGCACTTGAGATGAGACAGTGATAAGGATTATCATAACAATATGCAAGTTTTTATTAATGGTCTTTGCACAATGGTAATCACTTGTATTTGATTTTGCACAACGGGAAACAACAAAAAATCACTGCTAATTAGCGGACCTTACCTGGGAAAATATTGTCTATTCTTGATTTTTCAGAATCGTAAGAAGCTGACTGTCTATTGTTTTCAACTTATGCATGCAAGATGCGACATTGGGGGCAATGGCTTTGGTTCAGGGTTGCAGGATACCTTTTTCTATCATGGATCAAGGTGAGGTCAAGCCATCTAATGTGTCGAGTCTGCAACAGCTAATTACTTTGTAGAAAATCCAATTTTCAGATGGAAAAACATGGCAGAACGTATCTATGAACGAATTTTGTGTTCAATAAAAAAAGCTTTATCCGATCAAAAAGCTTGCTATTGCTGCTGAGAAGAGAAGAGAAGAGAATGAGATGGGGGCGGCCGGAAGGGGGGAAGTTTGAGAAAGATAGAAGTTAGGAAGATAAGGGGAAGAAGATTGGGGTTTTAATCCTAGTCACCCTAAATATTAATCTTAGTCATACTAATTTAGTCCTAGTCATACTAAATATTAATCCCAGTCATAGAAATTAGTCCTAGTCAAATTATACACCCTTTGTAGAGTATAATATAGACTAGTAATACCCGTGGCGCTGCCACGATTGTCATTTAATTGTATACGACATAGCAAATTATAATTTAGATAAATAAATTTTGTTTGTTCGATTAAAAGCTGATGATCATATTTAATTATTTTTATAGGATTAAATTTAGATAATGGTTTTATTTTGTTATATTATTGTTATCACATAATTCAAAAATATATATTCTATCTATTGCAAGGGAGTGTAGGCTTATTTTTTTCGTTTCAATGTCGTAGTTCACTCATTTCTCTAACACTGCATTTAAATGAGAGCAAGTTGTGTCATTACCCTGAATCTTATCGTTCCTATCTTAGCTAATCCAATTAAATCCAGAGCAAGACAAAAAACAAAAATAGGGTTCACAGCGAGGGTATATGCAAAGATCAGGCAATTGAGAGGGAGAATGCACAAAAAACACTCAGCCTTGGGCACACAAAATGTATCATCCCCGTCTCATTATTGACCAATTCTTTTCTCTGCACCCCTTTTTTTGTTGTATTTTGTTGTCAGGGTTTAGAGGCAGTTGTATTTTATTGTATTTGTCAGTTAGTTTGCTCTTTGGCCTGTTCATCTCTTTGTATATTTTCCATTCAGTTACACGGGATGCTTTCAGGTCCCATTATAGAAGAGTTGTTTTGGTTGTTTGTACAAAATTTATAAAGTTGATTTTAGTTGCAGATCACAAAGCACTTCATGTGTCTCGAAGTTCTTTTTCATGTGAATCATTATTCATTACTACTATACAAAATTACAAAGTTTTCATGTGAATCATTATTCATTATTCTAAATACATGTTTAAGTCTGTTTCACTGTTTGACTTGCTTATAATATAACTTCACTTGCAAATTCTTCTTCTTTTAAGTAGACTTTCGCTTTGCTTAAAATCATAACGCAATCCATTGCCGGGTAAAACCTATGAGTGACAAAAAGGAAGTTGCAGTTGCAGTAGCAATTCCAATATCTTGGACATGGACATCTATAGAAAGCTACCAAAAGAAGAAGAAAAGATTGTGAATTGGTCTGCAAGTCTGCTATCAAGAGCAAATGTTGGAGGGTTCTAAAATTGGATGATCAGGAAGATAAAATAGTCAATTTTAAAACTGATTAACAATATTATGTAGATATGTTATAATTATGAATGTCAATTTAGTTTATGTAAAAAATACAAAGTTGAACACAATTGTGCACGTGGACGCGATTTTCAGCACACACATGGCCACACACATATGCCCGAGATTTGGATGGCTTTCCACTTATTCGTGTGACATATTATTTTGGTATTTACATCAGGCATTTCAAGCATATATGTATCTAGTGGTTGACAAACATGCTATAGGTTCTTTCCTAGCAATACTTCATTTAAATTTTAAGACTAAAATAAAATCTTTTACTGATTCAAACTTCAAAGTCTTTGAAGATCGAGTACGTATATGTCAACTTGATGTTTACGTACATGCTTACAAATATATTTATATCTATACTTCTGCAATAAGACTGGTACGCTACAGAGGGTTCCAAAGAAGAACAAACAGAGAGAAGATGAGGCTTCAAACTTTGTTTCCTTTTCTGTTCTGCTTCTATTCTTCTTTGTTTGTCGTTAACTTGGCAAAAGCTAACAACAATAGTCAGAATCAAGTGCTAACTAATTACCATGTTGGTGTTGTTCTTGATATGGATTCAGCCATTGGGAAAGTTGGATGGAACTGCATTCAATTAGCTCTCTCGGATTTTTATTCTTCCCATAGCGACTACAGAACTAAGTTGTTCTTTCACTTGAGAGATTCACAAGGAGATAATGTTCAAGCTGCCCTTGCTGGTATGTCTTCCTAGTTTTTTACCTTGTTACTTATTTCTTCATATAATTTTGAACAGTGAGCATCAATTATTACTACGACAAACTGCTTTAAGTAAAAGTTAAAAGCTCATTCCCTTTTTACAATACTGATCTTACATAGACATTCTAGCAGTAAGACCTATATTCAAGTATAACAATCCACTATGCATGGCATCCAACATATATACAAAAGATTCCTAGTAAGGGTAGTTGAATATTGTTTTGAAACATATTTAATAACCCTTATTTTTCTTTTCCTCCAAAATATAGTTTTGGACTTGCTACAAAATGTAGAAGTACAAGCAATCCTTGGCCCTCAAAAATCATCACAAGTGGATTTTGTGATAGACCTTGGAGACAAAGCCCATGTTCCTGTCATTTCTTTCTCGGCAACAAGCTCTTCTCTTTCTTCCCAGTCGCCATATTTTGTTCAAGCAACTCAAAGTGACTCCTCTCAAGCGGTGGCCATAAAAGCCATCATTCAAGCCTTCAAATGGAGGGAACTTGTAACTATATATGAAAATTCTGATTATGGAAGTCGATTTAGTACATCTCTGATTCATGCTTTACAAGAAGAACAAGTCAAAGTTCACTATAAGAGTGTTATTTCTCTTACAGCAACCGATGATCAAATCCGTCTAGAGCTATATAAGTTGATGAACATGCATAACAGGGTATTCATTGTACATATGTCCAATACTCTAGGTTCTCGACTTTTTCTAATGGCGAAAGAGTTAGGAATGATGAGCGATGGTTACACATGGATTATCACAGATGGGCTGATGAATTACTTGGATTCCATGGATGATACTGTCATTGCGTCAATGCAAGGTGTCTTGGGTGTAAAGCCATATATTCCAATGTCACAAAAACTAGATTCTTTTACAGACAGATGGAAAGGGAAGTTTCGCCAAGATTTGACCATTTATGGGCTATGGGCATATGATGCTGTCTATACTCTGGCTACAGCGGCAGAGAGGGTTGGAGCGACAGAGTCGCCCACCAAAAATCAAGGAACATCAATTAACCTCACTGACCATACTACCATCAAAACCTCAAAAAGTGGCCTAAGATTTCTTGATGCTATTTTAAATACTAGAATAAAAGGCCTAAGTGGTGATTTCTATTTCGTTAATGGGAAGTTGCAAACATCAATATATCAGATACTCAATGTGATAAGAAAAGGAGAAACAGAGATTGGATTTTGGTCATCTGAACTTGGCATTTCAAAAGAATTAAACTTGTCAGGTGATAAGACATATACGACTTCAGTGGCCAATCTAAGTAGTATCAAATGGCCAGGAGACTCATTTACTGTTCCCAAAGGTTGGGTGTTTCCATTGAGGGGTAAGAAACTAAGGATTGGGGTTCCAGTGAAAGGTGGTTTTAACGAAATTGTAAAAGTGGACAGAGATACTAAAACAAACAAAACAAAAGTTACCGGATACGCCATTGATGTCTTCAACTTAGTTATGGCATCCTTACCATACCCTGTACCCTATGAGTTTGAACCATTTATGCTTCCAAATGGGTCTAGTGCTGGGAGCCACAACGAAATGATAAAACAGGTCTATCTGCAGGTAATTGAATATTTCATTTATGCATGTATCTGTCATTTAAAGCTTTGATTAACTTCGTCATTGATGGGATCTTGACTGCTTTTTGTTTTGATATCTAATGCAAAATAGAGATATGATGCTGTAGTGGGAGATACAACAATCACATTCAATCGGTCATTGATTGTAGACTTCACGTTGCCTTATACTGAGGGAGGAGTTGCAATGATGGTACTAAATAAACGCAATGACAAGAAAAGCGCTTGGATCTTCTTGCAGCCCCTAAAAATGGATTTGTGGTTAACTACAGGGGCATTCTTCATCCTCACTGGTTTTGTTATTTGGGTTCTCGAACATCGAATCAACAAAGCTTTCCGAGGCCCGCCTTCTCAGCATGTTGGAATGATCTTCTGGTTTCCACTATCCACTCTCGTTTTTGCACACAGTTCAGTAATTTCTTCTAACTACTCATCCATACACTCTTACTTCTTTTTTTCCTCACCTTTAAATACATATTTACATAAGTCAGATTTTAGTATCACAAAACTATGATAGAATACTTGGGAAAAGGTGTTAGTCTTTTTAACAACAAAAACAATACTATGACAGAATAATTACAAGTTTAAGGATTAAAGACCTACTATGTGTAATTATCTGTAGTAATTTTTAGAAACTTCGACTTATACAAGTTACAAATGTTTCCTTTTATTGCAGGGGAAAGAATAGTGAGTAATTTGGCTCGGCTGGTAGTTATCATTTGGATCTTTGTCGTTCTCATATTGAACTCAAGTTACACTGCGAGTTTATCATCTATATTAACAGTGGAGAGGCTTCAACCCACTGTCACTACCATTGAACAGCTTAAAAAGAATGGGGACTATGTTGGTTTTCAGAAAGGGTCCTTTGTGCCAGATCTGTTAAAGGATATGAATTTGGATGAGTCTAAGTTCAGGTATTTTAGCTCTCCTAAAGAGATGAATGAAGCTTTACAAAATGGTAATCAGAATGATGGGATTACTGCCTTCTTTGCTACAGTGCCATACATCAAACTATATGCAACTAAGTATTGCAATCGATACACAATGATCGGTCCAATAAACAAGACAGAAGGATATGGGTTTGTATGTTTCCACTTCTATCCATCTGCATTTAATAATATATCATGCTAAGCATTTACTCTCATGGACTTCGACATCATAATACCATTGCAACAAGAGGACTGGGTGTGGCACTCACCCTTCCCCCCTTAACATATCACACAAAGGCAATCAGTTAAATCTCTTTCTGTAATAGATCTCCCTTCGTCTGGCTTAGCTCATGGAAGGGATAACGTATCTACAGAAGAGAGAGTACCGGCCCTTACCCTTAATTTAGTTTAGACGTGTTCGTTAACCCAGTCCCCCTTCTGACTGGATTCCTTGCCCCCGTCCTTGCTTAAGGATTCTCCTCCTCTCCTCTCTTGAATATGTGACTGGTTACATTCATCTAATTCATTTTCCCATTATATTGTAGGTTTTTCCGAGAGAATCACCCCTGGTTTCAGATGTTTCAAGAGCCCTGCTGAAGATACTAGAGACTGAAAAGATAAAAGAGTTGGACAACGCATTGTTTGGGCTTCAAAAAACTTGTTCAGACCCTGAACACAAGGTCGTCTCAAATAAATTAACTTTGAATCGCTTCCGCGGTCTTTTTACTATTACTGGAACTGTTTCTGGTGTTGCCTTGATTGCATTCTTGGTCATGTTCATCTTCAAGAACAAGGAAGTTTGGACTGCAATGAATTCCAACAATGGAATTTCGCAAAAAATCAAAACAATGCTGAAGCAATTTGACGAAAAGGATACCTCTTCTTACCCTTTCAGTAGTAGGGCTCATACTGAAAGAGAAGGATCAGTGGAAATAAGAGTCATGGAGGCCTCCCCAGGTTTTCCGAACATGTCAATCTGCAGTGATGGGAGTCGTTCTCCATTTGAAAGAATGACGTCAATCCATCTCGATGACTTTCTGATGAGTGCGGTTGCCTTGGAAGAACTGGATGATATAATATTATCCGAGTAAGAGAATATTTTGACATGATCAAATACAAGACAAATTAGGGAACCAATATTTGAATGTTTTAACTAATGTAAAGGAGTAAACCATAACAATGTACAGTACATAATTCTTTGTTACCTGTATTGATGACTGCACCATGATAGTTTCGGTAAATGTACATTTGCAGTCAATTATCTCTTTTTCACAATCGTTTGATTACATGCAATGTTGAAAGCAACTTAACATAACACGTCTAAGTTTGTTCAGATATGTAGAGTCGAGTGTCCATGAACTAGAAGGGATCGTTAATGTCAAAGCATTCCCTTTGACAGGAAGTCTCATTGCAATGGACAATGCAGGCTTGAAAGTATATACATTGATGCAAAAGTTAGATCATACAAGACTTGTTCATAAAGCTTTGGTAGGTTCTTTCAAGTTTCAACTTGCTTGTGTGATCTTCAACTCTGTTTCTTCTTGGGGTCTAGAGATGCTATTAAAGAAATGGGCTTTTGGTGAAGAAAAAGTGTCTTAAGATTCCCTAACCTATAAGCCCATTAATTAGAAATTTTAACCTGTAACCTGTGAAGTCTGCAGGGTTTTTTTTTTTTTTTTTCTGTTCTTTCTTTATCATCTATCTAGTCAGGTGACAATCTGAAATTTACACTGGATTTTTTTTTTTTTATTTCAATTATTTTTATAAACAAATAGATTCTTCTTTATTTACGTTTGGATTTGTTTGTATTATTGATTGATGATTTATTGTCCAATTTAGGTTTTTATTGGTTAAATTTAAGTTTTTTTTTCTGGAATGATGGTTTTGGGAAATTTAGGATAAAAATGTATGAAGAAATAAAATTTTATTATTTTCTTGATTGGAATTTATCTGTTATTTTTTCTATTAATCTTTCTGGTAAATGCTTTACTTTTGAACATTTATTACTGATTTACTTACTTTGTTACATTATGGCTGTGCTTGTTCCTCAAGAAAAAAAACCCGGAAAGTAAATACACATCAGCTATTTTTTGTTCTTTTGTTTTTCCGAGTGTTTTGTAAAAGAATTTTAAAAATGTAAAACACAACAGCATTTATTACTGTTTTAATCAACCCGGATTTCTATGTAAAACAAAAAATCTAGCATCTCATTCGTGGTCCCCATTGGTCCCAAAGTTTTATATCTTGCCCTGTTTCTTTTTTTTAGTTTCATAGTCATGTTACACCAAGCAGCATAATCTGCCCAATTAATGGAAACTGTTGAAAAATTGTTACCTCTTTTAAAAAAAAGAAAATTTTCCATTTCCGTTTCCCCTAAACTTTCGGGGAAACAAGCACAGCCTATATTATTCTTTCATGCAGTTTTTGCAAACTTATTTTAGTCCAAAAAAGGCACAAAGAAAAGAACCTGTCTCTGCTGTCTTCTTTTTCTCTTGAAATGTTTGGGCGACTAGATAATTATGCCGAATTGAAAAATGGTTCTTGCGTTTTTATTCGCATGTCTTTTGAATGAACCTATTCCTAATCTACTGACATACTCCGGTCCTGATGTACCAGAGGTATCTCTTTCTTTCTCTTAATAGTTAATCTAGTATATATGTTGATTATTATGGTTTGAATCTTATTTGACCCTTGTGATAGAATAAAATGGAAATATAATTTTTTTTTTTTTGGCCATACATAGATCTTAGTATGTTATGCGAAAAGATTCAATATGCTTTATTAGTAGGTGAACATTCAGGGAGTTCCTTGTTCAAACTTTAAAGTAATTGCTTGAACCCTCTTCATGCAGCCATGCTAATTCTAAGGGTCTGTTTGATTCGAGTCTAGGAAATAGATTTTCCGGGAAATTTCAATTTCTCATGTTTGATTAATTGGAAAATAAATGGTAAATATTTAAAACGACATGATAAGTTAAAATGTTGGGACAAATTGGAGCTCAATTTTGTCGAACTCTCACTACAAACATATTTAAATGATTTTCCAAAACAATTCATGATCAATGTAGCATTATAAATATTTTATCAAAATTTTATTTTCCAAATATTTGCACATGATAAATTTATTTTCCGGTAAATTCTTTTTCCGCCCGAATCAAACAAACCCTAAATTTCTAATGAACGTTTTCTCAATATTTAGGAGAAGATGGAGGCAGCAATGAAGGAGGGGTGAGTGGAACTGTGGAAGTGTATCATCTTCATTATTTGCCATTTAGTTTGGTCTTAGCCAAAAAAAAAAAAAAAAAACTGGGCCCTAAGGAATGGGGCTTATTGGGTAAGTGGTCTAGGAGAGGGTCCACTACACATTGGCCGAAAACAGCTGTTTCGGTGCTGCCTCCTAGATAGCTAGACCTGCGCCTGCGGTCTTAGCCCTGGGCACACCCATATCACCCTCACCCATCATCATCGGGCTGTAGTTGTTGCAACCCAATCATATTTTAATTAAAAAGTTTACACCTTTTTATTCAATGTGGGACTAAAGAAGAAATCAACACTGTCTGACAATCTCACACTTTTCATTAATCTAGATGAGAATGTACGTCAATTTAACACCGGATTGTGTTTTTTTTTTTTTTCAATTCAATTACTTGATATATAAACAGATTCTTCTTTGTTTCTGTTCGATTTGTTTGTGTTATTGATTGATTAAAGATTTATTATCTAATCTATGTTTTGTTAATTAAATTTAGGATTTCTTTTTCTTTTTTTTTTTTGGAATGATGGATTTGGGAAATCAAGGTAGATGATCTATGAAGAAAAAAAAAACACTTGTGTTTTATTGTCTTGATTTTATTTTTTATGTTAATTTTTCTATTAATATCTTTTGGTCTTGATTTAATTTTGGCCAACTAATCTTTTTTTATTTGATACGTTGTAACTTCTTTCCTGCAGTTTTTGCTATCTACATTTTAGTGCATCACAAAGAAAAGAACCTGTCTCTGCTGTCTTCTTTTTTCTCTTGACATGTTGTGGCGGAGACCGGCTTTTTATGTCGAAAGATTTTTTCATGTGGTTTCTTTCACATGGTTAATGAGCCTCTTGATCCATTACTAGTGTGCGGTACTGAAATTGGTGTATGTATATATCCTTCGATCTCCTCTGTGTGTGTGTGTCATGTGTGTGTGTGTAATATGACATCCCTCACTGTAATATGTAATGCAAGGCTTTGTAATGAGTCTGATAGCTAGTTTAAAACTTGCAATGTCGATCGTGATCCTATCAAAGAAATTTTATGCCGCTCATTTAGGCTTGACATACAAATCCATCCTTGAGCCATCTTCATTCCTCCCACCCTGCATTTACTGGTTAATTAGGAGTACACAGCCATGCCCAATTCTAAATAACTACACTGGCCCCTGACGAGATTTTGCTTTAGTATGGATCCAATGCTTGAAATATGATCCTGGAAAGTTATACTACAATCATTTATTAAATTACACATTTCTGTTGACAGAAGAATTATTTCATGACTGTTTACTTGAATTTCGAAGTTGATACATTTGTGTTTTCATGAACGTGTTCTCAATATTTAGGCTTTGAACGACCATCAATATTATGTCTTATACTGGACCATATCGAGGATTGTCGAGCAATATTGAAGGGTGAAAAGGAGGTAAGATTTTGTTGAGAGCTTCCCAAATGGTAACATTTTGTGCCACCATTTATTTATTTATTTTTGATAAAAGTATAAATATATTATTTCTCAAATCAAAAGGAGTACACCCCTGATCAGCATGTACATATGCTGTGCATCGTCAGGTCAGAACCAAAGGGAGGACATCCCACTCCCACTTACAGACACCTTGTGCAGCAACACATCAACACTATAAACAGAAACTGTCATCATTGACAGACTCCAAAACCTGCAATCTAGCACGACAAAGCAGCAACTATCAGCAGTAACCAGCACCAACCATTCTATCCTCAACATCCTGCTACGTCTGTTAGTGTCTGTTCGTGGATGATATCCGACCAGCTATTTAGCAGATCCACAAATCTAAGGCCCTGCCTCAGTTCTAAACTAGCTCGGTCAATACACAGCCATGCCCACACTATTGCCTTAATTGCTATGACACTTTTTGAGGCGACAAACTGCTCCCCTTTAAAACTCAGCCATATACACCATAAGACTGCATAGGGTAGCAAAGCCCAGATTCTACCTTTAAAGCACGGCCACCAAGTCAGTAATTGTTGGGGGCTCTCCACAGCAGGAAACTCAGTCGCAGCTTGGGCACATACTGAGGTCAGGTTCAGCCATATCTCCTTCATTACTTTACAAGAGATAAATAGGTGCGTAGTAGATTCTGTCTCACACTTGCATAACTCGCACCTATCAGTTAAATACATACCCCGTCCTTGAAGTTCATCGATGGTTAAGGTCTTATCCCACAATAAGCTCCAAGCAAAGGACTTGACATAATGACATTCATTGGTATATATTTAGGTTCCCAAACCACTTTGTAAGGGTATACAAATGGTTGAGAGGACCTCCTTCGACCAAAATAGTGTTCCGACCAATAAAAATACGAAGAAAATAGAATCAGACAATTGGAGATGCTCTGAATTATTTTTTTATTTTTCTCTTCATAAATATTAATCCTGACAAAGAAAACATCTTCATGTTTGCTGCAAATATGCCAAATGATTCCTAATGCATATTTTACTATCTCTTCTTTGGTGCCAACAGATAATGAAACACATGGAACATTGTGTGGAGAACACTGCTGATACTGAGCTGAGCGATTAATCATATACTGACAGTACGTCTTGTTTATCCTTTTTTTTTTTTTTTTTTTTCAATTTACAGAAACTATCAGGTGTAAGGAATGCTTTGGGACAATGACGGGACAAGGCCTCTACCTGTATTTAGTCCATTAAGATCCATAAGGACATAGCAATGACTCTGCTCTTACTCGGTGTGGGATGATTTCGGTCCAACCTATCTACAAAAAAGTGGAAGGGGTCCAGTTGTACTTAATTGCGTCTCTCTCTCCGGTCCATTAGTATTTAATGGGTTCCCGGTCCTCGCCACCTTGGAACTGTATTAAGATATGTATGCTGCAGCAAGCTAGACTTGAAGGGCTGCAGTGCAGGTACCCACACCAGTCCGGATATATATGGGCATGATTGGCCACCGCAAGAGCCGTGAGTCACAAATCTCCTTGATTTATATAAACTACTTGGATAAACTTATCTAACAGGATTAGTACGTCCCACATTACACTACTGTATATCAAGTATCAACATTCTTTACGACTGAGTATATATGTTGCCCTTCAAGGATAATGTGCAGGTATACTTGTTATGTATATGTCAAAAGCTCAAAATTTTAAAAGATTCAGAGCTACTAAGTTGATTTCAAAAAAAATAAAAATAAAAAAATTAGAGCTCCTGGTTTGATTGGCACCTAATCTGCAACCAGGTTTTACATTTGTGTATGATTGAACAAACAAATTCTAATTTGAATTCAATCAAATGGAATTCATGCATGATTGAACAAAGGCATTTAATTTGATTTTGACATTTGTTAGTATATCATTAGGCTACTTCTAGTGCTTGTGTTGCCGTGTACAGCAGGGTTCACCATCTCCATAGCTTTATAATTAATGAGCTTAATTATTTGCATGTATTGCAATGTTGCCTCTTTCAATCTAACTTGAGACTTAAATAAGAAGATATTTTCTTTCCCAGGATAATTTGAGTTAGGCAGTACCGCAGTAGTACAAAAAACTGAGGTAGAGTTGAGTGGTGGCCCCAGAGCCGCAGTATTGACCAAGGCCGGCCCTGCGTGGATACCGGTTGCTATATTTGGCATCTCAGGTGTACTGTATATATGTTTACCATTTGCTTTTCTTAGAAAATCACTGAGAGGCCAAAAACATTAGAACCATGGATCAATTTGCCTAGTTGCACTCATGAAAAAATTTGACTGACAAGGGACTTTCAAGTTGAATATTTTTTTTTTGAATAATGGTACAAGAAGATAGAACACAGGAAAACAGTGAAAGATCACTCGACACTCCCATGTTGAAGTGGGGATTGCTTGGAATGATTGTAACAAAGGAGCATGAGTACAGAAACTCAGAAACTTCAAAGGACCCCATGGTTTGGTGCTATGGTATAGTACTTTTCCTATCTGTGCGTATTAGTGTGTAAGCTTGAGGTGCATGACTGCCTCTTTATTTTCAGGTAGCCCTATGAAAGTGATGGTACAATCATGCATCCACCTGTGGAGGGAACAAGTGCTCAGCCTTTTATGTTTGCACTCTCTACATGTGACTATGAGGTGTAACACATTATAAATTCTTTTAACCTATTTCACCAAAATTTGTAGTTTTCTTCGAGCCAGTTACCTGAGATCAACCGACGACAACCGTATATAAATGAAGCGGTTTAGATTACCCGTGGTGCATTTTGGCTAAGTTTTACTTCAATTACTGGTGTTTTCATGTCGATTTCTAGTGGAAGCAGAAAGAACTTCCATGTCAGTATCAGAGAGCCATTTTGAATTTACCACAATGGAAAAGTATGACAAAATTGGAGGCATGGTGGGCACTGTGGGTTTTGGACTAGCTTCCTTGGTGATATTTAGGGTTAAACATTGTCTCAATCCATTCTTCTGACCATTGAACTACCATATTTACCCAAACAATATATATTGATTTAGACTAATAGAATGTTGTCAGAAGATAAGAATCTAATGTAATGGTGTGATTTCTGTTGGATTTTTTGGACGGAGGGAACTTTTTTGTTCAGGAACGTACGTACGCAGTTAGGACGTTCGTACGTTCCATTCGACAGATGACTTTAGGGGGAAGGAACGTACGTACGTAGTTAGGGCGTACGTACGTCCTGGATCACAGATGACTTCCCCGTGTGGCTCGACGTACGAACGTCAATTCAACGTACGTACGTCCTCTCTTGGTTTTGTGTATATGAGCCAGTTTAAGCCCATTTCGTGTGTGTTTGTATGGCTATGTTATAAAGCCAATTGAGAAGGTTGGAAAACCTAATCTTCATGTGAGAGAGAGATTGTGAGAAGCCATTGGTGAGTTTGAGAGAACTCTTGTGAGGAAGAACACTTTGGTTTGGACAAACTGTCGAGTTATGCAACAATGTAGGGTTGAATTCCCAACTTATGCAACCAACTAAATTAGGTTTAAAATTATCTGCCAACTTTTAAGTTTTCCCAATGTATACAATGCCGTCAAATAAAATCTAACAGACGTTACTTTTATGTTGACTGGATGTGTTTTAATATTAAAAAATATTTTTTCCAAAAAAAAATAAAAATAAAAATTGGTTTTATCTCAAAAGAAGGTAAGTCCTGGGTTTCTCAACCCCAATTTTCTACTTTTCAAAATCATTGGATTCATCAAATCGAATTTAAAATATGAGTTTATTATTGTTTTTTTGGGTTAAGTAATATATTTTATCATGAGTTTATTGTCTAATTTTGGGTTTTACTTTTAAAATCTTTTTGTTGCTTACTTTACACCGTCAGCAATAAAATTATTACACAATCAGCATTAAAAAAAAAATACATTCAGCAAAATCTAACGTCCCTAGCGGTTTGTTAACGGCATTGCATAAATTGGGAAAACATAAAAGTTTGCTGATGATTTTAAACCTAATTTTGTTGGTTGCATAAGTTGGGAATTTGACCCTACTTTGTTGCATAACTTGATAGTTTGTCCCTTTGGTTTCTTCGTGAGGGCTTGTATAATCGTCTCTATTTGGAAGATTGTTGTTTTGGTCGTGGACGTAGGCAATATTAGCCGAACCACGTAAATCTTGTGTTTTGTGTTTGTTTTGTTTTGCTTTGTTTGATTCACACACTATTTCAATTTTAGATATTCATGCATAAGCTTCCGCTGCGCACAACAAGTGGTATCAGAGCTGCAGGCTAGATCTTGAAAGCCTTGAAGGTGTTTGAAGAAATTTCTGCAGGTGAGTTTCTTATTTGTGGTTTAAGGCAAAAGTTCTATCTTATATCCGTGGGTTGTCAAGAAGGTGTTTGTTGAAATTCCCGTATGAATTTCAGATTTGTTTACCTTCGATTGGTGATTGTTTAGTGTGTAAAAGTGATTAGTGATGTCAGACCCATCTTCGAGTAAGAATGGAAGAGTGTCATCTTTGAAGTTTGACATCGAGAAATTCAATGGTAGAAACAACTTTGGCATGTGGCAGTGCGAAGTTCTGGATTTGCTTGCTCAACAAGGTTTGGAAGATGCTTTGGGTGAAAAACCCGAAAAGATGAAAGAAGATGATTGGTTGAAGTTGAATAGGCAAGTTTGTGGCGTGATTCGCCTTTGTTTGGAAAAGGACCAGAAATACTCGGTGATGAAAGAAACGTCTGCTAAGGAGTTGTGGAAGAAATTGGCTGATATGTATATGAAGAAAAGTTTAGAAACCAAGTTGTTTCTGAAGAAGAGGATCTTCCGCATCGATATGAGACCTGGTATTTCTTTGTCTGAACATCTGGATGAATTCAATAGGCTTATTGCTGACCTATTGAATTTGGATGAGGTTGTCAGTGATAATGACAAGTCTCTATGTCTTTTGAACTCTCTCCCCGATGAATATGACCATTTGTCCACCACTTTGTTGACGGGGAAAGAATCTGTTAAGTATGCTGATGTAGCAACGGCGTTACTGAACTATGAATGCAGGCGCAAAGACAAAGAAGTCCATAGGGGTTCAGGTTCAACGTCCGAGGCTTTGATGGTAAGGGGACGATCCAATGATCGTACTACTGGTAGCGGAGGAAGATCTCGATCAAAGTCTAGAGGTAAACCTCTAGCAAAGGATGAGTGTGCCTTTTGTCATGGAAAAGGCCATTGGAAGGTTGATTGTCCCGAGTTGTCAAAGAAGGAAGATTCTGTGTCTTCCAAAGATAATAAGGTAAATGTTGCACATGCTGATGATAGTGATGATGATTCAAATTATTCTTTGGCTGTTATGGTTGATTGTTCCACTCAAGGGTGGATTATGGATTCTGCATGTTTTCACCATTTGTGTCACAGTAGAGATTGGTTTGCTAGTTTTCAAAAGCTAGACTGTGATGATGTTGTGTTAGGTGATGGTCGTCACATGAAAACACTTGGTGTGGGGACTATCAAGTTGAAGTTGGAGAATGGTACAGTTAAAGAATTAGTTGGTGTCCGGTATGTTCCGGAGTTGGAGGTGAATCTCATCTCTCTTGGAACTTTAAAGTCTGATGGTATGAAGATTGTTCTGCAAAATGGGGCTTTAAAGGTTGTTTCTGGTGCTTTGGTTGTTATGAGAGGGACAAGGCAACGAAATTTGTACTATCTTAACGGTAGTGTTGTTGGTTGTGGTGGAGATTCTTCTTCACATTTGGTGGATTGTTTGACTCCTCCCAGTTTGTCAGATTGTTTGGTTGATTGTGGCTTTGGTAGGCGTACCGGCAAGCATGGCTTGTTGAATGGTGGTAAGGTACGTAAAGTTTGTTTTGGGCATCCTTGTTTGAATGATAGTTTGAAGTTGAAAGAGATATCTCAGCAGGTGGAGATTGATGCCGCTCCTTATGAAAGTTTATCTGGTAACACAGCTGATGTTAGTTTGCTAGCCACAGATGTTTGTTTGAAGGCTCAAGACCATGAGCCAATTGGAGCTGTGAAGCCGTTGTTTGGAGACCTTTGTAGGTTTCGGGGTGTTGATTCATACTCATCTTCAGTCGGTTATGGTCATAAAGTGGAGATAGTATTTGGTAGTTTGGACCCCATTGTTTTGGATTATGGTTGTTGGCCCTCTACGGACATTGGTGGGCATTTGTTTTGATTTGGCCCCTTGTGGGAATTTGACCCTTCGGGGTATGGTGGGCATCGCATAGATGCCATTGGAGTGAACTACGGTGGTTTGATCCCTTAGAAGAAGGGTACGTAGGCAACCATGAGGTGGTGCAACCGCTTTGGTCCTTCGGGACAAGTATGGGAGTTTGGGACTTGGTGTCGGCTTAGATTTATTGAATCTTCACCGAGGTGGAGAATTGTTGGATTTTTTGGACGGAGGGAACTTTTTTGTTCAGGAACGTACGTACGCAGTTAGGACGTTCGTACGTTCCATTCGACAGATGACTTTAGGGGGAAGGAACGTACGTACGTAGTTAGGGCGTACGTACGTCCTGGATCACAGATGACTTCCCCGTGTGGCTCGACGTACGAACGTCAATTCAACGTACGTACGTCCTCTCTTGGTTTTGTGTATATGGGCCGGTTTAAGCCCATTTCGTGTGTGTTTGTATGGCTATGTTATAAAACCAATTGAGAAGGTTGGAAAACCTAATCTTCATGTGAGAGAGAGATTGTGAGAAGCCATTGGTGAGTTTGAGAGAACTCTTGTGAGGAAGAACACTTTGGTTTCTTCGTGAGGGCTTGTATAATCGTCTCTATTTGGAAGATTGTTGTTTTGGTCGTGGACGTAGGCAATATTAGCCGAACCACGTAAATCTTGTGTTTTGTGTTTGTTTTGTTTTGCTTTGTTTGATTCACACACTATTTCAATTTTAGATATTCGTGCATAAGCTACCGCTGCGCACAACAATTTCCTGTGGCAAACATGATCTGATGTATTAGGATTCTAATGTTTAGAATGGTAGTTCCAGTTATCAAAGTTTTAGTGACATCTAGTAGTGGCACCATTACCACAAAATAATAGCGAAAAATCTCATTTACCTCCCGGCATACTTGCAATCACCATCACATCCCTATCAATCTAGCCTCGCTGCAGCTCGCAGGCACCATTCTATATATCCTTTTGGGGATAAGCTGTCACCAAATACTACTAGTGACTCAGTAAAGATCATTATAATACCATGGATATCATTGTTAATTAGTCTCAACAACTACCAATTAGATGAACTGAACAAGATATAAAAAGTTTCAAAACTTCATGGAAAAGCTTATCTTCTGTTTTGCCATTCTTGGTATGTTGTTTCTTGTGTATTTGGTATGTCTCAAGTATGACAATTGACAAGAGTTTACCGAACAAAAATGCTACATACCTACACTCCCCCTTGCCAAAAACACATGCACACATGGTTGTCAGGATTCATACATTATATGGCAGCATGAAAATTTCCCTCAAAGTACACTTTTAATTCAGTTCTTGTTGTACAAGTTCAATATATAAAACTATATAGGACATACAGTACAAGCAATACCCATTTTAGTACGGATTATATTGGCAAAATATTAGGGAACCATATAATTGTGTATGAACAACCTAAGTTCAATCATTGGCATTGTTTATTAACACCTTTTCTTGTTTTTCCTTCTCTTTTCTTACAGTGGGCCATTCAAATTATGACATTGATTAGTCTAAATTTGGGTTATCCAGTCAGTTTACCCTCAGTGAGAAAAAATAGAGAAATCGAAAAAATAATTTAAACTTCCCTACCTAATATAAGAAACCAAGGTTTGCATTCAGATTTACTTACCAGTGTATTGGTTACCAAATTTCTTATCAATTGAGAATGTTAGTCACTTTTAGTTCAGATTTCATATGGTTGTTGTGGTTGTCGACTGATCTATATCCATATCGGAAGAGCCAAAATCCAAACTGCCAAACACCATATTAAAATCAAGCACAGTATAATTCTAAGTACGAATCTATTGGTTGATTGTGATCTTAATTGATCAGTTTAAAAATGAAGCATATAGAGAGGACAATTTACAATAGGTGGGTGCGTAGTCAGATTGCATTAGTGAAAACAGAATAAATTTCGGATGTCAGTATCAGAGTCCCATTTTGCAAACATTATTTCTACAGTGGAAAACTACTAGGCAGTGGACGTCACTTTCGAGACATTTGTCTAATGACCTTGGAGGTAATTTTCAACTAATCTTTATATACAATCAGTAAATTATCAACAATTTGCAGAGCTGATCGATATATTGGAGTAGTTGTGACTTGTGATGTTATCCTGTACGTGTTGTTGATTGTGGTCCTTGTTTAAATTTGAAGATCGATCTGGATGTTCATTGATTGTATGTTAAAAGCTCAAAATATTGTTTTGTTTTGATGTGTTTGTTGTTTTTGTTATCTCGAGCGTATATGACAGAGAGTTTACTAAGCAAAATGCTATCAGCTTGGACGTTTCCATGGCAAACACATGGTTGTTATACTGTACATCATTTGCATTTCCCATGACTCATGGAGATGAACTGTTACATTAGATAGAACCAAAACTATCCCTTTCATCCTTCTTCCTTCCTTATCTTTTCAACTTCAAAGCCTTTCTTAGCGTACAAGAGTACCATCCGGCATTAATGACATGCAAGTAAAAGCCAATCCTTCTTGTACAATATGCTTAGTAGAACTGCAGAACACAACACCGTGTGATCTGGTAATATTAAGGACCATTTCAGGTTTATGTCTACCAGCTCTGGCAAGTCAGCAATCAAACGCGGCTAATGTAGCACGACGTATGTAACATATATAACCCTAGTGCAGCACGCCAGCACCCATATAATTGGGTGGTTATCAACATCAACAAATCATACAGGAATCAGGTACATTAAATCATGTTCATGCCCAACTGAAAAAAAATGAATCCAAGTGGGAAGGAAAAGCTTAATGAAATGAAGTTGTAATAGAAAATGACTTAACAATCAATATGGTTAGAGATCCGTATCCTTCTATATAATGTTTATGTGTTGTTGATGAATTGATGTTTTTATGTGTAAAAGGGGTGTACTTATCTGGCCTCCAGAAAAAGGTTTTGTATGTACGTCATAGTTCCACCCAAGCAGGGAACAAGTGCTCACTTCCTATAATCTCTATGCAATGCAATGTGAGTATGTGACTTTGTGTGTTGTGACAAAAGATTCCAACAAACTGCTCCTATGAGTAGCTTTGCTTTAAACTTCCTTTAGATTAGATTATCTTAGATGCTAATATGAGATTAATTATTTAGATTAAGATTTGGTCCAGATCTATAACACCTCGAGCTACTCATTCAAGTGTGTTGTGCCACATAAATTGACAGCATTTAGTATTTTTATAGATTCGAAGGGTTAGTTGCTACAGTAAAATGCTTGGTGTATGTGATATAAATGATTATAATAGATTGGAATCATGTTCTTTGTTCTAGAGCCCAGGCTGCTATGAATCCATGATAACAACTGTTCATAGCTGCAAAAAATAAGTGAAGTGATGATTGAGATTATTGGCAAAAATAATCTAGGATGCTGGTGGGAATTCCACTAACTAATTGTTGTTTAAATAAAGAGAAGACATATCTATATCCATATCTAAATGATGCATATCTTAGATGTTAATTATATATTAATAAAAAATAAATTAAAATATAGAAATGAAAAAGGTGAAATTAGTTGAAGTATTGACGTGAGCAAATGGAAAGAAGACATAACAACAGTTTTATAAAGTAGAGATGAGAAAAAAAGAGGAGGGAAAGCAATTTGCTTGCCCTCTATATTTAGGATATGACAAAAGAAAACTATTTTCTTCACGGGCCAAAGAATGTATGATGAGATCACAAAATTCTTTATATTTTTCAAGTGCTTTGGTTTTGTCCAAATATTTGTTTCTACATACACAAAAAAACAAAACAAAACAGGAACACAGGCCCCTGTTTAATTATTCATTGTGTTTACAAGAAGATTTTCTTCAGGCATTTTGCTCAAATTACTATCATTTTCCACAAATTTTCACGCGCTTTGTGAGTTATATATTACGACACATTAAATGAAAAATACAAATTACTTTTGTTTGAAACTATTAAATTTTAACGTAAAAGACCCGCTATTTTCTAACATAATTTCTTCTTCAAGTCTCCCGACTCATCATGAGTGTAGATACAAAAGATTGATAATGAAACAAAAACATGGCAAAGAAAACTTTATTTATTTTTCTCTGTTTGGGAGTTTAAAGTAAAGGAAAACTTTAAAAATTAGAAAGCGTTTTCCGTTTCACCGTTTGAGAAATTGTCCTTTGCGTGTACGTTGGTGGGAGCTGACGTTACGTTAGACATAATGGTAGGACAACATCTACTCGTGAGTCGTGAGTGCGCTACTCACTGTACGGTCCCAACTATTAAATCTTGGCCGTTGATTAACATGGATGATGATATGGAGTAGTGTCCTCCACAAGAAGAGAGATGGCACTAGCAGTCTAGCAGGCAAAGCATATAAAGGATAGTGGCCCACCGAATGTCTTCCAGGTTCCTATTGGGACCTACATCTTCTCTGTCGACTGTCTGTAAAACTTTAACTTAAACCACCTGATCAGTGATGACTTGGATTTTAGTTTGGCTTCTCACATCTCAGCCAAGTTGTTAAGCTGTTAAAGCTTTTGGTAACATTTTTGTCCAGTAAAATAAGAAAATTAAATTAAATTACACATAAATATTTTACAGATATTTATAGTACTATATTTTTCACAATAATTAGTTGTCGAAATGTTTGAAATCCATAATTTCTCGATAATTCTTTTGTAAATGTCAGTTGAGCTCGGTTGACAATATCTATGGGCAATGTCTCAATCTCAGACCGTGCATCTTTAAGTTACTCATCTCGTTAAAAATAGGTTTACCAAGCGAAAAAAAAAAGGTTGAGCCAATCTTGTGAACAGTTTTTTCCTCCTCTGCTAGATAAATTACCCAAGATCAAGTCAATTACTTGCAACTATAGCACCATACCACTCACTAATGTCAATATTGTCCCCCTTTGCAACTATAGCACCATACCACTCACTAATGTCAATATTGTCCCCCTTTAGTTATCCAGGGGTAGAGGGTTTGGGTTTTGGACTAGAGTCCACTCATTTAGGTTTTTTCCAAAAGACCTTGACATTAGTTAGAGTATAGTTAAACTTTGTATACTACTAATACAATCACTTTCTTGGCAATGTGGGACTAACACCAACTTATGGGTGTTACAGCAACTTATTAGAAATAGCTCATTAAATTCTTGCATGTAAGTGGATTCCATATAACTTACACGTCAGTAAAAAAAATAAGAAAACGTAAACTTAGTTTCAAAGAAAACAAAAACTACTAAAGCTGCTTACGGAAGAAAATTTTGTCAATATTTGCTTATTAGATTCCAAAACAAAAACTATTTTACTTGTGATTACGTTAGTATGTTGTGTTAAAACAGAATTATCAATTATGCATCATGTTAGTGTTCTACACCCAAGTTCATAATACAAGATTAATTTTATTTCTTATTTTTCTTTGTTGTTAAAATTTTAATTTTAATTAGTTATCTGCTTAATAATTTGATTGAGTAAAACAGGCTTGCGGCTTGCCAATAAAAAAAATTTGATTGAGTACACTGCATTTAGATTTTAGATATATCGTGGATATAAGTTTTGCAACAAATTCTTAAATGAGAAGAAATAGACAGGTAATGAGAAACAATAATTAAAACCACCTAGCCATTAATTATAATCAAGGTCCATTAGTTGCTGAGAATGCATTGATTAATGGGGCAAAATGGGTCCAATCACACATAAATTCTGATCACAACCTCCAAATTAAAATAAAATATGATCACTAAACCAATGATATATAAAAACCTTCAATCCCTTTCTTTCCCATCAACTCTGCTATATATATGTGCTACCTTCCCTTCCCCAATTCTATTCTCGGAATCATTCCATATAATCATGATGAATCAAGTGCGTTTTTGCTGTAGTCTTAGATATCAAAACAAACAAGGGTACCAAGGGCAACAAGAGCCAAGCGAGGGACCCTTTTTTGGATAAGCTTTACACATTTATATAAACCCTATAAGAGGCGAAAGAACAAAGTTAATTTCCCACTAGTAAGATTGTTTTTTTTTTTTAGCTAATAAAGTCACTATAATAATGGAATTAGTATGATCTTATACTCTTGATTCTATTGTTAAAATTCAACTCCCACAACTTTGTTCCATTTGCCAAGTTGCAGTAATTAAATTGTTAATTAGCATGGATTGGTGATTGTGATGTTTAAACTTGAAGTTGGATATTAGATAATCTAATGTTGATGCATAGAATCAGTCTCCACTATCAATTAAACTTTCTTCAAGTGACGCCACCTTGTGTGTTTCTCTCTCTTACTTTGTTTACTTATAAAACAAGCATGAACCCACTTCTCATTTCTTCATCCAACTCTCTGCAAAACAACCAGCTTTTGAGCTTTTCTTTCTTTCTTTCTTTAACATCTTTGTAGTTAACTAGCAAAACAAAATGAGAACAGGTGGAACATTAGAAACAACAACAACACCACCACCTTCTTCATCAACACCAGATTCTTTAGCAAGAGTACCACACTCACCATGGCATTCTCCAGTTCCGTATCTATTTGGAGGTTTAGCAGCTATGTTGGGTCTTATAGCTTTTGCTCTTTTAATTCTTGCTTGTTCATATTGGAAACTTTCAGGAAATTTTGATAATGAAGAAGAAAGTGAAAGAGATTTAGAAAATGGAGATGAGAAAAATGGAGATGGAGCAATGAAAGCTCCACCAGTTTATGAAGAAAAAATTGTTGTTATTATGGCTGGAGATTGTAAACCAACTTATTTGGCTACACCAATGTCTAGTAGAGCTTCTTCTTTTGCTTCTAACTATGAGAAAGAAACTGAAAAATCTGAAAATTCAGAAAAACCCAAACAGGACATTAAGGAAGATGAACAACAACAACAACAACAACAACAACAACAAGAGACAGAAAACAGAGCAATTCCTCAGAGTATTACTACTACTACTACTACTACTACTCAAGAAAACCCACTTCAAGATCAACAAGTTAATTGAGTCCTTTTTATATATTTTTTTTTCTTTTTTCCTCCTTTACTTTGATCTTTCTTAGTCAGAAGAACTTGAATTGTTTCCATGATTGGGTACTTATGTTTGGGATTGAAATGATGGGTAAAAATTAAGTTGTATTACTCACAAGTCGGAAATGTAAATGTTTGAGATCAAATGGAAGAAAAAAAAAAAACTTTTTCCAATATATTCCATACATATTAAGTTCATCTATTTATGCTTTTATCTTATAAAGATCTATTTATGGCCTGAGCTAGCTAGCTACCTGCATGAACTTCAGAAAGAACTGAAGAAAAAAGCCTCCTAATTACTTCACAATATTTGTTTCTTAAGCTAGATTATGTGTCAAGTTAATTATATGAAAAAACCCATTTTCTTGTTTAATACTTCTTGTTATCATATGATTAAGACTATTAATGAAAATTATGGAAAGGATGAAATTAATTATTGTGGATAAAAAAGATGGATGAATTGAAGAGAAGAAGGTGAAACATGTGAAGAGGGAGAGTGGGTGGTGAAAGTTTTCAAAGTGGTGGTTAGTTGGGATGATGGAAGAAAGAGAGGGCCGGGGTATGTGGCATGGCAAGTGTGTTAAATGGAGTTGGAAGAAAGACAAGTGTTTGTTTACTAGCTACTATACTGTGAATGTGCAGTTTGAAAGAGAGTTTAGTACAGATGCGGCAAGGCGACATATGTTTACCATGAAAGCAGATAGATTGATTACATTATTAAAGTGAGTGACACATAACAAGTACATGGTTTAACTGTGCACAAAACACAAACACAAATACCTATCTAGACAAGACTTTGTGTATAGTATATATATTCTTCTTATTTCTCTTGGATGATATTGAAGTTGCAACAAACTCCTATGGATTTCAGTGATGTTTATAATGTTATTTAACTTTTGTATGGAGTAATAGATATGCCAACAAACCCACCTGATGACTTAAGTCTCATTTGCTGCAGCAGAGTCAATTCACAGGTCAAGTGAGGTCTTATTTAATTCTGAAACAAATAATCAACCAAGTAGACCAACTGGCCACTACAAGTTATATCTGGTCTGAATCTGGTCATCTTATAAATTCACCCATTCTGCGTTACTAGTTTCATATATTCTTCTACAGGTATGACCTTTTCTGGTTCCCCTTGCTGTGCTCCCTGCGAGCTGGTGTGTACAATGTCTTGTTGTAGACTGAATTTGCTGATATGTCGGTGTGGGCAAACGACAATGCCTGTTTGCTAGTTGGCAAAGCCCTTATGATGACGGTGCCTATCCGAAGATGTTTATCCTGACACGATGATCGTACGTACATGGTACATTTTTTTTTGGCTTACTGTGTCCAAATCTTGAAATCGTGATGTACTGATGTAGATCAAAGTTTCAATCCAAACTGATCTATATAACAATCGGGTACAAACATGTTCTTCATTAAGTCTTAGGGCATATATAATCATCATTAAGTTATGGACCATAATATATCCTAGATTGTTAATTACAAGTTAACTGCGATCAGGGTTTCTTATTCCTTGAGTTTATCCGTGATTCCAATCGCAATATCAAAAAGTTTATACCTACAAGTTTATAGTATCAGCTTTTCATATTTGTTTTTTAAAAAACCATTTTCATTTAAAAGTGCAAGAAGACTATGGGTTAATATATAAGATAAGTTCATTAAAATATAAGGCATATAGCATTATAGCTAGTGATATCTTTTCTTAAACAATGAATGGTGACAAGAATGAGAAGAGAGAATAGTTAGAAGCAATTGCTTCAATTCATATCCAAAGCATCTTTCAAATCATTGTAAAGCTAGACGCGGCGAAGAGAGAATGGTTCTACTTCCAATGGATATTATATAATGTGAGGCTGCTAAGAACTTGAACTGCTCTTTTCTTTCTTAGTACTTCTCCTTTTTTTCTTAAAATGTTGATTATTATTCTTGAAGTGAAACCTAAAAAAAAAAAGATGAAGAAAGTGCCATGTTTCACTCAGCTTTGTGTCAAGAAATTTAATACAGATAAGAGTGTACTATAAAAGCAGAGAAAAAGATGCTCTAATCCTCTTCAATGTTTTTTCGTCTCAACTTTTTTTAGATGCCTATAGATTTCTTAGTTATTAATTTGCATTGTTCTCTACATTATTTGGTTTCTGTTAAGATTACTTGAAGTTCTAGTACATAATGGCAAAGAAAGAAAAGAATATAGGTTGCTTCTTACACTGCACGAAAAAACGATTCCTCATAAAAATTTGGCATCTCTGCCATTCAAGGAATCTCCTGTCATCATTTCTGAGGGTATTTTATTTGGCTAGCATCACTTAAAAGCGGCGTCATCCTTAAATTTATCAATGTATGTATGTATAAGTTAATATTTGCAAGAAATACACATCTTCCTATTACCTGTCAGAAAGATTGTATGAAAGGTTCACAAGCCATCAGGCTGCTGATTTCTTGACCAAGGCTGGCGACCTAAGCCAAGAATTATAACTAAGCGATTGGCCTATTGGATGCACATAATATGAGATCGCACATAATATGAGATCTTATCATATAATGTCCTCTAATGCAACCAAAAGAGAGGGTACAATGGCAATTGGCAAACGACATTCATGTACAGCCGCCCACAATGGCACTGCTTAGAAGTGTTAGATCCTGTTGCAAGAAAAGTACAATCTCCAATGATCAGAAAATGATCTGTATTAAACCATATCCCTTATATATCACTTTAATTGGGTGGAACAAATGATAGTGTTTTGAACTAATCCTACTTGCTATTGATCTATATATACATCAAATTTTCTGTGACAGACACAGTTTGGAGTTATGCGGCGATGGTGTAGATATGCTCGTCCAATCAAGAAATTCTGTCCCCTACCCCCTCCTCCCGTGAGCGACTCAAGGGGGTTGCAGTTGCCCTCACATACTTGCCACAGTACGGAACATATTTTATCTTTAACACGTTCATGTGTGCATGTGCTACATTTATTTTCACAACACAAACCCAATTGTCATGGTCTAATTTTGATCCATTTTCTTCTCTATAGACAAGTTGCATAAAAAAAAAAATCTATGTAAACAGCCATTAGCTGGTCGAAATCAACAAATTCTCTATTGCTGTCTATGGCCTATAGCTGTATATGTAAATGATTACCACATTGAAAGTTGAAAATAACAACTTGAGATACAATTAGCCACAATATAGCGTAATCGAAGATCAACAAGTACTAATCAAGAGATTCAGTGCGTCTGATGTGGTGCGCTCCAATGAGCGTTTAACATGCAAATGGAAATTTCTATTAAGGTTTTCAATGACACAAAACATAATGCTAGCATAAGTGCCTTGAAGACTATAGAAATCCTCTGCCCTACAGTTTTGGAGTACATACTTAGTGCAGGGTGTTGCCATGCACTTAGGCTTGCGTGGGAGACAAAAGTAAAAGTGCATACATATATGATTATCCTTTAGATAGCTAGGCAGAAACATACTGAAAGATACTGAATGGTATGATACGTATGAGGAATTTAGTGCAAGTATCAGAAGTTGGCCGGCCACTAATATACTGAACAAAATTTGAGAAATACAAGCCAGGAAGATTTGGGGTAGGTTAATTATTGAAGGATACTGCCTTAGCATCTAATCAAAAAACATATGGTCCCATTCATGATTATTTTCAAAAAGGTTAATAGTCTTTCAAATGATGAGTACGTATTCGAGTTGAGGCATACTTAGAGGATGATGACATATGGATTACAGTGTGTGTGTACGCGTAGAACACAAATTTGCGTGTGTAGAGCAAAACACAAATCATATGAGTGGGTTCGAGGCATCTGTATTTCATCGATGTGGCTTACACTTAGGTTGCTTGACATAAGCATTCAACCTCTTGACATACAGGTTCACATCTTTAGATTGTTTTGGATTACAAAAAGTAATAATCTCACATACAGGTTTACAGGGCTTTGCCAGGTTAAAACTAGACACATGCAGTGAACACAATCCATGGGTTAGAAGCAGTGCAGAACGGCTTTTGCCTTAAAACCAAATCAATTCATAATGATAAAACCTAAGTATAATACTAAATGTCTTGCACCAACTTTCATCAATTCAAATTATAAACAAAAGCAAGCAAAATAGAAAGATTACTTGTAGATATGATTGACATATATATATGTAATGTGATGAACTTTAAGGCAATCATAACCAAGTCCCTACAAAAAGGATTTCCGATGAGATTTCTGTGATGTTTTTTCAGTCATTTTAAAGAATGGATAAGATCACAAACGATCCTTTATGTTCATCTTTATACAGACATAATAACTTCCCTTTGGAGTTTGGACCCTCACCGTAGTAGTAGGGTAATCAGTCATCATGATTATACCTTAGGTATCGTTTGTTTTTCCTTCAATTAAGCACTGAATACTCATTAAGTTCTGAAGATCACTTAATACATTCAGTCATTAAGTGATTCATTCTGCCAAATGATGTCTGAATGACTTAACTGAACTTTTAGCTGATGAAATAGATTAAGTACTTAATGGTTAGTATAAAACAAACAGTCTGAAGACTGAATACGGTGGTCCACCCACTTAAGTTCAGTCATTCAGACTGCTGAATGAAAAACAAACACCACCTTGGGCTTCATTTGCTGGTGAATGAGGCCAAGCTTGCACTGCTATCCAAAGGATGATAAAACAACAACCCAATGACCCACTTACTTAACATGTGTGACACTTTGATTAGATCTATCTACAATGTTTTGGCCCTTTACACAGAGTTGGGCCAACTAGTAGTTTAATTCTTTTGGTTCAAGTGTTTGACTAGCTGGGCTTTGGAGCATCCTCCTTGACCCACAATATGTCTTTTGCATATAAAGGCATAAAGCCAATCTCAGAGCATCCTGCATCCCTAACCCACCATCTATTATGAAAAAAAAATGATCTCTAAACGCAACATGCTATAATAGTGTGAAATGTGTTACACTTGCTAAACAATGGTATATTTGCAAGAGATATAGCAGCAGCTCAGCTATAATTTGATTTTTACACAACATCACTCTAGGTACCACTTTTCTTGGTACTTATGCAAGATTCCGCATATGAATCAATTTAAACAGTTTTAGGGTTCGTTGGGCAAACCTACCAAAATGTATTTCTTTGTTTTTAAAAGTAAAGAAGTAAGAAGCATGTTCGGTAGCGAGCAAACAAAATTGGGGAAGTAAATTTTAAGAAATTATAAAAAGAATTATTCAAGAAGTTTTCGGTTCTAGTTTTCTCTTTACTACTTCCTCCTTTTTTAGAAAACTACTATTTCAAAAATTCCTTCTTAATAAGTCTTTAGTCGCTGAACAACCCCGTGAATATCCATAAATACTTGGCTTCTAAATTAATTTCTAATGTCTAAATCTTGATAAATTCCGTTTTTCTAGGATTCAAAATTTTGCTTGAAATCGATATTTTGAACTATACATAAGACCATTATGCTTATGAAGTTTAATTTTTATAGCAATTTCGCAAAATAATTGTTTTTTTTTTCTTGAATTCTGACAACTTTTTGTACCTGCTACACGTTTCCATAAGTAGGAATGACTTAGAACAATGTCTGTGCCTGATAGATTACAACGAGGAGACTGTCAATTTGTGGGTGTTACTAACCAACTGCAACGAACAGAAGTGGGTCAAGAAGTGTATATATCTACCATTTGAACCCATGGCAAGTCACTTTATATTACCTATTCGAAATCGCCAAATTTTGATACCAGCAGACAATGACCAGCGCTTCTACTTATGTTATTATGATGAACAAGGGCATGTGTCGAAGACAGTTAATGTCAAAGGACTGTGTAAGCTCTCACTTGAGCGCTTAGTCACAGATCTGGGTTGATGTGCTCCTTCTCTTCTATCTCCTCGTGGTACCTGTAAAGACCACCGGTTACTATCCGGTGGATAAAGCTCCAACGATCAAGTCAGTAATGGAGGCCAAGTTTGGAATCAGTGTAATCAAAAAGTGAATAGTTACCTTAAGTTTGCCCTACATTGTTCCTTATATATCGGTTTACACCGCTTCCTCCCTACCCTAGGATTACCTCCAGATCCTAGGGTATTCCTTCTCCCTACGTGGTTCCTTCTCCTCCATGTATTCTGAGCAAATGTTTGACAGTTAGCTCTCATGTGCCTCGTCCGTGACTCTCTAAAATGTTCCTAGGTATTATCTCATACTTCTCGATTCTTTTCTCTTCCTTACTCCTTACGTCCATATTCCGCCACGTAAATTACGAAGTGAGGTACTTACAGGCTGCATAGGCGTATGTTCCTCGTTGAAAAGTTCGAAGATACTCTTGTCAGTCTAAGAAACTAGTAGTTTCGAAGAGGATTTACATAAAAATCAGCCACAGTTCAAATGACAGAGAAATTCCTCTAAATCTAGGGATAGCGTAGCGCACCAATTGATGGAATGGAGGAGAGGCTTGGAATCTGCAACCGCCAAAGAACTGAACAACAATAAACCAAGCTCTTTTTATCTAAATATTTGCTAATTGCTGTACTTGGACCAAAAAAATTGTTTTATTCCATTTCGTGTTCTGATTTTCGTCGATTTATTTATATGTTTTTTGTTTATAATATTTGTATATGGGAGGGGTTCCAGGGACTCAGGAAATGTTTGACTCAATTTCGACTCAATCCTATTTAGGGTACTTGTACATGTTGGATTGACATGATTTTTGGTAGGATCATTATGTACGACATCTTCACCAAAATTTATCATAATCTTAATTTTCTAAACCTAGAAAAATCATATTACAAGTTAATGTAATGTGAAACGTTCATTTTTACCGTTGAATTTAATATTACATTTGATGGGTCTAAATAAATTCAAATGAGCTGATTTTTTATGTTGTAGATCTTTATAATAAGGAGATCATATCTACCAAAAATCATGCCAATCCAATATGTACAAGTACCTTAAATAGGATTGAGTCAAAATTGAGTCAAACATTTCCTAGGTCCCTGGAACCCATCCCTTTGTATATCCCGGGAACCCCTCCCTTTGTATATTTCTATCAAAATTATAATGATAATAATATACATGAAAATAACATTTGTAGTGAAAAATATAGAACCCAGGATGAAAACAATGAAAGAGAGACAAGATAGAGGTCTCCACATTAGTACATTACTGAAGACAGCACTTCATCAAAAAAAACAAAACAGAAGACAGCAGAGTTTAGAGCATTGTGGGCTAATGAATGGGCATTAAACGGATTCGGGGCCTATATACTATTGGATTGGTTGGAATCCAACCGTTGGATTGGGCTTTTAAGGATTAATTTGTTTTCAAGTCTAGGTCCAACCCATAGACTACTACCCGTCGTACCTTAAACCGTAACCCTAGCTTTACTTCATTTCCCCTTATGTAGGGCTGGGCAAAACCGATCCGAAACATGCAAACCGAACCGAACCGAACCGATCCGAACCGAAAATAAGGTGTTTACATGTTTACATGTTCGGTTGCAGTTTCTAATTTTGTAAAACACCTACTTTGGGTGTTCGGTTGCAGTTTCGAAAATTTTGGAACACCCAAAACCGAACCGAACATGTAATTTTGTATATAGTCCAGCCCATCATGTAATTTTGTATACAACCCAGCCCATCTCTCCAGCAGTCCAGCCCATTTGTCCAACACTCCAACAGTCCAACCCATCTACTAGGTGTTCGGTTCGGTTTTATTCGGTTAACCGAACCGAATCACATGTTCGGTTATGTTTCGGTTTTAGTAAAAAAATTTCGGTTCGGTTCGGTTTCAAAAATGAAACAGTTCGGTTTTGGTTTTAGTTTTTACAAAACACCTACTAGGTGTTCGGTTGCCAGTTTTGGCCAAAACCGAACCGAACCGAACCATGCCCAGCCCTACCCTTATGAACCCTTCTTTCTCCCTCATACCCTCACTGTATCTAAAACCCTAGTAGCCATTCTTTTTGAAGAATCTTGAAAGCTTAACAACAGGTATTCTGGATCTTTTCCCTATTACCACATTCTCTCTTATGTTCTTGTTATAAAAGTTCAATTTTTAGTTTGTTGTGTTAATTTTTTTTTTATGAATTTCTAAGCACATTCGAAGGCTTTCAGGTGAATCATTGTTACAAACCTGTTGAGCTCAAAACCTATGCAAGATCTATATTTTCTTTCTCTTAATAATCCTCTTTGTTTTGCTTTTCTAGAAGATTTTTTTAAGAAACACAGAAATTTGAAATTGAGTTCAAGCATCTGCATTTTAAATTTGAAGTTAGAAATGTAATCAAGTGAATTAGTAAGTTTAATTGGTTGGATCTGTTAATTGAAGTATACCCATTATATGAAATCTGTAATTTGGCTCAGAAGTAGATATCTTTCGTTGCAGATTCGATTTTTTGCCCAAGTTTAACAAGATTAAATCGTGTTGTTCTGACTTATGTAGTGAAAGCATAGACAGTTCTTTTAGATGCAAAATGGGGTTATTGTTAAAACTCGAATTTTAAGATAGTTTGAATTTGTTATCTTGAAGAGGCAACTTTGCAGAGGCAATCACTTATTGATTTCCTCTTTTTCCCTGTTGCCAATATAAAGTCTGCTAGAAATGGATTGTTATGATTATTCAAAATCTATCTGTTAAATCCATTAGACGGTAATGATACGAGGCATATTGTGATAGAGATGTTAGTAAACAAAATTGGAACATGCACACAACTATGATTGTGTCAGCTTTGGATTTAACATTGTGATTGCCAAGGTATCATTGTGTCATAATGCTTATCATTGTATCATAATGCTTACCTTGTGTCATAATGCTTACCTTGGATTGTAAATCCAAGGTCCGACAAGAACCTCAAAACATGCTGTAGAACTCTTTCCATTCTATAGAACCTTAAGAAAAGATAGACTCGATCCTCAAATTATCAATAGAACTACAAAACATGAGTACAAAATTCCAGTAAACATACCGGCACACATAAATCACGATTATTCTCTATCTGTGCTTTTTGCCACCTTTCTTACCTTTTTGTTTGCTCCCATTTTTCTTTTGTCCTCCCGTAAACATACTGTCACCAATGGGGCGTGCACTACGTTCATTGCCTCCATACTTGTCTTGTCGCAATAGATGTTTAACATCCAGTACACCTTTTGAGAAATGGCCTTTGCTCGACTTCAACACCATGTCCTCTGCCTTTCGTCTTTCTACTACTTTGTTAGAACTACTAGCGGACCTTCCCCCAGAATGTCCAAGCATCTACACACACAAAAAAAGACTTAGAAACCCTTACGATTTGGAGATATAAAGGAATGAAAATTTGAGATACAAAATCCACAATCACCTTATCCATTTTCTGTTCTTTGTCTTTCTGTTTCTTCATTGATACTCTTGCCACGCTTAGTGGGGTCTGATGCTGCTTAGGACGCTACACCAATGTAGAGAACAAAGGAAGACCAGAGAGAGGTTTAATTATGCCATGGAAAAATAAACTCAGAATAATAGAAACAGTACTGAAAAATGGTACAAATCTCTTACCTTTCCACCTAGGGAAACTACCTTCCGATTCTCAAACTCCTTCCTCTCTTTCCATGTCATGCGTGATGAAACTAGAATAATTTAACATGTTTGACCAAATATATTGAAGTATAAGTGATCTAATCCCATGACTTAGACCTAATCATATTTAAGTAAAGTTACAAACGCACACATATGAAGATAATGTAGCATATCTGTGTGAAAAGGCAGGGACGATGTGTGTGAGTGTGCATTTGGATTAAGCACTCTTATGTACAAAAGTAGAGAATATAGTATGTCTTTCTAAACATGCTGAAATGCATGTCAACTTCTGTGAGTTCATGTAGTCATGTGGATACGTGTCGGCAGCCACATACACATACATGTGTTTACTGTATGTAAATTATGCATCAGTAAGTTGCAGAGAATAATTAGTTTTAGAGTCTGTCCTACTCTGAAGATTAAGGTACATGTATAGTTACAGAATAACATTTGCTACTTGCATAAGTTTCTTGTTATAAATTAATATACTTTGTGAGGGAGTAAAATGACAGCAAAAAACTCACTCTACGAACTAAGAGTACAGGGTGAATTGATTTAAAAATATTTGAATTGCCGAAAGCACAATAGTGTAGTAAAAATACTTATAACAAAGTGCAATTACTATTTTTCCACTCGTAATTCGTAAATAACATTTGAAATAATAGATGCAAAACTCAAAAGGCTTCCCTTATGATCGAAAACGAGGTGTTCTGAAGTCTAAAATATTCTGCACGATGATAATGACCAAAGGACACTATCAGTCTACCAGTATCCATGGTTTTGACAAACCCCAGTTGGATAACTTACACATTTAACCAATTTTAAATTATCGCTGAATCAATAATAATTCATTATAGTGATGATGAAGATGATCTCCCAAACTATTCGAAAAACTCGGCTCAATTGAATAATTCTTGAATTTTCAATTCGCAATATCAAAATTTCAACTAATTATAACACAAAACATTTTAATACCCACAATTGAAAATCCACTAATTGTAACAGTAGTGAAGATAACATAATCAATCAAACTTGAATAAAAGTAATAATGAAAATCTAAGTAATCAATTACCTAAGAACTCGATATCTTTCAATAACTGTTTCACATCAAGTTCATTGCCTTCTGAATCTACTAACTTCGACAACGATGATGAATTCTTCTTTCCTCTACCCATTTGCTTATTCTTTCCCTGCACGTTTACAATTCAAAAAGTACAAGAGTTCAACACTTCAACTCTGAACAATTTCAAACAAATTGAATTTTTGAAATTAGGGTTTTGAAGAAGAAGATGATGAAGAATAGTAGTAAATCGATTAATCGAGGATTTTGTAAATCGAGAGAGAGAGAGAGAGAGAGTAGTGAGTTTGTGACCTTGTGTGGGCTGCTGGGATGGGCTGACAAAACAATGGGTCATTGTGGTAGGCTTCGTTTGTTTTGGAAAAGCCCATGACTAAGCCCATGAGACGAATATCATTTTTTTCAGCAATTTTTTATTTTGGCACTTACCCCTCCAAATGAAAGTTGAAATTTACGTTACCCCCCCCCCCCCCCCCCCCCCAATTTAATACCCCCCACTGGAACATATATAAGTAGTAACGCCAATTTCGACTTTCAAATGGGGGGTAAGTGCCAAAATCTCTTTTATTTTTAAATTTTGTTTACCACCAATTTTGGATTTAAATATGTATGCTATTTTTTTATAATTCAATACATAATTTGGTTTTTTTTTTTTATTTTACTAGTAGTGATAACCCGTGCCTACATCACGATTACTTTAGTGGAGGGGGTTGTAATTTTCTTTTGTTATATAAGAAATAGGATTACAAATGATGTTTTTAATTTATTTTAAATATCAAACAAATTTTAGTTTATTCTAATTCCTACTGTCGAATTTATTAAGCACAAAAAATTGTCATGCATAACAATATATATGTATAGTAATATACAAAACATTTTTAAGAGTATTTTTTGTTCCTCTCATCCCTTTACAATCTAGATAGAACTGACTATAATTTGTACTTTTGAAATTAATTTTACAAACATATATAAAATGATTTGAAAACTTTTGGTGGAAGAAAACTATTAATGTGTAAGCACAACAA
This sequence comes from Aquilegia eximia, assembly GCA_023053565.1. Lineage (NCBI taxonomy): Eukaryota > Viridiplantae > Streptophyta > Magnoliopsida > Ranunculales > Ranunculaceae > Aquilegia > Aquilegia eximia. Next base: position 12,897,346 of record JALIGU010000007.1, read on the forward strand.
AGAGATAACATAAAAGTTTCCTGGGGAACAAAAGATTTTACAAACCAAACATAATATTGTAGCTATTATAAAGAGAACTACATATTATATCTCAATGCACGTACACATAGAGTGAGAAAGGAAAAAAATGTAAGGCATTTCTTCTCAATAGTTTAACCAAAGGAGTCACTATAGTTTTCTTCTTAACAATCATTTAGGGGCGATAGGGCATTGCTTATAAAAAGTCAACTATGTAGCATCGATCTCTTAAAAAAAAATTTGCCTCGAGACACATATAGACATACAATAAATAAAATTTGTCAAATCATTTGTTGTAGTTTTGCATATAGTTGGTTCCTTTGTTATAGCCATACAACTTATATAACGTGAGTGAAAAGGTTAAATAAAGATGAGAAAAAAATATACAGAAAAATAAATTGTTAGCATCGATATCATTGAGAATGAATCAACTGATGTGACACATATATTTCCAATAATCTAGGAAGGAAAAAAAATCAAACAATAATAAACCATCAAATATGAAAACAACAAAAGAAAACAAAGAAATTTTAATTCTTCCATTAATTCTATTAGATAAAAAGAAAAAAAAACTTATTCGATTAAGAAAGGAAAATGTATTTTTGGAGAGGTATATTTAGTGAGGAGGATGATGGTGAAGAGCTCATAAAAAATATAAAATAAGAAGGCTATTTATAATTAATTGAATGTATTAGACATTAATTTGTTTAACACCAACTCTTGTAAATGGGGTTATAAATCTATTAGTGAATGTGTCCATTTATTATTGGTATTCCAACAATTAATATTATGTAAGATTCTTTTCATCCTACGGCTACGATTCAGTAGCCAACTAAAGGTTATGATCGATTTTTCACATCTAAGGGCTATTATTACATCGAATATATAATTTAATGTATATCCAATGGTTATGGTTGTCTCAATAGAACGATACCAACACCTCGCACATAATTCAGTTGTTCTTACTTTTTTTTAGGAAAAAAGTCTATCTGTTAAATCCATTATAAAAAAATAGAATACATATTTAAATCCAAAATTGGTGGTAAACAAAATTTAAAAATAAAAAATTGCTGAAAAAAATGATATTCGTCTCATGGGCTTAGTTGTGGGCTTTTTCGAAACAAATGAAGCTTACCGTAATAACCCATTGTATTGTCAGCCCAGCCCAGCAGACCGCACAAGGTCACAAACTCACTACTCTCTCTCATGATTCACGAAACCCTCGATTAATCGATTTACTATTATTCTTCATCGTCATCTTTAAAACCCTAATTTCAAACTTCAATTTGTTTGAAATTGTTCAGAGTTGAAGTGTTAAACTCTTATACTTTTTGAATTGTAAACATGCAGGGAAAGAATAAGCAAATGGGTAGAGGAAAGAAGAATTCATCATCGTTGTCGAAGTTGGTAGATTCAGAAGGCAATGAACTTGATGTCAAACAATTATTGAAAGATATCGAGTTCTTAGGTAACTGATTACTTAGATTTTCATTATTGCATTTATTCAAGTTTGATTGATTATGTTATCTTCACTACTGTCACAATTAGTGGATTTTCAATTGTGGGTATTAAAATGTTTTGTGTTATAATTAGTTGAAATTTTGATATTGCGAATTGAAAATTCAAGAATTATTCAATTGAGCTGAGTTTTTCGGATAATTTGGGGTGATCATCTTCATCATCACCATAATGAATTATTATTGATTAAGAGATAATTTAAAATTGGTAAGTTATCCAACTGGGGTTTGTCAAAACCATGGATACTGGTAGACTGATAGTGTCCCTTTGGTCATTATCATTGTGCAGAATATTTTAGACTTCAGAACACCTCGTTTTCGATCATAAGGGAAGCCTTTTGAGTTTTGCATCTATTATTTCAAATCTTATTTACGAATTACGAGTAGAAAGATAGTAATTGCACTCTGTTATAAGTATTTTTACTATACTATTGTGCTTTCGGCAATTCAAATATTTTTAAATTAATTCATCCTGTACCCTTAGTTCGTAGGTGAGTTTTTTTCTGTCATTTTACTCCCTCACAATGTATATTAATTTATAACAAGAAACTTATGCAAGTAGCAAATGTTATTCTGTAACTATGCATGTACCTTAATCTTTAGAGTAGGATAGACTCTAAAACTAATTATTCTCTGTAACTTACTGATGTGTAATTTACATACAGTACACACATGTATGTGTATGTGGCTGCCGACACGTATCCACATGACCACATGAACGAACTCACAGAAGTTGACATGCATTTCAGCATGTTTAGAAAGACATACTATATTCTCTACTTTTGTACATAAGAGTGCTTAATCCAAATGCACACTCACACACATCGTCCCTGCCTTTTCACACAGATATGCTACATTATCTCCATATGTGTGCATTTGTAACTTTACTTAAATATGATTAGGTCCAAGTCATGGGATCAGATCACTTATACTTCACTATGTTTTGGTCAAACATGTTAAATTATTCTAGTTTCATCACGCATGACATGGAAAGAGAGGAAGGAGTTTGAGAATCGGAAGGTAGTTTCCCTAGGTGGAAAGGTAAGAGATTTGTACCATTTTTCAGTACTGTTTCTATTATTCTGAGTTTATTTTTCCATGGCATAATTAAACATCTCTCTGGTTTTCCTTTGTTCTCTACATTGGTGTAGCGTCCTAAGCAGCATCAGACCCCACTAAGCGTGGCAAGAGTATCAATGAAGAAACAGAAAGACAAAGAACAGAAAATGGATAAGGTGATTGTGGATTTTGTATCTCAAATTTTCATTCCTTTATATCTCCAAATCGTAAGGGTTTCTAAGTTTTTTTTTTTTTTTTTTTGTGTAGATGCTTGGACATTCTGGGGGAAGGTCTGCTAGTAGTTCTAACAAAGTAGTAGAGAGACGAAAGGCAGAGGACATGGTGTTGAAGTCGAGCGAAGGTCATTTCTCAAAAGGTGTACTGGATGTTAAGCATCTATTGCGACAAGACAAGTATGGAGGTAATGAACGTAGTGCACGCCCCATTGGTGACAGTATGTTTACTGGAGGACAGAAGAAAAAGGGGAGCAAACAAAAAGGCAAGAAAAAGAGTAAGAAAGGTGGCAAAAAGCGCCGATAGAGAATAATCGTGATTTATGTGTGCCGGTATGTTTACTGGAATTCTGTACTCATATTTTGTAGTTCTATTGATAATTTGGGGATCGGGTCTATCTTTTCTTAAGGTTCTATAGAATGGAAAGAGTTCTACAGCATGTTTTGAGGTTCTTGTCGGACAATGCTTATGATGTAAAGAATCTTGTTATAGATATTCAGTATATGAGATGGTTGGTCAATTGCGTTGAGAGTATGGCTTTAGTACCCCTTTCTCCACGCAAACAATATTATAGCCAAGTTATCTGTGTTTAGTAACCCTAGCAAATATTTGACATTTAAAATGATACATAAACTTCCCACTCAATAATTCACATTAGTGACCCATTTACCTGTTTATTTTTGAGAGTACTGTTTGGAGTTTGGCTATGGAACCCAAATCCCTTGGCTTGTGTGCTCATTCATTTTTTTTGGGGGGGGGATAAGATTGTGAATAATTCTTTACTAGTAAAGGAAAAGAAGGCTGGGAATCAAACCAAAGTACCCAATAGTACTGACTTGAGAAAGCAGATGTCCTGATAGAAAAGAACAAGGTACATGTATCATTTGTGTGCTTTCATGTAGGTAGGTCATAGGAGTTAAGAATGAAGCAGCAAGGTGCAAGCCTGCAACTGCTAGGATGTCATCATATTGATAACTCATCTGCTCATATAATGGATGTGACTTCAAGATTCAATAATCACTTCCATGTTTGTCTTCACTCTTGATCGGTTGTTTCACCAAAAATATCTCATTCGTATTACCTTCCTGAGAACATTATCTCGGGGTCCAAATATCAAAAATTTGATTGTGTTGGTAGCTCAGCTGGAAGAGAAAGATTTTGGTGGTCAATCAGTATGACGATTGGATGTGGTAAACCACCTTATTTGTTTTGGTACAATCTCAGTGCAAAGTTTTGTTCCATTTTGATTTGGGTGCGAGCTGCAAACAAGTGTATGCAGTATGCTCCACCATTTTTGCATGGAACTGAGAAAGAAGAAACAATGTTCGTTTGGTCACCTTTCGAATGAATAATTTCGAGTGCCCTGCGGTGCATCCCACGTCTTTCTTGGTTAAAAACCGTTAGGGGTTACCCGCGATTGGTAATGACACAACCAGAGATAACAGGCTGGCGTTATTTTCATCGATCAGTCGGCCCCACTTGAGCGTTTACGGGGGTTCAGGTCTCTAATCGCGACCACACCAGGTCTACCAACGACCTCTTAGGTCTCGTCGCGACCTCACTTCATGTCAGGTCTCTAATCGCGACCTCACCAGGTCTATCAACGACCTCTTCAAATTACAGGTCTTTCAACGACTTTAAAAATATTTATTCCATACAGAGGGCTATTCTCACTTTATCCAATTTTTTTAACTTATTATTGGCACAATTAGATATTAATGATATTTTTTGCGTAGCTCTCTGTATGTGCAGATCACATGACCGTGACCTCACTCCCCATGAGCTATTTTTACGCAAATGTGCCACATTGCTTTCACTGAACTCTTTACAAGTGAAATGCTTGATATAAAATATGGCCACCCTCATTGACTAGTGAGTCACTCGTATGCGGAATGACCTCAACCACAATTCTCTAGCCACATGCCTGGTCGTACGCATTCACTCTCAAAACAATGCAGACCCACAAAGGCCACATGCTCGAGAATTGTCAAACAGGTCTCCACGCTGCGACCATTCACTAGATCGGACACCTAAAGGTTCCAAGTAACTTTCAAAACACTTGGTCAACCAATGCTCTTTCTCAAACGATCTACATTTGCACTCCAAAGGGCCACATTTATCGAAGTGTCCAATCACAAGGCGGCAAAGATAGTACATACAAAAGTTATAAGAAGAAAGACGTACAATTGCAGGTGTCAGTTGGGCTCAACTGGTAAAACCTCTGGGTGATGATACCAGAGGTTTGGGGTTCAAATCCCGCCAGCATTACCGAGTTACTGATCTCATTAAAAACAAGCTTACCAAACCATTTTTGAAAGACGTACAATTCCATGTAAGTCTTTTATTGAATGTTATAATGTTTCACATGCTAACATTATCAGGTCTATGCAACTCGACCACAAAAAGGCGACTACCTTGAAGCATGACCGAGACTAACCACCCATCCATGCAAAAGGACCCACTTCAGTACGACCTGCTTGCAGCCGTCTATCACGTCTACATGCCTTCTGAACGAGCTACCAGGTCTCCCTGGAACTAACTAGCTCGTTGTACACAAAGTCATAATCGAGTTGTCATTACCATAAGGGACTTTCGTCGTGTCCTACAAATCTCAATGATCAAGCTCATCAAAATTTGGGGGCGGATCGACTTCGTTAAGGAACTCTACATTTCATTCATCTTGGGGGCTAGATCGGTTCATTTACTTATTTTTAACCCGAACTCCGTTCGACCTAAAAAGAGGGGGCTTATGTAGGGGTATTATATACAACATACATGTGGCACCATCTCCACCGTCCATCATGGTGCCACGTGTCAACATCTAATGGGCTCTCTCTTGATGGCACAAGTTAAAAAGTTAAACCCAATTACTACAAAGATATTCTCTCATCATTACCTCATTAAATGCTAGGAATGAAGTTACATTGTAAGCCTATAAATATGAAGACAAATCACTCATTCCTCTTCATGTTCCCATGGTCTCATTGTGAATCACACACAAGACCTCAACACTCTCTCATGATGAGACCTCACCTCTCATGTCTCATATCTCTCTTGAGCTCTCCTCATTATCAAACTCCCATTTTGTATCACCACTACTATAATAAACTCCTCTTTTCCTCTCCGTGGATGTAGGCACAATTGCTGAACCACGTATACAATGGTGTTCATGTCTTTACTTTATTATTATTCATGTTATTACACATTTATCTACACATCATTATTCATTTATGCATTGACCAACCTCACAAATGTGGTTAATACAGTGAATTTTCTTTCATTCACAATTGAATTTATTGACACATGTCCTTGATTTTTGGAAAATAAGATGAAAACAGGAGAAACTTTTGTGTATAGATCGGTAGGTAAGGTATATATCGATGCAAACCAATCCGAGTATGAACTTATATCCTACTGAGTTCTTGAACTCGCTTAATCCTCATGGATTCCCACCATTCTCTCTCATGGTCAAATCAGGTTCAAGGCTTATACTCTTAAGAGGTCTCGCCCCTATACATGGGATGCGCATTGAAACTCGATTGATGGTGACACAATGTGCAAATCAATACACCAAAGAAAAACAATTCTCACTGAAGATAAACCAGGTGAAATAGTGGTTTTAGCACGAATAACATTAACTTTATCGTTTTCTAATGCTTTGTTCCAAATTACAAGGACATAGTTCCCTGTTATGCTTGTGGTGATGATGAGAAAATCGACGATTGCAATTGACATTTCTTTGTGCAATTTTCTTCAAAAGTTTATTTTGCTCAGAACTATATATGTATGCGACATAATAGTTTTTTACCACTATTTCATTAAGGTGAGTCATTTTTTCTTTGTAGATTTTCAGAAATATATTCATTACTTATTCTGAAAAGGTATATGTAGGGTTCCTGGCATGGACTATTTTTTTGGCATGCCTTTTGCCCTCCCCTTTGTATACAAGGCCCATTTTTCTTGTGTACCATATATACAAAGTTTGGTTGCACTATATACTTTTTTTAAATATAATCACACTAAATTAACAATAATAGAATATATTAATTTTTTTTTTTTTAGAGTTTTATTAGAAGATATTCGATTAAGAAAAAAAAAACCCATATGTTTATTCAAAGCCTAAGTTTAAAAGTACCGTGTATTAAGAACTTAAGACATCAATTACACCAATTGCTAATTAACTACATTATTGGATAACTTCATCAATTGTAATACAAGTAGGGGTGCAATTCGAGCCGCTCGAGCCGAGCTAAGGTATGCTCGAACTCGGCTCGTTACTAGCCGAGCCGAGCTCGAGCCGAGCTCAAAATTAAGATCGAGCTGAACTATGAGCTCGAGCTCGGCTCGCGAGCCAACAGTAAAACTCAAGCTCGGCTCGTTTCGGCTCGCTGGCTTGTTTGGCTCGTTTGGGACATTGACACAACTCTTCTTTTTCACATTCACACAAATCTCTTAGAAATTTTTCTCTCAATATGATTAATCAATCTCTTTCAAAACCTTCAATTCCTTCAATCTCAATCTCATCTACAAAACCCAAATCTTTAATTTTCTTTTCTCATCCAAAACAAAAAAATATTATTATTATTAGATCAAAACTTGTTGATTCTAATAATGGGGTGGTTGAATCATCAAAAAATTTAACTTCATCTTCCAAGTTATTTGAATCTGAGAATAAGAAATCTTCAAAAGGTCCACATTTCCAATGGGTGGATGATTGGTGCAGAGGAAATCTGGAAAAAAAAAAAAAAAAATCCCAATTTGATTGGAATTAGGGTTTTGGTGGATTGTTATTGTCGTTGTTATGCTTGAATGTAAAGCTAATTGCGACCAAACCAAAAACAGCACAGCGCAGAAAGAGAGAGCGAATGAACCGTCACAGAGAGAGTATAGTGGACTTGTGAAGGTTAATTTTAACCATTTGTCAGATCAACTAGGATTCCATTTCAATTTGATAAAATTGTTTCGAATTACAAGAAAGTAGTAGATCAGAATCCAACAAAAGAAATTTACAAACAAGAACTAATAAAAACCCTAACAACTACTAAGCACCATAGATCTTGATCCTAATGTAAAAAAACCAGAATGGTTGAGACAAAAAGCACCACAAGGAGAAAAATTTCAAGAGGTTAAAGAATAGTTGTCGCGATTAAAGCTTAATACTGTTTGTGAAGAAGCTCAATGTCCCAATATTGGAGAAGAGAGAAGAGCCCAACTGCCCAAGCCCATAGTTAACGAGATATAAGCCCAACTGCCCAAGCCCATAGTTAACGAGCTGCTCGGCTCGTTTAGAGCTCGAGCTCGGCTCGGGCTCGTGACGAGCTCAAAAATCGGCTCGAACTCGGCTCGTTTAGATAAATGAGCGAGGCGAGTCGAGCTTTTATCGAGCCGAGCCCGAGCCGCTCGGCTCAGATTGCAGCCCTAAATACAAGTCTAAGGTTTTGGACTTTGATATGGATTGGGATTAATTCAAGTATTTTACATCCTACTCAAATTTGGGTAGGTAAATCATATCTTCTAGAAATTTTGTCTTCTAAATATAAAATGTTATATACATGTATATAAAATAAAATAAAAATTAATTATTAAGAACCACGAAAAAGGCATGCTAAATCCCCAAATGGCGTGCCTATGGTATGCCGCCCATGGCATGTTGTGTTTGGCATGCCATTTTACCTGTGCTAGGAACCCTAGGTATATGGTTGTTCTATCAAATTAATTTGGAGACCGTATAGTTTTTTATTAGACAATAACCTTGAGTATATTACTTGTTCCACTAATTTCTAATTTACCCCTATTTAATATTAATTATAATGTCTAACTTTTTATTAGAATAATTATTTTTATCTTAAAGTAAGGGTAGTATGGATAAATGAACTATTTAACTTAATTAATATGTGTTGAAAAGTAAAAAAAAACATATATTAAGGTACATATAATTTGGGACGGAGGGAGTAATAGCTTTCGTGGATTTACCCACACGATACCTATGATACCGATTTATTGTTATTATTTTCGTGAGCAAATAGAAAAGCTTCTCGCCCTGTTTGTGCTTCACAGTCTTCTTTTTTCTTCTAAATCTTCCTTCAACACTCAATTTCTTGTTCGATCTAATCAATCATGGCTCGTTTTTCTCCTTACGATAACAATGGCGGGTAAACTATCTTGTTCTTTCTTTCCCTTTCTCTTCAAAGATTAATCTTGTTATGTTGATGTTGCTTTAGTTGTGTTTTGGTTTTTTTTTGCAGAACATGTGTGGCGATCGCTGGAGCAGATTATTGTGTTATCGCAGAAGATACTCGAATGTCAACTGGTTACAGTATTCTAACTCGAGATTACTCTAAGATTTGCAAATTGTGATCTATATTATGTTTGATTCAATTTAAACCCTAGTTTGATTTTAATTTATAAAGTTTATATTTTGGATAAAAAATTAGACTTTTATTTATGGGTAAAAAATGTCTAATTAGGGTTTGAAAAGGGTTTTTAAAGTTGGTTATGGGAATATTATTGCAGGGCAGATAAATGTCTTTTGGCTTCCTCTTGATTTCAAGCCGATGTCAGAGCTCTGCAGAAAGTGTTGTCCTCCAGGCACTTGGTAAGTTTTAAACTTAATGTAAAGTAGTTACAGGGAAATTTATAATCTTTTTGGCGATTAGTTGTGTTGCATTGCATTGTTTTGGAAATTTAGGGAATGTGATTGTCATAGAGATGCATAACATTGCGTATAGAGTTATGAAAGCTTCATATCTTATAAGAAGTTGAACTGTCTGTTTAGTTTGCTTTCAAAATTAACATGTTTATATTCAGTTAAATAATTTAACATGAGTACTTAAGGTGTTAATGCATTAAGCCCACTTTCTGCTATCTAGCAGACAGATAGAACAATTGCCACTTCTCCCCTCTGCAAGTCCGCAACATCAGATTCACATGACACCATAAACTCTACTTAAGTGGGATTATGTATGTTAACGAGAAGTAGAACTTGTGAGGTAGAATAATTGATCCATTTTAACTTTCAAACTAAGAACAACTAAACGAAGTGTTGAAGACTAGGTAATGTCTATGCTTAGTAGTGTTATACATGTGATTATAAAGTTTATGAATATTCCCTTAGGCATAGGTTGCTGAAAAGCTCTTTAATTTGTACAAAATGTTGGCTTGGGGGCAGACTATTTTGTTGGAAATTCGAAAGTCCAATAATGATGTTAGTTTTTTTTTTCCGTATTTTGTTATGAAGAGATTTGTTTTCTCTATCATACCTGTCACAGTACAATGAATAAATTCCTTGAACATTTATTTTAGATAAGTAGAAAAAACAAATCTTAACAACTATGTTCTCTCCCACTTCTCTCTTCATCACATCTTTTTTCTTGTCTAAAAACTGATTTTAATTTCAATACGTGGTGGAGCACAATTTTCATACTTTTAAGGATCTTATCTACCTACAAAAGATAAGCCTAATAGCTTTGAGTTCGTAGAAAGTGTCCATGTATTATGGAAGCAGATTTCCGGTTTTATTCAAAGTGGTGGGCCAATTTATCAGGGACAAGGTTCCTGCAACTACATGTGCTAATCTTTTCATTGAAACTGATTCTTAGGGTTCCTTCGTTAAATCTGATACTTTTTTACAACATGGTTTTTCATTTTCATTTCAGATCTTCCCTATGTTGTTCAATTCAACGTTTAACTTTACTTTTTTTTGTTGAATGTTTTTTATGTGCAGTTCAAACGCCCTATTCTCGAACTTCTAATATATAATCATTCTCGAGGTTTTAGTAGGATTGAAGATAATGTATTGAAAATCTAATCTCACACTTTTAGCTTCCCCTAAGTAAGAACCTTGATTTGAAACATGGTTTGTGATGTTGTGGGCCACTTTGTGTTAGTACAAAGCTGCTTACTACTTTTTATAAGTATCCTTCATCTCAGGTGTCATAGTCAATGATAGAGACGAGATATTGAATAATATAAATCAATACCATATTTGATAATTCCAAAAATCTTGAATTGAAATCTAGTGATGTTGTGTGCCAATGTGTGCTATAACAAAGCTTCTTACGTAGTCTTGTAATTGTTGGTTGTGCAGGTCTATCAGCATCAACATAACAAGCAGATGAGCTGCCCTGCAATGGGCCAACTTCTGTCCAATACTCTTTACTATAAACGTTTTTTCCCTTACTATGCTTTCAATGTCCTAGGTGGTCTTGATAGTGAAGGTAGGATTGTCACTTGAATGATGCTCTTGTAGTCATTTACTGTGTTGTTACATTATTCATGCTTGCCATTTATTGATTTCAGGTAAGGGTTGTGTTTTTACATATGATGCTGTTGGATCCTATGAAAGGGTCGGATAAAGCGCACAGGGATCTGGTTCTACGCTCATCATGCCTGTGTTGGACAATCAATTGAAATCTCCTAGTCCTCTCCTATTACCTGCCAAGGTTTGTCTTAAAATGCTTGTAGTGCCTCGTTTGGATCCTTTAAATACCTTTTTGCCAAACAAATTGTAACTTACTTAACCTTTCAGGATGCTGTCACTCCATTGTCGGAGAACGAAGCAGTAGATTTGGTAAAAGATGTTTTCGCATCTGCAACTGAAAGCGATATATACACTAAGTTTCTTGGTTCTTACTATTCTTTTATTTAAGGATATATTTAACCTCTAAGCTCCACCCAGCCAGACCTATATACATCCTTAAGTAGTTCAATTGAGAAACAAAGGAAAATCCCCTCCAGTCAAAGTAGTAATTGAAGTGTCAAGTCATACAACTCAGACTTATGGTCTATTGGTTAAACCTTGGGACATCAAGCATATGTTACCTATACTTCAGACTCAAGTACCCTTCCATTATTATGCATATGGGGATTATCTGAGCAAATGTCATAATCTGATGTTTCATTGTGGAAATGATAATAGAAGGCCATTCTTTAGAGTCAGCATGCACAGCACCATATGAGTTTCCACATTTTTTCGTTTCAAAGAATAAAATCAGACCCTTTTTGGATAGACACATTATAGTCTTGTTTGTGCAGTTAATAATTTTCTCCTCTTATCCTGGTTATCTTGATTTTTTTTGTTCTTTTTGAACACACAGGGCGACAGGGTCGAAATTGTCATTGTAAACGCAGAAGGAATCCGTCGTGAGTATGTCGAACTTAGAAAGGACTGATATCTGTTCCAATGGTAACTAATGATAAGAAGTGTATTAAAAAGACTGATGCAGTGTTTTGACATTCCGGTGATCCCATCAGTTGCTACTGTCTAGATTTGAAAGAGAGCAAGATCTCAGAGAATTTGTCTATCTTTTCAGTTGAATGTTGTTTCAATATTTGGTTATTAACATCTGCACTTGCAATGACTGCCTTGAACATTAAACTACAGAAATTTTAAATTGTCAATGTGTAATTTTTTTGAATTCTTAGATATGTTTGCACACAAATCATATTTAAGCAGGCAGTGAGGAAGATAGTTGAAGCTTTAATGGTATATGTCTAAAGTTGCAGAGAAACTGATTGCATAATATTAGTTTGTCTAAATCTTTGATGAAAATGACAAGATGAACTGTGGATCTAATGTAGAACAGAATGCAACTCTACAGGGTTCATCAGTTTGAGTTGGTGTGCCCAAATTTTGGTCCTAGAGGGCCAACTCAGTTGAGAAGCCAACCCAGGTAGGGGCCAGTAACACAAAAGTTCCAGATAATTGCTTCTATTCTCTCTTTCCGTCTGGTCTGCGAGAGGAAAAAGAAACAATCAAAGATGAATGATAAAACATACAATAAAGCCCCTTTGTTGGTCTCATTTTCAAACTAAAGTACTAAACACCTCTGTTTCTTCTGTCTCTGCAAGTTAATTGTATACATTAAAGGCTTAATCATGTCATCGCAGCCTCCACTTACAAATTCGCAAAAATAATTAGATTGAGATGAGAAGAAACAGGTGTGCTTAGTTTTATACTATCAGAAGCAAATGAACCCGTATGCTTTAAAAATAGGGTAAAAATATCCAGAAGAGAAGATCCATATACAGTAATAACGAAATTAAATCGTCAAATAAATATGAGTTGGATTAGGTAATTTTCCTAATAAAGCATAATTATACTGTAGTTGCAACTTGCAACAACAAAGGAAATCGAAAGGCCATTATAAAAGGATATATTTTCCTTCAGAACTCCCAACAAAGAACAAATTCTCTCTAATAATACTTAAAACTGGTTAAACAAACACTACCTTTTTCCTTTCTCTCTTAACAGGGCCAACCCTGAGTTTTAGGTGGCCCAATTCAAATTTAAACATAGATGGCCCACATGTGTAGCTACATTTCTTCTAAACTAGGATGGAAATCGGACGGAACGGATTGGAAATGGTACGTTCGAAAAAAATAAATCAGAATAAAAAATAAATTTCTAATTTTATTTTTTCGGATCAAGAACTAGTATTTTAAAAAAATGAGGAATAATTTAAATCTCTAAAATTATCAGAAAATTTGGAATATTTATGAGAAAATCGAATCGGATCAGATTCACAAGAGTAGTTCCAATTCCGTTCTATTTTTTTTTTTTCAGAAAAATCGAAAATCGAAACTGCAATAATCCATTTCAAATTTGGAAAAAATCGGATAAAAATCGAAAAAATCCGAATATCGCAGACAGTTACACCCACATTCTAAACACATAAAAAAAATAATTCTTTTGAAATAAAAAAAAATAATTCTTAAAAAAATAGTATTGATCTTAGAACAATATTTTGGCATGTAAATAATTATGTATAGGTTCAGTAAAAGATTTTGTGGCCACTTTTTCTTAAAAAGTTGGTTGGCCCCAATCAAGAGCTTCTTGGGCATGCCCTTAGGGCCGCCACTGTCTCTTAACTCCAAAAGTATGGTGAAATCGAAGAAGAAAAAGACAGCGAACTTTTACATGCCAGATGATATCCTGTTCAACATATTTAGTAGACTCCCCTAGAAGTCCATGCTTAGAGTTAAACGTGTCTGCAAGTCATGGTGTTCTATAAATGAAGATCAAACCTTCATCGTAAGAAACATATACAGTTGCTAGGGTTTGCTTCTGCATTCTTTCGCTTTTATTCAATTGATGAAGCTACTAGCTAGGATCACAAAATTTAATTTAGCCACGTGATTTTTGCCCGTGTTACACATTCTTATGTACCTTATTGCAATGGTTTGTTCTCTTTCTTGATAGGTAATAAAGATGTTGGTGTTTGTACTCCAACAACCAAGGAAATCATAACTTTGCCAAGACCTAGGTTCTTAAAAAATGTATTTACGACACGCTAGCTTCATCATACTAGGGTTTGGGTTTGATAGTATCACCAACAAGTATAAGTAGTTGGTTGTTGTTAAGTTAAGACCAAAATCAATCATAGATTGAGATCTTTACATTGGGGGACACTTCATGGAGAAGTGTCGAGGGAAAATCCATATGTACAAAGCAAAGGACCGATAAAATTGTTTGTTTGAACCGATTCTTATATTGGTTTAATCGTGTAAGACATCGGATAATCTCATTCAACCTTGGCAATGATAGTTTTGGAGTGGTTCCTCTTCCTCCTGATGTGGTTCCACTTCCTGTTTATTATCGTGTTTTTTTAGATACTGGTCGTTGGTTGAGTGAGTTAAAAGTGTAGGATAGTCAATGATGTGGGCTTGGACCCATGATTTATTGATGACCTCAACTCCATGGACATTCAATGTACCTATTTATTGGAATAATCCTGCTAATCCAGGTTTCAGCCCATGGAATGGCCTTCTTAAAAGATCTATCATCTTCCTCGTAAAACTACATCATCAGTGAGTTGTCACTTGTCAGTTGAGTGGGAGTGAGAGACTGAGAGAGATCGAAATTGAATAGAATGAGAAGAAGAAGAAACATAACTTCAGATCTAACCATGGACGTTCTTTACTTCGATCCAGGTGCGTTTGCAAATCTTGGTATTCTTTAACTACTCACCCAATCTTCTCAACTCTTCAACTTAATCAATCCCTCACTTCTCCATTAGAACAACTCTATTACACTTGTCTTTGAAGAAAATAAAAATCCCATTTTCAAGAACATCAATCTTTCTTTTATCCCTGAAACGGGAAACCCAACAAAGTTTAATACTGTATCTATATATAGTTGGTGTTTGTAATGGGATTTTGTGATGATGTTGATGACAGGTTTAAATCTTTTTATATTATGAATCCCATTATTGGACAATACCAACAGGTACTACCTAATTTTGTAATCAGTGGTGATGGTGATGGTGGTAGTGGTAGTGGTAGTGGTGATACTATGTTGAAGATGAAATTGATTTCATCATGTAGGTTTTTCGAGACGGAAGAGGGCTATGCTTCTGGTGCTGTTGCATTTCCAATTGTGGGTAGTCTCATTAGAGGTATGCTCTAATCTGTACCCTTTCCTTTATATGCCTGCTTGCTTAGATATGTTGCATACTTGATGGTAAAAAGCTTGTCTTAGTGTGCTACTATGCCATGTTAAAAGGTGACAATTGTAAACAAATTCTTAGATGTTACATTTTTTGTTACTTGATTTAGAACTTTGTAGGGTAACTTTTTTTTTACAACTAGTTACCCTACTTGGTAGATAACAACATCTATCAAGTAGGGTAACTAGTTGTAAAAAAAAGTGGCGCTCTACCAATATTTGAACTCTTTTGGAAGAATTCTCGAGGAATAATTGACTAAGGTGAGTGTTATGTCGGGTGGTGTTGTGTGGAGCATAGGTGAAAAAATCGTTCTTGCCGACCAGATATTCGCGATATTTTCCGTTTTTTTGGAGATCGGCACGGTACGGCATACGACATATAAACGGATATTAAAACACCTCATGCCGGTCGGCATTTATCGGATATTCGCGGCATAATTCGGCAAAAACCGATATTTATCGATATTTATCGAAATTTATGAAATTGTTTTCTTTCTCTTCTCATATAAGCAAAGCTGTTAAGAAATCTGTCGTTGTTATATCAATTAAATAGTTTTTTTTCGATTTCGTTTCTCTTTTTAGAAATTCTTCAAATACTTTCCGCCCAAATCCCATCTCTCTACTTCTCAAACAACTCTTCATTACTCTTTTTTTTTTTTTTTTTTTCAAAGTTTCGGAAATTTGGGAATTTTTTTTGTTCGGGTTTTCTTCGTTTTTGCAAACTTGAATTGAATTGAAGAAGTTGAAAAAGAAATTGTTACTTCTTCTACTTGATTTGCTTCTATTATTAAAACGAAATTTAGGGTTTTGTTTTCGAATCAAAGAGGGGTTTTGCGTAAAGTGGTTTAACAACGAAGGAAAGCAGAGAATTTTTTATTGTTTTGGATTTTGTTTCGTTTGATTTGATTTCGTGCTTCTTCTCAAGTTAGGATTTTTCGTATTGAATTGAAAGCAGAGACAGAGAGAAAGAGAGAGAGGTTTTGAATTGTGTTATCGTAATGGTTATCAAACAGCATTTGAAAGCAGAACTGCCAATTCTTAAGAAGTGTAAAGATGAAGAATCTAGTATTGAAGATGATGAGAGTTCAGGAAATTTGAAGAAACGTAAGGTGAATAATGGGTATTATCCGTTTGATTTTGAATTTGCCAAACCTCAAAAATCCGACACAGGAGGTCGGATATCCTCGATATTTTCCGTTTTTTGGCAGATCGGATATCCGCCCCTAAACGATTTTTTCACCTATGGTGTGGAGTCAGAATCAAATCGTTTTATTGCATTTGTAATACGATTTGAAATGAAATAAAGAGAATTGAGACAACTAATCAGAGTTCGAAACAAGCTTATGAATATTGAAAGGATAGCATTCACAATCAAATAACTCATCTGTACAGGTCTGATATAAATATTTGTTATGGACTTATAGAATGAGTCTGATTTAGCGCTGGGTAGATATTAATCTACAACAACAAAAACCTCAGAACAAGTATTACTCGTAATACTGGTTATGATTTATATTATGTCCAGTTACAACTTACAAAGATTCTAACTTCAGCAAGTCAGAATTTTTCAAGTGAAAACCATCACACTAGATGTAGAAAACAAGGGGCATGGCATACAATTATATGGAGTGACTGGCATTTAAAGCCTTCTTTATTCAGAGATCCAATTCAACAACAAAGTAGAAGATCTCATATAAATAATTAAAGCAATGTGTAATGCTCAAATTTTCTCTTACCTAGTAGATTAGATTCTGATCTTTAACTTATTTGGCGCCAAACTGATAATGATTCTGCTACGTCATATTAAATAGGAAACCAAACTTTAGAAAGGAAATATCGAGCCATCAAACTATATAAAGTGGCCTCCAAAATCAAGATGTGAGGATAATCGAACTGGTTTCGATTGTATGGAGTGAAAAACCAAATTGACTCTTGCTTAGAATTAATACTTAGAAGTCGCTCCAATCCAGTGTAGATTAAGCGACTAGAAGACCCAGTCTTCTAATATAGGTTACGGTCCCACCAATATAAAGAAACACAACGTTGTACCTAATTTCACACTGTTCAATACTGAACATTGGGATTCGTGACTCAGTACTAAGATTCTCATGCGATAAATTTTCACTTGTCAATGTCAACGAAAAACTAAGTAATGAGTTCAGATAATTGTTCTCAACTTATAAGCACAACAAAGAACAAATTAAGTAAAATATTTCAAAACCCTCGTATGGACTATAAATAATCTACTTGAAGAACCAAATGAAACACTAGAGACAAAGAAATCAAAACCTACTGGAAGATAGCCATGTTTAGAGAAAGGAGGAAGACACTATCAAACTTATATCAGGCACCACAGATGTCTCATGTGGTAGATATAATCAAGATCTGATTTCTACACCTTAAAGATAGGTAGGGTTCTTATAGATGGCACTATGGAATATTTGAACCTAATATAATACGATTTTGCTGAAGATACAAATCAGACAACAACACAGTTAACAAATTTCCTTATGCGAGTTAATGTGAGTCTCTCCACTACAAGCATCCTGCACTAGTCAGCTGCTATAGTGCTCTGTCTAAAATTTGGACAAAGCTACTCAATCTAATCTTTGACGCTACCATCTACTATCCTTATGATGATAATGCTCATATAGTCAAATGTAGTGTTCGTTTGGTTGGTGATTCTGACAAATTCTGTTTAAGAGTTCTGGATTTTCACTTCTAGAATTTAATGGAGAGCTTTCGAATGGCTGGCTGCCCTTATATTAAATTTTACACAGTCCATTTGTATGTTTTCGATGAAGATGTTTTGTCTATAATATTTGTTTTTATGACAAAACTTACATCATTTACATTATAGGCGTAAATGTAAAATCGTCACTTTTAAATGTTTCTCTTTGTATCATGCTGGCAAGTTTTCTAGAGTAGCTGGTGTATGGTGTATCTAGAGTTAAAGAGGTGTATCTATTTTTTTTCCTCGTTAAAACCGTTAGTATATTATAAAAGAGGGAAAGAGAATCTCACCTTAGCACCATGATACAATGAGAAACTTATACGTCAGACCAGGATTTAACCAATGCATCCTGTCCTAAATAATAATTTTGCAGAGAAGATCCATCTCTGATGCTTTATCTTTGAAGATCCTATAGTTTTTCTTTAGCCATATTTGAAAGAAGAATTGCCAAATAAGTCCGCTGTGGCTGTTAGTCTAGAACAGGTTGTTACGGATGTCACTCAAAATATGAAGTACTAACTTTGGCTAGGTATCAATCGTATAAGTGAAGAAAAAATTACCATATAATTCGTGATTATGTAGTCGTGTAGGTTGAAATCACATTGCATACAAGTGGCTTCACTAGTTCGAATAGGTGTAGCCATATATAAGATATTTGATATGAGTTATCTATTTAACCAATCATATAGTGGTCTAGTTAATTTGTTGTTGGTGTTATTGTGCAAATACTTCCATTCATACCTTGACAATGGTCTGATTTGTTACTGATTATGTTACTGATTATGCTTTCTTTTGGTATTTGTAAATACATTACATAAAAAAGAACAAGTTGTGATGGAGATTGCAAAAAATAAGTAAGTAGACACATGATTTTAACATGGTTCGGCAATGGTGCCTACGTCCACGGGAGAGATGATTGTTTTATTATTGATATAAAATGAGTAGAGATGAGAGGAGAGAGCTTGAGAGCTTGTCCCTTTTTATATGAAATAGGTCCCTTTATATAGATAGGGAATTACAAATTTACAATTGAGCACATGTGATATAAATCACATTGATTTTGTAACAGAAAATAACGGACAAATAACAAACAAATAATAAAGGAGAATATTTGATCTTCATATTCTAATTGTTGGCATTAACATGCATTGCCACGTAAACGTCACACGAGCTCATTAGTCATCAAGTTGTGCCAAGTTGTAGTATGACTTGTACTGCATGTCGGTCGGGCCAAGTCGTTGGAAATATGATTGAGCTCGGGTGAGCTCGATGAAAATAAGCTTGACGTTGATGTAGCTCGATATGTATATACATACACAGTATTTTTTGTCAGTTGGATAGAAGGCATCCACTTTATTCAGCACCAAATGACTTCGGGCTAGGGCACTCACATTCTGTTTAAGAGTATGGAAAAAGTCAGACGTTGGAATTGCTTTAGATTGTCTAAGAGAACTCACATTATATTCTGTCAAGAGCATATTTTGGTGTTGTAATTTGGTTGTAAAACTCTCTATTAATGTACAAAACTTTTAATATGGCTCAAATGGTAGCTAGGTTTGGCCTTCCGAGATGCGACCATCTATATTACCTGATTTGCTTTTTTATTGTTTTACATCAAGCTGAATTATAGCATTTAACATCTACTGTTTTAGACTCAATTTGTATAGTTCTATACTTCTTTTGGTTTAGAGTGACTGGTAAATAAACATTTCTGATATGGTTGTACATTTTGATTTTCTAATCACTTGATCGTGTACATTTATCACCAAAGGACCTTCTGCTAGAGCAATAGTAATAACTAAGAGCATCTCCAATGGTCTCTTAAATTTAAGATGCCACATAGGCTTGTTTTACAAATTTAAGAGACCATTTTTTTTGCCATCTCCAATGGTTCAATAAAAATTCATCAACTGCGCAAAACTACAACCTGTGCGCGAAATTCAATCCTTAATTTTGATCGTCTTCTCCCACCTCCAGATCTGAGAACAACAGTTCTATTCCGGCACGAACTAGTAGTTGCACGTGATTTTCCGACCAAATTCTGACAAAAAAATGGATAATAACTTTGATTTTACTAATTTAGATGACTTCTCTCCACAATCTCATACAAATAAAGGTGAAAATATAGAAAATCAAGTCGAAAATGCACAAAACCAAGCCAATGATTTACTTCAAACAAATCCACAAGTTGAAAACCAAATATATCCACATATTCAAGAATATCACCAAGAAGAATTGGAAAACATTAGAAATTTGTTGATATTGGGCAATTTAGGCGAATTTCTTCGTGGGAAGCTACAAATCACGTGAGCTACGTTGTGCGAAATGTATAAAATCGTATATATCCAAAACTATTCATATACATTTCGCTACATTTCACACAACGTAGCTCATGTGATTTGTATCTTCCCGCGAAGAAATTCGCTTAAATTGCTCAATATCAACGAAATTTCCAATGATTTCCAATTCTTCTTGGTGATATTCTTGAATATGTGGATGTATTTGGTTTTGTAAATTTTCGGCATGGTTTTGTATGGGATTGTGAAGATAAGTCATCTAAATGAGCAAAATCGAAGTTATCATCCATTTTTTTAAAAAAAAATTGCCCGAAAAATCACGCGAAGGTAATAATTTCACGTCGGAAAACGATACTGTTATGAACCAGATCGGGAGGAGGAAGAAGACAATCGATTAGGGTTTCGATTTTGCTCACAATTAGTACTTTCGCGCACATGTAGTACCTTCGCGCACTGGTATTACTTTCGTGTAGTTGATAATATTTTAGTGAACCATTGGAGATGGCCGAAAAATTGCTCTCTTAAATTTGTAAAACAAGCTTACGTGGCATCTTAAATTTAAGAGACCATTGGAGATGCTCTAATAACTTTACTGCCAAGGTTCAACCACACAATGTGGTGGCATTCTTTCTTATGGCAAAGCTTTAAAAGATCAGGGTATTGTAGGAAGAAATTTTATTGTGCTAGTCACTCACTAGGGTTCAGGTGAACGAAATGGGGGTTTAGCCTCTGATAGAGAAGAGAAGAAACTGTGTGAGAGAGAGAGAGAGAGAAGAAGAAGAAAGTGGTAATGGAGAAACTAACTTTACTTCACTCAACTAATTGATCTCACAATCGACATTCACTAGTCTCAGAAACAATAGATCTCCTATTTACACTGATGCTCTTTGTTGGTGGATCCACCCCCACATACAGTTAGGACTGTGGGTGGATCCACCAACACTCTTATTCTCACAACTCCAGGTGATCTTTCTGCAAACCAACTTTACTTCACTCAACTATCCTTTATCAAAAAAATCAATCTTTCTTCTTTTATTTATGGAATCACTGAAAGGGTTTATCTCAAAGTTCTTGGTGTTTGCAATGGTCTCATTTGCTTGGCTACTTTTCCCAAAGTTTTTCGTCCCCACCCTGGCACTATCGATATGGTTAAATCATTGTACATCATAAACCCTATTTGCAAAGAGAATTTGCAGCTCCCCATGTTTTATGAAAGCTTAAGCATTGGTTCTAAAAGCAAGATTCAGATAATGCTTTGTGGATTTGGGTTTGATGAGCGTAATCAGGTATTCAAGCTGGTAGTCTTTGTTTTTGCTGGTAAATATAATGTTAAGATGTTGGTTTTTACACTGGGAGGAGTAGGAGTAGCCAGTGGGTGACGGGAAATTTCAGGTAGTGTTCCTTATATGATGAGATATGCTTTTGGTAATGCTTCCAATGTATATGTCGATGGTTGTCTTCATTGGATTACAGGTACCACTATGCCCAACTCGACTGATCATAAACCAATGATAATGTCGTTTAACTTGAGTGATGAAGCTTTTGGTGTTATTCAAACCACCAGAGTCAGTTGGTGTTGAGCAGCCTTATTTTCTTATGCAAGGGAATTATTACACTCTTTCGGTTTTAGACAATTGTTTGTGTTGGGTAGATTCGAATAGTTTAAATCAAATTAATATATGGATTAAGAAGAGTGGTGAGTCTTGGACCAAGAGTTTTTGTTTGCAGAAAAACATCATAGCTCCCCACATTTTTGGACCAGTTACACCTATCAAATTTGAACAGAATGGTCAACTCTTCCGACAGTATCGCTACCATGTGGTTTCTTACAATGTTCAAGATAACACAGGTGGGTTTTTTGACATTGATGAGGAGCCAGAAAGGATTTCTCCGGCAGAGGGATTTTCATTTGTGGGCAGCTTCATATCAATCAACTCCCATCACATTGAAGGTTGATAGATTAGATCCTTGTATTTCTATTGAGAGGTATGCTCTATTCCTTCTTCTTTTCTTTAGACGTGTATTAATTGAAAATGTTGTCTATTTTGTGATTTAAAGTATTCTGATGATGTATGCAATATTTAAAGTTGATTATTGTAAGTGACTACTTAATGTTATTGTCAGACTGACCACGAATTTAATGTTACTCATGATATGTCTACTCTGATATCCTTATAAAAATAAAAGAAAAGTCCTAAATATGTCAAATTCTCGTGTGCGAATGATGGCCCATCAACACTGATATTTACTTGTTTTGAAATTTTTTGCTATATGAGGATAGAGGGTTTTCAATGTATTTGAATTGTGTAGAAATATATGATATCACGGGTAAACATGAGTTCGTAAACATGTTAGCATTTAGAGTTAAATTGAGTCTTTGAGTTGCAATCAGTGAGTTTTCTTAATTTGAACTAAAGGACTATGCAAAAAAAAGAAAAAAAAAACTGGATACCATTGCTGATTCAGTAATACTGGTTATAACTTAACACTACACACTTAGAATGATGCTAACTGCAGAGAACAAGAATTCCAAATTGAAGAGCCCTGAAATTAGCTGCAATAGGCAAGGGGCACAACTTGGATACAATAGTAAATGCTTATTATTATGTCTAAAACCTTCTTGATTTAGACTTAAACTTAGAAGATATCAGTAAAAGTGCGATCACCAACTTGTAATTTTCTTGCTTCGTAGATCACTTTCAAATCCCATATCTTATTTGGGCAACAAAACTAAGACAACATTTTCTTAAGTAGATCATATGCAAGAAAAATAGGCACCTCGGAGTACAGGTTCATGATCATTACATAGAATCATAGTGATGACTGGAAATACTCTACTTGGAGAACTGGATTTCAACACTGGACAAAGAAACAAGATTAAAAACCCTGGAAGGTAACTGTGATAAGAGAAAGAAGAAAGCTGCACTCAAAATTTATTAGAGAAAACCATAGATGTCTCTTGGGACAGAAAAAGCCTGATCACACTGTAGTTGATAGGGATTGCTGTTATAGCAATATGTGGTAATCAACACTTATGACTTATGAAGGAAAACGAGAGATGCCTCTCTTGACAGAAATAACCTGACCACACTGTAGTTGATAGGGTGTTCTCTTTGGTAGCAATCTGATTTGCTGAAGATAGGAATAAAGCAATGCAGTTCCCGAGATTTTATGAAATAAGATAATATGAATGACTCCATTCTCAGCCTCCTGCATGAGTTCAAGTTTTGTAGCGTTCTGGACTTCTGCCTAATATCTGGACAAAGCTACTCAATCTAAACTCACATAAAAGTGGATCATATTGATGATAATGTTTTATTTTGTGTTTGAACTGTTAATGACAGAAACATGTTCTTTTTAAGAGTTCTGAATTTTCACTTCTGATACTCAGAGGTTGCGGAATGCCTGTGGGCTGCCCATGTACTGTTAACTTTATGTGTATTCCTGCTGAACTTACCGTTGGTCTTAAAAGGGTTTCTTTCTGATATTTCATTCGTAATGTTAATGCTCTTTTTCTTTTTATATACAACAACAGATTTTGTTGGTGATGCTATTTGAGATAATGTTTTGGTGAAGGCAGGTTTTGGTTTTACTTGTTACACTAATGCATTTTGTTGGATGTGCACCTACTTAAGAAAAAGTTTGTTGCAATGTCAGTTATTTATGGGCTATTTTGTTGATAATATAACTGGAATAGCAGTTAATTAATAATGTGTTCTGCTTTCTAAAACATGGAAGCGATTGATTGACCAGCTTCATCTGTAAATATTGGTATTGGTGTGCACTGAAACTTTATGTGTCTTATCCTTAGGATCAAGTAATTATTTTGTTTCCTATTGGTACTGCTAGTACCATACTGGTATTATTTTGTTTAATAATGATACTGGTGTAGATATTTGTTTATTTTGTTTCTATCCTTGTCTGTAACTATTTGTCCGGTGTCCATTATTTTGTTTTTGTTCCTCTGAACATTTCTTCACCAAGTTTCAATTGTTTATAGCCTGTAACTTTGTTTTTCCTTGTGCAACATACCCATGGTTTTCTGTTGTCCAACTTAGCCATGGTTTTTTGTTGTCCAACTTAGCCATGGTTTCCTTTTCCTTGTTCCACATAGCCATGGTTATCACTTATCCACTCACTATAGAAGCTAGGGCATATGGGAAACTAGGGAACCATGAGAATGCCTATCGAGGGTGTTCAAGGTAAACTTAGAGTTAACTGTTATATTGTGTTTCGGTATTTTCATTGAAAGTACAATGCGTATAGAAAATTGGGAGTGCTTCGCTTAACTGTAGGTCTAATAATCAATCTACAAAAACTGATGAATGATCAAGTTTACATATTAAATGCTGTTATCATTGCTGATAATAATGATGAAATAGTGACATAATGTTTTTGAATCTTGATAATTTGTGATGACTCAACTTCTCATTGATCATGTCTATTTGACTATTGGCAGTTGGAACAGAAGCAAAAGTGGTGTTCGCAGTAGCATTGAAGAACCTTAAGCTAGAGCATTGGCACTCAATTGAAGAGTATGTATATGGAAAAGACCAGGGTTGCCAACCATTTTGAATAGTGTGAGATTGCTTCTCATCCTAACATATTCTGTCTTTATTCAGGTTGTAGAGTATTGTAACTGTTTATTAGTAAAACCTTGAATATGGGTCAATCAGCTAGCTCGGAAAAATCATATGGTATAAACTTTTGGATGCTATATTACCTTGATTATTAGGATAAACTAAGTTTGTGTAATACTTTTGGATATTGAATTGGAGTTTATCATAGTGATCTGTTATTATTTAAAAAAGAAGAGGGCCAAACCATTTAATTAGCAATGAGTTGGGGTCTTTAAGAGCATCTCTAATGGGTCTCCTAAAACCTATAATTTAGGAATTCTGAAAAAAACAGCACCCTGACGCGTCTTCTATATTTTTAGCAGTTGGCTATCCACGTAGGATGTGGTGGGCCGGTCTGCTAAAACTTCATCCAAAATCGAACCAAAGATAGGATTATAGGAATGTGGAAAATAAAACCGGCGTGGAACTTTTTTTAATTATTATTTTTTTAATTCCACGCTAGTCAAACCGGCGTGGAACCTTTTTATTTTTTTTATTCCACGCAGGTCAAACCAGCGTGGAACCTTTTCAAACAAATTTATTTGTTACACCCCAAGCCCAGCCCACGCCTCCCAGCCTACTGCCCCAAGCCCAAACACGCGAAGCCCAAGTATTTCACGCTGGTTGAACCAGCGTGGAACAGAAAAACATTTCCACGCTGGTCCAACCAGCGTGGAAGATAAAAATTTGGCAAAAAAAAAGGTTTTGCGTTAGGGTTACCCCTGATATAGGTATGAAAGACCTGTTAAAAAAAGTGATGGGAAAGTAGGTGCCACCTACGTGTCGACTAAATCGTCCTATGTGTCGGCTAAATATGGGAGACCCTAAGGCTTTAGACACCTTCTATGAACACCAAACAAAATGTTACATATGACTGTACACCACTTTGTCTTTATTATCAGATATGTTTTAATATTCCAATAATACCCCACCTCTGCCCACGCGCAACCCGTGGGCACATTCACACACACACTTATTTATGATTTGTACAGTGAGTGGGTGCGTGGGCATTGACTACTGAAAGCGAGAGTGAGAAGCTAGGCCTCGAAGAGCACCTCCTTTCTAAAAAGGTGGGGTCTGAACTTAGAAAAACAGGTAGATGTTAAGAATAAATGCCATGATAAAGGGTACTTTAGAGAGAAAAAAAAGTTGTTGCTGAGTCACATTATTCTCAGATAAAGGGTATTTATCAACAAAGCAGAGTGAACGTTAAAGTATTAAGAGAGGAGTGAGTGAGAGAGAGAAGTAATCAAATTCCAATGGAGAAACTAACTCAAGATCTCATAATCGACATTCTTTCAAGACTTCCAACACTTCCTCTTCTCAAATCAAGATGTGTATGCAAATCATGGAATCACATCATCACCTTTGATCCAATCTTTTATACTCTTAGAAACAATCATAAATCTCTTCTCACCAATGCTGATGCTCTTATTCTTTTAAGTCCATGTAACTTTACTGATAGATCAGTTGATCAACTTTATTTTACTCAACTAAATGATCCTCCCCTTATTCAAAAAATTGCTGTTTCTTCTTTTGTTCATGGTATTACTAAAGAAGTTTATCTGAGAATTGTTGGTGTTTGTAATGGTCTCATTTGCTTGGCTACTTTCCAAAAACCTTTATGTGGTCCAAGTTCTGTGGATAAGCAAATGATCAAATCTTTTTACATCTTGAACCCTATTTCTAGAGAGAATCTTGAGCTCCCCAAGTTTGAAGAAGAAAGCTTATTAAGCATAAGTAGTGGTGGTAGTACTGGCAAACTTAAACAGAGAAGATTTTATGGATTTGGATTTGACAAGTGTAATCAGGTATTTAAGCTGGTA
Source organism: Aquilegia eximia (assembly GCA_023053565.1). NCBI lineage: Eukaryota > Viridiplantae > Streptophyta > Magnoliopsida > Ranunculales > Ranunculaceae > Aquilegia > Aquilegia eximia. Next base: position 12,924,095 of record JALIGU010000007.1, read on the forward strand.
CTCTTTGTTATTTTTTATGATGTTGATGATGATTATGACAACAAAATTGTAATGAGTGAGATGTTAGTTTTTACATTTGGAAGTGGGTGGAAAAGGGTTTTGGGTGAGGTTCCTAATATGATGAGATATGCCTTTACTGAAGCTTCCAATGTATGTGTCGATGGTCGACTCTATTGGATTACATGCACTACTGTGCCCGATTCGAATAGTTATAATATGGTAATAATGTCGTTTAACTTGAGTGATGAAGCTTTTGGGATTATTCAAATTCCTGAGATGGTTGTTGTTGAGAGCGATTATTATCTTGTTCAAGCGCATTATTATTACACGCTTACGGTTTTAGAGAATTGTTTGTGCTGGGTGGATATGAAGAATGATAAGCACATTAACATATGGATTAAGACGAGTGCCGAATCTTGGACTAAGAAGTTTTGTTTACAGAAAAACCTTCTGCCTCGCCATTTTGGACCAGTTAGGCCTATTAAACTTGAGCAGAATGGTGAACTCTTCCTATATCATCGCAACCATGTGATTTCTTACAATGTTCAATGTAACAAATCTAAGTTCTTTATCATTGATGGAGAGTTAGAGGGGATCTCTCATGATGAAGGATTTTCATTTGCGGGTAGCTTCATTTCAGTCAACTCGCATTGAGGCTTGAAACATTGTGTCCTTGTTTTGCTATCAATAAGTATCTTCTGTACCTTCTTCTTTACTAGTTCAGTGTGTTAGTTGAGAATGTTGCTTATTTCTTGATTTCAAGCATTCTGATGATGTATGCAATGTCAAAGTTGCTTATTGTATATGGATTCTCAATGTTATTGTTATACTAGTACGGGTGAGGCTGTGATTTTTAGGTGGATGAACCATATCATGATTTTTTCGGTTGATTCATATATAATAAATGGGACATAAAATGAAGCATTTATAATGACCTTATCTTTAATTGTGTATCTTCACAATGGTGTAAGGTGATATCATTTATAGTAAACTGATGACGAAGAAACAAATTTAAAATTAAGCATTTGCAACACATCAGGAGTAATGCTCCAGATTTTTTATTGTATAGATTGCCAAGAACCTTGAAATTGAAATTATAATAACTATGAAGACAACAGGAAATACTCAATAAATTATTAGTATTATGATTTTGTATTCAATTCACGTGGTAAAACACGCATAATGAAAGCAAAATCACACAAACGTTAACACATACGAAAAAAAAAGAAAAAAAAGAAAAAACAAACAAACATCTAAGCATCCAAACGACTCTTAAAAGTCCAAACACATTCTGTCTTGTAGCAAGTTGTGGAAGTCGTTAACCATCATGCGTATCCATGTATTGCTCTTTGGACTCTTCATATAAGTACTGCATAAGTAATAATCGAAAGTTTAAATTTGTGGTAGTAATGTTACCCCCAATCTAGTTGCGTTCAATTTTGAATGTATGAGAATTTATACCTTTAATTTTCTTTGATTCTCATCTTTTTTGCAGGTGATACTTTATTGCCTTCCTTTGTCGTTTTTGTTGGCTTTTTTTCTTTGGATACCTGGAGATAAGTTATGGTTAATAACAGAATACACTTGTTAGTTCTAAATTAGGAAGATTGTAAAAACAATTATGGACTACACTTGTTAGTTCTAAATTAGGAAGATTGTAAAAACAATTATGGACTCACCCTTTTTTTCATCAAGGCAAGGTTGATTCCATCATCGTCATCGCTATCTACTTCACAATTAGGTTGACGTTCATCATCATTTTTTTCCTGTTTTATGGTTACCATTCGGAAGCTCGGTGCGATGTCAGTTTTGTTTTCATCGTCATCTTGTATGTCATGGATTACCTTTGAATTGGTTATTGACAAAGACATGTCATCATCATTACACCTTTGATTAGTAATATGTAAGAATCAATTGAATTGAATAAAGAATAAAATAATCATTAGGTAGTCCTTACTGTTTTTGTCACCACCTTATGCTTGTTTCCATCGTCATCATCATACGCTTGAGGATTAGATTGAAGTTCATCATCATCCTTTTCCTGCTTTATGCTTACCATCCCAAAGCTCGGTGGGTCATCATTGTTGGCTTCATTATCTAAAGGGCCATCGTCATCTGGTATGGAATGTATTACCTTGGTTCGGTTAATCGCCAAAGACATGTTGTCTTGATATGTCGACATCTTTACTTCAAAAATGTAGTCCGTCCCTCTAGCTTGTTCAAATATGTCGCCTAAATTTACACCCAACTGTTCATACTCCAATAGTTCTTCAAGGTCTATGCTCAACATTTCAGCAGCCTTGTTCCCAAATAGTGATACAATGCAAGTCCCACTAATGTCATGTATCCTTATTTTGCTAACAATTCTGTATAAAGATGTAATGTCAATATCATTATTACTTTTATGTTGGTGTATAAATATTGATGTTTGATTTGTACTTACGCTTGAGTTATGGACTGTGGTGTTGTGCATCTTGGACACTTCAAAGTACCACCGGTCCTCACAACTTTTCTAGTGCACTTTGCGCAAGCTGGATAAGTGTATTTCCCTTCGAAGTTGGAATATCTTGCGGTGCATGTATAGAATACCTGTTAGAATACGAAGTTAGACGTAGATGGAGCGCATATGTTCAGATTCCCCAATATCTTAAAACAGGTAACATGCAATTCTGAATCAAAATTTACAAATCTGTAATCTGTCGGATGGTTCCCATGGAAACAGATCCCCAATTGTATTTTGATACAAAAATGTTCATGGGAACCTGTCAAAGAATTTTTTTAAATATAATCATGTTCCCCAAAATTTGTACTATTATTGGAGAATTTTATCAGATTACATCGCTTGGGAGCGAAGTTTTCACCAAAACAGCAAATATATAGCAAAATCTATATCAGCAGCATGACTAATAAGAAAGCAACACTCAGAATTTAACTAACTTGAACTAAGACATTGTTTAAGAGAGAAGGAGGGCCTGAAAATGGATCACATCCAACACAAATTTATAGAAATTGGTGGCCTAAACCTCCATGTAGCAGAGCTCGGGCCAATCAGATATGATACCGATCTTTTATGTGCAGCTGCAACAGCTACTGTCATAGTGTTTTTGCATGGATTTCCAGAAATATGGTATTCGTGGCGACACCAAATGGTTGGTGTAGCTAATGCTGGATATTGTGCACTTGCACCAGATTTTAGGGGCTATGGACTATCTGAAATACCAGCTGAACCTGAAAAGACGAATTTCATAGATCTTGTGGATGATCTACTTGGGATTCTTGATCATTATAAGATTAAGAAAGTTTTCCTTGTTGCAAAAGATTTCGGATCTGAGATTGCTTATGATTTTGAAATAGTTTCTAGCACAGATTCACATTGACCACCACCTGCATCCCTACTCGCATAACACATCACACATCCAGATATGCATCCATTTTCAAGGTACTAACACTTTAAACACAAAGTAAGACTTACAGTGTTATCTATCATATTCAATGCATCGACATAGTTGGACAATCAGAAAGCAAGAGTATCTCACAAGTCAATCAGACACTTTAACAAACATGTTGAATCCAATCATTTGCATAAGCTATAATTTCAAAGATACAAAATCCCAAATTTCAATCAGAAAACCAAAAGTCATCCAATAGAAAAAATGTTATATAAGCAAAATCAAACAATACCCATTACTAATATTAAACCATTTTTATTGGATACCATAATGTGCACACATTAATATTTCAAAACAATTTCTTGATCAAGGTGGAAGATCTCATTATAATGATGTCTATAATATAAATTAAACTCAGGATAGTAACCTGGCCTCTACAGAGTGAATTCAAATTATTGAGAAGACGTGTGCAAAATGAACTTATGCACATACTTGTGTGCAAAATGAACTTATGCAATATGTTGACACTAACCTCTGGAGAATTAGGCTTGTAATCATCTAACATTGCAGTGATCGTCTTCCTGTTGTTAGTAGTCCAATCAATACCTCCGCTTGACTCTCCAACCTCAATTTGACTGGCATAATGTTAGGCTCATAGTAGGAACAATGATAACAATGTATAGTAATCCTGTAAAATTCTAGACACATCATACCTGTTTTTAAGGAATCGAACCTCAGGTATATCCAAATCAAAATAGTAATTAGACGATTCCCTTGAGCTGACATTATATCGTTGTGTAACTGGAGAAAAGAATTATGAATATCAAAACAGGCTGAAATAAGAAAGTATGGTACTTAGATGATAGGGATTACACTTGACCTCTGTAAAAGTCAGCAGAAGTAGAAGAAAGTATGAATATTGGCTTGTCAGAAAGATTGGTAGGTTTCACAAAATTATTAGCGAGATCTCCCCAGAGGACCACCCTCACATTAGCAGTCCTGTTATAACAAAAGTAAGAACGTTTTAGACTATTTTTGAATACATTAATAAACCAACCAAAAAATAAGAATATATAGCAGCCATTTTGCGTATACGTGTCATCCTGGATAAAAATTTCACGAATTATCTTGTTGTCTTTGACTATCTTGACGTCAGAAGAATCTATGAAAATGCCAATGATGTCTGGAGTAAAAAAAAAAAAAAAAAAAAAACATCGAAGTCATTGGGCATGTTGGGTTATTGTAAAGGCAAATGAATGTTTACACAACATAGTATAATACATACCATTCAAGAAGACGTTATCTTTATGTTCAGCAAGTGTGTTCAACTTAACGAAATCAAACGAATATTTTGGGAAACCGTTTATTTCGTTTATTTCTTGAACAACCGTGGAAGCATTGAGAAAAATCATGTACTCGCGTCTCGTAGGGCGGTACATCTGTTCAGCGTGACAAACAGATATCTTGGAGAGAATATAAATCTTTCCCTCCTCCAATTTGTGTACGAATCTTTCCCTGTTGAACTTCAACACCTTTCCATGTATGCGACTTCCCTGTTTGTTGTAGCAGTATGTTTATAACGATAATTTTCAAGAACAAAATAAAAAATATATATTAATGTTTAGGGTAGACAATATACTTGTTCATCCATGAAGATGTAGTCCAAACCTGATGGCCCCCCTGTTTTTGGATCTATTCCTTCCCAAAATTTGAAGACCCTAACCTTTATCCTCCATGGAGCAAAATTGTTTTTAAGATCGGCAATGAGAGATAGTTTGTTGTTTGCCATTCCTGCCATTGTTTTGGGGTTAGTAATAGTTGTTTTGAATATGAAAGAGATGAGTTGATAAACCAAATACCTGTAAATTTGTAGGATGCAGATATGGCCGTGGAGAAGATTGCCAAAACTTTGCTAGTAAACTGTGGTGACCTGTATGAGTGAAAGAAGAGACTTAAATATTTTCTGCTCCTTGCTTTGGATTTCATAGTTTAGATGATTAATTAGGTGGTATTAAAGATTCTAGGAGTTATAGAATTGAATAATTGTGGAGGTGGATCTTTTAATTGGTGAAACTGACGTTACTTTGATTTTTAAATTGAAAATAATGGTGTAATTTTTTTATTTTATATTTTTCTGGGTTTGATAAGAGAATATATTGAAATAATGTAAGAAATCTTCCAATCCTAAAATCATGGCATCTGGTGTGGTTGGATTTTTAAATGGAAAATAATGGTAAGAGTTTAGGAATTTGGAAAGTCTGGAGTTATAAGGAAGTTTTAATATTATGGTAACTTTTTTATTTTATATTTTTCTGGGTTTGAAGGTTTGATAAGAGAATATATGGAAATAATGTAAGAAATCTTCCAATCCTAAAATCATGGCATCTGGTGTGGAAGGGAACAAATCTTAGAATTGCTTTGAATAACCTAATTATCCTCCCTGATTTCCAGGGCTTAAATGCCTTGATACTTTTGCTTTATAAATAATTGTAGGAAACAAATTTTAAAAGTTCAGTTACCTGTGAGAAAGAGACACGATGGCATCTGATATGGACTTTGTGGGCCAGAAATTTCCATTGTTTTCCCGCTCCAATTGGTATAACCTCGAGGACAAAGTAAACTGATAGTATTAGTATTTTAGATTGTTCAATAGGAACTGTTTGAAGCAAATAAGATGTTCTAAGTCTAAATGCATGGGAACAACATGGTTAACAACACGACAACTTGATGTATAAATTGAAATAGATGGTTAACATGGTTAACAACATATTCAACATGGTTAAAAACAGATATGTTAAAAATTTATAATATTAAGATCCGGCCTAAGTTCGTGAAAATCATACAACAAAAAAGAAAAATAAATGAAAATAAATTATTCTTCATGGTGTTGTTTGATAGTTGAGAGATCTCAAACATATATATTCCACAGCTTAAACAGATAATGGATAAAAAGTTACAGAGATGCTCAATGTAATGTTATTGTTATGAATATTGCAAATCAGTCTATAAGCTTAAAAGTTCGAAGGCTCTGCCAACCGCTGGTCCATGGTATATGTCCTGAGTTAGAAATGTTCAGTGCCAAACAGCGAAGTCTCAATCAATATTGTTATTTGAATATTGGAAGTAACAAACTTCTGGGATCAGGATTGAACGCATCAGTACCTGGGTTAATGGGAACATTTCTACCCACGTAAGTTTGAGAGTTTGTACAATGGGCAGCAGGGCAGCAATGTAATGCCATCCAAACAGCAGAAGAGTCTTATAAATGTGGACCATGGTTCACTTTCAGACAGTTGTATGCCTAAAAAGGGCTAGGCCCAGTTGGTTTTATACTGTGCGACTTTTAGCTAATAAAATGCACCAGACTTGCAAACCTGTTTAAAATCACTAATGTAATAGCTAAAGATAGTGCTGCTGATACTATAACAATCTGTGTCAATTATGCTTGGGTTCATAGTTCCACAAGGGTTATTTTGCTGTCTGCAACTTTCAGGGTGACAAAACCAAGTTTATAACTACCAAAGTTAACAGAAGGACCATACAAATCTCAATCTTTGGTAACCAAATAAGAAACACAAGGAAAAGTAAGCATCACAGTACAATGCTTAAAAATCCTAAACAGTAACTGAGTAGTTTCAATTAACATCATGAATAAGATACAATTGATACAGCTTAAGTGATAAACAGAAGGCTTTACAGCTAATGTGGCCTATCTATATAAAATGGTGTATGTCACCTTGGAGATTTAGTAGAAAGACATCTTGAACAGGGAAAGAGCTTCAGCAGATACCGGGGCCTTCTCATTCTCACTCTCAACCGTGAAAGCTGTAAGAAAAGAAGCAAACCTTAGGAATTTTATCGAACACCTCTTTAAGCTTTCTCTCTTAATACTAAATCACAATAAAAGGCACTACATATGACTAAATCATCGCGTCATTACACCAAGAGAATTTTCTATCAAAGTTCAATGTGAATCTTTTGGTACAACTTAACACCTTTCCATTGTATATCTCAGTCATAGTTTCCAATGCTAAGGCAACATATAACTTTACCTACTATGTAAAGCTAGGAACAAAATTTAAAAATTCAGGAAGATTTTAAAACTTCAATGTCTAGTTTTATTCCTTTATCACAGTCGGTAGGGATGGGCATTGAAACGACGTTCTTGTAATGAGCAATGAAACGATCCCTCTTTAGTGCGACAGTTTACCTTCGAGGTCACGATTAACTTTGTGAACATGACCACGAATATTGCTCCCAACCTGAGAAAAATTGTCTTAGTTTGTCAACTTATCAAGGGATAATATCTAGAATTAAAGATTATAAATATGTTTGATTGTTATATAAGTATCTTACAGATGAAGTTCATTATAACTAAAGTACTATAAAATTACTTAATGCTTCTTCTTTTGAATATCAACCTTAGTAGATGGTGGGAGAACATGTAGCAGGACTTACTGGAAAAAGGCATTATTCTCTGTGTGCAGATTCACACCTGAATTTCCTGGTCTTCATCTAATGATGTGCCTGCTCATATACATACACTTAGGAAGATGAGAAAATAACATTGTAAACAGTTATTAAAAAGTGCACACGAAAAGAAATCTTAACACATTGCTAAAGTATTAATCTTTAGATATTGAAAAATGAAAGAATCAATGCACACAAAAGTAAAATTTAGAGCAGGCAGAAGGGAGAAGGGAACTAATTACAAAGAAAGTTGCTGACCTGTAGGTAAACCATTAAATATCTCGTGGTACACAACATTTTTTGTGTAACCTATCGGTTCATCTTCTTCTTGGGTGATCAGTATTTTTAAACCTTTACGTGTTGTAATCCTTGAAACAGCAACATATAGTTGTCCATGGCTGAAAACAGGCCGAGGTAAATAGATACCTACATGTTGTAGCGTTTGACCTTGACTCTTGTTGATAGTCATTGCGAAGCAAACTTTTAGTGGGAATTGCCTCCTTCGCAATATAAACTCCCACTTTGTCGGAGCCGAAGACGCTATGATTCTGTGAATAGTGACCTTGTTTCCAATTTTGCTACCTGTTATGATGGTTGCCCGAATTAGCATTGGCTCCAATCCAGTTACTAATAATCGGGTCCCGTTGCACAATCCTTTACTTGGGTTGATGTTCCTGATAAGCATTACAGGTACACCAACTTTTAATTCTAACAAATGGTTGGGGACACCAGAGACCTGTACATTATTAATTAGTGGTAAGTGTATGATAAAAAACGAATTTAAATTAATACTAATTGTGTTTTTCTAATGAAAATTACCTCCAAGTTGTTTAAATACTCCATACTATAATTTAGGTCCTGCTCAATTGATGATTCTGACACCGGACTAACTGTATCTGCACTCGCATAGATTCTCGAGGTTGTAGGAATTCTTGATAGTACTGCATGGTTGACACTATCAACACAATCATTGGTTGGAGTTAAGATGCATCTGTCTCCGAGATAGTTAGGTTCAACATATCTGGTTGTCACATCTGGATAAATTGATTCTATTATTTGTTGGATTGGGTCACCATTATTCTCAATGAGTAAGTCTTTAGGAATTTCGATCCAACTCGACTCATCATATTCGCTTAATGACTTTGTTGGTATCCGTCCTTCTCCTAGCTTCAAAACCCATTCGTTGAACTCTTCAATTTCTTTAGCCATTTGAAGACTCAAATTGTTGTTTCTTAACCGCATGTTTGTCTTTAAGATAAACACTTGACACTTTGACCATAAATACGATCTGCTAATGGATGCTCCAACCACATCTTCTCTTGATCCCTTAACAACTACTGGTAAAGTCTGTAAGCAGAAGTTAATTACATTAGTTCTGACAAACTAATAAGATTGTAAGTTTGTAATTTATGAAAATAATACAATTTCAATTACCAAATAAAATTATTACCTGTCTAAAGTCCCCTCCCAATAATATTGTTTTACCTCCAAAAATATGCCCTTCTGCATCATGCATCAGATCTTGAAAAGTCTTATCAACTGCTTCAAATATATTCCTATGGTTCATTGGTGCTTCATCCCAAACAACTAAATCTGCACGTTGTATAAGATGGGCTAAATCTGTTTTTTTACTAATGTTACATGTTGAGAAGTCATCCACTTCTAGTGGAATTTTAAATCTCGAATGGGCTGTCCTTCCTCCAGGTAACAATAGTGAAGCTATTCCTGATGATGCCACAACAAGTACTATCTTTCCTTTCGATCGAAGGCTTGAAATAATTGTCTTCCAAAGAAATGTTTTTCCTACATATAACAATACAATGTGTTAGAATGCGCATGTAATTTGAAATATTCAATATTTTTAAAACCAACAATAATATATTGCTTGAATTTTTGAATTAAGATATTCAAGCATGTATACCTGTACCGCCACTTCCATACACAAAATATAGACCTCCTTTTTTACTGTCGACCGCATGTACCACTTTGTCGAATACAATCTTTTGTTCTTCATTTAGACATTCATGGAGTTCAAAAAATTCTCTTTCCAAATCCGAGCGATCATAATCCAATTCCTCTTGGACCAACCTGTTGTCTACATGATAATGTGTTGACATATCTGGAAGCGGCATTGGGCTGAAATTCTGAAGGGATAAATTGTTGTCATTCAATAACAATTCAATCTCAATTAATGCGGCATTTTTTATGTCCTCAATGCTCATTTGAAGATCTGGTTTTCCTGTAATTTTTCTTCGTTTATATAAAATATCATAAATCCCCCCAATTTTTGGTCCACAAATCCAATGGGTTACTTACTTCACAGAACATCAACATTGTGACAAACATTTCTCTCAAATCACTTGCACTTGACCATGTACCTGCATATTTTAATCCAGCATCCCATTCGCCATCATCATCCAACAACCCTCTTGCCATGCATGCTTCCTTAAAGGTATCATAAGTTTCATTATTATAAGTTCTTAGATCTTTGTAATCTTTTGGACCCTTGACATGGTTCAATAAAATACGAAGATAATACCTGCTCGGACATTTTAAAATTATATGAGCATCAATTGTTGTAATATCCAATAATAAATGTGATTATTTAAAAATATAAAATTTCTAAATAATAATGTTATGAAGAAAAAATATCATTATACAGTAATGTTGCATAACAATAAATAAATGGATGCACAATAATAATGACAATATGAAATCGTGGGTGGAACCAATAGAGAATAACAATACCTTTCACCGGAAGTTGGGTGTGCATAATATATTCTTCCTATGACTCTGCCTTTTTTTCGCGGTACCCATTCTAGATTTTCTTCAACCCACCTCCACTTAGTGGGAAATTCTGCATATGTCAAATCCCTTGCATTGGGGTCATCTGGAAATTTCTTATTGATTTCCATCCATCGGAGGAACTTGGTTTTTGTTGTGCTTGGCCTTTCTAAAACCTCGGCTGTGTTATCACCATCTCTATATGTAACTTGTTGTTCATCTTCTAAGTGAAATGGTAGTCTTTCTACAGCTGGTTCCCTGAATTGGGTGTTAAAACCGAAAATTCTCCAACTTGCCTCTGAAGCAGATATATATCTACAATCCAGATATGTCTTGATTTCATCAATAATCCTAACACTTGTTTCCCCATCACAGTTATCACCTTCATCATTCCGCTCGATTACAATCGTAGCTCTGTCCTTTCCCTTATGAATGTACTTGAACAGATATTTGACAGCTCTTCCTCGATTACATACCTCAACATTTATATGGCATTGGTATTTGACTATTAAATCAAGGTTGTGCGGAACAACCGATCTGTTGTCAATTTCGATGCCATTTTTTATACCAGTTCTTCCATTATTCCTCCTTCGATGTGTGTAAAAACCATCTGGGTCCTTAATTGTATCATCAGTAAACTTCTTTGGGAAATGCTTTGAGCATCTTCCCTTCTCCATACATGGAAATTTGTCTTTATCTTTTTCGCAAGGACCATGAATCATAAATTCAAGGACAGAATCATATGCCAGAGGATCTAACTCCTTGTTTGGTAGCTCTGCAGAACTAATCTTGTTTACCTTCACTGAAGTATCTAGCTTGTCTGCTCCATCCAAAAAGATTAGTATATGTGCATGCGGTAAGCCTCTTTTCTGGAACTCTATCGTGTAAATGGCTATGCAAAATCAAATAACCAATAGATAATATTAGTCGAAGATGTCAAGAATCTAAAAATATAACACCCACACTTGCACAGATAATTAAGAGCCTGTCAACATCTATATTAACAGAAATTAATACATGAAAATAATAATAATAATAATAATACAGTGATGGTATGTAACATCTACCTCTCAACATCAACGTTAACATATTGTCTGTAGGTACATGTATCATATCCTATTTCAAAGGACAAAAACGTTTCTAGGGAAGTGAATTTGCCTGAACAAATATATGTTACTAATTAGCTAGCTTGGTTAGCTCCTCTGATTACATTTTAAACTTGGCACCCCAATTGTGGATGTTAATGCTCAGGCCATTGGTAAAGATGGTAGTACGTTGGACTTCACTGAATAATGTTTATTCATATCATGGTTTACCAGACCCATGTTGTATTGTTAATGAAATCAGGTGTTGCACATCTAGAATCTACAACCAGGTATCTAATAATATTTGAATTCTAATTTCACTTAATAAACCAATCACTTACATGATTTTACATATTGATGAAAATTCCAACTAACTAAAATAGTAAATCATTCATAAAAAAAAATAGTAATTGTAAGTCAAATCTTTATAGTTTTTTTTTTTAATAAAAAATCCTTATAGTTTTCAACCACCTTAGACTAACAATTGAAAACATATATGGACCAAAATCAATTTGGAAAGAAGTTCTTATTGAAAACAGATAATTTTCACGATGTAATGCAACTTTAGTAGGTGTTCTATTTCAATGTATAATATAATCTATTTAGCCTTTAATTAAATCAAGTCATGATATTTTACCTGCGCATACTTTGCCAAAGTGTTTATGAATGCATAAATCATCCATTAGAAGATCCAACTTGATCTTGAACATGCGTGAAACTATGTCTGGCCTGTCATCATGTTTTTGTCCTGGAATTAAACTCAATGCTTCAGTGATTTCAGACCACTTTGGATTGCACGTCACTGTTATAAATAAATCCGGTGACCCAGCCCAACGACAAATAGCCATCGCATCCTGAAAACTTTGAACCATATACCGAGGACCCCCAGTAAATGTTGCAGGGAGTACTACTCTTTTTCCTACAACACTTGCAGCATTATCACCTCGTATCACAGCATCTCTTAACCCTTGGTATAAGTCTGATCTTATCAATTTTTGATTCTTCCACACATATCGGAGTCTCTCTTCTTCTATGCTTGTATATGCATCAACCAGAAATTGTTGAAATAAGCGTCCAGCCATTATTAAGGTAGGACCTTCATTCTCCCTTTGCTGAATTCGAAAAGCATAATACTCACGAATACTCACAGTACTCCGACCTCTGCCTCGTGGAACAACCAAGCCATTGTATAAGATCTTTGTCCTAAAACCATCTTCACCATAAGAAAAAAGTATAGGATATTGCATTGCCATATAGCTTGGATGCAATTCAGTTATCCTCTGTAAACCTCCGGCTATCTTCTCAACTATAATGTCGCGGTGATCAAGTGCTTCACCATCATTTCCAATTAATAATGCAGCAACCTCATTCGAAGACGGCAAGTTATATTCCCTCACATCTCTATTCCTTGTTCCAATCAATCTTATTCTCATATCCACCGCTGGAGATTCTGTGTATCTGTCTCTTGCACTTCTAAAGACCTTGACCAATGCATTGTTCTGGTCGAACATCTTTATTAACCCATGAATAATTTCGATATTCAACGCTTGGTCATTATAAATTCCCATTCGATTCTGAGTTTCATGCTCAGTATCATAAATGTACAACTGAGCAAACTTTGGTTTTGGATCAATATTTGGTATTTGTGAGTCCGAACTTTGTCCAACAGCTGGCAACAATGAGCCAATTTTGTGGTAGTTTTGACCATGTAGTTTGAATACATACGGTCCTCGGCCGCGCTTATCAATCTTTCCTCCCATAGATGTCATAGCAAACATCGAATTATATCTTCTAATATTTTCTCTAAATTTGGTAGAAAGCGAACCTCCTTTATAATCCATCAACCTATGCAAATACTGTGGTGGACGTTGTAGCAACGGTAGCCTGATTTTTCCGTCCAAACAACAAATCGAGAAGCCTGGATCATCTAATCGTGTATACTTTCTATTTCTCTCTTCAAACCAGACAATGGCTTTGCACTTCTTGCAAACTTTACTTGGACCTCCCAAACTCAATGGTTCAAATATTTTACCTAGTCAAGAGTATATGCAAAAATGTAAGTATACAGAATTCTTTTGAACACACATACACCCCCCCTCCCCCCAATAAAAAGTAAAATATTTTGGTCACGTTTACTCACGTGTGATTTCCGAATCATCTTGTTGATCGCTCATAAAATCGAATGTTGCTCCATTAATCGAATGATCACTGTCAGATTCTACAATAAAGTAAACGTCAATTTCAACATTATTAAAAGATGCATCAGTATAAAGACGTGTTAAAGATGGATATGTAAATGTAGAAAACAAATGGTATTCACCTGGATCATATTCCTGAATAGCAATTTCATATTGGTCAACACCCATTGGGATACAATTGGAATCACTACGTATTGGATCCTGAAATAGGGCACGCTTTGCTCGTATCCCACGATCTCTGCTTCGATTATATGGCATTGAAACTGGATTTGAGCGAGCCATTCTATCTTGGACTTGATTCTGACTTTTTGGAATGCAAACAGGGTTTGATTGAGATGCTCTATCACTTGCAGTCTCAGTTCTTCTATTTCGAAGGATGTGCATCCTTTTTTGGCGGTTAAGCCTTTGAATTATTTTCCTAGTTTCCTGAAGGGTAGAACTCACATTGGTTTAGATCATTTGTTGAACAAACAATAGTTTCATTAAATAAGCACTAACAATAGTACAATTTGAGGTTATTAAAGAGCAGTAAATAGTTTAAAATGAATGAGTACCAACTAAAGGCAAATCACAGAAAGGCTATATGCCCAACTCAAAATGTACCCTCACTACCCTTTAGCCAAAAATTACAGCGAGGCCGTAATTTGGCACTAACGACATAAACTATTTAAATATATCTGATAAGGTAAATAATTACAAAAACCATCACCCAATACACATGGAAAGATGAAGTCAAACATGGGTTATGGGTGTAAGACTAAGAGCTACATCAAAATCACAAATACTAATTTATCCAAGGCATTTGAATGATAACACATGACGGTTCGATTATAGGAGTTTTGGATCAATATACTTATATATCTGCTTAGTTTATTACGTTTTGTTTCTTTGCCTAGCTTCTATCTCACTGCAAATTTCTGAACGCAACCAAGTCCAGAATAAAAAAGTTATACATGATTAAACGAAAGAAATTTTGTTTGTGTATATTTTTCTTTAATCGTTGTAATTTTGATCTTTGTATGGCACGTGAATGATTTCAGATAAATCAAGTTGGAATTAGAGGTTAGCTCCACTATTATGATGGGGCATCGTTCAGTGAAAACAATTAAGGTTGGTGAATGTACGAACTTAATTGATGCGTTCCCCATATTCACTCCTTATTTTGTAAACTAAAACATGATGGTCAGAAGTTATGTATCAATTAAGATTGCCTATCAAAGGGACATTAGTTCAAGTAAGATGCTAGAGTGTAACAAATACTAACCAAAGGTGCTTCACCAATACAATTGCGAATAATAGAGTCCGTCAACATAGAGTTTCTTTTTCTTTTCCCCATGCTGTTCTACCGAGAAAACTGTACATAGCATACAGATTGTTAGAACTTTCAGATGTTACCCACAACAAATTCAATTTTCGCTTATAATGTAAGCTATTTCCTTTTTTTTTTTTTTTTTTTTTTTTGGAATTGAAAATCAAACGAATCATTCTAATTTTATTGCAAGCGGACATATCAAGCCCACAAGTTGACAATTCATTTCAGCTTGGACTAATCTGTTTTTCCCTGTTAATATATGCACATCTCTATATACCACAGAGGATGTCTGTATGGCTTGGTCCAACCCGATGGTACATTACGTACAGTGTATATGCTCGTTTAAGTCTTTTACAATGTTAATATAATCCTACCTCTTATCAAAATGACAAAACAATTAACGCTCTCAACACCACCAGAAACCATAAGAAGAATTGTTAGAGATTTGTGTTCTTTGAAACTAATAGTAGCTAAAAATAATTCACTACATAAAAATAGGTAGGAGACCATGTGATGTCTAAGTACTCAAGTAGGATGAAAATGATTGTGCATATTGTCAGGTACCACAAACATAAGAAGGTACTTGAATCAACATGTGCCCATGTAGTCTAAACTCAATCAACAATGATAGTGAGTGGAATGCTTAGTCATGAATGCAGTCATGGAGATTAGTAGTTTGTGTTCAAATATGCGCATAAACTCACCAAACAGAGATTTTGTTTTTTTTAAAAAATGGGCATAAGCTCACCACACGTAGTAGTGTTTATTGCCGATCTTGGTTGCTTATCTTTTTCAATCTTTCAATCAAGCTACAGTAATAGGATTCCAATCAATTATAGACATAGAAGGTTGTCATTTAAATTGGACTCAAAAGAATCGAAATGAAAACATGATTAAAAACACCATCCCTCTTCAACAAAGTGTTACCTATTTTTAAGAGTTTAGATTGATGAAAATGTTGCAAAGAAGGAATTTTTTTATAGATTTAAGGAAAGGGAGGAGATTGATGTATGCAGATTCTGCAGATGAATAAATGGAAATAATGGAGAGCATTTCGTGGAAGAAGAAAGGGTTTTTGGTAGGAAAGAGGGATGGGTTTCCGTCATTAATTAATTAAGATTTTAGAATAAGTATAATTACCGAAAACCAGGCCAAAAAGGCATTTTCATCAGGATCTGGTAAGTAAATTCTAAAGCTCGATTTTGGTGGACTAATTCACAGTTGTACGAAATTAAACTACGATTGATTACCATGATATTACAATTCAACACTTACTTTGTAATTTGGGATTCCGTCGTCACGTATATTCGAGGTAACTACACAAGTAAATGATAATCTGTTGCAAAGGTAAGCTTTTAAAGTAAGACTCCCATACATCAGAAGTATGTTTGAAACAACATTTGTAAGCAGTTGGATAGATAGACTTACAGGAGTTCGCAGGGAAACACAAGTCTACAGTAGACAATTCTGTAATGGTAAGAGTATAATCTGCAGTACACAGCCAATGTACTCTCAGTATTGAAATGTTAAAATCAATAACACTTGATCTATAAAAATTATCAAATAACATTAAATACGAAGATTAAGATAACATCCTCAGAAGAAGATCGACAATGGCAGTGTTTGTGATATCAGTCCTCTAATTACAGTAAATGTTACAATAATATCAACAATGGCAGCTGAGCCTTTTACGCGACATTGTCAATACATTCACTTAACGAAAAACTCACAACAATTCGTATAAGACAATATGAAAATTAACATTTGATAGAAATAGAAAGTTCGAAATACACATAACGATTTGTAGCATGTTGAAAATATCTGTAGAAAATCAAGTTACAAAATAAACGAAAAATAATGAAGGGAGAAATAAAAAATCAGGCAAAAAGACGAATATAAAAAATACAAAAAACACCATATTAGTATGCTAATCTGCCATGCCAAAATCTATGAAAACAATACTGTGCAAACTAAGAAAAAGAGATAAAAAGAGGTTGTGGGGGAAGAGAAGAAGCTGGTATATTTTTGGAGAGGAAGTCAAATGGATAAAAGAGAACGCGAAAAAGGAGAACAAAGCTATTTAATAGTAAAAACTAACCTTTCTTCGTGGAATGTGGTAGCAAGTTTTCGGAGGTATTGAGATCAATCCATACCGTACAACCGTCCCCTCAAATCTACATCAGAAGGGAAAGAACAATTAACAATTAATTTAGCCAACCATCTAAGTGTGAAAAAACTAAGTCCTGTAGTTTTCTAGTCGGCCAAACTCGGACTCCACACATTTCAAATGTTGCACTAATATCGATACGGTAGTATTTTTTTTTTTTTTTTTTGTGGGTGTGTGTGTTTCTTGTTATATTCATAATTGCAGAGCGAAGATGGAAGACGAATGACAGATTAAGATGTTAATAGCAGGACAAAATACATTTAGGGGCCACATTCCAAATTTCTAGCATGTAGCCGTGTGTGAGAGTGTGTAGATGATTAATATTAGAATATCACAACCTCAGTTACAATTTTTTTTTTTTTTCCTTTTTTTTATTATTATTATTGTAGAATATCTTTCGGACCTTTTAAAGGTCATTTTGGCTAGTCTCCTAACAACATTCATTAAAAACTGCTCGATTACATAAAAACGTCAGATTTAAAGGCCTAATCTGCAGTTCATAAGTTACAGGGGTCTATGTGCGGTTTAAATTTAAGGAGTCTATGTACAATTCATAGAAAACCAAACTAACTTTGTACTTAATCAAATGGTGCAGATTTTGGTGTGGATTCCATACACCTTGGGGCAATCTTCATTTACATTAGGATTTCGGTCGTCAATACTCAAAATATTCACAATACCCTAAACCAAACCGACCTAATCAAGCATAGAGGGCAAGCGCGTTTAAAGTCTCTATTTAAATTCTTCACAATCCTATAGTACACACACTATTGTACGAAGCTTGTCTCTTAACGCCTTGTTGGTGGCTAATAATTTCTCAATATTTTTAAAGAGTTTTGATGCTATTGGCAACTTTTATATTACACGGCTAGCGAGTCGAAAATTCGAATTGGGAACAGAGTAAAATATAAATAAAAACAGATAACAACACCATGTACTCAATCAAGATGTGTTTATTGATTGGAAAGAATTAGAACTAATCTGGCAAAAATCAGCTACAAAAGTTTAGGGCGAATTAAAATCTAGAAGCCGATTTGCCAATCAAAACAATGATCCTTTTTTAGAGGTGTACACACTTTAGTACTTGAAATTGAATTTATAAACAAAATATGTTATCTAAATCGTTATATTGTTTGTAGAACATGCGATCAATAAGCAAACCCTTGAAGCAGTAAAGAGATCCACATTGTAGAGGAAAAAAAGAATAATACATCCAAACCAAACCGAGCCTATCAAGCATAGATTCATACATCAGAAGTATGATTGAAACAACATTTGTAAGCATTTGGATAGATAGACTTACCGGAGTTCGCAGGGAACACAAGTCTACAGTAGACAATTCTGTAATGGTAAGAGTATAATCTGCAGTACACAGCCAATGTACTATTAGTATTGAATGTTAAAATCAATAATACTTGATCTATAAAAATTATCAAATAACATTAAATATGAAGATTAAGATAACATCCTCAGAAGATCGACAATGGCAGTGTTTGTGATATCAGTCCTCTGATTACAGTAAATGTTACAATAATATCAAGAATTGCAGCTGAGCCTTTTGAACGACATTGTCAATACATAAAGAACAATTATTAACGATTAGTTTAGCCAACTATCTAAGTGTGAAAAAACCAAGTCTTGTAGTTTTCTAGTCGGCCAAACCCGGACTCTACACATTTCAAATGTTGCACTAATATCGACAAAACAGAGAATCTTGTACTACATTATATGGTTGACCTTGGTTACAAATTTAATTCGGATTTAAGTTTCACTATCCATAACATAAAAAAAAGTTAGTCTCTAATTTGTTTTTTTTTTCATTAACAGAATCTCGATAAATGATATGGAAGTTTTTTGGAATAAATTAAATGAGTTGCCCATAGTTGCCCGGGTTTGAACAGTGTATTTAGTGTATTTTATTATCCTTTTTGGCCTATTTGGCACATATGAATTTTTTTTTTTCTGTATTATTTTGTTATTG
Organism: Aquilegia eximia; assembly: GCA_023053565.1. Lineage (NCBI taxonomy): Eukaryota > Viridiplantae > Streptophyta > Magnoliopsida > Ranunculales > Ranunculaceae > Aquilegia > Aquilegia eximia. The sequence goes on from JALIGU010000007.1 coordinate 12,943,481, forward strand.
AATTATTTTATAATTTCGATTTTCGATCACATTAAGATTAATAGAAAGGACTTACAACCCAGTTCGTTGGATCCATTACAATTACTCTTGATTGTGAATTAATAGTGCACAAAAGTTGTGAACCGAAGAGATATTAATCGCAACACTACTTGTGTTTAATCAATGAAAAATACCTAGTGTCTAAGAGATAAATGCAGACATGGTAATGGAAGATGGGAAGATGTGATATGATTTGTTTGTAAGTAGTTTTCACGTATTATCTACCATAGAAGACAAAATGAACTGAAATTTAATATAGTAGAATAGATATGCAATAATGAAAGAGATGGTTGAATGGAATTATTACATAAGAATCTTTAGCATAAACTCAGTAAACAATAAATTGAATGTACAGAGTCATAACAATGAAGAATGAATTTACAGAGGCATAACACCCAATTGCAATGAATGATCAATTGTAATTGCAATGAATGATCAATTGTGGAATGAGTTGCAGAGTCGTAACAATGGAAATGAAAGTTCACGAGATTTGGATTGCAATCAACTAATAATTTATAATTTTTGAAACATTTCAATTTTTGAAACATTTTCTTCACAAAAAATTTGAGATGGAGAAGAGATGATGCTTACCATTTGAGATGGAGAAGAGATGATGCTTACCTTTGGAATCAAAGCAATAGATTTGTTGCGAAGTTGTGGAAGGGAGTAGTAGTGGTAACGGAAGAAGAAATCGCCAAAAATGGTAGCTGATGCTTTTGAAATGAAGACGAAGCAAGTTAGGCAATAGATTTGTTCGATTGGTTTCGTGGGCTTTTATTAGAGTGGTAAATGTGGAATGACATAAAAACCAGGCCCAAAAGGGTAATATAGTCCGGTTTTAGTGATTGTTTTCTAAAGCTTGATTCTAGTGCTTCGGGGAATGCCCTCGAAATTGTTGGCGTTTAATATAGTAGAATAGATAGATGATGCTTACCATTTGAGATGGAGAAGAGATGATGCTTACCTTTGGAATCAAAGCAATAGATTTGTTGCGAAGTTGTGGAAGGGAGTAGTAGTGGAAACGGAAGAAGAAATCGCCAAAAATGGTAGCTGATGCTTTTGAAATGAAGACGAAGCAAGTTAGGCAATAGATTTGTTCGATTGGTTTCGTGGGCTTTTAGAGTGGTAAATGTGGAATGACATAAAAACCAGGCCCAAAAGGGTAATATAGTCCGGTTTTAGCGATTTTTTTCTAAAGCTTGATTCTACTGCTTCGGGGAATGCCCTCGAAATTGTTGGCGTTTAATATAGTAGAATAGATAGATAGATGATTGCGACTTCAATGTTACTTTTGAGTCTTGGTATAGTATTGAGTCTGTAAGTCTAAACACAAGTTTGTAAACATGTTGGCTTGTAGAGTTTAAATTGAACCTTTTTGTTAAGCACTGAGCTTCCTTAACTTGATTTAAACTTTAAAGGACTAGAATTTATATAGCTAATTGGAGTTCTAAAGGTACTTCAAATATGTTAAATTGAATGATATCTGTCATGTCAATTGACAAAAAACCTGTGCTGTACAGTTATTAAGTCAATGATGGTTTTAGGGTGGCTCTGTTACAGGGCAGGGAAAATATTAACCTTAGGCAGGAACAGGATACCATTGGTAATACTGGTTATAACTTACACCATGCATAGTTAGAATGATGCTAAGAGCAGCGAATAAGAATTATAAAGTGAAGAGCGTTCTAGCTTCAATAGGTAAGGGGCACAGCCAATTAGATACCGTACAGTATATATTTTTTTATGAAAAAACCTTCTTGGAGTTAAAATGAAACGACTAAGTAGAAGACTCTGTAAAGTACCCTCATGGATGTGTACGGCTTGAACACTTCCTTACTGAGTAGATCGTCTTCAATTCTTCATCTTATACCAGAAAAATAGGCAGTGCAGAGTAGAAGTTTTGTGTTCGTAACACAGGATCTTTATGTTGATTGGAATTTGAAGAATCGGAATTCAAACATTAGACAATAGACAATGAAAACAAGATTGAAGACTCCTGGAAGATAATTCTTGTAGGAGAAGGAAGAAAAGCTGCTATCAAAACTTATGAGAAAACAGCAGATGTCTCTTGGGACTCAAAAAACAAGTCTCACTGTAGTTGATAGATACAGTATAAGGCAGCAATGCAGTTCTCGATTTTTCATTAAATAAGTTAATATGAATGATTCCATCACGGGCATCTTGCACAACAACTAGTGTTCTGTCGAATATCTAGACAGGGTTAATAAAAAATCGGTTATATTGTCGATGATGATGAATTATCTTGTATTTGTTTGGTTAGTGACAGAAATATTTTCTGGTGAAGAGTTATAGATTTTCACCCTGGAACTCTGTATTATTTTTGAATTCCTGCCTTCCCTTACATTGTAAACTTCTTTTGTATAGTCTTGTTGAATGTACCTTCGGTCTTAAAATATTGTTTCTTCCTCGAACACTTTTCCGTAATATAGGAAGTGATAGGATATCAGAATGAACTTCCGAAAGCATGATGGTTGTAGAGCTTAAGGCTATTTAAGAAAATTCACCAGGTCAACTAATTACATATTGATGTAGTAGTTCATATGCTCGGGCAGTCGGGCTAAACTGTTAAAGTTCGAAAAAAGTATCAACACTTTCCACAAACATATAGAAAACAAAAATAGGCTCAGGTCAAACCAATGAACAGTAACGTACTGCTATGGGAATGAGATTCGAATAAGGTTTTGTTTTGTCAAAATGGGATTTGATTTAACTGTTAGGTTCTAAGGTTACTTTTCATGTCATATTGATTTTGTATGTCTCTATACTGCCTTATAAATGTGGGCTGCACTGTTGCTATGGCTGGCATGAAAAGTTGAAAACTACTGGAATGTCGGTTCATTATACTTTAACTGTCTAAAACGAGGAAGCGATTAATTTGCTACTTATATCTCGAAATAGTGGCAGCGGCCTACTGGGTGCTCTGAAACTGTTACACTGTAGTATGTCACTGGTTTATTTTTTATGTTTCTATCCTTGTTGAAGTATGTCTATTACTTTGTTTACTCTTCCTTTCTGAACATCATACAAATTAGAAGTGTTAGTTGGACTCATTTCTTCATCAAGTTTCAACTGTTTATAGTCTGTAACTCTGTATTTTTGTTGCTATTACTTACCGAAGATCATGCAAAGTTCTGGAAAGGGGATGCATTACCAGCTGTCAAATACTTTAACAGGATCAAATACCGTTTTCCATACCTTGGTTATGACTTTTTTTTTTGACAATTACCTTGGTTGTGACTTGGTATCATATTAATCTGTCTATTTGACAATTGGCAGTTGGATAGGAGGCAAAACTGCGAAAAAAGACCAGGTTCTGCCAATCACTTTGAATGGCGTCTGAGCTTGGTTGATCACCCTAGCTAGCTAATTTTATTTTCATTATTTTGATTGTAGTATTCTTGCTCCTAATTATAAGAGTCAACTTGTATAAACTTTCTGATCATCAAATGTTTATTACTGTCTTATCTCAGGTTGTAGAATTTCTGTTACGTGCAAAACCTCATGTTTCATCTGCTAGCTAGGAAAAGTTAATTTGTGTAAAATTTTGGGAAGTTTCTTTGAATAGATGTGTTGGTATTATAATGTGTGAACTCAGAAATACAATTTACACGAATTACAGAAATGGAGAATACACTAGAACGGAAAACAAGTAATATATTTATTAATTGAATTCAACAAAAAAAACAGTAACACTTACTACACAGTATGAAAGATTAAGGAGATGAACAGAGGTTTGCCGAAGCAATATCCTTAAGACAATATTACGTCCCTGCTTCTGGTGCACAAGGTGTTGGACGATAGTCTCCCAAGAGAGAGAAGCAGACTTAGTCTGTATTCATTGTGTGCTTACTGGCCAGAACAACACGCAATTTATAGGCTAAGTAGTGCTTGTTCGCAACAGACACGCACCTGTTGGAAAACGTATCTGTTAAGGCAAAGATGTAACATGATCCTATGAACCCGTTCACAGCTTAACTAAATAAGAGGTGGACCAAGACAAAGATGTAACATGATCCTGTGAACCCGTTCACAACTTAACTAAATAACTTAACTAAATAAGAGATGGACCAAAAAGATAAGATAACTTATCAACCACCCCGAACACGAACCAGACGACGACGGCGCGTGTGGTGGACCACTAAGTGTATAGCCGATAGCGCGAAAACTTGGTAACCCAAAAGGCTACACCCTTAGTGCTATTATTTTGTATTTATACATCTTTACTTACTTTCCACAACTCATGTGGGACTAAGTGTGTTTCACACTTTGTTCATTCAATCAAGGAAATCCCTGTCAGACCTGTTTCTCTAACAAGATGATGATACCGATGACTGTGTGTTTTGCAATAGGTGAAAAACCATACACACTAACACAGTAACACACTTCATGGCCATGACATGCAAGTAGAGATGTAAAAGTGGAATTCTTCAGTATGTACTCACCACTACAATGGCCTTAGAGACAATGGATTGGGTCGTCTTAAGGGTTTGAATTCAATTGAAAATTACTTATGAGCAACTGCTTCACCTAAGACAAGTTTGAAAACGTTTGCAGCTTTTAATTACTTAGTTGAGATTTTCGACAAAAAAATCAATATCACCAAAGCTTACTCTTTATAGGACCTGAAAATCAATATTAGATGATGCTTATGAAATCTGTTTAAAGTACACTAACATTCTGTCCTCTTTTAGCTGGATTTGTTAATGATACCATCACTTGTTTTATAAAATATTAGTATGAATTTGATGACCCTTTTATTTTACATCTCTCTTATGTAACCACATGGCATATTATCAAGCATCTAAAATCTTGACATTGATCAAAATAATCAAACATAATATGATATGATATCATCATATCAATATCTTGAGAGGTTGACTAGTGTGATTATCCTCTTGAATTATGCGCATCTCAAACATGATCAGTGATTTCTACCTATGACAAGTATGATTTATATACTACTCTAGTTTTAAACGTTCACTTAATCATTTGTTTAGATTCAAGCCGGCCAAGGACAAAAGGCCGGCTGGAAGTAACATTGAAATGACTAAAATGTCCATAACTCCGTTTAAAAGAGAGTTGTGATGTTCTGTCTTGGAAGCATCCCATAGGCCAGCTGCCATGGGTTCTGTACTGAGTTGCTGTGAGGATGAGAAAGTTGATGCAGGAGGGTGAGTTTTAAGTTCATAGATATTCATTCAATCATTTGTTGTAGAAATTATTTTAGAAGAATTATCGATTGCTTTAATCTTGATGATAGAGTTGTTCTTCTCTTTTTGATTTTGTAGGTTTACACCAAGTGGTGGGGGGAGTAGTACATGGAGGATATTTACTTATAAGGAGTTGCACACAGCAACTAGTGGATTTAGTGAGGAAAACAAGCTTGGAGAAGGAGGATTTGGAAGTGTTTATTGGGGTAAAACAACTGATGGTCTTCAGGTACATATTTTTTTGTTTGTTACAGTAATAGTTATATATCCTACAATTGCATGGCAATCTGACGATCATATATATAAGACAAAATTACAAGGTTTGATACATATGGGCATAGGAATTTAAGAGTTGTAACAAAATACTGTTATAGAATCATTGCTCGCAATTCTTTAACGCAGTGATTTCTACCTCTATTTCGTGTTTAGAAAGAAAAAATGAAACTAGTCATCTTAATTATTTGTCAACCTTGATAAAAAAAATATACAATCATATAATAAATAGTAGGTGTTTCTTCAGTATACCAAACAATCTAATCGACCGATGTTAGGAGGTCCTTTAAGAGTCGAGTGGGACTGAAACTAATGTCTGTTCTTGAATTTTTTTGATTTATTTTTGTCTGTCTAACTTATTTTCAATTTTTAAAATTCTTCTCTGTTTTTTAATTTTCTGTCCGTCTTTTTCTGTTTTTGTGAAATCCCTTCTGTTTTTTTTCTTCCTCTCTTCCCCTAACGTCGGTCTCCACCGTATCACGGTTCTATATTAGTCATATGGTTACAAGAATCAGGAATGCAAGAAACTGTCATTTGAGATGCAGAAATGAAATTCAAATAATATATGTTTTATAAGAGAGAGAACCTACAAACTTATGTAATATGTATATGCATGTATCTGTGAGGGCAGATTGCTGTGAAGAAGTTGAAAGCCATGAACTCAAAAGCAGAGATGGAATTCGCAGTGGAAGTTGAAGTTCTTGGGAGGGTTCGACATAAAAATCTCCTTGGGCTTAGAGGATACTGTGCTGGAGCAGACCAGAGGCTTATAGTTTATGATTACATGCCTAATCTCAGCTTACTTTCTCATCTCCATGGCCAATTTTCCAATGAAGTTCAGCTGGATTGGAAAAGAAGAATAAGCATTGCAATTGGCTCTGCTGAAGGCCTAGTGTAAGTTTTTAAGTGGGCTTTGTACAGTATATCATTTTGAATATCTTTTGAAATATATGGGCCTCATCAGTTCATAAATAGTCAATATCTAATGAATGTGGCTTTTAAACATGTAGGTACCTGCACCATGAGGTGACGCCCCATATAATTCACAGAGACATAAAAGCAAGCAATGTGTTGTTAAATTCAGATTTTGAACCATTGGTTGCTGATTTCGGCTTTGCAAAGCTGATTCCTGATGGTGTTAGCCACATGACTACGCGTGTTAAAGGCACGTTGGGATACCTTGCACCGGAATATGCTATGTGGGGGAAGGTTTCAGAAAGTTGTGATGTCTACAGCTATGGAATTCTGCTACTAGAGATACTCACAGGAAGAAAACCAATAGAAAAACTTCCCGGAGGAGTCAAAAGAACGATAACCGAATGGGCTGAACCATATATACTTAAAGGGAAGTTTAAGGACCTACTTGATCCAAAGCTTAAAGGAAATTGTGACGAAAACCAATTAAAACAAGCGATAAATGTTGCTGCTCTTTGCGTCCAAAGTGAGCCTGAAAGGCGTCCTAATATGAAGGAAGTGGTTAACCTTCTTAGAGGGTTTGATCCTAAAGGCCATGCAAGGCAAATGAGAATTGAAAGTATCAAGTATGGTGAAGACTTAATGAACCAAGATCAAGCTAGTTCTGATGAAGAAGTTGGTGATGAAGATGAAAGCAAAGGTTATGGTGTTTTTGGTGCTATGGAGGTGCAGAGAATGCATGATCCCTATGCCCACCATACAGTCAGGAAAACTGCTACATATGGTTGAGGCAAAAAAGTGCTTTTGGGTTTATAGATTGGTATTGTGCACATTTTTCCTTCTTTAAGCTGATGGTATCAGTGTATGCCAAATTTTATTACAGTAATATCATTGTTGTTAATTAAAGTTTTTTTCTATCAGAAAAAAAGTTCATACATTTGATGTGAACATGTAGCACTTGTCAGACTCACTCTCAGGTTGCAATGGGTTCCATTTAAGCACAATCAAGGCACAACTCATCTAAGGGTATTCTCACAAGTATCACTAATCAGAGTTGTATGTGTGTAGACGTGTAGTGCAAGTGTGCAACTATAATTCTACAGTTTTAAGTAGTTCAAGTACAGTGATCTTCTAAGCAATAATTATTTCATATTCACCTATCATAATTCAAACAATTCTGATCCATCCCTTGATGTTATTTGTGTTCAAGATCTCTCTTGATCTACATGATATGAGATCTTCCCATGCACTTGATTTTTTTGTTCTTTTCTATTATAAAACAAATCATATTTTTTGATTATTAGCAAAACAAATCATATTACTGTATTGACAAATGACAATGAAAATGATTTGAGATTCTTCCCAGTGCTTGGAACTTTTCCATGTGTCAAGACAGGTACTTTTTGAATGGCAATGAGCCTTCTTACCAACCCAACCTTCTAGCTTTTACACATAGTGTGCCTTCTTTTGCTTCTACAGCAAGACAAAATGAAACACTTCACAACTTTACTTCCCTCCCAAAGCACCCAACCAATCACACTAGTATTTGTACACCAACAACTTAAAATAGCACAAGAGAAGGGATAAATCACTCATCCACTAATCAGTTCTCTTGACACTGTAAAAGTTTTCTTATGCTTCTAAACCAAGAAACTTTGAGTGAGGTAACTGCTAAAGTGACCTTCTCCCTCTGCCTTGATCACACATTCTGTTCCTCTATATATTCTTAACTGAGCTTTAATACTCCCATCATTTTCAATAACCATCAACCAAACAGCCACAATTTCTTCTTTTTAGATACTTAACAGAAGTCTATTTCTTGTTGCTGATTTGAAGAAGATATGGTACCTCTGGCTCCTGCTAAAATACTTGTCAGTGTCCCCTTAGATGCTGATTTGAGCAATGAGCTTCTCTCATGGGCGATAGAAGTTGCTGCTCGTCCAAATGATACTGTTGTTGCTCTGCATATCCTTGGTTAGTCTCTTTGATTTATCGAGTTGTACAGAGTTTCAAAGTTGGCCTTTTACACCATTATTGCGAAAATAATTCAGCAGAATTAATTGTTTGTTTTTCTCCATTAATTATTTAATCTTAGTTTTATTGCTAGTTAAGTAGTTATATTCTCATGACTGGGTGACAGCAGGCAAGGAGTCATCCAAAAAACTGCAGTCTAGTACACATAGCAAGAATCGTTTACGTCAAGCAAAAGCCTTTGTTATATCCATGCATGGAGAATTTGCAGACATCTGCCAATCTAAACAGGTACATTACAAAATTACATACTGTGGTTGGAAAATCGTACGTCTAGTACACTTGATTTAATTCCTCTTTCCCTAGATGAATTGATTTCCTTTTAATGTACGACTATCAGGTGTATCTAGAGGCTAGAGTAAACAGTTATTCGAGCATTGGTAGAGGCCTGATTGATGAGGCAGAATCAATTGGAGCCTCATTTCTTATCGTTGGTGGTTGGAGAAACCCAAACCAATCCCAGAGGTAAACATACGTGTGAATACCGCATTCATTTATTTATGATTGGCTTTAGAAAGTTAAGCATAGCTCTTCATGCGACTTCTTCTCAGAGATTCATAATTATAAAAACTTAAAGTTTAGTGTAAACCATTTTCGAAGTTGAAGTAACTATGCCTCTAAGAAACTAGATATAATACTGTTGTTTTTATTTTCTTATATAGAAGTTCACTTGGAATCATGAAGTACTGTTATAAGCATGCACCAGAAGACTGTTCAGTGATCGTGGTGGGAAAGAGTAGACAGCTCCAGCATCATGTGGACTCTGAGTTTTCAGCTTCAGAAGGTAGGACTGATCGACATGGATCAAGAATTTAGTATGTTCATTTTTATAATTACTAACTTATGGCTTTTGACAGTGTCCTCTCAATCAAGTTCAAGCTGGTCCAATAAGGATGCACCCATTAATAATGCTACTGCCCAACTTCAGAAATTTATTGTTTCGGAGATAAAGGCAGAGCAATCGTTGAGGAAGAAAAATATTCGATCGCTTAATAGAAGCACCAATGGGAAGCATTCACCTAGAACTGTTCTTGATGGACCGGAAGGAGGAACATACGGCGTCGAGGAAGATTACATTACCCTTGAAGGCTCCAGCATCACAGAATCTCCTCGTCTGTCAAAAGATCAAGGTCGCTCCAATATATGGAAGCACCTGTCACCAATTAGACGTTTCTTCCCTTTTTTGCGTTTTTCATTTGATGGAAGGGTAAGGGAGAGAAATGAGAGTTTCTCTGACAAGGAAACTGGGAAGCCTCATTGGCGGTGCTTCAGCTTTGAGGAAATCTCAACAGCTACAAATGACTTCCACCAAGGTAAAACATAAAGCATATGTAGAAAGTCAATTAAACTCAGGACTTAATCATTTGCGTCATGTTCTGCCATGAAATGGTTTTTAAATTTAAGCATATTATACAGATATATACAATATTCAAGGTAATACAACAATTTGTCATACACTTGCAGATAATATTGTTGGTCGAGGAGGATATGCAGAAGTATATAGAGGTGATTTGTATGATGGAAGAACTATAGCAGTTAAAAGACTAGCAAAGGACAACACTGATGAAAATAAGCAGAAAGAATTTCTGATGGAATTGGGTGTGCTAGCTCACGTTTGTCATCCTAATACAGCACACTTGATTGGCTGCTGCTTTGAAAACGGGCTCCATTTGATATTCGAATTCTCCCCAAATGGAAATTTGTCCTCTGCATTGCATGGTGAATGTCCCTTAACTTTCTTTTTAATTGTAGGAGCTAAAGACTAAAAAGTATTGACACTGTCTGAACTCTATAGTGTATATGTATACCCTTTTTAGGTAAGACGAGCAGGTTGCTTGATTGGTCAGTTCGATATAAAATAATCCTTGGGATCGCCAAGGGTCTGCATTATCTTCATAAATGTTGCAAACGTCGAATCATTCACCGTGATATAAAGGCCTCCAATGTGCTTCTTGGACCAGATTTTGAACCACAGGTGAATTAGCCAAACAGAACTCCTTTACTGGAAACAATTCTGCTTAACAAAAATTTGGGCAGTTCCATTTACTAGGTTTTACACTCCATAGATTACAGATTTTGGACTTTCAAAGTGGCTTCCTAAGCAATGGACTCATCACTCTGTTATTCCGATAGAGGGTACCTTTGGTTACTTGGCACCAGAATATTTCATGCATGGTATTGTGGATGAAAAAACTGATGTTTACGCATTCGGGGTTCTGTTACTGGAGATAATAACTGGGCGAAGGCCTATTGACGAATCAATGCAAGGTCTAATGTTTTGGGTAAGGAAAAAATTACCCTAACCTCACAAGTCCTTAACTTTTCCCTATTCTAGTAGGTTAGCTAAACTCTTTTATTCATTTTTTTTTCAGGCAAAACCTCTGATTAAGTCTGAAAACATTGCGAAGCTAGCAGATCCAACACTTGAAGATAAGTATGATGTGGATCAGATGCGTAGAGTAGTTTTAATAGCGTCATATTGTATAAGACAATCCTCATTATGGCGTCCATCAATGAACGAGGTAAGTACTTGTCATTCATTTTTTTTGTGCTCTAGTGAAAGTATCACTGTAAATGATCCAATCCAATATATGTGTACCTTAGGTGTTGCAGCTTCTAAACAATTCACATGACTCCGACATTGAACAAAGTTGGAGGATGCCCGAGTTCATGGTTGATGAAATGGATGATTATGCAGTGGATTTCAATGGCAGGTTTAGAACTAATCAAATTTTTCAAGACTAACCAGAGATTGAATGGTATAATTATTTACCCAGAGTTTGAATGGTATAATTTTTTTTGAGGAGAGTTTTGAACTTCTGATTGATGAGATAGATTTTAACTACAATCTCCTTGGGATGTAGCATCAGTATTCTAGTCTATGTAATTTATACATTATAGTAAATGTTGTGTCACACACTCACACTGACAAGAGTGATTGTTTTATAATTGTTTCGGATGATTTTGAAATATATATACAATTATACACAAGGATTTAATGGTCCTATTCTTCTTTTAGTGCAATTCTGATATATGACCATGTGGAACATTTTTGTTTCCCTTCATTCAAAAAATCTAACCATGGAATGTTTTGCTACCGTTTAGCCATAAGCAGATTTCGAATTTTCTGAAAACTGCAATACTTTTGTTGAATTGAATTGGTACGCGAAAGTTCAGGCATTACGTCTATAAACTTATAAAGAGAGAGCAAGTGACTTTAAAAGGTCTTTATCAACGATTAAGGGTGTTATAAATCATTCATCAGAGAATAAGAGTATTGTATCATCAAGAGATAAAAATGGTAAATCACTCGTTATAGAGTAGTAATGTGGATATAAAATGGTCAAATGTAATCAGGACAAAATGAAAGCTAGTTCTACAAAGACTGTAAAGATAACTTTCAACACTTACTTTCATAAAGTACATTCTCTTGTTCCCAACTAGCACGGATGTTTTCTCAACGAACATTACGCACTTTCTCCTCTTGTCCTAGCCCAAGTGATTTCTGCAGGGCATTTCGGATGCCTTTTGGATTTGCATAAAAGTTGAGTTCCATTATACAAAGCAGAAAGAAGGCCTTCAAACTCTACATTTCGTGAATCTGAGCCGTTTGCTTCCTAAGACCTCCAACATCATTATAACTGACTTCATCCAACCTCTCTTCGTCCTCACGTTTGATAGGTTCTCCTTCACAGAAAATCTCAGTAACCGCGGCAACAATGCAATACTCGGGAGGGTCTGTTTCAACTATTTAAACTCTACACTTTGGATGCTTCCCCTAACTAAGAAAGATTGCCCTTTCTGACAGGTCAAAAAGAGTCAAGAAACAAGTCGCCAGTCAAGCCCTCGACAGTTTCATCAATTGGAAGGATATGAATTCGCTTCCCTTTCATATCATTGCACAGATGAACAGAAACCACATCTCCCAAACACAGTCTTAGCACGCGCAATTTTGTTATATTCCTCACATTCTTCATCTGCAATAACAATACAGATTGTGTCCTTCCGTTTTTTCCCAGTAAGTAGAATGGTATCTCCTTTGAAAAACTGAAGTTTTTGCATGGTTGCAGGGTGCAGAGAAACAATAGAATTATCATCCTGAACAGCTTCATCAACTTACATTCTAATATTGAAGTAGAGTAGTCTTTCTTATCACTCTTCAGATTATTATTAGTAGAAGTTGAATCAGCCATACTCTTGTTGTAGGGTTTCTTTAGCAGAAAAATTATCTGTTCTAGGGTTTTGGTATACTGTCAACCAAAGCAGAGAAAAGAGTTTTGAGTTTCTAAGTTTTTAGTCTTAGAAGCTTTTGTTTTTTTCTTTGAGTTGTACCTGTTCATATAGAGATAATTTTTTTACTAATTTTAGAAGAAAAAGAATTACATATTTACATGTTAAAAAAAAAAAAACTAACCAAATTTTTCAAGACTAACCAGTTGAATGGTGTAAATGTTTACCAGAGTTTGAATGGTACATTTTGGCTGGCCGCTGGCATGGGGAGTGTTTTGGGGTCTGTTTGATTCGGGCGGGAAAAGAGTTTACCGGGAAATAGATTTACCATGTGCAAATATTCGGGAAATAAAATTTTGATAAAATAGTTATAATTCTACATTGATCATGATTTTTTTTGAAAAATCATTTAAATATGTTTGTAGTGAGAGTTCGACAAAATTGAGCTCTAATTTGTCCGAACATTTTAACTTATCATGTCATTTTAAATATTTACCGCTTATTTTCCATTTAATCAAACATGGGAAATTGAGATTTCCCGAAAAATCTATTTCCCGGACTCGAATCAAACAGACCCTTGATTGATGAGATACATTGTTACCACAATCTTCTTGAGAAATAGCATCATAATCTAGTCCATGTAATTTATATGCATTATAGTGAAATGTTGAGTTACTCTGACTTTCAGATAATTTTGAAATATACACAAGGATATATTTTATTCTGTCTTATGACTTATCAGTTAATTTAGAGAAATGGGTATAGTGCAATTCTCCCTGTATCTGGTTTGATCGTCTATATATTTCTTATATTACTGTCAGACTCAGACCTATGTGTAGTTTCAGCGATTTGGTATCAGGGTACCCTAAAATTGAACTTACTCACCCACTACTAGTTCAACAGTTGGCGACTCTTATAATAAACAGCCTAACCATTCCCCAATTCTCGTCCTCTGATCATAAATGAATGCTGCGTTATTAGATATAATCTGATTCAACATACATACAAGTTGTGCGTATCTGCCAATTGCTAATACACCCGAACCAGGCCAGCTCATTCATAAAATGTTGAACACCAACTTTGCCATATTTGAAGCAAGTTTAACCTTCTCAAGAGATGAAGAGGATATCATGCGAATCAAAATCATCAAGAATTTGACAGCTGCCGTCTGACAGGGTTAAAATTACTGCCCAAACTTCTGAACCTGATCAGTAGTCAGTACTGAACTCAACCTTGGCATGGGCTGATGTCGAAAAAAATAAACCAATGCTGCTAAATTGTGGTTCTACACTTCTACTCTTGAGTCACTACCAAAAACACGTTTTTGGTCATGGATTTCATGGATAAGGATTTGGACCACGGTATGTATATGGTGGAGTAACAGTACTGCGTGACTTAGGTCCCATCTGCACTAAGTGACACCAACTAAAAATTGCTACTTTGCATGCTTGTTGGTCGGTTGGTTCTACTCACATAGTACTACTGTTACTGTATATCAGCATTCAACTGCAAAATTAATGTTAAAAGTCACATCTGTTTGATAGCAAAAGAAAAAAAAAAATCTTGATGAACCACATTTAATGGTGAGAAATTTTGATCTCTTCATCAGTCTTTAGGCTTTCTACTCTTTCCATAAGCATTTTCACTATAAGAACTCATAGATCAATTCAAATGCACCTCTAGCTTCATTTATAATTTATCAAAGCAATCTTCAAAAAAGGTTCTCAGAATCGTAGTCCTTCAGTGCAAGTAAATTATCAGAATGATCTATTTGATATTGACACAAGATTTTATCCCTAAAAGACATAAATCAGTTTTCAAGAGATAGGACCAATGGACCACAGGGGGATAAGGGCCGAGGGGGTCGACCTTATCGTTCTCAATATCCTTAATTACAACAAATTTAGAACGTACTCCATCAAACTGTGCTTCCATTCATCAATCACATTTAAAAAAATCATACAGTAGTCTTCAAATGAACATATATAATTAATCACCTACAACTATTTAATGTGAAAAAATAGATCAAGGTATTCTATCCATGCACTTGACAGAATAAAGCACAACATTCATGAACTTGAACGAAATAGCATGCTGAGATTTAAGAACTAGCTAGCTAAGATGGGGTTGCTTGATCGAGTAAATACATGTTCCACAGTTTACACACCACTACAACAGTACCCTAGCTAGCAAAAATCAAGTACATACGATCTACAATCCAAACAAAGACAAAAACGAATGATCCAAGCTAGGTTATTTTGGTCTGTAAAAGTATCCAGCGCATGGATGACGCGCGCATGTGGAATTTAATTCAAAAAGAAAGGAGTACCGTGGAGTCGTGGACGATTTTCCTCTTTCCTGCAAAGTTGACAAAACGCCAATTGCCTTGCTTTCCCACTTTCCAGGTCCCCAGTAGTCTCACACTCTCATAACTCACAAGTGAACAGAAGACTTCAATACCAATTAAAGTGGATTGATCCTAGCTCCTTTCAAGTTTCAACTAAAGGTGGGGCTATTCACTTCAATTATTTGCTAGCAAAGATGGTGAAATGAGTAAGAAACGGAGGGATTTCAATCACAATTATTATTTACTCCAATATGGCTCTATAGCAGTAAATTTTATAATCTCACTTAAAATTTTATATCGACCAATTTTTTGCAAATATAGGTGATATTAACAAATCAGGTGGTAAAAGTAGGGTGTATTTGTTGGTATGGATCATGTCAGATTTTACCATGTTTTACGGGGAAACAAATCTTTCATTTGGCAGATTTGGGAGTGGGATTATTTGTTGATTTTGTGCTTTAGACCTCCTATAACTAGTGATTTGTATTTCTTTAATGAGGAACAGAACAACAAAGTGTATATCAGATTTGATCAATACAGGTGAATGTCTGCCTAACCCTAGCTAACCGTTATATATATATATAAAAAAAAGGACTGGCAGCGCAGTTTGTAGCGAGTCTGTCCTCTACTTTTGTGTAATTCTTTGAGTTTATCTAATAAAATAATAATAATAATAATAATGGATAGAGGGCATGATGTGGCTCTTAGTTTTTTTTTTGCTTGGCGTCTCTAGGATATGACGGGCATGTTGAATGAACTGCAGGAAAATGTGCATTGTTGACAGAGGCAAGAGTGTAGATAAATCGAGTTCTTCAACCCTGTTGATGGATCGAATTAGTGAAACCGACATTCGGTTGTTTGACATCATTTTGTGACTAGGTTATGAGTGTCCGAGGTTATCTCGCCTTGACGTAATTATTAGGAAGTACCTTGATGTGTGAGCGTCGTCATGTGTATTCTTTCTCTCATCTCAAGTCTGTCAGTATGCTGTTTGGTACGGTACGTACCTAGTTACGACGTACGTACGTAGGGTTGGGCAGAACTTTTTTTTTGTGTTAGGACGTACGTACCTAGTTAGGACGTACGTATGTTGATTTCAACATATCGCTTTTTGGTTCAGGGACGTACGTACCTAGTTAGGGCGTACGTACGTCGTCGTATGGTTTTCTTGTTTTCGGCCCATTTTCTCTCTTTTCCAAACCTTAACTATAAATAGGGTTTTCAACCAAAGAACAAAGCAGTTCTTTGGTCGTCCAATTCATCTCTGGTCTTGGAAATTGTTTAGGTTTTGGTTTAGGTTGTTTTGGTGATTGAACTCATTCTCTTCTTCCCCATTCATCTTCTTCCTCCTTATTGAATATTGAGATCAGCTTCGAGGTTTCTTGTGTGTTCATCAAGAAGTCAAGTATCCTTGTGTGTTCATCAAGGAACTCTGGTGTAAGCTTGTTTCATAGATCGGCTTCGAGTCTTCTTGTATGTTCATCAAGAAGTCGAGTGTCTTGTGCGTACATCAAGGTACTCTGGTGAAGTCAAGGTGTTAGAGATAACCAGTGGTGTCAACTCGCAGTGATTGCAGGTAGTTGATAGGTTTGTACATCTCTTTTCATCTAGTAGATTTATTTGTTGTCGCGAGGACACCCGTGGACGTTTCCCATATTGGGTTTTACCACGTAAAAAATATCGTGTGTTCTTTACTTGTTTATCGCTTTATTGTTTGTTTTACTATTGTTATATTGCATATATTGGGTTTTCAATTGGTATCAGTCGCATGGCGCTTGTTATGGAACGTAATGGCTCACGCGTAGATCTTTCATGTGCAATGATGAATATTTCTAAACCTAACTCTGATGTGTTTGATGTTTGTTTGTCAAAGAATGGAGAAATTAATCAAGTTCCTACTATGATTAGTAGCGAGGTTTTAGCTGCCATGTACATGTTGTCGGTTAAATCTTGTGAAAAACTAGAAAAAAAAATTAACATTTCTTTGCAGCATAAAATTGAGGCCATTGAAAAACAAGTTATTTCTGCAAATACTACTTCTTCATTATTTGAAAAATAAAAAGTCAACTTATTTTCTAAAATTGTAGAATTAGAGAAGGCCAATCAGGAGGGCGAGAAAAGATACAAATCTCTATTGGTTGAGTATGAGGTAACAAAGAACGATTTAACGTCTACTCAACTCCAATTGCAAGTTTTGGACAAAACTAGATTTGACTCTCCTATTGCTAGTTCTACTAGTCCATCTGGTGTGACTACTTTTGTAAAATCTAGTTTGCATGCCCTTTTGCCTACCCCTCCTATAAAAACTAGACTTAATACTGATACTTTTCAGCATGTTAATTTCTCGCATAAAGTTTAGGTCTAAGGCTAATGGTAAGGATGGTTTTGCTGGTAAGACATCTTGTTCTCATACTAGAGGTACAGGTTTCGTTAAGGCACAATGTCATAATCACAATGGTGACATACATGTTTCATCTTATACTACCACATCTTCTGTTAAGAATTCTTTGAGTATGTCTAATGTTTTTTATTGTTCTTATTGTGGTAGAGTTGGTCATTTGGATATCTTTTGTTGGGATTTTAATCAACATGTTACATCTTATTCTCGTGTTCCTCATCGTTATAATCATGTTGATTCGTATGTTCCTTCTTGTGCATTTTCTAGACCTCGGGCTTCTAATGTTTTTTCTCATAGGTTTAAGAAAAATAGGTACTCCAATAAAAGGAAGTCAAGAACTAAGGTGTAATTAGTTAAGGACAAGTCTATTGCAAAGCTTGGTAAGGGAAAAATCTCATATCTTTTCAACTCCCAAGGTGTGCACGCCTAGTGTTAAACAAGTATGGGTAAAAAAAGATAAGTTGAAGGTTTTTCTAGACTTGCAAAAGTCTGGTGGTGTCCCATATTTGGGATGATATAGTTTGTTTCTAGCCTTGTGTTATTTTAATTGCATATTTTTCTAACCATATAGGCTATTTGTTTGGTGTTTTTGTC
This sequence comes from Aquilegia eximia, assembly GCA_023053565.1. Classification (NCBI taxonomy): domain Eukaryota; kingdom Viridiplantae; phylum Streptophyta; class Magnoliopsida; order Ranunculales; family Ranunculaceae; genus Aquilegia; species Aquilegia eximia. The sequence goes on from JALIGU010000007.1 coordinate 12,961,539, forward strand.
TTTCTGTTTATCCATGCTTTATTTGTTTGGGTTGAATATTATGCTACTTAAAAAGAAAAAAGAAAAAAAGTTGTTGGTTTTCTTTTTTGTTCTTTTATTTTTTTTTTCTTTCATTATTCTCTGTGTTGTTGGATGCATTTATTCTGAGATATTAGTTTAATTCAATTGTCTTAAATAAGTTGCAATATGTTTGGTCGTTTTCTCTTTCTGAACTATAAGTATGTTTTGGTATGTATCATGCATTTTTTTCTCGCTTGTTTGGACAGTGCACGACATGTTTGCATGATGGGAGTTTTCGGAAACCACTTACATATTCTTTGAGTTCATAGAACTTCTCAATCTCTCGAGTAGTTATGTTATCTCGAGCTATCTCTCTTCTGTTTTGGTTAATGTTTATCTTGTTGTTCGTATTATTGAACTTTCTTATCTTCCTCTTACGTACACCTCTTGTTAGTGGTCAATGACTCACTTTATCCCCAACCATTTGATTGTCTTAAGAGCAATATCAGTTGGCTGAGAACCCGTTGGGGTTGTGAGGGTCATACTCTGACGGATGCACTCAAGAGATGTTAGTTCTTGTGTTACGTTGCAAGTTATCATGGTGTTGCACTTCTTGAGTTTGTGTTTGTCAAAAAGATGTAGGCTACACTCTACCCTCGTGTATTTGAAAAGATGGAGGCAAAATCCCTCCCACGCGGGAATAACATTGAAGTAATGTAGACTAAACTCCACCACATGCGGCAAAATAAAAATCCAAGCGCATGTTCATTGTTTTTAGGTAAGACATACAAAGTTTATATTCCTTTGCCTTTTGGATATCTTGGTTTTTATTTGAAAGATCATATTTATATTCGTTTGCCTTCTACTCATAACGTTTGTTTCTCTAAGCTCACTTACTAATCGTATGTCTCTTGATGATGGTTATATTTTCTAGACCTTCAAAGGGTGTGTTCTAGTGGTGAACTTTCTCTCTTTATGCATTGCATTGCATCTACACACACCGAGGTTTAGTTTATAATGCACTCTAATTCTCTTAATTGTTCAATCTTTTGTTTATCCGAACATATTGCCTCTTATTTTTGTACGGATTGGGATTGGCTACTGTTTTTAGAAGTTCATGATGTGTTCTTCACCACTTCTATGGTGCATCGGTTCTTTTTCTTTAATCTTCTTGTTAAGGCTTGTGAAGTTGTTTTAGTTAAGGATTTTTATCATGTTAATGGTGTTTGTGTTGTGTTGACAAGAGTTTGTTCTATATCTTGTGTTCAATATCTATTTCTTGTTAACATGTTTTATTTTTCTCTTCTTTTAGGTTATTTGTTATGGTTTGGTTTTTCTTACTTCTTTCTTTTGTCACTTTACTTTTTTTGTGACAAAAAGGAGGAGATTATGACTCTAATACTAACATCCTCTTCTTTTTTGTTAGTTTATCTTGGGTCATGTTTCAGGTATGTTACACTAATGGGGGAGCACAACTATTCATGTTTGAAATTCATGAAGTATGGGGGAGTAGTTCCTAAAAGCTTCCGTTGATTCTCTGATTAGTTTATAGATTGCATTGCTTCCACCTCGTCTCTGATGGTCAAAGCTTCATGTTCCCGTTGATTATCATATGATGGTGATTCATTGCATATTATCTTGAAGCTTGTGTTGGTGTCTTAGGACGTGATTTCCAAGATGATGATAGTCTCATTGGTTAGTATTAAGTGTGAGTGTTCTTGTAAGCATGTATTATAAATGCCGTTGTGTTTGGTTTGGGTTTGTAAGCACGTATTATAAGTGCATTTAGAGTCATAGGTTTTTGTCCCAAAATGAATGTCAATGGGGGAGATTGAAACCGGCATTCGGTTGTTTGACATTATTTTGTGACTAGGTTAAGAGTGTCTGAGGTTATCTCGCCTTGACGTCATTATTAGGAAGTACCTTGATGTGTGAGCGTCATCCCGTGTATTCTTTCACTCATCTCAAGTCTGTCAGTATGTTGTTTGGTACAGTATGTACCTAGTTAGGACGTACGTCGTAGGGTTGGGCAAAACTTTTCTTTTGTGTTAGGATGTACGTACCTAATTAGGACATACGTACGTTGATTTCAACAGATCGTATTTTGGTTCAGGGACGTACGTACCTAGTTAGGGCGTACGTACGTCGTCGTATGGTTTTCTTGTTTTCGACCCATTTTCTCTATTTTCCAAACCCTAACTATAAATAGGGTTTTCAACCAAAGAACAAAGCAGTTCTTTGTTTGGCCGTCCAATTCATTTCTGGTCTTGGAAATTGTTTAAGTTTTAGCTTAGGTTGTTTTGGTAATTGAACTCATTCTTTTCTTCCTCATTCATCTTCTTCTTCCTTATTGAATATTGAGATCAGCTTCGAGTCTTCTTGTGTGTTCATCAAGAAGTCGAGTATCCTTGTGTGTTCATCAAGGAACTCTGGTGTAAGCTTGCTTCATAGATCAGCTTCGAGTCTTCTTGTGTGTTCATCAAGAAGTCGAGTGTCTTGTGCGTACATCAAGGTACTCTAGTGAAGTCTAGGTGTTAGAGACAACCAGTAGTGTCAACTCGTAGTAATTGCAGGTAGTTGATAGGTTTGTACATCTCTTTATCTAGTGAATTTATTTGTTGTCGCGAGGACAACCGTGGACGTTTCCCATATTGGGTTTTAGCACGTAAAAAATATCGTGCGTTCTTTACTTTTTTATCGATTTATTGTTTGTTTTACTGTTGTTATATTGCATATATTGGGTTTTCAATTAGCCCAATGTCTTGGATGACTGTTAGTCTGTAACTGCATATACATGTTAGTTAGATACATTTTGGCAAACAACCGGCCTACAATCAATATGTCTTGGAACCGAGGCAAAGATGCTACTCTCTTGTGTTGACTGCAGACTTAGTTAAGGAGCTTCTCAGAACGTGGCCAACAGGCAAGTGCTTGCAGCTTGGTAAAGGGGTTTGGGCTCTCCTTCCTTATGTTATCGTGTGAAGCCTATGGAGGGTTCGAAATGAGAGAATATTTCGGGATAAATGAGTTCAATTGAACACATTTCAGTGGAGGGGAAGGCCATATATTGTTTGGTTCTGGTGTGGGTATTGGTCAGGCAGAAGACTCTTCCACTTCCAGGATTTCTTGCTCAGATGGTTTAAAGTCCTTAGTTACTGATTAGAGTTGGGTCGCAACACTTACAACACTAAAAGCCTTTCTGCCTTGGTTTATAAGTTGTTTTTGTATGATCTTACAGGTTCCTACTTGATGTCGTTGTAACTGGCTTCTCTCGTTGTATTCTTTTAATTTTATCAATAACATACTTGTTATCAATAAAAAAAAAAAAATCAATACGTCTTGGACTCGATCTTGGATTCTTGGCTATACAAGCTAGCTTGTGCCTCCCTCCCTAAGCTGCACTTGTTGTAAATAATTAAATTGATTAAGGATATCCTAACCAAAACACAGCCTTAACACAAAGTATGCAACTCTTGTTCTTACCTGCAGACTGCAGTCTAAAGAAACTGTGTCACCATGGCAACCCGTGTTTGTGTTCACTCCATTCCAAAAACCACTGTCCTAAAATTGCAAAAGTTTAGTTACGGTCAAATTACCTGCAAAATACTGCAAACATTTCACGTGTCTGTCCCTATCTTGGCAATGACACTAAGATATGATAAGACAGCTCATAACAGATGAACTCTCAAAAATACTTATTTATTTGGCTAAGAACTTCCCACGTGTCGTTCGTGGGTTCGTCAATAACCTGATTTCCTTTCCCTGTATAGATAGATAGAATAAACAAGGGAAACTCTTTCTCTCCATAACTCTCTCTACTCTCTTTACACTACTATTCCTTCCTCGGCCTTCACTACTACTTTTCTTTCAAACCAAAAAGAAATGAAGATCGATGAAGGAAGTGGGAAAGTCTTTGCAGCAAGTTGGAGTTTATCAGCAAAACCTTGCGATTCTTGTAAATCATCTTCAGCTTTACTGTTTTGCCGAGCTGACTCAGCTTTTCTTTGTATCGGTTGCGATTCAAAGATTCATACAGCAAATAAACTTGCTTCACGACATGAACGAGTCTGGATGTGTGAAGTTTGTGAACAAGCTCCAGCTAGTGTCACGTGCAAAGCTGATGCTGCTGCTCTTTGTGTCACGTGCGATCGAGATATTCACTCAGCGAATCCACTCGCTCGTCGTCATGAACGTTTTCCGGTTGTTCCGTTTTATGAATCAGCTGCTTCTGCTATTAAATCTAACGCCGTTAATCTTCTTGTACCTGATGAATCTGAACATAATAATGAAGATCTCGATGAAGATGATGATGATGAAGAAGATGATGATGATCATCAAAACAATAACAAGAATCATCACCATGCTGCCACCGGAGGAGTTGTTGTTACTTGTCGTGAAGAAGCTGAAGCTGCTTCTTGGTTACTTCCAAACCCTAATCATAATAATAAACTAATGGAAACACCTGATTTGAACTGTGCTGATCAGTATTTCTTCTCTGATGTTGATCCATATCTTGATCTTGATTATTCATCACCGTTAACTGGTAGATATCATAACAGTTCCGGTACCGGAAATGATAGTGTTGTTCCAGTTCAAGTACCAGATCATCATCATCATCAATCTGCTTTCATTCATCATCATGAAATGGATTTCTGTAGATCTACTAAACCTTCTTACAACAGTTACACTACTCCATCTCTCAGCCAAAGTGTAAGTTTTTTTTTGTTTTGCAGTAAAAACCAAATCAATTTTTTAATATTCTAAATTTTGAATTTGTGAAATTAGGTTTCTTCGTCATCCATGGATGTGGGAGTTGTACCAGATGGAAATTGTAATGCAATGACTGATATATCAAATCCATTTGTGAATGGAACAACAACAACGACGACGGCGGAGTTTAATGGTACAGTACCAACAGGAGTAGTGAATCAAGCAAGTCAATTAACTGGAATGGATCGTGAAGCAAGAGTGATGAGATACAGAGAGAAAAGAAAGAATAGAAAGTTTGAGAAAACTATTCGGTATGCTTCAAGGAAAGCTTATGCAGAAACTCGACCTAGAATTAAAGGAAGGTTTGCTAAAAGAACTGAGATTGAAGCTGAAGTTGATCGAATTTATTCTTCTGCTTCTTGTCTTATGAATGATACCTCAGGATACGGTATTGTTCCAACCTTTTAATTATCAAACAGAGCTTAATCAATCTGTTTCTGTAAGATTAATATTTTTAGTTTTTTTTTTTTTTGCTTTGTTTATGTTGTTGTTGACAATTGACTTTGGTTCTTAATGATATATATAATATATAAATTATTAACTTGATGTTTTGGATCAGTGAACGCTAACCATTGATGCTGAGTTGAGTACTACAGTATGTTTAACTGTAAAATTTTAATAAATTAGAAAATCTTCTTGGAAGTCTTGAACAACTGAACAAGAAACTGGGAGGATAATCAACTAACATTCAAATCTACACTTTCCTGTGATGTTGATGTTGGAGAAGGGAAAAAAGCTTAAACTAATGGTTTTCTATGAATAATATATTATTGAGGTCAACTTAGTAGTTAAATTAACTCTAATGAGATACTAATTGAACTATGATTTCTTTCAAGTTAATGACCATTTTATTGACTTTTCCATTTTATTTACATGGTCATCTCTATCTTTCAACTTTCAACTTTCAACTTTCAACTTTCAACTGTACCTTCAAGTGTTCAATTTTCTTATTCATTTAGTTTCTTTTGATAGAGTGCTCGTGCAGTCTTGCTTTTACCATGTGAAAGTAAACCTTTTTTATAAGTTGGCTCATAGCCTTGCCTACCAAGGTAGAGCTGTAGAAATGAGGATTTATCTTACAGGAAATTGATGTGAATTGACTTCTTTGTCTTTTCCTTTATTCTTTTTATAGCTTTTATTTGATATGGAATGGAGTTTGACTTGTTGTCATAACCCAATTAAGTCATTATTGTAATTTTTCATCAAATTAATCGGAGTTTGTTTTTGTTAGCGTAATTTGTTTTAAGTAATACATAAACATCTATAGAGTTGTTAATGAAAACTACAGCACATTTGGTTGTCTACTGTGAGTACTGTCTATGAATCTTCAATGAAGGACTAGTATTTCAATTTTAAACAACATGCATAACAAGTCTTTTTGATTGTAGTTTACCGAAGAAAAAAAAAGTTCTTTGATTGTACATTACTGGCATCCTTAATATAGATTTAACTAAAACTTATCTGCAATTAACATTGATCATTGTTCTTACGCATCAATCATCACTGTATTAGCACTTTACTCATTTTACAAGTAATTCGCGCTGGAGAGACATAATTATCACCCAATGTCTTGGTCTGAAGTCTTAATTAGATTCCATAACTTTTCTTAGGATTCTTAGGACCACATGCCACATGCACCATGAACTTATTTTGAGTCAAGCAAGATGTGCAAAGCTTGAACAATAATGCATATCTCAAATGGTAACAAGTCGTATAAAAACTGGATGACTTTGACCTCATTTGTTTTCCTATCTCTCAATTGGGGATAGAGAAAGATCTTTACCAACAAATATGCAAAAGCTATAGTCCTATGTCTATTTACAGATTCCAATCAAGATAGGTCTATATAAATATTTTGGATTCAAACATAAACCCAAGAAGATCCCACCATAATCATACTCATTTTATCTCTTCATGATCAATTTGGACACATGATAAGTTCTGAAGAGCAACATGTTGGATTGGATTTTCAACCAAAGTGGATCCAAACCCGCACCTCAATGGAGATGGAGAAATTAAACTTAGCTAGAAGAAGATTGTATGGGCATGGAATTGGAAATGAGCATGTTAGGGAGGGGACCATATATAGTCCTTGAAGATTTTATTTGTCGCGACAAATAGATTTTCTTTGGATTAGGCTGTTAGTCTAAATTATCTGTATCTTCTGGGCCAGTCACCAATAATTCGGTGCAGCTAGGTAGCTAACATTCGACTAATTTGGGTACTTTTCAATTTTAGTTAAGCACAAAGATATTAATCTTAAAAATTTGTTGTTAAGATTGATTACATGTGCATTCTTTTCATTAATTGTTCATGTTATGCTTTTATCGTAGACAAGCTGGGGACCAAAGCTACTTACCCAGGTTTGAGAAATTTTACAAATATTTTGTGATATTTGTTTTGACCCTGTGAGTCTGTGACAGTGGTTCTAAAGGGAATTAGGAAAAACGCACTCACAAGCCGTAGACCGTAGTGTGATCTGGGATTGCAGATTTAGATTCCCCTATCATTGCAGAAATTGAGAGATCCATCATCCATGGCCAAAAATCTTACCCCATTCTACAAAATTGTCCAATTTTGCGTCACTGCACTAGCCAGTAGCTACCAGCAAACAAAGCCACTCAGTCCACTAGCTAGTAGCTACCAGCAAACAAAGCCATGCACTCAGTTTTCACCACATGTTTATAAAACATAACGATCACTGACCATGGTTATGTACAACTAGGTCAAAGATCTCTTGATAAAAGACAACAGTTGGAATATTTTCTCCCCAAAGCAGAAACTGTATCTCTGAAAGGCTATGCTCCTTGTAATTTCTCACTAACTAAATTACTAACTCAGCTGTACCACGAATCTGTGGCGAAAACAAGTACCTATAGGCGAGTGCATATAGTACTTGGCATACATAAATGTGACCAGATAAGCAGACTTTCTTCTGCAATCTATTACTGAAATAAAGATGAGGTGAAACACAATGAAATCAATCTCATTGCCTATTTACTAATTACTACTGTCATTAACTCATTGTTGCCAAAATTGTGTGTTTAAGATTTTTATCCATGACTCAGTCTACTGTCAGTGACTCATTTAAGCAGCAGTACTTTGATGATCTACAGATACTGTCAGGTACAAACTAAATTATTCAGGTGAGATGGTTTTAATATGAATGGAAACAGAAATGCAAATATAATTTTCAATGAAATTTACGAAAAGAACCAAAACAGAAAAGGGGTTGACAAAACCATAACTTTAAATCTCGAACCACATTTTACATGTAAATGAGTAATAAGAATGTCCCATAATTTTCATGTTGTGACCCCAATGATTTCCTGACAAATCATATACAAAATTTCCTGACAAATTTTTACCCAGTTAATGTGGATGTCTTGTTTTGCAACTTGAAATTAGCTGGACCGCAGCATGTTTGTTGAAGTCTTTGCTCTAGTTCTGTATAAATTTACGCACCAGACTTGAGAGTATTGCTCAACCTGCAATAGCAAGTCATTACTAATGTCAGATTCATATCGCATGGTACTCTATTTTGTTAAGTATCGTGTCCCTCATATAAGTCAGTGTTGTATACTTGTACTAGTACTCAAGTTTGCAAGCAAACAATTATTATGACTTTTATAAAGTCCTCTATAACATCAAAATCATTAAGAACAAAATTTAAAGCCACTGTCAGTGGTCAATTTGTTCTAATCATTTTGAACCAAGATGTTTGTAATTAACCATGTTCAACTAAAAGTAATAATGTGCGTTTGTGTGTGTGTGCACGCGCACCGACATGATTGGAATCACCATTGTGGGCTTGAATATGCAAGGGTCATGACTCATGATGAACACATGAACATGAAAGATGCTTTACATTCAATGCCCACAACTTTGTTGGGAAAAGTAAATACTAACATCCCTAACTTTGGGTTTTTTATCTAAACACACACACAAAAAAAACAGAAGAAAAAAAGATGAAAAACCTGTACCTATTCAGAACTATATCTTTTCATTACATGGGGCACGGCTTGAATCTGTACTGGTTTCTTCTAAGAACGAATCAGTACTCCAAGTTAATTGTGGATTTCATATTTTGAAATGGGTGGTTCAGTTTCGTTTAAAATAAGAAAGAAATGACTCTTATGCAATTGGTATAAATGAGTATTTATTTATTGTTCTGAGTGCATGAGGTCTCCTCTACCCTTTACAGTAATAAAATTAGAGGGCCAAATGATCCATAAATCAATAATAAAGGGGCCTTCGTAGGTTTTGAGTGAGGAACGCATCAAGCATTCTGCAATTCACAGTGAACCACTGTAACGTTTTTGTTGGTACACGTGTGTGCGCGTGCGCCGGCAGTAATATTAGGCTGCTGTGTTCAAGCAAAGGTAAAATGATCGGCCCTAAGAAGAAAAATGTTTTGAGGCTGTAGTTTGTGATGTTAAAAACTCTTAGAATTTAGGTAGATTCATACCAAGCTTAAGTTGTCTAAGTGCTTTATACAGGTCCAAAATCGTCACGCCATGATGCAAGGAAATGTCATAAAAGGGTGGAAGTGAAAATTGCTAACAAAAGTAGTTGGCTTACTGTGTTTAGGAGCACCTTCTCCAAATCACAAGTATGAAGCATTTTATATAATCGACATTATCAACAAAACCACTCTCAGTCAAAGCAACTTAAAAAGTTGACAACGAGGTAAAACAGAAAAGCCCCAGTTATATTATATTTTGACATATCCAACATCTTAAAGCTCCAGATTTCCTACAATACGTGCCATCCATGAAGAAACATCCCTCCCAAGGTTGTTAGTTTGACTTGGTGCACAACTCAACTGCAGAATTACAATTCACAAGTTGAGGAGGCATCAGAAGTCATTAAATTGCTGTCCTTTCGAGGACGAACAGAATTAGGTTTAGCACTCACTTTCTTACATGTGACCAAACACAGGGTTGACATGTGTCACAGTTAAGAGCTTATGCAGTTAAATATGCACTAAAGCAAGGTTCTTAACACTAAAACTATTGTCTGCCTCGATAACTCACGATAGATTTTTCATTTTCTCTTTTTGTGACCAGTAAAACACAATTTCATTGCAGGTGCCAGTTGGGCTCAGCTGGTAAAACTTTTGGGTGGTGATACCAGAGGCCTGGGGTTCGAATTCCGCCAGCATTACCGAGTTACTGATCTCATTAAAAACAGGCTTACCAAACCAATTCTTTTGGAAATGAGCCTGTGGCTCAATGGTAGCACCCCTCTCACAAGTGGAGAGGCTGTGGGTTCGAAACACGTCAACAGCTGATTGTTGATATAAGTTTCCACGCGTAATTTAAAAGGGGTAGGGGTCCCCTCAACCTCGGTTGCCAATCAAAAAAAAAAAATCAAAAACAATTTCATTGAAAAGTGTGAGAGGTTCACACTAGCCCACTATACAAGTTGTAAGCTAACTCAGTGTACATAAAATACAATGTCCTCCCATCTCAACAAAAAATCATCTACTCTTTTAGTTACCTTTTTGTAGACCTATGCTGCCATTCTTGTTTTGGGTAGTTATAAATCACATATCATCAAATATTCTATTATTTACTACCTCTTTAAGCGTGGGTTAATATCAAAAAATAACATAGAAAAAACAGTGTAGGGTGAGGTTCCATACAGAAAACACATAAATGTGACCTACATTTGAAAATCGATACCAGCACTCAAATTGTATAGCAAGATTGAATGTGCTTACCAGTCCAATCCCTCGAAGAGGCCTTCACCTTTAATGGCAGAGGTTTTGAAAATTGCCCACTGGCGGTTCTTAATCTTGTGCAATTCTAAAGATTCTGTTACTCCCGCATCATCAAGTGCACCGGGAAGATCCTGAACATAAGCACAAGTTAAATTAAAATTTGAGGGAATAGGCGAAAGCACAAAAAAAAAATTGTTCACAATGATAATTCTTTCGATAATTATATTGTGATAATTATCTGCAAGAAACAAAACAGAAGTTATAACAGTCCTTCTGAAAAATAGATCTTTCATAATATTTAGATCTTAGATAAAAGGTACTTGAGCAAGCCTAACCTGTTTGTTAGCAAAAATGAGGACGACTGCACCTTTTAACTCTTCCTCCTGTCAAAAGTATTCAATTACGTAAACTACTATTCTACAATGTCCATCAAAACTAAAACGTTCAGATCTCTAACATTAAAAGTGCAAACAATCAAGAACACGAGAAAAATAGAAACAAGGAATATTTGGGTGTGCTAGATCTAACTTTAAGCTCTTAGTTCACCACTTTAAAGCCTCGTGAGAACATTGTTGAAATTCTAAAAGATTAGTAGATCATTTCTCCAAACAGATATCTAAACGTGTATTCAAGAAAGTCCAGAGAACATTTGGACATGAACCGAATAATGGCTTTAGAGGATATCAATGCTTATTACATAACATTCAATGGAAAATTTAGATGCTATGTTTTAGAAGCATTACTACTAGAGATTGTCATAATAAAATAAAATATCATTGCTTAAATAACTGAAATGTTAATGAGCAGAGTACTAAGACTTGTGATGTAGAACACTTCAATAGTTCAATATTAGCCAAAGCTACTAGATGTTAACATATTCAGATCACATTAATGCATTTATTCCATCAACAGCCAAGTAAGAAAACAAAAACTGCACATCTGACAACTTCCGTAGAGCAAAAGAGATGTGTTGCTAAATAATCAATGAAACATACTGCGGCACATGCATAAGATTTTTTTCAGTATGCTAAATAATCAATGAAACATACTGCGGCACATGCATAAGATTTTTTTCAGTACAAGAATGAACAAAGTTTAACTCGCATTACACACCGTAGTCAAGGGAAAAGTCAACTATCTATTGCTGAAATCTAAATAATACACGACCCACGTAGGCGCACTAGATTTAAAATCTGTTGTGACACTTGTGAAGTGATAAAGAGTTAAAGACAAGTGTGATTCGTGAGAAAAGGATATATACATTCAAGGACATTATGCAACCCAATAAGCAAAAAAATAAACTCAACTCTTAATGGGTTATACATTTCACAACTTATCAAACCCTACAATGCCTACATTGTTCGTCAATAATAGTGCTCGTATTTTCTATTTGTGTTTCCCAACTACTTTTATATCTCTCAGACAAACATAATTTCAAGAACTACTGTATCATTAGTATATCAACTAGGAACTCAAAACTCCGAACAGTAATAGGCTTATCCAGGAGTCATATGCTACCTCACCGATCTCTAGAATACCAAGTGAAAACATACTTAACATATGATTAAGCCAAATACCTCCAAGATGGCATGAAATTCATCCTTAGCTATTGCCAGCCTATCGGTGTCACTTGAATCAACGACATAAATGATGGCCTGAGTATTTGGGAAATAGCATCTCCAATAGGGTCTGTACATGAAATACAACAAATTAATAAATCACAAGCTTCTTCAGTTTCATGCTTATAAACATCACAGGTTACACAACCCAAGAACAACAACAATAGGGAAACACAATTACAAGAAACACTGAACAGAAATGAAGTTGAAAACAAAACGAGAAAGAAAAATAAAAAGGTAAAAGACATTTGGACACGGAAATAGACTAATATTGCTAAGCATAATGTTTTGACTGAATAAAACAAAGAAGTAAACCCCGCAATGGCAAAAAAGAATGATCTTCACAACTCTGTCTTCGGTAGATGGTAATGGAAATCCAATAACAGAACCACCTGGGGAACAACTTGTATGTATGAGTATGGTAAAGGGATATGGGGATTAAGAAGCAGCTACAACCTACACCAACCAATCAAACTTGGGTTCAATCCTTGCTAATTTCATCGTGTAGTACATGGACCACAATAACCCATTCCTATTCTAGATCATAACTGAATAAAGTTGATGCAATCGCCATGGTCATCTCAGAAATAGGTAGGTTAACTAGTGTCAAAACAAAAAAACAAACATGCTGAATTGAAATTTCCATTTTATACTAACAGTTATCAGCTATTAACTGCAACTTTTATATTTTCATATAGAATCTATACAAACATTTCCATATATAAGAAGAAACAATATTTATTTTACATTGTAAAGTGAGGCAAAGTATAACACACCTGATACTTGTCTGCCCACCTGTTACAATAAAATCAAACTGGTCAAGAAAGACTATCCAGACTTCAATAAAAACAGGGGAAAAAAAGTAAATTAATTCTTTATTGACTGACAATCTGGTCCAGTGTACCTTTCCACAAGATTCATTAGCTTGACCTCTGAATCATCAATTTTGGTAAGAACCACATCAGCCTACATGCAGAGTTAGAATAAGCTCTGCACATAGCCCAAAGAGTAGCTTCACCTGATGTGATGACAATTGAGGGTAACATGAACCAAGTTGTGGTCAGGAAGTTTATTTAGATTGCCAGTCCTTTTCTTAAAAAATATAAGTTGTAGCAATAATATGAGAACAACAAAGACAACATAAACACAACATTTAGATTACAAGCTCATTCCGCAATTAGCAGATAGTAAAATGATTATTAGTGCTTGGAATTCAAAACGATACTTTGTACGAGGATAAATTTATTTTCCATTATTCTTTCTAGCATATATATTCTTAAAGGGAAGGGGTGAGTAAGTGCAAATAATATATAAATTAAAAGGTTTCAACTGAGAAAGGGCATAATCAAGCATCAAACTTGAAACTAATACATCCGATATTGCTTGTATTTCTTTCATAATCAAACATAAACTTCACTTAACTCGTTTTTTTAAATGTACTAAGCATAGATAAATAGTACTCGAGGGGTGGGTTTAGAATTTAGATGAGTTGCTCAACATAGTTTCTATTCTACTCTTTGCAAGTAATGACTAAAATAACTATAGATCATCTACACTGTTAATCCAGCTTCTATGTACATTGTACTAAACAAAAACAAAAAACGCAGAATAAGCAGATCAAATGAAAATAGATAAACATACCAAGATCCCAGACTTGAAATTTGATGTTGTTGTATTGTACTGTTTCCACATTAAACCCGATAGCTACACCAAAATCATCGAAAACACACATAATGATCAAATCAACTACAATTGAAATCTATCAAATTGATGGTGTTAAGTGTTAACCCTAATACTTACTTGGAATTGTAGCAACTACTTCACCCATTTGTAACCGATCTGAATACAAAAATCAAATTATAAGATATTAAATACAGAGAAAACAAATGTTCAAATAGAAATTGGCCAAATTCAGAACAAATAAACCAAGTAGTAATAATAATTGTAATGACAAGAAAGAAAGAATACATACAGAGAATAGTAGTTTTGCCCGCATTGTCAAGACCAAGAACAAGAATACGCGCTTCTTTGTTACCGAAAACAGAAGAGAACATGCGCGTAAACAAAATACCCATTTCACTTTTTGTTACTATTAGTTTGATTGATTGAATTTGCAGCAGATCTGATCAGAGTTGAGGTTTAGATCTGAAGAAAAAAAAAAGAATAATCTCACAATTATATTATTCTTTCTTGTCTTCTTAATATTACCAACAACACGGTAAGAAAAAGAAGATGAAGAAGAAGAGTGATGAAGGAATTAGAAGTTGGAAGAAGAAGAAGAAGAGAGAATGTGTGCGAAGCGAGTTTAGCTCGCTTTCGACTTCATAAGATCTGGTTGGTGATTGTAGATTGTAATTGTATTTGCAGGTGGGTTTTGCACCCAAAACGTATTTAGGAAATTAAACGCACCCCCGTTTTATGGGGTTATGACTTATGACACCACTTATATTTTTGCCGTGTAAAAGAATCAAAACTTATGACATGGGATGGGACTGGGAGTGTATCTCGGGGAGATTATTATTCAGTTTGATACTTTGATGCCATACTACTAGTCTACTACTTTGTTCATGGTGTTATCAAGCACATTTTATGAAGGTTTTCTGACTCTCTGGTAGCTCATAGCATTTTGAGCCTGAGCACTAGTTGAGGATCGTTAGAATACTAGGGCAGTCCAGTATATGACCATATGGGCGTCTGGCGAGAGTATATGTACGAAAATTATACATGCGGGTGGAGAATAACTATAATGATGAAAACAATAGCTTATTGGATGAACACTTGCACTCTTTATCTGTATTTTTATAATGATCATAGTTCATAGATGAACTTCTCCTTTGCCTAATGTTCCTACTTCATCCTGTAGTACACTTACATATGCATCTTACCTTAATGAAGTAATTAGTTATACACTTATGCGCATCAAGCATCATACACTTAATTAATGAGTTGTCCTTTCAATAGAAATCAATCTGAATTCTGAAGGAAACCTCAGAGAACATGTAGGAAAATTTCCAGAAAAGGACTTCCATTTTGATCACATTCATCACAAGGTATACAGTAGTTTAGAAGTAAGATCAAGTGCAATAATAGATAGATTTTCACCAAAATAATTGCACACATTCTACATTGCATATTAAGGCCCAAACTGCCTGTTCTCAGACACTAGATAGGAACCCATCATTACAAAACATACATCACATAAATAACTGATCACCTAAATCACTAGCCAAACAATGCCACCACCTAACTACATACAACAACAAAATGGAATTTCTTGCCTTCCAGCTCTTATAGCAGGGCAACATATAACTACACCTCCACACCATAAGAATCTCATAGTACTCCCGTTCTTGATATAGGAGAAGCTACTTTTTTTCTTTGCAGCCAAAACTTATTTTCACTAAGCCATATGAAAATGGGGTTTCCCAAAAGATACAATTTTGAATGTACTCAACGCCTATAAATCAAGGAATACAAACTCTTCAATGGCTGGTACCTCACCAATTTTCTTGAGAGTCTCCTTGTTAGGTTCCTCGTCCACACCAATCGCCATGATGGCCTGTTTCCTCAGTCCAGTCCTGCCAACACTCATGAAACTCACATTCACATTACTCTCACCAAGGATGCTTCCAACAGTTCCAATCATGCCAGGCTGATCCACCTGCCTACAGAGTATGATGCTGCCTTCAAGACTTACATCCACACTGAATGATCCTAAACATGTAAGATGTGCTATTCCATATTTTACTTTTCCCTTGACAATTATCTGCCCATTGTCTGATAAAGCACTAGCAAACTTGGAGTCCACATTTGCTATTTGAACCTGGATAGAGTCAATTGGACTGCCACTGGATGAGTCAACCATTACGCGTTCCTCAGTGATCCGGAGGCCTTTTTGCTTGGCTGTGAAATCAGCATTGACCAGGTTAACAAATGTATCAGATATTGGTTCAATTATTCCTTTGGTGATCATAGCCCGGAGCAGTCTTGTGTCCAAATCATTCGGATCCCGAGATGATGTGTACACAACCTTCACGGACTTAATGCCACTTCCTCCAGCCACCAACTGTACAGCCAGCCTACCCAGCTTCTCCGCCAGAACAACATAGGGAGCTAGTTCAGATAAGACCTGTGAACATTAACATATTGTCAAGCATAACAGGATAAACCTTTTCACCTCGTAATCATGTCTAACGGATTAAAAAACTTCAAACACCTGACATGTTTCTAATATTTCTTACCTCTGCAGGTACCATAGGAGCATTTACCGCAGTTGCAGCAAGTTCCCCTCCTAATGCTCCAACTACTGCCTCTGCTATTTCAATGGCTACACCTTCCTGGGCTTCCTTTGTGCTTGCTCCAAGATGAGGTGTCACTGTGACATTTGCGTGTTGCACTAACTTGCTGTCTTTGGGGGGAGGTTCCACAGTGAAGACATCAAGTGCAGCCTGCATCACATCATAAAAAACCAAATAACATGAATACATACACAAAGAAAGTAACACTACATAACAAGGAGAGATGCTTCAGAAATTCAGAAGAATATGAAGCATAAATCGTTCATCCTTCCAACCTCTACTATTTAGATGCAATAATATGAAACGAGTTGTCCCTTTATTAAAATACTGATTTAAGTTGTGATGAAACTATTAGATGAATTTCCAATTATTAGCACCATAATCATCTTCTATGGCGTTAAATAATACAGTCAACATGCAACAATTCCAGAATACAAATATGTAAAAAGGGTAGTCCTATTCATATAATTTGTGTAGTTTAGAGGTGGTCATCCAATGGGATGGTGCCTCATATATGATATACGTAAGAGGCATGGGTAGAGACTTTAAGTTTCAATAAGAGGAATCTATTAAATAAGAATATAAGATGTACCTGAGCAACAATTCCACTATCAAGAGCCCTCACCAACGCATCTTCATCTATAACTCCACCTCTTGCAACATTGACGATGCGGACACCTTTTTTCATCTTTGCAAAGTTTTCATCATTGAGAATTTTAGACGTTGTTGGAGTGAGTGGCATATGAAGAGAGATGAAGTCTGCAGTGGAGATGGCTTCATCAAAAGATACCAGATCAACACCAATAGCACGTGCCCTATCAGCAGGGGCATATGGATCATGTGCTACAACATGCATTCCTAGGCCTTTGGCACGTCTAGCAACTTCAGATCCAACCTTTCCAAACCCCATAACAGCTAACGTCTTTCCAACAAGAGAAACTCCTACATATTTGGTCCTTTCCCACTTTCCTGCAAAATGTAAGAGAATATATATGAACTTCGATGTATATGTATATGAAAGGACTAATATATATTACTCTCAATGTCTAATTACAAAAAAAAAAAAAAAGAACAGAACTTAAATAATCAACAAAAGTAACTCATTCAAGTGAAACACGATTTCTTTAAAATATTACTAATAGCAGTCTCGGCCTCTCGGGAAATACATCGCTAGAATTATCATGGAAACCACATTAATACAAGAAAGATCACCTTTTCCCCAATTGAGTGCGTTATACTGATTTAATAATTACAGAGTACTCAATGCTATTAGAAAGTGATGTGATAAATAAATTCACTCTATAATAAGGTACATTAAGACTGCAACAAAAATGAAAGTGAGTGTCCAGTGTGACACGATTATATAAACGGTTTTCCAATAAACAAAATGTTTATTTGGTGCCAATGGAAAAGGTCATTACCTTATATAGTTATATGCATCATGTAAGATTATCAATGAAAATCAGAGTTTAAACCATATTCAGATCAAGCATAACTATACTCATACCTTCTCAGGTGTCGCTACAGAGGAATAATGATTAACATATAAACCACAAAATCTACTTTACTGCCTGAGAGTAAAAAAAAGTAAAAACTAAATCTGGTATGTAAAAGTATGAGCAACACAGGACCCCAAAATTTGTCAGTGTCAAATGTTACACGGATGAACTGAACCAAAACCAAATGGTTGATGCAGGCAACCATCGGCACCTAGTTTTACCCTAGTATATCTTTTCAAGTAATGGAGAATTTACGGTAAAAACTAAAACAAGATATAAACCCTTCTCCTTTCAACTATTCATATCTGCATCAAGGTAGAAAACCGGGCGGTATGAAGAGTTATTATCCAATGAGGTCCCCACAATACATGTCTGTCATATGGAATTTAAACCAAATCAATTCAATTTTCCTTCATGTAAATGGGACAAAAATCAATCATAGAGATCAGATCTTCCAGACTGTTTGAATTTGGATCAGTTTGCTGCTCACAGATTAAGTACTTAAACCCTCCAGTAGAAGTTCATTATATTTAACAATGTCAACCAATTTTCAAACAATATAGTTTCATCACAAAACACTAATATTAATAATCATATGTTAAAGGTCGAGAAATGCTGTCAATCAATCTAATTAGGCAGAAAACAAAACATATGGCACCTTCACAGGCTCACAGCTACCAGGAAAAAGAAAAAAAAAAGTTTTTTTAATAAAAGAATTGCACTTTCTATTTTCTCATTTAATATCTTCAGGTGTTGGTTGCTAGCAATTTTCTGAATAAAAGGCCCCACTTCTCTACTTACCATATTGAAGCCAAAACTTCTAATGCAACAACAGATCTGATCACCTCAGGCTCAGGGGACCAATGAGGCAATGACCATAAAGCCAAAATACATGAAATTATGAAAACAATCAAGCAAGTAGCAATCATGAATGCAAACACAACATCAATAATATTACAAATTGATTTAAATATTCCTGTAATTTGCAAAAATATAATTTAACCAACAGATCTACAAAATTGAATCCAAAAGCTCAAGAAAAGAAGCTCACCAGCTTTCATGGAAGCATCAGCCTGAGCAACATTACGAGCCATGGAAGAAATCAAAGCAATTCCATGCTCTGCAGCAGCAACAGTATTAGCAGTTGGAGCATTAACAACAAGACAACCAAATTCAGTAGCAGCTTGTAGATCTACATTATCAATACCAACACCAGCTCTTCCAACAACTTTCAATCGACCTTTCGCAGCTTCAAACACTTCTCTTGTAACTTTAGTTCCACTTCTAACAATTAAAGCATCACAAAGCGAGATCTTTGTACAAAGTTCTTCAGGTGATAAATTATAAGAACAATCAACATTAGCTACACTTCTTAAAACTTGTAATCCAGCTTCTCCAAGTTTCTCTGAAACAAGAATAGTTGGTTTTGAATCTGCATAAGTAGCTTCTAACTTTCGATTCTTTGAAACAGAGATATCACTTGAATCTAAAGTTTTAAGAACATTTGTAACAATAATTGAAGAAGATCTAGAATTAGAAAGTTTCAATGATTTCGACGAATAAGAAGAATTTGAGAAAGGAATAAGAGAAGTTGTAGATCGGCTTGTAGACGATAAGTTTGATAAAGAAATGCGAGGAAGCAGAGCAGTTTTTGATGAACAAGTCGCCATTATTGTGTTTTGTTTTTTTTTTTTTTTTCTTTCAGAGGTTTTCAAACTCTTTGCAAAATATCAAAGAAGTAGTAGAACACAGAGAGACACAGAAGAGAAGAGAAAGAAGAGCGAGAGATTAGGAATGAATTTCGGGATTTTATAACAAAATTTCCAACTAACCTTTTTTTAAGAGAAGTTATTACATTCACTAATTACAAGATTAGGTAATTTTGACCAACGGTCACGACTTCTTTTACTTTTTTTATCTAATGGAATTCATGATGGAATCGATCAGGTAGTCCTTATTTACTTTGGCCTTATCTAATCTTCTTGCCACGTGATCTAGTACTTACCACCTCAAGATAGTTGTTGACGCACGAGAGAAAGAGGTAGGTAAATAGATAATAAAAATGCACCACTGACCACACTAGTATAACTCCAAGCTGGGCGAAAGAGTAGGGAAAAGGGGTAAATAAACCGAAGAACCTGACCATGATAGTATGATACTGGGTGATTTGAAGTAACGACAAACTCACCAACTACTTATATATGTGTGGACAGTGGACGTGCGGTGTGACGATTACTTAGGGTTTTGGGTTCAATTATAAATTACAGTCAATTAATTAACACGCCCCCCATGTTCTCGGAATGTAGTTGGTGGGGGGTGAAAATTAAGTATTCTATGACGATATTACCCTCAATTATTTTGTGAAAACAAACTACAATGACTGTTCGTGAAAAAGAAAGAAAACTATATATACGGGGACACTAAATGAGAAGTGGGATCAGTGAACAGATGTATGAATAAATGATTCCTAGTTCCTACAGGCCTACAAGCATGAAAATTGCATGTTTAAATTTTTTTAACACACTTATTAGTTAATATTTTGTCATTTCATGTGAGCTCTCTTATTTAGCAGTTTACAATAAACACAGAAAGATCAGAAAAGAAAACAGAACTCTTTGTACAGTGCTTGAGTTATAGGGAAAAACAAACTGTTACACGTGCATCACGCTTGTATTAGAGGAGGTAGAAGGTGCAAGATTATTTTTGCCAATCAAGAAAAAATAAAGCAAAAAGATACAAACTTAACATTACAACCAGATTCAGTCATTTACCAAAACAAATAAAAAAAACTAGATTCAATTGATGGTTATAGATAACATACTGATGAAATTTCAATGCATTTTTGACAAATCAAATTACATGTACAACTTCCAATAGGTTGTAATATATTAATCGATAACATATCTCCAATAATTATATATTTGATTCAGGAAAATTAAGGTAATGTCCCTTTTTAAGATAAACAATAATACAGGTCATTTTCTTCATACGTGTATATAATATAACACATTTTCCAACAATAACATACGTAGTTAACTCTATGAATTTAATATCAATTTGGTAGTTGGTAGCATGATTTTTCTCTGTTTATGTGACCTTGAGATTGTCCTCCCATCCCACCTACTCGTTGTATGGTAAGAGATAAATAAATCAATTTATATGCATGTGTGGGAGACATTATGCACAGCTCGAGGTTATTTTTTTATAGTTTGGTTGAAGATTCAAGCTTAAATATTGTATGAGAATATGAGATCTTTCAGAACTCAGAAGACAATTATTTTTGATTCACAAGTACAAGACACACATGGTGTAAAGAATCTTTCGAGTAAAAGAGTAAAAGGTGGTCATTGACCCCTCAAGTCCTCAACCACACCTCCACAAAGGTGCTTTAATCATTTCCTACCAGTACATGATTACAGATTGTAAATATATGCACTATTGCACACTTTGTTTGTTTTTTCCCCATCTTTTTGGTAAAGATATTAAGAGTGGACTTCAGTGTCGCATTCTTTTCAGTCTCTGGTCATTTGGTGCACTTAACTTGGCGCTAAACATCCATCTTTTGCTTTACATACAGAAATAACAATCTTTTGTTCTTTTAATCCTTTGGTCAAACCTGGTGGGTGCTGGCGTTGCGTTTTGTTTTCAGTTACTTGTGTCTCCAACTCTCTACTACGAAAAGTTCAGAGGTCCAAGTTGATCGCAAGTTGGAATACAGTATACTTACTAGCATCTGATCTTCTTTTTGCTATTGGTAATTAGACCAGAGTCATCTATCTAACAAGTAATAACCAACACCACCAACTCACTAGGAAAATGATTGGAGCTGAATTGCAATTTTTGGAATAAGCATATGCTTGCCTGAATAATTGGTGATTGGGACCAGGCTTGATTTAGCCTCACGTTATTAATAAACCCAACAACCCAATCAATTTGGTAGTACAGTTTTTGGTAGACACATTACCGTAAAAATCGAATTAGAAAAGCATACATACACCATTAATCCATATCTAATGGCATAGTCAGAAACAAAATTAATTTCTAAGCAAAGAAGGTACATGATGCTGGTTTCTACCTCTTTTACGATTGTGAATCATGGTTCAAAGCTCCTAACACAGAGCATCTGAATTATGCTCTTCTATCCTTCATGGCTGCATCATTTGGAGGTGAGGAATCTGCAGTCACTACCACTGCATGGTATGGCAACAATCCCACCCTAAGGTTGCTAGGAATCATACCAATCCAATCAAAATATTGTACCATCTTTGATTGAGATCATGGTCAAAGGAAACCACCTACCAAGAGATATTGAAGCTTTCAAAATATCTCAGTTGATTCCAATATATGCAGGTAGACACCATCCAGTACTTTATGTGTAACTGGTAATTACATTCAGTAAAATTACCAGTTGCACATATAGTACTTTATTATTATTAACACTCTCTTCAGACTTGGCAGTGAGATGCTTTGGCTGGCAGTTAACCATCCAAGAAAAAAGAATCATGATTTACTTCAAATAGAACCAAGACGACTAATGGTGTACAACTGTAGTTTCACTCTGTGCCAAACTGCAACTAGCCTCATCTATTATGCGATCTATCCATCTTTATAAAACCAAATAGCATATTACAGAAGGGCAATGATGTCAAAATGAAAAGAAATTCCCTGATATCGTTTCCATACTCGATATGACTATATCTCTGTTACTGTCCAGAACTTAGTCCAATTACAAAATATGCTCTAATCTATATGCGATTCTAAGTATAATCTCAAATTATTCAAATTATACCTAAACAAAGATGAAGTCAAAGTTCAGGAGTTATCAGTGTACCTCAAATTTTGAGAAAGACTTTGACTGAACAAATACATTCATTACCTTTTCAAATATCACATAAGATGTAGAAAGAAATGAAAGAACCCCCAGTACCGTCAACCACTTTTACCCTGACCGTTCTCTTGGTACACCTTTTCTAAAAGCTCCTTAGCTCTTTGAACCTTCGACTGGATGTAGAAGCTACCATTCTTGTGGTTGTTTTCAAACAAGGCATTATATTTCTGTAATAAACAATAATTGTATGAAGCAATTTAATCACCAAAGTCACAACAAGAGAAAAAGTTTCAATTCATTAATGAAGCAAATTTCATGTAAAAGTGAAATAGAATCCAAACAAACCTTCAAGATCTCTTCAAATGATGACCCTTCCGAGACGCCTAGAATCAATCTTGCTTCTTTTTCAGTCATGCCAGCTTTTCGAATACTGTTTTGTATCGTTTCTTGAGCAACACCAGATTTAGAGGCATCTGGAACAAGTAATCATATCGTTAACTCAAATATCAAGAAAGAAGGTCAGAATTAGGTTTATTATTTTATAATTGAGATTTTATTGATAATTAATAAAAACGGGTACATTCCAGATAATTAAGGGTCTGTTTGATTAGATCAGGGGAATTAATTTACCAGTAGAAGGTTGGTCAGCTCAGGTACTACGAGAAGAGACAAATAGATGAAGGAGTCCCCAATTTCAGAATAAAATTAATGAATTTACAAATATTTCCAGGTAAATAAAACCACCCTAATCAAACTGACCCTTAAATTTTGTTCTATTTTATTTTATTATTATAATTAAGATCAGAATTAGGTTCCCAGAGTTAAATTGAACTATTTAGTATGAGGCAATAAGGAAAAGAAATTTGGAAAATGAAGGACATGAGGATATAGTATGTGGCTATTGCAACATTCTTTCTCGGTCATTCAAAGGAGAAAGATATCTTAATTTCCTACTAGGTTATTCAAGATGTATTATGTACAAAGGTCAAAAACTAATGCCAAAGAGATATAAGTTAGCAAGAAACTCACTAGTAAGTGCTTGACGATAGGCTTGAACAAAAGCCCTTGCCACTACCCCACTGCCTGCCACAATCAATTGAAAAAGAATCCTTCCAGCCTGTTCAAATACGTTCCAAAAGTTAGCCATAGCATATTAGTATGTATATTTCAAAAAACTTCCACAAGGAGACACAAGTAATAGAATCTTAAACTTCCATAGGAATGTCAAATTTAATATCAACAAAGGTATTTAGTAACAATTGGTTGTATAAGGAAAAAAAAAAAACAATTGGTTGTATAAATTTTCATCCCTAATCATCAATTTTTGCCAGCAAAACCCTGGTTTCTGACTCTATTCATCTTCAAATGTGACCCACTGACCCCAGGATAGCGTTCGCGAGGAGGGAGAGGGGTAATCAGTAATGTTGTTCTTCTGGGTTAGGGGGGTTAGATTAAGCATATTGGTTCTTTAGATTTTGGGGTTGATTAGTGTAAGGGGATGGGGTCCTACGACGATTTAGCTGCTGGTTAATTCTTTGTATGAATACTTCTTGGAGTAATTGATTGATTATATACATAACCCAAGCCCGCAGTCATGTCTACATGGATCGATCTGCACCAAGTATGGCTTACCCATTAGAATTACGATATCAACTTCAGACAAGCACTAGTTTATAAAAACCGGTGACGGCTAACAGAATTTGTGGAGCTGATTTCTAGTCTCCGTGTTAATGGAGAGGAGGATTGCAGATTATAGTGTGACACTAGTGTTGCCTTCTCTCCCATGTCAATTTTCAGACAATAGAAAAGAGATTGATTTCTCAGCAGTTTGTTATCATCTACAAAAATAGGTTTTGAACCAAAATGTCCCATCCAAAGTTTATTTTCTTAGGTCCCTCATTTGGGAAGGACCATATCGAAAATTTGCGAAAGAGGGATAACTGGCTTAGGTGATGCCTAATAGGTCTATCTCTATCATGTCAATAACTGTAAAGAAACAATATCTCATCATTTTAAGTTCTTATGGAGTGTACTGTGGCTGAAGAACTTCAGTTAGTTCAATGTCCCAAGTTCGATTTTTTCCAACATAATTCCAATTTCGACGGGTGTTGAGAATTATAAAGCCCGCTCCCAGGTGTCGTTCCACATTTAAAGTCCAGTTTCAACAGAGAACTCACATGATACGGTAGCAAATCACACTACCACAAAATCACTATTACATAAATTTAGAAAACTTACTAAATTGATACTAAAATAGAAAGTGGTGACACAACATACCATTATCCAAGAGCAACGCAATCAAACTCACGCAATGGCCCTCTGGTAGAGCTTCAGAAACATAAAATCTAAGAAAATATAAAATTGCGAGACCATTATTACAACAAGAATACAAGATACATATATAGAAGAAATGGAACTTACTGCTATTGAGAAAAAAATACACAAAGTAAGAAGGTCAAAAGAGCATCGTTCAACAAGACAAGCACGCTGTTCACAAAGTATAAGGTTTATGATACATATATGTGGTTGTTCATTGCATGTATAGCATGGAAAAGATATTGTTTCTACATGGAATACAAGTATGCACTACTCCGGTAGTATTAAAAGCCCTCAAGGGAGGTAGTGCAATGGAAGTAATGATACTCTTTACTTTTTGATTAGTTAATCCATGTTCAGGCCAAAATAGACTAACAAAAGATAATGATGACAAAGACAACTATTGTAGATTGATGGGAATCCAAGATGAATATGTAAGCCTAAATATGCAACAAAGGAACACTAGTAATGAGTTCCTCTAGACAACATCGAGGAGCTTCAACTCACAGCTTGACACCTTAGAGCACTATAGATTCACATAAGAATCCATTATCAAGATGAAACCAGGATAAAACTTTACCAAACCATGGAAAAATAAACAACTACTGAGGTAATAAATCCACTTATCTAAAGATAATAATGAATAGATAGTGGCAGTATAACATACCATGATCTGAGAGCAACCAATCCGATTTTAAGAAACACTCCGCTAGAGCTTCAGATATACAAAGTCTAACACACAAAAAACCAACAAATGTGAGATGTGAGACCATCATTCTAACGAAAATACAAAATACATATAGAGGTAATGCAACCTCAACTTTAAATAAAAAATAATGAAAGCAGGAGGTAAATAACATCATATAAATCTTAACCGGCGAACCTCAATCATTTTGTATCAGTGATATCTGGAACTATATGTTTAACAGTAATAAAATTATTGATACAACTAAATTTTTTGAGTTGTATCTTAAACCGAGAACACTGGACTTGGACACCTAAGGACAAGACAAGAAAAAGGTTCTTCTGCTCTCTTTCTTTCTGGTGTGTTTTGTTTCAAGACAAGAGACAATTCATTCATTCAATCGCATAATAAAAAAGTAAGTGGAATGTACTTACGTATAAGTAACATGTTGGATGTAGGGTCAATTAAGTGAAAGTTATTAGGCTTTGGTTGAAATCTTGAACTGAAGCTACGTGACGGCTTTGGGATTGGGATTTTTGATTAAATAGTTAAAAATTAGACAAAGCGGAATCTCACTTCACCTTGTTCTTGTGGCCTAACGAATCATAACGTGGGAAAATTAGGTGAACACTAACTGGGAATTTGTCATAATTAAACATATCTAAAATATAATATCCACACAGGATTTTTATACATTTACATTAGTATTTAAAATTATTTTATGCAACCGCTATAAACCGCCAAAAAATAGGTTGCAAAGGGAAAAAGAAGATATGAAATACAAATATAATGTATATCAACTTCATCTCTTTCAGAACATACACAGACGGCACACTTCTCTCGATCGTGTTAAACAAGATGGATCTATGTCAACAATGACTCAATGACTCACTAATAAGTTAAAATACCCACCACAACGTAGATTCATTTTGCTTGACATCAGTTTTAATTTCTTTAGGTCTGTAAAATAGCATGTGTCGATTTATTTATTTTCGAGTCTATGCACTCATTATCAAAAGCCGCTTTGTAGTTAAAATGTGTAAAAATGATTTTGTAACTTAAAGCAAGTTGCTCGTGATAAGAAGAAAAAATTTATTCTTGAGATTCATGATTCATTATGGATCATTAATCCTCACATATATTTGTGACATCACATCTAACACTTAAATTTTCAACAATATAGAATATATCTCGAAATGGCTGGTCAGCAAAGTCTTCACCTAAACAAATACAACAAAAAATAAGAATCGTGTTTCTAGATCAAAATTACTAAAGTAGCTTTAAGAATTAAGTTAGTGACATGATTGGATTACTTGGGTCGATTCCATTAACATTTGCAATAGTGGCACCGACCAAGGGTCATCAGCAGGTTTTGAATCGCTAGATGATCATCGAATGCATCAACATACAATCCTAAACAACTTGAATGGTATGGCCGATTACTACGGCTATGGTGATAGTGCAAGATACAAGCTACAACTTTCTCAAATAAAACTTGATAAGGAAAGTAAAATTATCCTGCAGTTGTGTTTGAATACAAACACCTAGAAACACTCTGTGATTTCTCACTTTCAAGAAGCTTGGAACAATTATTTCACGAGTTTCAAGAGTCTAAGAGAATAGTATTTCGAAGGGAAAAAAAATATAAAAACAACTGAAGATTGCCTCAACATATGACAAGAAAGACAATTTATGAAAGAAGTGCAGGAAGTGGACAAAATGCTCATACTTATTCCATTTCCAACAAAGTACGTATCACACAATACTATGAATTTGACTCCAATGACATCCATTGTGGTTTTATGACCAGAGAAAAAATTTATTCATCGCTTTAAAAGTTTGATTCCTCCAATGCCCATAGTTCATTGGATGGAATGTTTTCAGTTTCGATCAAAAGCAGTAAAAATATTTCTAGGCCGGGTAGTCTCGGGTCAATGATTAGTAGTGGCCTTTGATTGTCTTGAAGTACTGGTGCAAGCTATTTAAAAATCCACTTTAACAGTTGCAAGGGACAAAACAATCAAATGGGGTTTCTATTATAAAAAACAGCACGAGTCATGCATAACAGCATATAAACCCTCATTATTTTTCTAAGAAATCCAAACCACTCAGTTCACGAAACTAAAAATGTTTATTGGTTGCTTCAAGTTGGTTTTCTAAATTGGTTGCACGCAAGCGAGATATAATCTAAAGTATGAACAATTGCTCTCTAGAGTAATTTGGCTACCCTGATCAAAATTATGCTAATTCTAAGGCCATTCATAATAAAAACAATAAACCTAAATGGGTTGTTTTTATAACTAAAAAAACACCCTAATGTTATACAAATTGAACCAAGAACAACACAGGAAAGTGAAATTAATAGTAAACAACCATAAAATTGACAAAATAAATGAAATGAAAATTGTATTTAGAGAGGAATAACAGGTTGAATTGAATCGCTCAAAAATCCAACAAATTTATAAAGAAGAAAGAATAAAAACTAATGATAGAATCAAACAAATATAATAAAAACTTGAAAGAATTAATAAAAATCGATTCTTTAAGATTTAGTTCATAAAATTACAAAACCAGCGAAACAAACTCATAATAAAAAGATAAAGATTATACCTTTATTCAATCAAATGAAGCTTTTTAGGTATGGTTTCACGAAGATGGCGAGAGAAGGAAGAAATAGGGAAAATGGCAACTTTTTTTGAAGAAGAAGAAGAAGAAGAAGAAGAAAACTTCTGAAACATTCGTGTTTTTTCTAAGTTTTAATAACTAGACTTTTAATTTGGGCCATGTGTGGGCTTAATTAAGCCCAATACTTTACTGGGTTATTTGGGCCTACCCAAATTGATGATGATCAGTTGGCAAAGCATCAGACAGTGTTGATTTCTTCTTTAGTCCCACATTGAATAAAAGGATGTAAGTATTTTAGTTAAAATATGATTGGGTTGTAATCATAGGTGAACTTTATAAATTTGAATATCCGACAAGGAAAAATCGGAATATTCCGTGAATATCCAGAATTGGGAGGTTTGGCAAATATGGTTCTTACAAAATATTTCTTGAATATCGGGCGAATATTCACGAAACTTAATAATCAAAATAAAAAACATCCTAAGCCCAGAATGATAGATGCCCCAAGTCAAACCGATGAGCTTCGAGTCGTATATGTGTGGGGATGAACTCATATCATATACATCTTGATCCATACAATACGGAGCAAATGATTCAAAGATAGGAAATCCCGAGTATTGTTGAACCGACATTAATGTATCGACTGACTGCACGTCCGTAAAAATCGAAAATTTCGTAAATTTTGTATTTTGCCAAATATTTCGCGAATATTCGTAAAAATCCGATCCGCATGGGGAGATTTATATTTCGGTTATTATTCGTATGCCGTATTGCTCCGAATTCCCAAAAATCGGCAAAATTAGTGAATATCCGCCCGATATTTTTGATTTTTCACCTATGGTTGTAATAACAATTGCCCGATGAAGGGTGAGGTGATGTGGCCCATGTGGGTGTGCCCCCAGGAATTTGAATTTGTTCCACACTGTCCACCAGATTTTGCCACGTACTATTAATTTTTTTTTTTTTAAATTTAACTGGTCCCATTAAGGTTAACAACACTCATCTTAGGTGTTTTAGTTTTTTAAGTAATCTCACTTAATATTAAAAAAAAATCAAAATCAAAATTTTTATTTTTAAATATAACCACGTGGCAAAATCTTGGGGAGAGTATGGTTCCGCACTCCAAAGAGTGTGGAACAAATTCGCACTCTGCCCCCGGGCAGTGGCCGTTCGCAGGCCTCTTGCTATCTAGGAGGCGGCAGCGAAACAGCTGTTGGTTGGCCAATACATAGTGGACCCTCTCCTAGACCACTTACCCACTAACCCTCATTCCTGAGGACCCAACTTTTTTTTTTGTCAAAATTTCTCTAAGATTAACATGGAACTTAAGAAAAATTTAACATGTTATAGAATTTATAAAACATATATGTCAAATTTAATTAAATTTACAAGGGCTAGAACTGGAAGGTGATGGAAGATGACAAGGGCTAAGGGGCTAAGGGCTACTATAGTGAGAGGAGCACGACGGTTCCACACTTCCATGTGCTAACAATGCTGTGCATGGTTCTGATGCCGTGTGGAGTGCTTTGGGGCTTGGTACAGATGAAAGTATTGTGCATATCTGTACAAATTATTCATTGCAATGGCCTGGGTGATCAATACAAGCTTAAAGTTTATATCAATCCTGTAATATTTTACCATCTACTCACCATTTAGATGTAATGGATGATTATTTTATTTTTATTTTTGTAAACCATTAAAAATTAAAGTAGCTAGAAGTTTTGATAAAATCTTACAACCATATGTGATGGTAAATTACATATAAAGTTTCGCCATAATTCAACTGAAATACTCAGAAAACCCTTAATGAAACAAATGGAATGTGGGAAGTCATCCATGGCACCTTTTCACGAGAATGCATTGTAGCCTGTATGCCTTCATTGAAACACTGAGAAATCCTCTAAAAAGACAATGGCTATGGCCTATGGGAAGACTTGAAAAGAAAAATTGAATAATGAATTGAGGCTCTTTAACTTAAGAGACAGGTTAACAGGCATAACATGATACATTAATTACAAAACTTTCCTAGATTACACTCATATTTTACAGTAACACTAATTTACAAGAATTAACATGGTATATATTGCTGTAAACACTCTTTCAATTTTTGAGATGTTACAGGCTTGGATATAAATGAGTCCATACCATTTGCAAGACACTTATCAGCACTCTCTGCCAATGAATTTGCTGTCATCTGCAATTTTTACAATAAACTACGTCAGTCAAGGTTATTTCATATGCAGTGCACAGTGTAAACATAAGCATCTCCATGACATAGCCTTTTTACTTTGTTTATTGTTTAGATTTGCAGTTAAAAATCAAAATCAACAAATATTACTATTCAGAAAAAATTGTATCCTTAACAAGATATGAAGATGGAGAAAAAGTCAGATCTTCAATTTGTATAGCTTTTTAAGTGTTTTTAACATTGTCTTATAGCTTCCCTTCTATAAAGTTTTCTCAGTTTTAACATTAAATATTGTCAATGACAACAGTATACATAGTGCAAGTTCAATTTCACAAAATGAGCTGGTTAGTTTAACACAATAGATATGTTGGATTGTCTTAATTCTCTTCTTGGAAGTTCATGTATAGCAATCTTTCATATGAGTCATGTCCAGATAAAAGGAATAAAAAGGTCTTTTTTTTGCAGTCATTTCTAGAATAAGTTTCTCTTCCCATATATGTGTATATATAGGCTAATTACTCCTAGAACTCTACTTGGTTCAAGTTTGTCTGTATTTTGTCTCACCTTTGTATACTAACTCATCTATAGTTCTCCAAACCGTGATGATAAATTGTTCACAATTTTAAGGACTGAACTTTAGTTAGGATTTGGATTGAGCTTATTTTTGGTGAGGCCGATCTCCATGATAAGGGTCATCTGAAAGAAGAGCTATCCCAAGGTTCATATTTACCTAACTCATAACATAACAATATGAATGAATGATGAAACTAATACTGCTAGTTTTGATGATAATCTGATCAGTGGATGGTTATACCATCCAATCAGATTCACTTTTGATCAAAATCACATAAGGATCTATCTTGCAATATGTAATAAAATTACTTAACTTGATGGTCAAAAACTACAAAAATTCTTACCGCAATTATAGGAACTCTCTTTCTGGATGGCACTGCATGTAAACAATTTGGTTGTAATTGTGAAGAAGGTTCAAGCCGGTCAATTCCAGCCTCTACAGCAGCATCCCAGCTCCCAGTTTCCTCAAAAGAGCGTATCAATCTTGTAGCTTGAAGGCCATCCATTACTGGCATGCATACATCCTGTACGACAATACAAATACATTCTAGTATATTAATCCTAAAGTACTCAACCCCATGCAAGTTCTTCCGTACTAAAAATCACTAAAACAGATATAAAATTTTTAACTTGTTTCATTCTAAAACGTTTAAGCTACTGTCATGGAGTTTATAAGGAAAATGAACATGCTAACCGAGTGTTCAGAGTGTTTAAAAGCCAAAAAAAAGAGAGCGAGTCCTAGATGGCTAAGAAACAATGATCACCTGGTTTGAATGGGAAAAAACCCGTATTAAATGAAAACAAGAAATCTACCATTCCTTTCCAAAACGAATGAATATCGATTGTAATTGTGGCCAAATTAACCCACCAGGCTTGGTGCAAAGTGCTTCAGCACTTGGCTTTGAACATAATGCTTGAAGGCAAGCATCTGGATAAATAATTAACATTTAATTACATAAGCCTTTATATGCACGTGAGTGGGGGGAAGGAAGGAAGGGAAGAGTGGTGGGGGCAGAGGAGGGTTATTCGCAAGGGTCAAAAGGTCATAGAGTCTTGCTTCCTCTCTATCCTGGCTGCCAAGGATTTATCTTCCTCCTCACCCTCTTCTCAGTGATAGATTTGGATTTGTACAGGCAATCCACCTAGACCTACCTCACTCTTATATGATCCACTTGAAATGCTAATGTGGGACTAATATCAAAGGAGACAGTGGTAGCAACCACTTCATTACCGAATCCAAAGATGATGGAGAGAGGGAGAACAACGCATATCAGAGAGAAAATAGTTGATATGGGGAAAGATATGCCTAAACAACAGCCTCAAGGCATGAATACGGATCACAGAAACCTTAAAAAAGAAAAGTAACTTAGCATAGGATGTGGGCACACAATTTTCGGCTATCTGGAATTAATTTATACATTAGCCACAATTTGGTGCTGAGTAACTTTCAAGTTAACTGACTTGACGATCCTATGGACAATATCAAGTTGTACAAAGCTTACAAAACCTCAAGTTAATGGTCTCTAACGAATAAAGAAGTTATTATCTGAATATGCAAAGTTTGATGGCTCGACGCGCTAACTCGCAATTTAAATCACCTCAAGTTAACATGCAAATTGCAAAAATCCGTTAATCCTTGTATATTTGAAGTACGCAAAGCAAAACACATTAAACAGATGAAAAGTAACTCTGAGGTACATCTGATTGAAAAGCTTACCATCAGAACAAGATCGTAATTATGAGTCTGAACTGCACGTACAGCTTCCACTCCATCATTCACAACATCTATGTCGTGACCCAACTTCTTTATCATCGACTTAGCCACCATTACATTGATATTGTTATCTTCTACAAGAAGAATTCTTGGTTTTGAATCAGATTTAGGTGGTTCTGTACTGCTGCAAGACGAGATCTGTGAACTTCTGGTCTCTTGCTCTTGCCCTTGACATGCAACTTGGGACTTCGTAGGTTCGTCCTTGTTGTCAACTTCCATGCATGTTTCTCCGTAATCATGAGAATCTATCATTGGATTTTTTAAAATATTTGAATTACTTTGGCATGTTTTCCCTCCACAAACTGCATAGCTTTCGCTAGGCTCCAGATCCTTCAGTGAACTTTCAATATCAGAAACTGAATCTACAGCAGCAGTGACTGAACATGCATCCAAATCTGACTCTCTTGATATGGTATTACTAGAAAGGAATGAGTACGGTTTCTCTGACTGAATTTTTAGCTTATTTAAGGGATCATAACCAAAACTTTTTGGGGGTGGTTTATGTGTTCCCATAGATTCAGCCGACGAAAATAGAGAACCCAATGTTCGTGGTCTAAAGTTAAAGTAGCAAGCAACTGTATCATCATTGTTGGCATCAGATACAATTTCATGTTCTTCCATGTCATAGAGTTCATCGGGCCCATCTTGAGGTTCCCTTTTTAGTGAAATCTTGTAAGGTAATAGAAACGTGAATGTAGAACCACAATGCTCCTTGGTGGTCACAGTAAGACGACCTCCCATAAGTTCCACCTGTAGTGATCGTTAATGTGTTAATGACATAGTTATGTACTAATAAGGATTTTAAAACATATACCTGTAAGACCATCTCCAAGGGTGAAGCTAAAACTTATAATTTGAGCACTATTCACCAAAATTCCTCTCCAACCCATACTCAAAACTCAAATACTCAAATACTCATATATTTACTTATATATAAGTAAAAATTTGAGTTTTAAGTTTTTTTTTGTCTCATGTGCAATCAAGCTTTGGGATCTACCTAACACAGATTCGAAAAAAAAAACTTTCCCATATTGTCCTCATCAAATATTTGTTTTTCCACACAATCCTTATTAACTCAAGTCCAAGCCCAAAGAAAGGGCCCATATTCGTATTGGGTTAATTAAATTAAAATGTGCACTAATTAAAAAACAACAATTAAAATTAAATTAAACAATAATTAAAATTAAACAAGGCTTACAATTAAATTAAACAATAATTAAAATTAAATAATATGAAAAATGTGCACTAATTAAAAATGGCTAAAATTAATATAACATACTTAACCGAAAAAAATATGTGCATACCTAATGACCATTTTAATGGTTGAAGGGCACAAATGGAATTATACAATACATATAAGACAAAATAATAATAATTAATCAATTGCATATGTTATTAATTATTATTTTAATAGTTTTGCATCAAAATATAGGTATAAGGGTTGGAGATAACAACACCATATGTATACACTATTCAGTGGGTCCTACAGAATATTATAGGTATTTGAGTTTTTTTTCACTACTACCCTTGGAGATGGTCTAAGAGAGAAATTCCAACTGAACTTAAAATAGGTCTAATAGGTACTATAACTGATTCCTTTAGTATTTATATACTGTTTGTCTATAAATGAAGTACCATAACGAATTCCTTTATTATTTATAAATACTGATTGTCTGACATACGTACAAAACAGAAATATATATGGGATCTCATTGATGATGCATCCTTAGTATTTACTACCTAGATAAAAGACACATAGAAGTAGAACTATACTTGGGTTCGGGTTCTACATTTGCGCTATATCAGTCAGGTTATAGGCTCGGGTCTATTCAAAAAACATTTATTGCTAACTGCAACCCACCCCAATGCGCCATATACAGCCTAGTTTTTATCATAATTTCCTCCAGATATCTAATTATGAAAAAAATCCAATCAAACTTAGTGCACCTCTTCGCTAATATGTTTTATTTAATTAGTATCCCTCTCCACTTCCAGATGCGTTTAACCTATGTTTAATCCCCAGGCATCCTCAATAATCGCTGATTTTTAATAACATTCAATCCATCGAGGACTAACCCATCTACCATACTAAACTAGTATAACTACTTATTCATTTTTAATCTATTAACAAAAGTATAACTACTCATCTCAAAACATGGTAACTTTCTACTTTTGTTAATAGATTGGGTCTCTCTACCAGGTGTTTTAACCATTGCTTCATACTGACTGGTCGATGAAATGACAGCTCAAGTAAATGTGAGGAAACCTAAACTAAGGTTTCATTAGTTATTGTGTAGTTCACTTCTCAATTATCAATAAAGCTATCTCTCTTTGTCCCGTGGATGTAGGCATATTGCCGAACCACGTATATTATTGTGTTTCCGTATTTCTGCTTTAGTTTAGATATTTTGTGTTTGTTTCTTCATTAATCATATCAAGATCCTGTGTATTTATCATAACAATTGGTATCAAGAGCCGAAGGTTATTCCTTTGGGTTGAAGATGGGATTTCGGAACGGTTTTGTTGGGTTTTAGGAATCTGTCCAGATTCGACACTCTGTAGTAAAACGGCCATAACTTTGTGCTTGGATATTGAAACGTCGATCCGTTTTTTGGGTTGGAAAGTAGACTCTTCAGGCTTTCTAACAGTATATGGTACGTTCTGTGGTTCGAAGTATTCTGTTCTCAGTACTTCGTTGAAGTTGACGGTTCCGATTTTTTTAGTTTGTTGAAAATCCAATCTTGGGTTTTTTTAGTGGTATTGATTATTGAAGAGAAGATGGCTGATTCGAATTCTTCGAATTCCAGCAGTAAGTACACAAAGGTGCATGGATTTGATTTTATCAAATCCAATGGGAAGAATAACTTCACATCGTGGCAAACAGATGTGAAGGATATTCTTGTTAGTATGAAGCAGATCAAAACCCTAAAGGGGAAACCTGAAACGACAAAGTTGCCAACAGGTTGGACGAATGATGATTGGGAAGAGTTTGATCAACAGG
The DNA here is from genome assembly GCA_023053565.1 of Aquilegia eximia. NCBI lineage: Eukaryota > Viridiplantae > Streptophyta > Magnoliopsida > Ranunculales > Ranunculaceae > Aquilegia > Aquilegia eximia. Next base: position 12,997,440 of record JALIGU010000007.1, read on the forward strand.
CCTGCAGTACGATTAGGTTATGTTTGACGAGGGATATCACACAATTTTGCCGGTGAAACCTCGGCAAAGGAGTTATGGGAGAAGTTAGAGAAGCTCTATCTTAGTAAGGACTTGACGTCAGAACTCTATCTAAAGAGGCGTTTGTATTCGACAAGATTTACACCTGGTAAGTCTGTGATTGATCATATTAATGATTTTAATAAGATCTGTTCTGATTTAGCAAACATTGATGTGATACTACCTGATGGTGAGAAAGCTATAATTTTATTATATTCATTACCATCTTCGTGGGAAACAACAGTTGATTATTTTATTGCAAACAAAAAGACCACAAAGCAGTTGGTCTATGATGATGTTGTTTCGATGTTACAATCCAAAGCCATTAGAAAAAAGGAAGCTGATGATGAAGTTCAGGCTGAGGGTATGTATGTTAGAGGTAGATCATCACATAGAGGTTCGTCGAGTTCTAAAAGTCGCTCTAAATCTCGGAAAAGAGATTTGAAGGATGTTGAGTGTTATTATTGTCATAACATGGGTCATTATAGTAAAGATTGTCCTAAGGTTAAGGCTAAAGAAGAGAAGAAGAAGAAATCTAATCCGAACACTGAAGTTGCTAACATTGCTCAAAGTAGTGATGAGGTAGCAAAGTCTATTGGAGACAATGAGGATGAGGTGTTAACAGTTACATCAAATAGCTATTTAGCTGAAGGATGGTGTCTTGATTCAGCTGCTTCGTATCATATGTGTCCCGATAGGGAGTCTTTCATAACTTACAGAGAAGTAAATGGTGGTAAAGTCTTTATGGGCAATTCGAATGCCTGCAAGACAGTTGGTGTTGGTACAGTACGGATCAAGGCACATGATGGAGCTGTAAGAACCTTGACAGAAGTCAGGCATGTTCCTGATTTGAGAAAGGGTTTGATTTCGTTAGGTGTACTTGAAGATAGTGGCTTCAAGTTTACCGGTGAGAATGGTCTCTTGAAGGTTTACTATGATGACAGGTTATATTTGATGGGCGAAAGACATGGAAACTTATATTTTCTTATTGGAGATATAGTTTCAGGTGGAGTTATGGCTATGATTTCTCAAGCGGTTGATGAGAAACAATTAACTTCTACTCAGTTATGGCATATGCGGCTAGGGCATATGAGTGAAAAAGGTTTGTCTATATTGAGTAAAAAGGGTTTGCTTGGTGGCCAGAAAACCTGCAAGCTCGATTTTTGTGAGCATTGTGTATTTGGCACGCAGTGCAGAGTTCGTTTTGGTACCGTTGTTCACCGCACTACGGGTACTTTAGATTATATACATTCAGATGTATGGGGTCCTTCTAGAACAGTTTCTAAGAGAGGAGCAAGGTGGTTTGTGACCTTTATCGATGATTTCTCGCGGAGAGTTTGGTTGTACACCATGAAGCACAAAAACGAAGTCACCGATTTGTTTAAGAAGTGGAAAGTTATGGTTGAAAAACAGACTAGCCATGTTGTGAAAAGGATACGTTCTGACAATGGTGGAGAATACACTGAAGACCTATTGAAAGTTTATTGTGCAGAACAAGGTATCGTTAGACACTTCACAGTGAAAGGTACACCACAGCAGAATTGGGTAGCTGAGTGTATGAATCACACACTACTAGAGAAAGCACGGTGCATGTTATCCAATGCAGGTTTGGGTAAGGTATGGTGGGCTGAAGCAGTAAATACGGCGTGCTATCTCGTGAATCGATCACCATCTACAACCATTGATTGTAAGACACCTATGGAAGTTTGGTCTAGTACACCTCCTGATTATTCAGATTTGAAGGTGTTTGGTTGTCCTACTTATTTTCATATCAGAGAAGATAAGTTAGGAGTTAAGGCCAAGAAAGCTATTTTCTTGGGATATCCACAAGGTATTAAGGGTTATCGTTTATGGTGCCCAGAGTTGAATAAATTCCAGATCAGTCGTGATGTGACCTTTAATGAGAAAGCAATGTTTGATTCAAAAAAGTTCACAGGTTGGGACTCTCAACATGAGGATGATGATAATAACAATGATGGTGACGATACCATGCAGGTGGAGCATAATGTTCCATATTCATTTACAATAGATAATGAGGTGACTGTTGTACAGGTACCTACAAGTTCAGAGGTTACACAGGTAACTACAGACACATATCCAGACACAGAGAGTGTAGATGATGAGATTGAAGAGGAGGTTCCTCTTGAAGATACTTTACAACAGCAACAATTAGAGCAACATCATGAGTGGCCATCTTTAGGATCTCAATGTGAACCACGTTTGAGAAAAGCACCAGTTCGACTTGTTTTTGAGGATAGTGCATCTTTTGCATTATCAGTATTTTGTGATGATGAGCCTTCTACCTTGAAGGGGGCAATGAGGAGTTCTTATTCTCATGAATGGAAGTCAGCGATGGATGAAGAGATGAAATCTCTTCACAATAACAATACTTGGGAACTTGTAAAGTTGCCTAAGGGTCAGAAGTCGATTGGTTGCAAGTGGGTTTTCACAGTGAAAGATGGTATTCTAGACTCCAAGGGTACAACTAGTGGTGTACGTTATAAAGCAAGATTAGTGGCTAAGGGATATGCACAAACGGAAGGTGTGGATTATAGTGAAGTTTTCTCTCCGGTTGTTAAACACACTTCCATCCGAGTCTTGTTAGCTTTGGTGACGCAGTTTGATTTAGAGCTCGAGCAACTAGATGTCAAAACTGCTTTCTTGCATGGAGATTTAGAGGAGGACATATATATTTTACAGCCCGACAGTTATAAAGTTGTTGGTAAAGAAGACTGTGTGCAAACTGATGAAGTCCTTATATGGATTGAGGCAAACAACACGACAGTGTTATAAGAAGTTTGACATATTTATGTTGAAGCAGGGGTACTCTAGAAGTGAATATGATTTGTGTGTCTATTTCATAAAGCTTTGAGATAGGTCCGTTATATTTCTCTTACTCTATGTGGATGACATGCTTGTAGCTGCAAAGAGCAAGTCATGTATTGTTTCTTTGAAGAAACAATTGAGTAAAGAGTTTGGGAAAAAAGTTTTAGGAGAGTTGTTCACTAAGGTGGTTTTCGGGGTCAAGTTTAGGCATTGCCTTAACTTGATCAATCTCTCCAAATGTTGAGGCCCTTCGGGGTAGTGGCCTTTATGGGCATGTGGGGGCAAAGATGAGATGATGCTTGTGTGGTGCAGGAGAAGTACGTATGGGTTCATTATGGTTGGCTCAGTTTTTACAATCTTCGCCGAGGTGGAGAATTGTAGAAAAGTGACATGTGGAGGTTACATGTAATGGATTCCTATTAGGAATCGGTTTCCTTATTTGACAACAAGTGTGGTGGAATTCTATTAGGATTCAATAAGGCTTTCTAATCTATTAGAAATCTAAGTTGTTGTTGATTTAGGAATTGGGTTACCAATTGGATTAACCAAAGAGGTTATAAATATTGGTCTTGTGTAACCATAAGAATTTGAGCAAAGAAGGAGCACATAAGAAAGTATGAGTGAGGGAGATTTGTGAGGAAACCTAAACTAAGGTTTCATTAGTTATTGTGTAGTTCACTTCTCAATTATCAATAAAGCTATCTCTCTTTGTCCCGTGGATGTAGGCATATTGCCGAATCACGTATATTATTGTGTTTCCGTATTTCTGCTTTAGTTTAGATATTTTGTGTTTGTTTCTTCATTAATCATATCAAGATCCTGTGTATTTATCATAACAGTAAATTAGATTTTTTTTAGTTGCCAACTTACCTAACTCCAATTTTTCATAATCCCACTTCAACAACTTAGTATTGGCCGTTAGCCCCTTACAGACACCTTATCACAGTTCACACATACACCTATGCCAAACTCGATTAGTATATAAACAAATATGAGCTCACCAGTTGCTTGCAGATTGCAAGTCCGAGACCTGTTCCACCATATTTTCGAGCATGATCTGCACTGACTTGCATGTACTTTTTGAATAGAGTAGGTATTGCCTTTTCTGTTACATGCATAGATACGAACATAGTCAATAATAATATGAAATCAATGTGACAAACCATAATATAAATAATAAAAGAGAAGGACGCATCCAAACTCAGATTTGCAATTGATACCTGGTATTCCTATTCCGGTATCATATACATCGCAACGTATCCACACAGTTGTTTCTGATGCTTGAGACTCGTCTGCTGGGGTTAAATGCTTAACTGGTGTTCTGGGTCCTTCATCAGGGCTACCATTTTGTTCAAGACATCCATTGCAAGTCTGATCATGTGATGCTTCAGAACAGTTCTTTTCCTTTTGGTGATTCTCTGCAACCGCAGACTGATCTGAAATATGGTTCTGATGAGATTCTTCAGTTTTCCCAGGATTCTCAGGGTCAGGGACTACATAAAGGTTTATTCCGACCCTCCCTTCATGAGTAAACTTAATCGCATTGCTGTGAATATAGGAGAAGGAAAAATTTAGTGACTTGAAGCCCATTTAGTGCATAAAGAACACAGAAAAGATAAATACATAGGTCCATAAGCTCAAAGCAGTTGGGAAAATTTTTTAGGCATGGCATCTTTAATACAATGAGAACCCAAAATAAACTAAAGCTATAATGAAATGTGAAAAGTAAATAACATTTGTGACAAGATAATTATTTACATACACTTCTTTGCCTATATAGCGAAAGAAAATCTAACGACTCTCCTCTATGTTATGTGGGACCACATCAATTATAGATTAAAATTCCATTTCCGGACAGTATTCTGTTTCTTAAAAATTGGAATGTGGCGAGATATCGACAACAAAAATCAGCAATATTCCGAGAATATTTCATTTGAATGTTATGAGAATTATTCGATACAGATTTATGAAAAATCAGTGTATAAAGCCGGAATTTTACAATATTTGGTGGAATTTAATGGATCGCCATTGATAATAATGATTATATATACAATCTAGAGGGAAAATCAGATCAATATGAGATCAGAATTGGAGAGAAGAAAGAAGAACAAAAAAGTGGGAAAGGGTGAAACAGATGGACACTTTTTTGGGGGGTAATTTTTCTTATTTTCTGGTAAAACTCAATACTTGTCTCTTTGTACACCAAGATTTAAAAGTTAAGCAATGCAGGAATATATATCAAGTTGCTATGGTTAAGTGATGAGCAATTATTTTATCACTGAAAAATCACAAGTCCCCTTACCTGATCAAATTGGTAAGAATTTGTCGGATCCGCAGTACATCACCAATCACCTGTAATAGATGTAAATAAAATATCAACAACTTGCAAATATAATAGGAAAAGAAAAGACAAGACATTCATCTGGGTTTACTAACAAAGTTTTTAAATGAAAGGGATGAGATATAATTTGTTTATAGACTCACAACTAATAATAATCTCTCTTTTATGTATAGTTAGCAAATAACTGATAAGTATTTTTTTTATGAGAGAAGAAATATACGTTTATGCAGGTACAACTTGCTCAGAGACTACTATACATGCATACCTATAGAAGTTAAAGTACGACACACACTTGAAATGAAATGAAGAGTATTGAAGCAATCTAATAGAATTAACAAAGTATACGATCATTTACAACCCTGCTGCATGCATCATGAAATGGAACTTTATGAGTGAACTCCTGAACTAATAATCAATCTGGAAACTGTGGGAGGTGAGGGAGAGAAAGGATTTCAATATGTTATATATGTCAGTGTAGTGGGTCTTTCGCACATAGGACAGCTAAGTGGTTTTCTCTCCTCATTAGACAGAGTGGATCCTCTGTATTGACATTCTGATAGCATTTGAAAATATGGAATTCAATTGTTTCATTGGTCATAATAATTCAAATTTCTACAAAAAAAAAAGATGAGTTAGATCATGCCTCATGAATGTATTATGTCATAATATGTATCTACACTATAATCTCGAATGTAAACAACCAACTGTTTTAAGGAAATACAATATGCTTTTGTCAGATGAAGCAATGATAGTTAACCTATTTACGCCACCAATAAATGCTTCCTATAAAAATCATTGATGTATCAACATCTGTATAATTTCTACTTCGGATAGACAAGAATACATGGAAGTCCATATTTGAATTTCTAAAGCTCTAATTTGGATATCATGTTATACTGTCTAGCATCAGTCAAGCAACATAGGATGACACCGTTATGGTAATCAACACACTGCCAGACTGGTTGTACATGAAGTACAACAGTAATTGAAATAAAAATGACCAATCAAGAAAATATAAAACATGAGCCCAGTTTAAATGGTAAAAGTTCTAACCTCCACTGGAACGCCTTCTGCTACATGTCCTTCCAAAGTCAGTTCCTTTTGCAATGATGCTGCTGCAGTTTGGAGTACATGTTTGACAACTTCTCTTGGTCGAAATTTTGTAGCTTCCAACCTCATAACTCCTGATGAAAAGCAAGTAGAGTAAATTTCAAATCTTTTTCATGCCAAATAATCAAATATAGAATTCACATCCAGTTTCGACAAAATGTTGACAAACTGAACAAATGAACCCTTGAAGGGAAAAGGATGAGCTTCTAACCTGACTCAACCTTAGAAAGGTCAAGTATGTCATTAATAAGCTGCAAGACCAAATCCCCAGAAGATATCATGACATCCAACAGTTGTCTTTGCTCTCGATCTAGCCTCGAGTTTGATAGAATTTCAGCCATGCTAACAACCCCTGTGAGGGGAGACCTTATTTCATGAGACATGGTTGCTAGCATTTGTTTTGCTCGCATTGTTTCCTCTGCATTATGAATAAATGGTTATAAGAAAATTATTTTAACCCTAAAAGCATGCTCCTGTCAAACTTATGTATTCATAAATTAGGTATAAACCTGTTATGTGAATCGTTTTATTGAGCTCGGTTTCCTTCGCTTTTTGTACTGCTATCTCCTCTCGAAGTGTCGCCATTCTTTCCCTTTTTAGCACCTTTTGCAAAATTATGATTATAGCTTTATTACATCAAATAAATTGAATAACTTTTAGGATAGAGAAAGCAATCATCAATATATCAACAGTAATTATGCAGGTTTAAGTGATGGTTGAATGATGCATTTGACTGCAATTACAAACAACTCAAAAGGACAGACCGAAATAATCAATGTGAAATAACAATAGCAAGCAAAAACACTGACTGGTATATTTTTACTACAGCTACGAATTGAAACAAAAAAAATAAAAATTGTAAGATATGAGTTTTGTAGAATAAGATACCTGGTCAGTTATTTCCATTCCCATATAATTCAGACCAATTGTGTCACCAGCCTTGCTAAACACGGGCTCCACATAGATCAAAAAGGTTTTTGAGCCAAATAATCCGGTATCAAAAGTGATTTCTCGCTTTCCTGGTTGTCCACGTTGCATGACTTCTCTCTTAAAGTCCTGAGATTCCTTAACCCCAGCTCCAGTAAATATCTCTACATCTGTTTTCCCTATAATGTCCTGAAACAAATCAGAAAATTCAGATGTAAGTATAACAATATATTATGATGTCCACTAGAGTTGATACATAGCATACGGTCCATTACTGTATATGATCATTCTTTTTCCCCATAGGGAGAATGATATTTTCAACTTTCATACTCTTATAAGATGAAAAGGTTTGGATTCATGTGGTTAATAAATATTACTGATTTATAAACAATACCAATCATTTATGTATGAATCAAAGTTGTTTGAAATTAGGTTACCTCGTCTTGCAAACTTGGAAAATGGTTGTAAATGAATCGATATCGCAAGTCTTTGTCCTGAAAGATAATTCCATACGTCATTCTCTTGTATCATAGACGGTAATAATGAAAACCAAACATGTACTAGAAGTACACAACAAAAGACCCTTATATAGGACACTAGAACAAACTTATCAACAGCCATTAGGAAAAATAAGATCAATTGCCTTATTCTATAACTCTGTGCATAACTTTAAGTTTTCTACAAACACCTGTTCAGTTGTCTTATTCTATAACTCTCTCATGATATTGGTGAGGATCATTTGACACTACAAATAAGCTGAAAGTAGTCCCGAAAAAAAACACTCCAAATTAAATGTATAAACAATTGCAGCTTGAAGAACAGCAGTCTAAGCAACTTCACACTTTACCTGATGGCCGATGACAACTGGTGCATTCTGAAGAACAAAATGTAGGAAATTATCTGCTCTTTTTAAAATCTGAGAGAACTCTTCTACTGGTGAGGATTGCCTTTCTAAGGTTTTTATATTTTCCTGCAACTTCTCCATCAGAGTCTGTTCCCGCTGGACACTGGCCTCCAACAATTTTTCCAGTTGCATAGCTCGCTGCTTCCAGTAAGTGATTGTGTCATACTCAGCATCTATTTCAATCCTTTTATTTTGAACAACAACATTACTTTTCCTTCTTGGTACAGCCTCCCATATATCATAAACTTCATCTAATATGGAAATTGACCGCTTGTCACCAGCATCTCCCTCAAACTGATGATCTTCCAAAATTTCCAATTTCTTAAGCTCTACTTCCTGCCTTTGTCTACTTAGTATATCGAGCTCTTCATTTAGAAGGCGGACAGCATTGCTCTGCTTATACTCCCAGTTCTTCACAAGGTTTGCCAATTGAGATGAGCCTTTCTCACTATAACTAGTTAACTCTAGCAGACGCTTGAAATCAACTTGGGAAATATCTTCTGTGATGGTAACCTCCTCCAACATATCTTTATCCAGTCCAGGCTTTTCCATAGTAAACCTCTTTCCTGATTCACTACCAACATCTTCAGGCCACATAGAAGAGACACCTTCTATGTCCATATCTTCATCATAATCATCCCCCATTTCGCAGACCATGATAATAACTAAAAATCACATATAATGCTCACACATGAGCTTCAAAATCGATAGAGTGCACGCTCATATCACCCGGACATTCTTCACCTGTTGTTTCATGCTAAGTTTACCAGATAAAGGACCAGAAAAACGCGAAAGTTTTGATACTGTCCCGTACTCTTGGTCACTAGTGGAAGTTTTTTAATCAGATTAGGGAACCTGGAATAGAATCACACATTATAATAATAATAAAAAAAAAATTATTTTTTGTACTCTAAATTGTGGGAAAAATGCAAAACCAAATTTTTGTTAATCAGGATTATAGAAGGTTTACAGTTAAACTTGAAAACATGAAACAAGTAAACAGTTTACTATGACATAACAGAGATGAGTTGCCAGGTAAGTATTTCTTCGTGAGCATGTAAATTAGAGTTGACAATAGGATGATAAAGCTTGCTTATGGAGATTAAGGAAAGAGTCAGTAAATCATAGGGAAACATGGAAAGAGTATTTTAAGCCAATATATTGTTGTTCCACCAGAGATCCACAGTCAGAAAAAGTCTCTCAATGAGTGATGACAACATCAGTTGATCAATCTAAGAAAGGCCCTCTAAAAAAGCATAGGGTTGCTGCTTTTCAATGGTAACCAGTAAAGATACTATCTATGACCCAAGTTTCTAAAAGACGATCAGATTACGTTTCACGTTCAGTTGCCTTTACGATAAGGATAGGCAAGAAGTCAGTTCAAGTCAGAACTCAGAAGGCTTCATTCCAGTTTTTTAGCTCTCAAAGTTAATATTAGGTTACGAAGAGGAAGGGAAGCCTGCCTCCACTACACTTATGCTAAAATAATGCTACTCTTTTCTCTTTACTGGTTCATACTCAGTCTCGGCAATCAATATTTAAGCTGAATTGAGATACTATCGTCATATTTTCAATTTTGGGCTATTGGCCCAAATAAAAAGAAATATGGTAGAATTTCTGGGAGCTAATTCCCACCCAAACTCCTGAAAATCGTTGGAACTAGATTACTCCTAAAAGTCTGATATTAAATCTTAGAAGAAGGTTTTACAATGTTCAACAATTTTAGTAAATGTCCACTGAATTTTTTCTACATGTTTTAATATGTCTGCCGAAGAGACTTTTGGAAGTGAAACGCATTTCAATCTGATGAGTCCAAGCTGATCTTGATTTTTTATTTTTTATTTTATTTTTTTACTCAACTCGAGTTTCAAAATCAACAAAAAAACTACAATTCAAGTAAATGAAAACTGAATCAGGAAACTACAAAATATGAACACAACTTGTCAACTCAACAAACTAAAAAATTTCATTTGTTACTATGTAATTTCTCAGAGATTGGATATTTGAAACAGAAGTATTTCATAGTTGGAAGAGCAATTCACCATTCTTGATCAGAGTCATGATGATGATTCCTAACTCAGTGTTGTGAATTGTGATTAATCCTAAAAGCTTTTAATGAAAGTTTATCAAAAATCCTAAAAATGTTCTGATCACAAATGCAACTGATCATCATAAAAAAGTCAACAGCAATAGATGCAATTCATGAAAAAACAGAGCATGAGAGAGAGAGAGAAATGAAAAACAGAGACCGAGTGAGAACTTACGTCAAACACTAAGAATGCAAAACTTTAACAAGTGATGAAATTAAACTTAGAAAGTTGATATTATCATATTTCACATACTGTACATACATTGCTGAATTCAATCAACTTACCTGTAAAGAATTGGAGTAAGTAAGCTGTAAGAACACAAACTGCAAAATCTCGGTTTCAGCTTTGCGATCCAAATTCGTCAATGAAGACAAGAAACAAAAGAAAGAATCTCTGCGAGAGAAACAGATTCGTAGCTTCAGATTGCTTTTCTGTTTAAATGCTGATCTCGAAACGATTCGTGTCAAAATGTACTGCGCACAGTTCTGAAAAGGGCAGAGGCAGAGCTATTACACAGAAACAGAGAGAAAGAAGAGAGACAGAGAGAGAGAGAGAGAGAGAGAGAGCATGTGAAGAGAAGAATAAGAAATGTGAAGAAAGAAGAGAGATGAAAGAAAGAAAGAAACCATGTGCAATTGAGGTCAAGAATTCAATTTTATTCAGAATTAAAAGAGTTGAATTGTTTAAGTGCAAGCTCATCAACTCATCAGCTTTCTTTGTTTATTTAAAAAAAAAAAATTCTTCTTCTCTCTTTTCTTTCTTTCTTTCTGGTGTAATTGTATTGTGTTGTTTGTTTTGTTTCAAGACAAGAAACAATTCAATCACATAAACTAAAAAGAAAGTCAGTAAGAGATATATAAAAGTAGTACGTGTTGGATTTAGAGTCAATTAACGTGAAAGTTAAATCATAGACTAAAGGTTTAAATCTTGAACTGATGAAGCTACGTAGCTGACGGCTTTGGGATTGGGATTGGGATTGTTGGATACTTTGGATGATTGATATGGTAGTAAAAAACTACTTAATAAACCAGAAACTCACTACATTGTTACGTTCTTCTAGCATTAATCTAACCTAACTGGGATCACTAATTAAGAATTTGGTAGTATGATTAAACATACTTTAAAGCATCACTATATGTGGGTGTGTACACCCAATCATATGATGCCACGTGTCTATAAAATGGTTGGAAAACTGATAAGCCCACTAGGGTTAACTAAACCCATACTAGGTTATATTATTATTGCCACATGTCATTTTATGAGTGGGTGTACACACCCACATACAAGTAAGCTACACATATAAAATTCTCTGCACACATGGTTAAACATCCACATAAGAGCCACCTAGGATTTTTATGCATTTACAAGTTACAACCACCTACTTTGATTTGTTTTATACAACTGCCAATATGTGTGTCAAATTGTCAATATCTTTTCCAGAATAACATAGATCATTAGATCGACAACACACTTCTTTTTCTACTATTGTCAAGCAAGATGAAGATGAATCTACGTTGATTTGACAACAAGTCAGTGGCCCTGTTTGTTTGAGCTGCAAAAAAGGCAAATCTTTACTCATCTATAGTTAGAGTGGTTCCTCCCAAGTTTATTCTTTGATTTGAACGGTCCCTTACCTATTTTAGCTTAAACCCTATTGGTCCCCCACTTAAACCTTGCATAAACATGAGATAATCATAGATGGTCCCCCACCAAATTTATTAGAGAAAGGTGTAAAAATTTTGCACTTTTGAAATAGCACCAAACTTTTGCATAAATTTTGTTCATAAAACTAATTATCAAACATTTCAAGCATATTAAATTAGACTAAATTTCATGCAAATTTTTGCAAGGTAACCAAGCAGAGCCAGTAAGTCAGTATACTCAACAAAACGTAGATTCATTCTGCTTGACAGTTGACATAGGTTCATTTTCTTTATGTTTGTAACTAGCGTGTTAAAAATACTGAACAAAACGTAGATTCATTCTGCTTGACATAGGTTCCTTTTCTTTAAGTCTGTAATCAGCGTGAAGAACTCATGTCTCTATGAATCTATGTATTCCTTGAAAAGCCATTTTGTGGCTAAAATGTGTAAAAAAAAATGGATGTGTATCTTAAAAGAAACTTACTTCTGACTGTATCTTAAGATTCAGTATTCATCTATGGATAAATCCTCAAATTATGTATTACATCACATTTAACACTTTTTAACATTTTGAACAATATAGAATATCCCTAAAAAGCTGGTCAGCAAAAGTCTACACCTAAACAAATACAATGAGAATAAGAATCATGTTTCTAAAAGCTTCACAAAAGTAGCTTTCAGAATTAAGTTAGTGACATGATTGGATTAGTTTGGTTGTTGATTAAAAAGAAATCCAATAGTGGCGCCGACCAAGGGTCATCAACAGGTCTTGGATCGTTAGATGATCATCGACTGTATCAAAATGCCAGATGAATTGATTAATACTTGATTCCAGACACATAATGCATGATAATTTAATGTAATTTATGTAAGGAGACAAAACATACAACCAAACAGTTAGCCATATTCTCTGTCTCTTTCTCTCTAGCTACATCACCCTTAACAAACTGTCATCCCAAGGTTTCTTCACTTCTTCAACTAGCTATGTCATCTTCAACACTACATCTCTATGAAAATTATGGCATAGATGAGTAGATCTGTTATTGTTGATGGTCAGCTAAGCTTGACAGCAACACTATCTATAAACAATTGTGCAATCGATCAAAAGGTCATCCAACAGATCTACCTGGCTTAATATATAAGGTTTTAATTTTTATATTCAATTTCCAATGTTAAAGTAGTATTATATGGCAGTGACCATGATGACATGTCACTTGTTGCCACATGGATTGCATTTAGTATAGGTAAGTGTCTTCTCATTTTGTATAGCTAGATTCTAAAGTGTTCTCTCTTTTGGTGCATTTTTGGGCATGACAGCTAACTTGTGTTTACAACGATTTAAATGCTCCAAAATATAGCAACAAGCCAACAAGCAAGCCAAGTTGACGTTTTTCTTTTTTCATTCTTTCATTGTTTTTTTTTTTTGAACAAGTGGTTCATATTTTTCTGTTTTATGACAGTCCATACCTCCATTGATCTCATGGGGGTGTTATGGTGTTGACTGAATAAACAAAACCAAATACATACATACACTTGAGTTTATGAGTCACTATTCAATTGCTATATTGGAATCCTATCACCTTGATTCCAGTTCAGAATCTATAGATCCAGAACCTTGGATCATGCATATATGTTAATCGCATCATCGCATACTGATCACATTTTAAGCCAGTGCATTTCTAAGATGTATACATGGTGGGTAGGTGTTTAGAGAACGTTGGTTGCATTGCTCCGCGGGAGAGTCTCTTGAAAATTATTTTAGGGGTATTAATTGATGTTTTCCTACAGTTCTTCTCAGATGTATGTCGCATTCTGTCAATGTCGGCATGTCGTGCCACCAACTTGGTAATTGGTATAGCAAATTAATATATAATATGACCCATGATATTATACATTTATACTACATATCTAAAATGAATATAATGTAATTTTTCTGTTAATATAGTTATATATTGACATAGTGTATATCAGTATATATGTATCAATAGGGTCGGTGACATTCAATAAGATGTTCCTTATTCAAAGTCTCAAAGATAGTGTTCTTAATTTATATCATGATATCAATTCATATCAATTTATATCAGGATTATTACACATGCAGCTCATTAATCACAACATCTTCTATGGATTTTACCCTTGCTCTTTACATTTTAAGTTGTGGCAAAGTGCGAATCATGAACCTGTAGTAAGTAGGATTGAAGTTGCTTAAATTATATTTAAGAAACAACATTCTACAACGTATTCTGAAAACCAATAACACCATACATTGTATACTTTAATTTGTATATATGTAGTCTGTACTTTGTACAACAACATAGTTAAATCGTGCTCCATGCCACAATTACACCGTCCTTCACGTGATGAGAATACTATATATCTAAGGCTTGATTGATCATATCCCTAATATGTATGTAGTACCTGCATACCTACCTCTAAATAATTTAGTCGATCATCTCAAAGTAATTAATGAAAGTATATACATGCATTTAGAAATTTAGAAGAGTAAACACCTTCATTTAATTTGGATGCATGGTGCATGCAACAAGAAGTTGTACAGGAGTGACAATGGAATCATGCAATATCATGCAATGGAATACTGGAGGGTGATTTAGGTTTTAGTCACCAAACTTTAGTATAAATTAAGGTTCACGGATGGTTTTTTTCTTTATTAGGGTTCAGAGATCAACCGGAAATTAAATAAAACAACATTTTAAAATGGCTAAAATACCCCTATAAAAGTCACAAGTGTTGCACATGCTGATCTAAAAATAAAAAAATAAAAAATAAAAAGCCATGGAAATGTTCTTCAACTCATCTACCAGACTACCACCACCGTCCATTACACCATAACACCACTATCGACCGCCACCTTCTCTCTTCTTCATCCATTACAACTTGACGTCCATTATCATTAAATTTAGTCCAATACGTCATACACTCAAACCCCCATTGCCTGTTTAATCTCCATCCCTATATGCTATCTAAAATCTTTTTTTTTTCTTCGTGGAATTTCATCAAACACATTGAAGAAGTTGAAAAAAAAACTTGAATGAATTGAATGGGGAGAACTCCAGTAGTTATGACTTCTTTTCTTTCTCATCTTTCACTCTCCCAATTAAACCCCAAACCATCGTTCTCGCCCTCTTAAAGTATGTTCTACTTTGAATTTCAATCCAACATAAAAAAGCGTATCAATGGGAGTTGTAAACTTGCTCCACCCCGTTCCTCTTGCATCAAAGATTACCTCAATTACTAACTTCAATTAATCGCTTGCTCAAAGAAAACACCTAACCACACCCAACCACCGCCAACCTTGTTGATTACTAACACCCACCACCACCAACCTTTCTTCTATATTTGTCGACATTAAGAATCTTGTTTCTGATTTGTTTGATAGATACAATTTTGCGATCTGCTGAATGGTTGGAATACTGTAATGGTGGAAGAGTTGTAGGTGTATGTTGCAGGGACTGTAATTGTTGGGTCTGTCAGGAATGGAAAACTATGGGATCTGCTTAAGGTGTGTTATCTGCGAAGGTGCTGTTGCTGCTCTATTTTCTTTGGCCTCTATTCGGGCAGTTGCTGGCTGAGTGGCTGTGTGTATGAGGACTGTGGAAGGTAGCCTCTGAATGCCCTTTTAAAAAACAATAAAAAAGAAAACCCAAATTATATTTCGAATTCAAATTGATCAAGAACTGGTGAAGGAGAGGAATTTGAAGTAAGAGTTTTCACGGGTAGGTCATGTGAGGTTTTCAAGGGTAAAATCAGGTATTATAAATAAATTTATGGTTTTACAGGGTTTTTTTGAAAAACCATCTCTAAACCCTAATAAAAAAAAAAACCGTCCGTTAACCCTAATTTATATTAAAGTTTGGTGAGCAAAACCTAAATCACCCAATACTGGAAGAAAATGCTAGAAATCATGTCAATTGTAATATTGTACAGATCGAGTACAGACTAGTAGTATATATACTTTCTTTCTTCCAGAAGTCTTGCCTGGTGGTAATATAAGTACTGATCCCTACTAATGACAAAGTTAAGAGTTAAGACTAGCTAATACAGCAATAATACAATACTAAACACTCCATGTGGTATTGCCCTCAATGTACGGATTTGTTAATTAATAAATCAAGCATTTTGTATCCGTTTGTTTAAGTGTTTATGACTTGATACAGCCCCCCTAGAGCAAGGTTTTAAAACATGCAGTTGCCCAATGCCCCAATACATAAATCAATTTTCATTTTCTGAGTTCCATTTCCCAACATCTGGGGACATATAGCTAGCCAACTCTACCCAAGCTATTGCTTTCATATGCATGCTAGTATTGGGGTTAGCCCAAGTTAATTACACCATCTTATCATCTATGACTAACCAAATCATCATGCCCCATTAATTGGTTTATTAATTCTTTGAACAAAAATGACTGACTGGTCATTTATGGTTGTTACAGGCTTTTGAAAAGGCCTGATGATGAGAAGATATTGAATCCAAAAGTCCAAACATTAAACATCGGGTTTAGTGGGCCCGATGGAATATATCATGTATTCATTATCTCCTATAAGCTACATTTTTAAATCCCACAGAAAAAAAATTCCAAAAACAAGACCACGATTTTTTTTTTTTGGTAAAATTGATAAAAAGGTATAATGTGTTGTACCATTTTTTCCCCAAAAAACTGACCAAATAATGTTTGTACTTTATTTTGTTTCTAGGTTATACAATTTGTTAAAATGAAGCTAACAGACAGCTTACATGTACAAAATTTTCTGACGTGGTTTTATCTAATTAATAAATATGCTGAAGTAAACATAACAAAAATTTAAGTAATCCACGTATTAGCTGTACATTGGCACAAACTGGTATGGTTTAGCAACAGGTTCCCAAGGCACTCCTTTGTGGGATGGATGATTGTGAATGGCATACTGAAGACTCTTGCAAAGTTGAAAAATTTGGGGAACAGTCCAGGTGGACACTTGTGTATTGTGCTGGCAAGGGTGAGAAACTGAAGAGCATATGGAATACTATGTTAAGACAAGTTGGATACAATAGGCATCAAAGCAATACCTGGCAGGCTGAAGTGGAATGGCTTAGACAGACGACCACGGGGAAGGGGATGAAACAAGACGCGTTGAAGCTAATGTTTAATGCATTCATATATTGGATATGGAGGGAAAGAAACGACAGAATATTTGAAAATAAGAGTAGTACAACAGTTCAAGTTGTAGCACTGGTGTTGAGGGATGTAAGAGTGAAGTTGAGTTCTTGAGTACAAGATGGAGTTAGGGCTGAGAGGGACAGATTACAGGACTTATGGAATATGAAGATAGGCATCTCAGTAGTTAAGCCGAGATGGGTTGGCATACCTTTAACACAGATGGTACCTTGCAACATGGTAGGGGAGGCTGGGCAGCAGCCATTAGAGATCATGAGGGAGTGGTCATTGCAGCATGTAAGGGGAAGGCTAGGCAGCGAACAATTGCAGCTATAGAATTGGAAGGACTTGAGCATGGGTTGGAAATGGCAGTAAGGTGTAACATCAGAAGGGTTATAGCACAAACAAACTCCTTGAATGTGGTTTCATTCATGCAGACTCGGAGCAAGCCACCTTGGGAGCTGAAGCACACTGTCGATAGAATTAGGACACTCATTGGGCGCTTGGAGGAGTTCTCTCTACATCACATTTATAGAGAGTGTAACAAACTTGCAGATGTCCTAGCCTCTGAAATTCCTAAAATTTACTATGTTGAAGTAATTCCTAGTGCTCTTTTTGCAGTGCTCTTTTTGAAGATATTAGGAAAATTATTTATGGTGATGCCATAGGCACTGAGTACGTACGATTGTAACCGGCTTAGGCCTTTATTTTTTATTAATGAAATGGGGTAAGGGACCTCTGAAAACAACCCTGCTTGCTTACCAAAAAAGAAAAAAAAATCCATATGTTAGCAGATCTTGTTATCACATATTTCGATCTCAGCCGTCTATAAATCTTCCGCCCAATTTTCGCACTGTTGGTCAATCTCTTACTAAAATAATAGAAAACTTTAAATCGATTTTTCCTAAGTGCTACAACATGCCTTCATCTCCCACACTTAACAACAATGGTTGAGTTTATTTCAAAGTACAGTGTATCTAAACTTGAAAATTTGAAATGCTTATTTATAGTGCAACAACAACTAAAAACTCCCAAAAATTCAACTTTGGTATTAAAAATTAAAATTTTTCATAAATACATAAACTTGTTAATAATCAAATCAACAGAATACAAATCCATATATAAATTACCAAATAAATAAAAAAAAAAAAAAAAGGAGAAGATTTATTTGAATGTTGGTCGTCTTGATCATTTTTTGCAGCTCTTCTATCTTCTCCTTCGTCTGTAGCTTTGAAACTTCATCAGCATTAATCGTATTTTGCATAATTTTGTTTAACTTCTTCATCTCAATCAATGTATTCTCAAGGTCTTCAATTCTCAAATTCAAATGACCATTGACAACCTTCAAATTTTCATGCTTATAGTACAATTCTTGATGGCGTAGTCCAGGTCTTTTATAGGAATCATTCCACTTAAAAAAATCACACTTTGATTGTCCATTAGTGTAATTACCGCACCCACAAAACGACCTCCCAGCATTTTTAGGAGTCCAAACGATCTTAGTTGGAGAAGGAACTCCACATTTGCAACTACAAAGAGAATTAACACTAGAAGAAGAAGACATGAAACCTGAATTTAAAAATTGAAAACTAGGTTTTTTGAAACTTTGATTTGGGGATAAATCGATTTAAGAAGAAGAAGTGTTTAATTGTTTATAAATAGATAATCACGTGAAAATCACGTGCGGTTTTTGAACCGTTGGAAATTATTATCAACTTTTATTTAATTAGATAAAGCCACGTCAAAATTTTTTATACATATAAGCAGTTTGTTAGCTTCATTTTAACAGATTGTATAACGTATAAATAAAATGAAAGTACAAGTACTGTTTGATCAGTATTTTTTTGTATATTGTATTAATAAGAAAAAGTGGTATAATACATTGTATTTTTTATTAATTTTACCATTTGTTTTTTAGATGATGCGTTTATGGGTTCAATAAAGGGAGTGATGGTGTAGACTTATTTGCATGTGTCAAGCTAACTATTCCACATGCAACAAATGTTTGATAAAACCTGTGTAGCTTTGTCCTTACACTCTTTACTGTCTTTTACTTGTCTTTCATATAAGTTAGAACTTTTAAATGATGGGAGCATATGCCATATGTGCTTCTAATTTAGTTAATCTGGAATCAATTCTTAACCTAGAGTGCAGGCGTCACTGATTGCTTGCCTTCCCATCTGCAACTAGCTAGCAATTCATCTATCAGTTCCTATCCTTCAACAGTTCAACATTTTGGGTGTCGTGAATTTGGATGATAACATCAGGGATTTCTGCAAGAAAGTGATCTGCCAGGCCTGGTCTTGGCTGGACATTTCCAGAGTTGGTGCTGCTCTGAAGGACCAACCCTTAGCCAGAATTATGTCTGAGTGGGAGGCCATTATTAGAGACCAGTGGTGAGTTTGAATGTGATGGACTCTGCCAGGTATGAGTGTGAATCAGGCATATAAGTTTATGGCATTATTTACAAACAGCAAGGTCTGGAGAATGGCAACATCAAGCAATTACTGGACATGTGTTAGACCTTTTGGCCTTGAGCACTTCTGACAAGCTTGAGGGCATGTCAGAATGCAGCCCCGGTGCGGGCATTGTCAGATTATAAGGAACCAAGGCGCGGTGGGCAGTACCGCGCTGCATTCTTGTCAGGCGGCAAGGCAGATCATGCTGGTGCATTGATGATGGTTCGATTGGCTAAGTGTTGGGAATACATGTAGGCAGTGTGCTGGACATTGCCTTGAATCCAGGTGGCTTGGGAGCGGTTATGACGGTTACGACAGTTATATAACCGCTCACACGTGGCAAACATGTGTTGGCTAGACTTGACAGGTGTTGGGAGATGTTTGCTGGGCAGACAGGTATGCAACACATCAGCAGGAAGTTGCCAACAGATCTGGGTAGGTTATGGCAGTTAGAGAACTGCCACACACATGGCAAGAAGAGAGTGTTTGGTGGAACACTTGTAATAAGCTAGGTGTGGGCTTGTCACACCATGACATGTGTAATAGTTGCTGGTCTATATAAACCAGACTTGGTCTGATTTGGGAGGACAGACTCAAGTGAGTGTATTTCCCTAAGTGTAGAGAAATAAATGGCTGAGGCCTTGTAAACCAGTTCAGTGTTTAATTTGTGTGTGTGTTGCTTGAGACTAGATAGAGTTCTAGTGGCATAACAGGGCAGAAAAACTTGTCAGAATTTAACCCTGTTACAATTGGTATCAAAGCCAAGTTTCGGAGATGGCGGGCGGTAACAATTTGATGGCAGAACGTGTTACGCGGATCGAACAAACTTTGACAGAACTGACTGGTGTTGCTGGAGATGTCCAGTCTGACGGACAGACTCCGCTGGTCCCTTTAATGGCACGTCTTGAAGCCATTGAGAGGAGACAAACTGAGTTGTCGTCGCTGTTCGACAACTTGTCCCACGACATGGAGCAATTGGCACAGAATTCTTCTGACGAATTGAGTGTTTTGAAGCGGGCTTTGAATGGTGGAACTCATATGAATGTTCTCAAGAAAGTGCCTGAACCCAAGGCATTTTCTGGTGCTCGTGATGCGAAGGAACTTGAGAACTTTCTGTGGGATATGGAGCAATATTTTGCTGCTGTTAGTACCCCAATCGAGCAGCAAGTCACTCTGACCAGCATGTATTTGTCTGGTGATGCTAAACTGTGGTGGCGATCTCGGGTAGATGATGATGCATCTGCTGGCAGACCCAAGATCGTGATGTGGGACGCACTGAAGAAGGAACTGAAGGAGCAGTTCCTGCCAAGCAATGCAGCGTGGTTGGCGAGGGAAGCCTTGCGAAAGTTGAAACAATCTGGTATAGTTCGGGAGTATGTGAAGGCATTCACATCATTGATGCTCGACATCAAGAATATGTCCGAAGAAGACAAGTTGTTTAACTTCACAACTGGTCTCCAATCATGGGCTCAAGCAGAGTTGAGGAGGCAAGGTGTGAAAGACTTACCCTCGGCCATAGCAGCAGCGGATGCTTTGGTTGATTTCAAGACCATTTCTTCTACTTCCGGTGAGAGTAGTAGGAAATACAAGAAGGACAAAGGCAAAGAACCTGACGGCAAAAGAGAGTAGTACAGGAAGTACAACAAGGAGGGGAAGACGCAGACCAAACAGGGTGAAAAGCCTAAAGATGGCCAAAACAAAGGCTGTTTCATATGTGATGGTCCGCATCGTGTTAGAGATTGCCCGAAGAAGAAAAAGCTGAATGCTTTAGTTGCTGATGGGGATAATGTTGTGGTGGAGTTACCTCGCTGCAATCCCCTTGTCCGTTTGAATGCAATTGTGGCAGAGACGCCTCCGTCTCTTGTCCATTTGAATGCTGCCACGCATTCAAAGAAGAGTGCGCAGTTGATGTTTGTAGATGCAAGGATTACCGTTGGTTATATGTTGACTAACAGCGGTAAAGTAAGGGCCATGGTGGACTCTGGTGCCACTCATTCCTTCATCTCAGAATCTGCGGCCGAAAGCTTGAAGATCAAACTAAGTCATGACCCGAGTCAAGTGAAAGTGGTGAACCATGACCCAATCGGAAGCAAAGGTATGGCTACTGTTGGAATACAACTTGGTTATTGGTCGGGTTCTATTGATCTACTTGCTATTCGTTTAGATGATTTCCAGGTTATACTTGGATATGACTTCTTGTTGGATAATATGATGGCGATCGTACCTCACATGAATGGTCTCATGGTGATGGATCCAACAAAACCAGGATTTATACCTGTTGTTCCTTCGGTACAAATCAAGGATGAAGTGAAGTCAGAATCAAAGAGTGATGTTAGTATGCTGTCCGCTGTTCAAGTAAAGCGAGGATTGCGAAAAGGGGTTGAGACTTTTCTGGCTGCCTTGGTAGAAATCAAACCAGGCCAGCAGATGGAAGTTCCAGATTCTGTGGTTGGTGTTCTTGACGAGTTCGTGGACATCATGCCTGCTGAATTGCCGAAGAAGTTGCCTCCCAGACGCAATATCGATCATCAGATCGAACTGGTTCCTGGTGCACGCCCTCCTGCCCAGGCTCCTTACCGCATGGCCCCCAAAGAACTTGAAGAAATGCAAAGGCAATTGACTGAATTACTCGAGGCTGGGTATATATAGCCCTCAAAGGCTCCCTATGGCGCACCTGTGCTCTTTCAGAAGAAACAAGATGGGTCTCTTCGAATGTGTGTAGACTATAGAGCACTGAACAAATTGACCGTGAAGAACAAGTATCCAATTCCATTGGTGGCAGACTTGTTCGACCGACTGTCCAAGGCGAAGTATTTTACCAAGTTGGACCTTCGTTCAGGCTACTATCAGGTGCGTATTGCCCCAGGAGATGAGGCAAAGACTGCTATGGTGACTCGATATGGGTCATATGAATATCTGGTGATGCCATTTGGCTTAACTAATGCACCAGCAACCTTTTGTAATTTAATGAATGATGTTCTTTCTGATTACATTGATCGTTTTGTTGTGGTGTATTTAGATGATATTGTAGTCTATAGTCAGACTTTAGAAGAACACAAAGAACACCTTCGAAAAGTTCTGACCAGACTTAGGGAGTATGAATTGTATGTAAAGAAGGAAAAATGTGAATTCGCCCAAGAGACAATCTCGTTTCTGGGGCATGTAATCACACATGGTCAGGTCCGTATGGAAGAACGGAAGATCAAGGCTATTGTGGAATGGCCTGCGCCATCTAAGGTGGCCGAACTTCGCTCATTTTTGGGCTTAGCCAATTATTATCGCAAATTTATCATGGGCTACTCTAAAAGGGTGGCGGTACTGACAGATTTGTTGAGAAAAGACAGGAAATGGACATGGACAGCAGATTGTCAAAGGGCGTTCGATGATCTGAAGAAGGCAGTTTCGTCCGAACCCGTGTTGCATTTGCCAGATTTTTCGGTTCCATTTGAAGTGCATACTGATGCGTCAGACCAGGCTATTGGAGGAGTGTTGGTTCAAATGGGGCATCCTATTGCCTATGAAAGCCGAAAATTAAATGGTGCGGAGCAACGATACACTGTCCATGAGAAGGAGATGACAGCGGTCATTCATTGCTTGCGTGTATGGCGTCATTACCTACTTGGTACGACGTTTGTGGTGCGGACAGACAATGTGGCGATAACGTTCTTCACTACACAGAAGAAGTTATCACCTAAGCAAGCACGCTGGCTGGAGTTCTTGGCTGAGTTCGATGTGTCTATTGAGCACAGACCTGGTCGGTGCAACCAGGTCGCTGATGCGTTAAGCAGGAAGGTCGTGGAGATGGTGAATGCTCTCATGACAATTGAAACAGATTTTCTGCCAAAAATCAAGAAAGAGATGGAGAAGGACGTGACAGCAATGAAGTTGCTTCAACAGGTGCGTGAGGGCACTGTCCGTAAGTTTTGGGAGGATGAGGGCATCCTCTATGCTAAAGGGGGGAGACTCTATGTCCCTAGCAGCGATTTGCGCAGAAAATTGATGAAAGAAACTCATGATTCTCGCTGGGCTGGTCATCCAGGAAGAGAAAGGATGTTGGCTCTATTGGCTAGAAGTTATTATTGGCCAAAGATGGAGGACGACGTTGAGTTCTATGTGAAGACATGTCTTGTGTGTCAACAAGACAAGACCGAGAAGAGGAAAGCAGCGGGTTTACTTCAACCATTACCCATTCCAGAGAAGCCTTGGTGCAGCGTATCCATGGATTTCATTAGTGGCTTCCCAAAAGTCCAAGGATACAAGTCGATAATGGTAGTTGTTGATCGCTTTTCTAAGTATGCTACATTTATCCCTGCCCCTAACAATTGCGATGCAGATACAACAGCGGAGTTGTTCTTCAAATACGTGGTGAAGTATTGGGGGATACCCGAGGATATTGTAAGCGACCGTGACACACGGTTTACTGGCAGATTCTGGACTGCCTTGTTCGGATTGCTGGGATCCGAATTGAAGTTTAGCACAGCCAATCACCCTCAGACTAACGGTCAGACGGAGAGATTGAATGGCTTGCTAGAAGAGTATTTGAGGCACTATGTGACAGCGAACCAGCAGAATTGGGTGGAATTGCTAGACACAGCGCAGTTTTGTTACAATCTGCACAAAAGTGCTTCAACAGGGTTGAGTCCCTTTGAGTTGGCTACAGGCCAACAACCTCTAACTCCTCATGAAGTGGCAAAGACAAAGTCTCAAGGAAGTTGTCCTGCGGCTTACAGATTTGCCCGTTCGAAGCAAGAGTTGCTTGAGGATGCTATGGACAGTCTTGCAAAAGCCCAGAAGCGTATGAAGAAGTATGTTGACCAGGGGCGACGTGATGTCGAGTTTCAAATTGGAGATAAGGTAATGTTAAAGCTTACTCCACAGATTTGGAAGAAGGTCAGTAGTAAGACAGTTCACAGAGGTTTAATTCCGAGGTATGATGGACCTTTTGAGGTCATGAAGCGAGTTGGGAAGGTTGCCTATAGGTTGATCTTGTCGGACAGACTGAAAGTTCACCCAACCTTTCATGTAAGCTACTTAAAGCCGTATCATCCTGACTTGGTGGACAAGGGCAGGCATGGGTCAAAGAAGAGAGCTCCGCCTACTGTTCAGAAGCACTTCGACAAGATGATTGAGAAGATACTTGATCACAAGACGGAGGGCCAGAGTAGACAGAACAGACGGACGTCATATTTGATTCAATGGAAGGGTACATCGGAGGCAGATGCTACATGGGAAAAGGATGTGACATTGTGGCAGTTTGAGAAGGAGATCCAAGCCTATTTGGCTAAGTGCTGATGAGGACATCAGACTTTAAAGGCGGGAGGGTTTGTTAGACCTTTTGGCCTTGAGCACTTCTGACAAGCTTGAGGGCATGTCAGAATGCAGCCCCGGTGCGGGCATTGTCAGATTATAAGGAACCAAGGCGCGGTGGGCAGTACCGCGCTGCATTCTTATCAGGCGGCAAGGCAGATCATGCTGGTGCATTGATGATGGTTCGATTGGCTAAGTGTTGGGAATACATGTAGGCAGTGTGCTGGACATTGCCTTGAATCCAGGTGGCTTGGGAGCGGTTATGACGGTTACGACAGTTATATAACCGCTCACACGTGGCAAGCATGTGTTGGCTAGACTTGACAGGTGTTGGGAGATGTTTGCTGGGCAGACAGGTATGCAACACATCAGCAGGAAGTTGCCAACAGATCTGGGTAGGTTATGGCAGTTAGAGAACTGCCACACACATGGCAAGAAGAGAGTGTTTGGTGGAACACTTGTAATAAGCTAGGTGTGGGCTTGTCACACCATGACATGTGTAATAGTTGCTGGTCTATATAAACCAGACTTGGTCTGATTTGGGAGGACAGACTCAAGTGAGTGTATTTCCCTAAGTGTAGAGAAATAAATGGCTGAGGCCTTGTAAACCAGTTCAGTGTTTAATTTGTGTGTGTGTTGCCTGAGACTAGATAGAGTTCTAGTGGCATAACAGGGCAGAAAAACTTGTCAGAATTTAACCCTGTTACAACATGCAAGGTGAACAACATTTCTGAGAACCCTTCTGAGTTTATGGCATTATTTACAAAGAGCAAGGTCTGGAGAATGCCAACATCAAGCAATTACTGGGCGTCCAGAAAATGGTATACATCTTATCCTGTAAGTTACCAAAATCAATGGCATCCAAGATTCAAAGCAATACTTAGATACAGTTAAGGAACCGTGCAGGCATGGTATACATCTTATAGTGATAAGTTTAAACCAAAACAGACCAAGATTTCTCTGATAATTCTGCCTGGGCCTCAAAGGGATGACTGATATGTCATAGACCTTGAAAAGCTGGTTCACCAGAAAATGCTCATGACATCTTCAAAATTATAAAATGATAAGCCTTCTCAAAAATTTTGAGACTAGGTGTGTAATAATTATAGGGCAATTCAATATTCATCGTGGCAAACGATTACAGAATGTACACCTTGCCCACAAATGAAAAAGGTTATAATACTAGACCAACTCGAATGTTGTAATTTCAATTTGCCAACCATTAAGAACACATGTTACAAGCCATTTACTGATGAACATACATGCTACAGAAATTGCAAATCAATTGGAATATTATACACACTCCAAGGTCTACACCTAAGAATAAGACAACTAAGAAGAATCATTCCCCGCTAATCATTAGCGATTGAAATGGAACTCTAGTTATCTCCACAAATGTTGAATATTCTTTCTTTATCGGCTGTTTCCACGGTTCTCCATCCATTTGCAGATAAGCCTTTTTCCAGTCCCCGCCTCTAATTTCTATTCTAATTGCTGCAGCCTGAAACACATAAGTGAATTATTTCTAGGTTAATCAGCTATCCTCTTAAATATTGGAATTGCCATCCTGTGCTGGCTTCCAGCATGGGCTCAACCACGTAGAGTTTTTAGTTCATGAAAATCCGGTTTAAAATATTTTCTTTGAGGATTTTTACTTTTAAACTACACAGCCTTAATAAGAGGTTAGAATCTTTCAATTTTACTCAAAAAAACATCAAAAGACAAAATTGTTGGTTGTACCTGGGCAATGTGCTTGGCAGATATGAGTTCAACCATAACAAATGAAGCGTGCCACCCTTGCTTTAGACCAAATATTTCAAGCATTCCATCATCAGCATGGGCCTCAACAAAGCCTCTCTGAAATCAAATACTATAAGCTTTAGTCACGGGTTTCAGTATGTATAAAAATATCTTAAACCTAACTTTTTATTTTATGGATTAACCCAATCCAGATTAAATCACAAAACATAAGAAAAATCCTGCACACGGTTTCCAGTGTTAGACTATGATGTACTATGCGGTATCACTTTATCTTTGAAGTACATCCGTCATATACTCATATCTAGTATATAGAGTTGTAAGTTGTGGCAATCTGATATTTTGACAAGCATTTACTTCAAATTGTTGGCTCATTTTACAATCTTCCTTAATTAGAAGAAAGGTCTTCAAGTAACAAACGAAAGATATACACTATGTATATATGTCTCGTAATGAGGGTGGAAATATTACTACAAAAGAAAGTAATAACTTTGCTTCCTTCTAGAAGTTGCAACAACTAACTCATTCAGAGTTGGATAATCTTCTAAAAATGCACAAACACACGACGAACTTTTCAATCTTAAGAAGTGCATCAGAACAGCTGAGCAGGTCATAAAATAAAAGTCTAAGTAGACCACCCTCTCTTGCTATTTAGTTATATAGTCTAAGTTACACAAGTATCAAACAATGTAAAATAATTTATAAGAGCTCGGTGTTGAAACTTTATAAGGTGTCCTCACGAGGCTTACACTGTTTCTTATGATGTCAAGCACAGAAGTACAGGTTAAGCCAAGAATGCTCTATTCCACACCTCTAACACTCTCCACTTAAAACATCTCTAATATTCTCTACTTAAAAACACCTCGAACACTCTGTACTTAAAAACATTATTGTTACCAACTCTGCTAATTCTGCGTATTACAAACAATTATAATACGTGCATTGGCACTTTAGGAAGCAATGAAGCATGTCACGTTGACAGACATACCTTTTCAAGATAATCTGGCTTCAATTTACCCCATGGGTTCCTTCCACTCCCATAGTTATGGAGATTTAAAGCAACTATGGACCTAACACTGCAAGCCAAAAACCTTCATCAGATCATCTGAAACAAGGCTACAATAGAGAAAAAAAAAACAGAACATATCCCTTAAGAAGATAAAACAAAAGAGTGAGTGGTAGCTCACCTTGATGGAACTTGAACCTGCTCCCAATCTGAGCGATTAAGCTTTTTGATATGCATCCGTATAATATTATTGAGTCCCCTAAATGCAAAATATATAAATGGTATCATTTGAGGACAAAGTCAGTGTATCATATATCATACTTATATTTGCTGTAAAATTTATGAATCTAGCAAACAATACTACACAAAACAGAATAACTGAAGACGCTGTTGATCTGATAGAAAGAAAACAGTACGAATAATACAAGCTAGGGCTGGGCACGGTTCGGTTTTGGTCAAAACTGGCAACCGAACACCTAGTAGGTGTTTTGTAAAAGCTAAAACCGAAACCGAACTGTTTCATTTTTGGAACCGAACCGAACCGAATTGAATTTTTTTTACTAAAACCAAAACATAACCGAACATGTTATTCGGTTCGGTTAACCGAATAAAACCGAACTGAACACCTAGTAGATGGGCTGGACTGCTGGAGTGTTGGAGAGATGGGCTGGACTGTATACAGAATTACATGATGGGCTGGACTATATACAGAATTACATGTTCGGTTCGGTTTTGGGTGTTTGGAAATTTTCGAAACTGCAACCGAACACCCAAAGTAGGTGTTTTGCAAAATTAGAAACTGCAACCGAACACCCAAAGTAGGTGTTTTGCAAAATTAGAAACTGCAACCGAACATGTAAACAGTAAACACCTTATTTTCGGTTCGGTGTTCAGTTCGGTTCGCATGTTTCGGATCGGTTTTGCCCAGCCCTAATACAAGCTCAACAATTCTCCGATTCTCCCATTTGTGGAAAGAAAGAAAAGAAAAAAGGGGAAATATACTTCAGACTTCAGTTGCAAGTCTTTTTACCACAACCATCTCGCATGGGTAGGTTGTCATAGATACACATTTATTCACAAAGCCAGTGCTTCAAGAGCGTATCAATATTTTATTCTTTTGTCTTGCCATGCAGTGGTGGGGTCAGTGTGTGTGTGTTGGGGGTGGGTTGGGGGGCGCTGGGGGTGTGACTGTCAAATAAAATGGATTTGCAAATGAACACTGTCAAATACAACCATATTATGAAAAGAAGGTAACAACGTATTACATAGGTAGGACAGGGAGGTAAAAATCGTTATTCAGAAGCCTATGGCATTAAGATGCAGCAAACAGGTATCAGATCATGATAATCATGTCAATATTGATTATGTACAAGGTGATCCCTGATATGGTAGATTGGACCGATTCGCCTAATATACTAATGTCAGAGGGTGATGAATGTAAATCTATCTCGAAAAGCATACAATGACAATGATGATGGGTTTATAAAAATAATTTACTAGTGTTTGTTACTTTGTTTTCAGCAACAACAATGTTATTCATAAAAGAATATTGGGACATGCTGACTGTGATTTTGACAATATCTTGCTGTTGTGATCATGATATAATAATGCTGGATTGCCTAATATGATTATGAATTTATGATATAATTGAACAATGATATGGTCATACAGTGGATTATTGACTTTCTTTGGGACATTCACTATCTGATAAAACTATAGTGGATTATTGGCTTTCTTTGGGATATTCACTAACCGATAAAACTATCTTTCTTTGAAGATCAACACAAAATAGGTATGGTTTTCAGGACATCATGAAATAATTATGTATACAATATTCATTCTAAAATCTAAGTAAAATGGTGTGTGATTACAATGCTGAGAAATATGTGATAGTTTGCAACTGACCTAAGGCTGGGATCACTCACGCAAGGAGTACAGAACCACCCCTGAGTGCAGCTATATCCAGAGTATATTAACTGCGACACAATGTTGTATTAAATCCTTGAGTTACGTCAGATAAACAGAGGTCAACAAGCAACAGCGAAGACTGAACCTTATTAGTGATTGGACCTTGAGCCAGGTACGGCTTTTCATCCCTTAAATGGTGGAACCCATAAGCAACTTGCGCATCCATTCCTATATAATGACAGCAAAATATGACATTTAAAGAATGAACGGGATGAACCAAATATATTTTATAAGTAACAGCGAATGAAATGAATCATCTTTAACAGCAAGAAGATCAAATTTAGCGCTCAAAGGCAAAGTTTCATGTAACATAGTAACAGTAAGTACAAAAATGTGTAAATGAAAGTGGACACTCAAACTTCTATACTACGCTCATATCGTTTTCAAGGAACTGTGATCATTGCCTGCCTGGCAAAAAATGGCCATTATTATTGGACCAAAGCAGCTTAAGATGGCAAGGGAAAAAAAACATACAAAACAACATCCTTATGTTGGTTGTTAGTTTGCTAGTGTTCAGGTTGAGGAAATATCATCCTGAAGATGGATACGAGTTTCTGTTGCCATTGCTACAAGAACAAGAGGCACCTTAACTCACATCACAAAATCGTAAAAGGAGTAATTCAATGCCACTGCAGTGTCATTTCTAAGCAGGATTTGTGGCAGAAAATGTATTCTTTTTCCACAAAGGTTACTGACATAATAAATGTATTGATTATGAAAATTCCATTCACAAATGCATTCTGAAGAATTAATTATGGACAAAAGGATACTAAGATATAGAAGTAAAGCAGCTTCCATGTTCACCAACATCAAAAATCAAACTGCTTGGCACCTAGTGCGCTTAAGGATGATCTCATTCTAATCAAGTAAAATATATCACAAGTCGAGTAATAGAAAAGTGAAAGAGCACGCAGTACATACCCATACTAAAATAATTATAAAAGAGTCCCTCATAACAAGCTAACTTATCCGGCAACTCCCCCTCGACATCCAAATCCTGTGATGCTAACAAGAAGATAAGATTATATAGCTTTAGTCACAATGAGAGTATATGGCAATACAATATTGTATCGTAAGCATGTAGAAGAGATGCCTGTGGTGGAAATAATTAAAATCAACTAATTGTAAAATTACGACGCTTATGATACAAAATAGTCTAGCAATGGTGTCAGACTTGGATGTTTTAAGATGAATTGACCAGAATATAGTTTGTTACACAGTGGACAGGAGAAGTTATACTGATGAAAATAACATCATGATCAAATAAAGATTGCTACTGTTTAAACAATCAAGACATGTAAAGAAATTTGTGCAAGCTTCTTCACAAGTTTCTAGACATTCAAGTAGATCCATTGCAACACAAATGTGCAAAGAGGATCCTGTTTCCCCAAAACCCAAGTGTTTTTATAAGAAATTATTAGCTAAATATCTAAAGGCGCAGGAGCTGGCAATTCATCCTAGAAATTGTAAGTTCACTAGAATAATGCAGACCGGCAAAAGAGCAAGACAACTGACAGAAAAGATGTCACTACCTGCTCGAGCGCAGACCTCTCTGTTTTTCTCAGACAATGGGGAGGCTCTACTTTCTCTCCATCTGGCATTGAGAGCAACACATGCCAACTGCAAAATATAAACATAACAATAGCAAGATTAATCAAATAGGAAGTTGCTTTTTGGTAACACAAAATTGTGTGTGACAAAAGCAAAGATTTAATGAAATAACCCATAGGGATCATACTACGAAATCTTGAACACAGAACTACAGATGAGAAAGAAAACAGAAAACCCGAACCAATCTGACCTGGCCAGCTTCTTTGCGGGTCTCTGTGATGTTGATTCTGTTTTCATTGTCTTAACAAAACCCGACTATATCAGTGTGATTTTGGTTTAAGCACTCAATAATTACTAAATTAATATCTTACCATGTTACTGAAAGATTTTATAAGTTAAAGAGGACGGTATCAACTTACTATTCTGCTAAACATCCTCTCTTACTACATGAGCTTTAGCATGCTAAATAGACATCTGAAGATGGTGTTTTCTATGGTCTGTTCCATAATATGTGGCTCCCTTTCAGATTCAAAGAGATGTAGTTCTATGTTGCAATAACTCCAAAATACTAATTCAGTTCATTATCTTGTGAAGATGGTGTTTTCTATGGTTTGTTCCATAATATGTAGCTCCCTTCCAGATTCAAAGGGGTATAATTCTATGTTGCAATAACTCCAAAATACTAATTCAGTTCATTATCTTGTTAATCCCCCACCCTTAGATATCAATCTATCATCAAGATAACAGTATAGTTTTCCCGTCCGAATGACACCGAATCAACTTCTATTAGTTCATAATCTTTGGCTTTTTGCTGATCTATCTTTCAATTGGATTTATCAATCAAGATAAGAATATTCATCTTCTGTTTTATTATGATTCGGAAAAGGCACACTGTGCTGCTTCCTCTTCACAACAACGAAAACCTCTAACACAGCCACCATTATCGATGATGGCCTCTATACTGGCCCTTAGTGACCAATAACAATGAGGAGATGTTCTCATAACCACACACACACACACACATATTATGAGTTATGAGGATGTCTCCAGCATAAAGTCATTCAACTGATACTAGAGCTGCATCTCTTTACAGCAGGACAAATATACTGCTGTATCGAAATACTTGGAATAAATACATAAAACCAAACTTGCTGAAATACAGAAAAAGGCAGTTGTAGAGAAAGAGATTATAGTCATAACATTGCCACTCCTGTAGTATAGCTAAAATACTGCCACACCACATCATTACTATTAAAGAAAAAGCAGAAGCTTGCCTATCAAGATAGCGAATTGGGCCTGTAACAGCTTTCGACAAAGATCTTTTGATGGCTGATCTCCATGCAAAGGGAAATGAACCTCCCTGCGGAAAGAATCAAGTGTATACTTTTCATTAGGAGAACAACAATAAAGCAGACACATGCATACAAATTAAATTCTTACCCAACTAAAACTCCTCGACAGGTCATTGCCTGTACCAAGAGGAATGATTCCTACTGGTGGCACTGGCAGCCGATCCTCCTTATAAAGTTCTGCAAGACTTCCTAAGACCCAACCTGCCGTACCATCACCTCCTGCAACCTGCCTTGAATAAGATTATAATCTACACGAAAAATTTAGAGCTGCTCAAACAACCAACACAATCCTTCCACAGGAGCAACACACTTATGCACAACCATGCATCTACCAGTATAATGAATTGGTATTATTGACTTCCATCTAGAAACCAGAACATGAATAGTGGCTTGTGCACAGGAAGTCCAACCTATCTTTCTTTTTCTTTCTTTGCAAGTCTACTACGTCACTTAATACTCTGATATTGCAAAACAACCATAATGCCAGATATCTGGTCCGAGTCCCCAGCTTAAGTTGTTGCAAGCAAATAGTGTAACAAGACGATTACAGGTTACTATTTAACGTACCATGATTCTAAGCTTTTCACGAGTCTCCTTAGCACATTGATCGCAAAGAGAAGCCATTTTCTCCAAGCAAGCTAGTCCATATTTCACAAATTCTGGAGGCTTCACAGATTTAAGATCAAAAACCTGCACCATGAAGGATGTTTTGGAATGCCATGTAAGCCTAACTTTTCATCACCATAAAGTGTGGCAAAGAATACAAGTAATTAACAGAAACCATAGGGGCAGCACCCAAAATGTCCATATAATTGAAAGCAACATACTGCAAATTTGTATTATGCCATTGTACACAAAGAAGGTTGCTGAGCGCATACCAAAATCTGTAAGTAAAGCTGCTAATGATCCACTTAAATGAAAGTCCATGTTCCCAAACAGTTTTAGCATTGAAAGGGGCAATACTATAGGGCAACCTTGGTGCTTTCACTCGTTAACGTATGATGCCCAAAAGGAGAAGAGACGGGTGCTTGTGTGACCTCCAAACCAAAACCATCAAATACCCCCTCACAATGCATGCAGGTCATCGCACTCAAGAAATGGAAAGGGTGCCCAAATAAATTGTTGCCAGTGTCTTTCTGACCTCTAACCACAACTACTAAAAATCACACTTATGTGTAATGACTTAGCAATGAAGCGCTAACGTTCTGCACGTATGTGATCAATCCTATACACCAAACTCTTTTACTTTCTAGCCATATTGACATGGATGAAATATTCTGGCTGATTGCTAATTAAAATTTGAATGTATTTATTTATATGAAATAACATAAAAAGTTGTCAAATGAAATGTTTATATTTTCCTTTAGTTATCATGTTCACCTAGAAAGAAAAAAAAAATAGCTTGCAACTTGAGTTTTGTAATATATGGAATTATGGATTATGGATGCAATTCAATCAAGTTCAATGCTGCTGACTTCAGAATTGGCAAACTCCACTGAATTTAATGAAAAATGATTGAGACTTAAGAAAGTAAGGGGGTGAAGTTCCATATTCATATATCTGATGAATTTAAAAAGCATGATGTTTAGCTTCAAATCAGGACTTAAAACAACATCTCATCCTCATCTGTGCTTTAGCCCTAAGATAGGAACTGGTCAAATGAATCACAATCTAGATTCTAGAACAATCTCCAAGACACCTGTCTTCAAAGTTCAAATCTTCTAGTCTTTTGATTTGTATGTTGTAGCATGAAATAAGTTTTTGCTGACAAATGTGACATAATAAAGAGACAAATAAACAATCAACCCCAAGTCAAAGTCCATACCAAAACATCCAAATGAGCAAAGGTTGATTTATTCAAAATACTCATTCAATATTTCTCCAAATTTCAAATTTATCACAAGATCGAAACACTAACACGTGAAATCAATCAAAACAAATCAAATTAAACTTACCAATACTCTCTCTAATCAGTTGAAAAAAAAATACTAATGAAATCACTCATTGTAACTAAAATGAAACAAATAATTACCTGTTCTTCACCCATGAGTTCTTGTAATCTTTTCTTAAGAACAGGACCATGTCTTCCACCACTTTTAGAATTAACAAAAATAACCATAGGTGCTTCAGGAACAACTTCATTTTGATCTTCATTTAGTTCAATTTTCTTAAATCTATTATCATCAACACCAACACTTGAATCTTTCAACTGAATAGCTTCTTTAATAGCAAGACGAAGATATTCAGGAATTAAAATCCTTGCTTTTAATGTTTCTTTATCAATTCGAATTCCTGAAAGACCGCAACCTTTGATTGAGTCAACCATTGAAGATCTTGCTGCGATCCGAGTTGAATCGGATTTTGTTGGATTCGACATCTCTTCTCTCTAAAAACTTAACAGTATAAAGGGAAGAGAAACAGAAGAGAAAAGAGAAAAAGAGAATTTATAGAAAGTTTTTTAAGTTAAAACGAAGAAGAAAAGAATAAGAGAGAGAGAGTGGTGGGGTCGGAACTTTGGAAAGAAAGAGAGGTTGTCTTGTCTTGTCTTGTCTTGTATTTGTCAGTTGTTTCTTTCATTAAGGCGGGATATTGATTTAATTATAGTGATTAAAGTAGAAAACATTTACAGCCTGTTTACTGGAAAATGTTCTTCTTAATTACAAGATTACCATCACGAGAATAATTAAGCAATAAGTATTAGTAGTGCAGTGCAACATCTCGTGAGATCTCACCTTAAATGGAATAAGTGGACAAATTTTCTTAAATGGAAAATTCTCAAATCTAGATAAGAGTGAGATTTATGTATGCAAGTGTCAAGCAAAACAAAGGCAGGTGAATGAATCTATCAAAGTTCCTAAAGTTGAATCCTTTTTACAATAAGGATAATAATCAAAATATTGTGAATAAATTAAGTGATATTAGTTGATATCAACCAAGGAATTTGATTAAACAATGTGCTGGCAAGGCTTTTCAATAATAACAAGGGAAAAAAAATAAAAACACTTATACTGCATTGCAGTTGCACAATCATTTTCATGGAACATTTATCAGTTTGCTTTGAAATTGATCTGAGAAATGAGAATGATGTAAATGTTTTACTTGCCATATTCTAATCAAAACTCTTAAAAGTCAAAACCTAACGATCAGAGTGAACATTCCAACTTAGTTTCAATCACAGTAGAGCCTGTAAGAAGAGAGACTAGATCACTCTATAGGTGTGCTACTGAAATAGTCTTTTACTCTTTTTCCATATTTGATATTTCTATGTACATAGTACTTTGGTGGTAGACCCTATGAATAATAATTTCGTTCAAGAATTTGTTTTTTATTAGTGTAAATGAGCATCCATTGTAGGTATTTATGCAGGTAGGTGATGGTCCATGATTGTCAATGCATCAAACATTCAATCCTCATAAAGAGAAACCACTAAAAAAAAGTGAGAGAAAGACACCTGTAAACTTAAAGCTTGGACCCTAGTTTTGCCATACATACACTTTTTTTTTTGTGGAGACAGTTAAAAATTCTTATACAATGGAGCAGATAATAGCCAGACCTTATTATAAGTCTTTTGTCTAGCTTATGTTTGGAAGATCTGCCTGCCTTCTGCAAAATAACACACTAGAAAAAGTAGTATTTCATTTGGGTAGTTGGCTTCACAGTTAGTATGGGTTGTTCAATCAAGGCACATACCATACCGCTGCGCTGGTGACCATCTGTGTGGGCCATATAATGAAAAGGATATACAAAGTCACTGGTGGACAAAGGAGCACCCAATTAAATAGGATGGTGGGGCCAAAACAAGAATCCAATACAGCCATACAGGATCCAGTCCGCAATCAACACTAAACTAACATAAACATGTTCCAAGATCTTTAGTATGACATACCCAAGGACTCCAAGAAAATACAGCTCAAATCCTGATTACAACTCAGTATTGTGGACAGATATATACTTATCCCCACAATGCAGCTCCAAGGTACAAAATCGTTTGTATCCATTATACAAAAATCCCACAATCTGGACTATTCAAGTGTCTCTCGCCACATAGAATAACTACAACGCTGTTGTCTTCTTTGTGAATCGGGACAAAGGATAGCCTTCTCTACAATGACATTACCGTCGGCATCAATTTTATACGAGATATCAAGGTCTTCCAGCATCAAGTGATACATTACTTCCCCAGTAGAGGTCGAAGGACCTTGTCCATTTTCATGGCTGAAAACTTCAACCTCGTCATCTTCATCGGAAAAAGTATGACCCTCTGAATCATTACCTGTCTTTAACAAGACAGAATGAGGTCGTATACGTTGAGATAGTGACCTTATATCCCACGAAAGCACTTGTTTGATCAAGATATTAAGTTCATCAGGTGAGGCATAGAGTGAGTTTCCCTCCTGAACAAAAACCACACAATCAATATATTTTTGGATGATCCAGAAGGAGGGAAAGTAAAAAAAAAAAAAAAAAAAATAATGATCAACAGTCCTGGAAATGAAATGATTATCCCATGTGCACAGTGCACCACTTAAACTTAATCTCCTAAGATCTGCCACCCGAACTTTATTATGGTGTAGATGTAGGTTGCAGAAGGGATAAGATTGGACAGTTTGGCCTTGATTAGGCCAATGGCACCTCAATGAAAGATTTAAACAACTGAATGAGTTACATGCCTACATGGTATGAGACTTGTGAATTTTCAATGTAGATTTTGTATCAGAGTTGCCTTTAACAGTGCTGATATCCCCATCAATGTATGTAATTGATGTTATCCAAATGTAAGGCATTATTTCTTACATGATTAGCAAGTATATAAGAACATTTGACTGCACTGGAAAGCTTTGCAGTATAATAGGGATGTATGACCTTTCAAGGGAGAATACAACTTACAGCTGTCACCCAGCAGTTGGCAAGACTGGACATGAACTCTGGAGAGAAATGAACAGAAGCTACAGATAATGAATTGTCTTCCTGCACACAATGTAGTATACTACATTTCAGAAAGATCCAGAAATTCAGAAAAGATCTATAACAGATAATATCAAAGAAGCTTTATGTCCGAGTGGTTCCTTCTTTAACAAAGAGAAGAACTTTGGCTATAAAGGTCTAATGACCAAGATAGAGCATGACTATCCATATCAACCATTGCCTGATATGCACAACATTGGATAAAAGATAAAATACCTTCACCCAATTTGGTACAGTAGCCCCTTCAATGCTTTCACAATAAGGCAGATAAGGTTTGATATCAAGAACTGGCTGTGGAAACAATATGACCCAAATCCATTAATAAAATTAGCACAAGAATTAGAAAGCCAGATACCCATCACTCTGTAGCTTCGTGTACATTACATAGATTTAGCATTACCGTGCCATCAACCAAATCAACACCAGAGAGTAGGACCATATGCCCTTGTACAGCCTCCACCTGCAATATAGGAAGTATGGTTAGGCATGTAATCAGTATGTTCGGGTCAACCATTATTCTTTTCATAAGCTGTTAATACCATTAATGTTTGTATACTTCAACTGACATAATTTTTGTTTACAATTTGATCTTTTAGCCATGTAGCCATAAAGGCCTAAATCGGAATAGAAGTATGAACCAGCCGGTCAACTTGTAATTGAGCTGCTGTTTGTGATGGCCTAACTTGTAATTCCGCGTTAAGCACATCGACACATCGTTGTGATTTATCAGTAGCGCTCTAACAAGATTCTGGGGATGATAAATAAATAGAATTTTTTTGGAATAACTATGCTTGTCCTTGTGGGTTTGAAACTTTGAATCAGGTTGGTTTTGTGGCAAGTGTTCTACAATCATTCAAACATACACGATAAAGCAAAAACATTGGTCCAGTAGGAGTCACCTCAACAGGAGGATTTGAGAATGGAAATACAAAGGGGTAAAATCCTATTCTCCTTTTTTTTTGGAAAGCCCAAACAATAGTTCGTGGCACCTAACTCTCTCTGTATTAAGGTCATGGATTTGCATGGATATGAAAATGTGGCCTAGTAATACAACTATCATAAGAACTCGATCTTACCTTTGCACATGTAAGGCCAATTGGACACGGTCGATGCGGAGATCTTGTAGCAAATACTCCCATCCTGCCTCCTTTCAGTTTTGGTACTCTCACCTATCCATTTAAAAACTTCCATCCAACCTTTCGTAGAAGACTCAAAAATATAAGGGAAAAAACCATTGAACCCCAAATTAGCATTAGGACACACGCTTACCTTTGCCTTGAACTTTGAATTAGAAGGTGGCTTCCATAGCTTCTCTAAGTCTGTATTTAAGTGAAAAACGTAAATGATCCAGCAGTGAGAATATTCTAAAAGACCCTCAAGTGCTGCTGGCGGAACCATGCTGGTATCAAAAACCAAACAAGCCCTGGCAAGAGGTACCAATAAAGGTTGTCTTGGTGTCCCATATCTGTGAAAAAAGGAAAGATGATGGTCCTTAAATGTGATAACATTTATCATACAAAAACACAAGAAAATGAGAATTTCCATGTAACATGTTTAAACAGCAGAAACAATTACATTCTAAGGTGCTAAGTTGGTGAGTAGTCATATTTTCTACTGCATACAATTCCATACAGATACAAGTTTCAAAGAAACAACTGGAAATTGACACACTGACCTTTCATATTCATTTGTACACACACAACTGGATTACCATCTAAACATGTGTCGTTTTATTTCCCTGGCATTAGTCTACAGTCCCTACCAAATTCTTCATGACAAACAAGCTCATCAAAGAGCATTAGAAGTATTAGGTAGCCACATGCAATGCACGTGATACTATGGAGTGAAACTGTTTTTTAGAATTATAATATCACTTATTTAGACATTACCGGTGTTGTCATTTGATAGAATTTTGTAGCAAGGACAAATTTAGTTTGTGATGGAACTTGGTAAACGATACCTACAAGACATTTTCCATCTTTGCAGAAAACAAGATGTATGAATAAAAAGTAGAGGACATTTCAATAGAAAGCTAAAGTACATTGGGAAAATGTCCAATCCATACCGCATGGTGAGAAGAACAATATTGAAGCTTAAGAAAAAAATGGGTTTCTTTAGCTGTCTAAAGTGACGGAGCTGATGAAGCATCATCTTTTCACTGTTTTGAAATGGCTGTGTCTTGAGGAGAAACATGAAGTATTAGTTGCAGGAATACAGAGATATTTTAAATGAGTGTTCACTCTTCCAATGGGGCTCGGTCATGTGATTTTAAGGGCAAATGTAAGAGTCCTTCGATAAGTTTCCCTTTCTTGCTCATTATAAATTCTTGTAGATTTGCTCAACTTTATAGCTGCTTTCCCTTCTTTTTAAGACTTATTTTCCTCAAATATGTTGACAGTGTTACATACTTACATAAACTAAAGCAAATACTTCATCTAAAAACCTCATAAAGAAAATAAACCAAGAAAAAAAGACAAATCGAGCAAAGGAGTAATACATGAAACCCAAATATCAGCATTCAAAACATCACAATTCTAAATACCTGGTGGCAAAGCATGACTGGATTGTACCAATAGGTGTCATGGGGTAAGACGTTTTCTTTGACTTCTCAGTGTTATTTTGTGTCAAGGCTTTTCTTGCAGCCTGTTTAAATCAGATGATTTTTTTGTTATTATATTATATAAAAACTTTATTGGAAAAATACATCTTGCATATTTGCATTGTACGATACAACCTCAAAGCTGGTGTTTAGCATGGGCATTCCATAGTATATGTATTAATATTCATATAAACACACAAGAACAGTAAAATTTGATTTATACAATGTGTCTTTCATTCTATGTTGAAACATGACCAACTTGAAAAAAAAAATATAGTTTCTAAAGTATTTAATATTTTAGCCTTTTCTGCATTTATATTTGTGCTTATATTTGCCGAGGATTGCATCTACTATTTGCTCTCAGGAATTGTGTTAAGCACATGGATCAAATGGTTATAATATTATTTTTCCCTACTGGTAATGTGGAGATTCTATCAACAAGTGAAGAATTTTTTACAGAAATAATCACCTATTCTAATTCATGAGACACCCTCAAATTGTCTGCTATTGTTTTTCAACCAAATATCCAATGTAACAGATACCGCACTCTGGGTTTAAAGACTATTATCGTAGAAGAGAAAATCCTTAACTGCCACAACGAAAAAAATTCTGTCACCACGCATAGCACCAAGAATCAGGTCTGAGTAAGAAAGGAAATGACACCAAAATTTTCACAAAAAAAGGGGATAAAACATGCTTATTAGCTGATAATCAACAGAAGTTTACCGAAACATCTCTTTTAAACTGAAATAATTTTATTTTGTAAGAAACTAAGAACCATGAAATAGCTAATTATAGTTAGATGAAGATTATTTAAGAGTCAAAAGGTAAAACTTATCCATTAAATTCTTATACTCCTTTTGGAACTCAATAGCAGATAATCTAATTTATTTTAACCTACGGCTTTCACATGGAAAATTCCAAGGCACCTTACTAAGTAAGTTGTAAGACTTCATTCACAGTTTCACTTTAAATATAAATGAATAAAAAAAAATGCGGGAATAAGTATATACCTGTTGAGCTTTAATTCTACCTTTCCTTTCAGCAGCGCATTTCTGTAAAGAAGCCTTGAGAGAAATTTCAAGCTCTTCAATTTTGGAATCCAATTCTTTAGATTTCCTCGTGTAAACATATACTGCAATTCCCATTTATAATAGTTTTAAAGGATGAATTAATTAATAGTAAGT
Source organism: Aquilegia eximia (assembly GCA_023053565.1). Taxonomy (NCBI): domain Eukaryota; kingdom Viridiplantae; phylum Streptophyta; class Magnoliopsida; order Ranunculales; family Ranunculaceae; genus Aquilegia; species Aquilegia eximia. Next base: position 13,038,642 of record JALIGU010000007.1, read on the forward strand.
ATATATATATATATATATAGTTCAGACGAAATGGAGAACAAAGAGAAAGAGAGAAATCACCAGAAATAGCTGCAGTTGTAGAAATTGCTGCAACAGCTAATGCAATTGTCGCTCTCAACCATTTGGAGTTTTCAGAGTTTGCCATGGCCATTGAGTTGTTCTTCTTCTTCTTCTTCACTAAACCCTAAACCCTTTCTAACCTAATTTTCTGTTTATTTGGAGTTTAGATATTGTTTTGGGCTTGTCCAATAATTACCCTTTTCAAAGCCCAATGAAGCACAAGGTTCTACGTTGTTGTGAATGGCGCCAAACTCTGAAACTCACCTTCTGACGACCGAGATTAATAATCAATCAGTTGTCAGATTGATTATTCTTTAGTCCCACATTGAATAAAGAGATGTAAATTTGTTAATTAAAATATGATTGGGTTGTTACAACTAGGCCGAGACCGCAGGCGCAGGTCTAGCTATCTAGGAGGCAGCACCGAAACAGCTGTTGGTTGGCCAATGTGTAGTGTACCCTCTCCTAGACCACTTACCCAATAAGCCCCACTCCTGAGGACCCAATTTTTTCTTTTCTTGAGATTTTTGGGACATACCCCATTTGAAAGTCGAAATTTAAGATGTGGTGTTATCTTAGCCGTCCCTTCTGTCTTGAATTGGAGGTATCTCAAATTTCGACTTTCAAATGGGATATGACCAAAAATCTCTTTCTTTTATTTTTTCACACTTTTTTTTTTTTCTCCAGAGGAATTCTCAACAACAGGGAATTGTTCAGTTTAAACATGTATTCATTAATACAACCAGCCTAAATTTAGAATTTGAACACTCCAAGCTGCTAAAAAAGGGTATAAAGCGCTGTGCAACATCAGTTCAAGAGCCTTCTTGGTTTAAACAAGAGAAAGCTGGGATTCTTTAACCTAAGAAAGGAGGGATACCTCGGTTTGGTTCATTTAAACCACTGACAATTTTAACCTAGATTACTTGGCATCAAGCACACATTGATTAAGTTGGCTCACATGGGTCTATTGTGAAGAACTGCAGCCCAAATTTTTGTTAACAACATAGACACATCTCATTGTATGCACTCCACTTGCAAATACACAGGAATATAAACATCTCTAGCCTCCTGCTAAAGTTTCTAAGCCTAGATGGGAATATAAGAACAAAAAGATTGCACATACAGAAAAATGGGAAAAACAAACAAAGTTCAAGTACTGAGATTATTATAACAACTTCCTCGTTAACTGAGGTCCAAGCATAGGGTTATTAAACCCACCATAAACAACAAAGTTGTAAATCAAGTAAAAACAATGGATTGTTCAGACTAAAAAAAAGCCTCCATCTGTGTCCCTTTCACGATTCCCCCTTCCTCCATTTGTTGTTCATTTTGCAGCTGGATCATCCGAGCGAATGGCTGAAATTTAACCAGGAAATAACTATAATCAGAATAGTATCCAAAATATAATTATTTTAAAGAAAAATTATATGCAAAATATATCCAAATTATTAAAATAGATACACAGGATATAGATTAAAATTTCTTTGTCATGAGTATGTGCGCCGATTTTTCTTTTTCATGATGCAGCAAAGCAGATAATTGCAAAATAGTACTATTTATACTATCAGAGTATCAAATCATGTCTCCTCCTCGTTTAGTTTGTGTAATCACAAAAATGATCCAAACCAAAATATCTGAACAGAATTGGTGCCATCTGAGTGAGGGTACCTTCAGAATTTAACGATATATACTATCTGATTGCCATCGATTAACAGTTTGGGTCAATCTATAGAAGGTTGACGGAGATGGCACACACTACTCTTACCCATTCAATGAAAGAACCCTAGATCGAATTTAGAGTCCTCAAAGCACGAGGGAAGCAAAGAAGGGGAAAAAAAAAACTCCATCTTTTCACCGTACATGTTGCCACATTTCTATGCGAGCCCTCACAGCGATTAGATAATGCTAATTAGATGTGTGATGTGCCTCCACGATAAAGAGAGGATACAATAGCTCTTACTCGATACCCTTAGTCACACTACCTTGTATGATATACATATATGATATATCCTTCTATTACTGAACAAAAAAGTCATTCAATATTTAAGAACGTCATTACCAGGTGAAAAAATGGTAAGACTTTGATGTGAGAATAAATTTAAGCTTTCTTTGAAGGAAGGGCTTTTCGCAAAAAGAAGTAGATGTTGAGATTGAAGTAAATGTGTACACATATTCTGGAGTAGAAACCTCTGGTAAATTTGATATTGATATGACAAAAATGAAATTTGTGTAAAGATGATTATATGATCCACCCTGCACCAGAAACACCCCCCACCCACCCCGGTGGGCACTCTCAAGCAAGATGTTAAATAATGTGTTCTCAATGAAAAAAGTCAGACACTTAACTCAAAAATCACTCTGATCTTTTTCACTCAAAGCCAAATCTCTCACTCTCCAACCCATGATCCTCTTTTTAACTCTCAACTCCCATCTCTTAAGGTTTCCTCTTCTCATTTTTTGTGGTTTTGTTTAAAACAACTCAAATCTTCATTCATTTAGTTGTGCAGTAACAACAAAACATCACAAAGTTCTCTTCGCATCAAGTAAACACTCTTCTCAATTAGAAAACTATTCACCATCCAAACAAAATAAAAAATCAGAAACACATTTACCTTTCAACCCAAAGAAGAAACAAAAATCATTTTGGTTCATTTTGATAAATTTCAGGAAATAACCTATATTCATCCACAATCTATAAATCCAAGATTTTTGCCTAAATCAAACTACAATTCTTACAATTATAAAAACCCACTACTGTAATTATCAAATCAATCCATAAATCAGTCTAATTAAATAAAAGATTTATTCAAAAAATTCATCAATTTGTAAATCAGAACCCTAAAATCTAAATCAATTCCATATAAAGCAAACTAAAGTATAATACAATAAACCCTTGATTCAATAAAGAAGACTACTTACTGGGTTTCTCAGGAACACCGTTGTCCCATTTAGAGACAGAGAAATGAACCTTCTCACGATCTAGAACTTCAGTCTTGTGTGGTTCTTTGAGACAGTTTCTCACTAGCGATGCACAGATGTTTGAGTATGTTATGTATGTCATTCCTGCTGATCTCCAGAATGGTACTGCTGCTGTCGATGCCATCTTCTTCTTCTTTCTTCTTTCTTCTTTCTTCTTCTTCTTCTTCTTCTTCTTCTTGCTCGTCGGCTATTTGCTTTTTCTCTCTTCAACTCAGAAAATGTTTGTGCGTGCGTTGGTGTGAGTGAAGTGTACTTTAATCTTGAGTTACAACCTGCAACGCTCAAATAATGTAGTGTGGTGCATACATGCAACCCACAAGTGAACCATGGCATATTCTTCATGGTCCATTTTGATAGAATTATGTCTGTCATGTTTTATTTATTTACTATTATTATTTTAAATTTTTATATTTTTTCTATTTATAATTTTTATTAAATACTTATTTTAAATTTTGACTTAATATTTTTTATTTGTTGCATCCAACTAATTTATTTTTGTGTTTATTGTAGTTGATATATTTTTATTTTGATTTGGACTAACAATAGCACGTTTGGCTTTAGTTTTTTTTTCTAATCAGCTTTTGGATATAATAGTTGCATATATTACATATATATTGAACTTTACAAATGCCATTCAATTACTTCAAATCTGTCTTTATTTTACCCCACTTTTGATTGCAAGCAAATATTAAAACATATGAGAATTTTTCTCTTGCCATTTTCTTTCTTTTAGGAGTTATAAGTAGCTAGCATTTTAGTTGTGTAAACATAGAAAGAATCCGTCGTGAGTATATCGAACTTAGAAAGGACTGATATTTGTTCCAATGGTAACTAATGATAAGAAGTGTATTAAAAAGACTGATGCAGTGTTTTGACATTCCTGTGATCCCATCAGTTGCTACTGTCTAGATTTGAAAGAGACCGAGATCTCAAAGAATTTGTCTATCTTTTCAGTTGAATGTTGTTTCAATATTTGGTTATTTACATCTGCACTTGCAATGACTGCCTTGAACATGAAACTACAGAAATTTTAAATTGTCAATGTGTAATTTTTTTGAATTCTTAGATATGTTTGCACACAAATCATATTTAAGCAGGCAGTGAGACAGATAGTTGAAGCTTTAATGGTATATGTCTAAAGTTGCAAAAAAACTGATTGCATAATATTAGTATGTCTAAAACTTTGATGAAAATGACAAGATGATCTGTGGATCTAATGTAGAACAGAATGCAACTCTACAGATAATTGCTTCTATTCTCTCTTTCCGTCTGAGAGAGGGAAAAAGAAACAATCAACCATGAATCCATGAATGATGAAACATAGAATAAAGCCCCTTTGTTGGTCTCATTTTCAAACTAAAGTATTAAACACCTCTGTTCCTTCTATCTATCTCTGCAAGTTAATTGCATACATTAAAGGCTTAATCATGTCATCGCAGCCTCCACTTAAAAATTCGCAAAAATAATTAGATTGAGATGAGAAGAAACATGTGTGCTTAGTTTTATACTATCAGAAGCAAATGAACCCGTATGCTTTAAAAATAGGGTAAAAATATCCAGAAGAGAAGATCCATATACAGTAATGTATACGAGTTGGATTAGGCAATTTTCCTAATAAAGCATAATTATACTGTAGTTGCAACAACAAAGGAAATCGAAAGGCCATTATAAAAGGATATATTTTCCTTCAGAACTCCCAACAAAGAACAAATTCTCTCTAATAATACTTAAAACAGGTTAAACAAACACTACCTTTTTCCTTTCTCTCTTAACTCCAAAAGTATGGTGAAATCGAAAAAGAAAAAGACAGCGACAACGAACTTTTACATGCCAGATGATATCCTGTTCAACATATTTAGTAGAGTCCCCGAGAAGTCCCTGCTTAGAGTTAAACGTCTGCAAGTCATGGTGTTTTATAATTGAAGATCAAACCTTCATCGACTTCGACTTTCATCGTAAGAAACATATACAGTTGCTAGGGTTTGCTTCTGCATTCTTTCACTTTTATTCAATTGATGAAGCTATTAGGATCACAAAATTTAAACAGCCACGCGATTTTTGCCCGTGTTACACATTCTTATGCACCCTATTGCAATGGTTTGTTCTCTTTCTTGATAGGTAATAAAGATGTTGGTGTTTGTAATCCAACAATCAAGGAAATCATAACTTTGCGAAGACCTAGGTTCTTAAAAAATGTATTTACGACACGCTTCATCAGACTAGGGTTTGGGTTAGTTTGATAGTATCACCAAGAAGTATAAAGTAGTTGGTTGTTGTCAAGACCAAAATCAATCACAGATTGAGATCTTTACATTAGGGGACACTTCATGGACAACTGTCGAGGGAAAATCCATATGTACAAAGCAAAGGACTGATAAAATTGTTTGTTTGAACGGATTCTTATATTGGTTTAATCGTGTAAGGCATCGGATAATCTCATTCAACCTTGGCAATGATAGCTTTGGAGTGGTTCTTCTTCCTCCTGATGTGGTTCCAGTTCCTGTTTATTATCGTGTTTTTTTAGATACTGGTCCTTGGTTAAGTGAGTTAGAACAATGTCTGTGCCTGATAGATTACAACGAGGAGACTGTCAATTTGTGGGTGTTACTAACCAACTGCAACGAACAGAAGTGGGTCAAGAAGTGTATTCAATATGGGATTTTCTATACCCCCTATGAAAGCCGCACCAATAGAGTATTGCATGCCAGATAGTTTTGGAGAAACAATAATAAACAAAGAGGTGTTGGACAGTTTCAATCACGGGTCTTCTGCTGCTGCTAGGGCTTTGTTGTGGAAAGCTTGAAAAGGAGTACAAAGGGCAATCAGAACAAATAGGAGGGTAGAGAGGGTCATCTCTATTTCATTGATTCTTGGTGAGGGAACCAGCTGGACTTTTGGTCTGCGAAAGAGAGGGAATACCAAACGGGTGGTTGCAGAGAACATAATTAGCTTCCTTAAGTAATCCCCAGTAAACCAAGTTGTCTTGGGTGGTGAGGCCTTCTTGCATAGCAAGCCAAGTTATAAAGTTGTGTTTCGGAATGGCTAACTTGCTCCAAGTGATACAAGTCCATTTCTTTTTGCAGGCTCTGTTTCTGGAAGCATGAAAAGCAGTTTTGATCGTAAACTTGCCTGTGGGGTGTGGTTTCCAAACAATTTTGTCTGAGTCTTCCCTTCTTGCGATCTCAGTTCGCTTGATGTCATCCCAGATGCCTGTTAAGGTGAAGTTTTGCGTAGCTGGAAGTATCCATTGTTGATTAATTAGGACCTCTTCAACTTTTGCCAAATCTCTTATACTCAACCTACTTCGATCTGCGAGTGGAACTATCTCCCTCAAAATACCTCTTTCTAGCCAAGGATCGTGCCAAAAAGATGTGTTCTTACCATTAGCAATGATATGAGTAGTGAAAGGTTGAATGACTTGCCTCACTTGTAGCATGCTTCTCCATATGTAGGAACAATCATGGGCTGGGATCATGGTCCAAAAATGCTGATTTTTCACCAAATGTTTGCATATCCAATGAGACCACAATGAGTCTTGTTTGCTGGCAATTTTGAAGACTAATTTCCCAATAGCTGCTTTGTTCCATTCTTCAATGTTCATTATCCCTAATCCACCCTCATATTTTGGTCTACAACATTCAGTCCATTTGATAGGGTGTTTCTTCCTTTGCATTCCTGGGCCTGCCCACAAGAATGCACTACAAATGGAGTTCAGTTGTATGGTAACAGCCTTAGGGAGAATGTGAACTCTGCACCAATAAATGAGGCTGCTTAGTAATACAGATTTCAAAAGTTGTAACCGGCCAGCAAAAGAGAGAAGCTTTGTAGACCAGGAAGAGATTCACGCTTTGATCTTAGTAAGCAAAGGGAGGCAGTCAGATATAAGAAGTCTCGAAGAAATCAAAGGAAGTCCAAGGTACACAATAGGGGGTGTCACCACTGGCATATTGAGAGCATCAACAAACTCAATGTTTTGATCATAGTCACCACCACCAAAGAGTATGGTAATTTTCAAGGGATTGGCTTGTAGGCCTAAGAAAGAGTGAAAGGAGTCCAAGGCTTTTTTGAGGCTGCTGGCTGAACTAGAAGTTGGTTTACAAAAGACCAAAAGGTCATCGGCAAAAGCTAGGTGTGTAACAAGGGGGTCAATGCATCTGGGATGAGGTTGGAAATTGCCAAGAAAATACTCTCTTTCAATCAGTTTACCACATATATCAATTGTCATCACAAACAACAATGGAGACAAGGGGTCGCCTTGGCGAAGGCCTCTCCTACCAGCAAAAAACCCCTCAGGACTACCATTTACCATCACAGAATAATGAACGGTTGAGAGGCATGTGTTAATCCATCGTACCATCTTGTCGGGAATTTGTATCATCTTCATAACATGTAAGACTGCGTGCCAGTTTAAGAAATCAAAAGCTTTTCTGATATCTATTTTCACAGAGCATCGACTAGATAGGTTCTTTCTTCCATATTTTCTCAACAACTCATGTGAAAGCATGATATTTTCAGAAATGTCTCTTCCTTCGAGAAAGGCTGTCTGGTTGGGACTGATTCTGATAGCAAGCGAGTCTTTGAGTCTGTTGACAAGGATTTTAGAGATACACTTGTATATGATGTTAGTACAAGCAATTGGTCTAAAATCATTCATAGTGGTAGGATTAGCCTTCTTAGGAACAAGACAAAAAGTAGTAGCATTTGTACAGTACATCATTTTGTTACAATTAAAGAAATTTAATACTGCAACACATACCTCCTCACCAACAATATCCCAGGATTTCTTAAAGAATGTTGCACTGAAGCCATCCGGCCCAGGGGCCTTCTTGTTTGGCATGGAAAACATAGCAGGTTTGATTTCTTCTCTTGTGATGTCTCTACACATGTTTGTTGCTTCAACTTCTGTCACAAGGTTATCAAAAGACACTTGACTGTCAATCAACGTTGTATCACAATAATGGGGGGAAGTACCCAAGATGTCCTTGAAGTGAGTGACAACAGTATTGACAATCCCAGGCTCATCCAAAATCAGATTTCTGTCAGCGTCCACCAAGCCATAGATAGAGTTCTTCTCTCTTCTACCTCGTATGACATTGTGGAAGTATTCTGTGTTCTCATCGCCATTAGCATCCCATTTCAAGTTTGCTTTCTGTTGCAAGGAAGATCGATGTGCACAACCCCAGTACTTGTATGTGTTGATAGCCTCTTTCTCCATTACTGCTAGTCTGTCGTCAAGTGGGTGGCTTTGTATGAGATTTTGAATTCTTTCCAAGGTTTCTTTAGCTAAGTCGACATTATGTTTCAGATTAGCAAAAGTTGTCTTGCTCCATGGTTTTAAAACTGCCTTCAAGGCTTGCATGTTTTTGTACAGCTTCATCATTGGATTACTAGTGACGGGCATGTTCCAAACATTTCCCAATAGTTCTTTGAATAAGGGGTGGTCCATCCAGTGATCAAAGAATCTAACGGGGTCTAGTTTTTCTGGTTCTTGCAGTGTGCCAAATGATGACCATGGGAGAGTGATCAGAAATTCCTTGAGGAATGAAGTGTGCTTCAGTCTTGTTGTATACTTGTATCCAGTTCTGATTCACTATAACTCTATCAAGTTTGATCATAGTTCTGCCCCTTCCATTTCCTCTGTTTGTCCAGGAGAAGAATGCCCCAAAACCCTTCATGTCTTCCAAGTCATTGTGTTCAAGACATTCAGCAAAATCTCTATAGTCTCTATCTCTCAGAATTGAGCCTCCAACCTTTTCATTATGGCTTTTGCAGGTATTGAAATCACCCATAATGACCCAAGGTTTATGTATGTTTTGCTTGTGAGAGGAGATGAAATCCCAAAGTTGACATCTTAAATGCATTTCATTCCTAGCATAGACTACCAACACAAGAAAACATTCAAGAGTTGTGATATTTTGTACCTCAACATGAATAATTTGATCTGTCTTCTCATCAGATAGGATTCTGAAGCAGTTTGGATCCCACATGAGCCATATTCTGCCCCTTGGATCTTCAGCTATGTTGCTAAGCATGTTCCAGTTATTCAGCCTTGCTTTCACACGAGCCATGTTTTGAGCTTTCACCTTGGTTTCAATCAAACCAATCATCTTAATATCTTCCTTGTTTATAAGATCTCTAATTTTAGTAGTTTTATCAGGATAGTTCATGCCCCTGACATTCCAGGCACATATCTTGTGCGCCATACGTACTACTTCTTTAGTTTTGAGAGCTTTTTTCCTCCCTCAATTACAGAGGGCACCTTGCCAGCAATCTTTTCATGCTGCTTAGTTTTGTTTCGAGTCAAGAAAACTTTGTCACTCACTAACTTCTTAGTAGCAGGAGGTTTTCTTTCAACAGATTTAGCAATGCCTTCATCATCTTCAAAATCATTTCCCTGAGCTTGCCAAATCTTAGATTCGAGCATATGGGTTGTGACGATCTGTTTAGAGTTGTCAAGTGAAGCATTTAGTTTTGTAATAGAACCTGAGTTTTCAAGAGATGGGGGGACAGAGAGAAGGGGAATTGGTTCAGGGAAAGCAACATAGAGATTTTGAATTGGAGTGGTGAAAGTTTGAGGTGAGGAAGCAGTGGCGGAGTTTGGTGGAGGGGTGGTGGAGGTTTTAGATGGAGAGGAGGTGGAGGTTTGTGGTGGCAAGGTGAGACGAAGGGGATTGGTGGCAACATCATTGACAGGAACATCAACAATGGTTAGCTGTAGTGAAGAAGAGGGGGGGATGAGGGTGGGTGAAGTTTCTTCTTCTGTAATAGAAGCTAGAGCAGCAAATCTGTTGTCTTTGCTCTTGTCAGCCTCTCTGGCAACTGAGGTAGAGCTCTCTCCTCACTGGAAAATTCTCACTGGATTTTCCTTTTTAGCCTTTTGTTGTTGCCAATGATGCTTGTGACCAGGGTTGGGAGGAGGTCTATTTCGCCCATTTTCATGGATTTCCTTTCCTTTTGTGGCAGTTTTTTTGGGGTGCACCCATTTCCTTTCATTTCGAGCAATTTTCACTGGTGCTTCCGTTTCAGATTGGTCAGACAATTTTTCTCACCATGGCCAAAAACTTTGCAATTTGGACATAGCAAAGGTTTCCAAGCATATTCAAGGTGGATGGTGAAGTTCTTGCCACTTTTGGTTTCTATAGCAATCGTATCTCTTAGTTCTCTTTCAACACTGATATCCACACAAATCCTCGCAAAAGTGAGCATTTGTTTGCTTATCCATACATAAAGGACTACCCAAAACACTAGCAATAGAGCTTAATCCCTTAGCATTCCAAAAATGTTTTGCGATGTTGAAGAATTTGACCCATATTGGAACAGATTTGACCATGCCTCTGTTTTCTTCAACCTCCTTAGTCCATTTTCGAATAACAAACAGCTTACCAGCAAGGTGGATAGCTCCTTCATCTAAAATTGTGTCACGATCTTGCTGGTTTTGAACTGTAAAGTAGTAGATATCTCCGTCGAGAGCAATAACTAAATCCCCACTGAGTTTCCAGTGGTTTCTAACCAATTCATTAACTTTGGAGTAAGGAAGCTTTTTATCTAGGAAAAAGCCAACAATCCGATCTTCCCACTCCTTTACGCCTTCATCTTCTATAGTACCATCAATTTTAAGGACATTGTTAACAAAACAGGATTCAATAAACATCATCTTCTCATTACCTGCCGAAGGGGGCTTTTCTTTAAGAAGACTACTCCATGAAGAAGTTTTAGCTTGGGTCTCTTCACAACCTGGTGGATCTTGGTTGTTCAATTCTCCTGTTGAGAGGTTAGGAGGTGGGGTGGGTGGAATGGTGGTGGTTGAAGTTGGTGGTGGGTTTAGGGTTTGGGGACCCCCTTCCATGGCGGAAGGAGGAGATTGCTAAAAAAAACAAGTAAAAGATAAGGTTGGGAGTTAGAAGATAAGGTTTAGGTAAAAAAAAGGCTAGAAATGGAAAAAAATCACGATGAGGGGGCATAGGGAGGGACATTGGTTCTTATTTGATTAAAAGGATCTATAAATTACCTTCATATTACTATGATTGTCATCATGACAATTTTTGGGGAGATCATCTTCTTCATCACTATAATGAATTATTATTGATTCAGAGATAATTTAAAATTGGTTAAATGTGTAAGTTATCCAACTGGGGTTTTCCAAAACCATGGATACTGGTAGACTGATAGTGTCCCTTTGGTCATTATCATCGTGCAGAATATTTTGGACTTCAGAACACCTCGTTTTCGATCATAAGGGAAGCCTTTTGAGTTTTGCATCTATTATTTCAAATGTTATTTACGAATTACGAGTGGAAAGTTAGTAATTGCACTCTGTTATAAGTATTTTTACTACACTATTGTACTTTCGGCAATTCGAATATTCTTAAATCAATTCACCCTGTACCTTTAGTTCGTAGAGTGAGTTTTTTGCAGTCATTTTACTCCCTCACAAAGTATATTAATTTATAACAAGAAACTTATGCAAGTAGCAAATGTTATTATGTAACTATGCATGTACCTTAATCTTCAGAGTAGGACAGACTCTAAAACTAATTATTCTCTGCAACTTACTGATGCATAATTTACATACAGTACACACATGTATTTGTATGTGGCTGCTGACATGTATCCACATGACCACATGGACTCACACAAGTTGACATACATTTCAGCATGTTTAGAAAGACATACTATATTCTCTACTTTTGTACATAGGAGTGCTTAATCCAAATGCATACTCACACACATCGTCCCTGCCTTTTCACACAGATATGCTACATTATCTCCATATGTGTGTGCGTTTGTAACTTTACTTAAATATGATTAGGTCTAAGTCATGGGATCAGATCACTTATACTTCACTATGTTAGGTCAAACATGTTAAATTATTCTAGGTTCATCACGCATGACATGGAAAGAGAGGAAGGAGTTGATGAATCGGAAGGTAGTTTCCCTAGGTGGAAAGGTAAGAGATTTGTACCCTCTTTCAGTACTGCTTCTATTGTTCTGAGTTTATTTTTCCATGGCATAATTAAACCCCTCTCTGGTTTTCCTTTGTTCTCTACATTGGTGTAGCGTCCTAAGCAGCATCGGACCCCACTAAGTGTGGCAAGAGTATCAATGAAGAAACAGAAAGACAAAGAACAGAAAATGGATAAGGTGATTGTGGATTTTGTATCTCAAATTTTCATTCCTTTATATCTCCAAATCGTAAGGGTTTCTAAGTCTTTTTTTTTGTGTGTGTGTAGATGCTTGGACATTCTGGGGGAAGGTATGCTAGTAGTTCTAACAAAGTAGTAGAGAGACGAAAGGCAGAGGACATCGTGTTGAAGTCGAGCAAAGGTCATTTCTCAAAAGGTGTACTGGATGTTAAGCATCTATTGCGACAAGACAAGTATGGAGGCAATGAACGTAGTGCACGCCCCATTGGTGACAGTATGTTTACTGGAGGACAGAAGAAAAAGGGGAGCAAACAAAAAGGCAAGAAAAAGGGTAAGAAAGGTGGCAAAAAGCGCCGATAGAGAATAATCGTGATTTATGTGTGCTGGTATGTTTACTGGAATTTTGTACTCATGTTTTGTAGTTCTATTGATAATTTGAGGATCGGGTCTATCTTTTCTTAAGGTTCTATAGAATGGAAAGAGTTCTACAACATGTTTTGATGCAAAAATGCGAATATTATGTTAAAGCCCGCTAAAAGTCAAGAAAAGCAAGCAAAAATGTGTTATTTGCACAAGAGAGGGGGAAATAGATACTTGCACCCACAAGATTTGCTGAGGGCACCCCATGGTCAGACCAGTTGACTTGATTTGATGTAAAAGTGAGGCGGTCCAATTCTCAGCCCAAACCGGGTCCTAATAAAGTCCACAAGTCAGAATTTCTATTTTAGGCCTTATTTAAGTCCAAACTTAAAAAGGCTCCACAAGAAGATCCAGAAGTCTGATTTGGTCCCATGAGCTATTAAACTGAAGGTCTAGGTTCGAATTACATTAAGCCCAAGAGAATTAGGTTTTCATAAAGACCTAATGTCTCTAGAAGACCAACATCAGCAGCCACGAATTTGACCTAATTTGGAAGTCTTTACATGCAATTATTCTACTTTGTAATTTCTATATAAGAGAAGTTGTAATTAAGGTTTAAGTATCTTTTAGGTATCATCTAGTTTTACCTTTTAGATTTCTTTGAGTTCTTCTTCGTTGTATCAACTCAATTATCAATATCAATTCCATTACTTTTCCATTATGACGTATTGTGTTTTAATTATTTATTCTTTCGTGTCATCATCCTTGAGTAGCTAAATCTTCTTAGGGGGATGGTGGAAGCACCCAAGATGATGCAAAAGCACCATGTTAGTTCTTATTGTTCATTATGATTCAAAATTTTATTGCTTATTTATTTCTATTCGCGATATGAGGTAAGTATGATTATTTGCACATTATTGTTATCCATAATATTAAAATACTATTGTTTGGGTTTAGGGAGACCTAGCTTTAATGGTTGTGTTTATATTTATTGTAGATGTGTAGTGAAATAGCTGAGAGGTGATTATTACATATTTGCAGTATATATATTTTATTGGAACCCTTTTGAATTTAAATTGAATAGAATCTTCCTTGCCAAAGTCAACTTTCTACGCAAACTCCCATCGTGTCCCAGATCACATTCCTTGAATCGAAAGGGGAAGCCTACTCATCCATCAGCTCCTCTCGTAGATGCGGTGCGGTTTTACGAAGCGTCTGATATCCAAGAGGTGACGGTTTATTTATGAATTAATATGTTGAGTTAATTAGATTGAATAGCTGAGAGGTGACAGTTTAATTAATAAGACATTCAATAACATGCATAAGAGAATCTCGTTTTAATTGAGTGTAATAGCTGAGAGGTGACTACTTGATTATTATAGGTATTAGTGATTAGTTGGAATAACCGAGATGTGACTTATTAATTACTATAAATTGAACATGAAGGAACTACATGTTATGTTTGCATGATTTAGTTTGTGGATACCAACTTTCCCCCTATGTCATCATATATTTTCTTTACATCTCTACCATATTCTTAAGTTAGGGTTTATTTGTTATTATTGCATGTAGGAAGTAAAATCAATCTCCAATCTTATTATTGATTTTCTTGGTGTTTCTTAACCATTGTTTTCTATTGTGTTTGAGCTAAGATCTCCCCCTCTGAGGTGGGTACGACCCTTGCTTGTTACTTGTCTACTTTGATCTCCATTTTATACAGGCACAAAAAAGAACTTCAATACAAATCTATCTTTTGATTAATAGTTACACAAATAGCTATTATCAAAATGGCGTCGTTGCCGCTATAAGGAATGGAGTTCATTTAAACACAAGCGAGAATAGTTGTTTCGGGTCATCCTCCCACTTCTATCCCTCCCACCCTTCTATTCGATTTATTTTAATTATTGTTTTTAAGTGTCTTGTTACTTAGTCCTCTTATTGTTCTTGCAGCTAGTCTCTAGGTGAATTCCTCGGGTTTATTTGCACTTATGTGCTAAGTGGGCCCGTTGACCAAACTACGAGGCGTCTGATCCCCTGTACCCCTTTGCATATCTAATTTAGTGGGGGTACGCAGGCAGTCACTTGTCATCAAGTGGTGCGATGCCATTCCCTAGGATATAGCTATATTGTTATGTTCTAGCTTCCTTCTGCGCATCATGCCTATCTTTTATGGTTATTCTCATACTTGTGTTCTCACAGTGTTTATTTGTTATATTCTTCCTGATGCTAGGTCTCACAACATGTGATTGGTGCTTTCTTGTCTTTTATATCTTCTCACATGTATCTTTAGTATTTTAGTTCAAATTGTATCTTGAGTTGTAGGTTTTGACAATGATTTTGTGTTTCTTGAGGGTCTAATCATAAGTGTAGCCAAAGGGGTATGGTCGGTATGTCACATGTGTGAGTGAAGACCATCTTCTTTGTGATCGGCACACTTGGACATGTTTGATCGAAGATCATATTAAGTCCCTATGTGGATAGTATGATCTGACTCCCAAGAGACCATTTTGAGTGGTTAAGGCTTCGTGAGTATCATGTATGCTTAATCTCTTATGCATGCTATGTGTCGCATTTTTTGTTATTATGTTCTTGCATTTTTTCCGTTGCTTATTGCATTTGCATTCTTAATAAAGTTTATACCAAGATAACTTGTTTTACATATTTTTTAATGATTTCTCGATTGGTAAAATTTACATTGCACATGCGGATACATATATGTTTTTGTAGTGCATTTGTATGATGTGTTTATCGCTTCTTATTTGTTTTCATACTTGCTCCTGGTACCCTATCTGTAGTGCATTTTGTCGAGACTTTGTCTTGAACTTGCAACTCCTATCCGAGGTCCCATGTGTGTGTCTTTACTCTCCATGGTGTCTGTATTAAGTGGATTCAATCAGTTTGTGAAACAAGTTCTGGAGATCTTTCAGTGATCCTGGCAAGTTGGGGATTTCTGAAGAGCAGAGTCAGTCCAGCCGACTGGACTCCAGCCGACTGGACCAAGAATCAATAGGATCTGACTTAGAAACCAGAACTGTGGGCTGGATTTGTTTTTGATGGATCAGATCAGACCATATAATCTTGGATCGGGCAGAACCCAACAACCAGAAAACTCACTTACATAGATGGAAAAGAGAGAAATCATATGTCTCCATCTCGAGCAACAACAACAGCTAGGGTTCTAAATCGAAGTTACTCCATCTTTCTTTTCATCTGACCGAGAAGAAGAATTTGGTCTCATCAAGCACCAAAGCTTAGATAATTTATTTGGTTGGGGTTTAAAAGTTTTTGTTTGGTTTCGAAATTGGTTAAGATTTCCTTCTTAACCTATAGGGTGAAGGAAATTATGCGAATGAGCCTGTGGCTCAATGGTAACACCCCTCTCACAAAGTGGAGAGGTCGTGGGTTCGAAACACGTCAACAACGGATTGTTGATATAAGTTTCAACACGTAATTTAAAAGGGGTAGGGGTCCCCACAACCTCGCTTGCCAACCAAAAAAAAAAAAAAAAAACTAAGTAGAGAAGAAAGGGAGTAGTTTGTCATTTTTGAAAAATGGAGGAACAAATTGATCTTCTATGATCATCCTTGGGACATAGAGAACGTGTGTGAAGAAATCAAAGGTTGTTTGTGGTTCTAGTGTGAGTCTTGGCAGTTCTAGTGTGAGTCTTGGCAGATGAGAAACCGCTACCACTTTTTAAAATCTGATCTTCCGTTGGGACGAGATCTTGACAGGAGCTCTAGACATTAGAGAGTGATGTAATGTTTTTTTTTCCTTTATAAAGAAGATAGTACTTTCACATGAGAAACATATGCAGTTTTTACTATGTTGACAATTATTTTGAAGTTTTTTTAATTGAATAAAGCCACGTAGATAATTTTTTTGACAACTAAACAGTTTGTTAGCATAAAATGAACAGATTGTATAAAGTCAATTTTTTTTTGAAAGTTTTTTTTGTTTATATATTGTATTAAGTGGAAAATAGTGTAAAGTAGGTTGTATTAAAATGAAAAATTTTCCAACGTTAAAAAAATTGTACTGTAAGTCAGTAATAAACAAAAGTCAAAGCATTCATCAAATCTCGAGGAATTTAAAAGGTTTGATCTTTTAAGACAAAAAACAATTTCCTAATTCCTATTATCTCATTAAAACTAAACAGTCAAAAGATCCCAATTCCCAATTCCCAATTCCCAATTCCCAATTAATGCTAAAACCATAACCTACATTTCTAATACTTAAAGCGGTGCACACGTTTATATTCCAAAAACGCATTCTCTTGTTTCTTTAAAACAGGTTAGCCACACCACACCACACCACACCACCCCACCCCACCAGCAACAACATAAAGCAAAGCAAAGCAAGCGAGCGGAGAAACAGAGAGAAAAAAGAAAACAAACCAGAAAACGCACGCGAGAGAGATCGAGAAGAGATCGAGAAGAAGAAGAAGAGAGAGAGAGAGAAGACAGAGCTTTGTTTTGGTTTTCGAATTATCGATGAAAAGAATAAAGAATTGACATCGAAGGTATTAGATCATGCATGTCTGTCTCTGGTTTAAGTATCGATCTTTATCCGTTGTTGCAATTTATATTCACAGCTTTCTTGATCGCAATTGGAATTCTTCACTTGGTTAAAACTACAGCTTCTAAGTACTTTGTTGTTGACGAAGATAATACTAGTAATTTCGAACAACAACAAACAACATCATCAACAACAACAACAACAAGAAGAAGAAGAGAAAGAAGAAGAAGAGAAGAAGTTGCATCGATGGTTGCCGTCGCCAATACTGGCGATGGCTGTTCTTGTGTCCTTTGTGGCAATTTTGGTATTAAACAGTGCTCTGCTTGCAAAGCTGTTAAATATTGGTTCGTACACTATCTTTATCTTTTTGTTCATTAAATTATGTTTCTGATATACAATAAATCAAATTTCTTTGACTTGTGTTGAATAAATTTGATTTCTTTTGCTCAAATTGTGTTCAATTTTGTTTGGAGCCAAGTTTTTTTAGTGCAATTACTTCCGAAATGGGAATTACATTTCAATTTTGTATTTTTAGAAGAGGTGTGTATGAGGGAAGCTACTTTCAAGCTAATTAGAGAATGTAGGCAGTCTACACCATTCATCCCTAATCAATAAGAAATTTCTGCGTCAAAGTAATGTTCATCCCTAGAGACATCAACTAGATTAGGGTGATGTATCCTGTGATTGAAAAAGTTTGATATTGGATCACACAATTAGCCAATTAGGGGTGGTTTGAGACATTTGGGCCTTAGGAAAAAGTAAATAAGTTGCCTACATTACATGATAATTATCGAGTTCATAACAACAATTAGGCTAAAACATCAATCTATCTGTTTTAGTAATATAATTATGCAGTTAGGCAGTATTTTTCTTTCTTGGAATAGGCAAAGTTATGGTCATCCCTCAAAGATATCAAATAAAGTAGGTTGGAATAACCTATTCTTAGAAAAGAAGAAGGAATAATACACCAAACTCCCTCCTTTTCTCCCAAACACACTTTTGTGTTCGAGAGTCGAGACATTTTGGGCTGTAGCTGAAAGTTGATACAGTGGTTCTCACATATCCATATTAGGTTTATGAAACTTAAATGGTGATCTCTATTTTGAATTTTAATCTTTAAACTTTAATAGCATATATCACCTTAAGAATTGTGATTGTTTACATGGAAGTGTCTTTTCTAATATGGTTTTGATAGAAGTTATACAGAATTGTTGACAACCTTTTCATGGGAAAATCAGTTAAGTGTGACAAAAGTAATGATGCAATAACCAATGTCTAAATAGAGGCCAAAAATAAAAAGAGATAGTTATGAATCTTACATGATTATCTTGTGCGAAACATTAGATATTGCCTTCTCTATACTTAGTTTATTGTTACAATAAGAAGATATAAGTAGCTTCTTCCTAATGGAAAAGCCTATAATGAACAACATCACGTGGGGCCCCTTTTTCCTAGTTAAGGCCACATGCAGAAGTAGACAAGTATATGTCATCTATGTTGTTGATCCGCCTCCGAGTGCGACCGTGCTAACTGCTTCATCCAAAAGCGAAGGTTTAAGTACAATGAACACTTAGTCCAATCTAGCCAGTTAATTTTCAAAGTGAATCCCGTTATATTTTGCTTGAAGATTTTGGTATGCACAAATGGTAAACATATAATAGCAGGATCACCTCTTTCAAATTCATGATGAGTCTTTTTTGTTGGGCTCAACAAAGAGTTAAAATAGAGGGTTGTGTATCCTACACATCAAAATCATTTCAAAATACGACTTTGTACTCTGTGCCTACCATCTTCCTCGAAGCCTGCATGCTTTTCTTAGAAAACATGACTCTTTGGATGCATGATACAATTCCATGAAAATGTATCATCACCTTTTCATTCACTTTATGAATATGTTTGATCAAGAGTTAAGATATATTCCTGTTGTTTGTTTCACACTCGGAGTCTTGTATTATTGGCGTTTATTAATTTTTTTATTATTTGGGAATGGTTTGATCCACAATATTTACTGCATCTAGTTCATCATCTCTGCACCTGACAATTCCCTTTCTGTTTATATATTTTGCTTTTCTTCAGCTCTGCAAGCTGTCAGTCAGCACATTGGAAAGCAGGTCACAAGCAAAAATGCAAGGAGCTTAAATTCTTTAGAGCTATAGATGCAACTCCAAGTCTCCCTGGATGTGTGGAAAAAGTTTCTGTCTGTGATAAGGGGCTTCCACGGTTAAAGAAGGTAAGTGTGGCTAGCTGTTTTTGGCAGAGAGAAGTCAAAGTTTATCTTCTTACAGTGAGGTCATTCATGCTATTCACAGGTTCTTTTTCCTTATGAAGACTTTGTGAAGCTTTTTAATTGGGAAAATATTGAATTCTTTCCTTGTGGCCTTTTAAATTGTGGAAACAGGTCAGTGTAAGAGATTCAGAACTTATAGTTTTCCTCTTCCTAATATGTTTTTTTATTTCGATAGTTACAAGTATTCCCCTAAATCCTCTTTTGCCCAGTATGGTTACTAAACTTCTTTTGCCGCACAGCTGCTATGCCAATGTTGTTCTGCAATGTCTTTCATGTACTCGTCCGCTTATTGCCTATTTGTTGGAAGTTGGTCACAAGGAAAAGTGTAAGAATGGAAATGTGAAACATTTCTTAGGATGCATCTTTTTTTCTAGCACCACCAGGATTTGATTATATTAATCTTTATTGGTGCTTCTTGTTTTTTAGGCAGACGCAACGACTGGTGTTTTTTGTGTGAACTTGAAACCCATGTTGTAAGAGCAAGATTTAAACGGCAGCCCTTTTCACCAATGAACATTCTTTCTCGATTACCTAATATTGGTGCTAATCTTGGCTATGGAAAACAGGAAGACGCCCATGAATTCATGAGGTCTCTCTTCTTGCTTCACATTTTGTACCCACCTGTTCTTAAAATGAATGTTTGTCAAAAAATAAACCATGTTTTTGTGGTGAGCTTTATAGCTGTTCGGTGCTTGATGATTTTGTTATTCATGTAGGTTTGCAGTTGACACAATGCAGTCGGTATGCCTTGATGAATTTGGTGGAGAAAAAGCCCTTCATCCCAGCTCCCAAGAGACGACCCTTATTCAGTACATATTTGGTGGTCACCTTCAGTCTCAGGTTACATTTCTTTATTCAAAAAATTACTTCCATCAGTTACATCACTTACATGATATAAGCTAATTTTGAGACCAGTCTGTTGTATGCAACTTCATCTGAACATCACTTGATCCTAGTCCAGATGATTGTATAGATTTCATAGAATTCTTGATGCATTCTACATGATAATGTATCAAAGGCTGGATAAATTTGAATATGCTTTTGTCATCATATCATGCTCATGCTCGTGAAGACTAGATACTTCTACATTGTTGATCCTTTTAGAAAGCTGGATATTTTGGAGTGTCTATTGTTTTGGAAATATTGGTTTAGCTCTTCAAGTACTAGCACAGTCTAATAATTCATGATGATGGTCATGATCTCTACGGTACAATTATATTTTTATTTAAGATTCGGTAGTGACTGGGAAAGAGAGTGTGTGAAGTTAAAGTTTTGTATATTGAAAATTTTCTGTGAAATGATGTTTCTTATATGTCAAAAGGCTGAGTTGATGAACTA
Organism: Aquilegia eximia; assembly: GCA_023053565.1. Taxonomy (NCBI): domain Eukaryota; kingdom Viridiplantae; phylum Streptophyta; class Magnoliopsida; order Ranunculales; family Ranunculaceae; genus Aquilegia; species Aquilegia eximia. The sequence continues at coordinate 13,059,324 of JALIGU010000007.1, forward strand.
TACTAATGATTTTAAGAGAACTTTAGGGAAAAGGTATGAATAAATTGATTAGAAGTTCATTTTGTGAATTTGTTAGAAGTTAAGTAATGTCTAATTATCATGTATGCATAGTACTTTTCTTCTTGACTTGAGACGCCTTCTAATTGATTCTCTTTATTCAGGTTAAATGCTCGGAATGCAATAAAATATCATATAGGCATGAAAACATGATGGATTTAACTGTTGAGATTCAAGGAGATGCTGAATCTTTGGAGGAATGTTTGGAACAGTTCACTGCTGAAGAGTTACTTGATGGGGAAAATATGTATAAATGCGAAGGGTAAGTGTGGTTTTGACTGCCTTCCGTTATGGGTACAGCATACCATTATATTAATAACAGTATATTTTCAAATTAGTGTGCACAGTGAATGTTTATTTGGAATATTTGTTACTATTTTGATGTCTAATTAGGTTTCTGGTTCCGCTGAATGTTGTATGTGGGAATTAGATGTACTGAATTGTCTATTTTCATTAAATTTGTTATCTTTATTCAAGTTCTTGGTAAGTTCATGCAGGGTGTTTAACCTGTTTGAAGCCTTAATGGAGCATAAAAGTATAAATGAAGAAATAGTCCTTTTTGTAACCACTACTTGAGAAAATTTATGGCCAACATTGCACCGTACACAGATATATTTTCTGATACCTGTTGCATGTAACCCGACAAATTTCAGCATGATCTTTAGGGTGTGAGATCATCTTCAAGCTAAATTTGCAGAGATTTTGGGTATAGTTAGGATAGCAGTTGGGACATGCTTGATTGACGGATTTGAGTGGACATCGGTTCTATGAGCTGATCTTTCTATGGGTTATTTAAATGAATAACTAGTTGCTGTTGAATATTTATAGATGTATTTAGGTTTTTTTTTTCTTTTGAAACTTTGTTGAATAGCTCTCTGACTAAATTTTTCTTTGACTGTAATTCTGCTTACATAAATAAAAGTCCTGTTTATCCAAAAAGAAGAGGAAGGAAAGACTCTTTGTTTACTGGTTTGTTAGATAAGGTTGCATAATCTTATATTAGATACTTCTTAAATTAAATATGCTTTCACCTTATGCATCATAAGTCATAACATATTTTTTAGTGGATAATAACGATCATAACCTTCACCGTATTTTTTTTTTTAATTTCAGATGCAATGACTATGTCAAGGCTTCCAAGCGTCTTGCTATTCATCATGCTCCAAACATCCTCACCATTGCGCTTAAAAGATTCCAGGTCTTCTTTTATACACGTTTGTTCTACGTATAGCATATATTATATTTACTGAACTTACAAGTGTCCTATGATTATCTCTTAATTCAGGTTTTGATGACAATTATTTAGAACAAATTTCCTTCCAAAATCAGACGCTCATATATCAAAGTACCTCTCTTAGTGAACCAGCCTGTTAGATCTATGCTTTGTTTGTGCCACAATAAATACCCTGCAATGATATCCAATTCCTTTCCCAATCATCAAATTACATTACCTGTAATACTTATTTTTGTACCTTTAAATGCTTCACTTAATTTTCCCCTTTTGAGGTAGGCATGCTTAGGTGCGTATGTTGAGGCAGGACTTTATTATGTAGATGATAGAATTGATGTTTATGGTGGTTTTAATTTCCATATGTCAAATGGTGTAGGTTTTTTAAATCATTACATGTTTTTTTATCTATTAAAGTTGTCATTTCTGAAATTTTGCGTTCTTCATTAAACCTTTGCAGAGTGGGAGGTTTGGGAAACTGAACAAAAGAGTAGCTTTCCCCGAGACATTAGATCTGGGGCCGTACATGACTGAACCAAGATATGGCACGGATCTCTATCAGCTTTATGCTGTGGTAGTGCATGTCGACATGTTAAATGCATCATATTTTGGCCACTATATTTGCTATACCAAGGATTCCCATGGAAACTGGCACAGGATTGATGACTGCAGGGTACAGTTTATATTTCATACTTTCATCTACATGTTAAAACTTAAAACAAATAAAGAAATTTGCTGCGACAATCTAAATTATATGGTTTCCATTGTCACAGGTCACAGCTGTTGATTTGGAAGAGGTACTCGCCCAGGGAGCTTATATGCTGTTATATAGCAGGTAGTCTTTTTTTCTTCTGTTTCTCACTTAGCAAGTACATATATGATGCTTTATAAGTGTTGTTGATTTTAATTTTAATGCTAAGACACAAGTCTTGGCCGAGATCCTTGAGGTGCTAGCCTGAAACCACTAGAGAGTTTGCAGCTAATGGGAGTTGCATTTCAAATTTGATAAAAGAAAAATAAACTGAGAATGTAATCAAGGAAAAAAGACCAGTATACGTGGTCAATCCACACTTGTTAAATTCAAATGCGTAAAATTCAACTATATGATGAAATATATCCAGCCTGTTTCTCCCTTATACAAGTTTTAAGCCGAGATGGTAACAAGTCCTAGAAGAGGGGCTATCAGCTGAGGGAAGTGGCTAGATTCGTTACAGAGGCCAAGCTTCTTTTTTTTTTTTTAACTCCCAAGTGGTGTTATATTTGACATCCTGTCCATGGGGAATGTTTGCTTGTTTACACACACACATTAGATTAGGAAGGTGGGATGTTCAGCAAGATTTTTATCTGTCCATCGAAATTCATAAAAATAATCTTACCTATACAGGTGGGACGAAATAAGCTTTGTAAAGCACAATTAAAATAGGCATCTTTTCCAAAGTCAGCTACTGTATTTTTTTCATGGGGGGACACGAGTCATCACAAAAGGGTTGACAATTAAATTTTTTAAGAGTGTTTCATATGGTGTGTGGACCCAAAGTATGATAGCTGGTGTATTGAATAGTACTTGTTAGAGCGTTATTCCTCTGTTCGTTCATTTTTGTCCATGACAACTATATGATTGATTTGAAGAGTGTCTCAAGATTGAGGAGATTGCGATGAGATGAGTTTCCAGGTCAAGTGCTTTTATATCAGTGTCTTAGTAGGCTCATCATATATGTTGCAGTTATAATGTGATAGATTCATTATGATGCAGTTAGGTTCATTAGATATTTTATTTTTCGATATGATTTATTGCGCTTTGTTGCTCACTGATCTTTCTCATACACCTTGTGCACAATGGAATTCGTTTGGATTATTCCTATTGCTTATCTATATGATGCCCTGTTTATAAAGAACGTGAACTAATTTTTCTTTTACTGGGCAGGACTTGTGTACGGCAATCGTTTGTCAAACCCGTGGAAAGTTGCAAGGAGGAAAAACTAGAAGAGGTTGCTGTGGTTGAAACTGCTCAGCCATGTTCACTAGCCGCAGTTGACTCTGAGGGATCAATCGAATCCTTAAGCAGTGTTGCCAGCGTGTCTACTGATGTGAGATCACCTACAGAGGAGGAGATGGAGCAAAGGGTGGATGTGGTCATGGAGGCCCAGCCATGTTTTCAGCTACCTGTTGAAGGGTCGTTGAAGACCATGGCTACTGATGTGGGATCTTCAACAACGGAACCTAGTTCCGATAAAAATGATTCTGTATGTATGAACCTTGACATGCCAGTCGAGTTTAATTCAAGATTTGGAAGTACTATTGTGGCAGAGGTTCCCATAGATATCAAATCAAACTCACTGGATATGGAAATAGATGGTGACCCTGCATTTTCTTCATGTATGCAGCTTGAAGATTGTGACAATGAGCAACCTCATTCAAGTGATATCGGTTCTTCTGTAGAGGTTATCAATGGAGGAGTTCTAGCTTCAGCTCCTTTGACAGAGGCTTTCCAATCAGGTGAAACTCATGGTTCGAACTGCGAAGTATCGGTCACTACTGATAAGCAGAATTTTGAGGCTGGAAATGGGGTATATAATAATGAATCAGTTTTAAGCGAAGTTTCAGTGGATAACAGTTTGCCAAGTCAGAGTGACATCCATGAATTGGCTGAGATGTCTTGCAGTCATCCATCTTCTGGTTTAAATTCAGTTCCATCAAATCTACAAGAAAGGAGTTCATCCAGATTCTGTATTCCACAAAACCTCAAGTTGGAGCAAGACAGTACGTTTGAGTCTTTTAATGGGATTCCTGCAGTTAAGATTGCAAAAGGAAATACTTCACATTTGATTGGATACAAATCTTGCTCTAATAGCAAACAGAGGCCAGCATTCTATCCTGGGTTTCTCGATAAGCGCACTAGAAAATCTGAGAAGTTTTCAAATGGGGCTGAACCAGGTTACGAGTGCAGCAATGTGAGTTCTCATGTTGCAGAAATTGCTCCTGCTGTTAAGCTTGCTGACGGTGTTCACGTATCTGCTCCTTTGACCAATGCACCCTTGCTGACTGAAGCATATGATTCGGGAAATGAACTAAAAGAACCCAGTAACTATGTAGACCAGATTATTGAGAATGGTAACAGTTCGTTATCATCTCAAAAAGTGGGTTCTTTCCCACACGATCACACTGACCATGAGATGAACGAGACAACTAATGTTCCTGTAGTTGCTTTAGATTCTGATACAGAAATGCTGGATGTAGCTAACCTTGTTAATAGTTTTCAAACCCAGCAAAGTCCCAGTTTGGTCCATATAGCATCAGATGAATCATGTGAAGGTGTCAATGGAGCTCAACATATGGAATCATTATCTTCGAATATGAACAAGGTCAACTCTTTCTCCAGAAGGTCGAAGCCAGTGTTCTCTCCTGGCTTTTTGGACAAGCAATCAAAAGTGAAATTTCATAACAAAAATGACGCTCCAGAATGTCTTGGTCAGCATGGATCTTCATGTAAGGTTAACAACTGCAACGGGTTCACCAATCCTGGTTCTCATCTTCAAAACGGTTCAGAGGCTAATAGTTATGATACAAACTTTGGTGGTACTAGTTTATTGAAGTCTACTAAAGTTTTAGAGAATAATGATGAGAAGATCCATGTGGACAAAGATGAAAGGATTGGCCGAGCACAAGGCGAAGCTGTTGACAGTTGCAATAATATTGGTGAAAACAAGACCTGTAACTTAAATCGAACACATGGAACGTACTGGGGCAATGGAGAAGATCTATTCTCTCCTGGCTTTCTCAACAAACCATCACGGAAGAACTCCTTGAAGAAGAAGTGCGAGAACACCTTTATGGAGGAAGATGAAAGGATTGCCAACTTACCACGTGAAGCTTGTGATCCACCACAGAGTCATTGTAACGGCAATGAGAATGGTTTTTGTTTTGATGAAAACAGGATATGTGACCAAAATCAAAGAAGGGAAATGTTCTGTGGCAACGCCAATGGCAATGATAATGATATAGTCCCTCCTGGAGGAAGGAGGAAGAACAAATCCCTGATTAAGGATGATGAAGGTACAAGTTTGAGTGGAACTGGTTCATCTAATCATGAGCGTAGCAAAGTTCCAAGGGTTGGCTGATAGCATGCTGGTAGTTTATGGGGAAGTATTTTGGTATAGATTCTTGAACCTGTTCTCATTACCAAAGGACCCTACTTTTGGAACAAGATTTTGAGCATCAAGAGCTTGGTCAACTACTCTGAGCAGATGCAGTGGATCTGCTAACTTGTGCTGGTGCAAGTGGGAAAGAATTTGAGAAGGCAGGTAGAGCGTTTGTGTCATAATTTACCCCCTAATTTACAAGGTATTATGATTAAACGAAGCTCAGTTGAGATGAGCTTTTTGCAAAAATTTGGAGCTGAAACAAGAAGGGATTGATAAATTAATCATTGATGGTGATTCAAGGTGTTGCAATATATACCACCGCAAGAAAATGCTGTCGGAGACACATCTGGTTTTTTCGGTATTTGTGAAACTGTCAGATGATTTTTTGCCTTTTTAGTTACATATTTTTGAAGCCAAAGGACTTCACCATGTTTGTGATGTTGAGTTACCTACTCACATTAGTTCCTAAAGACTGAATGTAATTCTCTGTTATATTATAATTTTTCTCTGCAATCCTGCTGAATTATATAGGTCAACATAACATAACTGAATGCATCTCGTAGTTGCTCTTAATTAGTCATTGAGGGGGTAAAAATTCATATTATGTGATAATGTTTGACAGGAAATTGTAGTTTGTTACATGTTTTATGTTGCACGTGTTTTGTGTGTTCTTGAAGCCATTTCTTGCAAGTTTGGATGTTTTTATTGGTTATGAAACTTGTTCAACAGTTTGGGTTCGACTTCATCATTAGATAGAAGACTATGTAGAAGTTGGAACACTGATTTTCACTGGCACAGGATTAATTGGATCAGATCTGACTATGAACTTAGAAATGGGAATGGGAATGAAGTAGAACATAATTTACCAGTCCTTTTTATCTTCATCGCAAGTGCGCAGCTGGACAATCCATGTGTAACTAAGGCCTGAACTGAGTGCGAGCAGCTACCCTAGGTGAACAGTTCCAAACACGAAGCCACAAAATTTAAGGATGTCCAACATTGACATGGTCAGAAACAAAAATTGTGATTGGATTGATTCACTGATGTGAGAAAGGAGTAAACTCTTGTCAGTTCTCAAATCTCACTTCTCATTCAGTCAACATTAACTGCAGGTATTTTTGCAGGTAAGAAAAGTGCTTTTTGAAAGACAGTTTATGTTGGAATGATAAGATACCATTCCATTAAGGGTAGATACTAGATAGTGAGCAGAGAATGACAGAGAAAAGGAGTTGGTTGTTACTTGTTAGAGATTCCAGTAGTACAGTATTCAGTATTGTATTTGTACATCCAGCCACCGGGCTTTCAATCATCAGAAAAGCCCAGTTTGTTTTAGCTACACAGCCAAACTGCATCAGCCAAACACTCAAAAGTCAAAACCCACAAAAACACAGGTGGGGCGCAGTTCTTATTATTGATTCATTTCACTGATAAGCAGAGCAGTGGAGAGAGAGAGATGCTCATGCTCTTATGATATCCCGGTCAAAAGGTTTAAGGCAAGAACATATATATATCCATTGTTATTTCTGTCATATTGATTGTGTGTAATTCATTCATTCATTCATTCTTTTGGTTGCTGGTATGGTTTCATCTTAAGTAAAGTTTTGGTTTATTTTTGAATTATGGAAATGTCTGATAGATTATATGTGGAAAATTGGAATCTTTAGACTTTAGATTATATCTGAAATAGTAATCATGATATATTTTGGTGATTTGACTTGCTAAAAAAATTATGCATAATTCTTATGTTTTGGGCCATAGCATTAGTTTTTTTTGTTGTGTTTATTTTGTAGCCATTGAACTGAATTATTACTTATTCTGTGTATTTTGTCAGCCATAGAAGCAACTCTTAAAGTCTTAAGACCATCTCCGACCGCTACAGTACTATTGTGTCATTTTTCTATTTCTATAATTTTTAAAAAACCACAAAATCAACTCTAACCGGTTTTCTTATTTTTATCTCACCAGCCTTCATAACACTATAGCTGATGTCAAATAATCTTAATTTAACATACTCATTCACCAACGTTCATCAACATGTATCATAATATGAGCAACATGTCAAATCACTACCATGGCACCACAAAACACCACATGCACTGTTTTCCCCAATATACCCTTTCTCTCTATACATACTTTGTTGTTTCAGTATTAGTTTTATTTTTATTTTTTTATTTGGCGAGTTAGTATTTGTTGTTTTAAAATGTAGAAACTTTATTGTATTAGCCTTTCAAAGTAATATAGTTTCTTGTGAAAAAAAAAATCAGTTGAAATTAGTGGTAGGAACTTTTTACATTAAATTCTATTAAACTGTTTGAGGGAAAAGGGTCAAATATATATGAAATGGGAAATATATTGGTAGAAGGGTATAAATGGTAATTCATAAAGAGAAGAGAGTCACCAGCCATTTCATCATCACCTACAAAAGGCTGGTGATTTTTTTATCATCTGCCTCCTCCATGTGAAGGCGGTTGATTATCATCCGCCATTACAATTTGATTTTTTTGAAGTATCGTTTTTACCCTTCTGCCAATATATTTCCCTTTCACATATATTTGACTTTTTTTTCCCTCAAACAATTTTATTGGTTTATGAACCTGTTTATGGAAAGAACAAAGCATATATAGAAAGATTTTTTAACCGTTTTAAAGGTAGATTAAAGTAGATATATGAAAAAGGTATATATGGTAGGAAAAATGTTTGAACTGTTTATGGAATCAACAAAGCATATATAGAAAGAAAGGGTATATTAGGGTGATTTGACATGTTGCAACTGTTATGATACGTGGTTGATAATTATGAAGGTTGGTAAATGAGTCTGTTAATTTATGATTATTTGTCATAAGCCATAGTAGTAAGAAGGTTGGTGAGCTAAATATAACAAAACCGGTTGGAGTTGATTTTGAGGTTTTTCTATAATTATAGAAATAGAAAAATAACAAAATAGTACTGTAGCGGTTGGAAATGATCTTATATATGTTAGATGAACCACATAGCTTAGGTGTTAGGAGTATTATCCAAGTCCCTCAATGTCAAACTAGGGCCAACCATAATTACTGTCAAAATGTTTTTGTGCCAAATTGCTATATTTCAAAAGGCGAAGTAGTCCATTTGGTGAATTGGATCTGTTGGACACATTTAGTTATGTCATCTTTCGATTATAACTTTACTATGTCCCATGTCATCTTTCTATACATCCAACAAATGAAATTGTTGCAGATGCCAGCTGATTTCAGTTGGTAATACCTCTAGGCGATGATACCAGAGGTCTGGGGTTCGATCGCAGGCAGTGCATCTTTCAGTTACTGATCTCGTTAAAAACAGGCTTGCCAATTTAAATAAATAAATATGAAAATATAAATATAAATATAAATGAAAAAAAAAAAAATTATGCTCTTTAAGTTTATCCCTTTATATGGCCATACTGGTTCTCTGTCTACAATCACCAATCAGTTGGCCTCAAGATTATTACAAGAACAATGAGGTCACTCTCCCTTAACCACGATTTGTGGCCATTCATGAAATAGCGTCATGATATTCTGCAAGGCCTCTGTGTTATTGATTCCCTTGAGGAGTTTAAAATGAGTCCTGATTGGAAACTATTAGGTTTTGCCTGAATTGGCTTCTATGTTTTGTGTGTATGAAACATCATTAGTCAGTCTTTTAACTCGTTTCCAATTTCTGGTAAAACTATACACATAGGGTTGCATTTTGTTAGTTCGAATCGGTCTCATTTTTGTAGTTTTCAAGATACAATGGGTAAGCGAGTCTGGCGATTAGTGCTCTATGATATGTGTGGTTAACATAACGTTATATTATGTGTATATTGTATGAATTCGTTTATTCTGGACTATTGTTTACATTTTTAGCGGCTCATTTTTTGTTTTTGCAGGAGAAGAAATGAAGGTTAAGATATTGCGTATCCTTTTTCCTTCATTCTTGAATTGTTTTTTTAGTAATACAGTATGTGTTCCAGATAATGTTATCTGAATCATAGTTTAAAATTCCGAATCTGGGCGAAATTTCGGATTCAGAAAAAAATGGTACATTCCGACCCTCGAAACAAATATGTCACCTGAAATGTCGGGAATATTCTCGGATATTCCCGAAATTTACAATGCCGATTCTCTAAAAAACGGCATATTCCGCCGAAATTTCGCGAAATATGTCGGCATTTTGAACTATGGTCTGAATATTGAGCATTGTTACGGGTCTTCTTCTTTTTTTTTTTTTAGTCAACATCCCTTATTTCAGTCTTATCTCAAATATTATGTTTGCGGATTATAATTCTTTTTCTCCAGAACTGCCAAGAGTTTTATCTATTAATCATTTATTACTAGGTCATCTTGTGGCTTTACAGCCAAGTGTTAAATTTATCATATGGACCTTGATTGATGAACATATGTGATAGACTGATACTATTTTCAGATAATGTGGGGTGTCTTAAAATATGACGCCCTTGTATGTGTCAGACATCAATGCACGTGTTATTTCGGTTATTTCTTGGCACAATTGTAGGTTACGTTTGTAAATAGAAAATCTGAATTTTCTTGTGTTATATTGTTTTTAGTCATTTTACCTGATGTTTAGTACAGAAAGGCTATATTAATCTACAAATGAGGCCAAGCTGATGTTTAATACAGAACGGGCTATATTATACCAGAACACCTGTCCATTTAGGACCCTTTTCAAAATAAGAGCAAACCTCATTATTATTCAATATAGGGCCAAAGGAATCATGTAGTGAGCTCAATAACTAGGGATAATCGGGTAGAAGACAGTGACAAAAAAGGTGGAAGATGCCTGTTTTTACTTTTTATCTATCATATATGATCTTTCCAGTTTTTCCTTAACCTATCTATATGCGGAATTCTGCGGGACTCTCAACAGAGTAGGTCCTCACCTTTTGTATATTTTTTTTTTCTAATATACCTGAGAATCCCTAGTTACAGAATTTTTGTTATACTTTAGTCTTGTTTCATTGACTATATAATCCCGGGAAAAACTTTTTTTTATTTTTTTTCTTTATTGGCTTTCAAGTTTTATCTGTTTGGATTTGGATTCCAAGCTTACCTTCACTGTCACCATTGTTATTGTTATTTTGGAACTAGTGTCGTTAGTCTGGTCATATTATATACCATTCTGTATTTTATTCATCTGAGTTCATATTGCAGATGGCATGCTGTAGCTTCCTGGACATGGGATGCCCAAGATGAGACATGTGGGATTTGTAGGATGGCTTTTGATGGTTGCTGCCCTGACTGTAAACTCCCAGGAGATGATTGCCCTTTAAGTAAGTATGTAGCTCCTTTAGTTCATCTTATAGATGCTTCATTTGTTGAAAGAATTGAATTGAGCATGTGACTCTCTTTTATTTTCCATGTTACAGAATATGTGTACTCTTTAAATCTAAAATGTTTCATGTCACTTTCTTTTGAAAATAGTAAATGGAAAAATTGGCGATAACCCCCCACATTATGGTCACTCTTGGCAAAAACCCCCTCTTTTGTCCATTTTTGGCGTTAACCCCCCAACCCCCAAAATTAAACCTTATGTTGCCCAGTTTACCCCTGACCCCTCCTATTTGAGTAAACCCCATAATTTAACGTCAACATAAGTTAACTAACAGATGTTAACTCCGTTTACACCAACTCTTATTTGCATAAACCCCCCGAAAATTAAAAAAATTGAAAACCAAAATTAAAAAAAATTTCCAGGCTCATCATCTCCAATTATTTTTTTATCATCACTTCTTCTCCTCTTTAACACAAAACAGAGAAATCAATCATAAACCTTCTTTCGAAATCACATCTCTATTCCTCTCTTTTTCTTCAAAACCAATTTGATTCTCTGCTAAGAAGCAAGAACCCATTTTTATTCTCTATCCATCTTCATTTTTGAAGATATCAATATATCCATAATCTTCAATTAGTTTTCAAGTTATGGGATTTGAGAAAGAAGCAAGTTCATCATCATATGGATTACCAAGAGAAGACACACCCCTTTTAGGAAAACCCCAACCTCTATCTTCTCAACTCAAAACTTTTGCCAACGTCTTTATCGCCATTGTTGGTGCTGGTGTTCTTGGTTTACCTTATACTTTCAAAAAAACTGGTTGGATTTTTGGTATTTTAATGATCTTTACTGTTTCAGTTCTTACATATCAGTGTATGATGCTTCTTGTTTATACTAGAAGAAAACTTGAATCTCGTCATGGTTTTTCAAAGATCAATTCTTTTGGTGATTTGGGTTTTAGTGTTTGTGGTCCAATTGGTAGAATTGCTGTTGATATTATGATTGTTCTTCCTCAAGCTGGGTTTTGTGTAAGTTATCTTATCTTTATTGCAAATACCTTAGCTTATGTATTCAATTCATCCAATTTATCATCAAGTTTTACCCAATTGAGAAGTCAAAACATTTTGGGATTTAAGCCTAAAACATTTTACATTTGGGGTTGTTTTCCATTTCAATTAGGATTAAATTCAATTCCCACACTTACCCATCTAGCCCCTTTGAGTATTTTCGCCGATGTTGTTGATCTTGGAGCTATGGGGGTTGTTATGGTTGAAGATGTAATGATTTATCTGCAACAAAAGCCTGTTTTCAATTTTGGTTTTCAATTTTTTTACTTTTTGGGGGGGTTTATGCAAATAAGAGTTGGTGTAAACAGACTTAACATCTGTTAGTTAACTTATGTTGACGTTAAATTAGGGGGTTTACTCAAATAGAAGGGGTCAGGGGTAAACTGGGCAACATAAGGTCTAATTTTGGGGGTTGGGGGGTTAACGCCAAAAATGGACAAAAGAGGGGGGTTTTGCCAAGAGTGACCATAATGTGGGGGGTTAACGCCAATTTTCCCATAGTAAATCCATAAGAAACTCTGAGGTTTTAAGAGAGCACCCCCTAAAAATAGTACAAGTGGTCTTAAAGGTCTGTTATTGTATGATGCTCTTCTCTTATAATAGTAATTCTCGATCAATGAATTATTGATGTAACTGTGTGAAGGTGCACTTTACTTGATATTAGGAAACCCGTTACATTTTTTTTTTCAAGTCAAGATGCTTTTTTGTTTCATCTGGAAGTCGACTTTGCTATTTGGTCTTGTAGTTTTGGTCTGAGAGAATCTTATTTGCCTCAAGCAAACGTACAGTATGTGTCATGCTGGCTGTGGTTGAGCGTCTTGACCAAGGGAGCGAAGGTATGGAGCCAAAAATATTGATGATTGGCTTATTGGAATCAAGAGGACTTAATCGTAAATTTGCTGTAATGGCTCCACACAATGTAAACTTGGACTGGGAAAACCAATTAGCTAGAACATTTTGTGGGCGTCTCCTGGTTTAGATTCACTGCTTTGTTCCTGAAACCAATCCCACTAAAAATGAGTAACCACTAACCAGCCACAAAACAAATCTACAACAAGACCAACCAGAAGCAGGCATGCTACATATCCAGATAAATGATAAAAGGTCATGTTGAAATTTTGATGCTACACTCAGCTCTGTTTTTACACTTTACATGCTTTTGTGACACAAATATCTATCTTACTCCTCAAAAGAGAATTAAAAGTTTGAACCAATTAGTTTCAGATGTATATATACACATTGTTAGTTAATGTTTTAAGTATGGCTCAAATGGTTGGGCTCAAGCCGTACGTATCTTGTATTGGGAACAATATGTTAATGAGAATTATGTATTACTTTGAAATCAAGAAATCTTGAACTAGTACAATGATTCTCACATGGAGTGAAATTTATTTATTTATTTTTATATGGAATACAAGAGAAAATTTTGGCTCTCTACTTTGAGAAATTGCAAAGTGGGAGCAAACATCCAACCTCTGTTCATATTAGCACCAAAATGCTTATGAGGAACTTTTTGCTATCCATTGTTCACGAGGAAGCAGATGACCCTCCTTCTGACAATATTGACTTTATGTGAACTCTATTTATATATGTAATGCACCAATATATGTTCATTTGCAAGATAGGCCATCAGCATTCAGCAGTATCGTTATATTGCTAAGTCGATCATGCATTGACGTGTTTATTTATTTGCTGGATGTTAAAATAGTTAAGCTACCTTTTCTTAAAGTAAAAGAAAAACTACCATGAAGCTGGGTTTTTGATATGTCGACCAATCATTTTGTTATGGTGCAGTTTGGGGCGCTTGCAACCATGCATTCCATCTTCATTGCATCCTAAAGTGGGTGAACTCGCAGACCCCTCAAGCACATTGCCCCATGTGTCGTAGGGAATGGCAATATAAGGGATGAACAAACTTGCTGGCTGAGACTGGAGGTTATTCTTTACATGTTGATCGGTTACAGAATTTTGACTACACTCGGGTATTAATTTCTACTTAATACTTATTGTCGGTATAAATGTTGCACAGTGTAATTGTAATGAGAATTGTAACGTGACCCCAAAAGGTTCATCGCATCTTTATTATCTGTTTTGTCGACTACAATTGTAGCAGAGATTATAAAATGTCACTTACTTCAGCAAGCTTTCGTGTTGTTGATGCCTCATAATGTTAATGGTCATAGGAAGTTAAATGTGGTAGTTTTTAAGTGCATGGATCAATTTTTAGTAACAAATCTTCATCGTACCATATTATCAACTCTGGTTTCAATCTTTTCGGTTGGATAAATTTATTTCATTTCTCCTAATTAGTTCAGTTCCCCTTGCAACACTGCAAGGAAACTGCAACCCTTCGTTTCAGATGCAAGTCATGAAATACAGTAGAAAATTTATCCTTTTTCTTTTCCCCAAGAAATTGTAGATAGTTGGTGGCTATTAGGCCAAACTTGCAGGTGGAAAAGCATAAACATCAGGTATACAAATTTCTTAATGTAAAGTCCTACAGCTCTCCAATGTCCAGTGGCATAGGTAAAATGTATATAGTATACAGTTCTATGGTAGGTGGTGGTGGCAAAATATTTTCAAGAGCAACTAGACATATCTATGGCTTTTGGTTCCGACTGTTTAAATTCTGTTCTAAGAAAAAATAATCGACCCACGTCTTCTTTTATATGGATTTTGTAACTTGATTTAACATTTCATTTTACTGCACAAGATTGCTTCAGATCTTCTGCTTATATGAACTTAGATTCAACAAGCAACATGGAATTGAAGTTGCAGACTCCCAAGCTTCCATCAACAAAGAACATCAGAAAAGCCCAGTTCCTTATATTTAGCTACAGCCCAACTGCACCAGCCACCCTAGCTAACCTAGGTGATGAACCAGGCCAAACACTAAACCACAAAACATACGTGGCAGTTGTTTAAGCATGGCAGACAAGCTCAGAAACAAAGTTCTGATTTGATTCACTGATGAGAGGAAGGAGTAAAGTAAAGAGAAGGAAAAAGTTAAAGATGCTCTTTCAACTTTTAATGCTCTTCTCACTTCTCATTCAGTCAATATTACTCCTCCTGATAAAAATCAGTACTTGCTCTATAAAAAAATGACCATAGACTAAAAAGAACCTGGAAAAGTGTGCCAAAGGCTCCATCATTTCATATAGGTTACTCTGCAGGTAAGGTAAGAGAACACATTGGAGCATGTTAGCTAAAAAGTAGAAAGAAAAGTTCTTTTTTTTTTTTAAGGGAAAAGAAAGGTAGTTTGTTTTGGAATGATAGGATTCCATTCCATAAGGGTAGATAGTGAGCAGAGAATGGCAGAGAAAAAAAGAGTTGGTTGTTATTTGTTAAGACTTGAGAGAGAAACTGAGAAAAAAGAGAGATACAAAAGCTGTTTGGTGATTCTTTCTCTCTTTTTGCAATTATGAAAGTGTTGGTTGCACAAAAAGTTGTAAGCATGCATCAGTTTTGGTTTCAAAAGCTGTTGTTAAAAGCTGCTTCCTTATCATATACGGTATATATTATTTATCATGCATTGTGTACGGTTCATCATACTTGCATATGACAAGACATGTGTGCCCCTCTATCTCTTCCATGGCTCCATTCATTCATTCATTCTTAGTTATCCTTCTGCAATGGTTTAATTAAACTCGATCTTGTTATTAGAGGATCACATGTTTATCCTTTCTTTAGTACTGTAGTACAGTAGTTGAAAAGGTTAACATCAGCTTTTATATGGTTTATATACTATAGAAGTATAGATTATGAGTCAGATGATCACATGTTTGTTGATTGTTATGGATCTTAAGAAAGATTTTGATTCTTTTTCTGCACTACATTAGAAACAGACAGTGAACTCCTAAAACAAACATGTTTAATTTGAATTGTTCTCTTTGACAAAAACAAACATCAGATAGCTAGCTAGATATATATATTCTTCTATCTATGGTGTGTTGTTTTTATAAGCTTCTATAATGTGTTGGAGTCTTAAAACATAAAATTATGTTCTTTGTCTCTGATTAGTCTTTTCTCACATGCATAAGACATTGTTAAACTTCATGCTTGCTTTATTTTAATGAACATTCTTCATTCCTTTGTAAAGTTCTTTGTCTCAACCTTCTTGGGGAGTGATTAAAGCTTCTAATTCCAGAAGAATGAGATAAGAGATTGCATACAGTCATGGTATGCAACATATGGACAAGAGATTGCCTTGGGACAAAAAAGTGAGTTGTAGGCATTCTATCCCCCCTAACACTCAGGGTTGGGACTTGGGATCCCCTTGAAACAAGTTGTAGATAATTCCTAGTGTGTGTATGCTTGTAGGCAGTATATATCCATTAAGACTGAGTTGTTTTGCAACTTCCAAATCTACCATTAATTCATGTACTGCAATGACTACCTAAAGGCCAATTTATTTTTAAAGAAATAGGCCCAAAGGGTATCACAACTCACAAGTAAAACAGCCATTGCTGTGTTCCCTTCCCTTCCCTTTCCTTTCCTTTCCTTTTTTCTCTCTGTGTTCACATGTCAAAAAGTGATTAATTTCATGTTGAAGATATTGAGTGGATGAGGACAATAGCTACATTTATGAATATTAGTTGGGATTGAAAGTGGGGGTTGTTAGTATTGAATGAGTTATTCATTTTGAATGGACCTTATTTATTAAGGTATAGTAGTAGTAATATAGTTGTGAGGGCTCTGATATTACAGTATTACACACTTGCTGCAGAAACCTTTTCAACTTTATTGTTTATTGTCCTTCACTGATTGATGTCATAGAGACAACAGCTTGCTTTAGATCCGTTTAGAGTACATACTTTTCTAAACATCTACTGAATCATCAAGTTTTGTTATCATTTAATAAAAAATATGTACATATGTACAACTATTTTAAAAATTTAGTGCTCAAAACATTGAATATATTGTTGCTGAAAATATAATTAGTCAACAACTTTTTATAATACTCGAAGTTGTCGATAAAATAAAAATTATTTTTTGAAAATCCATTTATATTGGTTAACTAGAATTAAAACTAGAATTACCTGTAATAAGCCAGCTATCGATCGATTTCTAGCTCATTTTATTTTTTCTTTAAAGTCAATTTTTGCCGATTTTGATTTTGTAACTCTAAAGAAAAACAAATTCTATTTAATCTTTTTCACTATAATTTTGTCGTATGCCGAACAACCAAATATGCAAAATGGAACTTTTCAACTGCTTCACTTTGAGGATTAGAAAAAAAAAATTATTACAAAATATTAGTGACATCTTCAAACTTTAGTTTTGTCCTAATCAAAAGTTTAGATTATAACAATGACGTAGGTTTGTGAGATAGGCATCTAAGGATTTTGTCTTAACTTTTAATAACATAATTTAAGACTCCAACTTTATGGTTTAAATTAATCCTAATCTTTTTTTTGGATTAAATTAATTCTAATCAAAAGTGCATATTTATGAAGTAATACTCACAAGATTTTACTAACTTATCTGAAAATAAATCAAAGAGGTCTTAATCACTCTTAGTCTTAAAAGGCCTATTTTTCCCCTTTTTATTCTGTAATATTCTTTTAAAGTAGAGTGCTTGTGTGTAAAGCTTGCTTGCCACTAGAGATGTCAACAATATAAAAATGTTAAAATGCTTAACAAATTAAAAAGGTGGTTCTTAGTGGAAAAGGGACCTTTCTTTGTATCTACTTGGTGGATTTTCTATTGTTAGTATGTTTTAAGGATTCTTCATCATAGATTAAAAGCTAGCTACTATGTAGGAAGGAAGGGTGATGCATTGTTATTTCAAACAAGCTTTTTGGAGCATCTTCCACTTGTCCTAGTTGAAGAATAATAGCAATAACATTCTAACTTTTTAGTATTCTCATTTTTGTATTAACAAAAGTCTATCTATTGAAAAAGAACCAACTTTCATCTTTGCTTGATTGGTGCTTCTCATGCCTAATACTAGCTACATCTACCCTAAAAGGAGATAACTTTCTTTATCCTAAATAAAAAAGAAGTTGCATTGTGAGAGCTAAGGGTGGAAACTAAAGTAAAGAAAGAAAAAGACTTGAAAATCCACTTCCTTTGAGTGCAAGATGCTAAACAAAAACCTTTTTAGAGGTAGGGGTGGGAAGGGTATAGTTCTGATTTATATATCTTTAGATATATATGAGATTATTGTTGCTTAAAGTTTGACCCTCATGATCGACATGAGTATTCATTCTTATGTACTTATATATATAATGGGGTGGCTTCCACAAGTGAAAAGCTTGATGGTCCCTTATGTCTCATGATTTTACATCAATAAGTTTGATGGAAAAAGTTTTATTTTGAATTGGATCATCAAGGGTTCACATTTCTTGACTCTTCAGCAATGTTTTAATCATTTTTTTGTAATTAGTAAATCACAATAAGGAAAAAAAGATCTTGTAGTGGAAACTTTTTGCAAGTGAAGGAACCACCTATAATGTGATAAACAACTTTTATAGTTTTATGTATACAATATGTAGAAAGAATCTCTAAAAAGTAGAAGAGGTTTGAAATTGATGAACTCATTTTTTGCCTTTTTAGATTGTAAAAAGTAATACCAGTTCATCATGCCATATAGATAGGACATGATGATTAAGACTTTAGGACATGGAGGAAGAGGTTTCAAACCAAATCCATAGTCAAAGTAGGTTTTCTTTTCTGAAGGGGGGTTTTTTTTTTTTTTTTTTTTCAATCTATTTTCTTTCGTATATCCGACTAAGTGTTGTGGAGCTCACCTCTCAGATTCTTGGATCCATGTGTTGACGCCATGCGCCATTCCTTTACACTTGGTTCAGGACTCAATGAGACTATATAAGTGCGAATAAGCATGTGGCTCAATATGGTAACACCCCTCTCATAAAGTGGAGAGGTTGTGGGTTCGAAACATATGAACAACTGATTGTTGATATAAGTTTCCACACGTAATTTAAAATAGATAGGGGTCCTCTCAACCCCATTTACCAAAAGAAAATAAATTATAGGTAACATCCTTCATTAAAGAGAACCATATTATGGATCACAACCAATGAAAGAGAATGGAAATACAGACAGAAGTAGTTAAAAAATGGCAAAGTCGACATAAAAATAGATCCACGTAGCTCATGGTTTTACCAACCGATTTTTTCAAGTGAATCGGGTAGCGACGATTCCGATTCAATACCCCGATTCAAACAAAAATCGTCCAGATCTTTTAGTCCGGTTGGAACCACCGATTCTTTGTGTCATTTTCTCAATGTTATAAATAATGTTTGCAACAAATAAAAAAAAAATATATATATATATATATATATATATATATATATATATATATATATATATAATCATATAAATAATTGTTATCTTTCTATGTATTAATTTGTGAAATTTCAACTAGTTTTTTTTTGTTGATTTCCTCCAAATAAAATTTAAGTATGGACAAATGATTTCATTGAAAAGTTTTTATTCCATTTTTATTAAAACAAAAATTATTTGTCTAATTTTACATGGGATTGAACTGGTTTAAATAAAAAAAATCACCGATTTAACCCAGGTTACACTCCGATTTCTAAATGACCCAAGTCAACATTGACTCTTTAACCCAGATAACACCGATTCTGATTTAACTTGGCCGAATTTTTTAAAAACTGACCAATTGGTAAACAAGTAACTTTTGAGAAGGATAGAGTCAATGACAGTCTAGGTGAGAAGGATAATCTGTTTATAGTCAACCTTCCATAAGGACAATCTTATTAAACCATCTTATTGAACAGGATATGCAGTTTTTGTTGACTTGCTGAAAAAGACAAAGACTAAGATTTTAGGTCTAATCATTGTGCTAAGTTCTTCTGTATTTCCTACTTTGTTCTTTCTCATTAGGGTTAATCACTCCCTAGGTTTATTTATTTTTATTTTTTGATAAAAACCAACCTTATATTAAATAATGCAAATAGGTTCAACAGACGAATTACAAATGGCTGGAATAGGTACAAGTACATTTCTATTTTTATTTTTTGCCCAGCCAGCAATACTATGGGCATCAATATTGACGTTCCTTATACACCAAATAAAATTAACAAAATGAAAAAAATCTAACAGACACAATAAAGACCCAAAGATTGTCTTCCCTGACCAACAAATATTATCATTGCTTTTGGAATTCACAGCATCAATTACAACTTTGCAATCTCCTTCAAATAGAACATCTTTTAATATTGAGTTTCATAGCAAGCATTATTGCACATTCGGTAGCTACAACTTCAGCATTAGTAGCTCTAAAGTTTCTATAAGCACACGCCAACACAATACAATATCCATCTCTAACAATAACACCAGCAGTTGCATGACCTGTATCCCTATCAAAACCCGCATCAAAGTTAACTTTAAAGCATCCTGTAGGAGGTGCTAACCACATTTGTTCAACCTGCACAGCTGTATTAGTTCCAGTAATAATAACTTGTCCTTCGTCACTCCCTAGGTTTAGTTTATAGTTTTGTTCAAGACATCATATATGTTATATATGATTTGACCTATGATCATATTATGAATAGGTAGAGTATTTTAGTCCAAAATTTGTTGACTTCAAAACCCTTTTGGAATATTTTCAATCTGTTTCTGCACCTTTTTGGTAAAACCATGAGCTCATGAGGTAGCTTGTATGGGTGGTTCAAGTGATGGTATTGTTGTTATTTATACAAACAATTAGGGGTGGGCAAAAAAACCGAAAAACTGAAAATCGAATCGAAAAAACCGAGTCAAAATCGGTCAAAACCGAGTTGACTAGAAACCGGCCAAGACCGAACCAAAACCGAACCGAAACGTATAGATATTGGTCCGGTCTCGGTTTCTATTTTTATAGAACCGAACCGAACCGAACTACATGGATATTGGACCTTTTCTTCTATTTAGTACTTGATTTGGTTTGATTTGGTCAATGTCTTATTTTGTTTAAAGCCCAAAACTTAAAAACAATCTTTAATATTTTAGTGGACTAAAGGCCCAATAACAAAAACCCAGAACCGAGTTTCGAACCGAAATCGGATCGACTGTATTTGGTCCAGCTCGGTCTGGTTATATTCAAATATTTTTAGTCCATGAACCAAAACCGAACCAAAAATTTAAAATCGGTTTGGTCTCGGTCCTATTACTTTTTAGGACCGAGCCCACCCCTACAAACAATCATGGATATATATATATTAAGAGGTAGACAAACAAATACTCAAATAGTAGTAAATGCAAAAAGTTGAGCTGCTTAAAATTCCTGGTTTTCTTCTTTTCTATTTGTCCTCGGAAAAGGAAAGGACTTAATTACCATTGCGTCATCGCACAAAACTTCACTTTTTGATTTCTGTCAAACTTATTAAAATACCCTCATCTCATGCCTTCAATTACACAGTGCCACTGTTTCCGCCGGCCGAGCATTATTAGCAGCATTATTCAAAACTTATTGACCGTGTTCTTGTGCACCCAGCTACAATTTTAATTGTTTACAACATTATTTTGTTATTACCAAATTTATTTTTATTATTATTAATTATAATGAGGATATGAGATTAAACTAGTATAAACTTTTCTAATCATCACCTAAAAGACTTTATACTAGCTGACGCTTGCAACTTTTTGATTTTTTTTTTTTTAAATTTTATACAGTAAGCAGCATTTTTCTATTGAAATTTTAGTTTGGGGCTTTCGACAAATTGATATAAAAGTCTACTAATAATACGTAATTATTCAACTTCCAGAAGGTCTCGAGGATTATTTAAAAATAAAAAGAGGTCTCAAGGTATTACCATTTACATTATTTCAAAAATAAAATATTACCATTTTCGAAAGCCAAAGCCCTCAGTCCCATAGATACAAAGCATATATATACCACCAGATACATTCAAAATAATGTATTCAAAAATAAACAGTCCATTTCAAACCAAATAATGGATCATATATAATTAATAATCAAGTCCAAAGAAAATCATATTACTTATAATTACTGTCACAATTAAACAACAACTTTTGTAGACACACTAAGAAGACAAACATGATTTACTGCATATATAACATGAATGTTTTTTTCAATAATTAACATACTTGGTTGTTTTTAGAATGCAGGACTAGAAAGGCAGAAATTAATGTCCATTATACCTACGATCATCATATAATATGAATGACTATAGCTACAAAGTGCACCATACTATACTATGAATCTTAATTTGTTAATCACTCTTCAGATATTACCTTATTTAGTACTGATACTTGCATAAAGTAATCCCCATTACAATTCATGATATTTTGCATTAAGCTTTCCCTACCTTGCATTTCATTATTCACAGTTTAATTAGCGCAACTAACATATACTATCATATTTTCTGCAGACCATGCATGTAAACTGATTTTTGCATGCACTCAGAGTAAGTCTCCAAACTGATTCTTCCATGTCGTTGTCATCGTCTATGAAACAAGAAAAAAAAAACACGGTGCCGCAGTTTTTGAAAGATAAATGCATGAAAATAATGCCGACCAAGATAGGGGTGATCTACAATCTGAGTCACAGAATTAAGGTCCAAAAAGATGTATTATCACATTGGAAGAATCAAATGGTTGTGATTGAATGTAAAAAGTCTGAATTAAACAAGCAATAAAGAGTCCAAGTCTTCTCCTTTTTAAGAGTCCATGTCATTGTCATAAAGACGACCCACATAATAAGTGAAGTGAAATGGTGTGGTGTGGTGTGGTGTGGTGTGGTGGTCCTTTTAATTTTTAAAAGCTAAAAAGAACGCGTAAAAGGTAAGAGTAGATAGTCTTAAGAGAGATGAGCGTGCGTTTTATCAAAGGCTTAAATAGTGATGAATGATGATCATGACTTAATGACTTAAAAGGTAAACAAGAAAAAGGATGAAAAGTTATAGTAAAGTTTTTCTTCTTATATAAAGTAGAAAAGCTCATCAACTTCGTGCAGTTCTTTTCCATAAGCAAAGAATGCGTGTGGAAAGCAGATATTTGTTTCAAAGTTCAAACTATAAACTCTTTATCTTTTTAGTAGTACTTTTTATTTTGCTTATGAAAACATAAATGGTTGTCAAATTTTATTTTTATTTTTAACAAATCATCATAATTTCTTAATTTGAAAGAAAAACGCTTAACCCGAAAAATAAAGGTAGTACTGTTCATAATACAATATATTCCCGATACTAACCTTTTAATGTTTCTGTAAAATATCGGTCGATTGATATATCCCGGTATTTCCGATATTTTTTGATATTTTCTGGAAATATTATTTTTTTGCAATTTTTTTTCGGAAATAATTTGTTTATTCTATTTTTAGTAGATATAATGTTTTTTAGGTAAATACTATGATAATATACTTCCAAATTTGATTTTATATATATTTTATATAACAAATTAATATATGAGTCGATACATTCGATGTAAAATATCCACCGATAGATTCCAATATATCCCGATATATCTATTTTTTGGAGATCGATACATTAGTCGATACCGATATTTTGTACTATGGTACTGTTATCCTCATCTGAAGGTTTTGCCAGTTGAAGATTTTGGGTTGTTTATCAGAAATAAACCTATCACGATTCTCATATCAAACCATATCATCTGCTATTTATTTTGTCGCAGAAATGTATATATATTTTTTTGTTTTGGATGAAATGTGTGATATTCCCCCAAAAAAAAAAACAATAAATGAATATTTAAATCATGTTGGGAAAACAATATTTTCATAATAAATGAAAATAATAATTGTTTGGACTTGGAA
This sequence comes from Aquilegia eximia, assembly GCA_023053565.1. Lineage (NCBI taxonomy): Eukaryota > Viridiplantae > Streptophyta > Magnoliopsida > Ranunculales > Ranunculaceae > Aquilegia > Aquilegia eximia. The sequence continues at coordinate 13,082,871 of JALIGU010000007.1, forward strand.
AAATAATAAAATAAAGCAAAAGCTAAAACTTTGATCCAGCTGAGTTCCACATTAGTATCGCACCAAGCCACGAGTTTGAATTTGTTTCACCCTCTTAAAAGAGTGCGGAACAAATTCGCACTCCCAAGCCACTAATAAAAACAAAATCCAGAAACAGAAATCACTCTCATTCATATATTAAATTCAAATCCAACTGCATTTCATCCACTCTTAACCCTTTCAGAATCCCAAAGTGCCAAACGTTTTCTTTTTATCTTTAATTTAACCACAACACAAACACAGTAAAAAACTTTTCATAACTATTTTACTCACAGTAAAAACTAAACAAAAATCTAAACTTCATGATGTTTTTATGACAGTAGAGACTAGAGAGAGATATATAACAAGATTGAATGAGAAAAGACGGTGGTCTTTATCTTCAAAAGCTTCTTTTTTTTTTTTCTCTCTCTCTCTCTCTGTGAAAAAGGCAATTCTTCAAATGCTGTTCATGTGAATCACAAACAACTCTTTCTTTATTTGATTCATTTCGATTCAATTTTTGATTTTTATTACAGAAAAAAAAAGTGTGAAATGAATTGAATTTTCCCACGGAATTTTCAAATTTCTCTCTAAAAGGTTAATCAACTTTACAGAACAAAAAAATCAATTATATTCTTTGTGAATTTGTTGATAAAAGAGTATTTCAAGAAGTACCCATTGTTTTTTTTTTTTTTTTAGAGGAATTGAGGTTTATATGATAAGAATTGAGTTTTATTTGGTTTTTAAGGTGATGGGGTTGTTTGATTTCAAGGAATTCAAACAATTTGAGTGAAAGAAATTAATTACAGAGTGAAGAATTATTGGTTTTTGTTGAAGATTTTGAAATTGGGTTTTTGTTAATAAGATCGAAAAAGGATGAGAGCAGGATTAAGTACAATTCAACAAACATTAACACCAGAAGCAGCAAGTGTTTTAAATCAATCAATTGGTGAAGCTGGAAGAAGAAATCATGGACAAACTACACCACTTCATGTTGCATCAACTCTTCTTGCTTCTCCATCTGGTTATCTTCGTCAAGCTTGTATTCGATCTCATCCAAATTCATCTCATCCCCTTCAATGCAGAGCTCTTGAGCTCTGTTTCACTGTTGCTCTTGATCGTCTTCCATCTTCCCAAAGTCTTTCTCCTTCACTTGAACCTCCAATATCTAATGCTTTAATGGCTGCTTTGAAACGTGCTCAAGCTCATCAACGTCGTGGTTGTCCTGAACAACAACAACAACCTCTTTTAGCTGTTAAAGTTGAACTAGAACAGTTAATTATATCTATTCTTGATGATCCAAGTGTTAGTCGAGTTATGCGCGAAGCAAGTTTTTCTAGTCCTGCAGTTAAAGCTACTATTGAGCAGTCATTGAATTCAACTAGTTCTGTTACTTCTTCAACACCTTCAATTACTTCATGTGGATTAGGGGGGTTTCGTCCGCAATCGGCAAATCGAAGTTTATATATGAATCCCAGGTTGCAACAACAACAGCAGCTACAACTTCAACCAGGTACTTCTGATCAGGCAGGAGAACAGAGAAAAGAAGAAGTGAAGAAGGTAGTTGATATTTTGTTAAGGAACAAGAAAAGGAATCCAGTTTTGGTTGGAGAATCTGAGCCAGAGTTCGTTGTGAGGGAATTATTGCAGAGATTTGAAAGAAAGGAAGTAGGAGAATCTTCACTTAGAAATGTTCAGGTGGTTTCATTGGAGACAGAAGTTGGTTCAGATAGAAGTAAGATTTCAATGAAGCTTAAAGAATTGGGGGAATTGATCGATAATCGAATAAGTAGTGGTAGCAATGAGGATGGTGGTGTGATTCTAAATTTAGGAGACTTGAAATGGTTAGTTGAACAACCAACTGGTTTCGGAGGTTTGGGTTCAGGTCAGGTTCAACAGCAAATTGTATCGGAAACAGGAAAAATTGCGGTGGCAGAGATGGGGAAGCTATTGGCAAAATTTGGCGACGGAAATGGCCGGTTATGGCTGATTGGTACGGCGACTTGTGAGACTTATCTTAGATGCCAGGTCTATCATCCTTCCATGGAGATAGATTGGGATCTACAGGCAGTACCAATCGCTGCAAGAGCACCACGGCCAGGATTGTTTCCAAGGTGCATTTCCTTCTTAATTATTTATATGACTAGTTGGTTTTATTTGCATAATATCTTTCGCTGGATTCGTTGCAGCACTAGTTACAACATTAATTGTCCAAATTTGTAAGAAAATAACCAAGCAATGTCAACGTTGTACATTTGCCTGTTCGAACTTGCTTGAATTTGGTTTGATTACACCAATAGACTAGTGCAGATTCTCAACTTTTATGGCCAATGGTTCTTTTCAACTTGAATTTATACAGAGAGTTGGATATTTGTTCTTCTACTTTATGTAGAATTTACTCCTTTCCCATTAATTTGAATCTTCTACCTCCATCAATAGATTTTGCTTTGAATCACAATAACTCCATACTTACTGCTTCAATAGTAGACTTTAAAGGGCATGATACTATTTGGAGTTTAACCCTTTCTCTTGGAAATTTCAGAATGGGCGGTAGTGGAATTCTTAGCAGCTCAGTTGAGTCTCTCTCGCCATTGAAAAATTTCCCGAATGTGACAACACCTTTAGCGCGACGTTCGCCTGTGAATATAGATCCTGGCCGAAGGACAAAATGTTGTCCTTTATGTCTGCAAAATTATGAGCAAGATCTAGTGAAATTGAAAGTGAAGGACTCTGAGAAGTCATCTTCTGAAGATAAACCAGAAGCTACTCGACAGCCCTTGCCACAATGGTTGCAGATTGCCAAATCGGACGGTAGCAATAATAAGTTAACAGACCAGTCGGAGGTATGTGCTCTTGTATTTAATTTTGAAGATATCCACTACAATTAAAAGAAGCAAACAAGTTCTAGTAAGATGTTCTACCATTGTTCTTAATTTTGTAATTTGTTCTTTAACAGACCAAAGATCAGGAAATGGCATGGAAGCAGAAAGCTGAAGAACTACAGAGGAAATGGAATGATACGTGCTCACGTCTCCATCCAAGTTTCCATCACAATGTGACCTCTCAGAGAAACTCTCCAACTCCTTTCCCAATGATGAACCTGTACAATTCAAGCCAGCTTGGCACCCAAATTCTTCAGCCGAAGTTGCAACTAAACAGAAGCCTTGGCAGAAACCTGCGACTGAACCAGAATGCAGTGCCGGAACCGCCTTCTGTGTGTGTAGTAACCCCTCCAGGTAGCCCGGTAAGGACTGATTTGGCCCTTGGCTGTCCAAAGATCCCAGAGAGTTCCCAAGAAAAAGCCCAACCAGAGCAGCTTGTTAGAGACTTTATTGGCTGCATTCCTTCGGAACCGGAAGAAAAATTCTCTGAGTCAAAGAAGGACAAATTAGCTAATATATTGGATCCCGACTCTTTCAAGAGTCTCTTCAAGGGATTGGCCGAAAAAGTTTGGTGGCAAAATGAGGCAGCATCTGCAGTGGCTGCAAATGTTATTGAATGCCGATCAGGCAACAGTAAACGTCAGGGCTTTGGATGGAAGGGTGACGCATGGCTATTGTTTGCAGGTCCAGATAGGGTTGGCAAGAAGAAGATGGCTATAACACTTTCAGAGCTAGTATGCAGGAGTAGTCCGATTATTATTCGCCTGGGTTCAAGAAGTAATGATGAGGAATTAGATGTTAATTTCCGTGGAAAAACCACACTGGATCGGATAGCAGAAGCTGTACAGAGGAACCCATCGTCAGTAGTTATGCTTGAGGACTTTGATCAAGCTGATATGCTTGTTCGTGGGAGCATAAAAAGAGCTTTCGAAAGAGGCAGATTACCAGATTCTCATGGTCGTGAGGTCAGCCTGAAGAATGTTATCTTCATCCTTACTGCAAATGGTTTGCCAGAGAATCCGAAGGATTTAGGGAATCTCGTTCCACTTCGTGAAGAGAAGCTTGCAACCTTATCGCAGAAAGGGTGGCAGCTACAGCTATCAGTATGTGGGAAGACTCGAAAACGTGGTGCAGACTGGCTTCACGGCAACAACAGACAAGCAAAATCTAGAACAGATGCTGGTTCTGCATTATCATTTGACCTGAATGAAGCGGCCTTGATTGAAGATGATAGAGCAGAGGGTTCCCTGAACTCAAGTGATCTTACTGTTGAGCAAGACCATGAACACAACCTCATAAAGAACCAGCCCCCAATGATTGCAATACCCCGCGAGCTACTCAATTGTGTTGATCAAGCCATAGTTTTCAAACCGATCGACTTTGGTGCACTCCAGAATAAGGTTGTCAACACCATTTGTACAGAATTCTCAAGTACTGTTGGGGAACGACTGACAATTGAAGTTGACAAAGAAACACTCGAACATATTGTTAGTGGCGTTTGGTTTGGTAGAACTGAATTGGATGAATGGGCAGAGAAGGTTTTGGTGCCAAGTTTTAACAGACTGAAGCATACACTACCATCAAACTCGACAATGGAGGACAACACCATTGTTAAGCTTGTATCAGTAAGTGATACAGAGAAGCGCTGTAATGGAGATTTGCTGCCAAGTAAGATCGCAATAATTACAGATGAATTGTAACTGAAACTTGTCAAGGGCATGCATATTTCATTGATTTCGATCGGCAGGTGTATATATGTACAACCATTTCAGGAGGCAAGCTGGTAAAGAAGATTTACAGTTACTAGAGACAGTCAGAAGGTTGTGTGACAGATTGCTTACTTACCAACCGAGGAGACGTCTCTTCTTATTTATTTTTCTTGCTTTCAATATTTTTCTCTGATTATTTCTATTAATTACGTGGACGACGTGAATAAGATGAGACATCTCTCTGTACCTTCGAAATTTTGTAATGTACAAAATACAACATTATCATATCTAGTTGTACATAATTTGAAGGTCTTCTGGTGAACAGATTTTAATAAGTGAAGATTCATAATGTTACTAAAAAGTGAGTTTTGCCATCTCATGTATGATTTCCACTGTGAACTTTGATCTGGCAAATTGATCTCCACGTGTTGATGGAGCTTCAGCATCAAACTTGCCTAAGCAAAAGGCAAAAGATATATAGATTCCCTTTGTCTACTCTATCAATATAAGCATACATCCAGAGCAAGACTTTAACATATATGCTTCAAGCATTCCCCACCACACCCACACATCACATATATAAACAAAACTCAACAAATGTACTTGATGATCTATTTGAAGAATTTAGCCCAAGTGCCTAACTAAAACTATATGGGGACCAGTTTCATGCAAATTGCTGTCAAGTAGTCCTCCATGAGTCCATGACCATGAGATATATATATATACAACTGTCAATATCATAAATAGTCTTCTTCTTTACTTATTATTATTTTTTTTTTTCAATATATCTATCAACTTATCATTTATACTTTGAAATTGCTCTAAAATTAAAATCCCATTGTTTACCATTATTATTCAATCTGACTTTTTATTCTTTTAGGTTGAAATTTTATGCATAATTATTGTATCAATATACCAAGAATAACCAAAAATCCAAATTGGTCGCATTCAACATAATATGCACCATGTGGTCATGTCTCAACCATCACTCAGAATTATCAACAACCAACATGCAAATTTTTTAATGAACATGTATTTCTCAAATTTTAAGTCAAGAAAATTATATGGTAAATTATCTGAAATTATTCAAAAATTAATTAACATAAATACAAAAATAATAAATAAAAAATATTTGGTAATCTGCTTCAAAGATTCATAATAAAGTTTGAGGAAATTATGATGTTATCTTGAATTAATCAAATGATAAGTTTGGATAATTGGCTCTTGTCTCTAAGCATGGACACAAATTATTATGAAGAATAATACTGAAGGAAGAAGAATGAACACAATCTTCAAAAAAATAAAATGCTTAAACAAGTTTAATAAAGGCAAAACCCCACTTATATGAATCATTTGTTTAAGACAAAAAGAAGAGAAAAAGACCTTTTTTAGCAGACTTATGAGACATTGTTTAACATATAAACCCCATTAGAGAATGATTTCATAGAATGTGTTGGGTAGTGGTTACACCATCTTTTTCTATTTTGTTCTTGTAGCTATAATAATTCCAAATAAGATAGAATGAAATTGAACATATCTTAAGTTAAGTATTTTGAATGTTATGCACGTTCAAACCACAATTGATTTGATTTACTACTAAAAAAAATACTTTGTCTAACTAAAAAAGTGCATATGGTATCATATCATATGGAAGAATTGTGGTAGTTACTATCTTCATAACAATATGACAAAAGCTACAACCACTTTTAAGTTTCAATATAAGATTAAACCATTTTTATGATTTGAGATCATACATACTATGTAATCCATAAAAAATAAATTATTTTATCAAAAAATAAATAAATATTCTTATTTAACTTAGTGTAACATTACTTTTTTTTCTTTTTTGGGGTTGGCAAACGGGGTTTAGGGGACTCTAACCCTTTAAACTTTAAACTTTAAAAGTGGAAACTTATATCAACAATCAATTGTTGACGTGTTAACCTCTCTACTTTGTGAGAGGGGTGCTACCATTGAGCCACACGCAATGATCACATACCTTTATTTGATTTTACATATGATTTTAGTGCTAGAAAAAAAATAAAAAATTACACGACTTAGATATTTTAGATGCCCTTGAAAAAAATGGGTCCGAACTATTATTTCAAGATTTAAAGTTTGATTCACAAACAAAATTATGACTGTGGCGAAATTGAACAAAAATAGTGTGGGTAGTGGGTACACTTGCACCTGACTGATATGCATGTGGTTTCATTTAATACCCTTTGTTCTCATTACTTGATTTTTTTTTTCTCATCCATAACCTATGATATTAGACTTTGGCTTTCACTATTATACCTAGCTATTTTGAAAATGTTAGTTTTGGATTATAGCAAGTGATCGAGGACTGAAGACTCATTAGATATCCCTTAACATTATTTTCATCTTATTCATGCATTGTGGAATAGCTAGAAACAAGATATATGGCTTAAATGATGGAAATATGGAATTTCTGTTAAGAGTAAGACTAAGTTGGCAAGGTGTAAAGTTCTTCTTATTCCCTCATCATATCCAGGAAAAAAGGCAACAGTCCCACTTGTACATGCAAGTTGTTCTTCATATCTTGTGTTATTGAGCGAGTACAAAATAGCTTTGCTTGCACAGTTTGCACTTTTTGCTCAAAACCCACTTTCCAACCTCCTACCTTTACATCTTTATGAATTCTATTCTCACACTATGTCCTTATCATGTACTCCATAATAAAGCTACTCCAAAACATGCACTCAAGAGGATATCATATTCATATAATAATGGTTTTTTTTATCTTAACATTATTGTTTATTGAGCTTTGTTCTCTGTTAATTATCTTTTGATCAGATTGAAACCATGTTACATGAAGATGCATGACCAATAACTCGATCAAACTCAACAAGTGTTTCTCAAGTAGCTAGATAGAGAAATATAAGCATGCATGTCAGTGTATTGGATCATATACATAGACTAATTGTTTCTCTGTCAGTCAATTCAGCCTTTTTGAAATAAAAACAAAACCCAACCACTTCCCTACCTTTTTCATGGATGAGAAACCATAAATTCCTCTCATTCTTCCCCCCTTCATCAAGCTATCTTTTCTTCAAAGCAACACAAATCTCACCATGTGACTCATTCAAATGCCACCTTTTTGTTATCCTTTGTCGTTGGCATATGCATCTAAACACTACCTTTTGGATGCATTCAAAACCAACCATCTCTTTTACTTTAGTCCTTTTACAGTGCCTCAGCACAGTATACTTTACTGCTTTACATATTCTCCCCATTTAACCTATTTATTAGAGGTATTCTTTGGCGTTTTGTTGAGGAATTCCAGAAATCATGCATGCAACCATGCATCTTCCATGCAAATGTATAGTTCTTATTATTGAAAATGAATAATAAGTTTCTGCCACCAGGCACAGGTACATGGAATATCATCGATCCATGGTGTGGGATTCTTTTTTTACGATCATCCTTAAGCTTACAACTATAAAAGCCTCGACAATAATAGGTACCAAACCATTACTTATTAACCTTACAGAGTTTCACTGTTTGTATCTGATTTGATGATTTTGATCTACACATCCACCAACTTGAAATGACCTTCAATTTGTCCAAGTTTATCTTATCATGAAATTAAACATAGTTCAATGCACATTGACACACATTGGCGATATACGTCGACCTCTAGACCATGAATGTGTTAATGTCATGTTTTTCCTCAATTTATTGTGATCAATAATATTAGTATGTCGATCACAAATAAGAATACCGGCCACCAAGCCAAATGAGTTAAAACTTGACAAAAGATGTGAAGCTGCAAGTTTTCTTTAATTGAAAAAAAAAAAAAAAAAAAAAAAATCTACAAACACGTTGGCAAGTATGACTCTTACTTCACAACGACTTGTTACTTGTGAAACATCCAAGCAAATTAAAGCCGCAGTTGTATTGCTCATCACTCTATCTCCATCCACAACTTTTTGTCACCCTCATAAAAAGCTTCTGGCTAGTGTTGTCATCACTAGCTAGAAAGACTCCTTTTGAATGGTTCTCACGAAACTCTGAAACATTACCTTATACTTAATACTTAGATATCAATTTCCATTTTCAATTCGATCAATTTTGTACTATTTGTAGATTAAAGTGTTCAATATGTCCAACTGGCCAAACTAAAAAAAGGTGCCATGTAAAACATTGTAGAGTCTCATAATTTTCTCCCATTATATTACTCCATTAATCTTGTTTTCTAATAATAAAAAATGAACCTTTTTTTTTTGTGTATGGAAAATAATAAGAAAGTAGCATTTGCTCAACTGCTCAAGGATATGAAGTCATAGGCTAAAATATCGTTTAGGGGCGGATATCCGATCCCCCAAAAACCGGAAAATATCGCGGATATCCGACCTCCTGTGTCGGATTTTATTGGTTTGGCAAATTCGAAAAAATCGGTTTATGCCGCGGATATTCGCGAATATTCGCGAAAAATTCGGCAAATTGGGAGGTTTTCTGCACTTTACGTGTTTTTTCGCGGATTTCAATATATAAACTTATAATTAAAAGAAAAACATACATTACAAATTAAACACACGACAAATCATACAAGGAAGCTAAGACGGAACTATTACACAAGATAGTTTTACTCATAGGTGAAAAAATCGTAAATATCGGGCGGATATTCATAGAAATTTTATATGTTTACAATACAAGAACTAAACACAAACAACCTCATTACAACTCAACCCATAGTTTTATTTTAATAATCAAAATAAAAGACATGCTAACCCCAGAATGATAGACGCCCCTTGTCAAACCGATGAGCTTCGAGTCGCATACGTGTGGGGACGAACTCAGTACAGTAATATTCCCATGACATTGTTTGCTCGTACGACCTGAATTGGTCAATATGCATATCATATGCATCTTGATCCATACAATACGGAGCAAATGATTCAAATATAGGAAATCTCGAGTATTGTTGAACCGGCATTAATGTATCGGCTGACTGCACGTCGGACCCACTTGTCATTGGGGCCAACCAACTCCCTATATTAGGAAACCAAGAACCACTGTCATCTGGTTGGGTTTGGTAGGATGGTACACTGGAATCATCACTTTGGGAGGTTCCTATGTTACCAATTCGATACCAATTATTCATTACACAAAAACAAACCTTGGATACAAGCAGTATACTGGTTTGCCAAAAGTGAGAGAGAACTTCACTTTGGCATGGGCGTGCTTTTTTTTCGTTTCTTTCTGATATATTGCTCTTGGAGGGCCATCAAGTTCGTCGCGAAAGTTTCCAAACGTCTAGTGCCTTTTGGACATTTTTTTGATAATCTCATCGAAAATTCTAGTTCGGGGGGATTAAAAATAAATGTGTTAATTTTAAAATCGAAAATTTCCAAAATTTCGATAAATATCGGTTTTTGCCGATTTATGCCGCGAATATCCGATAAATGCCGACCGGCATGGGGTGTTTTAATATCCGAATATATGCCGTGATCCGTACCGTGCCGATCTCTGAAAAAACGGAAAATATCGCGAATATCCGCCCGGCACGCACGATATTTTCACCTATGTATGAAGTCATTCATTCCCATCCAAAAGTGGCCGAGTTTTTGTATATTTTTCACCTAAGCCACTAGTGACTAAAGAAATCTTCTTAGTTTTTTGAAAGAACATAATATATCACCTTTATATATACTTTCAAAAAGTTAAAAGTTAAGATTTAGATCCAGAGATTGTGTAGAGAGAGAGAGAGTTGGCTATAGTTTCGTAGCTCTCTTTATTTGTTTTGAACTTTTGATTTTATTTAAGTAGGTGATGCTCTTCTCTATGTGATAGATAAAGAAGGGTTGAGCTTTATAGAGAAAAACAATATAGTATTAAATTAAAAAGGAAAAAAATATAAGTAATACAATTATTGAAAATATGTGAGCCAAAAGAACAAGTAGATGACAATAGCTCATATTATTTTTTGTAGATCTGCTAGCTTTTTGGTCACCATTCCTCCCTGTTGGTTTGTTCCCCTAGTAACATCTTTTATATTAATTTTTTTTTATTATTTAGATAATATTTTAATAGAAAAAGGGAGTTGTATTATTTGTATGGAAAAATGTTATTTAACTTTTTTTTTTTTTTTTTTTTATGGAAAAATGTCATTTAACTTGAATATATAGTCATTCACCACCTTTTCACATTCAGCAAGAACCCTTGCCTAGTTGCCTGCAGAACAAAAGAAACCAAGTTCGAAGACCCTTGGTCCATAATCCATATATAGTTAGGCTTAACTAATGTATTAAGCCCAAACAGATCCATTCCTATCTAAAGAAGATTTGGCTCCTCTACTTCGAACCCTACTTGTGCATCCAACTGGTGCCATTTTGTGCTTTACAGTAATACTACAATCTATTAAAGCCCACTTCTGTAAAAACTATTTCAGTAATGCTTAAAGACTGGTGCAAAACTGCAAATCCTAATTCAAGATACAAATCGCAAACTGCAGAACTGAACATTAGGTTGGAACTGAACATTAGGTTGTGAGAAAAGGCAATCTGAAGACATGTGGGCTGTGGCGGCACTTTTGGTTCTCTGTAGAAAACAAGTGCTTTACTAGGTTAAAGAGGACATGTGATGACACTTTCGGTTTGAGAAAAAGGCAAATTGAGTTGATGTTAATATGTTATCCAATGTGTTGGCAACTCCTAACTGCAACTAAGTTCCATTCTTTTAGAGAGAGAATTACATTGCACAACATGTTTGCTTAGAAGAAGTATAAGAAATTGTGACTTGATCGAGACATTACTCAAAAAAGATGCAAGCCTAAGTAGAATAGAACCAACTGCAAATGCATATCTGGAATCTGAAAAAGGCCCCAAAAGACTAATGTTTAGACTCCTACTTCTAGTCTTCTCTTTAGATATTCTCCTCATGTTCATGTTTATGTTTGTTCTTATTCTAACAAGAATCTACCAATAGCTTTTGACAACTGAAAAGCTTTTACACATTATGTTCTCATGTAGATGTGAGATGTGTAAACCTTGAAATGGATCTTTCTGCCTTTGTGGGTTGTGGGATACTGGCATGTCCCCCTCTCACAGATAGTTGAACAATTATTTTAAATTTAAGTTCCAAGAAATTAAGATATAATCCTAAAACTATTATGAATTGTTGTTATTAATATGATTTTGGTAAGCAGTGTAAGAAAGTGATTTACAATAAATATCATGATAAATTATTTCCAATTAACCAACCTAACCAAATAGGTCAGTCGGTCAGAGAATTTCCTAAGTTGGGTTGCAAAGGTTGAGAACATGGGATAGGCTGGAGACGCTCTTTGTAAGTTAAGGCACGGAATTCTAACCCAATCCTGTTAAGAGAATGAGCATCAAGGAACACTATAATACCTAGAGTTAATTATCCAAAAATGTTTTGGACTGAAGATAGGACAACAAAATCCAGATATGATTTACCTTTCAAGTAGGAACAAATAGCTATTCACCAGGAATATCAGACAACTTTAGCTTCATGAATAAATCAACTTTTTTCTGGATGAAATTTCAGTAACTGTTAACAATCTTTGCTAAGGAAGAGTACGTCCCCAGTGCTGCACTGATGATACCCAATACAACGATTATCACACTCAGAATAACCTGTACAACAAAAAAGTTGGCACTAATGTGAGAGGATTGAGTAGAGGAGAGCACCGATAACCATTGCTTAATATTCACTTTGCTTGTATACTAGGGCTGGGTGATGGCCAAATATTATCTATCCGGATTCTTATTTAAGCAAATGAAACAAATAAGCAATGTATACAAGGAATTTAAACAAATAAGCAAGAGATCAAACTTTAGAAATCATCCACTTTTTCATGTGCAGAGTTTGTTGTACATAAAAAGGGAGCCATCAATGTAAGTGTTTTACCTGCACCGTCGTCGCCTTATTTCTCACTATTTTTAGGAAGCAGAGAGCTGGCAGTATAACAGCCTACACAAGAATAAATTCCAACAACTTATCAGTTTGCAAGTAGTGACATTTAAACAAAGTTAAGAACTCCGGCCTGCAGAATACTAAGAGTGAGAAAGAAAAAAAAGGCTACACAAATGAGGGTTGCCTGAGCAAAATGTGAAGTAAGAGGTACTACATGTAGCAGCACCTACAGGGTTATAGTCAGACGGGTAATCACTGCATGCTTACTCCCTCAGAAGATCAATAAAACAATAGACTCCCTAAATACATAGCAAATGAGCAATAAAAACAATGTACATCTCTATCCAAAATCCGTATTTATGATGAAATCATGGAACAAAGAAACACACAAGTATGTTAGTATATACTGAATATATTATACAGTTGTAGCTTTGAAGCTTATCCCATCTTATGGAGATACATTCTTATTAAAATTCTAGTCTGAGTTATGAACACAACACAGTTAAAACATACATCAACCCTCTCAAAAGCATAAAGTGGTATCTGACGAAAGAAAATGGAGAACAGGACAATTAAATTGTACACGGGTGTCAACATGTGTAAAATTTAGGTAAGACTGGTAAGTAACTCCAAAGCCTCTCAAATCATGGAGTGTTCTTATCAAACAAAAGTCTGTGAAAGATCACACTATCACATACATTTTGGAAATTTCGGTGTATGCAATCGGGAACTGTCTATAGTAATTGTAAAAACCAATAGAAGTGTGCCTTACCACAAGTATGCTGAGAAGAGAACCAATTAAAGCCATAACAAGACCTGAAATTGCAAAAATAGGTGACACTCGGTTACCACTGAATTACATGACGAAGATTTGTAAGAACAGAAATCAAGCACATCAAAATAAATAATCAATAAAAATACTGTGAAACTAAAACTTTTGGTGCAATTGTAAGAGATATATGGCCTCGTAAATGCAATGTTTTTTTGTTTTTGTTTTTCTTTATCCAAAGTCAGAAATATTTCGTTAATGAGAAGCTCGAGATGAGGAATATACAGACTCTACAGTCTACACGGGTTGTATTCCAGACACAATGGAATGCCCCAGCCCAACAAAACTGAAAGTACATAGAAGCTTGTAAATGCATTACCATGCATAGAGAATTCTTTATCGAAAATCAATGAAAAGAAAAGGATCTCATCACCCTTCAGGTAATCATTTCAATTCACCAAAAATGAAGGTCTAAATTAAGATTCTTTTTTATTACCATTTCTCATGGTATCAACTATTTAGTTTGATAGGTACTGGTTAAGTTACCCACAAAGGGTAAAAAGAGAGATGGAGAAACCCACCGAAGGTCAATAAAATTGGATAATCTTCCACCTCTGCTCATGGTTCAAATGTGCTTATATGCACTTGGACTTGGTTTCTTTCTCATAAGACCACCAGCATCAAATGGTCATCGATTTCTCATTCATTAAAAATACTCGTGAAGCCAGAATGCCAAGACCACTCTGATCCTAAACTATCATACTCACAGAATAGGGGCTGATAACTGAAATGCGAGGCGTTTCAATCACTCACTTCTGCAGATATAGGAAACCCTAAAATGAAGAAAACTACATTTTTCCAATAATGACCATGCAGATATTTGGCTTCATCCCATTATGTATTTCCACACCATTATAAGAAAGAAAAAAAAAGCTCACTGAACATTCAAATTGTTTTTTTTTTCTTTTCTTTAGAAAACACGATTCTCAACTGATGGATCTTGAGGCATTTTCAACTCCAGGGATCAAATAACTATACACTACAAAAGTGACGATTTTGGTGTGTAGGTAGCTTGACAATATAACAATACAATCGATTGTTGAAAATGGTTCCCAGCGATATACATCATCGATTTCCAGGTGCAACTCTTTAAAAGGGTTGTTTTTCTGAATATCTTAGCTAAAATATAGAAGGGGGGAAATGTTGGGCAATATGCTAGTAATAGGCTACTGCACAAGTATAAATCTAAGTGAAAATAGAATAAGTAAATTATGCAAACCAGAACAGAAAGCAAAGGACAGTATGATTTGATCGAGTCGAGAAATATCTCTGTCCTTAAGACATAATTTGCCCCAACAGGTGCTGTATGGGTGTTATGCAAACTGTCTCCTAGGATACAACGATCAGTACCTTCGTCGTGTAGCAACACTTCAAACAAAACGAAGACGGCGAACCAGTTCAGTGATGTTACTCTCTCAAGGACACACAGACACAATGAATGAAATGAGTATGAGGTTTTTCGAATGAATGAATGATGCAGACACTGACCACTTATTTATAGCAAGGAAAAATTCAGTGAACAGACACTTGGGCCGAATCAGTTCATTGAACAGACACACCTAATGGGTCGAACCAGTTCAATGAATGGACACACCCATTTGGGTCGAAAAGACACTTTGGGCTTGAAACAGTTTCATCAAGGGACATAACTATTGGGCCCGAAACAGTTTCATGAAAGGTCACACCTATTGGGCCGAACCAGTAACAAACCGGTTGGGAATGGGTGTACATCTATTGGGATTTATTCCAATGAACCTTTCAACAAAAAGATTATGTTGGATCACCCAAGCCCAAGACCGAGCCGGGTCGGTTGGTCGGACGACACGCGCGTGTGTGTTTTTCAAGCCCAAGCCCATTGTAACCCCAAGGGCCACGCCCTTATTGTACATGAGTAGTTTATTAAGAGCAAACCTTATCTACATGGGTCAAATGTGGTACTATCACATATTCCTTGCTTTGTCTCAAGTTGTACCACTTACATTGGTAACTTGGGACGCCAATTTCTCATTCAATATGAAACCGTTTTGGACGTATGAATACTCTACGAGCATCTACTCGGAATGAGGATTCCATACATACCAAGGTCTCGCTCAACGGAGCTCTAGAACATGTCGAAATGTTCTGACAAAGATCTTGTCAGATTTCTGTCAGATTTCTGACAGAATCTGCTGAAACAGTTTCTAACAGGAAAGATGACAACAACTGAGCTAATAAAAATCTTCAAGACCTTGAATTCCAGATTTGTTAAACTTAGTAGACTTAAGGGCAGGAAAGTGTATTTTTCAAAATCCAAGAGATGCTTACCAAAGAATGGAAGAACAAAAGCAACACAGACAGTCGAAATGACAAGCCCTGTTCTTAAGAGAATAAAGCACCACAAACTATTAGCGGTTCGAATAGGAAGCAACTCTTCCAAACCCCTGGCCAATGGATTCATCAGTAATGCATATGTGTTGGCTGTTAAGGATCCAATTAGAATAAAAAGTGCCAACGAAAAAAGTAGAAGTAGAAATAAAAAGTCTCAATCACATCTTTGGTATCTGAATGCTTAAGATATTTATCACAAAAAGGATATTTGGTTAAGGGATTGATAACCTGCACAACACAGATATTGCAGGTTTGAGAATATTCGAAGACCTAAAGAAAGGGAATGAAAATAAAATGTAAATTAACAAAATCCTACTACTCCAACACTTACTGTTGTCCATAGTGCAACTTTAGATGCAACCGCATTCTTTGGCATATTCAGGGTTAGCTGAGAAAGGGTAGCTTGACCAAACATGCGATATCCCATGACTGCGACACCTCCATATATCATTGTACACAGTAAGAAGCTGCAAACCAAGAGAAAATATATATATTTTACCAAGTAGAATTCGTGTTACAATGTTACATTCCAATTAAACTGATTGCCAAATTGTCGTACATACCATATCACAAGTGCTTTGTTAAACTGTGATCGATCCGACATGGACTGATAAATATTTGGAAAAACAGTGTGTCCAGAGTAACAAAACCCGTAGACCCCAATGGCAAATGGTAGACCACTCCACTTTACTGGTGAAGCAGAGTGATGGAATCCAATCCCATCAACAGTACCAACAAAAATGACTGAAAGGAATATCAATAATGTTGCTATCACTCCACCAGCTGCACAAATAAAGCCAGCAAAGGTTAGACTTTTTTTTTTCAGCTTAGTTAGAAGGAGACAATTGATGGAGGCAATTGAAATGTAAAGATCTTGACGCACCCGAAAGATATGAAATAACACGGAGATCCCGCAACCAGACGGTTGGTAGAACAATCAAAGCAGTCAAAATCCCAAAGAAGTGCGAAGAATCAAGATGGAATCCAGTCCAACCCAACGAAGCTCCAGGGAATAGTCTTGTAAGATTATCACCTTCCAAAATAATGAACTCTACACAATATGACTGCATTCATGACACAGAGATTGGTGAACTTTCTAGATATTGCAGTAAAATGGTGAGCCTATTGCCCTGCAATACCAATGAAATCATACTACGAGATTCACTTACATATAATTCTGTGTACAAAACGATCTGCATCAGGAATCAAGAGAGCAATGACATTAGAAAAGTTTGGAAGATAAAACTAAAGGCAGAATTGAGTAAGTAGTAATTGCAAACTTCCAGTCGCAATGACTTCATTTCACGATACATAAATTCCTCATTAATTTGTAATAAAACTACGAAGGGAGTAGATTATAAAATCTATCATATAATTGACAAGTTGCTCTTTTGCCAGAAGAGCAAGCACACTGACAAAAGGATACACAAAACTATTGGCATAAATCCCATCGGATAGGAGCAAAGTGACTAAACATAACATTAGTACCAACTATCGTAAAAAAGGTTGAAACCAAGGGAATAAAAATACATGATTACTGCTGTCGTGTGTTGCATATGTTGTTTAAAATATACTAACTAAGAATGCCCATATTTTCACCGATATAATATACTAACTAAGTCACACTGAAAACTGACCGATATAATAAGACGCCCATATTTTCCAAACGCAGCCTCTCCAATATCAGGGTAGCTCTTGATGCCGTCTTTGCTCTCGAAACAGTATTTCATAAGAATGCCAGTGTAACAGCAAACAACTGCAAATAGAGCTAAAATTGCCAAGCCTGCCCAACCAGCCTCTTTCACCGTAGAGGGTGTTGACAGAAGCCCAATTCCAGCTAATACATTTACCCCTGGCCCCAAAATATACAAGACTTCAAAGCAATACCAAGAGGAGTAAAATCAAAACAATCTACAAAAGGATTAAAGAATTTAAAGTAGTCATCCAGCTTTTTGTTTCATGTACAGCTTATTTTGCAAATTTTGATTTATGAACTTGCACAGCAGTTCCATAATCATGAGTTTTATAAGTTGGTTACCATTGAAGACTGTCTGTGTCAAGCTACATCCATGACCAATGTGTCCTTCCTCAATAACTTTCTCGTGCAAGGAAGCTTTCCCTTGTACCCATGATGGTTGTTTCCCCAAGCCTGTGTCTGAATCTTGTACTGGATATACGCTTCCATACTCAGGCAATAAAGGAGAAGATTCATCTATATTCAGATTACTCTTGAAACTCGAATATATGATGCTAGGTGCTTGAAGAAGATTCTTAAAGTTTGGTGATGCGGTGATGGTGTACGAATTGGTTGTTTCCCTGCCAAATAAAAGAAAACAATGATATTTCATAAGTTGATAACATACCATGCACACTTTAACAAAGCAGTAAACTACAAACTTAAACAGAGGAAACTTGGTATATTGAGTACATAGGTCCTTTCAACAACAACTATCAATTTCTAAAAAAGTCATATGATGAAACCTATGATTCCCAAGCGAATTTCATCATTCAAGGTGGTGGAAGTAGGTATAAAAAGAATTAGCCTTACAAGTGATTGAATAACTAAAACATGTTCCCACGCTACAAGGGCAGTGAAAATCAAGTCATCAATTTAACTATAATCTTGATTTGCAATTTGCTGCCTTCAAAGATGCAGTAAACACGACTACACAATTCGTCCAAACCAAAAAAATACAATATATCAAGTAAGTATGTAACAAAGCATGTAAAATGTCTAAAAGCAATCCTACAACAAACTAGTCAAGATTATTCACATCTTATACGAATTCAATAACTATACAATTTTATTTTTTTTAGAAGTTAGGTTAAGTCAATAATAATATGCTTTGCATAACTAAAATAAAATCATTCTATATAGAATTATACTAGTAAATTTTGGTAAGCTCTTTTCAAACATTGTTTCAATCTAAGAAAAAAAAAACCTAACTGATTTCAAAAATCATCCAAACAAGATTTATAACAATAATAATCAAAAAATTAAACAAAGAGTTTATAAGCATAAGAAATATGGAATTGATCAAACTTATTATTACTTACATGTAACTCTGTGGCCATTGTCGAGAAGAGAAAGTAGATTGAGGACAATTCCTTCCATTCTCATCATATTCTCTATAATCTTCTTCTTCATCATCACCATTATTACTGCTGCTACTAGTCCTACTAATATTGCTTCCGTTCTCTTCAAGGTCTTCATCTTCTTCTAAGAAAAACTCTGTATCTTTCTCTGCCATAAGTTCAAAGAAGTTAAAAAAAAAAACCCTAATAAGAGAATGCTAAGATTGAGAGAGAGAGAGAGAGAGAAAGTGTTTTAAAGAGCAGAAAACAGAGGAAGAAGAAGACGACAGACACAATACGGCTTTGCAGCTTTTATAGTGTTGTTTAGAGGTTTCGTGGCATGGAACAGAAAGGTTTTAAGATAAAATAGGAGTGTACAGGATCCTCTACTCCCGGTTTAGATTATGTTTGTCTTTCCGTGTGGTTAACTTATTGCCATCTGGCTCAAATCACTAAATTTAGAACTACCGATAAAATCACATGGGTAATCGAAACTTCCAAATAAAGATGACGGTGACAGTCCACGTGTTCACGATGTTTCTCGAAAACTAGTGGTTTGTGACGTGGCACCGCAGCTTAATTCAGGCGCGAGAGTTTACTTTTGAGTTTGGTAATTTTGACAAAACTTGCGGCGACAGCTGTGGCAAAAAAAGTGAAATTTTTTACCCAAATTCACTCCCCAACAAACAAACACATGGAATGGAAATGGAATGGAAACTCTCACACATCGCACTGCTTTCTTTAATACTGTTTTTACTTCTTTTCAAATCCAAACTTGTCGAGTTTCATCAATCAAACAAATCTTCTTCGTCGTTCTTCATCATCGATCTAATCGACAAGGTAATTAATCAGTTTTGAAACTTTCAATTTAGCTTATTGGATGTAGATCGGTTAAGTTTTGATTGCAATTTACATATATAATAATAACTCGTAGACTCGTAGTTATGTTTGAGATTTGGTTTAATTTTGCTGAATCAATCAATCAATCGTATGTGTTTATGTGTAATTTATAAGTAAACTGATTTGATTTTATTTCAGGTGTTCTGTAATGTAGATTGCAGAGTGATAAGGATATTTTGCTCAGTAGATTATTGTGCAATTAATTGTTTATTGAATTTGGTGAAACACAATGGAAGGTGCCAATGTCATAGAAGCCACTCCTTTTATGAGGTTTTCTCTATACTTCTATTTTAGTAGTATAAAATTTGGTATAAAACTATAAATGTGTATTGGTATACAATTGATTCTGATAAAATAGCAAGTGATTTGATAATCATCCTTTGTCAATTTCAATCAATGTTCTCAATGGAAAACTTCACCACTCCACAACTTATCAATTTTGATTATAAGATGTGTGTGTGTGTGTGTTATTACTTTAAGCATTTGATTGCCTCCAATCCATTCACTTGGAATGAGAAACAATATGATAAACTCGATCTACTTACGTTACAAATTTATTTAAGCTTTCTGGAGCAATATATAAATGATTCTAGTTTTGTTTCATTACTGAATATGGTTGAAATATATATTGACTCATTTATTAAAATTGCCTGCCTCGTCTATGGGATTGTAGTTTGTTTGCAGCCTTATCCTATGGGGTTGCTTCTATGGCTATGGTTTTCATCAACAAGGCAATTCTCATGCAGTATTCAAACTCAATGACACTTCTTACTCTCCAGGTATTGCTCCCAAACTTTATATCAATATTTTGTTCCAGATCAGAAAAAAAATGAACTTCGCAAATGGATACATCTGCAGCCAGCTTCTTGCTTGCTCAAATTATTTATTTTCTTATAAATGTTCTCAGCAATTGGCGACAACCTTGCTTATACACGTTGGACGAGTGACCGGGTATACAAAAATAAAGGATATTAATGTCGTGACTGCGAAGAAGCTATTCCCAGTGGCACTATTCTACAATGCCAATGTCGGATTTGCTTTAGCGAGTTTAAAAGGGGTTAACATTCCCATGTACATCGCGTTAAAAAGGCTGACACCACTTGCTGTGTTGGTAGCTGGGATTTTCTCTGGGAAGGGGAGGCCATCAAAACAGGTATGTGGTTGCCTATTATAGGACCTACATATGATTGATAGCCCCATTTTACATTCTTATTCATCGCATCGATTTCACTGTATTACTCCCCCATTTGTATTGATATGACTTGAGCAGTATTTGACGTCGCTGAATGTTGGTATCCTCTGTAATTTTATAAGTTCTGCAATTATTTATAAGAGATGGCAACTTAATGTTGGTTTGTTTAGCTTTTTCACTTAGTGGGCTTAATATTGATGTTGAATTTTGTCTATAATGTCTAATATGTGCAATATTTGAATTCAAATTAGTTGGTTGTGTTTGCACAATTGTTATACAAGCCTCTAGGATTTCAGTAGAGAATTGGGTCGAACGAAAATGATGTTACTGGAAACAATTTAAACACAAATCAAATTCAAATCAACACAGTAGTTGGTATCAAACACTAGATTGAAAGAAGGAAAATAGAAACTCTAGAACAATTAAAATTTCTAAACACAAAGAACTCACATTGCTATCAAAAAAAATTCAAAACACATACACACTGCCCTAATCTATGGCATAGAAGCCTGATTTATAACACAAGTTAGCTTGACTTACAATGAACCTATGTCAACTAGGATTGCGCTCTTACATCAGAAAAAGTGGATGTGAGTGGTGTTGAGGAAGTTTTGTTGGGGAAGTAGGGATGTGTGGACTAGAACAGTTTGTAACATGAACCAGTCTGATACCATCACATTTAATGTAACTAGTCCTACATAAATGCCGTGGGAGATTGCATGTTTTCGAAAAACCAAGAAACAATGAAAGCTGGTGTTATATGTGTGTGTGTGAGAGTGTGTGCCACATGATTGTGACACCCTGGGCCCATTTGGATACGAGTGAATGGATTATGGTGAAGATGGTCTCTTCATTATGGTAGCATCCGTGCAAAGAATCAACTTCTTCAGACATTATTGTAAATGAATGAGTCTCAGAATATTTTTTTTTGTCCTTTAGGGCCTTAAGTTCATAAAAAGAAAAAATATCACAACTCAAGATCTCCGTGGTAGAAGTGCACATTTAATGTAAACAGTTTCTTTTATGTGCACGATATATTGTTTAAAAATTGTAAACTTTTGATTGAACTTATTCTGTTCAGGTATCTCTTTCTGTTATCTTTACCGCATTAGGGGTCATCGTTGCAGCCGTGGGTGATTTTTCTTTTGATATATTTGGATACAGCATGGCACTTACTTCTGTTTTCTTTCAGGTTAGGTTTGTTTCGAAGAGTAATTTTCATAGTGTGATGTTTCTATATATCTTTCTTTCTTTCCTCTCTGAATTCTACTATAACTTATGTTTGATTATCACATGTGTAGACCATGTACCTGGTATTGGTAGAGAAATCCGGTGTGGAGGATGGGCTTTCATCAGTTGAACTCATGCTCTATAATGCTCTCTTGTCAGTTCCATTTCTGCTATTTATTATCGTTGTGACAGGAGAATTTCCGAAATCTTTGTCACTATTATTTGAGAAGGTGAGAATCTTTATGTTATTGTTTCTTTTTCCATTTAGATTTCTTCAACTTCAAGTAAAATATATCTGCTTGTTTTATTTTACTTGAGTAAATCTTTTTGTAATTTAGCAGTTGCTCTGGTTAGGAGAGACACAGACATGACTCTTATTTACTAGAAATAGCTGTTTGCATTTCCGCATTTGAGATCACCAAAAAAATTGCTGTGCTTGAACCCTTTTCTAGATAGGAGAAAGTGTTTGTTCTCTTAGTCTCACTCAAAATGATTCTTATTGGATGTATTTTATTAAGTCGTAATTTTATCTTTCTAATATTCTAGAATTTGCTACCATGTCATTATTGCAAATGTTGTTTCCTTTTCCTTTAGAGCCTTCAATGTGAGATCACGTGTCATTGTTCTATTCTGATCTATAATCGGTGCCCAAACTATCTCAGTCAACTTTTTTTTTTCAACTGAAATCATACGCTTAGGCCTTAGGGGGTGTTTTGATTTTTAAGCGTGAAGAACATGTTATATTATTTTATTTTATTTTATTTTTTTTGATTGGTAAGCGGGGTTGAGGGGACCCCTACCCCTTCAAATTAGGTGTGGAAACTTATATCAACAATCAGCTGTTGACGTGTTTCGAACCCACAACCTCTCCACTTTTGTGAGAGGGGTGCTACCATTGAGCCACAGGCCCATTCGCAACATGTTATATTATTCATTGTGAACGAAGTCTAATTTTTACCGAAAACCTTTATTTACCATATCTGTACTAGTGATTGATGCTCCATTTGATTTTATTGATGGTTCCAATCCATGAATTTGTCTCTCAGGTTTCTAACCTTAAATTAAACATTTAAACATGTTCTTCTGGCAGGCTGATTCTTTATCATTTTTAGTAACTCTTATTCTTTCGTTGGTGATGGGCATTGTTCTCAACTTCACAATGTTCTTGTGTACCATAGTCAACTCTGCTCTCACAACAACTATTGTTGGAGTTCTCAAGGGGGTGGGGTCCACGGTAAGTACATAGTTTTACGTACAGATTACATACTTGTCGGTTCCAAGCAGTGTATCATCACAAAGTAACCCTTTTCTCTACTATACAGACCCTTGGTTTTGTCTTGCTTGGTGGTGTGCAAGTACACGCCCTGAATGTGACTGGATTGGTCATCAACACTGCTGGTGGTGTTTGGTATTCATATGCCAAATATCAGCAAAAGAAGAGCAAACCGCGTAAGATAGTACCAGATGTGGAGGCTCATCATAAATAGAGATAATAGTGAAGGGTTTTTTGTGAACTATTACGTGTCTCTTTGCGTGAGAAAGACTACACTTCGTACAGGTAAGCAAATGTACCTTAGTATTTACTGAACAACAATTGTTCTTTTCATGAATCATTTAAAGGATCATATCATTTCATGAATACAACTTAGTCGGAGATTTTGAAAGATGAAATAAAAAAATCAAATGATCAGTTGAGTACTTAATTTTGAATCTTTGTAATCTTTTATTGTAATTTTGTTGTAGGTATTTTCTCTTTTAGCATTGCAAATTGTGTATAAATAATTTTAGCTATAGGATCACTGACATTCCTTAAAAAAGCTTGTACAAGGGCAACTATTTTACTCAAATGGACAAAAGAAAAAAAGATGGAGACAAAGCTTGTTTCTGTTGTTGCATACCGTAGGCATTCCTACTGAAGCAGGTTACTTAAGTATGCTAAACTTCTTGTTGTAAAATCTGTAATAATGGAGGAGTATTATGTCTATATACACCACTATTATGAATATTATTGGATTGATAAATGCAATTATATGGTGCACAGCTCCTTAGTGCATTAAT
Source organism: Aquilegia eximia (assembly GCA_023053565.1). Classification (NCBI taxonomy): domain Eukaryota; kingdom Viridiplantae; phylum Streptophyta; class Magnoliopsida; order Ranunculales; family Ranunculaceae; genus Aquilegia; species Aquilegia eximia. The sequence continues at coordinate 13,107,036 of JALIGU010000007.1, forward strand.
AACAATTGTTCTATTTCTTAAGGTTTCCTTGACATGAAAAACAAGTTATGTATCATCCCCACCTTGTCATCATTCATCCAAACAAAACTATGCTTAGAAGTTTAATTTAGCGATTTTACCGTATACTCAATGCCGATACAGTCCCCACTTATCCACTGCTGTCGTCCGACAGTGTAGGTTTTTCAGCAGGCTACAATTTTTCAATTCATATCAATTACAGACCTTATCCGTCACTTTGAAACCAAACTCACATGGAGTGCATGTACTTATGTTGAAGCTAGGTTGAAATAAGAGTGCCCCAATTATGCTTAATTTTTTCCAAAAGTTCTGACCAAAGAACACTTGCGCAAAAGAAATTTCACCAGTTTGTACTCTTTGCAATGACAAGGTGGGGACAGGAGATCACTTATTGTTGCCTTGCTGCTTTTGTAATGATGTTTAGGGATGTCTTTTAAGTTATAACGACCCGTGGGGCTTGGTGCATAGCACCAGGTTACAGACCAAGCACGTGTCTTCAGAACTGAAGAGCTCCAACTACTTATTGTGAGTAGAAATGATGCTAGTTACGGCTACTGATGTGATTCATGTTTTGATGGGCAAATTGAAGACTAGAAATGATGCAGTCTTCAGTGAGGATTCTGTGTTGGTGGAGTCTAACTATATGAGCTAACACTGTTGTTTGGATGTGGTCAATTGGCAAGATGGGGAGACGAGCTGCTCTTGTGATATACTTGTTAAATGTGGATGGGTGATTATGGGAGTAACTAGCATGTTTTTTTTCTTTTGTTGAAACTTGTGGTGAATCTCTTTGGGGAGTATCTGAGTATTTTTATTTTTTTTCCCTCTCTTATTGCTACTTGAGAATTGTGACGAGACTCTTTGCCAAACTATTTTATGGGCAAGAATCAAAAAGTGATTGGGTTAAATAACTAGTTTAGGCATGCCCTAGTGAGAACCAACTCTATAGCTACATGAAAATGAGAACCAGCATGTAATATATTGTTGTAATGTAGAGTTGGTCTTATTCAGAGTAATGCTGATTAAGTATTAATTCGGATAAGCAACAGGCCTTCATTCTTGCAGAAAGTCTGGTATCAGATTTTTTAGGAAGATAGACCCATAAGTATGGCCATCTGGATTCTCATCCCAAATACAGTATAACTAAATTGAGACAGTAGGAGCCTGACATCAGTAGATATTGTGTAGTTTACATGATACCAGTTACGTAGACGTAATTAAACTATAAAGTATATCTGTTGCATAAAACCCTACCTAATGCACAATTTGAAACTGGACAAGAGCACCATTTTGTGGACTGGCCAGTGGCCATAAACATCCCTAAAAACAAATTCTCTATCTTCACAATTAGAAACTATTTACTGTCAATTCTTTTTGCAGGAAATGAAGATCTTAGTGGTATCTGTGCAAGTATGGGCTATGGCACGATTTCTTGGGCCTAGATTGATTTTATTGTTCATTTACAGATTTACTTGATACACTACTAGACTAGGCACAATGATTTGGACTTTTAGATGATAGGCTGACATTGCGTGAAAATGGGGATGATGCAGTAGTAAAACCCATGGCTGAATGGAACTGGGCTTGAACTCAGTTTATTGTTGCTCATGTGCATACGAGGTGTCAAGGACTGTTATAGGTTGTTTTTAAGTCCACTGGCCTAACAATCTAACATACCATAATCTTTTTCTTTCTACTCTACCATTGGACTAGAATTGAGATTAAGATCTTGGGTTCAGTTGATGAAGGCTCTGCAAGTATCAAGGCAAGGGCATCTCTACAGTGTAGGTTACTGTTTGATGTAGAGTGTAGACTCAGTTATCCTTCCAGTAGTACAAATGTATATTCTGTGGTTGTCTTTACTGCTCAACCGACACAGAAAACTACTGATCTTTGGACAAGTCAAGTTATTAGTATAAGAGAACACATGGACCTTAAAACTTATAGTACTTGGCAAGTTTTGCAACTTGTGAGTTGTGATGCACACTATACATGAGTAAGACATATGTGGTGTTGGAGTTTTTGTCTTTGAGATTCTAAACCATTGTAAACTATTACACACAACGTTATGACTTATGACCCTACTTTTGCCTTTAAATTATCCTTGAAGGGTGGCTTGAACTGCGCACTTGGAAATTCTTGATGATGATGAATTGATTCTGCAATTACAACTTATTACAAACTTGAGAAGAAAAAACTAATCAATAGGAAAATGGTAGTATATTTGGTTTGATGTCTGTATCACCTACCCTATATATATATATGACAAAAAGAAGAACAATTTGGATTTTTTAGAAAGGACTTGTTGGTGACAGAATTGTGTACAACTTGCTTGATTCACGGAAATAAGAATTTTCAAAGAATAATACATACATACTCCCAAGACCCAACATCAAAGGTAGTTACTTTCAACAATAATGTTAGATATCATACAATTTGGTCTTCTCTTCTACTAATTAATCAACAAACACTACTAATTAATGTATATATTTTGTAAATTTTCAGATTTTAGTATATATATATATATATACTAGTTGTACCCGTGGCTACGCCACGTTAGTTTCGACCAGATAAATAGCTTTTGATTCTCAGAAAGTGGTAAATAATAGATAGCAAGACTAAACTTAAATCTTAGGAACTTGGACTATGGGAGTAAGATAAATAAATCTAAAAATCAAGTATTAAAAATATATATTTTTGTCATTGTTCCATTACATCTATTGTTGCTTCAAATATGTTTGTTTCCAGTTTTTGTTTGAACTTCCATATGTTCCATACCAATATTGTTTATTTTGGTTGTCGGAGTATTTTCAAAGTTTTTATTTTTTCGATATATGTATTTGTGGATGTACTTTATTGCTTTGTATCCGAACGTTGGATTGAAACTTTTATTGTTGTTTATGTTTGTGTTGATTGTTAACAGACCTTTTGGATTCATGGTTTTCTTGGAAATTTTTTAGTAGTTTTATCCCCGTAAATGACAGAAATTTTATCCAAATCTTGTCATATCCCGGATGGTTTTAAGTCACTTTTAATAACATCATGTTTAGAACTATATATAATCATCGTTGTCTTTGGTTCATGGAATTTAAATTCCAAAGAAATGAAGGGTACTAATGTAACATTGAATGATAGGAGAGGGAGAGAGAGTGGGCAGAAAAGGGAGAGAAATAGAGACAGAGATTGACGAAATTCTTACTAAAGTGAAACACTTGTCTGCTTTGTCCTAATAATTATATAAAATGGGTTTTTTTTTTTTTTTTTTTTTTTTTTTTTTTAAATGAAAATCGTATTCAAATAAAATAGCTATGCCCGGAATCTGAATTCCGATCTCCTACTCAAAATCTTTTAAAACTTAGCCATTTCTATTCATTTTCCCGGGAATCAAATGCATGCGAATCAAACACATCCTATCAACTCATATATTTTATAGAACCAAAAATATATTCTTGTTCATTATGATCACTTTTAATAATTTCAGATGGAGTATTGTGACATCAAGTGTGACTGTAAAGGCAGTGGAAGGATACCAAGCAAGTGGATTGTTAGTTTTCAGCATCAGTAGGCTGATAGGGTGGTCATTTCTATCTTCGTAATTGTAACAATGGTCTCTAACATAGATGGACAAATTGAAGATTTAAGGCATCATTTGATGGTCTACATAGTAGTTTGTATTTTATTAAACACTAAAAAAAACAAACCATATATAAAGTCTGATGAGCACACATAGTTTAAATGCACCATCAAATACCTCCCAGAGGACATGCTCCTCTTCGTACAAAATTATACATAACCCACCCATAAAACATAAACAACATAGAGTACACATACAAAACATATCTACCAGCATAGACAAAGCCTACAACTAACCAGGCATGATTAACTACATCTTTATTCATACTCTAGTTGTCAAGAAACTATGTTGCACTCTGTCCCTGCAATTTACAAACTAACTGCAGCTTGCAAAAATCAGTTGAAAGGCACCCTACAATATACCACTCAGCAGCACAGTCTTCCCAGTTCCTGTTACCACACCATTACACACAACAGAATTACAACTGATCAACATCCAGTTCATCAATGGGCTGATAGGGTAGTTATATCCATCGTTGTATCTCTGCAAGTCTGCAACCATTGCTTTGAACAATGTTGTACGATGTTTAAATTGAGAATTAAAAATTGAGTAGGATCCCTTACCACTTGAGATACAACTGGTAACAAACAATTGAGTATGATCACCTTACTAAAAAAAAAAAAAAAATGCAACAAACTCCTAACAAAATACAAACTTGATGAGAATATAAAACACGTTAGAAAACATTAACATCAATATAATCAAATATGTTTCTCACATTTATTGGAGCGACTTTGCTTATAGCAGAACTAAAGAAAAGTTGGATCACATTTTCCTTACATCTCTCACATATAGTGCATCCAAACACAAAATTGATATGATATTTGCACTATTGTATTGGATCTCACATGTAGTCCAACATGACTACATGTGTTGAGGACCCTTATGAATGTAACACTGTCAGAGATTTCTCCTGCACACAACATTAAAGTAAGTGCAACTTTGTGTTCCCATACATAAATTGCAAATCCCTCAATCATTTTGTTCCAGGAAACAACATCATTATTTTGTTAATCCATAATATTTTAGACTCACATCCATCAACCCATAATGTGCATAACCTGAAACCATCAAAGTCCATGTAATTATGTCGCTTGCTACCCTGCTTTTCTCAGTTCACAAAATGTTCTTGAAGCTTCGTTATAAAATTTGTTCTTTGCAAGAACTGAAAATAATTGTGTTCCATAACACCGTATCAATTCAAAGAGATTGACCACATAAGCTACATCTCTTATGAAGGCATTGCAGACAAATTTGCTCATCTCACCTTCATTTCTTAAAAACGTGCAGTGCAGGTGCTCCATATAATGATATAAGAACTCCTTAGATTGTTTTCCTTGTCATCTCCGGAAGCTGTAGCTTTAACATTTAAATCACATATTTTGCTTGGGGATGCCTGTAGTAAGTTGGAGAAAGTTACTCAGAAAAAAAAAAAAAAAAAAAAAAAAAAAGTGAACCATTATTTCCGTCAACTTCCAGCTATCAGATAATAGTATAATACAATAATATCTTCTTTGGAAAGACAAAATAGGGATTTTTCTAGCTGGCAGATAATAAATTAGTCTACTATTTGTTTTTATGGTCGTATATTAATCACTTGTACTTTCTATAAAAGGAAAAAATAACATAGAGAGAGAGGGAGAAAAAAACTCACTTTTAACAATTATATTTTAGAAAATACCACATTGCAAATATAAGGTATAGTTATTTACAAACACAATAAAATAAGAGTAAATAAATGAAACTCCCCAATATAATGTAATTGGGAAAGGGAGCCAGGACTTCCTCATATAATTAGCTGGGTTGTTGAAACATAATCAAGCTTAAATATAACTGCACCTTGGTTGAATTCTTTTCATTGTTAAAGACATAAAGCCAAAAGCAGTCCATAATATTTTAAAACAAATACGGAGGCAAATACATACTGTAGGGAGCTCATACATACCAATGCACTATCAACAATGAAAAAATCACGATACCAACTTTATTAATGCTTTGATATTCTCATTAGAAACACAATGTAAAAGGCATCAACTAAAATAAAACATTCATCCTAATCTCCTTAGGAATCCAAATTCAAAATCAAAATAATGGAACAAAATAATAGGAAATCTTAAATATGAGCTCATCTCCAAGCCTAAAATAATAATGACAACATCAAATTTATTCTGCTCTTGCATCAGTTTGGGTTGTGTTCAAACTACCGAAGGCACACCCATATGTATTATCTATCAGTGTTCATAATATAATGTTTTCCATTTTGTTACCCTCTGATCAGTAGGCAAGCATATAGTGAGCACTATTAACTTTCATTTTTATTTTTGAAGGCTTCCAATGGTTGGCTCTGATGAACATCTACTTTAAACAAATTCCTCAATATTCCTACCCATATTCTAGTTAATACATATTTATTAAACGACCACATACAAAAATTACAACTTAATCTTCAAAATCCATTGGGAATATGAGAGGTTTTTAAATATATAATAATAACTAAATATATATTAGGAACTACACTTTCAGCCACATGATTTATCTTACTTCACAAAGAGATAAGCGTAGTTTAGCTGATAATGCAAGAAAAATGTACCTGAAGTTAGAGCATCTTCTTATTCGGCATCATCATTGTACCTGACCTTGACGATTAGACTGGTTTGAAAAATTACTTGTATCTTCTAGTTCTTGTTGTTTCAAGAGCAAAGCGGCATATGGATCATAATAAGCTTTCAGATACTCATCCTACAAATATACCAAGTAAAAGAAGATGGGAGACTGAATAATTGTTACTAAAAGTTATTACCATTGGTAGATTTCAATCTATCGCAGAATCAAAGCAATAAACTTCAAAAACAACTCCACACTCAATGGATCAATACTGGAATAAACTTGTCCTTCGGTTTTATAGGTAGTATGTATATTTGGTTTTCTAAACAGTCTACATTCCAGAAAATTGCTGGATTTTTTTTTTTTTTTGCTAAGGTGAGCTTCATTAATAAAAAGAAAAGGAAATACAAAAGAAATTTGAGGAACTGAGTATATATTCCAAGCTCTTCATACTTACATCAAATCATCACTTAAGTCTATAATAAGCTCTGTAGGTTTCCTCCAAGCAAGTAATGAATGTGGGTCTAATTAAGCTCCACTCTTTCATACCTAAGTTCAGAGTTGACCCTCTCTTTGCTGCCATGTCAGCTGAAAAATTACCCTCTATAAATATGGGTTATACACAAAGATTGGATTCTTTTAGTTGCCCTCATAAATTGAGCTCGAACCTGCTATGGAGGACTCCGGTTACTACACACCTAAGCAGCTGGTATGAACTCAGTTTCCACTCATAAGTTCAGCCATCCTTGATCAATGGCTTCTTCAATAGCTTTAGTTATTGCCCAACACTCAGCTGTGAAGTTATCTGTGATGCCTAGTCCTTGTGCCAAGCACCCCATAAATTCTCCTGAATGATTTCTATAGATCACTCCTATGTCGCTTTGTCCTGGGTTACCTATAAAGGCGTCATCAGTATTAGCTTTGACAATCGTGACATTAGGTGATCGCAAACCTCTCTAATACTTCGAGAAGTCCAGTCCTACATTCAACTCCCAATTTCAGCAGCAACTGAAGATCACTAACAGATTTGTTCGTGTGACCTTTAATAGCCCATTTAGCATCTTTAATACCTCTGCATACCTCCATTCTCAAATGCAGTCCTTTGACCGTTTTATTTATCCCAACTGATAAATTTACCTAATTGGGTAAATTGTGATACTGACAATTGGATCATAATCTTGAAACTCTGGGTATCAATTTTCATAATATTCAAAGCTTTTTTAACACATTGAATACCACAACCATTATAAAATAACAACATGACATGACGTTCATTGATCGTCAAATGAACTTCCCTACAATTATTTTTCAAATGCCTTGGATTTGAGTAGATGTCAAAGTTGTAATGGTACCAATGATCACTGCATCTGAACTCTGAAGTTTTTATACATAAATGTATTAACACACTACTTTGAAAAGTTCCATGATTGTCAAAAAAACCTAATAAGCTTATAAGTTAATATACTTGTGAGGATCATGGGTGATGGGATCACTAAGCCATGTTGTAGGCTGGAACTCGGCCTTGGGCTCAATGCAATAATAAAATATTCATATCAAACCTCCTGTATATGACTACTACTCTAGACAGTTCAATAACTAACTATATATTGGTTAGCATGAATTAAACTGCATATTTCATATTGTCCAAGTATTAAACCCCATTTATTTGATCAAGAAATCAAGACCAATTATAAGCTTTTGCATGCTTAAAAGTAACAGAAAACCGTCCTGATGTAGAAAGAACTTTGTTCCATGCAACAGATTTTCAAGACACATGAAGTCATGATAAATTTTTATGGTTGCTCAAGGATAATCAAGATGGACTTGAGAGTAACCTTTTGGACCAATGAGACCTATCATTTATCCTAATCTGGCGTATATCCAGTATATATCTTAAGTGCTATAAGGCATCAGGGGAAGGCATATCACACCCAAACCTTGAGGCATTAGATTTAAGTTGTAAGCATGAAGAAAGCTATATTGAAAAGACGTTCGTAAATTTTCTCTCAATATAGCAAGGACCTTCTTGGACAGTATGAAAGTCATTAGTCATATGACCTTTGCACTCTCTGGACTCTTTTGAGTTATCCATGGCATTGATGTCTTCGATCCTAAGTTAAACATTGTCTCACCGACCAGTCACCTTGAGCTGATATGAGGGTTAATTTCGTTACTGAGCCAATGCTTTGGCTTAGTAACTGTGAATTTTAGCACAAAGGGATGCCCCTACTCTAAAAGATCTCTCCCGAAAGGGCCAAAATATTTTTTCCCGTTTATTATTAATTACTATTATTGGTACTGATTTGGCATCTTGAATGATATTAAATTTCTCTAACATAAATCTATATACCCCATTGAATTCTCCTATTGTCGATAACTCAGTGATTATAATCTTAATGATTGGAGGGGTTGACATACTACTGCTGGTTACAAACCACATGCAAACACATAAAAAAAGTACAAAAAGTGAAGAAAATAAACAACCTACAAAAAAGAGAAAGTGCTCACTTAGTTACTTGTTGCGGGGAGAGGAAGATTAAGAAAAGAGCCAACTTGTAGACTTGTAGAGGAAGAAGAGCCACTGCTTGTTTCTTAGGAAGTAGGAACAACAGGTTCATGTGAAAAAATCACAACTTTTTCATCAATGTTTTGTTTTTTTCGCACTCTTCTTTGATATCTCTGTACCAAGTACCAACTCTTTTAGTAACTAAATCGAAAAATAATAACCTTTCTATGCAGAAGGAACAACCTATTTTAACTCACAATAAATAAACAATTAGCAAAATAAATTTCATTGGGAGAACAACAAAAAAAAGACAAATTGGATTATCAAGTAGTAGAAGATGAAGGTGGAAGAAGAGAGTTACCTCTGTGTTCGATTTGATTCACAGACAAAGAGAATCTTTCGCTTAATTAAGGTTTTAGGCAGTCGAAGAGATAAGCCCAACATAACAACTTAAGCAATAAAAATTGATAAGTAATAGAATTGAAATCGATAAGTTAAAGTTATAGAAATTGAAATTGAAATTGAAAAGTATTTTGGTAATAGAAGTTGAGTGTTGATAGAAGTTGAAATTGGCAGTGACATAACTTGATTTACTGGTGCTTTTGGCATCCATAGCAGATGAAAATGTCAGAGCAAAAGGCACATCGGGAGAGGATGGAGTAGTGAAGTGATTCAACTCCGGCGGTGGAGTGAAAGGAGCAGTTGATAGCTCTGTTGTAAAGGTTGATAAATATTTTCAACCAAAGCTCATCTCAAGCCCAATTCGAAACATAAGAACAACTTAAGCCCATATAACATAACAACTTAAACCCATATTTTGTCACTAATAAGGTTTCAACTAAAGCCCATCTCAAGCCCAATTCGAAACATAACAGCAACTTAAGCACATATAGCATAACAACTTAAGCCCATTTTTTTGTCTATGTCTAGTTATGTTTATCTCCCCAAGTTTGTGTGTCCACGAACAGTATAATATATATATACCTTTGGTTAATTATTCTTTTTGGAAATGAGTCAATGACGTTAAATAAATATATATATATATTTTTCTAATTGTAAATTTAAATACGGCAAAATTTTCCGTTTACTCCCATTTGAAATATGTATCAATTTAGGGTAAATTTCTACTTAAAACTAGTTATTGAATCTGAGTAGATGGGGTGTCTAAGTTTGTCTAACCCATGAGATCAAGAACATTTGTGTCAGTATAACATGTTCTAAACTTCCAATCATACCCAGATTATGTCTAACAGTTGCACATACAGTCACACATGGCTGCTGGAAATCTGGAATACCTTACTGGGCTTGGGCCAGTTTTTACAATAATAATGTTTCCAGTGGGATCTAGCTGGACTCTGGAGTGTTTTAACATGTAAGATCAGGAAAGATCATAAGATCTGATTAGTGATTAACTTGATCATGCAAATAATAAGATCTTGGTGATCGATCAGTGTTGGGTAGTCTTCATTATTTCTAGTTTTCCACTATGCATGTGTGACTGTGATTCTGTGAAGGTTAAGTTATCAAAATACTACAATACACACATTGTACGTAGTACAGTATATGTTAGTATTTTTAATTTCATTTGCATTTGACTTTAAATAGGGTTTCTGATTTTTGATTATTTGATAATTAAACCTGTGATGTAAACAAAAAACCTACCTCATCACAGCATCATCAGTTGACTGAATCTCTGAAGAAGATAAATAATTATTATTAACTCTCTAAATCAAGTACAGTAGTAACATGTTTTATAAGTGTGCATGCCTGATATCAGATCTCAAGCAAACAAAGAAATTAAATTTTGATAATTAATAATTTGATTAGATATGATTTTCTCTTTCGTACTCACTCGTGGGTGTTCATATATGGCATCCTATATATCATGCAGCATATACGATCTTCTTCATAAACAATATCTCCAGGTAGTTAATGTGATTATGAGAGACCCAAAATTATATATATTATAGCATGGATTATTGAGGAAATGTGATTAATTATGACAAGCAGCACGCGCATCTCCATGATCATCGAATAATCAGGAACTTTACAATGACTGTATTAGTATTCTCAATCGATCTTATTTCATGATCATATGATGTAGTAGCTAGTATTTTTGAGTTGAGAGTACTTCATAAGAATGTGACTGATCAAACATATATATATGCAACTACTTCAAAAATCTTTTAGATGGGGATCGATCGAGTGCATCAATTATTAGTAATCTGCTGGTATGATTTGATTGTACTAAAAGAATCGTAATCATATACTCAAATGATCCATAATATGAGGATCTCTACAAATAAATTTCATTCATGTGTATATCACGTGCTATTAAACTACACTTAAGTGAATGTAATAGTGTATGTTTCTAAAAAAAAAAAAAAAAAAAATCACATATTTCAGGTTGTCGACTACATATAAAATTTAATGGTGCTATATATATATGATCTTAAATCATATTCATGAATATTGGTGAAGAAGTGAAGATGAATAATTGATGGAAATAAGCCTATATAATTTTCTTTAGCAAATCTAAAGTGTATCACATCATAGCCAAAAAATGTATGTAGGACACACTCTTATATATATAAGTTATATAAACCCTAAAAACAACTAACAACAATCTTATATATATATATGTACACACCATTATATTACATCTAAATTTGTAGTAAATACATACAGTGGGAGTAGTGGAGTCTACTTAATTTCAAAATCTTTGAAAAACATAGAGGATTAGAGGGACCAAGTAAAGGATGATAGTTTTGTTAGTTGTTAATTAAAAATCCACGTGGCATTAAATGAAGGATGGTGTGAGTGTTTGTGTTTGTGATAGGAACTTTCTATACCTGTCACAAAGTGCACGATATTTGTCTAAATATGGTCTCATGCATAACGTGACTTTGTGGTGTCGGTGGGGAGTCTTAAACCTTATTTTAATTAAATTATATTAACCCCCACACCAACATAATTTTTCTATAATACACCTGCATATTGTCAGGTACATTATCATATTGCTAGGCATATGAGCATATCATATCATCACTTCCAGTCTTTCACTCTCCAAATAACAAATTAGACTATTTCTTGTTATTCTCTAATTTTGCGACTTACGCCAAGTAATTTGTTATTAGATTGATTGGAGAAAACTTGCTCTGATGACCTCAGGTGATTATTTTTTATTTTTTATTTTTTTTTGACGCAGTCTACTGTTTTTAAAAGTAGTAATATTATTAGAATTGTTTTTTTCAAACTTGGAGAAGCAATTGCATTTCTGCTTCTCCAAGATAAATGATCAGTTGTACTGTAATTAACCTTTGAAAGACAATTAATAAGTACGAAACAAATGATACATGAAGTCTGACTCATTTTGTACTGCTATGTTCTGTCAAAAATGTGTTTTGTTTAGTCATGAAATTTCACCTGAAATTCTTCACTTATTAATCTATGAAGTAATAACAGATTAATTTGGATGGTTAATTAATTATCATCTCTAATCTAAAAGCAAGCATAACAGCATCTTTTGGCTGGATATACTGGTGGTTGAACATATATATATAAGAAGATACACATTTGATCTGTCAGCTGTGTGATTGATGACATCATCATTTATTGGGTCCTAGCAACATGCTTTTGCTGGTCATTTGTGTAAGCTTTCCTTTTACATGTACGTGGCTTGCACTGTTTGAGTAGTTGCAGGTGTTTTCGTTTTATTTTGCTAATAATTAACATGTCATCATTTTGCAAATGGTATGGTGGGAAATTAGGATCATAGTTTGTCGGTGATGTATTCTTCTTCTTCTTCTTCTTCTTACATGGAGCCATATGATATGGCCCATATCATGGAGGTGGTCAATTTTGATAACCTAGCTAACACCACTACCGTGTCACGACTCTCTCATCCCCATCCACGACTGACCAACCGATGACCGTCAATCTGTGGTTGATGATGAGTACTTGATGAGTTGCACAGTTCTTGTGAAATTTTTACTCTTGGTTGCAACATACAAAACTGTACCCAGTGGTCATACATGCGCATGTCACACCAAGTATATTTTCTATGTGGAAATATAAAAAATATACACAGTAATAGCAAAATCTTTGTATTTTTTCCCTTTAATCCAATCGTTGGTAGAAAGCACATACTTATGTGGCTTCTTTTATCTTATCATATTTGTTTTTACTTGTATGGAGCTAAGAAGATATTGCCAGAAATTTTCCATATATAGCAGTATAGCACACAAGTACTTGGTGAAAACTTGGAACCATCTTTCTAGCCTTCTAGGATTTGTTGATGTTCTTGAAATCTCTATATATTTCAACAATTCAACATAGTCCCTAGATATCTATAGGGTCTTTTCAAACATGACATGCAAACACATACCACATTTAAATTCCCTTGACAATCATGTAAAATTCTTTTGCCGAGTCCTAGCTAGTAGCTACATACATTATATATATAGTGTGTAGATCGAGCTGGCTTGGAATATTCTCTAATTATAGTCATTAGAAAGAAATCATCTAATTATCTAAACTAACAAGCTAATTAAGCTAGCTTCCAGAGTTCCAGTAAGTACAATGATCACTTTAATCATCACCACAGTTCACAGTATTATTTTTAGTCAAGTAAATACATCTAAACAAACAATCTGTAGCCGGTTCTTTAGACTTCCAAAAGTAACAACCACTTTAAAATTATCACATTATTATTATTGTTTAGGTTTTAATACTACAATTAGGAGGATTGTAGGACCAAACTATCAATTAGCTAGATTTTAGAATACCTGACTAATCATTCTACAGTGGAATTTAGATATCAAATGCACCTTTAACCTTTTAGATGTATGTAGTGGCTATCCGGCCACCACCACCAACACCAACACCACCATGCCAGTCCACCCAAAACCAGTCAATACCATTACCAACCTAGACGGCAGGCATTAGTATTCCAATTAATTGGAGGTATCTTAAGCGAGCACCTTACGCGAGCACCCTACTGATCGCCTTTGATGATCACAAACATTTAAACAACAACAATCATTTGGGAACAGATATCTCTTTCAAACTATTTCTTAAGTAAAACTGATGTCATATATTGTGACGTTTCTTTTCATTTTCAAAGAGATGCAAGTTTTGAATTAATAAACTGGTGGATGTGTTTGGATAAATGAATGAACTCCAGTAGCAATGTAAACCTAATACTAAAAATGGTCATACAGTGATTCTTTAATTTAAATTTTCACTTTTGGCAGGCAGTTTAGTAGTATGGGATTGAAAGCTATCCAAGTAAAATTTTTTCTGGATTATAGACAATAGACTAATTATCAGTTTATCGATCACTAATTAATCTTTTGTTACCTTAATATATAAATAGTGATGGCATATGTGTGAACTGTGAAGGAGGTACATACTGATGCTACTATACTGTATGAAAGAAAATGCACTTGGAATGTGAATGACTTCTCATTCACTCAAACACAAAACTTTATCTTCTTCCCATCTGTACATTTTAGATGATATATGTAGGATAAAAGTGGATGTAGCCTTTCTTTTCCCTTAAAAATAATCTTTATATAATATTATTCAAAGATTTTTTTTTTCCCCTTTCTATAGGAAAACCATTTCCTTTTGATATAAAAAGATTATTCCTATCTTTCCCTTACTTTTTATATAGGTACACTATTGAACAAAAGGGAAGAAGGAGAACAACCTTAGTGGTGGTCAGCAATAAATACCTATTGTCTTCACCATTCCACAATACATACAGTATATATTTGTTTCATTCTGCACCTTCTGGACCCAGTTGGCTTGGTCCATGTAAAGTTGATGTTATTTAACCACCAAAAATGGTATAAAAATGAATAAAAAAATATATCTAACAACTTTCATATATACAGTAATTTCTCCAATGGGATTGAAGCCTAAGATCTTAAATTACTAATCAAAGTGTTTTTTATTTTATAGTATAGTTAATAAGAGTTGTTCACTCATATAGGCCAGTGATCCCATTTGTACTCACTTGGTAAGATTTGTGACAACTACATTTCACCAGAAACATGTTTTTTCTAAAAGGAAATTTGATTCACAAGATTAATATGAACACTCACAATCACTATATCATATGTACTAGAATATACTTTGTTTGACTCAATATGCTAAAATTATCTTAAGACTTTATTTCAAGTCTCCTTAGTAATTAGTAAGTTTGTTATTGACTTATTGATATCAGATACATTGTGGATTTGTGGTACATTGACAGAAAGATACAATAATGCATGAAAAATCCAAATACTATTAATTGTTTATATATATATTAAAAATACATGTATTTTAATGTTCATATGGTCCAAGGTCTTAAATATGGAAATCGTAAAATATGTCATTCAATGTATATCCATCGTTGATGTTAGTCCCACACATCGAGATTTAGTGCTATAATAATGTACAAAATTTTCATGAAATTACCACCTTTTACTACATTATGTATTTGTTCACATTATGTTGGAAAAAAAAGAAAAAAGGAAAAAAGCTAGGAGTATTGATTTATCTGATAAAGAGTTTCTGACTTTAGTGTGAAATGCACCAGACTATCAACTCTGAATTCAGAGTCACAGCTTAATGGGGAAGACAGTAAATGTGAGACAGTAAAATGTGCATTGAATGTTCTCCCTAACAATAAAAAAAGACAAGCTGGTTATATCATTTAAGTAAAGTATTACTATAAATTAAGAACTAAACTAAAGGAAATATTTTAAAAACTTGTATTGCATTCTCATAATCAGAGTAAGAAGGTGAGCTGGAATTTAAGCAAACCAAGCTATATTTAGAGAAACTAGTCCTTCAATACAGAAGGCAAATTCTTCCCAACTTTAGTATTGTTCAGAGTTGCAAAGAAGAAGAAGAAGAAGAAAAAGAAGATTGAACTTGAAGATCTCTCTCTCTCTCTCTCTCTATATATATATAAACCAGTTTCCATTTGGTATTGTTCTTCATTCTTTGTAACTTTATTTTCTTCTCAAGTCTCAACCCATATTAGTTTACTTTGATTCTGTTTAGGTACTAGTTTTATTTTACTTTGAAGTTTTGGCATTTTAGATTATACCCAAAGCATTAAATTGGGTTTTTGTGTACTAACTAGTTAGTGAGAGAGTGGGGGCAGTTGTTGTTTAGTGTTTCTTCTAGTTGTCTTGTTAAAAGGGTTTAGTCAGAATCCAAATCTATTGAAATCAACCCCATGGTAATACTCCTAGTTAGAAAGTTAAAAAAAGAGTGTTTATTTGTTTGGATTTATTGAATAATACCCACATGGTTTAGAGCTTTACAATAGCAGATACCTTTCTCCATAATGGTGTTTTCCCATGTTGTGTAGCAGTGTGGAAATACTGTGTAAAGGTTTTTCACACATATCTTTAGCTTGGATTTTTCTTGCTGCATTGGGATAGGGATGCAAGGAAATGAAATGGGGTGTTGAGTTTTTGAGCTGTGGTGGATCTGTTTTTCAGTTTCTTTAGGTGGGATCTTGAATTGGGTTTTGTGGAAATTTTTGGGATTTTTAGATCTTGTTGTTCAATTCTCTTAGTGCCTTTGGTTTTGTTCATTTTAGAGTGTAACAAATTCAGTAGAGAAAAATCGAAAATGGCTCCTAGCTTGGATTTTTCCGATTGGTGGGCTAAAGAGACAAGAAAGGGAACTCCGGTGGTTGTAACCATGGAGAATCCCAATTACTCTTTGGTAGAGATTGATGGTCCAGATGCCGCCTTTCGACCAGTAGATAAGGATCGGGGGAAGAACGCAAAGCAACATACATGGGTTTTACTTCTTAAAGCTCATCGTGCCGTCGGTTGTGTCACCTGGCTTGCAACTATGCTTTGGGCATTGCTTGGTGCTATTAAAAAAAGATTGATTTTGGGGCAAGGAGTGGCCATGGAGAGTGAGAAATCAAGTAGAGGAAGGTTGCTGTTTAGATTCATTAGAGGCTTCCTTGTACTCTCTTTGGTAGTTCTAGTTGTTGATGTGGTTGCTCACTTAAAAGGTTGGCATTATTTTGAAAATCCAAATTTACACATTCCACAAACTTCAGAGATCCAAGGATGGCTTCACATGCTTTATGTTGCTTGGTTATCTTTTCGAGCAGACTACATTGCTCCCCTAATTCAATCCCTCTCCAATTTCTGTGTTGCGCTCTTTATAATTCAGTCTATCGACCGGTTGGTACTATGTATTGGTTGCTTCTGGATCAAGGTCAAGAAGATTAAGCCGACAATTGTAGGAGATCCATTCAAACCGGAGGATGTCGAGAAATCCTGCTATGACTACCCCATGATTCTTATTCAAATTCCAATGTGCAATGAGAAAGAGGTAAGACGTCTGATTGGCCACTGTTTTTACTCATTTTGATGCTTTGTATATTATATGTTTCCTTTTAGATCTTCTACTTCTGTTCAATTTCCAAAATTGAAGTACTTAGTATGATTAAAGAACAGTAAAAATTGTTAGAAAAACGTAGTGTATCTAGTGCAACAAAAATGCTCCCTACAAGGCTACAATGATGTTAACTTTACTGTATTGCTCATCAACAGGTGTATGAGCAATCTATCTCTGCAGTTTGTCAAATGGATTGGCCTAAAGACCGTTTTCTAATTCAAGTTCTTGATGATTCTGATGATGAGAGCATCCAATGGTTAATAAAGGGGGAGGTCTCCAAATGGAGTCAAAAGGGTATCAATATAATTTATCGACATCGCTTGGTTAGAACTGGGTACAAAGCTGGAAACCTCAAGTCTGCAATGAACTGCGATTATGTGAAGGGGTACGAGTTTGTTGCAATATTTGATGCAGATTTTCAACCAAATCCAGATTTCCTTAAACAGACAGTCCCACATTTTAAGGTTCTTTGTCAAACTCTGCTCATTTCTTTGTATTATGTGCAGTTATTTTGGCACTTTACTTAGTACATCAGTTTGCCTTGTGTTGCAGGACAATCCTGAGTTAGGATTGGTTCAGGCTCGATGGGCTTTTGTGAACAAAGATGAGAATTTGTTGACTCGTCTACAAAATATTAACCTCTGCTTCCACTTTGAAGTAGAGCAGCAGGTTAATGGAATCTTCTTGAACTTCTTTGGATTTAATGGGACTGCGGGTGTATGGAGAATTAAAGCATTGGAGGACTCTGGAGGCTGGCTTGAAAGGACAACCGTAGAGGATATGGATATAGCTGTTCGCGCTCATCTCAATGGTTGGAAATTCATCTACCTTAATGATGTTAAGGTACTAATAGTTATTTGTAGTTTAATCTAGGCTCATGTCCTTCGTTACGTTGTAAGTCCTGATATTTTATAAACTGATTCTCAGGTCCTCTGTGAAGTGCCTGAGTCCTACGAAGCTTATAAGAAACAGCAGCACCGATGGCATTCCGGTCCAATGCAACTTTTCCGTTTGTGTCTTCCTGCTATTATAACTTCTAAGGTAGTTATCTGTCATAGTTTATCTTTTTTTTTTCTTATAATTTTTCAGCCTATTTGGTTATGAAATTCTGATCCTTATATTTTCATATTGCAGATATCATTCTTCAAAAAAGCGAATTTGATACTATTGTTCTTCCTCTTGAGGAAACTGATCCTCCCATTCTATTCTTTCACATTGTTTTGCATAATTCTTCCTCTAACCATGTTCGTGCCTGAAGCTGAATTACCCATCTGGGTCATTTGCTATATTCCTGTTTTCATGTCGTTTCTTAACATTCTTCCAGCACCACGATCCTTTCCCTTCATTGTCCCTTACCTCCTCTTCGAGAACACCATGTCAGTAACCAAGTTCAATGCCATGGTATCTGGATTGTTCCAGTTAGGCAGTTCTTATGAATGGGTTGTCACCAAAAAAGCAGGTCGGGCTTCAGAGTCCGACCTATTGGCTGCAGCAGAGAGAGAAACAAAGGCAATGAACCACACTCAGCTTCACAGGGGATCCTCTGAAAGTGAGCTCTCCGAGTTGAATAAAATGAAGGAACACCAAGAAGCACTTACTCCAGCCCCTGTAAAGAAAGTAAACAAGATTTTCAAGAAAGAGCTTGCTCTGGCTTTCCTTCTCCTCACTGCGTCAGTTAGGAGCTTATTATCAGCGCAAGGGGTTCACTTCTACTTCTTACTCTTCCAAGGAGTGTCATTTCTCCTTGTGGGTCTGGACCTCATTGGGGAACAAATGAGCTAATAGCAGAGATAGAGCGAAAAAAGTTTAAAAAAAAACAAAAAAACATGAAAATGGAGTGGTGGAAAGAAAAAGAATAGACGCGATACTAAAAGAAGCCGATCTGCATTCTGGAAATTCAGTGGCAGTTCAATTACATCCAGTTCTTGCCGTGGGGGTGAAAGACAAACACAGCAGAGGAGGAACTCTCCAATTGAAATAATAAGTTTTTCTTTTAATCTTATTTGAATTGCCCATATAGGATATTTATTTCACTTTCTCCATTTATTACTCTATATCTTATATCCATTTTAGGAAACCTGTTACATAAGCCATTTTTCCTTTTTCTTCTCTTCTTCTTGTCAACTCTTGAATTCATGATGTTGTTATAGGTAGGAGAAGAGTCGTTTTTTTTTTTACTATTCTTGCTTTGGTTGTGATTGGAGTTGTGGTTTTATCAAGTCCAAATTATACTTGAGAGATGTATAACAGTTGTTTGTATATTTCGCATTAATTCAGTTTTATTTAAAGATAATATTTTCTTCAATCTTCATCTTTGGTCTCTATTCAGTTATTCTTCCCTTTTTGTTTTTTTTTGGGTGCTTGTCTGTTTTGATTGTGTTAATAAACAAAAGTGTCGGCAGACAAAGAGAGATTTGTAATCCTTAACAAGAAATAAGAAGTGGAAGAGAGTGTATAAAATAATTAAGGTTTCAAGTAGGGTAGGACTGTAGTAGATCTACTTCACCTTCAATTATGGTCACATGATAGTGAGCAAAAGCAAAATAAAAAAGAACCTCTCATCCAAGTAGGTCCCTTCAATGCATATCTTTCGACTTCTCTATGCAGCAATGCATGTGTGAAAAAACGGTTATTGTTACATGTCCTGTCTTCAGAAAGACTCACTAGACCAAAGTGCCTCTTTACTTGCAGTATCAATTGAGTCATTGTCGCCTGGAATAATAATACTGTGTAGTTTTTGTGGTTATTTGTTTGATCAAAAGAGCCACTCAGCATTATGTTCTGTAATATTATTTGGTTTTGCCAAGGGAATTGATGTCTTTGTTAAAGTTCCAAACAACATTCAGGGTTTCAGCTTTATTTGTTGTAAAAATGCTTAAAACCTAAAATGCAGACCACCACATAATTTGTGCCAACCAAGTGATTTCAATCTGATTTTAATGTGTAATGCAGAGTGATAAACTACACGTTAATTACTCTAGTTTGGTAGAGTAGGTCCACATCCGAAAAATGCCAAGAAACTATTGAAAGAAAAGATCCAAGCTTACTATATGATGTCTTGGGCATGACTGCAATTTGCTTAAAGGCCCTACTCCCTTCTGGAGTCTCATGCACCTGTATAGTATCTCCTAAGGGATTGAATTTTCTACCATGTGGAATGGTGGATCGAGTGGCTGCTTAATCATTACAGATGTTAACAAAATTTGGTTTGGCTTTAATGAACATTGTTATACCATTAGATCTTCTGGTCCAGACACTTTTAGCATTATGCATCCTACATTGTGATTTCAATCAATTATGAAAGACTAAGCAAGATGTTAGGTATAAGGAATTGGGTCCTCAGGGACAGGATACCACTGGAAGATGACAAGTCGACAAGCGTCACGTTCCTCCTCACGGTTAGATAATACTCGTCGGAACTTCAAGCACACATCAAGCATTACAAATTAAATAATTCATCCTTGGTTGTTAGGGCATTTGGTGTATTATTAGCCAAACAAGTGCAAAGCAAAAAAAATCGTTAATTCGCTTTACACATTTTGCTTAGAGAAGGGGAACAAAAAGTTAATGCAAAAATGCCACCAATACAAACAAGATAGAAATTTGATAGTCTTGCTGTCGAATCATCATCAGCTTCATTATTAAAGCTGGAGCTATGGCCAATTGGCCATGATGGCTGTGTGTAAAACTTGGAAATGTATTGATGAATTGAACAACACAACTTTCATGAATATGAATATATCAACTATATTATAGAATTATTATTAGTAATATTCATGCAATTATCAAAGCATGGAGTATCTATGGTTGTTGATTTGGATTTGTATGGCACGTGTGTGGGGTTGTAATGCTGTAGTTATGTCTCTCTCTGTGTTTCTAATCTCCAACTGTTAACATGAATGAACTATATACTTTCAAACTCACACATCTCTTTCTTGATGGTAAAATCTTGCCATGTCTCACAACTTAAAGACTCACTATCTTGTTTGCAAGAAGCCAACCAAGATCACCTTATAGTGCTAATTCAAAACTAAGTGAGGCAGCTAATTAATATTTGTGTGAACAGCTCAGTGTTACAGTGATCATATCAAACTAAGTGAGGTAGCTAATTCTCATTTCCTGCCAATGGAAATATAAGAATAAAGATAGAGCAGAATTGAAACCCCAAATATATGTACCTAACATATAACCAGTACAAGAACTAGACAAATCATCACCAAGCTTCAATCACTAAGTTGTGTATCAACTACAGGAACTACATACTTGTGCCGTACACGAGGACCACCATAGAAGCCAATGGTATACCGGGACCAATAGTGAAGTGGTACCAAAAGGGAAGGGAGGTTAACATCTATAGGTGACCTGCACACCATCATTAAGACTTGTTTGAAAAGGAAGAACATTCTGAAAATATTTTAGGCAATGGAAGCCTGTAAATATGTCAGAGAGTTGGGTCAGATGACGTAAAATCATAACTGAAAGCCAATTATCAATCAACTTCAAAACCCAGTTCAGTCAAGGACCATCAAAATGTAAATAGCTCCGGGTCAGATCAAACCAGGTGTTTTTGAGGCCTTTCTTTCAAGTTAAAATGACTGTGTTGCATTCATACAAAATTGAGTTGATCAGATTTGAGAAATTGACTATCAAATTAAAATCTTAGATCATAAGTTATTTTTATTTTGGCATAAAACCCTTTTTATACATATATACATTCACAAGGTTTGTACATCAATGTTCCTAGATCCTTAATACTGTATGTACACGAGAAAGGGGGTATGTCCAGTAATTACTCTTCATCCAAAGCTTCACTGAAACATTGCTGGCCAGCCTAATTGTGTGCAGCATTATACCCTTTAACACCACTGCAGGTCTGCACTTCAGTTGGTGGTTGGTGCAAGCCTTAAGAGTCTGATAGTACTCCATGCACCTCTCAAAAGAGTTGTTCTGCACTTAGTTTAAATGCACTGCATACAACTCAAGAATCCAGTTCTAGGATGACTAGCAAATGCAAGCTTCTGTAAACTGCGAGAAAAACTCCATTACTTTGCTTCATGTGTCTCGAGGAAGCCAATCTATAGAATCCATGCTCTGCTTCAAAACTTAACAAAGCAAAGGTACGAGGAACATTCATGATACACTATATATATAAGAAAAGAAAGCCTTCACAGCAGGAAACCAGCTTCATCCAATAACGAAGCCACCTCTCATCCTTTCATGGATCATCTTTGTAGAGTAAACCAGTAACAGAACACGGGATAGATGAGAAAATTACGTGTACCAAGTATTTGGGAATATATTGGGTTTAGTAGACCGTCTTCTAGTATCACTTTTGTTATTTTCCACAAAAAAGACATTGGGAGGACTACAACAGAATAAATGCATAAACTTCAATTTCTAATTAATACAGAAGTATTATTTGGCTGGACACATTTTCTTTTCTTCCGATGTTTGGAAATAAACCAACTTTGCAGTTTGCACTTACTACCTAATAAAATCATTCATTGTGTGTTTTGTTAAATTGGAATGTTATATTCTTCATTTATAAACAATACACAAAATTCATAATAATAATATCCACGGCTCCACACAAAACCTTGTTCTTATTGTCTGATACAGTAGCCACACTCCTTCCCAATGTTCAAACCTCTATAAAACCTGTTTCTAACTCCAGTTGGAAGATCCCTCGCATGCAATCCCATAGCCATCCAACCCTTCACTTTCAAAATAAAGATCTGTGCAAGATGTTGGTCACACCAATCAACTTTCACTAGAAACTACTTTACTATGTCCGTGTTAACTCAAAGGAGTCAAAGCTAAATAAGGAAGATGACAATTTTCATCTGATTATGAGATAGGAGCTAATTTCACTAACAAATGAGATGGATCATGTGTCAACTCAGCATTTGAGTGATTGTATAATGCAAAGTATCAAATCGCGAATCCTATAATTCAAAGTCATCTGATGATACAAGGTTGGGATCTCATAACCCTGCCATGATATTACCCTACTGGAATCATTTTTTGATTTTTTCCTTACCATAGTTAATGATGTTACACCAGCACATCACCAAAGCAAGTTCAAGCTACATTCCCTAGTCTTTCTTCAGAGCCAATAAGCTTGCTAGACCTCCCCCAAGATCCTTTCACAATCCCAAGCAATTGGTCATAAATTTGTGGACTACAAAAAGTTGGAATGGAAAGTGTTCATCTTCTAAATTCAAACCATGAAACACTAGTTTGTTTGAAGATTCCGCAAAGAAGATAGAAAAAGACACCAAAGCAATACATACCTTGGGTGAGCCAAATGATCTATGGTGGTACTTTTTTACGTGTTTTAAGTTATAGCTTGGAGAATTACAGGAAAACTTACCTGAGATTGTGACACTACCGCAAACATGCATAATCCACCTTATAACAAGGGTACTTTCCTGAAATCAATGGAGTTGACGATGAATGAGAATATTTAACTATTTAGAGACTCCTATAACACTAGTTAAAAACACATTAGTTTTCTGTATGTAAGAACAATATATCCAACTCCACGTAGCCATGAAAGTGGTCATTAGATCTTGAAAAGTGTCATTATATTATCCATTAAAAATAAATCAAGAGTATTTGATCCATAGAATACAAGATACTTTATAGCAATGTATATGAACCTTTTAACTATCTTAAAGCTAAAGAGACGCCAAAGTATTCAAAGTAAATTTCAGGGTCTTGACTGGAAAAAAATAATAAAATAAAAGCTAATCAATTTGTCTTGGTCCATGAATTTTCATACTATAGCGAACAGGATGCAGAACACATCATGCAGTTTCTTTTAATCACATTGCCATGAAACAATTATCAGACTGCATTTTCAGATAGACAAATTTTCAGATAGACACAAAATTACTGACCAATGGACCATACTGTCATAGTAATGAAAAATCAGGCAAAGCAGATTATGCAGCCAAATCCTTCCCGAACTCCTACAAAGACCAGCAACGGATCCATTGTCCAAGGATCAAAACCAAAATGCACTAACATACCCAAATCCACAACTGTGGCCAACAAATAAATAAAACACCCCAATTTACAGCATCATTTATTTAATTTTTATTTCTGTTATGCTTCACTTCTACTTCATAATCTCGAGTTATAAAGTCCCCAGTTTATATTTATTTAATTAATTGATAAGAATTGGTTATTGAGCTTCCAAGCAAGCTTCTTATTAAATCTCTCACCTACAACATAAAATAGGTTTATCGAAGTAACCCTTCTCAAATGGAGCCTAGATGTAAGTGGCGGCTTCGTCTTTCTCCCATTGGTTACAGGCCAAATCGACCCGAAACACCAACTCATAAGAGTATACAACCTCATAACATCGTAGAAGGCCTATCAACTTCTCATATAAGACTGGTCACTTTTTAAGGTCATGTTATCACTATAATAAAGAAATTGTAAGTAGATTATTTGAAGCATCTGTAACATAACCCATCTTGTGATCTTCCGAAATGTATAATCTTTGGTCCTTTTAAAAAACCTTTCTAAGATCACCAGCACGAAAATATAAAATTAAGGCGATACTGAATGACCCTTTTGAAGCCACCGAGCCCCAATTTTTTTTTTTTTGGTTTTTTGCTAACGATGCATTTGGCCCAAAAGAGTATCCCATAACCTATACAATCAATTACGTTTTATCTCATCTCATATATGAAAATTGTTGCTTCAAATCTTCAATGCACTACAATTGGAAATGACAACATTAATCCTATGATGTCCTAGCTTTGGAAATGAATCTGTATTGTTTATCATACTTAGTGGATACTGGATATTAACATAATGTGCGCGCCCACAGGTGACCATGGGTGTCTATCATTGTATATCTCTCTATGTGCTTGCCTGAAAATAGCTTAAGCTAAAGGATAAACTCAATAAGAGTTATTGGGATAATGAGATGTAAACTCAAGATATGAATAAGTATATAATCAATCATGAATCAACTTGGTGCTTTGTAGTTTGTACCTGTTCTAGTTCTTGCAGGGATCTTATCCCATCCACGTGGGAGCAGGGTTCGACTAAAGGAGGATCAGCCATTCAAAATGCAAGGCGTGTGTGGACGCGAGCAGGCATGAGTAGCCTCAAGAATGGTAAGCACATAACAAGCCAAAAAACAAATTCAAATGTCAATGCTTTAACAACTTCCACATATTCATAACCATATACAGTACATTCATAAGAAACTCCAAGTTCATCATTGATAAAAGCACAAAAAATTCCAATTCCTATTAGATAATGTTTAGACCAGTATAGCTACATAGATTCCTCATCAATGAAAATAAAAATTGAAACTGATTTTTCCTTTTGATTAGAAGTAATACAATGTACCTTGGAAGAAAGCACCAAAGTCCTCAGTGCTTCTGCATCATGGGGTATAAGAGATTGTCCCAGGTTTAAACTTTGAAGCTTCATGCCTTAACAAAGCGTGGGGCACCGAACTTTTGCTCTGTATAAGCATTTGTTTCAGATCATAAAACACATTCGTGTCTTGAAGAGTCAAAAAAGTTGTTGCCTCTCCAGTCTTACCTGCACGACCTGTTCTTCCAATACGATGTGTATAAGTTTCAATATCCCCAGGCATGTCATAATTTATAACATGTGCAACGTCAGGTATGTCCATCCCACGCGATGCTACATTTGTTGCAACAAGCACATTAAACCTTCTATCCCTAAAACCTTTAAGATTTTGTTCACGTTGCTCCTGTGACATGCCTCCTCGCAAGGTTGTCACATGAAAACCGGACTTATCCAAAGAAATGGAGAGAAATTCAGCAGACTCCTTTGTATTAGTAAAAATAATAACTGTATTGTCACCAACTTTATTGAGCAACTCTTGTTGCAATCTCATCATTTTCTCGGATTCCTTGAGCATTATGACTGTCTGTTTAATGCAATCACTAATCTCTCCAGCAGTACCAATAGTTACCACAACATGGTTCCTTAAATAATTCCTTGCCAAACTTTCAACAGCTGGTCTCATGGTTGCACTGAACATATATGTGGTTCTATAAATCTTTTTCACATCAAGCTCTTCATTCTCTGGTTTTAAGTTACTAGAAGGAATTCGTTTCAACACACGTTCAACCTGTGGCTCAAAACCCATATCAATCATACGGTCTGCTTCATCCAGAACAAGGTAATTACATTGATTCAACACAATATACTGCCCCTCCAAACAATCAATAAGTCGACCAGGTGTTGCAACAACAATTTCACAACCACAACAAATCTTAAAACACTGCTCTTCAATTGACTTCCCACCTATAATAGAAATAACCTTAAAACCCAAGTAACGCGCAAACTTAACAATCTCATCTTCAATCTGCTTAGCAAGCTCTCTAGTAGGACATAACACAAGAGCATAAGGACCTTGATCTTTATTCTTTTCACTAATACGAGGTAATTTAGAAATATAACTTAACATAGGAAGAACATAAGCAGCAGTCTTACCTGATCCAGTTTGAGCTAAACCAATCACATCTCTTTGTACCAATCCAAGTGGAATAGCCGCCATCTGAATCGGAGATGGATTTTCATACCCAACTTTCTTCACTGCCATCAATAACTCTTCACTCAATTTGCTTTCTTCCCAACTTCGCATTGGCTTCGGAATTCTCCTCAAACCTCCTCCATGATAAGATATACCAAAATCCTCTTTAAAAATCACCCAATCTCTATCACTCATCTCTTCAAGCTTCTTCTCAGTCCAATGCTTATCAACATTCTTATTCTTCTTCTTCTGCTCTGGACGATCTATACCAGCACGAAACCCTCTTCCAAAAAGAATCAGAGCTTCATGAGGATTTTGATATAGTGAATTCGTATCTCGAGAAGTATCTTCTGTTTTTTCCCAATCGAACGCGAAACGAAATTTCTCACTAGGTTTAATTACTCTTTTTTTAGGTTTTGTTTTTATACCTAAATACTGATCTTTAATTGCTTCAAGTTCTTTCTCTCGTTCTCTCTTCTCACGAGATTGATAAGAAGAAGAAGAAACGAGTTTAGTGGTGGTGGTGGAATCGGTGGTTGTGTTTTGAGATCGGCGGCGATTTTGCTTAGAAACTACATCTTCTTCATCATCATCGCGACGGAGATCTTGAAAAGATAATGTTTCGCGCTGGATTTTGGTGCGGAAGACAGGTTTTACGGCAGCGTTGATCGTTTCTTCGGCGGAGCGTTTCATCATCATGTTTGTCTTGTAGATTTGGAATTTGATGATGATGAACGTTATTATATACTAGAAAAAAACGTTACGGTTTGGCGCCGAAACAGAAGGCAACTGTTCGGCAAATTTGGACCGACTTATATTACCTGGACTAGGGCTTCCATGTGAGTCTATGTTTTTTTTTATTATTATTATTATCGGCAAGTGGGGTTAGAGGAAGTAGAGGAACTAGGCCTGTCAATGGATCGGTTCGGTTTGGATCTTCCACTGATCCGAACCGATCCAAATTATTATTATCCAAACCGAACCAATCCAATTTAAGAATGGATAGTAAACGTTGGATAGTAAACCGATCCAAAAATAATACTGGATAATCCGATCCGAACCGATCCGATCCGAATTGTTTTTTTTTCTAGCTTTACTGATTAGATGAATTCCTTTTTTTTTTAGATTAGATGAATTCCTCGATTTCCTCAATTGGATGAATTTTGTTAATGAAATGAATATCACACTATTTGGAGAAAGATCGAGATTCAATTTGTCAAGCTTCAACCTTAATCAATTGCTTATTGAAGAAGAAAATTGATTTCCATCGACAACGAGCTCTCTTAAACTAAACTAGATTTCAACCCCACCATTAATGGTGCTTTAATTGTTTCAAAGATTGTTTTCATCAAACAACAATTTTAGAACATAAGAAAAACAGCTTTAGATGCATATTGAAGAAGCCTTTGGAATGAATTTTCTATTTAAGAGAAGATTAAGTGAAATTGATGAGACGATTTTATGATGAATGAGAAAGATCAATTTAGTTTGCCAATATTGAATTTTAAAGTTAAAAATGTTGGTTATATTAAAGATAATTTGATCTCCGTTGAAAGCTTCAAGCTGATGAGAGACAGAGAGAAGTTAATGGGAGAATTGGGTTTTTGTTTTTTCAACCAGAAAGATAAGAAGATGATGATGGCTCCATTGAAATTTTGATTTTACTAAAACAAGCACTATCGGATCGGATCGGTTTTCCTTTGATATGATCCGAACCAAACCAAAATTGAAATGGATATCCAAAAACCATTTTATGTGATCCGAAATCCAAATGGATATCCAAAACTCAAAAAATAACGGATCGGAGCGGTTTTGGATCAGTTCGGATCACGGATCGGTTTGGATAGTTGACAGCCCTAAGAGGAACCACCCCTACCGGCCAACCCTTTTAAATCACAGGAAAAAAAACGGATCCCCATAAGGGTCTGAAATGTAACAATGGCCCGGTTAAGAAACCAATTGCAAAAACGGCCCTCTTTCCACGTTCAAAATGGTGGCCCGATATCTTTTAAGTTGTAGACGAGAATACCCTTGAAAATAGATTTCAGCTAAACCAATTCCTTCTCTTTCTTCTGCCAAAAAAAACAAAATAAACTCTACCAAAATTTTAATATCAATCTGTACTTCCTTTGGAGAAGATAAGTCTCAACAGCCTCTTGAAGATTGAAGACACCCAAGAATCACTTTCAATTTGTACGAAGCAAGTAGAAACAAATAATTTACTTTCTATCAACAGTTTCTTTAGATCTATTGGGTTATGTTTAAATTTTTTCTTATTTAGATGAGAATCTATAGTTTTTTGGAAAAAAAACGTGAAATAATTAAAAAATCGACATTACGTCCTGCTGATATTCTGGTCTACAACTGGTCTGAAGGTAAACATGCATGTGTTGATGTCACAGGGGCGTCTCCGATGGTTGGGCTGAGTGCTGGGATTTTTGAGGTGGGGCTAGCAGCTAGCAATGCAGCAGCGACAAAAGTGGAGAAACATGACGGAGCTTGTAGGGCTAACCAACATAGTTTCATCCCTTTTGCATTTGACACATTTGGATTGCTAGGCTCAGAAGCAGTTGAGCTCCTCAGGAGAGTGCAGAAGATAATGGATAGCAACGTGATGACTGCAGGTTCGAACGAATATGTATTTAGGAGAATCGGGTTTGCTATCCAGAAAGGACTTGCCGTGCAGTTTGTAGCGCGTTTGTCCTCTACTTTTGTGTAATTCGTTGAGCTTATCAATAAAATTTGATTTTTGGAATAAAAAAAAAAAAAAAAAATTAAAAAAATAAATCGAACAATCTTTTTTTTTTTTTTTTTGTGCTTTTTGAAAAGATGGTAATGGTATATATATGCACAATTTTGAGTAATTTAACACAGTAGAAGAAGGATGTTTTGTGGTTGCAGAGATCTCAATTCTTTATGTATTTAATTAATGGCAGTAGTAAATATGTTTGTGTAATGCAAAAATCTATATGGAGTCCTTGGCAATAGCTCTTGGCAATGGTGAAGTTATTTTCAATGATCTTTTTGCGTTGGAGTAGTCGTTTTCTTTGTAATTTTGTCTTGAATTTAGCTCTTTGCATATTGAGTTTTGTATTGTCCCTGTACAAAGAACTCAATGAAATGTGTGCATGAGAGCTCTTTGCATGCTTAGTTTTGTTATGTTTTTGTTTGAGTTCAACGCAAAGATTTTTGCAACAGTGGCAGAGAGCTCTTGGCATTGGTAGTTTATTTTACATTTAACTCTTTACAGGATGAGTTTTGTATTGTGTTTGTTTGAGTCCAGTGCAAAGAACTCTTTGCAATGGTGACAGAGAGCTTTTGGCATCGGTAGATGTTTTGCATTTAACTCTTTGCATGTTGAGTTTTGTATTGTGTTTGTTTGAGTTCAGTGCTCTGGAGCAGAAACCAAGAGTGTGTATTCTCTGGTTATAATGGCAGGCAAGAGTTGCTACACATTACAATCATACTCAAAAAAATTTGAAGTGATTTTGAATTGTTTTCACTACAAACATAATAGATACACCGAGTCACCAACTGTAACTTAACTGAAGACCATCTTTCTAAAGCAATGAATTGAAACATATCTCCAACACAATTCAATAGTCTAAATAGCAAATATCTTTAATCAACTACTGTAACTTGAAACAAAATTAATAGAAAGGAAAATATTGTTGCTAAGATGGAAGGAGGAGGAAGAAGAGAAAGGGTAACAGATCCCGTTTCCATACGAGGACATTTTAGTCCAAAAATAAAATCAAGACACCAGATTTTCACGTGCTTATATGGAAAAAGGGCCGTTTTTATAATTTGTACGCTAACTGGTAGATTTTTTAGCCGATGATTCCTTAATGAGGGCAAACTGTGTAAGCCGGACCTTAAGTGGTCCAATTGTGATTTTTGGACTTTTAAGGGGGGCCTGAAACCATTTCCATGTTTAAATCACGTGAATTTTTTTTTTTTTATCAAACAATCGGCTATTGAATTTGTTCTGGAACAACACTCCCCATCAGATTTTATCATGTACTATAAATTTTTTTTTTTTTTAATTTAACTGATCCCACTAAAGTTAACAGCACCATCTTAGGTATTTTAATTTTTTAATTAATTTCATTTAATATCAAAAAAAAAAAAAAAAAATCAAAATTTTTATTTTTTGATATAGCCACGTGACAAGATCTGGGAGAGTATTGTTCCGCACTCTTAAAGAGTGTGGAACAAATTCGCACTCCCTCTCCATTTTGTGAGAGCAATACTATTATTGAGCCACAGCCCACAGCCCACAGGTTCACGTGCATGTGAGTCTATCTTTGAAAGAGTTGTGTTTCATATACAATATAATGCAAAATTGCAAATGATCTATCAAAAAGGGACAGAGGGAATAATAACATTGTAGTTTGTTCTACCATATACTAATGATTCTGATCCTATCAAATTGATAAAACCAACAAAGAGAAGATGGATAATGTCTAGAACATAGAGTAATAGCAATACTTTAAATTGTTTGGATGTAAAACAATCAAATTTAGGGCTCACCTGGAGGGTCTAAAATGTATAAAAGTATGTAATCCAATTAATCTATATTCTTAATCTAGGTGCATCTCTTTTAGTCCATGTCCCACTTAATTAAACATCAAAATATATCTCTTTTAATAAATCAGGAGGAAAGTTTTTTTCCTGATGCAAATCTCTTACCAAAAAAGTCCATTTCTCTTTCATTAAAATCAAATATATCTTCTCTAATATAAAGGGTTAGTAAGTAATTTTAATATAAATAATTAAATTTTATCAAATCTATATTATAATCTACAAAGGGTGCATAATTTGACTAGGACTAATTTATATGACTAGGATTAATTTCAATTTGACTAGGACTAATTTATATGACTAGGATTAAATTATAAGCCTTGGATTAAATTTGGGTCCATAATTAAGTTGCATAATTTGACTAGGACTAATTTATATGACTAGGATTAATTTCAATTTGACTAGGACTAATTTATATGACTAGGATTAAATTATAAGCCTTGGATTAAATTTGGGTCCATAATTAAGTTGCTTTGGACGGACCTGATTTAATCAAGATCCACAATTGTAGATATACTTACGTCACCGCCCCCTAAACCTAAATTACTTTTCTTTTAAATAAAACTCTTAGAAGTTAGAACCTCAAATTCTAATCATCTTCTCTACTTGAAATCGATCTACACTGCATCTTTCTCTAACGAATCGACCACGGGTACAAGCTCTTCTTTCATAAACATTCAATTCTCAGGTATTTCTCTTTTTTTGAAAATTAAATATTCAACCAGAACCCTTTAGGATAACTGTTATAAGCCGTTTTGTATACTTTTCTAAATTGTTTTTGCATTATTGTTGAAGTTGGGATCGTGAAAATCAAGGGTCTGTTTAGTTCCATATGTAGGCTTTAAATGTTCTGTGTGGTATTTTATATTTTAGCTTGGCTTTAGGAATTCAACCTAGAATTCCTAAACTGTACCAAGATTCCGGAGGCACTGGCACATAATTAAGGTTTCTTCTTTTCTTCGTCTCAAAACCAAACATATAACCAGAAAAGTATATAGGGAAAAATGGAGACTGGTTTCTGTATGTACGTGGTTAAAGCCCGGTAACATGATGAGGTGAAGATAAGACTGGTTTCTGTATGTACGTGGCTTCTTATAAGTGAGCCAAATTAAGTTATTAGTCTTGAAATTGTTGTTTCAGATTGTTTAATTGTTTGCACCCTACATATGTTGTGTAGCTTTTAATGTAAAACTAGCAATCATTAAGGTGCACCTAGCCTAGAATATGTGTTATTCCTAGATATAGCTTCTCTTTTATGAATTAAGTCACTTACAGCCACAGTTATTTGAGTGTTCAATCTTTTAGGCTGCACATACCTATTCTAGGCTTTCTGAGCATCTTTCATTCTTTCTTCTTATTTGCTTTCATAGAGCAGCAGATGGACGTCGCTCTCTGCTATTGGTTGTCTTTATTGGTGGAGTAACATTTGCAGAGATTTCTGCTCTTCGTTTTCTAAGTGCTCGGGTATACTTGCTCTCTTCCATTATTTTAGAGACACTGATGGTGAGCATTGAACTAAGCTGTTATTATATGTGTACTTAAAGATACTACTATCAGGGAAAAAAATATATTACCTATGTTTTGATCTTATTAGATAAAACTCTAGGTCTAGAACTTTTGTATCGCTTTAATATATGGATATTAATGGTAGTTGACGCATCCAACAAAAGAATGCAGCTTATATTCTGATTTGAAGGGTTCAGGACTCGCAACTTGCAAAAATCACTAGATATAGATAATAGACTGATCCATTGATTGTACTGTGCTATTTAGCTGCAAGAAATTGAATTAGAGACTACAAAATGAATTTCATCATATTATTTTGCTTCCTTCAACTTCGTCTTCTTCTTTGTTGCTCATATTTATTAGAGATTTTTGAACATACCCCCGTGAGAAGCAAAAAAAAAAAAAAATAGTATGATCTGGTACATACTTTGTTAATATAGTATGAGCAAATTTTAAGGAGGGTAGTGATCAGTGGCTTAGCGTTACACTTATAAATGTTAATACAAAAATAGAACCCACACCTAAAATTTGCACCATGAGAAAAAGAATAATTACCATTTGAATTTAGCTAAAAGTCACTGAGTTAATTTTCTATGTTTATTTTTATTTTTATTTTTTTCTGGAATTTTTACTAATCTCTCTTCCTGTTACCATTTTATTAATAATCTTTGGATTTGATGAGTCTATTAGTAGCTTTTGGTGTCCATTCATTGATGCGGTTGATAACCATTCTATGTTTCATTTAAATTTTCATTATATCCATCAGTTGGTATAAAAACATAAATAGACATTTTTTTTAGTTGGTATTATATCCTCAATTTGTCGAAAGAAGCAAGCTTGGGTGTAATTTCATTATATCCTTCAGTTAGTATAAACATGATATGTAGTAAAGTCGGCAGTCTCCCAGACAGTGGACTACTGTGTTCTCCTTTTTTTTTACCAATTTTTGAAGAGAAGAATTTGAAGCATTTGGTACTCACCTTAATAGCAGTAGGAAGCTTTCCAGGGCTGTAAATCCCTCTAAACAATTCAAAGTTTCATTATAATTGTACGTATAATTGTATTGGCCATAGCAATTCATATAAACTTATATTTGAAAGAAATTGACAAATGTTTCATTATTTGTAGCACTCCATTGGACAAGACTCACACAATAAGCCAACGTCTTCGAAGGAAAAAAGAAAAACAAAAAGAAAACGAAATTTTTTTTCTTTATTCAATGGATGGAATAGTGGATGGAGTATCACAAGCTGTGGAACACGTTGTGGATGGAGGATCACAAGCTGGAAATCAGTTATTAGAAGAAACCAAAGGAAAACAACCTATTGTTGAGGTTATTACATATTTCTATGGTTCATCGTCAACTGGAGATTCTTCCCGTGAATACAATGTTATAAAACGATGCCCTATGAAGTAAGTTGTTTATATATAGTTAACTATATTTCTTATTTACTAATATAAATTTTTAGATTTTTAATTTAAAGCCCGATTTTTGAATTATCCCAGAGGATAACCAAAAATTTTTGAAGGAAATCGAGAAATTATTGTACTATACTGGGTGAGAATGATTATAATTTGTTTGACATCTCTTAAGGTTTGACATCTCTTAAGGTTTCACATCTCTTATCATCATCATCATCATCATCTTCATCACACACAGTTTAAATAAACTAATTTTTAAATGACGTTTTTAATTTCTTCAAATTAAGGTTGATTGTTGCAAATTAAGGTTCAACAAACTCTAATTCCATACTTTGTCACTCTATTTTAAATTGATTTTCCCCTTTTACAATAGACAATTTCTTAGGCAAGTTTATTTTCCTTTTATTTTTAAATTTGAGAATTATGTTTAAAAACTAATGTTTTATCCAATTATTGATTTTTTCAGAGAAAGGACAAACATGGAAGAAAATGATTCTACTACTAATGTTCATCCTGTAAGTGATTCTCATTACGATACTATATTAGAAGATGAAATTCACATACCAATCGATCAAGTAGAAAATATTCCAAAAGAAAGACACTATCTTGGGAAAATGGATGTCATATGTCCATCATGTTCTGCTTATCATTGGTTAGATGAACGATTGACTAAATCCACTAAAAAGAAGTCATTTTTCGGTATGTGTTGCCTGCAAGGAAAGATAAAGTTGCCACTACTTACACCATTGCCTTCTGCTATTAAATTGTTATACGAAGGAAGAAATTCACTGGCAAGATCTTTCAGGAAAGATATTGGATCCTATAATGCTGCTAATGCCTTCTCCAGTTTGGGTGTTTCGATGGACAAACGTATTCTAAAAGGTCGAGGACCAACTTCTTTCACAATTCATGGTCAGTTGTCCCATCAAATTGGATCGTTGTTACCGGAATCAGACAAATCTCCAAGTTATTCACAGCTATATATTTATGATCCCCATATTGCATTGGATTGCCGACAGAAAAGGAACCTTCACTTAAATCCAGCTATTCTGAAAATAATTCAAGAAACTCTATTGGAATCAAATGAGTTGTGCAAAATATACAAAGGTGCGTATGATGTTCTGAAATCAGCTAATAGCAATGGCGGTGAAAGTATACCTATAAGGTTAGCTTATACGCCCACTACTGATCCTAGACGCTATAATCTCCCAACGTCTGAAGATATTGTTGTTATTATTCCTGGGGATGGGACTGAACCGACTTCGAAGCGAGACATAATACTGCACCTGAAGAATAACAATCTCGAAAGAATAAGCGAATGCCACCCACTGTATTTGCCGTCACACTATGTCTTACTATTTCCAATTGGAGATCTTGGTTGGTCTACAGATATGAAACATTGGGATGTCAAGAACGAACGGTATTTTACAGTTACAGATAAAGAAAAAAAGAATAGATTGACTCAGCTTCAGTATTTCTGCTATCGCTTATTTGAGAGAATGACTGAATATTCTGCTTTATTTCGAGCTGGCCTTTTGTTCCAACAATTTATTGTAGATGCATGGGCGTCCTATGAACAAAATCGATTATATTGGATTAGGACACACCAAGCTGATCTGCGCTGCGATGTATATAGTGGATTGACAGATATTGTTACCAATGGTCACAATCCTAATGACATTGGGAAAAAAAATTCATTCTACCGTCCACTCATTTAGGCAGTCCAAGGCATATGTATGAAATCTACCAGGATTCTATGGCGATTACCAGATACTACAAACATCCAGATATATTCATGACGGTGACTGCTAATCCAAAATGGCCAGAAATTCAGAATGAGCTTAAGCCAGGTCAAGCTGCATTAGATCGTCCTGATTTAGTTGCACGTGTGTTCGAGCTTAAAAGAAAAGCAATTATGCATGAAATAGAAAATAGAGGATTATTTGGAAGAGTTGTTGCAAAGGTGTATACAATAGAATTTCAAAAACGCGGCCTTCCACATATGCATGCATTGCTTTTTCTTCACCCTGAAGACAAAATCAGGACGACAGATCAAGTGGACAGAATTGTTTGTGCTGAGTTCCCTGATCCTATAAAACATCCAGCTTTGTTTGAAACTATCAAGAAATGCATGGTTCATGGTCCATGTGGTACTCGCAACATGGAATCAGTGTGTATGGAGAACAAGGTTTGCAGGTCTAGATATCCAAGAGAAAATGTAAATGATACCAGAATAGATGTGGATGGCTACCCAATTTATAGGCGAAGAAAAACTGGTAAAAGTTATCATGTTAGAGGACACCTGGTTGATAACAAAGATGTAGTCCCATACAATCCTCATTTATCAGAAATGTTTGATTGCCACATTAATGTGGAAATTTGTGCATCAGTAAGGGCAGTCAAATATATTAACAAGTACATTTACAAAGGCCATGATAGAACCACAATGGTGGTTGGGGCGGAAGATGATGAAATTCAACAGTATCTTAATGCTCGATATGTAGGTCCTACTGAAGCAGCGTGGAGATTATATGGATTCCGAATACATGAAGAACTACCATGTGTCACTAGACTTGCGCTTCATCTGAAAGGTATGCATGTGTGTGTCTTCAATCCTAACGACACGCCAGAACAAGTAAAAGAAAAGGCTGAAAATCAGAAATCATCTTTGACTGCATATTTCGATTGGTATAGAAAAAATCCTACTACTAAAGCTTATACTTACCAAGAATTTCCTGAACATTTTAGATGGTGCAAGGATAACAAGAAATGGACACCAAGAGTTACTTCAGCCTTTTCTATTGGTCGGATGTATTTTGCCAATCCAAATTCTGGTGAAAGATTTTACCTTAGGTTACTATTAACCGTTGTGAAAGGACCATCGTCATTTGAATCCTTATATAGTGTGGATGGCATCGAACATAAGACATACAGAGAAGCATGCATTGCTCGAGGTCTTCTAGAAGATGACAATGAATGGGACAAATGCCTAGAAGAAGCTGTAATAATGAAAACTGGTCATTAGGTACTCACAATTTATGTTTACATTTTGTTTTATATGTCTAAATATTAAAACTGTTTTATCTAAGTATGAAAACTGTTTATCAAAGAATCAATGGAGAAGGATTTTATTATTATCAAGTCCTTCACCTGCTGCACTGTAGCCTTCACTTTTATTGAATATTATACTTGTTGATGTATTCTCCCGCTGTTTTACTTTGCAGAAAATAATTATTAAATTCCATATATTTTGTTTATTGAAAATCCACCATTAATTCATAGTTTTTATATGGTAAACAGGTACGGAGATTATTCTG
This sequence comes from Aquilegia eximia, assembly GCA_023053565.1. Classification (NCBI taxonomy): domain Eukaryota; kingdom Viridiplantae; phylum Streptophyta; class Magnoliopsida; order Ranunculales; family Ranunculaceae; genus Aquilegia; species Aquilegia eximia. The sequence goes on from JALIGU010000007.1 coordinate 13,144,589, forward strand.
TTTGATCCTAACTAAATGTAATCCTTCTCGACCGGAAATTCTATGGGAGAAAAATGCTTTAAAAATATGTGACGACTTGCCGTACCAACTGAAAACAAAATTTGGCATTCAAGATCCCAGTGATAGTGATGTTTGTGACTATGGGTTGTTCTTAATGAACGACTACTTGCTGGAGAGTGGTAAGACATTATCAGATTTCCCAAACATGCCTTTACCGTGTAAAGCATGGAATGAAGTAGTTACCAACCGTCTTATTACAGAGCATCAGAATTTCGTGTATCAGGGATTATATGAAAAGGCTCAAGAAAAAGTTGCAAGATTCAATACTGAACAACTAAATGCCTATACGGAGATTACAAATTCTGTTCGTAATGATAGTGGACAAGTATTTTTCCTAAGTGGTCCGGCTGGAACAGGAAAAACGTTCGTCTATAATACTGTAGCAGATACATTGAGAAGTGAAGGTCATATTGTCATAATGGTTGCTTCATCGGGAATTGCATCTTTATTATTGACAGGAGGAAGAACAACTCATTCTACATTCAAAATTCCATTTGAAGTTCTAGATGACTCTGTTTGTTCAGTCACAAAGCAAACAATCCATGCAGAATTATTCAAGAGAGCGAAACTGATTATATGGGATGAAGTACCAATGCAACATAGGTTCTGCGTGGAAGCTGTTGATCGTACACTAAGGGATATTCGTGAAATTAATGAACCGTTTGGAGGAGTTACAGTTGTTCTTGGCGGTGACTTCAAACAGACTCTCTCTGTCATTACTAAAGGAACTAGACAAGAAATTGTTCGTGCATGTCTAACAAAATCACATTTGTGGAGTGGTGTTAGACTCTTAACTTTGGTTAAAAATATGCGACTGAACAGTAATGATACTGAAAAAGTCAAGTTCGCAGATTATTTGATTGAGGTAATTTTTAAATTTCAACAATATTTGTTATTTTCATATCTAGGTAATTTTTAAATTTCAACAATAGTTCTTATGTTTATATCTACGTTTAAACCTTTGCTTATTATACCCTTAATATTATAATTTACAGATAGGAACAAATCCTAAAGAAGATGTGGAATTGCCTTCGGAGATCAAAAGGTGTAAGAGTACCATGGATCTTTTGTTTAAAGTTTACCCCAATCTGAATGTCGAAGAGGTAGCTACCGAGACCTACTTGCAAGAACGATCTATTCTCTCTGCTCGCAGTGATGATGTAGCTACTCTTAATGAATTAGCAATAAATCAGTTTCCCGGTGAATTACATGAGTACCTAGCTGCTGATAAAGCCATTGAAGATGATCAACCAATCGAGAATAGGGGAAACAGTATATCAAACGAGAATATGCAAGCACTGGATCCACCGAGTCTTCCACCATTCAAACTCCAACTTAAAGTTGGTTGTCCAATAATGTTGCTACGGAACCTTCAACCGAGAGATGGTTTATGTAATGGAACGCGTCTAATGGTTATCCAGTTTGCTACAAGAGTTATAGAAGCTAAGATACTTAATGGTAGCCATGCTGGAAATTATGTATTCATACCACGTATAACTCTTCAACCATCTGTTTCAGAAACGCCTTTCCAAATGGCACGACGACAATTCCCAGTTCGATTGGCATTTGCAATGACTATTAATAAGTCACAAGGACAATCAGTTAAGTATGTGGGTATAGACTTGCGAAACCATGTCTTCAGTCATGGCCAATTATATGTGGCATTATCAAGGTGTACTTCTTCCAATCGAATATCTGTTCTCGTAGGGAATGAAGATGATGACAAAACAACCAATGTTGTTTATCCTGAAGTTCTTCTCTAATTGATTACAGGTATGACCAGATTACTCATTCGTAAAGTATTATTTTTCTCAAGTTTATTACGTATTCTATCTCTTATTTCTATTTAAATCTTTCTCCAGTTTCTGGTTTGATGACTTTAGAATTTAGATTACTGCAATGGCATTATAAGATTAATCTGGCAGAGTAGAAAATACATTCTGTTTTATTTAGCTATTATTACTCCTTGCAGATTTTGTTGGTGTATTTGTAACTCTCAATTTGGTCTATGCAGGGGTACTTGATCTTTCTTTGACACAACACTCAGGTTTGTATTATTGATATTTATTCAATACTTTGGTACTTGATCAGAGGCTGGATTAGTGTATGCTTTAATGCTGTGTTGGTGCTGACAGTGATGATGCTGATGCTGACAGTGAAGCTAATTGCGGTGCTGACATTGACAGTTATGCTGCTGACAATGATGTTTATAGCAATGCTGATGATGACAGTGATTATTATCACAGAGCTGACAATAATGGCGATGATCCTGACAATGAAACTGATAGTAGCACTGATAGTGAGTAGGGAAGTGAAGCTGATAATGTGATGATAGTGAAGCTGAAAGGAAGGAAAAAATATGATAATGTTACTCGGAGGCCTTTGTAATGCAAAGTCACTAACAGTATCTGCCCCATTGTTGGGGGTATATTCTACTTTTCGGCTTTGGTATCTGCCCCATTGTTGGGGATATATGGAAGTAAGACTGTAAACCTAACGTCATTCTATAATATGCTTGCACAAAGATAGCTCTATTTGACTTGATTCACAGCGATAAATATATGATTCATAATTGTTTGAATAATATTTTTAATATAACTATCTTCAAATTATTAATGGTAGCCGTGGCAGCACCACGGGTTTTACTAGTAGTTACCTATAAACTAGGAAACTAATATTACTTTTACCAAAAACAAAGAAACTAAATATGATACACGTCTAACAGACGTGCATTCACTTAGTTTTTTGTAATCAATCATCAGTTATATACCAACTGGAATTGGTACTTGGTAGTCTCAAGATTTTAGATTTTCGAAAAGATGACAATATTACTATGAATATCACAATTAGAAAAGTGCAAGATCTCATATATATATTCCATCTAAACTTTTTGATAATATATTTTTACATCTTTTTGGGGAAAAGATACACTAATAAATCTAATCTGAATATCACAGTACATCTGTAAGATTTATGAAAATATTTAAATTATCTCTTGAAAACCATTTTAATTCGTTATAAAAAGAGATTTCCCTAGTTTCACATCCCCTCACTGCCACATAGCTAATAGAAGAACACATGAAGATCAATACAATTTTAGTAGTTCTACTTGTTCTATTCACCACACAATGCTCTTCTACCTCAGGTAATTCAACATTATTATTATTATTATTATTATTATTTCTTTTGAAGTCTTCAATTTACCTAAATATTTTATATTTGTAAATTTTCATCAAGAACATGCAGAATCACAAGGAAATGAACCTTCAACGTACATCACACAATCTTTTGTACCTGTGGAACCTGCTATGAAGTGGTATCCAACATCAGAGAGATCAACGGATTATGGAGATCATAAGGCACCATTCAGGAAGTGTGCAAAGTGTACATGTTGTCCTGATGGTAATCCACACTCAAGCAAATGCGCAAACATGGACTGTTGTTATGGTATCGACTGTAATCTTCCGAACAAACCTTATGGCACATGTGCTTTCAAACCTATAGCTTGCAATTGCAATGGTTGCTCAATGTGAGCCTTTTTAGCATGTCCAAAAACATAATCTAATATGTTGTGTCTAATGGAATTAAATTTGCGAAAAATCAATAAAAATTATCGTAAATTGCAGAATTGTAAAATATGGACTAGAGAAAAAAAATGAGGAATTGTCTCCATTTAATTTAATTTTATTATTCAGTTATTTTTCATCTCAATGCAAGGAAACAACAGCCTCAATCCACAACTCACCAATGTGCCAGATGTCATCCATGTCATCAAGTTTATGTGTCATTTGTTCTAATATGTTTATTAGTTGTATATCGTTTAATTAATAATTTTCTCCCGTCCCAAAGCTATTAATTTATGGAGATCTTATGTAAGGAGCAGACCCAATTAGATAGAAAAGTCCAAGACCTTCTTGTTGGGAACAAGTATAAAATTTCTGCGAAGTTATCAAAATAGGCTTAATTACACCGCACACAACAACAAAAAGAAACCCAATAGGACCTGTGTTAAAACTTTTGGGAAGGGTTTTACTAACCTATTGGTTGACGTCCATAGCTAAGCTGTGGTACAGTCTTTCACCATGTAGCTTTTTTTTTTTTTTTTTGGAAGTTCAGAAGGTGGAGGGAAGCAAGAACAAAAATGCAAGAAACAAGACACACACGTACAACCAACCAACCAACCAACCTGATTTTTTTCCCTAGGCTCTAGCTAGATGTAATGGTCATAGAGCCTTAGGGGTTTTTTTTTTTTTTTTTTTTTTTGGTTGGCAAGCGAGGTTGTGGGACCCCTACCCCTTTTAAATTACGTGTGGAAACTTATATCAACAATCCGCTGTTGACGTGTTTCGAACCCACGACCTCTCCACTTTGTGAGAGGGGTGCTACCATTGAGCCACAAGCTCATTCGCAAAAAAAATGGTTTGGTAAGCCTGTTTTTAATGAGATCAGTAACTCGGTAATGCTGGCGGGATTTGAACCCCAGACCTCTGGTATCATCACCCAGAGGTTTTACCAGTTGAGCCCAACTGACACCTGCGAGCCTTAGGGGTTAAGTACTTAATTAGTTAAGAAACCGCACCAAGTAATCTAATAAGATGAAATACTAGTTCTGAGGAGTACTACTTAGCAAAAAGAAATGTTCTGAGGAGATGGTCATGCTATACTGTTAAATTCAGAAGCAAGTATCAACACTTACTGACATACAAATTTATAAACAAGAAGATAAATTCCAAAGCTCTTGAGCAATGGTTAATTGTACTTGTTCTCAAAACCACCAAATGCAAAACAAAATTTCAGCAAAGGTTAAACAAACTCCAAAGCTAATAAGATCGTCAATCGATTACTCAATCATGTATATCTCCATCAACAAAATTTTAGCAATGGTTGTACTTGTTCTCATAAGTCATAACCATCAAATGCTTCTCTATGTCAGCAGGTATATTTTGATCCTCAGTTCTGTATTAATGTTTCATCTACTTATTCTTTTTTTTCCTTTGTTTTCGTTTTCTGTGGACCTAAGGTTCTGTAAATCTTGATCGTAACGAACATGCAGGATCAGATGAGAATGAATGTAGGGGTACTATATACAACATACATGTGGCACCATCTCTACCGTCTATCATGGTGCCACATGTCATCATCTAATGGACTCTCCCTTGATGGCACAAGTTACAAAGTTAAAGCCAATTACTACAAAGATATTCTCTCATCATTACCTCATTAAATGCTAGGAATGGAGTTACATTGTAAGCCTATAATTATGAAGGCAAATCACTCATTCCAGACATGGTCCGATAGCCTAATGCTCCCAACACGACCTCATGGTGAGGTCTCATGATCAACGACCTCCCCAATCTCTCATGATGAGACCTCACCTCTCAGGTCTCCTCTCTCTCGAGCTCTCCTCATAATCGAGCTCCCATTTTGTATCACCACCACTACTATAATAAACTTCTTTCTCCCTCTCCGTGGATGTAGGCACAATTGTCGAACCACGTATACAATGGTGTTCACGTCTCTACTTTATTATTGTTCATATCATCACCATCATCATCATTCATTAATGTATTGACCAACCTCACAAATATGGTCAATACAATGAACCAATCTACATCACGCAATCCTTAATGCCTGCCGATGAACCAGTGTACATCACACAATCTTTTGAACCTGTCGAGCTTACAAAGTGGTATCCAATCTCTGAGAGGACAGTGGTTGATCAAATTGAAAACGGTTAACCATTCAAGAAGTGTTTGATGTGTAGGTGCTGTCCTGATGGAGATCAACACTCAAGCCAATGTGCAAACATGAGCTGTTGTTATGGTTTCAAATGCCGCAGTGGCATATGCATGTACTTTCAAACCTCTAGATAGCAACTGTAACAATTGCTCTATGTGATCGAGCTTTTTACCAATCATAGTGTTGGAAACAGTTTGAACAGATTCTGTCAGAAATCTGACAGAAATCTGACAAGGTCTTTGGCTGGACATTTCGATATGTTCTAGAGCTCCATTGAGCTAGATCTTGGTACGTATGGAATCCTCGTTCCGAGTAGATTCTCGCAGAATATTCATACGTCTAAAACTGTTCAATAGTGAATGAGAAATTGGTGTCCCAAGTTCCAAACAACTTGAGACAAAGCAAGGAAAATGTGATAGTCCCACATTTGACCCATGTAGATAAGGTTTTGTCTAGAAAAACCCCTCATGTACAATAAGGGTGTGGCCCTTGGGGTTACAATGTTTTCGCGCGTTGGGCGAAACCTTACATGGGCTTGGGCTTGAAAAACACACACACGCGCGCCGTCTGTCCGTCCGACCGACCGACTCGGCTCGGACTCGGGCTTGGGCTTGGGATTTGGGATTTGGATTTGGATTTGGATCTTGGTGATCCAACATAATCTTTTTAGTAGAAAGGTCCATTAGAATAAATCCCAATAGGTGCATACCTATTCCGAACCGGTTTGCTACTGGTTCGGCCCAGATAGGTGCAACCTTTCATGAAACTGTTTCGGGCCCTAAAGTTGTGTCCCTTGATGAAACTGTTTAAAGCCCAAAGTGTCTGTTCGGCCTTAATGGTTGTGTTCGTTCAATGAACTGTTTCGGCCCAAGTGTCTGTTCACTTAGTTTTTCTTGCTATAAATACCTTGTCAGTGTCTGCATTTTTTTCATTCATTCGAAAACATCATATTCATTATCATTCATAGTCTGTCTGTGTCCTTGAGAGAGTTACTTCACTGAACTGGTTTGCCGTCTTCGTTTTGTTTGAAGTGCTGCTACACGACGAAGGTATTGATCGTTGTATCCTGGGAGACAGTTTGCATTACACCCATACAGCACCTGTTGGGGCAAATTATGTCTTAAGGACAGAGATTTTCTCGACTCGATCACATCATACTGTCCTTAATTATTGTTCTGGTTTGCATACTCTATTTATTCTGGGTTTTCTGGTTTTACTTAGAATTATACTTATGCAATACTAACATACTGCCTAACATTCTTAAGACATAAGTTTATGTTAGTATTTTGGTTTACTGTTCTATATTTTTTTTACTGTTTATATCCGAAAATTTTGTTTTTCGGAATTTTGTTACTGTTTAACAAATTTATTTGCAGATTGAGGTTATTTTTCGATACAGTTCGAAAATTTTTTATTTTTTTCGAAAATTTTTATAATTTTCGTATTTGCAGACACAAGTACAGGAAATAAAATTTTCTGGTTGTTTAATCTGTCTGAATATTTTGTTTCAGACAAATGGAAGAGTCACAAACTCATGTCCCCGCGAACATTGGAACTATCAATGGAAGTTCAGCTACCAATTTTGTTCCTACTGTTCCTACTGTTGCTGTTCCTACTGCTGTTCCAACAGTTCCTACCCATGTTACTGTTGGGGAAAAACCCGAGAGATTCAACGGAACAGACTTTAAGAAGTGGCAGCAGAAGATGCTGTTTTACCTTACAACTCTGAATCTCGCTAAGTTCTTGTACGAACTACTTCCAAAGCAAGATGGAGGCGAATCTGATCGCCAAACTGTTGCTGCTATAGATGCTTGGAAACATGGAGATTTCCTTTGCCGAAACTATATCCTAAATGGACTGGACAACACACTCTACAATGTGTACAGTCCATTCAAAACATCCAAAGAACTCTGGGAATCTTTGGATAAGAAGTACAAAGCCGAGGATGCTGGTTCAAAGAAGTTTGTGGTCGGCAGGTTCCTTGATTTTAAGATGGTGGACTCCAAGACTGTGATCAGTCAGGTCCAAGAACTTCAACTTATTCTGCACGAAATTCATGCAGAAAACCTTACTTTGTGTGAACCCTTTCAGGTGGCTTCTGTTATTGAAAAGTTACCCCCTTCATGGAAGGATTTTAAGAACTATCTTAAACACAAACGTAAGGAGATGGGCTTGGAAGACCTGATTCTCCGGCTTCGCATAGAAGAAGACAACCGTACTTCTGAAAAGAATACTGTTGTTGTTTCTGAAGATGCCAAAGCCAATGTTATGGAACATGGGAAGAAGAACAAGAAGCGCAAATCTTCTCCAAGGTTCCAATAACAAGCAATCCACCAAGAAATTCAAAGGAAAGTGCTTCAACTGTGGCAAGTCAGGTCATCGCCAAAGTGACTGCCGAAGCAAGAAGTAAGATGACAAGAAAGGAAAGAATCCCGCTCAAGCAAATCTTACTGAAGAAGACAAGATGATTGCTGACTTGGGCATAATCAACCTTTGTGCTATGGTTTCGGAAGTGAACTTGGTTGACAATCCAAGGGAATGGTTCCTGGATACTGGTGCAACCAAGCACATTTGCTCAGATAAGAGGATGTTCACTACTTATACTTTGAACCATCAGAATGAACAACTCTACATGGGCAACTCATCTACATCGAAGGTAGAAGGTCAAGGGAAAATTGTGCTGAAGATGACTTCTGGAAAGGAAGTTAGCCTCAACAATGTGTTGCATGTTCCAGACATTCGCAACAATCTGATTTCTGGATCACTCTTAAGCAAGAATGGCTTCAAGATGGTGATTGAATCTGACAAGTTTGTACTCACTAAGGCTGGGATGTATGTGGGTAAAGGGTATGTTAGCGATGGGCTATTCAAGCTCAATGTAATGACTGTTATTCCAAATATTAATAAGAATAATTCTTCTGCTTATATCGTTGAGTCTTTTAATGTTTGGCATGAACGTCTAGGACATGTTAATTATAATACTTTGCGTAGACTAATTAACATGAATATGATTCCACATTGCAATCCAAAAGCATGTGATAAATGCGAAATTTGTGTGGAAGCTAAACTTACCAAAACCCCACATCATTCGGTCCAAAGAAGTACCGAACCTCTAGATTTAATTCACACTGACTTGTGTGATTTAAAGTTTGTGCAAACTAGAGGTGGTAAAAAGTATTTTGTTACTTTTATTGACGACTGCACAAAGTTTTGCTATGTTTATTTGTTAACAAGCAAAGATGAAGCTATAGAAAAGTTTCAACAGTATAAACTTGAGGTTGAAAATCAACTTGGCAAGAAAATCAAGATTGTAAGGAGCGATCGAGGAGGTGAATATGATAAACCATTTAATGACTTTTGTGCTGAAAATGGAATCATACACCAAACTACGGCTCCATACTCTCCTGAATCTAATGGTACTGCTGAACGCAAGAACCGAACATTGAAAGAGATGATGAATGCTTTGTTGTTAAATTCAGGGTTACCCCAGAACATGTGGGGGGAAGCCATTCTTACTGCGAATTATATTCTCAATAAGATACCTCATAAGAAAACCGGCAAAACACCATATGAATTATGGAAAGGTCAAACACCTTCTTATAAATTCATGAAAGTGTGGGGGTGTTTAGCCATGGTTGCGGTCCCACCTCCTAAACAAGTAAAGATTGGACCTAAAACTGTTGATTGCATTTTTATAGGCTATGCTCATAATAGTAGTGTTTATCGATTTTTAGTTCACAAATTTGATATTCCTGATGTTCAGGTCAATACTATTATGGAATCAAGAAATGCATATTTCTTTGAAACTGTGTTTCCTTGTCAAGATGCTAAGCATCGAAAGAGAACACGTGAAAACGCTCCAAGAGTTGAGCAAGAAACTACAGATAATACTGTGCCAAGGGATGAACATCAGAATGAGGATGAACTTAGGCGAAGTAAACGAGCTAGAAAAACGAAGGCATATGGTCCTGATTTTCTAACATATCTTGTGGAGACATATGGTCCTCAATTCATGACTTTCTTAGTGGACAATGATCCATTAACTTTTAAAGAGGCCATGTCTACTCAAGATGCTCCCCAGTGGAAGGAAGCAATTAAAAGCGAAATTGATTCCATAATGCAAAACCACACATGGGAGCTAACCACACTTCCTCCTGGAACGAAATGTTTAGGTTCCAAATGGATCTTCAAAAAGAAGATGAGAACTGATGGTTCAATAGACAAATACAAGGCCAGACTTGTAGTCAAAGGTTACAGGCAGAAACAAGGCTTGGATTTCTTTGACACTTACTCTCCAATAACGAGAATAACGTCTATTCGAACGCTTCTTGCGATTGCTGCAATACACAACCTTGAAATACATCAAATGGATGTAAAAACGGCTTTCCTAAATGGCGATTTAGAGGAAGAAATCTATATGCAACAACCTGAAGGTTTTGTTGCACCTGGACAGGAGAATAAGGTGTGTAGACTTGTAAAATCATTATATGGTTTAAAACAAGCCCCGAAGCAATGGCATGAAAAATTTGATAATGTAATGTTGTCAAGTGGTTTCAAAATAAACGAATGTGACAAATGTGTTTACACTAAGTCCACTCAAACTGGATATGCTATTGTATGTCTCTATGTAGATGACATGCTGATTTTTGGTAGCAACAATGACATCATAAATGCTACTAAGAACATGCTTCGCAGTAAGTTTGATATGAAGGATATGGGAATTGCTGATGTTATACTAGGGATTAAAATCACTAGAACATCAGATGGAATTGCACTATCGCAATCCCACTACATTGAGAAGGTTCTTGAAAAGTTCAAGAAATACTCCACTGGAATTGCCAAAACTCCAGAAGATCCCAATCTTCATTTAACTAAGAATACTGGGGCTAGCATATCACAAATAGAATATGCTCGTGTCATTGGCAGTTTGATGTATATCACAAATTGCACTAGACCAGACATGGCTCACGCTGTAAATGTCCTAGGTCGTTACACGAGTAATCCAGGAAAGAATCACTGGAAGGCAATAACTAGGGTATTGAACTATCTGAAATATACCTCAAGTTATAATCTGCACTACACTAGATATCCACCAGTAGTAGAAGGATATTGTGATGCTAATTGGATATCAGATACTAAAAACTCAAAAGCCACGAGTGGCTATGTTTTTACTCTGGGTGGTGCAGCGATATCTTGGAAATCCTCTAAGCAAACATGCATTGCTAGATCCACTATGGAGGCTGAATTCATTGCTTTAGATAAAGCAGGAGAAGAAGCAGAATGGCTTCGAAATTTCCTAGAGGATATTCCTATGTGGGAACAACCAGTGCCAGCTATTCGTATAAACTGCGATAGTCAATCTGCTATAGGCAGGGCACTGAGTAGTATGTATAACGGTAAGTCTCGACACATCAGACGAAGACACAAAACCGTTAGGAAACTGCTCTCAACTGGAATAATCTCTATAGAGTATATTAAGTCGGCTGAAAACCTAGCGGATCCATTTACTAAAGGTTTGGCCAGAGAGCAAGTTCAAGCTTCATCGAGAGGAATGGGTGTAAAACCTAAGACGAAAGAGTAGGCCTGATGGCAACCCTACCTAGCTGACTGGAGATCCCAAGATCTAGGTTCAAAGGGACAACCGAATCTCGCATGACTCGACGATAGCACTGTGAGATTAAACATCTCTTATCCATTCCTATGATGATGAGACCAGTGCTGCCTGCATTGATGGACTAGGATAAGCTTTTGCTTTTAATGATTCTCATAGCTTGTAAAACAAGTGGAGTATAGCAGGATACTCTTCATGGGCAATCACCTTATGAGTGAGAAAAAGGGGCCGTTTTCTGTGAGAATGTTGAAGGTTGCATTCTTTAAGAGCACTCATGAATACCAGGAAGTTCAAGGCCAAAATGAACACAACCATAGAACCAAGTTCTTTGAGGAAGGGAAACTGTGTGGTAGCCATTGTCTTGGTTTACACAAACGGCTGAACAGTTCAAGACATCATGTTCACTGATTAGCCAGTAAATCCGATGGTTATCCACTAGGGTAGGTTCAAGGCTGAAAAATTGCTACCTATACCGATGCAGCTACTTTCCGCTTGTACTCTCTCAGTTGCATTGCATTTGCATAAATCCGTAATTTCCATTCATGCGGGGGATTGTTGGAAACAGTTTGAACAGATTCTGTCAGAAATCTGACAGAAATCTGACAAGGTCTTTGGCTGGACATTTCGATATGTTCTAGAGCTCCATTGAGCTAGATCTTGGTACGTATGGAATCCTCGTTCCGAGTAGATTCTCGCAGAATATTCATACGTCTAAAACTGTTCAATAGTGAATGAGAAATTGGTGTCCCAAGTTCCAAACAACTTGAGACAAAGCAAGGAAAATGTGATAGTCCCACATTTGACCCATGTAGATAAGGTTTTGTCTAGAAAAACCCCTCATGTATAATAAGGGTGTGGCCCTTGGGGTTACAATGTTTTCGCGCGTTGGGCGAAACCTTACATGGGCTTGGGCTTGAAAAACACACACACGCGCGCCGTCCGTCCGTCCGACCGGCCCGGCCCGGCTCGGACTCGGGCTTGGGATTTGGGATTTGGATTTGGATTTGGATCTTGGTGATCCAACATAATCTTTTTAGTAGAAAGGTCCATTAGAATAAATCCCAATAGGTGCATACCTATTCCGAACCGGTTTGCTACTGGTTCGGCCCAGATAGGTGCAACCTTTCATGAAACTGTTTCGGGCCCTAAAGTTGTGTCCCTTGATGAAACTGTTTAAAGCCCAAAGTGTCTGTTCGGCCTTAATGGTTGTGTCCGTTCAATGAACTGTTTCGGCCCAAGTGTCTGTTCACTTAGTTTTTCTTGCTATAAATACCTTGTCAGTGTCTGCATTTTTTTCATTCATTCGAAAACATCATATTCATTATCATTCATAGTCTGTCTGTGTCCTTGAGAGAGTTACTTCACTGAACTGGTTTGCCGTCTTCGTTTTGTTTGAAGTGCTGCTACACGACGAAGGTATTGATCGTTGTATCCTGGGAGACAGTTTGCATTACACCCATACAGCACGGGGCAAATTATGTCTTAAGGACAGAGATTTTCTCGACTCGATCACATCATACTGTCCTTAATTATTGTTCTGGTTTGCATACTCTATTTATTCTGGGTTTTCTGGTTTTACTTAGAATTATACTTATGCAATACTAACATACTGCCTAACACATAGTACATGCATTACATACTACCATTACAAGACTAAAGGTTGGGCTAGCTTGGACATACCAATATCATCCACTATGTAACCAGACTACTTGTACAGTATTTATTCCATCTCTCATGGAATTAAATTTACAACTAGAATTGGTACTTGGCAGTGTCAAGATTTTAATTAAACATCAAAATATAGGAGTATTTGTTGTGATCAATCATCAATTATATACCAACTAGAATTGGTACAATTGGCAGTGTCAAGATTTAAGATTTTAGAAAAGATGGACAATAGATCAATAGTACTATGAATTTCACAATTAGAAAAGTGCAAGATAAATATTCCAATTAAACTTTTTGATATATAATTTTGATAGCTTTTATGGGAAAAGATACATTAATAAACCTAATTTGATTATCACAGTAAAACTGTAAGATTTATTATTTAATTAAAGAAACTGTAAGATTTATGAAATCTTTAAATTATCTCTTGAAGACCATTTTAATTCATTATAAAAGAAATATCCCTAGTTTCACAACCCCTCATCACTACCACATAGCTAGCTAGTAGAAGAACACATGAATATCTCTATCGATACAATTCTAGTAGTTCTACTTGTTGTATTCACCACACAATGCTCTTCTACCTCAGGTATTTTCATCTAACTATTATTATTATTCTTTTTTTTTTTTTAAGTCTTGAATGTACCTAAATATTGTTATATTTGCAAATTTTCATCAAGAACATGCAGAATCACAAGGAAATGAACTGACGTACATCACACAATCTCTTGTACCTGTGGAGCCTGCTATGGAGTGGTATCCAATATCAGAGAGAATAATGAATTATAAAGATCATAAGGCACCATTCAGGGAGTGTACAAAGTGTAGATGTTGTCCTGATGGCAATCGATACTCAAGCAAATGCGCAAACATGAACTGCTGTTATGGTATCGACTGTAATCTTCCCAACAAACCTCATGGCCTATGTGCTTTCAAACCTATAGCTTGCAATTGCAAAGGTTGCTCTATGTGATCCTTTATTGTATTTCTAAAAACATAATACTGTACTGTCAGGGGCGGAGCCAGGGGGGTTCAGGGTTCGCAATTGTGGACCCTCAAATTTTGGAATTTTTTTTATTTTATTTTTTTTGTTTCCTCGTGTCTTTGGGCAAAGAGTTGTTTCTGGAATCCCACTATCCCAACAACTGTTTCTGTTTACTACGTGTCAATCTATCTATATTTATTATATTCATAATATGTAGGAATTTCTTAATTAAATGGAAAGAATTGAGGAGTTTTCTAAACTAAGAATTGAAAACAAAAATAATAACTCTCTTGTTGAGTTGTTGTTCGTCTCTTCTTAATTATTATAGCCCTCTTGCTGAGTTGTTGTTGCTGTTCGTCTCTTCTTGTCTTCAAATAATCAAATCAAGGTACTAAACTGTTAACAATTTTTAATTATTTTTTAATTAGTATATAAAATAGTAAAAAAATTTGATTAATAAAATTAAACTAAGGTTTTTGGTTACTCAATTAATTTAACCTAAGTGTTTATAGATATTAATTAAGATTTGTGCACAATTTATACAATATACACCGAATTGATTGATTACTTATTAATTTTATGTGCATATAATTGTAGACTATCAATTAATAATTGTTTTTGAAAATCTTACTTGTTTTTTTTAACAACAGATATGTCATTATTCAAATATTTTAATAAAGCAAAGTCCTCGTCTAATCCATCAACATCTAGTAATCAACAATGTATGTATTTTTTTTTTTTACTATGTTTATTTTTTTCCCTTGAAATTGAATAATGTATTTTGCTTACGAAGTTGATTAATTGTATAAAATTTTGTGGTCTATAGTTTGATTTGCGTGTAAAAAATATTGCTGAAAGTAAATTGCTCCCCCTGGGTGAAATTCCTGGCTACGCCACTGTGTACTGTAATTTACAATAAGTTGTGTTAAGCTTAAGCTATGTTAAAATTTCCCAAAGTTGATTAAGTATAATATCCTGAAAATCCACATTTTTAATTAATTGGAAATAGAGATTAGCTAGTAGGTTTTTTTGTCGATTCATGTAAATGAGATGTTAATTGTTATGTAACCTCCGTGATTACCGTATATTTTCTTTTAATTTGATGACTCTTCATTAGCAAAGGAGAGGTGTCAAGTGAATAAAAAAAAAAAAAAAAGAGAGAGAGAGAAAGAGGCTGGAAGGAGAGAGCTTCTACTTCTCTCTGATGGTTCTTTGCCAATGAAAGAATGAATATGATGGAACTTGCTCTTGATGTAGACGAACTGTATGCAAAAAAGGAATTTTGGTATTCTTAATATGTTATTTCCTCGATAGCTATTGTTTATTGATACTTCTCGAATTGTTAGAATTGTATGTTAAGATTGTTGAGTTGTGATTTCTGGTTGTTATTGATGGTATTGGATATATTCATAGTGATTAAGTTGAATTCACCATGTTTGGTAAACTGAATTGAGTTCTACAGAAAATTCTGGCAGAATTCGCAGGAATTTCCAGACTGTCAAAGTCAAGTTTGCAGGCTTGTGTAGAACAATTCGTTAAGAGTTAGATAACGCTCTATATACTGTTAGAAAGCTTATTGAGTCTAGTTTCCAGAAATATAGAGAAACCTGATAGAAGATATCTGAGTTAAAAGTTATGTTTGTTTTAAGAACAGTGTGTTAAGTAGAGTTTTCTGAACAAGAAAAGAATTTGACGTTATTTTTCTTTATATATATATAAGTCTTTTATTCAAGGCTGGGAAATAGATTTACCTGGAAATCTCAATTTCCCGTGTTTGATTACATGGAAAATAAACGGTAAATTTTGAAAATGAAATGATTTGTAAAAATGTTGGGACATTTTGTCGCTGAATTTTTATGAACTCTCACTAAAATCATATTCACAACATTTTCCAATGATTTTCATGATAAATATAGTACTATAATCATTTTATGAAAATTTTATTTTCCGAATATTTGCATATGGTAAATCTATTTCCCGATAAATTGATTTCCCGTCCAAATCAAACAGACCCTTAATGTTGGGCGTTGGAGTGTCTTTGGCAGGGACGAACAGGTTCCTCCTATGTGAAACTCTTTCGGCTATTGAGAGCTTACAATGAATTGTGTAGTAAAACTTGCTTATATGGAAGTGTGTTGTGATAGTTGGGATTGCGAAATTTTCTCTTAGCGACGACTTTACGGTTAAAGGTAAGGAATAATCAATTGTAAAGAACAACCTTTTGCAATAATCTATCATGGTGAGTTGTATTGCAAAACTATTATTCCGCTGCGATGAACAGTCATTATGAAATTTTAGTCTACAAGTGATCTCTTAGCCTCTGGCATCCGCTCTTGGCTTGGTAGGCTGGGATTGGATTTCAGGGGCGTTACATTAAAAATATGCAGGAACATATAAACGTAAAAACCTAACTTAAGACTGCACTCAAGGCCTGTTTAAAGAGGAAAATTCAGAGGTCCAAAGCCTGAAACCCAACTCTAAAGCCAGATTAGAATTCCACCTCTCAGAATATTTTTTTTTTTTTTTTTTTTGAAAAACTATTTTATTGATAAGTTCAAAGAATTACACACAAAGGTAGAGAACAAACAGGTAGAGAACAAACGCGCTACAAATTGGGCTACAAGTTCTTTCTGAATATTGCATTCAACCAACAGTTTCACTACAATTCAAGGAATTGTGGTTGCTTGTTCCTAACATCTTCTCATCATAATGGAAGTACATGCAATATCTGTATTAATTCACTTGAACAGTTGAGCATATATGGTTGAGCTGTTGAGTAGTCATATTTCTTCATTTGGTAATTGGAGTTTCTTGTCAAATGAAAAACTTGATCCATTACACATTAATTCAGACACATCTCTTAGAATAATGCTGCTTGGGACAATAATGTTCATGGCTTTAGCCCTTTTTTTTCTTAAACATTTGGGAGCACATCAAGTAGTACAAGAAAATATAATGGACCTTTAATTAGAAACATTAATGAAGCAACTATGAATTTTGTGTGAAATGATCAAAACCATATTCTAACGTATCAAACACAACTTTCATTTGGATTATGTGACCTAAAAATCTACTTAAAATATTTGGATTATTAGATTTTCCATTTCGAAAACCCACATTTTTTTGCTACTATAAAAACATAGCTTCCCTACTTTCACAAATCACAACCCTCATCCTACAACATAGTAGAAGAACACCTCCAGTTTGTTGAACAAACTCCAAAGCTATTAAGATCGTCAATCATGTATATCTCCATCAACAAAATTTCAGCAATGGTTGTACTTGTTCTCATAACCACCAAATGCTTCTTTATCTCAGCAGGTATGCTTTGATCCTCAGTTCTGTCAAGAGCACTATTAATGTTTCATCTAATTATTATTATTTTTTCCTTTGTTTTCGTTTTCTTTGGACCTAACACTTTGTAAATCTTGATAAAGAACATGTAGGATCAAATGAAAATGAACCAATCTACATCACACAAACCTTAGTACCTGCCGATGAACCAGTGTACATCACACAATCTTTTGAACCTGTCGGGCTTACCAAGGGGTATCCAATCTTAGAGAGGATAGTGGCTGATCATGATCAAAATGGTAAACCATTCAAGCAGTGTTTGATGTGTAGGTGTTGTCCTGATGGAGATCGACACTCAAGGGAATGTGTAAACACGAACTGTTGTTATGGTTTCGAATGTCGCAGTGGCATATGTACTTTCAAACCTCTAGCTTGCAACTGCATCAATTGCTCTATGTGATCGAGCTTTTTACCAATTATAGTCATAGTATCCCAAACTACATACTACCATTATAAGACTAAAGGTTGGGCTAGCTTGCCATACCACTATGTAACCAGACTACTTGTATTCATTCCATCTCTCATGGAATTAAATTTACGAAAAATCAATAAATATTATCTTAAATTGCAGAGTCTAAATTTATAAAATATGGACTAGTAGAGGAAAAAAAAAAGAGAGCCGGTATCCAAGCCCCACAGTTTGGTAAGCAAGCCCCAATCAGTAAACCCACCCCACCCAGATTTTGTAATTTGGTAAACATGCCCCGATAGTAAATACACCCCAATCCCAATATGAGTTAAACTAAAATTTTAATTAATCATCTCTTCATTTATTCAAATTGTTTCCTTTATAATTTTTCATTGCTAAAACTTATGATTGGAATCATTTATACATTGAAACAACTTAGAATCAACATATTAAATAATTTAATTATAGTATGTATAATGAAACAAAATTTTGAGTTTTTTGAAAGAACAACAAGTTAGAATCGCTTATACTTTGATTTTGGTTGTTTGGTAAGTAACTATCAAAAATAAAACTTCAACTTTGAAAGATCGTTTGAATTTTATTAAAATTTATGTGTTGGAAGTTTAGCAAGTTTTCGATATTGAAGTGGGTATTATCCATGGTTTCCAACAGAATTTATTCTCCTGTTAATGAATAACAAAATACATAAATGATGTTGAGAAAAATGAAAGAAAAAAAGAATATTTTATATGGGGTGCATTTTTACTAATATAATTTAGAATATGTTAGGTATTTTCAGATTTGTTTAGTTGGGCATAATTACTAATTCGTGGGGTTTGATACCGGCTCTAAAAAAAATAGGAAATTATCTTCATTTGATTTGATTTAATTATTTATTTATATTTCATCTTAATTGACAAGTCACCAACATGCCAGATGTTATCTACGTCACCAAGTTTTTGTGCCACGTGTAAAAAGATTGCTTGTGCAGTCTTTTCTCTGAACTGACTCAACTGAGAAGTGAGAACTCTATCTATCTTTTTAAACTTAAAAACACTAAAGAAGAAGAGAAGAGAAGAGAAGCAGAGCAGAACAGAGGAGAGAGAGAGAGAGAGAGAGAGAGAGAGAGAGAGAGAGAGAGAGAGAGAGAATGTTGTTAATGGTCAAAGAAGCTTCTTTTCTTTCATCACCACTTTACTTCAATCTCACAAATCTTTCTCCTTCTTCCAAAACCTCTCGAATTCCACGAAGAACATTAGTTTGCAGAGCTAGTTTAACTGTTGAGAGAAAACCCAACAACAACAACAACAACTCCATTTGGAAAATTAATCTTCCCTTTAACAAAAGGTAACATTTTTAATTCAATATTCAAAGTGGGTATTTGAATTTTTTTCTCAGAATTGAATATTTCAGTGGCTATTGCCTATTGAGGTATACATTACTTTATTTTGTGTGTTTTAAAACCATTTTATGTTTGTCAACAAGCTTATGTAATTGAATTCAAATAAAGTTCTAATTTTTTTATTATAATTCCTAATAAACTGCCAATTTGAAATGTTATTAGCTTTGGATAACCTGATGGAATCAATGAAATTGCATTCTGATCAACAAACATGCCAACCCACAATTTCATTTTCCATCTCATTCATTAGTATATTCACTACATTTCAAGGAAATGTTGTTTCTGTATTAATTTACCTCAAGTTATATGTGTGATAATACTTCTTCATTTGCTAATTAGAGTTTCTTGTCAGATTTGATGCTTCGAGTTTTGATCCATTGGGCATCGATTCAGACGTATCATTTAGATTTAATGCTGCTTGGGACAGCATTCTAGCGTTCTTTTCCCAAACTTTTGAGAGCACATCAAGTACAAGAAAAGATAGATCTTCAAGTCGGGGAGTAGCAGGTTGGTAATTAGCTCATTTGCAAAGATCTTCATATTGCAAGACTGTGAGTGCTAGGTTTTAAACATTTATTTCTAAACTAAGCTGCCTTGACGTTAACAGCCGCTATTGAAGACAGTTCTATTGATTTTGGTGATTTCTTCAAAGGCCCACTACCTGGAAAATTCCTCAAGCTTTTGGGGTTTTTAGCACTATCTCGACTTGGAATTTATATTCCTTTGGGAGGAGTGAACAGAGAGGCTTTTGCTGGTAATTTGGATCAGAACAGTATCCTGAGCACTTTGGATTCATTTTCTGGTGGAGGCATTGGCCGACTTGGGATATGCTCCCTTGGTATTGTTCCATTTATCAATGCCCAGATTGTATTTCAGCTTCTTACACAGGTCTACCCTAAATTGCAAGAACTTCAGAAAAAAGAAGGGGAAGCAGGAAGGAAGAAAATTTTGCAGTACACTCGCTATGCCTCCGTTGGATTTGCAATAGTACAGGTAAGAGTTTTTTATTTCCTATTACCTGTTCACATATTCCAAATTAAGAATGCACAGAATACAGATTATCTTGTTAACTTATAAAAATTAGGATAGTTTTGCTGCTGACATTTTATTATTAAAATCTGTATTCTAATAATTAGTGGAAAGCTTACTTGGATGTACAGAAGTTTTAAAATCTACTTGGAAGTTCACAAGTATGGAACTCTTGAAGTTATGTAGCCTACTTTAAAGTAGGGAACTGTTACATCTTACATGTATGATGTGTCATTACTCATTAGTTATGATTTATGAATGAAGTCGATACTTGTATAGTGGAATGAGTGGGTCATTAAGTTGTTAGGTTGCATAGTAGTAGGTTATTAGGTGTGTCCTATCACTTCGGAATGAATATGGACGCATGAGTCAAGTAGTGGTTTAGTGGTTTTTCCCTATTTTCATTGCAAGTAGTTGTAACTTGTAAGCCTTATTTAAGCATGGTGAAATAGTAAAGAAGTGTGTGAAAAATTTATTAACAAAGTACACAACAGGACTTGAGGCATTGTTTCGCTCAATAGAGCCAATTATCCTTTGCAATTATTTTTTGCTTTCTCTTTTCTTTTCCCTCAATAGGTGTGTTCATGTTCTTTTCTCTTTTCTATGCATAGATTATTGGCTCTATTGAGGGAAGCAGTCCCTCAAGTAACACTCTTGTGTACTTTGTCGATAAATTTCTTCACCCTCTTCTTTAATAGTTTAATATTCACCGTATTTAAATAATATTTCAAGTACTTGCCACTAAGCCACTTCGTGACTCGTATGGCCATATTCATTCTTAAATAAAGGACCATGACCTACTACCGTGCAACTTATTCTAGCCTAACAACTTATTGACCCACTCAACCTGTTATCCAACTTTTGACTCATAGAATTAATGACATGTCATACATGTAACAGGAAAACCTTTTGGAGTGAATCTATCCCAAAGTAAGCATTTCATTTGGGTTTAATAGATCATGTTAATAAACTTTGGAAACAAACCTTAGTCTTCATCATTATGCTTGAAATTCTTGGAAGGTACATTCAGAATTTGCACAATGAGTTGGATTAAAGTTTTCAAGGTAGATTGTCACACTAATATATCATATGGGAGAGAACTGTCTTAGATCTAGAACTCATTCAATTTCCATGTATACACCACAAGTAGGGCTAGGTTTAGACAAAACCAGTCAGTCAGACATCCCGACTTTCGCTTTCCTCAATATACTATGGTTAAGTAAAATAGATCAAATTGCTTTACAGCATGTCATGTCATGCACTAAGATTTGGAGCTAGATGTTTGTAAGTGACCCCTGACTATTATTTCATGGCAGGCTATTGGTCAAGTGCTATACCTCCGTCCCTATGTAAATGATTTCAGCACAGAATGGGTTTTGTCATCTGTGACACTATTGACCCTTGGATCAGTACTTACCACTACTATTGGGGAATGGATTACTGACCTAAAACTTGGGAATGGAACATCTCTCCTTATCTTCACAAGCATTATTTCATACTTGCCAGCATCATTTGGTAGGACAGCTGCAGAAGCTTTTCAAGATGGGAATTACATTGGGCTCGTTGCCATTTTCATTTCCTTCTTTCTATTAGTTCTAAGTATTGTGTATGTTCAGGTAAAATTCTAGTGCTTGAGTTTAATTTGACTTGGGGAAACTGAGGGCTTTGCTAAAGTAGACTCAGATAAAGTGTTTCAGGAGGCGGAGAGGAAAATTCCACTCAATTACGCTTCAAGATACAGCAGTAGAAGTGGAGGGCTTCAAAAATCTGCCTACCTTCCTTTCAAGGTTTGTCCATTGAGTTTGTTGCCATCACAATTATTAGTATTATTATTATTTTCCCAATTTAAGAAGTTCAATGCATAGGCCACTTTAGTAATAAAAGTATAGTCCACACAATGATCTTCGAAATGCTTGTTTATACTTGCAATATAAACGTGCAACAATCCAATATGCAAAAAATAATCTTTTTCGGAACAAATATGATTTTTATATCTTTTGAAATAAGAGTTAATAAGGTTATGTTTGTACACTTTTGATTATAAATATTAAAAGGTTAGCCCATGAAATTGTGCAAAGTTTTCTTCAACTTAGGCTTACCATATACAGTAAAAACTGTCTAGATATATTTGAATAAGTTCAAGTAATATTTCGAGTGGCTATATCTCATAATCGAACTTCGCATGGAAGAAGCTTTGATCCCAATCATTTGTGTGCTTTCTTATAGATACTGTGAGCATATCACTAGAAAGTTCTGATACTTGGGTGACTGTCAGTACTTGTTAAATTCCCCTCAAAGAAGCACATATTGAAAAAAATTTGTTGGCCAAGAGCCAAACCCTGCTCCACACGACCACAACAACCCTTTTCTCTTGAAATAGCCAATAGGTAAACTTCATCTCTTTCCAGTATATTATGTGCAATACACACGCCATAAAGCATGGCCATTCTTATCATTCCACATGATTTTCTTTATGCCTTCAGATGAGATATGACCTACTTAGAAACAAAATTTAGTTGAAATCACCAAGTTCCTACTTATGTGATGCATGTTCATTAAAAGATTGCACGTTTTGAATTATTGAAAGGAGTTTTGAGATTGAAATTGAAACTTTACTCAAATTTTCGCTTGTATTGTACTCTTTCATGTGTCAAATGGATTTAACTGTCCAGCTTGCTTTTCCCAAAAACAAGTATTTCTTTTATTAATTACGGCGTTTTCGTGAGCAGGTGAATAGCTCTGGAGTGATGCCAATTATCTTTTCTACATCATCACTGGCTCTCCCTGGTACTTTAGCAAGGTTCACTGGTATAGCTGCTTTGAAAAAGGCTGCAGTTGCTTTAAATCCTGGAGGTAATGTCATTGTCTTCCTAACTATTGTCATGCATGATTTTAAAAGCATGATGTTATTATGCTATTAGAACTGGGGTTTTTACAGCATTTTGGCTAGTTATCCATATTATAGCTTTTTGTTTTAGTCCCATATCGGTAGTCTTAGATCTTGGATATAAAGTAGTGAGCTAATGCATAACACTGTCGAGACCTTTTCAAGCATGAGCATGCTCCTGAGGACAGAGGAGAGAGAAGGGGGGGGGGGGGGGGGGGGGAGTCAGGTTTGGTCCTGGGAAGTCCCCTTGGGAAAAAATACCCAACACTTCTTGAGCACTGCAGTGGCAATCATATAGAACCAGATATTGAAATCGGTAGTTCTACCTTTGGAAGCATATGATATCTCAGTTTTCCTAATGTTATATAAACTATGCTTTTGAGCTCCTACAATCGACTTGGTCTAGTTCAACATCTACTTGAAAGGCTTAGTACAAAAATTTACACAGTTCTATTAATCTACTCGTGTACGTGACATGTGACCAGAAATGTCTGGTGCTTATGCTGGATGATTCCTAGAATACATATTATCTCCATAAATAGTCAAGCTCGTAAAAAATTTCCACCTCCATCAAAATTTGTTTACAAATCAAAGAGGTCAGTGTACAATTCAAAGAGTTGTGGACCATACATTTTAAGTTTTAATCTGAGGCTGTTCTTGGTGGATAGTGTCTACAACAAAAACCACTTATACATGCACACATACACATTAAATTATTCATCCTTATACGGCAATAAATAACAAAAGATGCATTCATTCATATTAATAAATCTGTAAGAGCTTATGATGTAGGACATGTTAGGAATTACTATTTTAATTCTAAGTATGAAATAGGTTCCAAAATATATTGTTTTTAGGTCTAAGTATATTATATTAGGAATCATTATGTTTTTAGAAGTCGTTTAATTTAGAAGTCCTTTACTTGACAAACAAGCTTCTTGCTCTATAAAAGAAGCTCTAGATTATTGTAATAGTTAGAGGTTGATTATTATTGAATTGAATAGAAGAATTGCTTCTTGAGTTATCCTTGTTTTCTTGCTAGATTATTCATCTTTTCCTTCTTTTTACTTGGTGGATTCCAAGCTTCACATTCGTCTAGGTTCCTAACCCTATCTTCTCATCTTCTTTGAGAGATTCTTATCTCTTTCTTCTAAGTTCTACATTAAGTGGTATCAAGAGCCTCACTTTCTAGATCCTTATCTAGAAAGCGGTCCGTCGTCACCTTCCGTTCAAGCAGTTTTCGTCCATACAGATTCAGAAAAATTCGTCAGATTTGCAGGCTTCTCCTGGACAGAATTGAACCAGTGTGCGTGCTATAGCTTGTTGGAAAGATCTGCGAGTCTTTTTTCTAACCCAATCAACGGTTTGCAATTTGGAAATTCGGAATTCTGATAAGGGAGATACACACGTTCTACTAAAAGGTGTCAAATCAGTTTTTTTTTTTCTGCAACAACACTTTTCTTAAGATCTAATGGCACGTAATCAACAAGATTTTGTTTCAAGGAAAGATTTTGATGCAGCCATCAATTCCCTTAAAGAAAGTCAGACTTTGATGCAAGCTACCATGAAAACAGAGTTGAAAACTTCGCATGATTCATTGAAAGATTCTATTGATCAACTCACCCTCCAAATTTCTCAATTTCTTCAAGGTAAAGACAAGATAGATGAAGAGATTCCCGTATCTACATCCAATATTCCAGCCACCATCATCTCTCTCCCATCTATACCTATGGTTCCCTCCACCATCCAACCAATTTCCTCTTTTTCTCAAGAGGAGAGTGTTGATTTTAACCTAGCTGACTTCATTAAAGAAGAGGAGTTTATTGCATGTTCTACCTTTCCTCCTTATGAAGACCCTTTTGAGTATTTTTGTTCGATATCCATTAATTATAAAGGAAATGTTAAAGCTTTGTTTGGCGACACACACTTCAAATTGATATGCTATCCTTGGATTTATTTCCCTTCTCGAAGCCAAAAGAAGAAGTGGGAGGATCACGGAAGGTATTATACTCTCGTCTTTAGGAAGTGACTCCCTTGTGATTCCAATGCATAACTCGAGGGCGAGTTATTTTAAAGAAGAGGAGACTGATGTAGGACATGTTAGGAATTACTATTTTAATTCTAAGTATGAAATAGGTTCCAGAATATATTGTTTTAGGTCTAAGTATATTTTAGGAATCATTATGTTTTTAGAAGTCGTTTAATTTAGAAGTCCTTTACTTGACAAACAAGCTTCTTGCTCTATAAAAGAAGCTCTAGATTATTGTAATAGTTAGAGGTTGATTATTATTGAATTGAATAGAAGAATTGCTTCTTGAGTTATCCTTGTTTTCTTGCTAGATTATTCATCTTTTCCTTCTTTTTACTTGGTGGATTCCAAGTTTCACGTTCGTCTAGGTTCCTAACCCTATCTTCTCATCTTCTTTGAGAGATTCTTATCTCTTTCTTCTAAGTTCTACATTAGCTTAGGTCCAACATGTATTATGAAATCTTAGATTCATGGTGTTATGAAAAGTTTCTACGTTGAACTAAGTTCATTGCATCTGGTTGACACAATTTTATTGGCTTGTAGATTGTGACTCAAAATACTAACTCAATTTATTTTGCAGGTGCTTTGTATCTCCCTACCAATATACTATTCATAGCTTTCTTCAATTACTATTACACTTTTCTACAATTGGACCCTGATGATGTGAGCGAACAGCTAAAGCGCCAAGGTGCATCAATACCATTTGTTCGACCTGGGAAAAGCACAGCAGCTTATATCAAAACAGTAAGTTTCCTTCTCAGTAAATATCAATATGGTAATGTGAAACCTGACAGAAAGCTTATCCTGTGTGCATTAAGCTCAATTATATGTTAATACAGGGGAGCAATTTACTCTTTTGTTTGTCTGTCCATGCCTGAATCAGTGAGATATCCTGGTCCCAATGCATTAAATAGGACATCATAATTACAGTAAGGATCACATAAACATTTGTATGTGCAGTGAATACAGCTGAGTAGTAGATTTGAAATCCCCATTCCATCATTTAGCTCTGCTTAACCGCTGCATATACAATTGTCATTATCGAACCAGCAAATCCAATCTGTAGGAACAATATTGATTACCGTGTTTATTCTCATATATCAAAATTACATATATTTATTTAAACAATATTAGGTATAACTAAGCGTGTGTGAAGCGAATGAAGTCCACATGCTCATCGTTGTCACCTAATAATAGCAACATCCTTATTGAGAATCAACGGGAGGAAAGATTAGGCAAATTCTTGAAATTAAGCATTAGACCTATGTTGATTGATAAAAATAAATATGTATTTTTCTTTTCACTCAGTCGGTTTTAGCTACCGCAGCATGAACTACCCATCTCTACTTGAAATAAGCTGTATAAGTTATTACATCTCTGTTTGTAGCCATATGACAGTTCCCTTGATGTACCAATTTACAACACCTAAACAAATGATGAAACCGCCAGTTCCACCCTCTTATAAAGCAGAAAAGAGAAGAAGGGGTGTTGAAAAAGCCTTTTGCATTGTTCAACTTATTGTAGCATATGATTTTCAATCAACAAGCAAACAATTTTTATTTGAATATTTTTGTTAAATAGCGTTCATTGTGGTAAGCTTTATCAGTAGCATTACAGGTCCGTCAATATGTTGGTTTAATCACTGGCTTTCAATTGAATGCAGGTTCTTAGTCGCATATCAGTATTGGGTTCTGTCTTTCTGGCTGTACTGGCTGCAGGTCCTTCCGTGATTGAACAAACAACGCACTTGACTGCATTTCGCGGATTTGCTGGCACTTCAGTGCTCATTCTTGTAGGGTGTGCCACTGACACTGCTAGAAAAGTTCAAGCTGAGATCATATCACAAAAGTACAAGAACATAGAATTCTATGACATTGAGCAATAAAGCAAATATCTTCATCAATATAAGATCTTTGAAAATTGAAACCCGTAATGGGTACTGTAAAAAGCTGTAAAATTGGTCCCTTTCTGTAAAATTATCTACAAAGATGTCCTGTCACAATTGATGTGTTATTGTTGTATTCAAGCGGCTGGCCGAGTTTTTTTGCCTTCCTCGGGTTAAGAACATTTTAGGACATTTTCATTCTGGTGTACATAACATTGTAAACAAGTGACTGGGAATATTTTTTTGCAATAATGAAACTCGAAGAGTTTATAGAAGTTGGAACTATAGGCTATGGATGACAGATGTTTATTATCATCAGTTGTTCACTGTCAATTCTCAATTCCCATACACTTGGGAAAATTAAGCCTCTGATATGCTTGATAGGTTGTCAGGAGGGAATCTTGCCATAGACCCTGAGAGCATATGATCATTCTTTTTTTTTTCCAATATATTTAGTTAGATGATCACCACTTCTTCACAGGTTTCCAGCAAGGATTGAATGTCTACAATTGCCAAAAGAATGATGGAAGAGTTAATACAGTCAGGAGTAGAAGGCGCCAATTTTTGCATGTTCAGAGTTCCCAAATAGATGGCATAACTATTATGTTGACAAGCATCCAGGTAAACACAGTAATATGAAAATCAAAGTCTATATTCTCACGAAACTTTATCAAAGTATATATGGTGATTGAGTACATCCTATTGGCCAGGTAAACCTATTCGTTACAACAAAATTCAGATGATAAGAGGGTCATGGTCCTGGAAGGCGAGCAAGCCCCAAAACCCAGGTGGTATTTAGGCTGCACGCGACGCAACTCGTGTAAATTATACACTTCTCACAGGATTGAAGCGACAGCCAAAGTGAACATGCGCTGTCAGCAGAAGTTTTAACCTACCTAACTAGATAGCTCACAGTTATTACATTTATATGTATACAACGCATCAAACTAACTTGCATTCCAAACTTCGCCCATCCCAGGATCAGATCTTTGTACTTTCTGGCTTGTTATTACTTCTGGAAGGAATTTGGCCACCATGCATAAGAAAACATGGTTCCAGCAGGCTCATTAAACTAATCATCTTCATCAGGTTCTGCAGAGAAATCTGGCTCTTCAGGCTTCTGTAACTTGGTCATCTCAACATCCTTGGTCTTCTGAGCTCCTCTCCGTGTGTTTGCAGCAAACCTTGAAGCCAGGATGGTAACTCCAAGGTTTTGTTTTGCCTGAGAAGAACTAGCCAAGGAAATGGTACTGTAGTCTTCCTCATGTCTTGTCTCGTCGATCACGGGTTCATCACCATAACAAAAGGATTCCTGCATGCTGAGGTGTTTTGCCATCCTTCTCCTCTGGAACCGGCGCCAAGCAGCCTGTATGAAGCAGGCTGCCCAAGTCCTCCAATGATGTGAATAGAAGCGGAAAGTATGCTGCAGCTTCTTGCTGTGGAGGCGTCTAAACTGGTTGGCGACAAACTTGAGATCCTCAGCTCGCAGAGCAAAGGCCTCTACTTCGACTAGAGCTTTAACTGTCCTTGTTGAAGAAGGCAAATTGAGAGTGGATTTTGGAAGCAAAGCCCAAGCAAGGAGCTCTTCCCCGCAGAAGTCGCCAGGTCTCAGAGTAATTGTATTGAAAAAACCAGTCCTGCCTCCGTTTGTAGTAGAGCTCTCCAATTTTCCTCTGATAATAAAGAGCATTTCCGATACAGGGTCACCCTCGCGAACAATGTAGGTGTCTTCAGTGCTTAAGGAAGACACTAGGCGCTCACATATGGCATCAAGAAGCTGGACATCCATCTGGGAGAAAAAGGGAACCTGCAAAAGGGAAGCCAGTGGCTCAATAACTAAAACTGCTGATGGAATCAATAAACTTGAGAATAGCTACAGAAAGATAGTTGAAAGCATACACATTATAATGGAATATAAAGATGCATCCTCTCTGTCTATGACATATCATGGTACTGTGCAGGGAGAGTTGCACACCATTAAATGCTACTATCTCAGATATGATCTGGACCAATAATATAGTAATATACCCTATTTATTGATTAATAATCCTAAATTTTCTCTTGGTCATTCAACAGATGGTGCAACTGGATCACAGAAGAGTAGATTCTACCATTTGAAGTTCCTGCAACATTTCTCTTTTGAATGGTCCAGTGCCAGTAACAAAACTAGAAAAGAATTGCCAGTGCAACTGAATGAGCCAATACCCTACTCCTGGCCGAGGACTGACATGTTTGAATTAAAAGGTCAAGTAAAGTTACACCAGCAGTGCGGGAAGCTATTTTACACTATTGGTCCAAAAGACCACAAAAGAATGAGTTTGAACCACCACTCTGCCACAAACACCTAAGGGACCTAAAGAAAAACTGCCAATTTGATAGGCATTAACCACTCATCAGCAGTCGTAGAGTTTAATTAAGTGGATAACTAATGGAAACAGTCGAAACATAAGTGGCTTAATTAAGAATATTTCTCTACGGCGTGGAGGTGGTTCACAACTCACAATGGCCCTTATAAGTAATCTTTCTATAGGAATTTCAATCTGAAATATTGGGAAATTAAACAGAATATACAAGACTCCGCTATTCAATTTAGTGGAAAGACAAAAAGGTCCATACTCGCCGCACAAGGTCCAAGCATAGGTGCCGCTGAATATCCCTCCTGAGATCTGTAGGTAAGCCTCTCAAGGTTGATTCTTCGTCTACTCCTCGTGTTGCCAGCCATTTGTATTGAACATAACGTCGTACACGTTCACGCAAATCCTGAGGGAGTTGACGATGTCTCATCCACTCTTCAGTATCTCTTCGTTTAAGTCTCCATTCCTCAAGCCTCACTGTCATAGATTGCAAGTAGGTCTACAAAAGATGGCGATTTGAGAAACCATTATTAAGTACTAAAAAGAAAGAAAGGACAAACCACCAATTGAGACCTAGTTCATTTTGCTTATACCATAAAAAGAAAAGGAAAACGGAAAAAAAAGGAATCATTTTACCGAGCAGGGAAAGGAGGAAAACAGAAAAAATAAAATAGCAGTGAATGTGATAAACTTGCAAATCAGTATAACAATTAACATCTAGAACACAATTCTCCCATTATGGAGTAGAACAAATATAATATAAAAAAAAAAACCGGAAGGAAAATAAAAAACCTGACTGACAAATGTTTGTTTACAGTCGTCTTCTTTGGAAGAAATCCTCAGCAACAGTACACATACAAACAGGATAATGTACAAGTGTAAACATTAGCTCTGTGGATTGCGTGGTAGAGTAATAAGTTTATGTGGATATTCTTCCATTCTTTTCTAGTGTTGCGTGAATTTTCACATAATTAAAATTGTTTATCATGTGAATACAAATTTTTAGTGCGTCTGCTTTATACTTGTGATTATGAGTTGTATTTCTTTTGTATCACAAATTCACATATACGATTGAGTTTAATGCCAACCATCATACATTACTTATTTCCATTATTGGTGTCACAACTTGAACTGCTATTGTGTTTGGGGTTTGAAAAAGCGCAGAATGAGTTTGTTCTTTAGTTCGAAAAGTGTGTATGACAGTATGGAAATGACAACTAGAGGTGCAGTTTTAAGCTACAATTGATTGGGAGAGTTGTTGGGAGTTTTAATCGTAGCTACTGTTCTTGCTTTCTCTTACTTTGTTTTTTTTTATTTTTTTTATGTTGTTCTTTTGGGTTTGGCTGGGTTTCTCTCTCACCATCCCTCTTTGGCTTTTGTAAAACAATTTTCTGTTTTCAATAAAAGTTCTACTCAGCCAAAAAAAAAAAAAAAAAAAACTTGAACACAACCGGTATTGTGAATCACTCAACCTCACTTTATCCAAGATCCTCTTACTACAGCTCTTCCAAATTTTATTTGAATTTCACAGCTAAATTTCTTTCAGAGCCATCTACATTAGCTTTCTTGGCCATCTCAATGCTTTTATTTCTAAAAATCAGTGCAGATGTAAGATACTCCAGATGGGATCCAGGAGTTTCACACAAATTTCTGTCCTAAATTTCACACAAATAACAATGTTCTCTTTCTTTTTTTTAGGTTCCACCACATAATTCAATGATAAGTTATTGGACTTTTGTGGATCAAATCTAGATCCGTAATGGGACCCATAGAAGCAAAATTTAAATCAAAATAAGTGTCCATAAAAAGTCATAATCAACTTGAACAATAATCTATCAAGGAAATCAATTTAGAGTTACTTTGATAAACAAAATGGTTTTAATAACTTCATCAAGATGGGATCATTTGATATTTCAAACAGATTGTAATAAGTGCATAAGAAAATCCTATGAAGTACCTGCATGTTCCCAATCAGATGGGCAAATAAAACCAGACCAAAAATGGCAATGAGGATAGCAAATGAAGTTTCCCCGATAAAAGTGCTTGTGGATAAATTCTGTCCATAGGAGCTGAAAAGGAGAGAACCCGACGACAAGAGATGTATAAGGTTTCAGAGAGATCACAGCAACAAAAAAAAAAAAGGATGTTGCAGATAGAATAGACAAGTATATAAAACAGAAAGTGTAGGAAATGAATCTACAAAGCATCCCAATGCAGGATGGATTTATCACCTCCATGTAGATGCCACATAGGAGAAATTTACCTTTAAAATTAGTATCTGAGACAGACCGTAACTCTAGCAGGTGGAGTGTTCCCATGGGAGTGGATTTTCTCACTATTCTGACACATGTAAAAAAAAAAGAAAAAAAAAAAACAGAAACAAGGACTAAGCAGAGAGAAAAAGAGCTTTGACTTAAACTCAGACTTTACTTCAACTCTTCTCGTTCAAAGCAATACATCAATAAGATTTATATAGTTAATAAAAGGAGTCTAGACACTAGACAACTTCCACCAATTAATAAACTTGATACAGGTGTATACTAGGAGCTTAGTGATCCTCGATATTGGTGTCTTGAGGTAGACATTTGCCACCCTACGTCTTGCGGGTCCAGGGCGCAGCGCCTGGCTGGGGTCGAGCTTATTCCGGGTGAATAGGAAATAAGTTTCCTTGTATGATTCGAAGTCGTCCAAGGTCTATAAAAAGGTGTTTTGGCCAAGGCCAAAACATAAGAGAGGCAGCTAGGGCTTAGCTTGTCTAAAAAGTATTGTGAGGCAGAGATTCTTGTAATCTTCATAATATTCAATAAAAAAGATAGTTTCTTCGAGATCCAGTGTTTTGTTTATCTTATTTACTGCTATTGTTTAATTCCGCATTCAATAGTTTATTTGCCTAGTAATTTGTATCAAAACTCAACTACTTCCTACTTCCTAATACAACATTAATTTAACTCAACTAATTTGGTTTATTCCAACAATAAAGCCCCCTTGTGAACCTTCTTTGATGCAGAGAAGATGTTCATAAGGACATTTATGAAATCCATTCTTCTCAAAATATGCATTTATACGGTTGTACCAAGCTCATGGTGATTGTTTCAGCCTGTATAACGCCTTCTTTAAATTATTTTGCTTTCTTTGTAGGAGAAGATCTAGTCTTTTTCGATGATGCATACACAGAAGAAAAATGCAGGCAGCCATGGTAAATGAAATAAATAAGATCAAGAAGAATGACACATGACAAAAAAGAACCTAGATGGCTCTATCAATAGCTACAAGGCGAGACTTATTGCGAAAGGCTATAAATAAAACGAAGGAGAAGATTATATTGTTGGAATAAACCAAATTAGTTGAGTTAAATTATTGATGTATTAGGAAATAGTTGAGTGTATTAGTTGGTGCAAGTTGTCTAGTGTCTAGAGTCTTCTTTTATTGGCTATATAAGTCATATTGATGTATTGCTTTGAACAAGAAGAATTGATGTAAAGTCTGAATTTAAGTAAATCAAAGCTCTCATTCTCCCTGTTGCTTAGTCTTTGATTCTTTTTTATTTATTTATTTATAAAACATGACATGTCGTCGCACTTATTTTGACTAAAATATAGAGAGCTCTAAAAACAAATTTTGAGACATTAAAAACTCTTGGACGAGATGTAATATGTTGTCTGAATCTTTCAAAAAGATGGATTTCAAGGTGGAGTTTGCTTCCACTTGTTTCCATAAAAAGGGAAATGACATGCTACATGTCGGCCGAACTCTTAAAAAACAGCTCAAAATATTAAAAATTCGTAGATGATATGTCAGATGTGGTCCGAATTCTTTTCGAAAGGTACTTTCAAGGTGGGGTTTGCCACTTTGAAATCCACCTGTGGAACACCACCCCAAGATATCCACCTTGCATTGGGGAGCGATTTTGGGGTTTTGAGGTGGATTTTCCCACCCCACCTCCAAAATTCACCCTCATAGAGAGTGCTCTGCCATGTCACATGCCGTCCGAATATTGAAAAAATCTACTTTTCGCTTAGAACTCTCCACTGGGAAGAGTTCCACTCCAACTCAGATTCCTTTTTTTTGGGTTGAATTTCCCTACGCAAAATCTATGTGGCGGATACGTAGACCTCATTGGGAATGATCTAAGTGTGTGTATAAACACAAGTCTATATAAATGAAAGAAAAAAATCGGGATCAGTAGCACCAAATCCAAGATTTATTGTGTGTTTCGTGTATAAAGCAGGGTTTTTTATTCGGAATCGATGATTATAAGCTCTAGCCTCTAGGCAACCACAACCTAAATCACAAAATCAGTTAGTAATATACCTAATGTTCAGTCTCAATAAACACACATCAAGTGACATATTGGGCAAGGGGTGGCCAAAATTTTCAGAGGGCTCCGAATATTGGAAAGTAGAAGTCTTTAAGATCTTATCGTTCAGTAACCATATTAATAACATATCAGTTAAATGTAATCCTGGTTTCATCTTAAGAGAACAGAAATAACAACCCATTAAAAAAAATTGATGTAAATAAAGTCAATACATCTTTGAGGGGAAAAAAAGGATAGCAATGGCTTATACTTTTCATAGTAAAACTCATCATAAAGCTCCAAAATTGACTAAAATCACAATCACAATAATCAAAATCACTCAAGTAGATGAAATTCAAATGTCATACCTTAAATTCTGCAAACCCCACCATAGGCAATAGAAGTATTTTTCGAAAAACTTCAAGGAGAAAGCTTTATTAGACACGGCATCATCAAACATGCCATACTTGAAATTGTTTTTGTTACTAGGATCACAGTAATTGAAGACAGTTGTGTTGTTGGCCCAAGCATTGCGACCGATATGGTCGGAACTATCACAGTACAAATAATTGAAATTGCATTTTACTGATTCAGTTTCCTTTCTACATACTGATTTCCAGCAGTAAGTATGTCGTTCAAGTGAAAGCAAATACCATGATGCCCCAAGGACCTAAAAAATGTTAACAAATCATTAAGTGGAACCATTAGGTTTTGAAAAGTAAACCATCACAAAGAAATAGAGATTGCATACATGACTAGCTAACATGTATAGTAAGAGATTATATGCAGCACCAGCCCAAGCAGTTTTTGTGACCAATCCAGTCGCTTTGATAATTTGAGAGCTCAACGGGAAAATTAAATATAATCGAGGAACATATTGAAGCAGAACAATCAGAGCGAGGGCATTGTTGTTACGATCTGCATGGGAGTTTCTAATTGCTGGTATGATAAACCATATAACAATCTGCACAAACAATAAAGATAAAAAACTGTCAGCTTACTATCCATTCTCACAAATGGTAACCCTTGATGATCAAAATTGAAAAAATAAATAAATAAAAAAAAATCATGAAGAACAAATGTAAAACGAAACTAATACCATCTCCCTGTAATGCATCTAACTGAAGACCAAATTTGAAAGTTATGTTTCTATGGAAGAATCATAAAATGCACAATAAATGACAATCTGCATTCTTCCTTGGTTACGGAACACCTGATAATTCTGTGGCACTTTGGACAAGAACATAGCAACTGTTGGCTCACGGCTGATAGATAGGTTTCCAATTGGTGGCCATATGAGTCATATAATTTGGCATCTGAGCATAGACTCCATTGATTATTATTGCAGATTCTCAACCCTCGGTAGATTGTGCCTCTGATTTAATTATTTATTTGATTTAAGAGAAATCTAATTTAATATTCCAATATCACGGGGCTAACAACAATTACATTATTTTATGTTCTATGTAGACCGGCCTTTTCAAGGGCGGCTCCTTCGGGAGTTCGGGGCCCTTCATAAATAGATAAGGTAAGAGAAAGCTGGAAATTCATGACATGCAAGTTCCCAATTTTTTGAGAAACTAAGAAAGTTGGCACCTATCTAAATTTACGACCGCCAAAGCTCAAAGTAAGATCAATGTTGGCAAATAAGATAATTCCTTCTTGTAAGAAACATGTTATTGGGACCTCTAGCCATTTAATAAAGATATGGCTTTGTGATAACAAACTTTACCATCTAAGAAATAAGTGTGCAAAAACGAATAACTTGTTTGCAAAGTAAAAATGTCAAAAAGAGAAAATTAAAACACACAAAAAAGAATAAGTAGAGTCCCTTGAATCTAAATCCACGACAAAAAAGTACCTGAGGAAGGGGTAGCGTTGCTGCCAAATCTATGAAGAAATCTGATCTCAAATACCTCCTAGCAATCCTCTTAGGATCCATAACAAGTTCACCCCTTCCGAAAACCCGTGAGGTTGGTGCTACATACGCTGTACGGAATTTCAAAGCCACATGTAGCAGGTAAAACACATCAGCAACTGTACGGAAACATGTCACAACAATTCTCAAATTTAAATCCGTCTTTAGACACGAACTTGTCCCTGAGCCCCCTACTGAAGGCAGGTAAAAATACAATGGGTCGATGAAGAGAGCTACCAAGCATGAAAAAAGAAAGACCCTGTTCCATTTCAAGACAAGCTCACTTCCTGGGTCTAGTATTCTCTTTTTAGATGGCTGATGATCTTCTGGATAAACTTTAGACCTCCCAAATTTCAAACTCCCAGTAATTTTATTTCTACCCACACCGCCTCCAGCATTGGATTTCAGCAAAGGAGCTGAAGACTTATAGACTGGAGAAGGCGTTTCTATGGATGAATTCATTTCAAAATTATCCCAAGCAACTTCAAGTGGTCGTTTTCCATCAGGGTAAAACCTAACAAAAACAGTTACCGATCAAATTCACAAAAGAACTCTAATTATCTAAAAACAGAATAAAACACGCAAAAAAAGTCGTCAATTGTACCTCACTAGCTTCTCCTTTTTGAAGTCCATATCATCATCAGGCAATACATACATTGTAACAACAAATAATCTAAAATAAAACTCAGCAACCAAAGTAGTCAAAACAGATCTCCAGCAATTCTCCCATATCTAATTACAATTAATTGCACCACTTCTAATCCAGAACTTCCAAATTCTAACTACTATTCCTTCTAATTCAATTTCTTCAACTAAACTTGCATCCATATACAATAATTACACCCCCAAAGAAAACCCAAAAAAGAAAAAAAAAAAAAACCCCTTAAAGCTTCTTACTTGATCCAAATGAGTTTAAAAGCAGCTTGTTTCAAAACTAACAAGCCAGAACTCTGAAACATATGGCTTCTTCTTCTGCTGCTAAATTGAGTCTTTTTCACTGAATTTCAATCCCCAAATACCCAAAATCAATAAAGAAGAAGGTGGTACACTGGTACATATATATATATATGTAGATATTCAGATTCAAAGGCAAGAAGTGATCAAAACTTCTATAAAAAGACTAAATTAAAAATGGAAACGTTTTGTGAAATTAGAAAGTTAGGGTTTGAGAAAGTTGTATAGAATGAAATTGACTAAAATTAAAGAAGTGGGTAGGATTGAAAGAGAATAAACTGATACTAGTAATACTGTAAGAAGAGTTATTCTTTGAAACTGTTTGAATAAATGCCTCAATGAAAGAAAAACAAGTAGTAGTAGTAGACTAGTAGTAGTAGAACAGAACGTGAAGAGCACGATCAGAGCATTATTATTACAGAAACCAATATAGATTTGATTACTCTTACAACAAAGCCTTTGCCGTAGTCTTTGGAAAACAGAGGATTATTGATTGTTACAGTGAAAATAGTAGTGATGAAGTCACTTAGTCACAAACATAGAAACACCAAGTTTGACTATTAGTTTAAAGTTTACTACAGTAGTTTAAAGTTGAAGTGTAGTTATCAAGTATTCAAGTTGGTAGTAGAATTTACTAAAATAGACATATTTTTCTTGGATTTTGCCTTTTTGAGGAAGACAGATTACAGAATAGAAGGATTTGTAATTTGTGTTTGGATTGGGAAAAAACCTGAAATAAGGCCGAGAATGAGGGCAACATTAATCATGCATGTATGTGACACTTATTTATTTATACTTTTCTCTAAATTCCATTGGTCTTGGATGATGGATCACGTAGTCACACAACTCACATCACATGTAACTTGTAAGCATGCTTTGAACTTTGAAGTGTAATTTGAAACTGCCACGGTTTTATCCTAAAAAAAAGTGACACAATGATTCTAATCAAACATAGTAGCCAGGATTGCCCTAACATCGGAAAGGAAAGGGTACTGTTGAGGGGCCTATAATTCAATATAGGTCAATATGGTGGCATTAAGCCATAGATAGCTGCCGTTAATTTATAGGGTATTTCCTTAGGGAAAAAAAAAACACAACGAAAAAATAGAAAAATCTAAATGAAACAGTAAATAATCCAATGAGGTTTCTTCTCAAATTAATGTTGTGTAGAAGACAAAATGACGACCCAGCCACCCAGGTATAACAAAGCCTTCTCTCTTCCTTGAGGTTTTCATGCACATAATGTGGGGTGTCACATATGTACTCACATGGGTATATCCATCCTCTATTACAAGACTACAACACAAGCAGTTTGTTTATTTAGAGATTTTGGCACTTACCCCATTTAAAAGTCGAAATTTGCGTTACCCTTTATTTGAAAAAAATATAGTAATAACCCTTTTGATGGCCAATTAGATGGAAAAAAAAAATATAGTGTTATAAAAATTAATTTTTAAATTTTTTTTAAAATAAAATATTTTAATAATATTAAAACTACCCCTCTTTATTTTGATAATAATAACACATGTTAGGAACTTAATCTAACAGTCAACTTTGTCTTCCCTAAAAATTCAAAATTCTCAAAAGTTTATAAATAAACCTAACTTTTCTCAAACAAATTTCATGTTCTTTAAATTTAAAACTAACAAGTAGGAGAAAGTATGGATGATTGAGAGAAACATGTATCTATTATTATTTTTAACAAATTTCTCAAACAAATTTCATCTTCTTTCCTAAAAATTCATCTTCTCCTTCAAATATTTTTGCAAATCTATTTAAGGGGTATTGTTAATTATGTAGATTTCAATGGAGATTTTACTAATTATGTTGATTATTTACATGTTTAAATAGGGGTAATTTTGGTATTATTAAATATTTTTTCTAAATGGTGGGGTTACTGCTATATTTTTTCAAATGGGGGTAACACAAATTTCGACTTTCAAATGGGGTAAATGCCAAAATCTCTTTCTTTATTCTCTAATTTCATATCTACTTTATATGTATTTTTTTCCTCTAATATTACCGTGCAATATTTTTAATATATTATTTTAATTAAAAAACTATATAAAAAGGGAGGGGTTCCAGGGACTCAAAAAATGTTTGATGTTTAACTCAATTTTGACTCAATCCTATTTAGGGTACTTGTACAAATTGGATTGGCATAATTTTTAGAAGATATGATCTTCTTACTATAAATATCTACTACATAAAAAATCAACTCATTTAAATATATTTAGACCCATCAAACGTAATATTAAATTCAATGGTAAAAATAAACGTTCCATAATACATTAATTTATAATCTAATTTTTCTAGGATTAGAAAATTCAGATTATGATAAATTTTGGTGAAGATATCGTACATAATGAGAACATTCATCCTACAAAAAATCATGCCAATCTAATATGTACAAGTACCCTAAATAGGATTTTCCCCTGAACATGTTATCTATTAAGCAATGCCTAAAGTGAGTGTCGGGCCTTTTGGGTGAGAGGACTCCCAGCCACTGATTCCTGTCTAAAACACGAGATAACCTTGCCTTGTGGGTGTCCGATGCCGACCCCGTTGTGAGTTAAAACTGAGTCAAACATTTCCTGAGTTCCTGGAACCCCTCTTGTAAGTACCTAAATAGGTTTTGCCATATGTCGCTCAAGAAATAAACCAACTTCAAGATTATAAATGACTCCAGGAGTACAGTATACTCTAGTCAAATGGACCATAACAATTCTCTTGGACAATAGAGAGACACATCACACAATGAAGAGATCTCACGGCCAAGATCGATCCATCATCCATACATAAGTAACACAAAAGTGTAACCTAAAACCAACTAAGGTATTAGCTCTCACTCTCTACACCTCTTCTCTCTTTTACTTTTTTCTCCATTACTCACAATGACTAACTTGATCGTCGGAGGGTTGACGCTGGAGACATCTCCGGCGCCCTTTGCAGGTCATCTATGGAGAGGGAGCAAGATGACCATCTCAACAACACTAATCTCTACATGTAACCGGAATCAAGGCTTACATAATGGCGCTAGAAGGTGTAATGAACCACCACTAATTTCAACCACATTTTCATATCTACAACATCTTCTTCCCTTCACAAGATCACATCTTGGTTTCTTTTCTTTCTCAAATCAATCATCTTCAATTTGAGATCTACGACTATAAGTTTATCTCCACATTTAGATCTATGGGTTCTACATATTCAATCACATTTCCATATCTATAACATTTTCTTCCCTTCACAAGATCACATCTTGGTTTCTTTTCTTTCTCAAATCAATCTCTTCTTAATTGGAGAAAATTTCAACAGTTACACTAGCACATTCAATTAGTCAAGTTTGCAAACAACCTCTCAAGCTCAGTCGGGTCAGACACGCATCACCATTTCAATCATTTTTCGTTCACTCCGTCGATTCACATCTGTGACCACCACGACCCGCTCGGTTCGCTCTACACATTCACCCAAACAAGATTTCATTTTTCAAAGAGTTTCGTTAAGTCCGTGTCCATCATGGTGTTCCGTTAACTCCGTGTCCATCATGGCTTGCACACCAACTATTCGACGAAAGTCCACCAAAATATCTCAAGTGTCTTTAATTTTTCAAGTTCGCAAACAGCCTCTCTAGCTCAGCTGGGTTACAAATTTCAGTCATTTTAACTCCATGATCATGACGACACTCTCGGTTTGCTCATATAACTATATTGATAACAGCTCACGTTTTCTATTTTTTCTCGGCACTTAGCTCTCATCACGACAGGTAACATCTCAACTCACTTGAGCTAGTACATCTATAGACCTCGGTTGAGACGGTATTCTTTTGGTCAAATTATTTCTCTTTTATTGAGTTAGCTACACTAAACTCACATATTCACTCTTCACATCCGACGACACCTAAACGGTGCCCAAATTTTACTAAACTCTTAACACAACCTTTCACTTTGCACTGCATTAATTCTACTTGGATCAAATCTGATTCCACACCTTAAAGGAGTCTGTTGTACTCAGATTCTGAACACATGCTTAGTTTGTAAATCTTCACGCTTCCACTATATTCATTTTTATATTAGTTTGAAGATTTTTGAATTTAGTTTTTTTATCCTCTGTTCAACTAAGACATTTGACTACACATTACATTAATACACATCCCCCCAAACCAATACTCTAGCATATTTACTTAACTTACTACAAGAGTTCAGCATATTTCTTTCGGCTTGATAGCATCCGTTATACTTATTGCTTTACTAGTATCAAACTACTACTGCACTTATTACTAAAGTTGCTCCCATAAATGGATTATTTTGTTTCATTATGAGGAAAAATGTATACAATGATGCACACAGGTCACCTTACACATCTACTTTAAATTGCTTGACAATTGATACAAACACTACACAGTTTTAGCAACTCTGCATATTTATTCACTACATACAAATAATCATTCCAATACATAAAATCTAACTACTTGGCTTTAAAACCATATACAATGGTTAACATCCTTATACATTGGTTTTACACCTATATCTGTTTACATGACTACAATGTCATTGGTACTATTGGCTGCCTGTACTTGCACACATACGAATTTTGGATCTTACATCCCCAACTTCTCTGATCGTATTACATCATACATGAGAAAACACTTTTGAACAGTTGTACTATTTCACCTCTATGCTACTATGTTTTTGTCTTGTTTACATTGGTTTATCTTTATGCCTTAGCATATTAAACACATTTAGTGCACATTTTTAATGTTTTTGGACAGTTAGCACATTACCTAGCTTAATAGACCATCATTTCCTCTAATACAAATCTCATTCAATGCATCGCATTATATATATCATATTGTTTAAGGCCTTGGATAATGAAACTCCTTGCTTCTTTTTATTGTTCAATCTCTGTTGAATACATATTTAATCCAATTTTCAATATAGTCCAGTCATATAGCGGACACGTTCTTTAACTTAGAATTTATGCTACCAAAGTTGAACATCTTTGCATACAAACACTTTTCGCTACACTATACAAACAGTGTATTACATGCAATTTTATCTTGGGCTCTGTCGCATTATGTCATTTTATAGAGTGTTTTTGCTCCGTTGTGAGTACAGGTTTAACACATTTTTCAGGTCACACTGTTCCTATCACTTGTCCAAGTATATCATTTCTTTTCTATTAGCTTCAAAGGAATCTTGCAGCACCGAAAGCACCGACTTATTCACACAGGCTATTCGGCAAGCTCGGTTCCAACATCATAGGCTCTCATGCCATTATCTGAGAAGACCCTCCTACACTGGGGGCGACATGACAATCATGACTACCATCCATTTTTCTCTTCGTTGAACTGAATACACTATCTGATCTGAAATCTCCGTGGGCACAAGTATTCTCGCATAGCTCGGTGTTCACAAGTACAATCCATGAACAAGTATAAATCGAGATCTCCAGGAAGACACTGACATCCGTGCATAGATGAGTCACCCCGAAAACATCAAATGTTATACGTACAAATGGCTTGTCTCTAAATATTGGTTGTATTTATACAGTTGGCTCATATAAGCTGAATAGATCATATATATTATCTCTATGTAAACTAACAACTCCTCAGCAAAAGAGAAAAAATACATCTTTACATTCGTACTCACGAATAAGCCGACAACACCGGCAAAGTAACATTAACGCCGACGAAACAGTTACTTTTTACCTCTTTACTGACTAAAGAGAAGCCTCGTTACACCTATGCCAAAAGGGTAACGGGTCGCCCTTCTGTACTTACTGTACAAAGGAAGCCCAGTGCACACACGGGGGCGTTGACTAGTGGGTACGAGTCCTGGCCGGACAGCAGTTAAAGCCTCGCACTACCCATGCGGTCTCATCCCTCACGGGGGCTAGGCAACACCTGCGTCGTGAGATGCCTCGTCCAGAGAAGAACCTAAGGGTTACGTGCTTATTTAAAACTAAGGAAATTAGCAGCCGTGATGACGGGGCTAAAAATACTAGATCACAAATTTCACGATTACAAACATAAGCATGTCAAATAAAACATATTATGGATGTTCAGAACACATAACATTGAAAAGTTAAAAAGTCTGCCTGTCCCCACGGACAGGGAATTCCAGACTTAAACAAGAATCAGCTATCAGGCCCACGGCCACAAGTACTAGCCTGCCCACCCCCACGGGTCAGAAATTCCAGACCACAAAAACCAAAG
Organism: Aquilegia eximia; assembly: GCA_023053565.1. Lineage (NCBI taxonomy): Eukaryota > Viridiplantae > Streptophyta > Magnoliopsida > Ranunculales > Ranunculaceae > Aquilegia > Aquilegia eximia. The sequence continues at coordinate 13,187,387 of JALIGU010000007.1, forward strand.
TATTAAAAGCCCACGGCCAAAGCAAAAGCTCATTGTACCCAATATCCACTATGGAAACGGATGTGTGAATCGTGCTTACATCATCCTCTACGAATCCAACAGCTAGACACAAACTTCGGATATTTATTGTCAATACTAAACGGTGGACTCGGTTACAACAATGTGGGTGGAGGACGACTCCCCCGAACTCAATTTCATGAAATGATACACCACCATCAAACTTCCTCAAATAAAAAAGGTCCCTCCGAACAATCCGACTACTCCGACAACTATCATGACAGTCGTTGGAAATGTCATTTAGTCGTTCTTCTACAAAGTTTTCAATATTCGCGAGCTTCTCAAAGTCCAAATATATTCTCTACATGGCTACAACAGTTACATATTCTTCTTCCGCGCCTTATCTCTCTAAGGACACCGAAGAATAAAGGGGCGCCTATGGACACCTCTAGAACTTCATTCAAAACACATCTTCCCCAAACATTATCCACTAACAAATTTTTCAGTTCAGAGCTGCTCTGAAATATGAAGAATCTTGCATCATCAAATATGACAACTTTTATGAAATACTTTACAACGGACTTGGGGGCGAGTACGGCGAATACAAGGAACTACGGTGGCTTGATTCCAACCTAGGTACGTAGGCAGCTACCTTCGTAGCGCATCCAATTCATCATTTTACTCTTCAAGACAACTTTCTCTACATCATCATATCAATCAAAGTGTTAAATTCCAAAGCGCCACATGTCAAGGGCGTGATTTCTCTGAACCGACGTCACCGTTAGCTCCGTCAGCTCAGAGAGGGGGCGATGTAAGTACCTAAATAGGTTTTGCCATATGTCACTCAAGAAATAAACCAACTTCAAGATTATAAATGACTCTAGAAGTACAGTATACTCTAGTCAAATGAACCACAACAATTCTCTTGGACAATAGAGAGACATATCACACAATGAAGACCGTGAGATCTCATTAGATCTCACGACCAAGATCGATCCATCATCCATACATAGGTAACACAAAAGTGTAACCTAAAACTAACTAAGGTATGAGCTCTCACTCTCTACACCTCTTCTCTCTCTTCCCCTCTCTCTTTTACTTTCTTCTCCATTACTCACAATGACTAACTTGATCGTCGGAGGGTTGACGCCGGAGACATCTCCAGCGCCCTTTACAGGTCATCTATGGAAAAGGAGCAAGAGGACCATCTCAACAACACTAATCTCTACATGTAACCGGAATCAAGACTTACACCTCTCGTATAAAAATATGAACTAAATCTATAACAACAGAAATATATTTTGGTTCATATGGTTCACCTGCCATGCGAATTAAACTTCTTATTTATTTATTAGCTAATCGTGCACTTCATAGTTGTGAAAAGTGAGAATCCAAAATAATAGGACAATTACAATAAAACACAAAGGCCCCGCAATATATGCAAAGGTGATTTATGTGGGTTGGTGAATGGGTGATCACTATTGTTACCTAATAGGGAACCACACATTTCAATTTGAAAAAGACCAACAAGCCAAGTGTCATGTGTCGACCCTTGGTTTTACTCTCTCAGCGACCTGAGGGCTGAGCCTGCAATATTGTTTTGAGGCTTTCTCAACGATTATGTGGAGTAGGGTTTCTCACCAGTTACGAGGCTTTCTCATCAAATATTGTGGAGTAGGGGCAGTAGGCTGTCTCACCAGTTTTTTTTTGTTTGATTTTTTTAAGATTTTTGGACATACTCCATTTGAAAGTCGAAATTTGAGATACCTCATTTGAATTTTTTTTTTTATTGAGATACTCCATTTCAAAACAGAAGAACTTTACAGCTGTAGATTAGTTTTATGATGGACAGTTAAGATAACACCACGTCTTGAAATGGGGTATCTCAAAGCTCACCACACATTGAATTGAGAAAAAACCAACAAGTCAGTCAACCTTTAATTGGTTTTACCAATTTGATTTAATTAACTCAGGTCTCACGGCCACTGGCAAAGTAATACCTGGCCAATGAGTTTGGCCTGGACATACTAGGACAAAATGAACACACCTGATCGATCATTCAAGCTGAGGCTGCAGTGTTTACCATAGAAATATAGAATACAAAATAATGCATTATTACTTACATTCATTCTAGAGTCCTAAGATAGGTGATTCTGAGTCGTAAGCACAATAGAGAGCTGAGCCATTTTTTCACTGGACAATTAAACATGCTCATGTTTGACATTTTGCACACATATCATATTAATACTCTTAACTTGGAGAAATCATCGACTGATGTATTACATGCTTATACAACAGGTGGTAGCCAGATTGACATACTATACTGGGGTTCAAGTCATTCTAAATTTACAGTAGTTGGGTTGGAAGTTAATTGGGATTTGGGACTCCATTGATCACTAGTCACTTGCAAGAATAAATCTAAGGAACTATAACATTAAAAAAATACTGTAAATCCCCACATGCCTACTCTTCTCAATCGTTTGATTCCAAAACAACAACAAAGTTGCATGTAGCACTGTATCTTTTTTTTCGTCAGCCAATATGATTATGATAGAAGTGCATATTTTAACAAAAAAATAAAATAGAAGTGCATATCCAAAGAGTTCAACATATCATCAAAAAAATATTAATTATAAAACAGACACATACCGACGCATTCATTGAGCACCATGATCCTTCGACAAGAAATCAGAAGGGAGACGATCCTTCTTTACCGACTAAATATATATCTTGAGAACCATGTAGGAACTCCCATGGGGGCATTCATCCTTTTCTTGTAGCTTTGGTGTATTCAGTGACATTACCAATATTCTTAGGTGAAAAGAGGCTCCCTACTTGAAATATTGTTGGGTCAAATATCACTGGTTTTTCCTTGAGATTGTGAACTTTGAGACGCTCAAAAGCTTCCTTTGTGGGGCAATAATAAGCAAGATTACTCTCAATATCAACCAAGAAAGGCTCATTTCTCCTCAGTTGTATTACTTGCCAAATGCCCACATCTCTTCTTATAACAAATTCCTTAACCCAAGAGCTTTCTATTCCATACTCTTTCATCACCCATATCTCATCAACACAAGAACAATAAGCACTAGCACAAAGGAAATCTCCAAGCACACTTAAACCATTCCAATGGGAAAAATGATTGCCTACGTAAGAAGGGAGTGGTATTAACTTGAATTTTTCGGTAGCCACATTGAAAGAAAAAATTATCCACTGACACTCCCATGTCATATCGGATGTCTTCGTTTCATAGCTAGCTATCGAATGAAGATATCCACTGACACATGCATAAAACATTTCTATGTGTTTAATGTAATGACGAATATTTGTTCCTATGCTTCTCCATCTTTTAGATCCCAATGTATAAACCTCAACCTCATTCCCAACCACACCTACAGAATAGGACAATATCCGAATAACCTTGTACTCATTACTAATTGGATCAAATCCAAATCCAGATTGAAAAGGATCGATATATTTCTTGGGCGATTCGGGGATTAGTATAAACTCTCTTGTAATAGGGTTGATGATATAACATGGGTGTGGGGGACTACTACTGTAGAGAATAGAAAGTATAGTAGAAAAACATATCAAACCATTAACACAACCAACAAGTCTATAACGAGAATGATAATATGGAAAATTTTCTTCGAATTCGGGAAGTTTAATTTTGTAGGATGTTGCAGATATATCTCCATTATTCAAATACTCGTGATCAATCAAGCGAAGTTTCGCGTGAAGACTAGGAATGATAGCATAAATAGATTGATTGTGACGTGCCCTAGAATAATGAATAATTGCAAAACGTGGGTTAAGAACTAAATCATACCATGTTTTGCTTACCCATCTGCATTGAGAGATTGTTTTGACAGGTAATCTCGACAAAATGTCAAAAAAAATGTCCATGGGTAACTTTGAAATAACATCTTCTTTGCTCGTTTGATCTAATTCCATGTTGTGTATTTTCTTGGGCTTCTTCTTGTGAAGTCTTGTCTTTTTCTTATTATTGTTGAGATTTTTCTTCGTCATTTTCTTCTCTACCATTACTACTAAAACCCTAGAGAAGAGTTTTTGATGAATAGCGGAGCAATGTATAGGGGTGGTGATAAAATGGTTCGGATTGGAAATGATACATCGAATATCCGAAACATAATTTTTCTTCCAATTCTATTCCAATTTTTTTTTGGGAACTCTATAATTATTTTCAAGTTCGAAATATCGAAAAATTCAAAAAAAAAAACTTTAAAATATCGAAGGAAACATTTAGAAAAGTTTATTATCACCAAAAGCTAAAATTTATATCAAGAGTTAATTTGTTGAAGCTAAAATTTAAATTGTTGTTCCTTAATCTCTTAAATCTAATCACACCAAGAATAACAAGATTATAAAATCGCACTACGTAACCCTTATTTTTGAATTTTTTTTTTTTTTTGGAAAATCAGACCAGATCAAAATTATAAAACTAGTTTCATACTTTCATTTCCATTCCAATATTTTTTTGAAAAATCAAAATTCAAACTAATATACTATATTACAAATTCAAAAAACTTTAAAGATTTTGCTAGAAATCTCCACCCATGTAAACACTGGCAGAACATGGGCCGGGCTAAAATTGCAGACTTATATTACCCTTTGGAACAAACAAACAAAACCTTGCTTTGCTTTCTTTCCAAATTCCAAAAAAATGCAGACGATAACCTTGAAACCACATTCCCACTGTAACACTCTTTGCTTACCTTCAACTTCAACCATAACTACTCAATTTTCCCGCCAATTCAGTCTCGTAAACCTAAGGCTATCACTTGGTAAGTTAAAGCTAATTAACTTGTTCATCTTCTTCTCAAAAGTCCCTTTAATTGATTGATTTTTTTTTCTTTTTCTATGTGTTGCAGATAAGTGTATTTGGCGCTGTTATGGAAGTAGAAATTCTGTTTTAAATGGAGGAATTAGAGCTGTTGGTGAACGTGAAACAGATTATATATCACCATGGGAAGAAAAAGCATATGAAATATTACCTGGTGGTAAAGGGAAAATTTACTTTGATGAACAAGATATTGCGTCTTTTCTTGATCCTCCAAAGGAATTAATTCCTTTAGATCCAGCTTCATTTAATTCTGCAAAGTATCTTTGGTGAGTGAAATTTATAAAATGTTTCATTACAATGTGTTTATTTGCAAATTATGTGATCATATTAAAGTTGAATTTGTTCATATGCCGAAATTTATTGAGAGATAGCTATTAGCTTTGTAGATTAAAATGTTGATTTTATTAGGGATAATAACAATCTTAAGATGTGCAATCATTTGCAATAATGTATTTGTTTAATTAAAGATATGAAATACTGACAAATATTTTCAAAGAAATAAAATTATTTGCAATGTTTAGTTTCAAATTTTCAATTATTACATGCCTTTCTCTTTTCGAGTGCCCTTGAAACTAGAATTTGGTGGAACGTAGTAACCTTGTTGGTGGTAGCGGCTCTACAGTTTAGCAAAAAAGGCAGGTGCCTAAGGCCCCCACTCTATCTCGAGGTCTATTTTTGTGTTACTTTTTTTTTTCTTGCTATTTTCCTGATTTTCAAAGATATTTTTGTATGACTGAGTGAAGAGGTTTTCTTTCTTTTTCCCTCTAAAAGCTTTTAAGAGCTTGCGCGGCTGCCGTTTTTAGTTTTTACAGACAACTCTTCGTCTTTTCTTCGGGAAAATTGGCGATAACCCCCCACATTATGGTCACTCTTGGCAAGAACCCCCTCATTTGTCCATTTTTGACGTTAACCCCTCAACCCCCCACTTCATCAATTTATTTGCCCATTATACCCTTGTCTCATATTATTTGACTAAACCCCCAAACTTAAGTAACAGAAGTTTACTAACAGTCGTTAATCTTTGTTAACGGAACATGTATTTGTGAAAACCCCCCGATAGTTAAAAACTTTAAAATAAAAGTAAAATTTTACGTTTTTGGTTTTAACATTCTTATTTTTCGGGGGGTTTAGCCAAATAGGAGTTTTGTTAACGGAGTTAATATCTGTTAGTTAACTTCTGTTAATGATAAATTAGGGGGTTTACTCAAATATGAGGGGTCAGGGGTAAACTGGGTAATACAAGGTCTAATTTGGGGGTTTGGGGGGTTAACGCCAAAAATGGACAAATGAAGGGGTTCTTGCCAAGAGTGACCATAATGTGGGGGGTTATCGCCAATTTTCCCCTTTTCTTCTCTATATCTCTTCCCTTTACTTATTAATGGTTGTATAATAACAAGCAAAATTTGGGGAAGTTGCAGAACTTATTGCGATGGTGGTTACCACCCCAAGTAGTGGTCAGTTTAGGACCTCTTGTCCTTCTTTCTCTTCACTTCACGTCCGCCCCGCCTTTGGGGCTCCACAAGGGCTTCTTCAATTCTTCATGCTTCTGCGTCTAAAAATGTCTCCCCAAGGCGAAACCTTTACTTTCACAGAAGTTGAAATGAACCTTCTACTGGTACATCCACTTTATTTCCAAGGCCGGGTAGTATAGTGGATCCTCTGCCTGTTATTTGTAAAAGAGTATGTGGCTACCTGTGGATACGTTCCTTGGCACCTGTAGCATCTGTAAACTAGAGCAGCCCTACCAGTTGAATGCCGCAAGTTTTGCTTTATGATCTAGCTAATTTTGATTATGAAGACAGAAAAAACACCTCTACCTTGGATTAGTGGGTTCAAGAATCTGAAAAATTAAAACAGGACAAATTCAATGAAAATGAAAAAAAGGAGGCAGTTGGAATTATGCCCCTTCAAACTGCTTCAAAGTTAAGGCTTTTAGGTCTGGCAGACAATAATATATGCAATAGAAATGATTAGTATGGATATATGGCTATGTGAACTACACGGGACAATGGGACATCTTGTTACTCTATTTAGGTTCTCTTCTTCTTAACTGAAAAGACCAACAAATGTAGGCTTCGTTTACCTGAAGTTATTGTTGCTACCCTGCTGGCTGATAATGCACAGATTTTCACGTTATGTTTAAATGAAGTTGGTAGTTACTCGTTGTTCTGTCCCCGCTCCATGCCTATTCTTTTTCTTGCGTGCCTTACATTGTAAAAGTTTCATTTGTTTCTTCTTTTCTTTTTCCCTTCTATTCTTATATGATATACATTGTAGTTCTATTCAATATTGAAGTACACACATCATCTGTTGCTGTTTATAAATAACAAACACAGTTTGAGAGATAACTATCTGTTTCCTACTATCACAATTTTATTCCTCCCAAACTGTTACTTTCTTCAATTTTTATTCTATTATGGCTACCATCATCGTCCTGTTTTGTTTTTCATTATGGAAGTTATCTTATGAATATGTTTTTTCGTCCATTGAATGCATGAAGTTTCCTATGTTAGTTTCCATCTCTGTCACTGTATGATGGCTGGAATTGATGTTGACCTTGGCTCACTAAGTCACTAACAATATGGTCAATATAATCTCTAGGAAAAAAATTGGTGATATTCCAGAGGAGAGGCGACATCGGCTGCTTTATTTGCTCAAACCAAGGTTGCGCCTCTAAAATGCTTTCTGTCTCTCATTACTATGTGACGTGGTATACTTCACAAAGGAGTCTTCGATTTACTCGAGTGTCATATTTCTTCCAGTTTTCGGCACGAATGGTTTAAACGAGTACGCATGGATATAGTTGCCCAAGTTTGGTGCTAGTGTTAAGTGCTAACATTGTCATCGATTGGTGCAGGCTTATATCAAGACTTTGGGAAATTGCTGGCACACGATATGAGGATGCTCAGTTAGTGAAGCAAAGTGCTTCAAGTCTTCTATCTGATGGAGAGAGTGTAACCCCACTTGAATTGTGGAATTGCCGAACAAGTGGAGGTACTATATTTACTAACCCTCCCCTAAGTTTTATTAATTTAGATACTCATGGAGTATATGATAATATCTATTGAACTTGTTGGTCAACATTATGTAACAGGACCAGTGCCTCTCGCTTGGATAAATTACTTCAAGAAGGTTGGTCCTGAACTAAATCTTCGGTGATGCGTCACCGTTTATGTGTTTGCCCGCTGTTCTATTTATCCGTCTTTCTCTTTTGTTTGCCTCTTCAGCCAGCTATACTCAAACTCCAATTCTTCATTTCAGGCTATATTTCGTTGCAAGGATGGACAGACATGTGGACGGATAATTATTGGTACTTTTTTTCTCTGAATAAATATTGGTAATTTGTTGATTTCTTACTGCTCACATGGTCATATGGAAAGGGATATTTTTGAAATTTACTCATTCCAATATCCATAATATGCACATCAGACCTAGATAGGCTCAAACCCAGTGGGTTAGACATTTAAGATGCATGGCATGGAGTCCGGATCCTTGTGATCAATTCAGTCAATTTAAAATTACATATAATTGCCATATCTGCTTTAATTGCTGCAAGCTTGTTGTTAGAGTGTCTCTTTTGAAACAAGATCTTATAGTGTGAAGTGAAAAATTACCAAAGAAACATTAGTAGGAAGTTAACGATATTTGTAGCCAATATTGAGCAAAAGTTCTTTCTTTTGTATGTGCTGTTGCATATCATGCTGATAGAGTTTGTAATTCTCTTTGTACCATATACGATTTTTAAGTGATGACTATAAGAACACCTGAGATTTTGAACGATACCTTGTTTACACAGATGGAACATTGATAGCTGGACTTGCAAATTCCTATAGTCCATTGTACTTTTCTGTGAGACAACAAAAGGATGTAATGGCAACGGAAGAACCTTGTGATGTAGCATATGAATTTGGGGATGGGCTTTTGGATGTTGATTACCCCGATGGATTCCCAAGAGCAGGTACTATCATGACATTTCTGTTTTTCTCCTTTCTCTGTCACGTCTCTTATTACGCTGGGTGATGTAACTTATATGTGCCGAAGACAGGGAGTAAATATTATGACTATTAATAAATCTATAATTATGTCCAGAGATGGTAGTAGTTGCACGATTTTTTATTATGCTATTTTTGATCTACGCTTTGCGGAACATTAAATGTTTGCAATGTTTGACAAGGTAGACTACCTTTTGTGATGTGAACTTGTATTTCCTTTCGTTTGTAATTTTGTTCTGTATTGAACATATTTCTCAGATTCTTTTTAATTCGTCTATAAATAGATTTCTAATGCTGATCTCGTTGTGTCACTAGTTAAGTGGATATTTGGTTGCCTATTGTTAGCTATTTAGCTTGATACAACCTCTACAAGTTGGCGCATTGTTACAGAATTCTAATTTTATGATTATTTTAATCTTCAGTAAAGCATCCATGGCCATTCAATGATCATGTTGTCGTGTATGTACGTCATGTGGGACCTGGTGTATTGGTGGCACAAGCCTGGCAAGAAGGGATAGTACTGGATCAAGTGCCTAAAAAGCTTTGTGGTGAGATTGTAATGGTGAAAGATTATAATGCCTGAAGAAAATCACCGAAGAAGGTTTTATCCAATTCTTTCCCTCATATTTAGGTGGTTAGGGTCAGCTCACAAATTTTGAGTGTGCAAATCCGATTATCTTAAGCCCCAAAACTAGATCTTGTTGTAACTCAGTGAAAGTAATCAGCCTTTTAGTTCGATTGTTGATCCAGTTTTGAAGTTTTGAGTATTGGGATGAGCACGTCTTCTCAGTGAAGAATGAAGCTGTATATTGTTCTGGGCATTTGAAATCTTTCATTGTTCTGAGCAAGTACTGTTATACTTAATACTTACATGTTGGACTCTATATTCGACTAGTATACTGTGAAACTGTAATAGTTAAAGTGATCAAGGAGCATAAGATGGTGCTTTTTTTTTCCTGTATGGTTGATGGTATCTTGTTGACAGACTTTGGTTCCCATGAATTATGATGATGCCTATTAAACTTGTTCAGATTACAAAAGGTTTTTTTTTTTTTTTTTTTTTTTCCGACAAGTACAGAAAGCTAATTGAACCTGCATTATGGGGGTTTAGTGTGGTTCCCTCGATCACTTTTCTAATCACAGAAAGCATCTGATCTATCAATGTTGCAGAAAAAAGTTTTTCTGGTTAATTTTTCAAGTCTGTATATTCAATTGTTTTGTAATTTGAATTGTACATCTAATGGTAGCCAATGCTCATACCTGAGGAGAGGCTTTGGTGATTAAGCTGCTTGCCTTTGCATCTACTCCTAATAATTTTTCTTAACCTACTCAACAACAATATACATATGTAATCTGAAGCTATGCCTTTAAGCAACATTGATGCTCATGGATATATTGATTAAATATAAGTTTTGCTGAATGGTATATCTTAATAATGACAATTGGCATTTTTCCATCCAAGCTTCTTCTTCATCATATTAAAATAAAAAATTTCTTATAAAAAAAAATGTATTTTACAAGAACACAGTAGATACAAACATGTAAAATATGGGCTGCTAGTGAAATGCATTTGTTTTTGTGGTGTTCTTTTCTTATGAAGATGCTCTAACCATAAACATACACAATCAAAAGGTTTTAACCCAAACTGCCCGCCCTGTCTCAGTACTTCTAAACCCAACCCAATGCAGGCCGGACCTGTTACTCACCTTCACATGAAGCTGCTCTTATACCTTAAAAGCTTAAAATTCTGAATCCTGGCAAAATTCCGGATTCAGAAAACGGTATATTCCGACATTTCAACCCTCGAAACAAATATGTCACTTTAAATGTTGGGAATATTCTTGGATATTCTTAGAATTTAAAATGTTGATTCACTAAAAACCAGAATATTCCACCGAAATTTCACGAAATATGTCGATATTTTTAACTATGCCCTATAGTACACCAAAGTGAGCAAACAACTCAAAAGCACCAAAATGGTTTCTGATTATTAAAAAGACTTACAGCACAACCTGTAGCGCCCTTGTCCCTCCACTTGTATGTAATTTTTTGAACTTATCGATAAAATATATGATTCTAAATAAAACAAAAATATATAGTTTTTGATTATTTAAAAAGGACTTGCAACACAATTTGTAGCGTGTTTATCCCTTACATTTGTGTAATTTCTTGAGTTTATCAATAAATTTTATTTTATTTTTTTTTAAAAAATGGTTTATATTTGGAGCTGCTCTATAATGTCTACACAAAAAATAAAATACAGTAAGTCCAAAATACAATATCCTTTTCCAGTCTTCCTTCAATCCTCCTCCTTCTTCTTCTTCTTCTTCTTCTTCTTCTTCTCTATGCTCTCAATTCACAAACTGCCATTTTCATTCTCTCACACCTCTTTGATCATAAACCCCAAATTCAATTAAAAAAAACCCATACATTTGATAAAATGTTAATTCCAACCCAATCCCCAACTCTTCATCACCTACTTTCTCATTTCTCCAAACCAATCTCCTTATCACCCTATCCCCATTTCTTCTCTTCAACCAAATCTCTTAAAAAACTCAACTTTAAACTTTCTAACAAAACCCCATTATTGAAAACATCGTTTCAAGCTATAAAATGTTCAGTTTCTTCAGTATCAGAGTTAACAACTCAGACTAATGTTTTGGTCAAACCATCTCCTGCTGAAGTTTGTAGAACAATTATGGAATTATCTTCTTCAGGTACCCTTTCTACTGTAACTCAAGAAGGTTGGCCTCTTGGTACTGGTGTTCAATTTGCTGTTGATGCTGAAGGCACTCCAATTTTGTGTTTAAATGCATCAAATCACCAATTCTTGAACCAAAATAGTTCTAGTCTTCTTGTACAGGTGAGTTTCTTGCACTTTTGTTATTTGTTTGTAATTCATTTTGAATTTTCATAATGCTTGTCGTGTTTGAATCTTTGAGTATGTATGTTAGTTGTATGTGAAAATGCTTATTTGTGATTAAGTCAATACAAGGCATCTAATCAAATACTGTATGTTTATCATTCTAGCTAGTGTTATTTTTAATGTGGTTATATCAAGAAAAAAATTTGCTTTCGTGATTGAATCAGAATGATTGATCTGTCTGGCATTAATCCGTATAAGACTCATACGATTGTTATTTTGCTCTATCTTTTGTTAGAATAAGACCTGATAGAAATTATTTCTTGAAGATGTTAGTGTTGTACTAGTTTTCTCTTTTTGAAATGGTGATATCTTTGGATACTGTCTGTGTGCATTAAACCAGTTAGAGCAGCGTGGGTCGCGAACTCTACAGTGTATGCTGCAAGGTGGTCTCAACAAACCAGAGGACAAAATAGTTTTGAAGGTAAAGTCATTTATCATTTTGTGTGCATATGGGCAATTTTGTGATTTGATCTTACCAAGGCAACCTTAGTTCATATAGATATAGTGGAAAAGAAACACAGTGACTTTGTTGTATAAAATGGCTGGATCAGAGTGATGTAGCATTGATCTTGAGTATGTTATATTCCCAAAAGAATTGTCTATTCAGACTGATGTATTTTTTAATCCATTTTGATTCAACTTGGAAGCTCCAAAGAAAGAGTAGTTGTTTTGGCGTTAAAAAAAAGCAGGATTTACCCAAGTCTTTATTTAATTATATTCTTTATTTGTTGTTTTTTATTTGCATACTTTTCTTTAGCTACCATCTAGTGATTTTCTGTGAGAATCTGGTGTGCCCTGTCAGTCAAACTTGAAATATTCAATCTCCTATACCAAACTTATCTAGTGTGCCTGCATGTTTCAGAAACTTCATTCAATATGGGAGAGAAAATTTGAAAATGAAGTGAATGAAGATCTTATATACATAATGACTGTTGAACGGGTACTTCAAGTACGGGATTTAAAGGAGGTATGTTTTGAACTTTTGATATATTTATGATGCAATCTTAGTCTTATACATAGTAACATGTGAACTGTAAGAATATCTCCAACTGTAGACCATCTTCAACCGTGTTTCAAAAGCAAAGAGATTCACTGTTCACTAATTTTAGTCTCTAATTGTGGAGTAAAAGGTAAAAAAAAAAAAAAAACCTATAAACTCAAAAACTTAAATATTGGTCTACCTTTACAGTTGTACCTCTCTAATTTAATGCCCTTGGTGGCATACAAAATTATTAATTAGTGGGGGATATTAATTTGTAGAAGGTGTAAAAAAATATTTTTTCATGTATGTATATGTAGGGATCAAATGTCCTATTTCCCAATGAACTTAAGAGACATCTCCCATACAAATTGAATTATGGTTGCACATTTATCTAATGAAAAATTAAATGTACAATTAAAACATTACAAAATTCAGTAATGTAGTTATTACCTTAGATAAATGGTTCTCAAAGCAATGTAGTAATTCTACTATTTAATATTTTCTATATAGTTGGTTCTATGTTTTGTATTAATTAATAGATAGTAGAAATATTAAATTAAACCTATAGAACGCGGTCGGTTCCATGAAATTTTATTAAATGTTAGAGGTTATTAATTATTGGGGTATTAATTTAGGGAGGTACAACTGTATTTGTGTTTTGAGTTCGGCTTTGGACCCATCAGAAATCTTATTAGTAAATTAGCTTATAAATAAGAAATACTTTATGAGGACATTTTTGGAATAATAATATAATGTTGGTATAAGTTGGACTCTTCTCTATGAATATGTGAGTTCCTCTCTCCTTATCTACATAAATAAAGATTCTCCGCGTACACAATAATCATATGTTCCAAAGCCGACCTCAAAACTCAAATCCAAGAGTAGTTTTTAAGTTTATGATTTTTGCGTTTTAGCCCACAGTTGGAGACAGTATTAATGAAATGTGACTTCTATTTGTGTTTTTACAATACAGTTGGAGATGGTCTAAACGGACACTTATATTGTGGCCCCTTAAACAACTAGTTCATGTTATTTAATAATCAGGCACATTATTGTGTTCACAAAGCTGGTTGCTTAGGAAAATTTAATGATTATTTATTTACATAAAGATTGCTATCTTGGACACATTTTCAGGATGGCATATGGGTGACGTCATCAGAATATAGAAGCGCAATCCCGGATCCTCTTCGAGATTTTGCGGAGCAGATTGTAAATGAAGTAAATATGAACCAAATGGAAGACTTTGAACGTATTTGCAACATTTATCTGGATACAGGATTTCAGGTTTGCACTCGATACCATTTCATTTTCCACTTTGAGAACTCTGTTGATATTGCTTTGAGTAGAATTTATGTTAAGAACTTTCGGACGTAGACAGGGTTTTCTTTAGAGAGGGGTACTTGCTCTGTGGTGCAATAGATAAATAACAAGACAGATTACTAGCAGAACTTCCATAAGTTTTGCAATCATTCGAAATTTGTAGTACCATTCACTCTATAGCTTGGCAATCATGTTGGGTAAATTTATCTTCATCAAGAGACAGATGAAAACTCCTTTACCATAATGTCTGCTGCATTTCATAGGATATAATTCCTCCTAAGTGTTTAGTTAGAGGCTTTTAGATTGGATTCCTTGGATACCTGTGGTTCTTATTCATTTGTTACTAGGGAGAGATCTTTGGTGGGATCAGTGTTGTCATTTGCCTCACTGAAGGTTATCACGCTTGTGGGTCATCGTTACTAAATAACGAGGTCCTTTGTCTTTTCATCTATGTTATAATATCAGATCTAAATCACTTTCAAGTTTTACTGTTTTTAGGAGGTAGGCATTTAGATTATTGTCGTCAATAACTTTGTCTAAATGCCCTCCAAAATCTGATGGATGATGTCAGCAAGGAAGAAATCATGTTGGATACAATGTTGTACATTACAATTATCAGGACTACCAAATCAATATTTTGTGGGCCGTTCTCAAGAAAGACACAATTGAGTTGGTTATAGGTTAGTGTTATGGCTCAGCTCAAACTTGTGTATACGACGTATAGCGTAGTTGGTAGTTTGTGGGAGTTATTAACATAGACCTTGGCACAAAACCTGCAGCAACATAAAATTTATGGTTACCATAAAGGGAGAAAAGAATACTATGAGAGAAAGAGGCATTCGTGGCTCAAAAATGCCCCTCTAGGAAGGTTGAAACTGAGTGCACATGAATCTTTTGTTGACAAAATCAGGGGATGTTTGACATGCCGTTAAAATTCCTACCTCATTGTCAATAATTCTGTGAACTGATAATACCTCTGTTTCGAGTTTCAACTGTAGAAGTTGATTTTGTGTCTTATAAGCTTATGCTAATATGAAGCTATGTGGTGGTAAAGTCTATATCATTAAGCACTGAGCAAGAAGCATTTTTTGAAATTAAATGAAGCGAACTTGTCCTATTTAGTCAATGACTAAATGGTAATGTCAAACATGAGCTTAATGTTATACCTTTTTTGTCGATTGTAGAAGTTGATTTTGTGTCTTTAAATGCTAATGTGAAGTTGTGTGGTGGTAAAGGATATATTATTAACGACTACTTTGTAGTGGGTAGCATGTTTAAAACCTGAAGTGAAATCTCCCCACTTAGATAATGGTAACGTCAAACACAAATTAAATAACCCAGTTTTGTATTTTTGCTCGCATCTGTATTGGCTGTATAGCCTAGGAGAATACATAAAAAAATTTGCACCAAGATAACAAAAAGGGGAGGTAGAGTAAATCGGTAGATAACATCTCTTCATTGCCAAGAACTCCGAGCTTTGAACTACGATTGAGCTGGAGCCTTAGTCATACTGTTTTGTTGATGATAGGGCATGGTCTTTTATGTGCAGGTAACAGATGCAAATTTGATATCGATTGATCGATTAGGGTTTGATGTTCATATTCGAAGTCCTCAGAATGAAATATTTGAAGCACGTATTCCATTCCCCAGAGAAGTATCTGATTGGAAAGGTGTGAAATCATCATTCAATTGCATGTCTCAACATGCATGGGAAGTAGATAAGGGTTATGTTCAGCCAGATTTTGAGAAAAGTAAGGTTTTGAAACAGATAAGGTAGAATGTAAGGCTTCTTGTTAAAACAGTTTTTCTTGGTTCCGTGTTATATTATGCTATGCAATTCTGTTGGATTGTGCCATGTATGTTAGTGGCAAATCTGGTATGATGTATGTTCTTAGATATTTAACATTCGGACACACGAGATCCGAGGCATGTTTTGATACTTTTTGTTTTAGACATACAAAGCTGTTACACATTAGAACTAAGAAATGCATAATTTTGAATACCTTCCATCAACAACATGCTTGTAATTAAGGATAATAATGCCTCAAAAATCAAAAATGTGTATTATGCGAGTGCCCACTATATATCTATATATTTTTTGTGGCATCAAACATAATTTACAGAAACATCATATTTGTGCCTACTGCCTGTGTGACCGACAGCACAATTTTCTGGAGCTTGTTGATAGTAAGACATACGAGAAACTGGAGGAAGGACATGGCAATGCTATCACCAGTGCATACCTGTTGGAATTGTCTTTCTATGCATGGATATATAAATGCATTAAATACCAAAGAACAGAAATTGTGTTCCTTTGGGCAATTGTTCATTTCAATCATCACAAGAGCCCTGCAATGGTTCATTTTTTTTTTTTTGGCTTTGTGCATGCATTGTAAAATGTAATCAGAAGTGATGGATTCATCACGACAGCAACTTCTCTGCAGTGAACAATATGATAAGACCAAGTTCTTGCTGCTTCCTACACCATTGAAAGTTCTCAACAAAATGATGTTGAACACACTCAAATTAAGTATTGCTTCTTGATCGCTGAAAGGTACAAATTCAGGCATCTTTTGGCAAGTAAAAGATGCATACAACACACTGATTTCACTTTTGAGGTTGGTAAAGAATGTGAGCAAAAAATTTATACATTACATCGTGCAGATGGTATGCAACTCAACATTGCCACCAAGGTGGAGCTGAATAAGAAAATCAAATCAATGTATCTTGCATTTTCAGTTGCAAAGTAATATTCCAGGTAAGATGCAGTTTTTCAAAAACTCCAAAAACTCGGCAGGGAATAATGGAGCTACGAAACCAGTGATGACATTCCAATATCCTGTCAACTACAGAAAGGAGATAAATCCGAGGTAAGTAACATATATGTTTATAATCAACTGAGTCTGCAAAGCTAAAAAAACTGACCTGAGTAAGAATACTATCACCAGTGCGACCTTCAATGACCAAGCCTGCTGTTAGACCAAGCATTGCCCATGCTCCATTAATTGCTTCTATCCGACGTTGTCTCTTTTAGAACAGACACATGCATTTCAGTGGTGGCAATAAACTTCAAAAACTTAAAGGTAAAACGAGTCAAAAGAGTCTCCACTATGTAGGTGAAGGAGAAAAGTCAAAGCAGGAGAGCTTAATAATTTGAATCAGTTCTCTCAGTTTGGAAGCATGTGCCCAAATGATCCTTAACCAGATCATGATTTTAAAGTAACCATCATGCAGGCTAATTGGTGGAAGTATGATTATGTGGAGCTGATTATTTGGGCAGTAGCTCCAATGATATGGTAATTGAATTTAGTCCAACTAAAGGCTTTCTGACTGACAATAATTTAGATTGTCACCATAGACTAGTAGACAATATAAAGCAAACAAAATTTGGTAATACACAGACCATGCCTCTACATTAACACACTTTGTGTGATAAGTCATAACCCACGTCATGAACACTAAGGAAATTGGTGCAAGATGTGTCACAACCAGTGCAATGAATTTTTTTCATCGACATCCTCTCCACATTTCTATACAATAACACTTAGCAGTTAAAGATAAACAAATTCCAAACTATTCTGTACTGGTTTGTTTCAATCATCATAAGAGCCTACATAGCATTAGTTCCTCAACTATATATATAACAATTCCTTTTAAGCTTCTGAAATGTATGAAATGATTATAGCCATCTACATTCTACACATCAATTATTGGCTAATGATATCAGCATACCACGCAAGGAACAATGAGTATTTCCTATGCTGTGCAAAGAAAAAGAAGAAAAAAGAGCCTATGCTATGAGGCATAAAATGAAAATTTGCATTCCAACAATAATGTAGATTATTGATAGTGGATAGTAAAGACTAAAGAGTACACCATGTTACAGGTCAGGACATTGATTATTGAGTGAGTCCATAGTTCTAGATTCTACCCTTATTATTGTATACTATAGTAAAAGAAAGGGAATCAACTCACTTCTAGTTTCTCCTCGGCTTGGATTTCTTGCATTTGTTTGGCAGCTAGCCGCTTGGCCTCCAAAGGGTCAACCATGATAACTTCACTCTTTGCTCCTTTATAATTCCCTCTGCCTGGAGACACCTATAGAGTGAACAAAATATGTTGTTGCAACTACATGGAAAAATACGCTTTCTGAAGTTTATAAGTTTACTATAAGTCAATAACAAATGAAAGAAAAGAAGCTGCAAGAGATAACCAAAACCAACATAAGATGGGAAATAAAATACGAGAAAAGATGATTTGACCAAGAACATTTTTAACACTCCCACCCACAATCAATATAAACACATTCAGATTAATTATGTGATTTACATTAACATTGAGAAACAAAGATGGGGCAGAAGAATTCGAGTGAGACCTAATGTCTCTTAGCATGTTCTTACTAGAGCAAATAAAAAGGCCTTATAGACTACTTTTCTACTGAGTCAGATGCATACACTAGTGCTCACCATCACCCGAAATGTTGTGCCATTGTTGCTCCTACGCGTAACCAGGTGTGTCAGGGTTGGGTCTTGATTATTTTGCATTCCCCATCTGACAAAAACAACAAAAAAAAGAGAAAATTAACAAAAGAAGATGCACAATATACATGAGTAACTTTGTATTGCTTTCTTGACTGCTTGAACATTCAACTATTGATATATCATATTGCTAAGATAATAATCAATTTTCAATCAATCCCACATCAAAATGATGGTTAATTTTAATTTCTACATATATGCTACCAAAACAAAATCAAATTTCTTCAATCAAAAGACTTTTGACAAAAGAAAAAACATGCAATTAATATAATTGAAGAATAATAAAGGAAATGGGATTACAACTCACCTTACGATTGATGGAGTAGAGGAGTGAAGAAGAGAGTAAGAAGAAGAAGAAGAAGAAGAGGAGAGTTGGGCACCATTAAAGGTGAGAGGTAGAGAAGTACTACCCATTCCTTCAAATTGTTTTCTTGATATTTAGTTTTGTTAGTTTTATTTATCAAGTAAGTAAGTATTCCCTGTACTCAGCTGTACGATTTATTTAATCGTCAGTAAAGCAGCCACGTTGTAATTCAACGCATTTGTTTGGCAGGAAGCCAGCAACTAGCCTAAGTTGCGAATGAGCCTGTGGCTCAATGGTAGCACCCGTCTCATAAAGACAAATGGAGAGGTTGTGGGTTCGAAACACGTCAACAGCTGATTGTTGATATAAGTTTTTATATGTAATTTAAATGGGTAAGGGTTCCCTCAAACCCTGCTGGCCGATAAATAAATAAAGAAGTGGAGAAACATGATGGAGCTTGTAGGACTAACTAACGTAGTTTCATCCCCTTTGTATTTGACACATTTGGATTGCTAGGCTCAAAAACAGTTGAGCTCCCCAGGAGAATACAGAAGATAATGGATAGCAACGTGATGACTACGAGTTCAAACAAATATGTATTTAGGAGAATCAGGTTTGCTATCCAGAAAGGACTTGCCGCGCAGTTTGTAGCGCGTTTGTCCTCTACTTTTGTGTAAGCTAAAATTGATAAAAAATACAACGTATTTTACCACTTTTTTCCATTAATACAATGTACAAAAAAACTGACCAAACAATGCTTGACTTTCATTTTGTTTCTACGTTATACAGTCTGTTAAAATGAAGCTAACAGACTGCTTACCTGTACAAAATTTTCTGACGTGGCTTTATCTAATTAAATAAAAGTTGATAATAATTTCTAGTAGTTCAAAATCCGCACGTGATTCTCACGTGATTCTCTGTTTATAAACAATATAACACTTCTTCTTCTCAAATTAATTTATCCTCAAATCAAAGTTTTAGAAAACCTAGCTTTCTAATATCTAAATTCAGGTTTCATGTCTTCTTCTTCTGGTGTTAATTCTCTTCGTAGTTGCAAATGTGGAGTTCCTTCTCCAACTAAGATCGTTTGGACTCCTGAAAATACTGGGAGATCATTTTGTAGGTGCGGTAATTACATTAATGGACAATCAAATTGTGATTTTTTCAAGTGGATTGATTCTTACAGACGACCTGAACAACATCATCAAGAATTGTACTATAAGCATGAACAATTGAAGGTTGTTATTGAGCATTTGAATTTGAGAATTGAAGATCTTGAGAATACATTGATTGAGATGAAGAAGTTAAATAAAATTATGCAAAAGACCATTGATGCTGATGAAGTTTCGAAGTTGCAGACGAACGAGATCGAAGTTAAACTTTTGTTATGTTTTTTATACCTCAACATATTCATTAATTAGATAAAGCCACGTCAGAAAATTTTGTACAGGTAAGCAGTCTGTTAGTTTTATTTTAACAGATTGTATAACGTAGAAACAAAATAGTTTTATTTTAACAGATTGTATAACGTAGAAATAAATAAAAGTACAAGCATTGTTTGGTCAGTTTTTTTGTACATTGTATTAATGGAAAAAAGTGATAAAGTACGTTGTATTTTTTATCAATTTTACCTTTATGTATTCGTTGAACTTATCAATAAAATTTGTTATTATTAAAAAAAACAAAAAAAACTAGCCTTAAGTTAAAGAGAATCACTAATTTGGTTTAGTTTGGAAAGTAATCCAAATGCGTTAAGATCACTATGACAAAGCAACCACCGTTAGTCCATTACCTTCTCCTAACAAAACAATGTACTCTACAGTATTACACTCCAATAGGATGGGTTTTTTTTTGTTTTTTTTTTTTTTCTGCACATTTTTTTATGTCTCTTCATTAAGCTTTTGCTTATGTTAAGGGTGTTTTTTAACTGAAATGGATTTGGTCCCAGAAAGGCAGAATGTAATGGTGTGGACAAGCCTGATCGATCTAGGTTTGTCGTTTGATGTACACCCGTGACCCGTACAGGGTCTGCCAGTGCGAGCTCTTCCTGCTCAGTCCTTGTTTTACATTGTGGACAATAATTTAGCGGTATATACTATGCAATTATGGATTAGTTCATACAAAATAAAGCAATAAGTAGACAGGAACTTTGAGTAATAAATTACGGTTTATACATATTTTTTACATTATAAAGATGATTTCTCTTCTTGTAATAGGAACATAGTCTGCTCTTTCATCTACCTCTAATTGTTCATTGTTCCTCCTCTGACATTCATAGCGATATACACTGTACAACCCAAACATTAAGATTTTTAACAAACAAACATAACCAAGCATCATAACTCCATCTGATGATTCTGTATCAATTTCTTGGTCTGTTTTCCTCTTCTGCAAATCAGATGCAACGACAATTGTAATGCTAATTAATGACGTAAACAGCATAAGAAGAAATCCTTGAAGCCTTTTTCCTTTGATGAGGTCTTCAGAATTTTGGAGGACTAGAACTTCATTTAAGTCTAATGCTGTTATGGACATCACCATGCTAAACATCCAAACTGCAGCAAGGTAAACATAACAAACTGTCCCCAGTATGACAGTCACGATGCTTAAGACAGTCAAGGCCACGCCAGTGGCATTTAGCGATAACAGACTGATAGAAATTAAGACGATAGCAACAAACATAAAGATGATGAAGGTTATGTGGAACCAAGTGATCACATGCCTTATCCACAATCTACCCATCTTGGAATACAATTCCTTGAGGTTCGATTTTTCCTGAGATTGTGACATTGAAGTTGTGTACACCATAGCTAGTAAAGCAAACACAGAAACAATACAAAAGAAAGCTAAGAAGACAATTTCCAATCCCAAAAGAAACCATACACCCTTAATGATCCCTGATAAAAGTTCTGCAGCTTTAAGGTTATCCATATCTTCCTTGACAAATAACTCAATAGAAGCAACTAAACTGGCCATAACGCGCACAAATGCTAGATCAGCCCCTAGCACCAATAAACAGAAGGGAAGAACCACGAGGAGCGTGTTTGAAACCATAAATTTCCTAGTTTTCGCAAGGTGTGTAAACGCTTTCTTTAGATTTGCTATAATGCCTAATGAAACTGGTTCTTCAATGACTATTGGTTGATTCATTTGATCCTCCATTGCTCTTGAGTCTTAACTATGGTCACTCAATAAAGTACAAACACACATATATAGTGTTTATTTTCATCAAAAAAAAAATATATAGTGTTTATTTTCACTGCACTGTTCTAGGATTAGGATAAGTGGATAACAAGAAAGTTAGATAGTAATATAGTCTTCAATGTTGCAAAGGGATTCTTACTTGGCTTCAAAGCAAGAATGTTTGACAAATTACATAATTAGTGCAGCTACTTTGTAAGTTCAGACCCATTGTACTATTTTGTATTAAATCTAAATTTATTAAATTACAAAGGAATAAAGGTTCTCAAGATTTATAATATTTTCACTATTTATTTAGGGATAAAGAATTTAATTTTAATTCTCCCTTTGGCTAAAGAAAGGTTCTGTTATCCAATAATGTAATGTAATGGGTCTGGAAGTTTAATCAAATTAAAACAGTATTCCTTTACTTTATATATATACTGTATATAGAAGAGTATATGGACAATATGCCCGAAAGGGACTTGAAGTGAATTTGGATTTTGTTCTGTTCTTTTTTAGAGTAATACATTATACATAATCAAAATAATTGAAGATTTGAAGTGTTGCTGAATTTAGACACAAGATCGAATAACTTATCTTTGCTTAAACGGCATCATTTGTCACAAACAAACACATAATAGTGTCCGTAGGTCGGATTGGATACTGTATCTTGGACCCTCATGACCAGAACTGGCTTAGCAATTCTTGTTTTCTTGTTGATATCCATTCAAATGATAATAAT
Organism: Aquilegia eximia; assembly: GCA_023053565.1. Lineage (NCBI taxonomy): Eukaryota > Viridiplantae > Streptophyta > Magnoliopsida > Ranunculales > Ranunculaceae > Aquilegia > Aquilegia eximia. The sequence continues at coordinate 13,210,235 of JALIGU010000007.1, forward strand.
TCATAGACAACAGATTTGAGCTGGTTGTTTTCTACAGTCCTATACTTCTATGCACCATATCTGCAAATTTCCATGTATCACGAACTTATGATAAGGTCTCTGCTCTTATTCAGACATTCTTATAAATACAGAAATCAGTGTACACACTAAAATAGCTATCTTCAGCATAAAAGTTGCTTAGAGAAAACCCTTCTAATATTTTTTTTTTCTTTTCAGAACACCAACGTAAACTGCTATTTTAAAATGCCACTTTTCTTAATATAATATATATTAGGAGCCTTTATGCCAACCTCAGCTCAACTATATCCTGGGGCCCTAGTTAATTAGAAATTCAACTGGGTACTACTACTATTATGTCACGCGCAATGGCCCCGAGGAAAAACTAAGGGGTCACCTTTGGGGAGAAAAACCCAAGGTTGGAGGTTGGACCAACTTCATTCATAGTGAAGCATATGCATGCCATCTATATCTATATTATAACCAGCACTTATAAAACTTGGTAAAAAAATAAATAAGGGTCAAGATTTGTACATGAGATTATAGAGATTGGGTTTTAATGAGATTATAGAGATTGAGTTATTTAACCCGTGTAATACACGTGTGTTATTTTACATGTAAGTTTTACATGTTATAATTTGATTTTGATTTTTGCTATTGAAATTGATTGAAAGTAGAATTAAATTCTTGACATTATTTTGCTTATGTGACTATATTTTTACCTTTTTTAACAAAAGATTTAATTTTAACTTTTCTATATTATAACCAGCACTTATAAAACTTGATAAAAAGACAAATAAGGGTCAAGATTTGCACATGAGATTATAGAGATTGGGTTTTAATGAGATATAGAGATTGGGTTATTTAACCCGTGTAATGCACCGGTGTTATTTTACATGTAAGTTTTACATGTTATAATTTGATTTTGATTTTTGCTATTGAAATTGATTGAAAGTAGAATTAAATTCTTGACATTATTTTGCTTATGTTACTATATTTTTATTTTTTTTAACAAAAGATTTAATTTTAACTTTTGACAAAATTCCAATATTTTGGATAAAATGTTCAATTGATTTAGTTTGTAAACATATTGATTTAACCAAGTTATAGTGTTTACTTCTTTTGATTTTTGAACATATTTTGGATAAATTTTAGTTATGTGATTTTAATAAATAATCTTTTAATTTTGGTTTAACAAAATTCTCTTCAATTAAAGCATAAGTTTTTTCATATGGATCAACTTTTGATGTTTACAAATTAATGTTTATTTTATATTGGTTAACTTTAAATATTTAATTTGGAGTAACTATTGCGTAAAAGTTCTAAACTTTCAATTCTAAATTTTAATCAAATTCTCTTCAATTAGAGCATCAATTTTTCTATAATTTAGAGAGAGAATATTTGCTTAAGGGCATGCCTAACTTTAATTGAGAGTATAGATTCTATCATACAACTCTATCTGTCTCATACGTTTCTCTCTGTTATCAATCAGTTCTAGCTTATCCTCAAATCTCTATCACCTCTATACTCTCATATTTTTATCAATATATGAACACTTTGTTTTTTCTCTCTTTTTCAACAAAGAAAAATTTGAAATTCAAGCTTTTTTGTGTTTAATTTTATTTTTATTTTCAGTATCTATAGCCAAAGTCAATTATACAAATAATACATACAACCCATCCTTAAACCTGGACTATATGAGGTTTATACAATTAATTAATATTTCTATTTCAACTCTATCTGTCTCATACGTTTCTCTCTGTTATCAATCAGTTCTAGCTTATCCTCAAATCTCTATCACCTCTATACTCTCATATTTTTATCAATATATGAACACTTTGTTTTTTCTCTCTTTTTCAACAAAGAAAAATTTGAAATTCAAGCTTTTTTGTGTTTAATTTTATTTTTATTTTCAGTATCTATAGCCAAAGTCAATTATACAAATAATACATACAACCCATCCTTAAACCTGGACTATATGAGCTTTATAAAATTAATTAATATTTCTATTTTTAATTTGATATTTGACTAACGATTCTATTAGTGATTTCAACCTAATACTATCGTTGTTGCTTTCATGTCAATGCTTCGAATTTTATTTATAAGTGAATGGTTTTAATCGATATAATGGTGTGTTGAGGTGATAGCAAGGATTATAGTATTTACTTTTCAACAATATTTTTTGTGTTGAATTGCTGAAAATTCAAGGACCAAACTATATATTGTGGAACTGGATGTTTCCATGGAAGAAAATCTACGATGGATTATCATCTAACAAAGCCAAGTTTCAATTTGAAAATCATGTCTTCACCAATGGTAAATGTTGATTGATTATTTAGATATATTTTTTTGTTACATACAAATGGTTGAATGAATGCCGTAATTTCTTTGTTGCAGCCACACAAAATCAGGAAGTAATAAAATATATATTTAGGAATTCAAATGAGCTTATGAGATCAGCAGAACAACTATTCTGAATGATAAATGAACCATCAAATTCACCAAGCAATCTTTCAAGCTCTTTGAAAGCGGCTTTGAAAATTTCTGACTATAGCTATGAATCTAATAAACAATGAAGCACAAAGGTCAACCAGTTCACTTTTGCCTATAATATAAATAGTTTTTCACAACCTCTACAAAGTTTTATCAGAATATGATTAATTGAATACTTTCAGTGCCACAGGTTGGTTGGGTCTGCATGCAAAGACGTTCTTTTAGGATAAAGAATTCATGCAAAGGGTTGGTTGACAAATATTTGCACGCCGGACACATTTCGATTCTTAGGTTGTGCAATGTCTGCAATGCCTATCATTAATATTCAAACTGGTCTTCTGGAAAAAAAAATTCATAAAAAAATAAATAATTTTTGTCATCGTGTTTGGTGATCTATGGTTCAGGCAATGTTTGATTACACTTAAATTTGTATGTTGGGCCTTGGATACATTCATGAATTAATCTACTGCATCTTACCAGCCTATTTTATCCCCAACAACACATAATTCTTGCCCAAGGTTAATTGTGCATGATAACTTCTATTGAACTAATTTGAGGGCAAATATATGTACATTTAATAAGCAAGAATTTCACCTAAACATTGTATCTGATTAAAGGCCTCACTGGTTGTTCATCTTAACTGCACAATTATTAGTTTCAATTTTCTGAATTTACTATTTTGTAAGCGACATTAAATCTATCAGGTTACCATGTAGTCTTTTATACTACTATCAAACCTCAGAAACTTTCGAGTTCCAGTCTTTGAGAGTACCCTCCATCCTTCAGGTTCTATCTTTCTATATATATATATATATATATATATATATATATATATATATATATATATATATATATATATATATATATAGAATTGTAAATTTTTTAAGAATTTGGATGCACCAAAATTATTCTCTCATAAGAACAGTAGTCAATTGCAAAAGTATTTACCATCAAAGGAACTAGCTAACTGAGATTGATTTATTTTACTTTGTTGTTTATACAATTTAATCAAAGAACACCTCCATTTTACTATCACTTTACTATAAGTCCCAGAATTACCGGTCATTTGGCTTGATTACTATCATTTTGTTCCTTAATTAAACATTATATTTCAGCGTATGTAGCAAGGGGTGGGTGGTATTGACGTACTGTCAAAGGAATCCAAGGAATTGTGTAGCATTGTTCTGAAAGTTCATAGGATCAGAAAATATACTGGTTTAAGGGATGCATACTAAATTATGACAGAATGATTGTATCCTTCAAGATGATTGAGTGGTAAAAGTATATTCTATAGATAGATCTGATATAGAAATAATATTGTAAAGCAAATTGTGTTGTAGGGAAGAACGAATGATTGGACGGGCAAGACGTAAACAGTTTACTGAAGTTGGTTTACGGTTGTTATTTTTCTTTGTATTTTGCAGTCATTGGGTCATACCTGATGGTGCGTCAGTCATGTTGGCCAAGAACTGCATCGTGCTTTGATGAGATTAATGTTATACGTACCATCAGTGTAAAATTGAGACTGATGACAATCATAGATAGGTGCTTCTGAGTTTGTAGATATATGATTATGCTCCTTAATATAAGTGACAATAAACATCTTTAACACAAAATTTGTAAGAGTAAAGTTAAATCCGTGCTTCATGGGTTTATGCTACAATGATATTATGATGATTCAGAAGAACCCTAAAAGTAGACAAAGTAGTAGTCTAAGATTGTATGTGTTGAATGCATACATGTACAACAATAGATAAAACAAGAGAATAACCTAACCGAGCAACCAAAGCAAGTAGGTACTAAATATCTTGCACGTAGTGGAAATTATGATGGAGATTTGGAATAACAGAAATATGGCATTAGAACCTTGAATTCATCTTCGTCAGAATGGCGTATACCAATTTTAATTTTGTTGTGCAATTTGAAGATAGTTTATGGGAAACTCAATCATTTCAGTTAGGCTTCTAGCGCGCCATGGTTTAGGAAATTACAGAAGATGGGACTGAAAAATATACAGGGTATCCAACAGGGTGGCTAACACCTTGCAAAAAATGATATCCATGAACCTCTTCTTATTCGAACTTTTAGATCATTAAACCACGATATGAGGACTATTCTATCATACAATGTGATGAGGGTTGCTTTACCAAGTTGATCAACCTTCATATATGGAATATGACATGAGGATTATTCTATCAAACAGTTGTACAAGCCATACTTGGAGGCATATTTTCCAGATTTTCCAAAGAAGATAACACCTACACATTCCTTCATTAATTATGGCATAGGAAATGACCTTCAAAATGCATCCAGAAAATAGAATGACTATGCAAACATCACAATAGGACGTTGCAAATGGTGTGAAGGTAGGTTCATCATCAAAAGAAGGTGATCCACATATATCCTATGTTATGGTTTAGGGTCAAATACTCAACTTAGGGATTTTCTTGACAAAAAATGAAGTCTAAAAATGGTCTAACAACTATTTTCAAGAAAGAATGAAATATGTGAAACTAATAAAAAAATTCGTGCAGCTGCAATTGAAAATATCAATTCAGAAGACAGAAGTCACGAAGATGAAGCTATAGAAATTTAATATATTCTTTATTTTATTTATGTTAAATTTATTTCTGTCTAGAACAAATAATAGTATAGGATTTATTTTTCAGTAACAAAAAAGTTTAATTATCTCTATGATTTACATATAGAGGACTTTGCAAATTATATTAGAGCAATCACAATTTTTTGGCATTTATTACATTGAGTTACTCAATACAAGTATAAAAATAAATTCAAATTAACTATCAATTATCTATTTTAATCATTTAGATTTTATATTTGTGTCCAAATATAAAAATTAGTAATTTAAATATAATTTAAAATAAGCGTCCCGGAGGGACGGGTCGTATAGGCATATAATATATCTACACGCATAACATGTCACCTAAAATATATCCTTGAGTACTAGGTTTGTGTTTGACAAGCATTTTCAATAGAAACTATTCCAGTTTGAGCACAACAATATGCTTCTGATGATTAAAATGTTTAGAGAAATTAACAAGAAGGTTGTCCTTCTTGCCTTCTTGGTATAAGAGTCAAGTATTTTACACTATGCATGTAATCACAAAGCGGGGATAGCTCAGTTGGGAGAGCGTCAGACTGAAGATCTGAAGGTCGCGTGTTCGATCCACGCTCACCGCATTTAGTATTATAGTTGTATCTTTTTTTACTAAAAATAAATAAATAAACTAACTTCTTCCTACAGTTCTACTTGCTATAGTTCCAACAAAAGTTAAGAATGGTTTTGCTTTCTCTGCTGGTATGAAATAGTTTCCAATGGAATATCCAATAAACTTAAGAATGATGTTGCTGGGTTGATCAATATGTAGTCTATTCTGAAACTTATAACAAAAAATTTGTCTGAAAATCACCATTTGACACTTAATCTAGCATTGGTGAGTGTATAAAGTAGCTGCAACCACAATATCTTAAAAGTTGAAACCCTTTTTATCGAAAACCCGTTGTATACTTTCCTTCTTCTCCAAAGCTTAAAGCAACAACGACATAAGACAAATAGACAATGGAGAGTCTCTGAATGTTGGTTTGAAAGTCTCTGAATGCATTTCACCTTCTTTTCTTCAGAGCATATAGAGGAGATGTTCATAACATGACACCAAGGTGTTAGCTAACTGAAATCTTGCACCAAGGTTGGATTGGATATGATCAGAACTGGCATAGAGGACTTTTAGGCTTTTTAGCAATTCATGTTTTTCTTGTTGATTTTCGTTCAAATGATAATATTTCACAGACATACATTTGAGGTGGTTACTCGATGTTATGGCGCAACATTGGCTTAAGAATGAATTGATGAATAAGTGGTATGCAGGGATGAATGAGTACCTGGAGTGGTACAGTATGCAGATATAAGATATTAGTAAGTTAGCTTGTTGCTACCCAGGACATGAAGTTGTTCATGACCCTGTTATGCACACAAAACGTAAACCTAGTTTTATCATGTGAAAAGTTTGAAGTCCATTGTAGACAGAAGGGAAACCTGTCAGACAACCGCACGACCATCTCAGCCAGCAGCACAGGGCAGCTGATAACGATCCTCTACAGCCAGGGAACCTATCACATGAGTCACCATGCCAGCCATTAATCACACTGTGATCATCGCACGGTCTTGATTCATCTCACTCATACAAATACTGTAAAGTTGATATTTCACCATCGGTGTGGGACTAAGAAAATGTGCTTTTGTTTCTGATATACAAGAGACACGAAACCCCCATTTACTAAACTGTCGTACGTGTTGGGTATATCTCATCCTCAACTAGTACACCACCTTCCTATATGAAAGTTCTCACCCGTTCTGTAGGTTTTCTGAGACACTTCATTAATCATTTACCACAAATTGAAGGTGGCCCTTGATAGTTAATTACTCATGAGCTCATGGCTCAACTGATGCATGCATCCCTTTCACAAAGTGGAGAAGTCATGGATTCAAAACACATCAACAATTAGTTTACATAAGTTTCCTCACATAATCTAAAGGGGTAGCCTGGTAGGGACCTCGCGTACCAATAAAAAAAAAATCCTTGACAATCTAAAGTCTAACCGAGTCTCGCACGGATGAGGTAGTACCATAGTAGGGTCACTAGGAAACTTTCAAGCATTTTCCTCTTTAATATGTACAGTAGTGTGAATTTTCTTCGTCAACATCATAATACTGTACGAATTGAACTCCGACAGTGGATCGGAACTGGTGGATTATCTAAACCATTGGCATTGGACAGGAGAATAATAGAGTATGTGTACGTAGAACGAACTCTCATGTGTTCTCTTCTTCATAGTACTGTTCCCAAATTCAATAAATTAGCTATTTTTTTTTGAAAATTTAAAGTCGTTTTTAATGATGTCATTTCTAGATTAATTAATTCATTTGGAAAATTGAACTTTGAATCAGTCCATAATATGTACCCTAGTGGCAGTAGCCCAGTTGAATTTTCTACGCAAGAGGAAGGAAGTTGCAAAAATTCTTGATATTATTTAGGGTGATTTAGGTTTTGGTCACCAAAGGTTTATAATAATTAGGGTTCAGAGCTGGTTTTCTTTTTTATTAGGTTTTGACCATCCTTTTTTAACCAACCGCTAAAAAAACCCGGTTGAACCAAAAAATTTATCATAATACCTAAATTTACCCCTGAAAACTCACGTGGAGAGCACGTGATAACTGAAAACACAAGCCTTCAGTTCTTCCCAAACATCCCCATAATTTTTTTTTCTCAAGTTCTTTTTTTTTCTTTTTCTTTTTTGCAAAAGGTAGAATTTAGTATTCAAAATCAAAGAATACCTTGATCAGCATGCTTTTCAGCATCGTCAGGTCATCAAGCAAAATAATACAAACATCCTACACTTAGTAGTAGAAGCCTTGTACACTTCTGTTCATTATGACTTTCCCATCTCCATTAGCTCTCCCATTGTTGGTTTGTAGTAGCAACCAGGCAGTCCCAAGCAGTCTGCAACATGCTAAATGTTCCTGGTTGTTTTTGCTTTCTCCATACAGTTTGCAGTCTGTTGAAAAGCCCTGCACCTTCTCAATCTTTTTTACCCAAACATCCCCATTATTTCTTCTTTATCTTACCCTCAGTTTTGCTTCTAAGATCCTTCATTCAATCAATTTGATTTGTAATGTTGTTAACATGGGGCATTCACCAAGAACAACAATTATTCGAACCCCATCATCCAATTTCTCGTTTTCTTTATGCAAAGTTATTCAATCTTTAGTCCAAGATGTAGAAACCCCATCACCCCCAAATCAATATCATCATTCACAACAAATTCAAATCAAGAAACCCTCAATTTTTCATCTTGTTTGTGTTGCTAAATCTGTTCTTCGATCATTTACTTACCCAATTCAACCTGAATTACTTCTTCGAATTGTTGTTTGAGTCGTCGAATTAATAGAAAAACATTCGAACGGTCGGGTTTTCATAATTCAATTGACGAACAAAATTTATCCATGGATACTGGTTTTCAGAAGAGTTATAACAAATCTTAAGTGTGAGGAGAAGAGAATAATTAATTAATTAATTAATATTTTTTTTAAGAGAGAGGAAAAGAGAAGATGATTCTGGAGAAGATAGAAACAAGTTGGTGTTCTGCCACCAATTTTCTCATAATTTTGCCTCGAGATTTGTGAAGTGTGTTTGATGAACGAGGTAGATTGGGTAGTCACATGTGTGCAACGTGTTTCTGTCAGATCTTAAAAGTTAATCTCGTGCTAATCACGTGTAAATTCTAGCAAGGGTATTTCAGCCATTATAGAATGTTGTATGGTTCAGTTTACGGTTGATGGCAAAAACCTAATAAAAAAGAAAACCAGCTCCGAACCCTAATTAGTATAAACCTTTGGTGATTAAAACCTAAATCACCCTATTATTTAGAAATATAGAATTCAAGAGGATAGAGCATGAAGATAAATTACCCATGCAAAAACATCACATTACAATCAAATCTCCAAATTATAAAATTCCACTAGATCATGGTAGAGCTGAATCAACAAGAGGAAATGTGGATACTTTAGTATACCCCATGGTTGCTTCAACTTCTACCTCTTCACCATGGCTATGTTTGCAGTCAAAGTAGAACACAGTGTACATCATCACACCCAGTATATTCACCATAGTACTAAAGATCATACCGCAAAAAATGATCAACAATTTAAGTGTTATTCCTTGTATATTCTTGTTTATCATTAAAACAAGAACATTGATGATCCCTACAGGTATCATCAAAATAAAAGTGAGAACAATGCCGACCAACTTTCTTCCTTTAAGAAGTTCTGCGCCTTTTCCAAGTGCTTGTAGTCCATAAGAATCTTCCAATACTGAAGTCACAATACTCAACATCCAAACTAAAGATAAGTACACATTAAGGCATATAGCTAGAAGGACCAGAACAATTCCAATAGTGAGAACAACGACGAACGATCCCTTACTAAGTATGACAAGAAGAACTAGAGGTGCAACCAACACAAAAAGGAAACCTGCAAATATTAGGGTAATATAAAACCAAGTGACTACAGGCCTAATCCAGATTTTCTTGATTTTCATGAAGAGGTCTTTAAGTTTCATGTCTCTCTCTAAGTAAGACATGGCTGATACATAAACTGTATTCATCGTGGAAAATAGCGTGATCGCACTGCTGAGAAGGAGAAATACAAATTCTACTAAGATCAAAACCATGGCATCTACTTTGATTTTGTTTAGTTGTTTGAAGTAATATGGGTTTGCAGGATCCATGCTCATTAGGGGGATCACATTCTCGGACAAATCAGTTGAAACACATGTCATGGTGTATACCAAGGCTAGAATAAGGAGGATGTAAGGAATGAAGGTGGAAAGAAAGATGAAGAACAAGATTTTCTTATTCCTGTGAGAAAGCTTGAGAACTTCCTTAAGAATATCTGTAAATGTAAGTAAATTTGGGTTTAGGTAGGTCGGTGAAGATGATCGGAAAATAGAGGAGGAGGAGATGAAGTTATGAAAATGGCTGAGCTATCTGATTTAGATAGTTGCCTACGTATCTGAGAGTGACCAAGTCCTAGAATCAAGCCTACGTAGTTCGTGTATATAGGTGATTGGGACAACGGATAACTCATTAATTGCCCAACGGTGTGGTCAATTAATGGGCGGATATTGTGGATCTGAAAATATATTGTAACTGAAGAGAATAAGTGTGTGGAGTAAGGGTGAGCTCGGAGTGAGGTCGAGCAGGATAAGCCCCAGCTCGAGTGAGCTCGAGCAAAAGGGTGTTCACGTCGTTTGACGACGAATGAATAAAGAATCTAAGTCGGATCATGAAGGTTTTAGTGAGCTCGAGGTGAAGTCGAGTAAAAAGGTGTTCACCTCGTTTGACGTCGAAGGTGTATAAATTGTGTTCAAAGTGGTCGCTTAAGTGAGCTCGAGAGAGCTCGAATACATAGGTATATACATAGCCCCTTTTCATTCATATTGAAGTGGGCGAGTTGAAATGAAGTAGAATGAGCTGACTTCGATTTGGATGAAAACAAAGATGTTTCATTGGAATGAGCAGTGAATTACCTTGGAGTAGGGGGTTTCTTGTGAGCTCGCTTTTGGTGTTGCACTTGTCTTTTGATGTAGATAGGTGGCTCTATAATGTGAGGGACGAAGCTTTTGTTCTCGTCTTTGGATTTGTGTTGAGCTTTCTTGAGTTGTCCAATGTCTTGGTCGACAAGGTAAGTAATGATGCACGTGAGCTCGATTTTGGTGTTACACTGAGTTCGGGTGAAGTCGAGTAAAAATGTGTTCACCTCGTTTGAGCTAGATGAGAGTGAACTAGATATGTTAAGTGAGCTCGGGTGAGCTAGAGAAAAATAGTGTTCACCTCGTTTGAGGTAGATGAGAGTGAACTAGATATGTCAAGTGAGCTCGGGTGAGCTAGAGGAAAATAGTGTTCACCTCACTTGAGCTAGATCGATGAGAGTGAACTAGATATATTAAGTGAGCTCGTAGTTGTCTTGGTGGAGATCTCATTTGACAGTGGGCTTTGGTAAGCTCACAACTATCTTGGTAGAGATCTCGTTGACAAAGGGCTAAAGTGAGTTCGCAGTTGTCTTGGTGGAGATCTCATTTGACAGTGGGCTTTGGTGAGCTCACAACTATCTTGGTAGAGATCTCATTGACAAAGGGCTAAAGTGAGCTCGCAGTTGTCTTGGTGGAGATCTCATTTGACAGTGGGCTTTGGTGAGCTCACAACTATCTTGGTATAGATCTCGTTGACAAAGGGCTAAAGTGAGCTCGCAGTTGTCTTGGTGGAGATCTCATTTGACCGTAGGCTTTGGTGAGCTCACAACTATCTTGGTAGAGATCTCGTTGACAAAGGGCTAAAGTGAGCTCGCAGTTGTCTTGGTGGCCCCCGACTTGCCAAGAAGTGGGATGACCTCAAGAATTGAATGGCATCTATGTGCCTCAATTTGGTCACCTCGGAGTTCCATGATGCCTCTGGGGCCAGGAAATTTGATGACTTGGTGATAGGTAGATGGAACAGTTTTCATCCTGTGGATCCATTTTCTACCCAAGATTGCATTGAACTTAGTTGTAACGTCTAACATGAAAAATGTGCACTTGACAGTGACTTCATCTTCTCCAGTTGAGATTGTGAAAAATGTGCACTTGTTCATTTTTTTCGAGATTCCATTTAACTTTGAACGAAAGGGCGCAATGCCTTGTTCAATTTTTGGAGACTCCTTGAACGAAAGGTCCCGATGCCTTGTTCAATTTTTGGAGATTCGTTGAACGAAAGGTCCTGACGCCTTGTTCATTTTTTCGAGATTCCATTTAACTTTGAACGAAAGGGCGCAATGCCTTGTTCAACTTGTTTTTTGAACGAGAGAGGGCAGTTCCTCGTTTTGAGGTTTATAGATGACATAGTGACGCAATTTAGAATTTCACTTGTAAAACAGCAAGTGAAAGCGATTGATGTGGCCCATATGTGTGAAAGTAGCTCATAGATAGTGAGGTCGTATTTGGGTGACCTGCACATACAGAGAGCTACACCAAAAATATTTATTGTTAGTAGCAAAGAGTGCTAATAATAATATTTACAAAAATAATAATGGTCCATTGTATAGGTTTTGATAAACTTGATAATCCCAAATGTTCCTGTATTCGAGGTCTTACGAAGTGCCTTATATAAGTCAAAATCTTCTAAAATGTCTTGTAGAATTTGCTGAAGTTTTGCAATTTGCCTCCATAGTAGAATGAAGGTTTTACGAATTGCCTTGTTAAGATTTTCCTGAGAAGTAACATATAATTTGAAGAGAAATTATTTTGCAGAAAAGGATTGGAGAAAACTTATCCCAGTTTGTTATGCCTGAATGAAAATTCCAATATCGTTGCTTTGAGCTCCCACCATTGAAAAAACATATGACAATTGTGTGTCAATTGTTCTTGCCAAACCCAATAATTGTAAGCAAAAGTACTTCAAGCCCCCGACAACAGTGCATTTTGAGTCGAAATTCGAATTATATTGATTTGTTGATGATGAACGTAACTTTTTGTTCGATCACAAACAGTCGGCGCCAATGTAAATGTAAGTAAATTTGGGTTTAGGTAGGTCGGTGAAGATGATCGGAAAATAGAGGAGGAGGAGATGAAGTTATGAAAATGGCTGAGCTATCTGATTTAGATAGTTGCCTACGTATCTGAGAGTGACCAAGTCCCAGAATCAAGCCTACGTAGTTCGTATATATAGGTGATTGGGACAACGGATAGCTCATTAATTGCCCAACGGTGTGGTCAATTAATGGACGGATATTGTGGATCTGAAAATATATTGTAACTGAAGAGAATAAGTGTGTGGATTAAGGGTGAGCTCAGAGTGAGGTCGAGCAGGATAAGCCCCAGCTCGAGTGAGCTCGAGCAAAAGGGTGTTCACGTCGTTTGACGACGAATGAATAAAGAATCTAAGTCGGATCATGAAGGTTTTAGTGAGCTCGAGGTGAAGTCGAGTAAAAAGGTGTTCACCTCGTTTGACGTCGAAGGTGTATAAATTGTGTTCAAAGTGGTCGCTTAAGTGAGCTCGAGAGAGCTCGAATACATAGGTATATACAATATCCATGACAGATTGAAGCACAGAGAAGTTCTTGGCCATTTTCTTTATGTTTCTTACTGCCTAGTTTGTTTGTTATCCAACTCAAGGAAGAACTTGAGTATTTATAGATTGTTTTTTTTTTTTTTTTTTTTTTTTGAGTCAACACGACCAATTCCAAAGGTCCTGTTCTTTAAGACCTAACTAATTAATAATTCAAAAAAAAAAAAAAAAATGTTGAATACAAAATAGTACACATTTCTTTCTTTCTTGTAGTGATGTAAGAAATGAGCGAATTTTTTTATTTTTCAGTTTTTCTGAAAGAGTATGCATCAAAGTTATAGGAGCCTTTGGTCCTGTAAGACATATCTTTGAATTATGTATATTGAAAATTTGAAATCACGCGCTCCACCTGAAAGAAAAGGTCAGTTTATAATCTCTTATGTTGAAAAATATGTGAGGTATGAAAAAAAAAGGTAAAATTGATAAAAAATACAACGTACTTTACCACTTTTTCCCATTAATACAATGTACAAAAAAACTGACCAAACAATGCTTGTACTTTTATTTTGTTTCTACGTTATACAATCTGTTAAAATGAAGCTAACAGACTGCTTATCTGTACAAGATTTTCTGACGTGGCTTTATCTAATTAAGTTAATTTGCTGAGGTGTAAAAAACATAACAAAAATTCTAGTAATCCACGTGTTAGCAGATGTTGTTACCACATGTTTCAATCTCAGCCGTCTATAAAACCGCTCGTGATTCTCACGTGATTCTCTGTTAGAAACAAGTTACACCACTTCTTCTTCTCAAATCGATTTATCCCCAAATCAAAGTTTAAAAAAACCTAGCTTTCTAATATCAAAATTCAGGCTTCATGTCTTCTTCTTCTAGTGTTAATTCTCTTCGTAGTTGCAAATGTGGAGTTCAATTGATGTGCAAAGACAAGCTGCTTTAGAACTCCGTCTTCTTGCAAAACATAAACAAGAAAATCGCGTAAAGATTGCTCGAGCTGGTGCTGTAAGACCTTTGATATCTCTTATGTCTTCTTCAGATTCTCAACTTCAAGAATATGGTGTTACTGCAATATTGAATTTATCTTTATGTGATGAAAATAAAGATTTGATTACTAAGCTAGGAGCAATTAGACCACTTGTGAAAGCTTTGAGAACTGGAACTACTACTGCAAAGGAAAATTCTGCTTGTGCTTTACTTCGTCTTTCGCAAATTGAAGAAAACAAGATGTTAATTGGAAGATCAGGAGCAATTCCACTTCTGGTAAATTTACTACAAAATGGTAATTCTCGTGGGAAGAAAGATGCATCAACAGCGCTTTATTCGCTATGTTCTATGAAAGAAAACAAAATCAGGGCTATTGAAGCTGGAATAATGAAACCAATATTAGAATTAATGGCAGATTTTGAATCTGGTATGGTAGATAAAACAGTTTATGTTCTAAGCATTTTAGTTTCAGTTAGAGAAGGAAGAGTTGCTTTAGTTCAAGAAGATGGTATTCCGGTACTAGTTGAAATTGTGGAAGTGGGATCAAATCCGCAGAAGGAAATTGCATCTGCAATTTTATTGCAGATATGTGAAGAGAACTCATCAGTTTGTAATATGGTAGCTCGCGAAGGAGCGCTTCCGCCATTGATTTCTTTGACTGAATCAGGCACAACTCGAGCCAAACAAAAGGTTTGTTAGTTTGATTAATTATATATCTGGTTTAGTTCTTTATTTATTCTGTTCTTTGTTTTTCTTACTCATGGTGGTTACGCAGGCAAATGCTCTCGTTGATCTGTTAAGGCGACCAAGACCGAGCAATAACAGTAACACTACTGCAATGGAACTTGTAGCACGGTGATTATACATATTGTTCTTATTGTGCAGCAACTTCAATTAGTTCCGTTCGCAATGTAAATGACCAATGAAAGTTTTGCTCTTGGCTAAGAAGTTTCAGATGATAAGGGAAATCATGTGTTCAACATTGGTGAACGAGAGTGAACTCGCTATTTCTTGGCTAAGAAGTTTCAGATGATGATAAGGGAAATCATGTGTGTTCAACATTGGTGAACATTCTTATGTTTTTTACACCTCAGCAAATTAACTTAATTAGATAAAGCCACGTCAGAAAATCTTGTACAGATAAGCAGTCTGTTAGCTTCATTTTAACAGATTGTATAACGTAGAAACAAAATAAAAGTACAAGCATTGTTTGGTCAGTTTTTTTGTACATTGTATTAATGGGAAAAAGTGGTAAAGTACGTTGTATTTTTTATCAATTTTACCAAAAAAAAAAAACTCTGTTTTTGTCTCTCTGTTTTATATTTTCCACTTGACTTAAACCAATAAACAAAAAATTTGGAACCTGCCAGGCAACCGCACGACCACTTCAGTTTCACACGGCAGCAAGTGTAAAGAGTATGCGGTATGGTTATAAGACCCTTGGTCTTGCAAGACATACTGACATACTGTAATGAATTGAGATTTTATTTCAAATAACACACATATCTTGAGACGTGAAATGAAAGGCTCCTTTTAGAATAGTAAGGAGTCCTACCACCAGACAAGGTCATATGGTGCAGTGCTGAAAAACAATTTTAGTATATCTACGGATCTTCCGTTTGAAAAGTCTGTCGTTTATGTAGACAATTCTGCTTTATATTTTCTTCATTTGTGGATTCCTCTTTGGAGTAAACAATTTTAATATGTATACCAGAATAACCAGAGAACTTTGCTTGCATGAATGCATTACTAAAAACAACATACTGTGATTCAGAAAAGAAAATGTTGTATACATTTGAAGTATTCATATTTATCTTAAAAAAAATACATTTGAAGTATTCGTACTCAGTGACTCAATTCATATCTAAACACTTGTGGCGTCAAGTGGGCACCCAGCATCAGACCTAGTACTTTCAGAATTTTCCTCAAATTTTTGTTTTGGTGACAAACCTACGATTCGTGTGTAGTTGCACCACAAGAACGTATAGTAAGCCAGGATGAAACCACTGCGCTTGGTGATGGCGTTTCACGAGTGCTGCTATAGATTGTAAAAATGGAGAAAAAAATAAAAAGTATAGAACCTGTCAGATAACCGCACGACCACCTCGGCCAACACAGTGCAGCTGAGAACGATCCTCTACAGCTAGAGAGCACATCACAATATCACATGTGCCACCGGAGTAATTATGCTCTGGTCTCATGGTCCTTATTCATTGACCAGGTTTGGTTTTGCTTCTCCTTATTAGTCAAATCAGGCCATCATTCACTCTCATCTTTAATTATGAAATAAAAAAAGTCACTTTTAATTTATTATTTTTGGAAGAAAAATAATTTTCTCCAAGTTGGTTGGTTGATATCAAAACAATAAATTTTTTAAGAAAAAAATATAACCGCCGCCGCCGCGATTCCTTGCAAGGTCATCTTTGCGATGACCGCCGCCGACACCTAAAGCCACCAAGGCACCTTCACCTTCATCACCCCCATCACCCCCACGCCTCCTCTACCATTCCCCCCGCTGCTGCTGCTTCCATGGCCGCCATTAATGGCCGCCGCCACCACCTTCTCCTTCCCCCCTGCTTCTCCCACCACCATCGTCTTCATCTCCTTCCCCCTGCTTCTCTCTCCTGCTGATTCCTGCCACCATCACCATCACCATCACCTAGCCTGAGATAGATCTCGATCTCTGCTGCCATCGCAAATCTGGTTTGAGCCGAGCCGAGCCGACCCAGTTCAGCTCAACCAGCCGAGCCAGAACCAACAGACAGTTCAGCCAAGCCAGAAGCCAGAAAAAAAAAAAAAAAAAAAAAAAAGGAAAAAAAAAAAAATAAAATTGGCTAGTTGATGGAGAGTATCCATTGTCCATTTCGAAATTTTGATGGATGCACCAATGGACCGCGTGGAAATGGATACAAATCTTCGTACATCCCAACGCATGTTAAGAAAGATCACTTGAAGAGGGTTAATGACATCGACAGGCTGAGAGATGCGATCAAAGTTGATATAGGTTTATTTTCGTCGCTTGACAATACTTTGAAGAGGATAAACAAATGGATGTGTGCTGATTGTTTCGGTATCCATGCATCGACCATAAAATGTAAACATCCGGATGGTGCAGTCATCAAACCACCTGCACGAAAGGAGACCGGTGGGTTAGAGTGTGCAATTGTAGGTATACAACCACCACAGCTTGTGCATGTTGATAATCCACCCGCACCTACACAGCAGGAGGGGACACTGGTATCGATACTCACCTTTCTATTGTTGCACCTTCTTTAGATGAGATATCACTTGATCGTATTTTCTGTAGACCTTTTCGCACAGTGAAAAGTATTCCACGTCCTTGTCGATTAGCATTCTCCAGTGCATTGAAGTCAGTCTTGTATGAGGTTACTGCAGACCCCATGTCGACAGGGCCATGGGTTAGATTGCTCCTGCTTCCCTATTGCACATTGCAAGTGTTCCATCCGCAGAATCGCCAAGAGCGTCGTTCTGGAGCTCGGAAATATCTCTAGCAGAATCAGATTTTGCAGGCTCTCTCTATTTGGAACGAGCCTGGGGGTATATTTCGTTTGATTGAGAGGGTCACACACACAGAGCCTCTGTTGGAACGACCATCTCGACAGTCCCAAAGCAAGAATGTACGACGGTGTTTGCAAAAGGTTGCAGACGGGCACTTTGCAGCAGCCGTGAAGGTGTTGGCATCATCAAGGGTTGCTCCGAACACTCCAGAGACGCAGCGGGCTTTAGAGGATAAACACCCGAAGCATCCACCACCATCTGTCCCCGACATTCCTTTACTTGAGTCACATTTGTCAGTTGAGAGGGATGTGATATTATCATGCATCAGGTCCTTCCCCAAAGGGACGTCTTGTGGGCGAGATGGTCTCCGGGCCCAACACCTATTGGATGCTATGAGTGGGGCTGCATCCGCTGTAGCCACAGATCTTATGGAGGCCTTGACACCGGTTGTGAACTTATGGCTACAAGGTCGATGCCCACGGGTCTTGGCAGAGTTCATAGCTAGTGCACCGCTCACCCCACTTCTTAAGCCAGGTAACGGCATTCGCCCAATAGCTGTGGGTATGGTTTGGCGTCGCCTGGTGTCTAAGATTGCCATGAGAGGAGTTTCTAAGGATATTGTCCCATACCTAGAGGATTTTCAGTTTGGGGTTGGTGTGCCTGGTGGAGCAGAGGCAATTTTGCATGCTGTTAATCGGTTGGTTTATGCCAACAAGGATGACACATCGCTTTCTATGCTGCTTGTGGACTTTCAGAATGCCTTCAACCTTGTTGATCGGTCTGCTATGCTACGGGAGGTACGCAATCATTGTCCATCTATTGCTCTATGGGTTGAATACCTCTATTGTCAACCTGCTCGATTGTATCTAGGGTCTACTCATATTTGGTCAGCAGCTGGGATACAGCAGGGGGACCCTTTGGGGCCTCTTCTCTTTGCTTTGGTCTTGCATCCATTGATACACCGCATTCAGTCAGAATGCCACTTGGAGTTGCAGGCATGGTACTTAGATGATGGTACTCTGATTGGTAGTACAGAACATGTGGCTAGAGCTATTCGTATCATTCAGGAAAGAGGACCATCTCTTGGGCTCGTGCTTAATGTGTCTAAGACAGAGTTGTTCTGGCCTTCTGTTGATCCTGACTGCTCCTATCCAGATATCTTTCCGGTTGGTATATCATGTCCTCAGCGAGGGGTTAAGTTGCTTGGAGGGGCTGTCAGTATTGATGCATCATTTATTGTGGGTAATGTTCGTCAACGAGTGGATAAGACACTTCAACTTATGGACTTATTACCACAGCTAAAGGATCCGCAGTGTGAGTTGGCACTTTTACGTTCTTGTATGGGATTATCTAAACTCACCTTTGCTCTCCGTACTTGCCCCCCTGACTATGTTCAGGAAACAGCCGAATGGTTTGACCACAAGCTTCGTGCAGCCCTTCAAAATATTGTGGTTTCTGATGGACCTGGTTTTGGCGATCTACAGTGGCGTATGGCAACCCTCCCATTGCGTATGGGTGGACTTGGTATCTATTGTGCTACTGATGTTATGAAGTTTGCTTTCGTAGCTTCACGTACGCAAACCAAGGATCTCCAGGACCACATTCTTCGAGGTTGTGACACTCCACCTATGGGTAATGTTTTCGATACTGCCATTGCTAGTTTACATCTTTCTATACCTGATTTTGATCTCAGTAATCTTGCTCCAACTGCTACCGTCCCCTTCAGACCCCAACATGTCTTGGCGGAAGCATACTACAACAAGATTAGTTCTGGTCTTGAGAGGGAATTTGAGTTGTCAGCTACACAAAAAGCCGTGATTGGATGTGTGCAGTCAGAACATGCCAAAGATTTTCTCCTTGCTATCCCGATGGAAGGGCTTGGACAACGCATGACGCCTATAGAATATCGTGCCATTCTTCGTTATCGATTGATGATCCCTCTATATTCAGATGGTGAGTTTTGTCCAGTGTGCAAGAAGAGTAGACTTGATGCTTTCGGGGACCATGCGGCCCATTGTAAGCATTACCCTGGCTTCAAGTACATGCATGACCACGTTAGAGATATCTTGTGTGATGTGTTCTGGCGGGCTGGCGTACAGGTTAAGAAGGAGGCTCCTGTTAACTTTCTTACTGATCCTAAGGAAGGAAGATCGACATTACGTCCTGCTGATATTCTGGTCTACAACTGGTCTGAAGGTAAACATGCGTGTGTTGATGTTACAGGGGCGTCTCCGATGGTTGGGCTGAGTGCTGGGATTTTTGAGGTGGGGCTAGCAGCTAGCAATGCAACAGCGGCAAAAGTGGAGAAACATGACGGAGCTTGTAGGGCTAACCAACATAGTTTCATCCCCTTTGCATTTGACACATTTGGATTGCTAGGCTCAGAAGCAGTTGAGCTCCTCAGGAGAGTGCAAAAGATAATGGATAGCAACGTGATGACTGCAGGTTCGAACGAATATGTATTTAGGAGAATCGGGTTTGCTATCTAGAAAGGACTTGCCGCGCAGTTTGTAGCGCGTTTGTCCTCTACTTTTGTGTAATTCGTTGAGCTTATCAATAAAATTTGGATTTTTATAATATAAAAAAAAAAAAAAAAAAATTTGGGCCCTCAGGAATGGGGCTGCTGGACTAGGAGGGCCGGCTTCTTGGTGGCCAACCAACAGCTTCGCCCACCTCCTAAATGGTAACACCTTCTAGATTAGCCAACTCTAGAGGCACCAAGATCCGTTCACCCCACTCTTCAAACGGGTAATTCTTAAATCTGCACAACCTTACTTTATACTACAAAACTAACATTAATATATCCAATGTGGGACTAATTAATACGTGTTACTTTAACTGTTTTCCTTAACCTTATTAGATTTAGAGTGCAGACTGCAGACGAGGTTTTGTAATTCTTATTAATCAGATTAAACATCACTTTAGATTTTTATAAACAAATAATGTCAAAATTTATCTACAAAATTCCAACAGTAAGTTGAATAGGCCTCCATGGTTTTGAAGTTTCAGACCAAAACGTTACCACATCATATACTGATTCCTTCAGAGCATGACACCAAAACATTATATTTTAGAAGGTGCCAGTTGGGCTCAACTGGTAAAACCTTATATATATAATTATATATATATATCTCGAGAATTTGTATTCATAGATGTATGGACCAAATTATGTCGTAAGCGCCTCTACACCACACAACAATGAAAGACGACCATTGTTAAAGTTTAATCTTTCAGCGCAGATAAGGTCATGCGGAAACTTTCCAACATTTTCCTCTTTAATAATTCATATTGTGAATATTCTTCGTTGACGCTGTAAGATTAGGTCAATGCAAAAAGTATACATGACATACAGTGGAATTGATCCGGTTATCTCAACCACTGAACAGGATAATATGTGTGGATCTAACTCTCATCTCATGTGTGTGTGAGCACAGAAAAATATTAAACCTCGATCTTCTTCCATCTTGGTATTGTTTTACAATAGTTCCCAAGTTCCGGTACTTAAATTATCATTGAGATGATTTCACGCATTGTAATAGGAGTAGCTCTTTTGAGAATTCAAAGTTGTTAATGATGCTGTTTAATTTCTAGAATAATTTAATTCATTTGGTAGATTGCACTTTGAATTAGTCCATATACATGCATGTTCCAACAAAGTAAAATTTTCTGCCGACATATATGGACAGAAGAAAGCTTCGAAGTATTAAACAAACACAAGAAGATAGAATATGAAGCAAGAACATCACATTACAATGAAAATCAAATCTCCAGATTATATATAAACTTTCACATTGATCAGTTACTCGATCATGGTAGAGCTGAATCAACAAGAGGAAGTGTCGATACTTTAGTGTACCCCATGTTCTCTTCAACTTCTACCTTTTCACCATGGCTACGTTTGCAGTCAAAGTAGAACACAGTGTATATCATCATACTCAGTATCTTCACCAAAAAAACAAAGATCATTGCGCAAAATGAGATCAATAACTTAAGTGGTACCATTTGCATATTCTTGATCATCATAGAAACAAGACTATGGAGCCCAAAAAGTGTCATCAAAATAAAAGTGAGAACAAAGCCAACCAACTTTCTTCCTTTAAGAAGTTGTGCACCTTTTCTAATTGCTTGCAGTCCATAAGAATCTTCCAATACTGAAGTCACAATACTCAACATAGAAACTAAAGCTATGTACATATTCAGGCATATAGCTAGAAGGACTAGAACAATTCCAATCGTAAGAACAATGATTGAACCCTTACTAAATATGAAAAGAAGAACTAGAGGTACAACCAACACAAAAAGGAAACCTGCAAATATTAGGGTAATATAAAACCAAGTGACCACAGGCCTAATCCAGATTTTGTTGATTTTCATGAAGAGGTCTTTAAGTTTCAAGTCTCTCCCCAAGTAAGACACGGCTGATACATAAACTGTATTCATCATGGAAAATAGCGTGATCGCACTGCCGAGAAGGAAAAATAATAATTGTTTGAAGCGAGATAGCTTTGAAGGATCGATGATCATTGAAGAGATGGCGTCGTCCATAGACAAATCAGTTGAGACAGATGTCAAGGAGTATACAAAGGCTAGTATAAGGAGGATAGAAGGAATGAAGGTTGAAAGAAAGATGAAGAAGAAGATTTCTTTATTCCTATGAGAAAGCTTGAGAACTTCGTTAAGAATATTCTTGACAGATTGAAGTGCAGAGAAGTTAGCCATTTTTATTTATTTATGTTTGCTAGCTACTGTGTCTTTGTTTGCCCAGCCATGACCCATGAGTAGTATTTATAGATGTTATTATTATTTTTAAGTCAACAAAGACCATTTAATTGGCTCAATTATTAATTATTATATATAAACAAAGACCATGTACTACTTCCTCAGGATTGAAAAGGAGCCTAAAATGGTTGACGATTCAGTTTGCAAATTCTTTTGTTCCCACCAAAGTACCAAACCAATACTAGCAATTAGCAAGAAAGCAAGGATAATAACTCTCTCTCTCTGTACTTTCTGACAGTCGTGCTACGTGGTGGTACAATGTGCAGCAGCAACTTTGATAGTTGGCGTGCAGCTAAAGCTTGCATTGCACGATTTGGGTTTAAATTACTTGATGAAGAGGAAAAAAGAAAGGATATCTGAGAGTTGAGAAATTGTTCCTTCTTCTTGTTGTTGTTGTTGCATTCTCTCAATCAATAAGGTTGGTTAGCTCAGTAAATCATGTTTAACTACTAATGTCTTAAACCCCCAAAACAATAATCTTGGTATTAGTGGCATTGATTTTTGTTCCTGTTCCTGTTCCTGTTGCTGTTTATTTTTAATTTATTCTTTGGGTTTTCCCCAAATTCATTATTTCTTTTTCTTTATAGGTTTGAGTATTTTTTTTTTTTTTTTTTTATTATTAATTTGAAGTAAAATAGTCATAGCCATAGCAACAATAACATTATGAATTTATGATCATCATCATTGTTGGATTCATATACAGTATGTAGTTTCTTAGACTCCTTGTGTTTTTCGAACAACTTGATGACCACTCTATTTTCAGTTAAGATCATTTATTATGAATGATGAAGCCAAGGTTGTTCATCTCATAGGCTTGTATTTCTAGACTCTTTTTATGTATATAGTAATTACTTTAGAATATAGCCAGTCAGTTTCATGATAATGCAGCAGATAAACCATTGAAACAACATTTCTTTGTGGTTTGACACCTTTTCATCCTTGTAAGAATATATATAACTTTCATCTTTGTTTTTCAGTCCTGAAATATCCATCTTAAAGACTAGAGGCACACAAGATAGATTCAACTGCAATGGGTTCTCACACAGGTATGAATGTTATGTACCAAAACAAACTCCAAACTCCAAACCATCTGTGTCACCTTGATCAACTTGAAAATTATTGTTTCTCACTGCAGGCAAATTATCCAAAATTGATCAATTATTACAAGTCGCTGCAGCTGGAGACTTACGACGAATGAAAAGTAAGCTTGCATCAATAGAGCTTTAGTTACTGTATTTGAGTTGAAAATTTACTATGAACTGTCTTTTGATGTTTCCGCACTTTCATGCTTATCAGAATTAGCTAAGGAGATGGACAATGGTAAAGGAATGGCAGAAACATTGGCTAACACTAAAGATTCACGTGGCCGAGGCGTTATTCATGCTGCTGTGCAAAAAGGAAAAATCGGAATTTGCAAGTACTTGATTGAGGAGCTCAAATTGCATGTATACGAGAAAGACTGTGAACTAGGTAATGTATGAAATTCGCTGCAAAACTTATATTACTTCAGTAATACAAACTTTGTGACTTTGGTAAGTATTGATTGTTCAACATTCTTTTGTATGGGTGGAGTGTTAAAAAGTAAACAAGTTTGTTTTCCTTACAACCTTGGAGTGGAGCTTGCAAGGTAGTTGTTTAGTATCAAAATTATCCTTGAATTTTCCTTGTTTAAGCAGCAGTGAGGCTATTCAATCTTCTATATTATATACGAATGCACTACACTAGTCCCCATTCAATTAAGCCAGTTCATCCACTCACTTGACCAGAACCTTTCTTCACAAAGAGGGATCTCTTGATGTATCTATAGTATTTGTTGTTTTATGATGATTTGACAGTTCAAATATCTTCATTTGCAATTTTGAATTCCTGGACATCTCTGATATCCGTATACCTCTATTATGCTGTGGTACTGGTGTCCTAGGTATCTGTAGTGAATCATCTCTTAGAAACTTATTTCCTAGTTAGTTGAGAGAGAGGAGTGGTTTCTGTAGTGAGGTACCTGTAGTGAATCATCTCTAAGGAGTACAAACCTACAGGCTACAGTTAGAATGTCTATTCCATGTAGATGCATGGATATCCTCTCTCCTATTACTATCTATCATGCCTGCTCACACTAATTAGTTTTTTGTTATACAGTAAATAAACTCTATTACCATGGTTTTTATGCTCCTTAGCCCTTTACTAGACACAATGAAGCCACCAATAATAATTATGTGTCTCTCTGGATCTCCAGTCACGTTGGCCTACTTATAAGATATGATCGACTGACTTCCTAGTTAGCTGAGGGAGAACACTTCAAGATCAGACTGGCATACTTCATTTTGTGAAAACAATCAAGTCTGATAAATTGAACTGCTAGTCCTAACATGCATGTTGGTGAATTATCGAAAATCTATTTTGCGTTATTCTGTGAAGTCCTGGCTAGTTGTAAGTTGTAACTCAACAGATGTGACCAAGAAACACCTGAAATTGAATGTTAAACTTATAAGAGTATGACTCTCAATTAGGGGTTTTGTCCCGGGTCAAAAAAGAATTTGGGGTATCATTCCTTATGTGATTCTGTGGGGCATTTGGCTGGAGCGGAGCCAGAGACATTTTCAGGGAGTACAACGTGACTTGGATCGGACCATCGTTGACATCAAAGGACTCTTGTCCCTTTGGTGCAAGAGATGGCAGGATTATGAGGAAATTCCTTATGCTTCTTTTGCTTACTCTTGGGGTTCTTAGTGGCCCTTGATGTAGAGTTTCTTTGTAGCTTTTTGTTTAATGTTTGGTTGTTGTTGAAAATCAATGCCTTCATAGGCAGTGAAGAAGACTCCAGAATATACAAGTAACTCTAGAGAATTCTAAGTAAGTCGGTGACTAGAATGCCCTAGAATTGTGGAGGAGATACTTTCTAATGTCGGTTAGAGAAATCTGGAAACTTTGAGATGTAATTTAAGTCGGTTATAACATAGTATAAATAGGTATGTAGATGTATTGGTTAGGACATCAGAGAAGAAGTTGAGTCCTGATCAAATAGTAAAGTGTTAGTATAGTTGTTGTCCAAGAAGTGTTTGTCTAAACTCCTAAGTGAGTAAAGTGTGTTTGTTCAAAGAGAGTCCTAAATTCTATTTCTCTCAAGTTTACACTCCTAAATTCTTACAAGTGGTATCAAGAGCAAGGTTCGGGTTAGTCACGCATTGGTGGTGATAACTAAGTGTTGGGTATAGTTTTCCCAAGTCGATCATTGACATTTGAAGGTCTACGATCGAGTGTGCTATTAGGGAGCACAAAGAGAGTCCTTTGTTGGCTAATTGGTGTAATCAAAGTGTTATTGGAGTGTCGTCGTGCTGCCGGTGTTAATAATCGACAAATTGGTTAACATGGCGGAATTGATGGGTACGTTGGCTGGAATTGAGAAGTTAAACAACAACAACTATAGTTATTGGAAGTCTTGCATGGAGTCATATCTCCAAGGGCAAGATTTGTGGGAAATTGTTGTAGGAAGTGATGTCTCTCAACCTGAGGAGACAACCACAAATATGAATGACGTGAAGAAATGGAAGATTCGCGCTGGGAAAGCCTTATTTGTAATTAAGGCTTCCATTCAAAAAGATTTGATAGAGCACATTCGAGATGCAAAGACTCCGAAGCAGGCATGGGATGCTTTTGCAGCATTATTCTCGCGTGCTAATGATGCTCGATTGCAGCTGTTGGAGAATGAGATTGGCACCGTTAAACAAGGTACTCTCTCTATCTCAGAGTATTTTATGAAAGTTAAAAATTTATGCACGGAGATATCCCAGTTAGATAAAGAGTCCACAATTAGTGAAGCTCGGATGAGGAGAATCATTATTCGGGGACTCCGACCCGAGTTCAATGGGTTCATTGTTGCAATTAGTGGATGGCCCACACAACCCACGTTATTGCAATTGGAAAATCTCCTCATAAATCAGGAGTCACTCGCCAAGCAAATTAGTGGACTCTCTGTAAAAGAAGATGAGGAGGCTTTATTTTCCATGAAAGGGAAGAAAAATTCACCTTCCCAATGGAAGCAGAAAAATTATAAAAATAACGGGCCCAAGTGGGAGTATTCTAGTAGCTTCCAGAAAGGGGAAGAAGCAACTAAAGATCGCAAAGTCAAAGTCTGCTATAACTGCGGCAAGCCTGGCCATTTCGCTCGGTTTTGCAGGACAAAGGTAGCAGAGGGGAATGTTGCTCAGATAGATTCCCATGGCAATAGAAGGATGCAGGAAGAAAGTGAAGAAGAAGAATGGGATGTTCAAGCTTCATATGCAGCCGTTGAAAGTGAAGATGGAAACATGGACGTCGCTTTCACTACGACGATTGAAGAGATGGAGCAGGATGAGGTCAATAAATGTTTATTGACAAAGTCAGGCAAAGAAAGGATCAACTACGAAACAGATTGGATAGTTGATTCTGGTTGTTCTCACCATCTAACTGGTGATATAAAGAAGTTTATGAAGCTGGAAAAATATTTTGGCAATGATGCTGTCATCACCGCTGATAATACAATGCACCCGGTGGAGCATGTCGGTAATTTGAGGATTTCCACAGTTGAAGGAAATACTCATGTCCTGGAGAATGTATATCATGTTCCAGGAATGAAGAAGAATTTAGTATCTGTTCCGCAGATCACTGATTTGGGGCATTATGTCTTGTTTGGCCCAAACAGTGTTAAAGTGCTGGCAAATGCTGAGGTTCGTGGTGACACTCTAATGGAAGGAAAGAAGGTGAAGAAGTTGTATGTGTTATCCGCTGGTACAGCATATGTTGACAAAACACGTCAACATGAGACAGTTGACCTTTGGCACGCTCGGCTGGCACATGTAAATTATTCACGATTGAAGGCGATGATGAATGAAGAATCAGTACGTGGATTACCAAATTTGGAGATGCGTGAGGGCGTCGTTTGTGCTGGTTGCCAATTTGGCAAAGCTCATAGGCAACCATTTGGCGAATCTAAGGTACGATCTTCTAGACCATTACAACTTATTCATACAGATGTGTTCGGAAGAGTTCGTACTCCTTCTTGTTCGGGAAGACGCTATATGCTCACATTTATCGATGATTTTTCTCGATATGTGTGGGTCTATTTTCTGTTAGAAAAGTCGGAAGTATACCAAAAGTTTCTTGAGTTCAAATGCTTGGTGGAAAATGAACACAATCAAAAGATTGCATGTCTAAGGACCGACAATGGAGGGGAGTATACATCAGATGATTTTGAGAATTATCTGATAGAGCATGGGATTCGTCACCAGTTTACATGTTCATACACGCCCCAGCAAAATGGTGTCGCAGAAAGGAAGAACAGACATTTGGGCGAGACTTGCAGGAGCATGATGCATGCAAAGAATGTCCCGCCACGTTATTGGGCAGAATGTATGGCAACAGCAGCACATGTCATTAATCGACTGCCGCAAGCAAGTCTTGGTTCTCGCTCACCTTACCAAGTTTTGTACATGGAGAAGCCAACTGTGTCTCACTTCAAAGTATTTGGTTGCGTCTGCTACGTGTTCGTGCCTGAGCAACTAAGAACAAAGTTGGAGAAAAAGGCGATCAGATGCATCTTTATTGGCTATGACCAAAGGAAGAAAGGATGGAAATGCATTAATCCAACTACAGATAAAGTTTATGTATCTCGCGACGTTGTGTTCGATGAAGCATCATCGTGGTGGTCACCTGACAACAAGATAATACCAGAAATGGAGGCGCCAGATAACCCCGCACCTACAGTTTTTGAGTTCGAAGAAGACCATGGATCAGACTCACCTCGGGATGGTTCACAAAGTCCTCCAAGTCCTTGGCGAACAGGTGTTCGAGGACCACCAAGTCCACAATTACGAGGAGAGAGAAATACCGACAGGAGAGATGCAAGCACTCCACTTCCCAGTGACAACAATCAATCTGAGCTAAGGAGATCTTCAAGGATAAAGAAGCCAAATCCAAAGTATATGGATGCTAGCTACGCTGATGTCATCCCACTTTCAGAGAGTTATGCATCTGAAATTCAAGAGGAGCCTGGATCATATCAAGAAGCTCAAGGGATTCTTGAGTGGGAAAATGCGATGAAGGAGGAAATTACGGCCTTGAAGAAAAATGAAACTTGGGATCTTGTTCCACCACCTGAAGGAGTTAAACCCATATCCTGCAAATGGGTATACAAGATAAAACGCAGAAGTGATGGATCTGTTGAAAGATTCAAGGCAAGGTTGGTAGCAAGGGGGTTTTCACAAGAGTATGGAATTGACTATGATGAAACCTTCTCTCCAGTTGCGAAGATGACAACGGTCAGAGTGCTCATGTCGTTGGCAGCAAGCAAGTCATGGCAACTTTGGCAGATGGATGTTAAGAATGCCTTTCTATATGGAGACGTGGATCGAGAAATCTACATGGAACAACCTGCAGGATTCATAAGCCAAAGGAATCCTGGTTATGTGTGCAAGTTGAAGAAGGCTCTCTATGGCTTAAAACAAGCACCAAGGGCCTGGTATGGAAAGATTGCAGAGTTCCTAGTGTTTTGTGGTTATCAGGTATCTGTTGGTGACTCTAGCCTCTTTGTTAAGAAGGTGAAAGGCAAAGTTGCGATCATTCTACTATATGTAGATGATCTCATTATTACTGGAGATGCCTTAGATGAAGTTGAAGAAACCCGTAAGAATCTCTCCGTAAGATTTGAAATGAAAGATCTTGGAGAATTGAAGCATTTCCTTGGGTTGGAAATTGAAAGAAGCTCGAGGGGATTGTTCCTATGCCAAAAGAGATATACTGAGGATCTATTGAAGAAATTCGGTATGTCGAATTGCAAGCCTATTGCAACACCTATGGAAGTCAATCAGAAGTTACAGAAAGAAGCTGGAGATGAGCTGGAAGATGCACGTCTATATCGGAAGCTGGTTGGGTGCCTTATCTATCTTACGATCACTCGGCCAGACATCGCTTATGCAGTTGGGGTCGTTAGCCAGTTCATGCATAGTCCGAGGAAGCCACATTTGGAAGTCGTTCGACGTATTCTGAGATATGTTCGAAGTACTAATGACTTTGGTATTCTTTATGAAGCCAAAGTTAAACCAGAGTTGGTTGGATTTACAGATGCAGATTGGGCTGGAGATCCATCTACAAGAAGGTCCACCACTGGATATACCTTCAACTTAGGTTCAGGAACAGTTTCCTGGTGCAGTAAGAAACAACCAACGGTTGCTTTGTCATCCACAGAAGCAGAGTATCGAGCAGCAACAATGGCGGCTCAAGAATGTTCCTGGCTCATAGAAGTACTTAGAGATGTTGGTGTGGATACTAACTACTCGGTTGAGCTCTACTGCGATAATCAAAGTGCTATACGACTCGCGTCAAATCCGGTGTTCCACGCTAGAACGAAGCACATTGAAGTACATCATCATTATATCCGTGAGAAGGTGTTGAGTGGAGAGATTGACTTGATCCCAATCAACACTGAAGAACAAGTGGCAGATATCTTCACCAAGAGCTTGCCCATTTTGAAGCAAAACAAATTTAGAGATCAACTTGGAGTATGTAGTCGAATGTCGGCATTGAGAGGGGATGTTGAAAATCAATGCCTTCATAGGCAGTGAAGAAGACTCCAGAATATACAAGTAACTCTAGAGAATTCTAAGTAAGTCGGTGACTAGAATGCCCTAGAATTGTGGAGGAGATACTTTCTAATGTCGGTTAGAGAAATCTGGAAACTTTGAGATGTAATTTAAGTCGGTTATAACATAGTATAAATAGGTATGTAGATGTATTGGTTAGGACATCAGAGAAGAAGTTGAGTCCTGATCAAATAGTAAAGTGTTAGTATAGTTGTTGTCCAAGAAGTGTTTGTCTAAACTCCTAAGTGAGTAAAGTGTGTTTGTTCAAAGAGAGTCCTAAATTCTATTTCTCTCAAGTTTACACTCCTAAATTCTTACAGTTGTTATATCTCGTTTTGCTCTTGTTTCCTTGACCAGGGATATCTCATCCCTTGGTTTTGTTTGTACTAACATTTTGATAAGAATATATTATGCTCCTTCGTCTCTCAAAAAAAAAAAAAAAAAAAAAAACTGTTTAGGATGAGTTACTCACTAAAAATTGAGTTTCAAACCCATGATGAATCTATTTGATATGCTATCGACACAAACATTTGACATTAGAGATCTGTAAGTACATCTGATCTGGTTTAAATATTTTAAGTGCTGATGACGATCCTTATCGATTTGCTTTTTACAGATTACACACCTCTGCTTCGCGCAACATTTGAAGGGCACGTGAGAACTGTCGAATATCTCATTGAACATGGTGCTAATCCTGCTGCACTAAATCGGCATAATGCTACTGCTTTGCATATTGCTGCTGGCAAGGGTTCGGATCTTACTTGTACTAAAAATTCAATTTCATTTGATTATAAGAATTTGGACACGATTAATACTAGTAGCATATGAGAACGGTAGTATATTTTATTCAGAATAGTGTCGGTTAATTATTTTGTTGGTGTCAAAGCTATCTTTCATTCCTTTCACAATCTTTAATGACAATCATATTCTTTGTGGTATTTTCATATTGTTATTTTTCGAAGATGATTGCCTATTCTGTTATTTATAACCATTTTTTAATTTAAATTTTTTTATGACATATCTGCCTTCTTAGGGTTCTTAATAAGTTTGTTTGCCTTCAGGACCTGTTGAAATGATACACTTGTTACTTTCCAAAGGTGTTGATGTGAATGCTCCAAGTGACCAGGGAACTCCTCTACAATTTGCTGCACTTGCTTGCAAGCAAGATATTCTCAAAGTTTTGTTGGATCACGGTGCCAATGTAAGCTGAGTTTATCAAACTCCTGCATGTCTCCTTGGACTCACTTGAAGACCTTTTCTTTCAGTAATATTTAGTTAATCTGAGTATTTCTTTTGTGTTGTTGTATCTGCAAATTTTTTTTTGTTGTAAAATTATATAAATAACATCTGTATGCTTAATCTGCTTCTGCTATCCCTAAAGAAACAACTCAATGACTTGTTCTGAAACTTCTTTCTTCTTTTATATATTCCCCAGTGGGTGGCTCAAGTACTTACACATACTACGCACCTTGATGCCTGTGCGCTCAAAATTGTTAACTCTGCCAACAGCTCAATTTGAAATCATTTGTACACCCACAAAAACAATTTTAATTGAGAGTTTTAAAGAAGTTTTGTCCATAGAAAGTGATGTTTTCTAGTATAGTAGTAATAATTTTAATTGTTAACCCTGTATAAAGGGTTGTCCTTTGATAACCAGGGATGTGAAACTGAAAATGCACCATAGAAATTAAACATGATGTGCACATGACCCCAAAATACAAATTAAACATAATAAACTGCCTGTGTGCCTCCTCAAACATAATAACAAATTGAGTGCATATCACACCCGATAACAACTGTATATACCCATTACCGAGTTCTCTTACTCGGAATGCCCAACACCGACATTACACCTATTTCATCCGACTTCGTATCTAATCACACTTCACTCACCTCCATTCAAATCCTAATCTCACTAAACTCGGTATACTAAACACCGACCTTGCACCTATTTCATCCGACTTCATATGAAACCACATTTCATTCACTTCTGTTCAAATCCCAATCTCCTAAGAATCCGAGCACATCCGACTTGGGGCTGACTTTCTCCGAACACCGAGTTCGACACATTCAAACTCCAAATCATACGACAGTTACAAATCTATCTCATTGAATCCCTGAATATCCGCACACTTTATGATTCGAACGTTGAGTCATTATTTGATCCACAACCTAAGCCACCTATAAAAGGAACTACGTTTGGCTTGATTCTGGATCGACCCCTTCCAGATACGTAGGCAGCTATCACCGCTCAGATAGTTCAGCCACTCCTCTTCACTAAAACCTTCCCTTTTTCCGATCATCTTCTCCAACCTTCCGGTATCGAATTTACACTACATTTACATTGGCGCCGACTGACTGTGAACGAATCATAACCTGACGAAGACCATGGCTGGAATCACACAAGAGCAATTTGAGACATTCCAACGACAACTCAATGAACAACAGGAGCAGATCAACAAATTACTATCTGAAAACGCTCAATTGAAAAGCTCCACCATCCCTCCGGCAGCTGGCCAAGCAACTGATGAAATTAACACCAACAACCCCATCGTCATACCCACTTCCAGCAACACCACCGCCCCCACCATGGCTGAAATGCAAGAAACTCACAACCGCCTCCTGCAACTTTCAGCCCAACTCCACAAGAACAACCAGGAGTCTGGTAAGGCCAACACTGCCCAAAGGGTGGCCAACACCGCTTTAGAAAAATATAGGACAGAGCCCTTACACGATGACCTCCTTCATCAGGAACCACCCCCACACTTCATCCCCCCTAAGTTCACAACCTATGATGGAAGTGGTGACCCCATGGACCACGTCCTACAATTCAAAACTAGCATGGCACTGTGGCCCAAGTACAAGGACATCTTCTGCAGACTCTTCTCTGCCTCACTCCGAGGTAGTGCTATCGACTGGTACCACCGACTTCCAGAACGCTCAATCATGTCGTACGACCAGCTCGAGGCACTCTTTGTCACCCAATATATCCACAACAAGCGGCGAAAAATTGAGGTAACTGCATTATTCCGACTTAAGCAGGGTGACACCGAAACAACCAAAAAGTTCATGGCTCGCTTTAAAAAGGAGTGCCTCAAGGCAGACAGCCCAGATGAGAACGCATGCCTGTTAGCGTTTATCTCGGCCGTTCACCCCGAAACCGCCTTGGGGAAAAATATCATCTTAGACGCACCACAGACACTGGAGGACCTGTATGTCCGTGCTGATAAGTACATTAAACTTGAAGAGGCATTGGCAAAAACAAGAGAACATGTCTCTGCCGTACAGACAGTCAAGTCCAAAAATCCTGAGCCGAAAACAACAAAAGGTACCTCCCGAGGAAAGCAATCTAACAGCTCGGTGAAACACAGGTTTCCTAACCCGTTCAAATGTTCATATACGCAACTATATGAACTAATCAAAGAAGAAGATTACTTCAAGCCAACAATTCATGAGCTTGAACCCATTGAGGAAAACCCGTACTGCAAGTTGCATAATTGTCGACATCATGCAACAGAAGACTGTCGGTATCTCCGAACTTATTGCCACAAGCTCAGGATGGATGGACACTGGAATGATTTCTTGGCAGAGGAGTCCGATGACCTCCGCCAGAAGATTAATGATAAACGCAAGAGAACAGACAACGCCTCTAAGGCAAAAGGAACAATAAACATGATCATGGATACTCGTCCACCTGAATGGACATCCCGAGCTAAGCGACAGAAGGTGAATCATATTCACCACATATTTCAGCTCACTCATCAGGCAATAATAGCCAAGCAGGTACAAGGAAAGAATGCACTGATCTTTTCTGACCACGACTTGAAGAAGGTATGCTTGCCACACAATGATGCACTAGTTGTCCATATCCGACTTGGTGGATGGACCACTAAGAGAGTGCTGATAGACCCAGGAAGCTCTTGTGACGTACTGTTTAACAAAGCTTTCTCTCAGATGCTTATGCCCGACTCGGTCCTACAGACCCCAAATGTCACTCTCTTCGTTTTCAACTCGACAGAGACAACGGCAAAAGGTCAGCTTACCCTCCCTGTCGCTACAGGAGAAAACGAGGATGAGGTTACAGTAGAATGCCTCTTTTATGTCCTCGATGTCCCGACGCAGTTCAACGCTATCCTGGGTCGAAAATGGATTCACAAAATGAGAGCCGTTTCATCTACATACCACCAGGTCATCAAATTCCCTGGACCAAATGGTATAATGGAACTCCGGGGTGACCAAATTGAGGCACATGGCTGCCATGCCATTCCTGAGGTCATACCCCTCCCCTATAAGGAAGCAAAGAAGGTGACAGTCGTTAGCCCTGAAAAGCTCACTGTCAACCAGATTTTTGAAGCCCCTGACGGCATGGCCACTACTGAGCCGACCTCTGAAGCCCCTGATGGCAAGGCCACTACTGAGCCAAATTCTGAAGCCCCTGACGGCATGGCCGCTACTGAGCCAAATTCTGAAGCCCCTGACGGCATGGCCACTACTGAGCCGATCTCTGAAGCCCCTGACGGCAAGGTCGGTACTGAGCCAATTTCTGAAGCCCCTGACGGCAAGGCCATTTCTGAGCCACTCACTGATGCCACTGAAGGCAAGCTTGTCACCGACTCCCCAATCATCGAGAAGGGTGAGCCAGTCAACATAGGCACGGAAGCCGAACCTAGAGTTGTATATGTAGGAGCTAATCTAGATCCTATTGTAAAA
Organism: Aquilegia eximia; assembly: GCA_023053565.1. NCBI lineage: Eukaryota > Viridiplantae > Streptophyta > Magnoliopsida > Ranunculales > Ranunculaceae > Aquilegia > Aquilegia eximia. The sequence continues at coordinate 13,244,965 of JALIGU010000007.1, forward strand.
AAACAACTCGTTGCAACTTTGAAAATGAATAAGAATATTTTTGCTTGGTCGTATATTGACATGCCCGGAATAGATATTAATATTGCATGCCATAAACTTCATGTCGATCCAACAAAAAAACCAGTAAAACAAAAGGCACGAAAATTGGCCCCCCACTTAGCTAAGGCGGTCAATACCGAGGTCCAGAAACTAATTGACGCTAAATTCATACGAGAAGTCAAGTATCCTGACTGGCTCTCGAACATAGTGGCCGTCGTGAAACCAAACGGCAAAATTCGAGTATGCATAGACTTCACAGATCTAAATAAGGCATGCCCAAAGGACAGCTTTCCTCTACCAAGGATAAACCAACTAGTGGACGCTACTGCTGGCCACGAGCTCCTCTCGATGATGGACGGCTACTCAGGGTATAATCAAATTAAGCTCGCAGAAGAAGATCAGGAAAAAACAGCATTCATCACGGAAAGAGGTACCTATTGCTACACGGTCATGCCCTTTGGTCTACGCAATGCCGGGGCTACATATCAACGACTTGCGACACGCATGTTCGAGGATATGATAGGTGACACCATGGAGGTATACGTAGATGATATGATAGTTAAAAGTAAACTCAAATCATCTCACATATCCGACCTGGAAAAAACCTTCAAAAGGCTCCATGACTTCAACATGAAGCTAAACCCACAAAAATGCTTATTTGGAGTAGCATCAGGCAAATTTTTGGGTTATCTCATTACGCAACGAGGAATAGAGGCTAACCCCGAAAAGATCAGGGCAATATTGGACATGCCGAGCCCTTCAACGAAGAAGCAAGTCCAAAAGTTAAACGGAATGTTAGCCGCACTAAACAGGTTCATTGCTCGTGCATCCGACAAACAGAGACCATTGTTACAACTACTCAAGAAAGGCTCCAAATACGAGTGGACGACAGAATGCCAACAGGCATTCGACGAGCTGAAACTTTATTTGGCAACTCCACCAGTCATAACGGTACCCCAACTAGGGGACGTACTCGGGTTATACCTCGGGAGCTCCGACCATGCAATTAGCGTTGTCCTCTTCAGAGATGAATAAGGTAACGAACGACCTATTTATTTCATTAGTAAAACTCTACTCCAATCTGAACTCAGGTACTCTAGTCTCGAGAAGCTAGGGTTGGCCCTATTATTCGCCTCAAGGAAGCTGGAAGCATATTTTCAGTCGCACAAAATTAGAGTTATAACTGATGCCCCGTTGAGGCAAGTATTGGAAAATAAGAACAAATCAAGTCGAATGGCTAAATGGGCCCAGGAGCTAGGGGATCACGAACTCATTTTTACGCCTCGGAATAGTAAGAAAGGCCAGGTTGTGGCCGACCTGCTTGTTGACTATCCAATCGAAGATATCACCTGGATACCCGAGGAAGAACCGCGTGACGACTTCCCACAAGGAGAACCTATGTGGAAGTTATATGTAGATGGATCCAAAAATAATAACGGAGTCGGGATAGGTGTGACACTCATATCCCCCGAGAATGTAATAATCGAGAAGTCAATACGGCTGAACTTCACCTCTTCGAATAACAATGCGGAATACGAGGCCCTGGTAATGGGCTTACTTATGGCAAAGGACATTAACTTGCAAAAAATCAAGATTTACAGTGATTCTCAATTAGTGGTAAGTCAATTACTTGGGGATTATGAAACAAGAGAAGAAACACTTAAGTTATATCTCCAATACACGAAGTGCTTGCTAAGCAGTTTTGAGAAATGGGAAATCCAACATATTCCCCGGGACGATAACCGCCACGGAGATAGTCTCGCCTACCTGGCATCCCAAGTCGACACGGAAACAGCCAGGGAAATACAGGTCGAAATAAGAAACACTCCAGCATACGAAGATAAATTCCATCAAGTCAATACAATCACAGACTTCATTGACATATCTGAACAAGAAATCCAAGACTCGTGGATGGGTCCAATAATGAACTATATCAAGGGAGTCTATCCAGACGACGAGTCGGAAATCAGAAAGCTAGAACGAAAAACTAAGAGTTATTTGATCTTAGATGGAAGGCTATATAGAAAATCGGTCCGAGGACCTTACCTTAGATGCTTACCACCAAGACAAGCTCAGATGATCCTAGCAGAAATTCACCAGGGAGAGTGTGGAAACCATGCCGGAGCTCGTTCCCTAGCACAGAAAGCAAGAAATCAAGGATACTTCTAGCCCTACATGCAGGCCGACTCGGAGATCTTTGTGCAACATTGCGACAAATGTTAACGATTCTCTCCTCTACAAAATCAACCCCCGAGAGATCTCAAGACGATATCCAGCCCATGGCCATTTGCCATGTGGGGGCTCGATATAGTAGGACAGCTTTCGAGGGATAGGAATAAAAAACGATATCTCTTAGTTGCCACCGATTACTTTACTAAATGGGTAGAGGTAATTCCACTTCGGAAAATTAGACAACAAGAGGTCAAGAATTTCATTTGGAAATACATAATCACTCGATTTGGCCTACCACACACATTGGTCACTGATAATGGCCAACAATTTTGTGGTAACACGATTAAGGAGTTTTACTCGGATTCGCGAATCAATCACGCACTATCTACACCGCGATACGCACAAAGCAATGGCCAGGCTGAAGCCACTAACAAGACAATAATGAATACGCTCAAGAAAAAGTTAGAGGCGGAAAAAGATAAGTGGATACATGAGCTAGATAGAGTCCTATGGGCCTACAGAACGACTCCACGCACCTCAACAGGCGTCTCACCGTTCGCATTATGCTACGGTACTGAAGCTGTTATACCAACCGAGTTAACTTACTTAACAACTAGGTCGGAATTGGTAGAATCAGAGGAAAACGAAAATCTCCTAGCACATGAGGTAGACATGTTAGAAGAAAGGCGAGATAAGGCTATCATACAAACAGCTCGTTACCAGCAAATACTAAGGAGGAGCTACAATCAAAGAGTAAGGCCAAGGACTTTCCGACCAGGAGACTTGGTCTTAAGACAAACCTTTTAGAACACCAAGGTTGCGGGCGATGGAAAATTCAACCCCAATTGGGAAGGACCCTACATTATTCAATCCGACTTGGGTAATGGAGCATACAGGTTAATTGATCATGAAGGAAACTGAGTCGATAGACCGTGGAATGGAAAATATCTTAAGGCGTACATTCCATAGAATACACACTTCAAGCTAAGGCATCAATTCTATACTTAGAATATTTAAGGCATGCAAAAGATTACCTACATGGATAAAACAACTTCTTCCAAAACGAGGTATATATTTAAACCATTCACATTCCAAAAACCGACAAGAGTCGAGAGTATACCACTTCAGTTTCATACAGCATGATGCTTGTTTCAGAAATGAACAAAAACAAAAACCTCACATCTCTTAAACAAAGAAAAAAGCTAGGCAACAGCCTCATGATCCATGGCCTCAGCTCCTTCACCCTCCTGCACGCCGATCTCATCAACCTGCGCACTAGCCTCGGCCACTTCATCATCACGCTCGAGTTTACTAGCCAGGTTAGCAACTCTCTCCCTCTCCACTTGTTGATCTGATTCGAATTGGGCTTGGGCTTCGGCATTGATCTGCTCATTATCGGCTAATGGATCAAAGTCGGGAATGACTCCCTTAAGCTTCAGCTCACGACAAATTCCACGTCGCTGCCAGTAATAAGCCATCTTCTGCCAAGCGGTGATGCTCTCAACCGACCTGGCATTGTCAGCCTCATACCTCTCATTTGTAGCTTTCAACTCGGCATCAAGTGTGACATTCTTCTTGTTGACCTCCAACACTTCATTGTTGACCTCCAACACTTCATTGTTGAGGGCCCTCACTTTCTTCTCCTCCTTGTCTAGCCGATCGCGCAGCTTCTTCAACTCGGCACGTTCGGCAGCAAGTGCCTCCTTAGCCTTCCTGGCCTCCCGTTCCTTCTCATTAGCTCTCTCGAGCAGAGCCATCCACTTGCAATGAATAACGTTCATCTGAAACGAGGGATCACCCGAGATTAGCCAATGCAAGTATTGGGGAAAGAATAGGAAAATCGAATAGAATATACCTTGTACATAGACAAGCTCAGATCCCTCAAGTCGTCCATGATCGAACGCTCGCATACCCGAGCCCCATCAGCATCTAAAGCCATGTGTTCCATCACGGTGATACACATGTCTTCATCCTCCCAAGCAGCATCACTGAATCTCACATAAGTATCCTTGTAAGGAAATACAGGAGCAAAATGGCCATCAGCAGGGCGAGTCGGAGGAACCTCATCATCTTGCTGGACCGACTTCCCTTTCTGCTGCTTCGCTTGCTAGGCACGAGCTCGCTGAGCCTCCCTCTCTTTCCCAGCTCTCTCAGCATCGTTCAAGATTGTTATGCCAGGTGCAGCGACGGTTACACCCGCCGACTTAGAGCTCTTCCTCTTCTTCGAGGACTCCAGCTCGATCTCCCCCCTACCGAATTGGCTACCTGGTGGACCAGGAATGGGCTTTGGGGCCATCGGTAGAGCGGCTCGGATTTGTATAGGTGGATCTCCGGGTCGAGGACAAGCAATTGTGGCAACGGCCACAGCGGTAGGTAAGTCCTTTTTCTTTCTGACTCTCTTTACCTTCGAGACTGCTGGCTCGGTACGTGCACCACCAGCACCTTTTTTTGGACGGGGATCCTTAAACAGATGTGCAAGATGAGGCAAGATCTCACGCTTGCGTTCCCAAGACTCTTCTGCAAACTCGAGAATGTTACCCGGAAGGAGACGCCCGTCAATCTTTTGATTATAATCCCGAGTATAATCTACAGTACCTACAAAACGAGTCAGAGACCACGGAGGAACACGGAAATAAAGCAAGTGCAAAATGCAAAACAAACGACCTAAATACCTATACGGGGAATGCGCAAGTGGTTCAGATAGGCACTAGGCTTGATGAATGAGCCTCTAATTCTATAGCAGGCCGATTTCTTCCAATTATCATTGGAACTCGGTGCATTGTAAAGGTCGTGAGGACCATGCTCAGCCCTCCTATTAAGCGAAAAGGAAAAATCACCAGACCGACCCTCCACACAGGTGAAATACGCAACGACGTCAGCCTTGCATATGTCATAGCCGAGCTTGTTCAGCTCCTCGAATATTAGCATAACCCGCCAGAAGCTGCTGTTCATCATTATGGGGGCTTTATCATAATGATTCAGGATGTCACAGACAAACTTTGAGAAGGGAAGTCGCATCCCAGCTCTCAGTTGACCCTCACAGATCAGAGTCGATGTGTCATCCCCACCAAGATCGAAAAGCCTACTATCTACCCTATACATCTCGAGATCTCGGATCCTAATGTCGTATGCTTCTCTCACCTTCGGAAAGGCTTTTCGAGCTCTCTCGACATCTATCTCATGTCGGCTAAATATCTCTTCATCATCTATAGCTCGGCTAGTACTTGGCTCACCACCACCAGTATTCTCGCTAACTCGCTCACTACCACTACTCATCTTCACCAAATGAAATGAAGAACAGATGCAGAGCAACAATGGCGGAAAACAGAAAACAAAACAGAAAATCAAAGGAAAAGCAACAAACAGGAACGAAAACGCAAATGCAAACACCAAAATTAGGCTCAAGCAACAAATTCCGGCAACGTGAACGGAAAAGCAGTAACAACCTCAAAGCAAATCAGGCATAAGGAGAAAGACAGAAAACGGAGAAGAAAAGAAAGACTTACCTTCGAAAAGACTAAGCAGCAGCTTTAAACCCAGTACGAAAACCCTTGGTTTCTTCCAGCAGTTACACGCAAAGTGTTTTATAAAAACATGTGCACGATCTCAACCGCACACCTCCTCAATCATTGACGGTCAGATGTTAATGCCTAAAATCTAACCGCCCAACCCTTCACTCTCCCACCAAACCACGTCCGATCTTTCAAATTTCAAAATTCAAAAAACCGCAAGTGACTCCCACGTGTGCAGACAACACACGTATCTTAAGGAACAATCATTCCCCTAAGCCTCGAAAATCTAAGCTATCATTCACATCAGCACACAATGGAATCTTTACCTCTTGGCATTCCATGGAACATATCTTAACAGCCGACTTCATTTTCATTTACCCTAAAGCTAATTACCTACCTTCAGCCCAAATGAAAATGGGCTATGTATATACCCATTACCGAGTTCTCTTACTCGGAATGCTCAACACCGACATTACACCTATTTCATCCGACTTCGTATCTAATCACACTTCACTCACCTCCATTCAAATCCTAATCTCACTAAACTCGGTATACTAAACACCGACTTTGCACCTATTTCATCCGACTTCATATGAAACCACATTTCATTCACTTCTGTTCAAATCCCAATCTCCTAAGAATCCGAGCACATCCGACTTGGGGCTGACTTTCTCCGAACACCGAGTTCGACACATTCAAACTCCAAATCATACGACAGTTACAGATCTATCTCATTGAATCCCTGAATATCCGCACACTTTATGATTCGAACGTTGAGTCATTATTTGATCCACAACCTAAGCCACCTATAAAAGGAACTACGTTTGGCTTGATTCTGGATCGACCCCTTCCAGATACATAGGCAGCTATCACCGCTCAGATAGTTCAACCACTCATCTTCACTAAAACCTTCCCTTTTTCCGATCATCTACTCCAACCTTCCGGTATCGAATTTACACTACATTTACAACAACTTCTCACATATAAAGTGCCTATCGACTTCAACATGTTTGGTGCGACCATGTTGAACAGGGTTAACAAAACTAGCTGATTTGTTGTCACAATAGAATGACAATAGTAGAGAAAGAGGGATATACTTCAACCAAAGAAGTTCACAGCCTCAACGGAAGATTGAGATGCCACAAAATGTTTTTTACTCCTAGTAACAAGATCACCACCAACCATTCTACAATAGCCAGAGGTAGATCGACAATCAGTGATAGCACCAACATAATCTACATCAGTCCAAGCCCAATATGAAAATGACCATGGGGTTGAAACGACATCCCACGTCCAGGAGTACCCTTGAAATAGTGGAGGATGCGAGTAGCTGCATCAAGATGAGGTTTACGAGGTGCATGCATAAACTGACTAACAATACTCACCACATAAGCAATATCGTAGAGAGGTAAATCACTTTACCCACAAGGCGTTGGTACTGACCAATATCGATAAGAGCTCCCCCTGAACATTAGCCAAATGATGTTTTGGCTCAATAGAGTCTGAATTGGTTGGGATCCTAACTGACCAGTTGCAATAAGTAGATCGAGAACATATATACGTTGAGAAATGAAATTACCACGAGCAGAACGAGCAACCTTGATACCCAAAAAATATCGCAGTGGACCCAAGTCGATAGGCAGTTTATTATGTTTAAATTGCATTTTGGGGTCATGTGCAAATTTAACTTAATAAACTGCCTATAATATTTGGCCCAAATGATAATGTAAGAGCATTTCCAATAGTAAAAGGATTTTAAGGGTGCCACATAGGAAAGAGGGGAAAGGTTTTAGCAAAAAAATTAATGTTAAAAGTGATTAGTACTTTTAGAGTTACCAATGGTTGGTTTTAAAATAAGTGCTAAAACTTAAGGTTTCACTTTTCCCAAAAAAAAACATAGTGTACATTGTGATGAAATCTAATTTTAATTAATAAAATGATCATATGTGGCACTTTTAACATCATTTGCAAATTTGCCAAGGAGATAAAAGTGTTTTTCTTGAAAAGTGTGTTAAAACCCACTATTGGCAAGAGTTTTTTACTAAAAGCTGCTAAAAGTGATTTAAAACCTACCATTGGGAATGCTCTAATCTACGAAGTTGTAAATTCTGCGGTTCCCGTAATATTCTATTCTCTATTAAGTCTAGCAATAGTTAGGCCTTACCTTCCGAAAGAAACATATATTTTTTATATTTCTTATATTAACAATACAAACTAGTTTAGATTGAATTATTGAAATACCATAAGGGCGCACAGACACATTGTGAAAACATACTTTCATGCGTCAGTTTGGATTTAGCCAATTCTGCATGTGATGGATCCATTAAGACGCAACTGCTTTGTCAAACAGGAGCCTTTGTTTTGCATGTCAAGGATATCCTGAACATGCTTTGGAAGATGCTCAAGCTTGCATTAAGATTAGGCCCGGCTGGCCAGAGGCATACTACAGAGCAGGAGTTGCACTAACTTCACTTCAGGTAAATGAAAATAGTTATGTTAAGTTATCCCCAAACAAATCTGCTTGTTCTAAACTTTTGGATCTTTTGTTTTCCATATTACTGCAGAAGTTCGACATGGCAGCAGATATTTTACTCTTGGGTTTGAAGCTGGATCGTGAAAACAAAGAGCTCCGAGATGCTTTCCAGTAAGTCATATCATCCTTTTTTGCCATTTACTAAATCAATTCTACCAGTACTCAATACATTCACACATTTAAACCTTTGTGGCCTTCAAATTTTGACATTCAGGTTTGGATAGCTCAAATGACTAGACCATATCCATCCTCTGTCATTACTTGTGTTGAGTTTAGTCCCGAATTGAGCAATTAAAAGATTGTGTCTTAATAATTAAGGTTCTTGGGAAACTCCACTAGGTGCCGATTGGTTTCGAATTGTGGATCTTAATCAACTTGGTATCAGAGTAGGCTGCTATATTCCACCCAACAAGAATGTATAGGCTGTTGCATCATTTTTTTTATTTCAATATTAATAATAGCCTCAAGTCCTCAACAATAGTTTATTGCATTCTATAGTAACAGTTACGGAGTCGGTTGCTTTTATTCTGTAGTCAGCTACAAGCTACAACAGACAAATCTCATTGAAGAAAGAACTGATGACCAAAATTTTACCTGTAAAACTAAGCCTGTTCATGGATGTTATTTTCCCTATCTGTTTTTTTTTCTCGTAATTTGTTACTTGATCTCCATTCTAACAGGAAGGCTGTTGAAGGCAAACTGAACTCTGTTCCTATATAACATGAACATTAAAGATCCCTTGTTCGTGTAGCAGTTGTATCTTGAAGTGTTTCTTGTTGGCTGAAAATTGGAACCTTTTGATAGCCACTTCTAAGTAATTTTTTTTTTGTTGTTAAAAATGTACTGAATTTGGTTACAGTTTATTTGCTGCTTTGCAAGGATCATGGAAGGTTCTGGTCAAGTAAGAATGATGTACCTATTCCAAGTTGTGCCACTGACAGCTTTAAATTATTTGGATTTAATAATGTGCGAGAATGTTCAATTCAAAAAAATGCTGTTAGTTTACGTTCTTATAACCTGAGTGCTAGTCCTCTCATATGTTGCATTGTTATCACTTATACTCAAGCAAAATCTAATCAAACGACTGATATTAGTGATAATAGACTTGTATGCATTATTGCATTATTACTTACAAAGTTGTGGTGGGCACTCTACCATATATATGCGGCAAGGCCGACTCAAGACTGCAGATGCTCTCACCACCTGTGGTTGGTGTGACTTATGTTCTGAAGGATGAAAGCCAAACCGCAAAACCATACAGGGGTGTTATTTGAGCAGAGCAACTCAGGATCGGCTTAGCTCAGCTTGGTTCGAGCCGAACTTGAACACAATTTAGCTCGTATAAAATTTGGGCAGAAAGCTCACATATTACTGTATTTAGGTTTGGCTAAATGGCTCGGCTTGTTTTGGTTGATTTTTGGAGTGTTTTGCAGAATTTCAATTTCAAAGAGACGCCCAGAGCTCTAATGGCCAGGAGTGCCAGACAAGTAGACATTCAAGGAGGACAAACTATTTTTGCTGTGACAAGTGACAAAATGATTGAAAACTGCAGCATGCCAGCATGTATTAGATTTTGGAGCAATACCATATTAGGCAGCCAAAGCTTGTTCATAAATGATACACAATCAATTGAGCGTATTAGGTGGAGTTTGTACTGTATGTACAAGTCAGATCCCATACGAAAATTCAGTTTGGTCGAAGGCAGCATTTCCGTTTCAGTGTTGCATGACCAGGACTGTTTGGTTGCGATAACTGCAAGGGAGCATAAGTGCAGAAGGGGTGTTTTGGTAGGTGAACTTCATAACAAGGCTACAAGAAAAACAGCACGACGAGCAAACTCACACATCAAAATACAGTGAGGACCAAAATAAACATCAGCATGTCCTAAAAAACTAAATTCGATTTTAATCTTTTGTAAAAGCTGTAAGATTTCTGGCCAAAAGAATGTGAATATGAGAAGTTGAGTGTAAGTACCAAACCAGGCTAGGTGGAACATTAAGGACACGGGAGCCAGATAAAGAGAGTAAACCGGGAAGTACCCGATCGGAGTTCAGAACATTCTAGAGCATCACGGATAGAGCACGTGATGTCTGGCTGTCAAGCATTCACCCTATAGTATGTGATGGAGAATGAAACACGTAGGAGATAAGAGAACCATAGGATGCAAAGGGGGATCCTACGGTTCAAGGAAGGCGGTGAATATTGCTATAAAAGGATCACGTTAGGGTTCGCAAAAGGTAACTGTTCATTCTTTGCTAAAACCTATTCTCTAAACCTAGCCGCTTACTGACTTGATCGTTGGAGCTTTATCCACCGGTCATTGTCCGGTGGTCATTGCAGGTATTAGCGGTGAAGCAGTCAAGGAACTCAGCTAAGCTCGTCAAGGAAAAGGGCTTACATTGAGAACAATGCCAAGCAGAATATACACACTGATGTGTACACCCCCAAGTTCACTTTCAGAAGAGACAAGGTATCAAATGCATAAATCATATGATGCCGAGATGCTGCAAAAAAACAAAAGAAAAAAAGAAGAAAATCCAGCACGCCGCCAAAACCCTCTGATATATCCTGCTTCTTTCACTCTCTAAACGGTGGTCGCCTGGCGCCTTCATCTCTAATGTAAAACCTAGAAGAAGAGATAAGAATCTCTCAAAGAAGATGAGAAGAAAGGGTTAGGAAAGTAGACGAACGTAAAACTTGGAATCCACCAAGTAAAAAGAAGAAAAAAATTGAATAATCTGGCAAGAAAACAAGGACAAACTTGGAATCCACCAAGTAAAAAGAAGAAAAAAATTGAATAATCTATCAAGAAAACAAGGATAACTCAAAAAGTGATTCTTTTATTCAATTCAATAATAATCGACCTAACTATTACAATAACCTAGAGCTTCTTTTATAAAGCAAGAAGCTTATAAGCTTATTCAATAATCAAATAACTTCTAAACTAAAACAACTTCTAAAAATATAATAACTCTTAATATAATATAGGACAAATTAGACTTACCCCACATATTTATCAATTTAATTAGACTTACCCCATAGATTTTAACTTATTTAGAGAAACCCCACAGATTTGTGACAGATGTTAGTCAACCGTCAGCTGACCTAGTCAAACTTAGATTTAACTTGTATTTTAACATTAAATACCTAAAATATCCCTAAAGTATTTTACATAGACAATAAACATACTTAAACACATGACAACATGGTTTTGCAACCCTTTATTTTATTTATTTTTGGTTGGTAAGCGAGGTTGTGGGGACCCCTACCCATTTTAAATTACATGGGGAAACTTATATCAACAATCCGTTGTTGACGTGTTTCGAACCCACGACCTCTCCACTTTGTGAGAGGGGTGCTACCATTGAGCCACAGATGGAGATTAAGTTAAATCTGATTTTTTACCCAAAGATGGAGATGTAACTCTACATTCCAAACTAATTAAAATAGAGAGCACACAAATAGTTTATCATCTTCTTCACTTATACAATTGCTTGAAGGTTGGAGTGTTGATGAAACAAGATGAAAAAAGTACCAAGACTTGGGGCATATGTAACACTTCAAGTAAAATCAAGTAAATTAAGTTAGAGTTTTATGTACCAATTTCATCTTTTTTATGTGATGGGTCAACATAATAATTGTTTGGTATCATGAATTCCTTTGTACAAGATGCACAATTTTGGGGAAGAAGAAGATGAGTAACAGTGGAATGGTGGGTGTATAAGTTTAGGGGTATTTAAGGTAGTTTGTGTCAAAATACATGTCAAATATGGGTTTGACTAGGTCAACTAACGGTTGACTAATGTCTGTTACAAATCTGTGGGGTATCTATAAATAAGTTGAAATCTGTGGGGTAAGTCTAATTAAATTGATAAATCTCCAGGGTAAGTCTAATTTGCCTAATATAACTTAGCTTAAAACACATATTCTAAATCCTACTTCATACTTAGAATTAAAATAGTAACTACTAAAAGCCAAAGAGGGAGATTATCAAACTATCAAATTCTCTCTCTTAGACTGCTCTAGTCGCTGACTCCATTAGAGAGAGAGAGAGCTTCCCTTGGAGATGAGATCCAGGCCACCAGTATTGGTTTACTGACGACCGGTGGTTGGACTTGAATTCCACCCATAATCTGTTAGATCACCTTTGATTTTTCCAATTTTGAGTGTTGTTTCTTGGTTGCAAGAGGTTGTTAGATGTGGGTGTATCTCTTTTGAGATCTTTAAGCTGTTTCTTCTTCTCTTCTTTTGAATAAAAAACAAAACAAATCATGGTTGGAACTGATGATGAGATCTACTAGGTGGTTGCGGTGGTGATCAAAGCTTGGAGCTCAACCTCTACAATGGGTTGAGATGTTAGATCTAAACAGATCTCGTTTCGTAATCTGATCTAGATGGTGGAGATGGTGATCTAGAAACGGGTCGGAAAGATGGGTGTTGGTTAACCCGTAAAATGGGTATTAACCCATGTAGTGTGCCTTCGGGCTTGGTATTGGGTTTTGTCCCAAATGAATTTAAATTATGTTTTGTTTATTTATTTTGCCTTGGGCTTTATGTCTAGGTTTGTTTTAAGGCTTGTTGGTCTTGTGCTAGGGTTGTTGGCCTTGTTTGTAATCTCCATCTTTGGGAGTTATGTAACCTTTCTGGTTGATTATGGAATATACAGGTGGAGGTCTGCCCAAACCTCAGTACTTGCTCAAAAAAAAAATAGTAACTCCTAATATGTCCTACATCAATCTCACAATGCCATAAAGTAGGGTTGGGCACGCATCAGATCGGTTCGATTTTGGGCAAAACGGGCAAACGAACACCTAGTAGGTGTTTTGTAAAAGTTGAAATCGAAACCGAACTGTTTTATTTTCGAAACCGATCCGAACATAAATAACATACTGGTTGACTGATGATAATCATACATTCATACAGTTAACAGACAAATAACATGGTCATACTAATACACTCATACATACAGTTAACACACAAATAACATGGTCATACTGATACACTCATATATACAGTTAACACACAAATAACATGTTCGGTTCGGTTTTGGGTGTTTGAAATTTTTTGAAACTACAACTGAACACCCAAAGCAGGTGTTTTGCAAAAACAAAAAGGTAAAATGATCAAAAAATACAACGTACTTTCACTTTTTTTTCACTTTATACAATGTACAAAAAATCACGTCAAAACATCAATGTACTTTGAAATTTTTTCCACGTTATACAATCTGTCTAAAACATGCTAACGGACTGCAGACGTGGCTAATATTTATCTACGTGTATTTTTTCTTTTAAAATAAAGTTAAACAACATTTTCAACACATCAAAATGAGCCACATGTTTCTCATGTGATTGACTCCTTCTCTATTTGAACAATTCAATTCGACAAATCTGTAAATCCCTAATTCAAATTTTATGCCTAATATTCATAGTCTTTTGTTGCCTAAGAAAGCTGTTGTTCCTGCTGATGAAGATTAGGTTGAAGAAAGCTGGAAATTGATGTTTAGATGTAGAGAAAAAAACATTTAAACACGAAAATGATGTTAGATTTAGTCATTTAGGGTTTGTTTCATCTTTCTAATTGTAGTTGTTTAGTTTGATTTGTATCTTGTTGCAAGATTTAGAAGTGAATTTTGAATGAAAAGAAGCTTGGCTTTAATTGTGTCTATTTTCTGTGGAAATTTGTGTGATTTCTTTTGTTCTTCTGGCTTTAATAAATGTTCTATTAGCAAGATGATGAAAGTAACTGAAATCGATTGGTATCTTCTGTCTTGATAATGACTCGATTTGGGTAAATTGGTTCAACCCATTTGATTTCCATAAGCAAAACTTATGATTTCATCTTAGTGTAACTCTTTAACTGTATAGACTTGATAGCAAGTTGGCAGGCTGCTGCTCCAGCTGATGATTAAAGAAAGTATTACTGATCTCTTATCTTAATGTAAAGCAAAACATAGTAAGATGTTAGATTTATGATTCTAAATGTAGTTTTTTGGTTGGCTTTGTTTCTAAATTCTAATAGCCAATAGGTATGAAATTTTCTGTTTGCTTTTGGAGAAGTCTCTTCTTATGTGTAATTACTGGGGAGATATTCTTTCAGATTCAACAAATTATAGTGCATTTGAAGTTTATATAGAAAAAGCGGTCACCCATTATTCGAAACGCAAATTACTGTAGATTGTCTAGTTTCAATGCTTTCTAACCCATCTTATTTCAATGCTTTCTAACCCATCTTAACATGAATTGATATGTGATTAGCAAACTGTATAAAAGATGCTACAGTTCAAACTTGTTCAAATAGAGAAGGAGTCAATCACATGAGAAACATGTGCCTCATTTTGATGTGTTGGAAATGTTGTTTAACTTTATTTTAAAAGAAAAAATACACGTAGATAAATATTAGCCACGTCTGCAGTCCGTTAGCATGTTTTAGACAGATTGTATAACGTGGAAAAAATTTCAAAGTACATTGATGTTTTGACGTGATTTTTTGTACATTGTATAAAGTGAAAAAAAAGTGAAAGTACGTTGTATTTTTTGATCATTTTACCAAACAAAAACTGCAACCGAATATGAAAACATACAAACACCTTATTTTCGGTTCGGATCAGTTTGGATTGATTCGGTTCTTATGTTTTGAATCGGTTTTGCCAACCCTACCATAAAGACGTAGAGTGTCAGCCTATGGATAAGATGAGAGTGAATGAGCCAGGAAAACTATGGATTAGCCCGCGCTTCTACACCACACAACAATGAAAGGCTATAACTATAAGTCTAATAACTGTACATAGCTAGGGTCATGAGGAACTTTCCAACATTTTCCTCTTTAATAATTCATAGTGTCAATATTCTTGGTCAACACCATAACGTATACATGAAAGTGAAAAGTGATCAGGTTATCTCAATCTGTATGTAGATCCAACTTTCGTGTGCGTTAAACATACATCAGATTAAACCTCTTCTTCCATATACAACAGTTCCCAAATTCAGTATTTATACATATTTATCATAATATCATATAATCATTAGGATGATTTTTGCGCAAATATTTATGCATATATTGTACTTGGAATTGCTCCAAATTAGCTATTTTGAAAATATATTCATAGTCGTTAATGATGTCATTTCTAGAAGAGAAGATAATTAATTCATTTGGTGATGAATTGCACTTTGAATCAGTCCATATGTAATGTACCCCAGTTAAATTTTCTGCCAAGATGTATATAGCAAGATTATGTTGTTTAAACATTTGGAGCAAGAAGATCTTTATCATACAAGAAGATCGATATAATATGGAGCAACAACATCACAATACAATCAAAATCTCGAGATTATAAAATTTCACTTGTTCAGCTACAGCTACTCATCATGGTAGAGCTGAATCAACAAGAGGAAGTGTGGATACTTTAGTATATCCCATGTGTAAGCCCTTCCCTTGATGAGCTTAGCTGAGTTCCTTGACTGCTTCACCGCTAGTACCTGCAATGACCACCGGACAATGACCGGTGGATAAAGCTCCAACGATCAAGTCAGTAAGCGGCTAGGTTTAGAAAATAGGTTTTAACAAGGAATGAACAGTTCCCTTTAGCGAACCCTAACGCGATCCTTTTATAGCGATATTAACTGCCTTCCTTTAACCGTAGGATCACCCTATGCATCCTATGGTTCTCTCATCTCCTACGTGTTTCATTCTCCATCACATACTGTATAGTGAGTGCTTGACAGCCAGACTTCACGTGCTCTATCCGTGATACTCTAGAATGTTCTGTATTCTGATTGGGTACTTCCCGGTTTGCTCTCCTTATCTGGTTCCTATGTCCTCAGTGTTCCACCTAGCACGGCTTGGTACTTACATCGCCCCTCCTTTGAACCGTCATCTATATACCTTAGATGGCGGCTCAAAGGCTTTTTCTCAACCTAAATGTAGACTCCTTATGACGACGGAAAACCGTCATGAGTTCTTTGGAGTAAGATATGGCTGCGCTACCTAGTAGCTGCCTACGTACCCAAGTTGGGATCAAGCCATCGTAGTTCTTTTTCCTGTGTATCGAAAGATTTTGAAATATTAACTTCTGAAAGAATAGTAGTGATTCTCTCAAAGATATAGAAATAAAACTTCTGGCCTACTCGCCCCCAAGTCTGTTATCTACAATATAACAAAGACAACTGAAAATAACAAAGGTTTCTCATGCTATTAAGGAATGAGCAGATGAAAAGATCATCCATAAGATTTCCAAAAAGAATCTTCACATGTGGAACATCCTCCATCCCACAAAAAGGAAACTAAATAAATTAAAAGTCATCACGGTTGACGGTACTGTCACTACCGTGAACTTGTTCACTCACGTACATTCCTCATCCTGGTATGGTTCTTGCTACAAAATTCCAAGAATAGCACATGAAGACTTCTGGATTCCCTAGGCGCAAGAATAGCACATTCTTGCCTTAACCACTAGCACGTGCTTTTCTGGATTCCCTAGGCGCAATCATGGCTTAGGCTGTTGCGTTTCGTTTTCCTAGGGCTCTGTCTTGTCACAACTGCTTTTTCTCCCCTTTTTACTCCTCAATTCCTCTTTCCTTTAAATAGACTCCTTAGCCTCAATTTCTCCATTTTGCTTTTCTTTACTCTCTTCTTCTCCAAACTCTCTGCGTTCTTTTTATTTTCTTGAAGGTTTCCGACTTACTCTTCTGTCATCGCTCAGCAAAGGATTGCTTTCCGGTTACTTTTCCACAATCTCAAGTTCTTTTTCTTTCCCCTTTCCTCTTCTCTCTTTTCTCCTTTGTTTTAGACTAGAATTTTGGTTGCTGTTAATTTTTCTTTCTCCCCTCAACTGATCTTAGTCGGCACCTTCTACTCTTATTTTCCCTTTCTTCTCTTACTTTAGGATACCACCTAAATTTCTTTAGGATACCACCTAAACGCCCCTAATTTTTCTTCGGTTAAGCACTTTGCTAAGTCCATTTTTCTATAAAAATGGTGCCTCGGCAAAACCAGAAGAAAGATTCCTGGAAGAAGACGGTGGAAGAGAGCCATGGAGATGGCGGTGTCCAACTCCGCACTACCACCCATCCCCCTTCTTCCGGCTACTACCTGGACTTACATGAGCCCGACACTTACCCATATAGACCTGACCTAGACCTCTTCTGTGAGCTCTACGACATCCATGATGACGTAGAAATTTTTAATTACAAGAAAGCCCTACGCTTTGCACGCCACGACTTCCGTAGACAAGACGTCATTATGGTGACGGCACACCAAATAGCTTATGGTTGCCGGTTTCCCTTCTCGAACGTAGTCCGTGATGTGCTAAACTTTTATAAAGTCACCCCTGGCCAACGTATTGGATCTTACGGGCTGCTAATCAACTTAACAGCGAGGAAACCATTGTTTCCCTCGCGGACATACGGCAGTGCTACTATCTTCGAGTCTGCGAAGAGAAATGTGGCGAGACTTACTACTACTTCGTCAAGCGCCCCGGTAGGCGGTCTATTATTGAGAAGTTGCCGGAAAACCCCATGAAGACGCCCCCTGGGAGCCCTTGATAGGTTCTGGAACTGACGGTTATTCCGTCATCCGTGAACTTACCAAGTCAAAGAAAGACAACACCCCGCTCGTGAAAGATCTTGACCTAGGGGAACATGTCTTGCCTGTCTGTTGCCACAAAGACTATCTAAAGGATAAGAAAGGCAAGCCTCCTACCGTCACCCTTAATCCTCGACCAACCAAAGGAAAGGGCAAGGCTCCTGCTGTTGCCCCTATTGAGCCGGGAAGAGATTCTGATGATGACAGAGACAACATCCCACTCCAAGAGATCTTAACTCAAAAAAAAGCTCGTGAGTCTCCTTCTGCTATTCCGACATCGCCTGAGAAGAAGAAGCAAAAAAAAAGTAACAGCCCAACTCCCCCTTTTCTTATCTGCCCTTCGAATTCAAAAGATTGTCAGACACTCTAGTTGTGATCTTACTCCTCCAACTGAAAATTCTGACTTTCAGGCAATCCAAGGTGAACTAGAGACGTTGCCAGAATCTCCTGAAGTTCCCCTGGCGCGCTCAAAGCATTCTGGTCCGACCTTTCCGAGAGTGAAGTGAGCCAAAAGGGCTGAAGCTTCTGCTCCCCTGCCGGAACATTCCTCTAATCCCTCCAACAATTCGATGGAATTTCCTGACCAACCAGATTTTAGTGGAGTCAAGGTTTCCATGAACCTTGATGAACTTGGATTTGATGATGGTGGTCTCGAATTTGGAGATACCGGCATGGAAGACATCGACCAACCAGGTTCAACTTCTCACCCTCCATCTTCTTACCTTCGGGAATTTTCCATGGCACTCCTTGATCCAAATGAGCCCCCTGCTGTCGGTGTGGTGCCTCCACTATTACTTGTTGATCATGAAATTTTTGATGTTGCTACATTTGTTGCACCCATCCGTGAAGCACCTAGGTACGTGTGCCAACGTGCTTCTAACTATTCTTCGTCTGGATCAAGTGATCGAGCTAGGGATGACCAGCAATTCCCTCCAACATCTAATGTTGCTTCTACTTCCAGACTCCACCACCGAAATTAATCCGGCAACGGCTGCCGGAGAGGCTTCCAAACTTCCTTCCACTGCACCCATGGAGACTACTACGGCACTAGATGCCGGTGTCGCTTCGAAACTTCCTCCTCTCGGTGTGCCAACGTGCTTCTAACTATTCTATGGGCATCCCACCTATGCTTTTAGCCTAGCCTAAAGGTGAGGCATCTCACGTGCTGGGATTTGTCGGCGGCTTGCTAGGCCAAATCCCTCTGTCATAGCTACTCGCGCTTCCCAATCTATTTGGGCTCCCTCTGTGGGCATCCCACCTTTGCTTTTAGCCTAGCCTAAAGGTGAGGTATCTCTCACGGTCTTCACGGTATACAATTCCGTGAACTGTGAGAGGCTTACTTGTCATTGTTACTTCACGGAACCCATGACTGTTCTAAGGGGGCTCTGACTGTACCCTGACGTTACTGAAGTCCGGAGCGTCAGAAAGATCCATGGAATCACCTTCTTCTTTGTGACGAGGACCCTTAGGCCCAAATACTTTGGGGCTTTCTTGTTCCTTTCTTTCTCCTAGCATATTACCATTCTCTTGTGTATTCTCGGTTTGCATTTAAAACTCAAACCGCTATGGGAACTTACCTATGTAATCAAGTTACATAGCGTGTCCCCTTTGTTGGTGAAGTTTTCTCGTGTGTTAACATTAGGTCTACTACCTCAGTTCACGTCGTCACGTTGAACTCGTAGTGAAGACCCCATTAATACACTAGCACTATTGCTCTTCTCTCTTGAGGCACCCCACTGCGTTGGCTATCTCAACCTCAGTGAGGAGGAAACAATACATGGAGATTGTCAACGTATAGTTAACGGCATGCCAAGCCGAATCTACCCTTATATATTGTTCCCCACCAATCTAAATTGGATTTTACACTTAGTCTTCTTAGCTGATCTTTAGCCTGATCTCAGCCAAGGTATCTTATCTATATGAAGTCGTCACCCGCTATGAGTGCACTAACACCTGGCGGTATACTCAAATTGCTCTTGACTGTATACTCGCCCTCAATAGTAAAATGTCTGCAATACCTTTGGGTCAATACCCATTTGTAACATCTCGTTTTCATGTGAGACGTGTTACCTCCAACGCAGCAACTATGCAGAAACAATCATAATCTACTACATGCCGCAGGCGAAGCTTTTCAACCATTTTAAGGGTCGGCCTCATGCTTGCATGCTCAGTATCAAATCAATGAAAATTAACATTGTAAGCACAAACTAATACCTGTATCACATTTCAGTTCTATACCGCTTACCACTAGCATTCAACTTATTGTCTATGCAAACTTATATGTCAGTACCTTATCACATTCAACCAAACATTGGAAATAATATTTAGTGAACTGTACAGGCTCGAATAACCCAAGAAAAAAGTATTACAATACATACCTACAAACTTAGAGTACATGGGACCAAATTCCAGTGACAAATTATGCTTTTATGCAAATTCTCACATATAAAAAATGGCGAATAATTCTATACTCGACATCTATATTCTGCCGCAGGCGAAGCTTTTAGTGATGAGAAAGATAGAAAATTTGAGAAATACTATGAGCAAAATCACATCTGTTGTTTCTCAAACCCGCTCTTCCCAACTCGGAAAAACGAGAAAATCGAATTGGAAATATTATCAAACACTTTCTGAGCAAACTTTAACCTTGAGAATAGAAATTACTTTTTTGATTCTTCATCAATCGGATCTGATAAACCCAACCTTGTTGGATTTGAACAACTTATTTACACAAAGAAAGAGAATAACCACTTTAAATTCAATTTGATATCGAACTTTGTTGATGTTGAAATAAAGGTATGATCTGGCTTGAGAAACTCTCTTAATCAATCAACTTGAAAAACTTTATTTCATGGAATGGATCTGACTTGAGAAGATCTACTCATCAATAAACTTGAAAAATCAGATCTGAGATATTTTGTTTCGAAACAACTATTCACATCCCTATAACGAACTTGAAGAACAGAAAATGAAGAGTATATATAGATATGGTAAATAAACTTTTAGATCTGAAGGTGGGGTTCTCTGTCTTCTAACTGAGAGTTGCTGCTCCAATTACGGCCTCTTCTCCCCTCTCGAATTGATTCCCCGCCAAGTTTTCTAAATCTCTCTATAGAAAAGTGGCATGCCCTTCTTCTAGCGCCAAATGTAAGCCCTTCCCTTGATGAGCTTAGCTGAGTTCCTTGACTGCTTCACCGCTAGTACCTGCAATGACCACCGGACAATGACCGGTGGATAAAGCTCCAACGATCAAGTCAGTAAGCGGCTAGGTTTAGAAAATAGGTTTTAGCAAGGAATGAACAGTTCCCTTTAGCGAACCCTAACGCGATCCTTTTATAGTGATATTCACCGCCTTCCTTTAACCGTAGGATCACCCTATGCATCCTATGGTTCTCTCATCTCCTACGTGTTTCATTCTCCATCACATACTATAGAGTGAGTGCTTGACAGCCAGACTTCACGTGCTCTATCCGTGATACTCTAGAATGTTCTGTATTCTGATTGGGTACTTCCCGGTTTGCTCTCCTTATCTAGTTCCTATGTCCTCAGTGTTCCACCTGGCACGGCTTGGTACTTACACCATGTTTGCTTCAACTTCTACCTCTTCCCCATGGCTGCTTTTGCAGTCAAAGTAGAAGATAGTGTACATCATCACACTTAGTATCTTCATCACCATAGCAGCAAAGATCATTGCGCAAAATGAGATCAATAACGACTTAAGTGTTACTCCTTGTATATCGTTGCTCATCACATAAACAAGAATATTGAGCCCAAAAAGTATCATCAAAATAAAAGTGAGAACAAAGCCTGCAACCTTTCTTCCTTTAAGAAGTTCTGCCCCTTTTCCGATTGCTTGCAGTCCATAAGAATCTTCCAATACTGAAGTCACAATACTTAACATACAAACTAATGCTAAGTACATATTCAGGCATATAGCTAGAAGGACTAGAACAATTCCAATCGTAAGAACAACAACGAATGAACCCTTACTAAGGATGACAAAAAACCTGTACATATTAGGGTAATGTAGAACCAAGTGACCACTGGCCTAATCCAGATTTTCTTGATTTTCATGAAGAGCTCTTTAAGTTTCAAGTCCCTCCCTAAGTAAGACATGGCTGATACATAAATTGTAGTCATCATGGTAAATAACGAGATCGTGCTCAGGAGAAGAAATAATACCACCTCAATTAAGATTATAAGCATGGCATCTTCTTTGACCTTTAAATAGTTGTCTGAAGTAATCTGGGCTTGCAGGATCCATGCTCATTAAGGGGATCGCGTTCATGGACAAATCATTGGAGATAGATATGAGCCCATATAAGGTGGTTGTTATAAGGAGGATGTAAGGGATGAAGGTGGAAAGAAAGATGAAGAAGTAGATCTTCTTGTTCTTGTAAGGAAGCATGCAAACTTCCCTTAGAATATCCATGACAGATTGGATCACTGTGAAGTTCTTGGCCATTTTCTTTATGTTTCTTAGTGGCTGGTAGCTACTAGCTATAGTGTGTGATCTGACTCAAGGAAGTCCATGAGTATTTAAAGATGCTTCTAGGAAGGAGGGTACGGTGAAAGATCATTGTGGTGAGGAGGGGACTTGGGAGCTCCACTTGAGGAGGTCACATTTTCGTGGAATTGAAGTTACCCAGTTGAACCATCTTCAGGAACTTCTTGAGGGTGTTTTTCTTAGTGATGGGGAGGATGTTTGGGAGTGGGTTCTGACAGGGGATAATGTTTTCACGGTGAAGTCTTGCTACTCAAGTCTAATGAGCATTGGTCGAAGGCGATCTTCCGAATCATTTGAGTTTCCTTACAGAGTAGTCTGGGAGCCGAAAGTGCCTATGAACGTCAACTTCTTCTTATGGGGTCTGATGTGGGATAAAACTTTGACTATTGATAAACTCCAGAGAAGAGGCATGATCTTGACGAACAGATGTGAGCTATGCAAATGTGATGCTGAGTCCACGAAACACCTCTTCATTACATGTACAGTCACTAAGGAGATTTGGCAGGGTTTAATTTCAGTTTGTGCTAGAGCTGTGCTGGATTTCATACGGTGGAGAATCCACAACAGTTATTGAATTGGTGGCCAGCCTTGAACGCTCATGGTGTTAAAAGTAAGATCTGGAATATCTTGCCGTATGCAGTGTTGTGGTGTATATGGCGTGCGAGAAATGAAGCAATATTTCAGGGAAATAGCCATAGTGTGGCTAAGATTGGGGCTGCAATTAAGGCAGCTGTGTGGGCCTGGTTAAGCTGTGATCGAGATGGCTTAAAGATGAGAGAAGACATCAGATTTGCTGATCTACTTCGTGGTTGGAGCCATCTTATGCAAGAGCAGTGGTGAGGTTGACTAACAGTCCACCTGACGATATACAGTCATCTGTATGTGCTGATCAGGCTTGTAAATCTTGTTTTTGGTGTCAAATATATTGTTACATTAATCAAAAAAAAAATTTAAAGATGTTTCTTGTTTGAGTCAACAAGACCAATTCCATGGCTTTGGTTGGTTTTGTTCTCTTAAACCTAAATAATCAATAATTCAAAAAATAAAATAAATGCTGAAGACCAAATAATAGTAATACACATTTCTAGCAGTGAAGTCAGAAATGAGGGAAATTTTTTATTAACATTTCTTAAAGAGTAGCAATAAGTTATTAAGTTATAGGAATCTTTGGTCCTGTAGGACATATACTTTGAATCTTTGATGAATTAAAATTTAAAATGTATATTGAAATCATGTGCAACAAGCCTTCAAGCTGTTGTGAAATATTACAAATATAGAGGCGTTCGCCAACTCTGACACAATAATGTTGAGGGTTAAGTATATAAAACCCCGAAATGTATTGTGTTCTGACCAGGTGTGAGAATAAGACACATCAGTTATCACTTTTTGCTTGTATGCAGTTGGAGTTTAATGATCGACAGAATTTGGTAAACGACCATGTTTTGAGATCATGCATAAATTAGCTTGTTGCATACGGTAGACAATATTTGATCCAAGATCAATGATAACCTTTGGGCATGGTGATGGTGTCGTGATTAGTATTTAAGCCAATTGATTATAAATATACACAAAACAAACTCATCTCAACCACGGAACAGGACAACATGCGTAGAAATCTGATGTTGAAGAGGAAGTGATAATAACAAACCGCATTATTCATCAGAAAGAGAGATTACAGCATATTGTGGAAAGATACACAAGAAGCTACAATAATCACCTATGCAAAAGCATGATATTACTATCAAAATCAAACATTCCAGATTATAAAATTTCTCCGTACGTAACAAGCTACGTACTCATGGAAGAGCTGAATCAACAAGTGGAAATGTGGATACCTTGGTATAGTACCCCATGTTCTCTTCAACCACTACATCTTCCCCATGGCTTTGTTTGCAATCAAAGTAGAACACTGTGTAAATCATCATACTCAGTATCTTCACCAAAATAGCAAAGTTCATTCCACAAAGCGAGATCAATAACTTAACTGTTACTGATTGTATATTCATGTTCATTATAGAAAGAAGAACACTGACGCCAAAAAGTATCATCAAAACAAAGTTGAGAACAAATCCAACCACCTTTCTTCCTTTAAGAAGTTGTGCACCTTTTCCAATTGCTTGCAGTCCATAATAATCTTCCAAGACCGAAGTCACAATACTCAACATCCAAACTAATGCTAAGTACATATTCAGGTATATAACTAGGGGGACTAGAACAATTCCAAACATAATAACAACAAGCGATCCCTTCATGAGTATCACAAGAAGAAAAAGTGGTACGACCAACACAAGGAAACCTGTACTTATTAGGGTAGAATAGAACCCAGTGACCATTGGCCTAATCCAAATTTTCTTGATTTTCTTGAAAAGGTCTTTCAGTTTCAAGTCCCTTTCTAGATAAGACATGGCTGATACATAAACTGTAGTCATCATGGTATACAACAAGATTGCGCTCATGAGAAGGATTATTACTACTTCTATTAAGATGAATTTGAATAGTTGTTTGGGGTCATCTAGGCTTGTAGGATCCGTGCTCGTTATGGAAATATCATTGAAAACAGAGGCTAGGGAGTATATGATGGCTAGGATAAGGAGAAAGTGAAGGATAGAGGTGGAAAGAAAGATGAAGAAGTAGATCTTTTTATTCCTGCGAGGAAGCTTGCAAACTTCCCTGAGTATATCTGTGACAGAATGAAGCTCAGAGAAGTTCTTGGCCATTTTTCTTTATGTCTCTTAGTATAGTGGCTATCTAATGTGTGTTCTGACTCGAGGAAGTCCATGGAAATTTATAGTTTGTTAGTTTTTAAAAGTATACACTACCAATTCCATATATTGATATATAGATTATCTTTTTCTCTAAGATTGCAGAAAATTCATACCTTATTGCATACTCTATCCCGACGCCATTGACCTGTGTATTATAACTTATAAGACCCGTTGGTCTTGCAAGACATACTTTAATTAATTGAGATTAATTGAAAATTTGAAATCACGCGCTCCACCTGAAAGAAAAGGTCAGTTTATAATCTCTTATGTTGAAAAATATGTGAGGTATGAAAAAAAAAAAACTCTGTTTTTGTCTCTCTGTTTTATATTTTCCACTTGACTCAAACCAATAAACAAAAAATTTGGAACCTGCCAGGCAACCGCACGACCACGGCAGGTATGCGGTATGGTCTTGCAAGACATACTGACATACTGTAATGAATTGAGATTTTATTTCAAATAACACACATATCTTGAGACGTGAAATGAAAGGCTCCTTGTAGAATAGTAAGGAGTCCTACCACCAGACAAGGTCATATGGTGCAGTGCTGAAAAACAATTTTAGTATATCTACGGATCTTCCGTTGAAAAGTCTGTCGTTTATGTAGACAATTCTGCTTTATATTTTCTTCATTTGTGGATTCCTCTTTGGAGTAAACAATTTTAATACGTTTACCAGAGAACCTTGGCATCACTAAAAACAACATACTGTGATTCAGAAAAGAAAATGTTGTATACATTTGAAGTAAGGTCGTATCATTTTCCCTCGTTCGACTTGTACAAATACTGAAAAGTCTGACATTTTGTCATCAATGTGGGACTAAGAAAATGTGTTTCTGGTTAATTATTTTAATAAAGACACAAAACCCAATTACTAAACTGTTTTATACTTTTATCTATCTCAATTATCAACATTTGTAGAATTTTATGTCTCACCCGTTTTCGGATTACAGTATCAATTATTACTTCATGGTTTTGTTCTCCACATTATAGTAGAAATTGTTACTTCGAAATATCAAAGTCGATTCCATAAAAAAAAAAAAAAATTGAAATATCAAAGTCGTTAATTAAGTCATTTTCTAAAATAATTATCCATTTAGAAAAATGTATTTTAAAATAAGTCTATATGTATCCCATTCCCCAGTGACCAAGCTGAATTATTTTCAACCAACATATAGGAAGAGGAAGTGATAAAAAATTAAAAACCAAATCAATTTTCATATTAATCACCTCTGCAAAACTGCAAAAGCTTCATATAACAATCAAAATTTACATTCCAGATTATAAATCAACAACAGGGAGTGTGGATACTTGAACATACTCTATATTCTCTTCAACCTGTACCTTTTCCCCATGGCTTTGTTTGCAGTCAAAGTAGAACACTGTGTAAATCATCATACTCAGCATCTTCACCAAAACAGCAAAGTTCATTGCGCTAACCACGTTAAATAACTTAGTAACAAAAACATTGACACCAATAAGTATCATCAATACAAATGTGAGAACTAATCCAACCACTTTTCTTCCCTTAAGAAGTTCTGCACTTTTTCCAAGTGCTTGCAATCCATAGCAATCTTCCAATACTGATATAACAATACTTAACATCCACACCAAAGCCAAGTACATATATAGGCATATAGCTAGGAGGACTAGAACAATTCCAATGGCAAGAACAATGATCGATCCCTTTGTGGGTATCAGAAGAAGAAATAGTGGTGAAACCAACAAGAAGAAACCTGCACACATTAAGGTAAAATAGAACCAAGTAACAACTGGCCTAATCCACATTTTTTTGAATTTTAAGATGTCCTTGAATTCCAATTTCCTCTCTAAGTAAGAGACAGCCGATACATATATTGTAGTCACCATGGAAGAGAATGAGATGATGCTAATACATAGGAAAAATACCATGGTGTCTATGTATAATTGTTTGAGGTATCCTGGGTTTGTAGGATCCATATCCATGCTCGACATTAATGGGTTCATCGGGTCCATAGAGACTATAATAAGGATCGTGTAACAGACAGAGGTCAAAATAAAGATAAAGACGAAGCTCTTACTCCTTTGAGGAAGCTTGACCACTTTCTTAAGAATATCCATGACAGATTGAAGCTCAGAGAAGTTCCTGCTCATTGTTCTTGATGTCTGTTACTGGCTAGTGTAATATCTGACTCAAGCTAGGAAGCCCAAAGGGTATATGTAGTTTTTTGTTTTTCAAGTGAATAAGACTAATTCCATGGATTTGGTCTTTGTTCTCTTACTAGGTTTTAACGAGTTGAATACCAAATAATAAAATAATAAAGACCCCTCTGGCTCCTGATGGAGAATACATACTTTGAAGATGAATTGAAGTATACATTCAACTCCGGCAGGCCTTGCCGCGTGAGATTAAAGACCCCTGGCCCCTGATGGAGAATAGTAGGGAGTTTTGTCAGTTGTCACCAGACAATAAATATGTAGGGTCTCAAGTTTTATAATCTCTTTCTGATTTTGATTGCAAGCATCATTGACTAATTCATGACTGCACTGTATGTGTGACTGCACTTACAGTGGATCAAGTAATTGCCGGGAAGAACATGATCATCCGTTTCGGCTATGATTGGGATACAACTTGTATGCAGATGGACCGTCATGTTCTTCACTCGGAACAAGCACATTCTGATTGACCTGGGTGCTGGAAACAACAATAAGATTAACTGGGCTCTTAAAATAAGCAGGAATTCATCCACATTGTGGAGACTGGAGAGTCTATCTTGGGGGCCAAGAAGGGCCATGGTTTTGTGATTTCTCCTAAAGATTACCATGCAAGTATAATACTAGACCGTTCCAAGGGCGTTGTGGAAAAGTTTATAATTGGGACCTAAAATCCTGCATAAATTTCTATCTTTAACAAAAAATTAAAAAAATAAAAAATCTTG
Organism: Aquilegia eximia; assembly: GCA_023053565.1. NCBI lineage: Eukaryota > Viridiplantae > Streptophyta > Magnoliopsida > Ranunculales > Ranunculaceae > Aquilegia > Aquilegia eximia. The sequence goes on from JALIGU010000007.1 coordinate 13,272,993, forward strand.
CATGATTTGTAATTTGTTAAATTAATAATTTATAAGATCAATTTTTTAGTTAACTTTTCTTTTCTTTATTATTTCTTATCTTGTGACTTTTAGAGTGTAAGAGGCGACTAACCCAATTTATCCCAAGCTATGTCGCTTTTCTGGTGCTAATATGGATAACCGACCTATATATATAGAAACAAGTAATCGCGCTCTCTTGCAATGTCGAGCACACAACTAGAAGACCATAACCAGTAATCACAATTCACAAAGTATCCCTGCCAAGATCGACCCAAACAGTCTATGTTCAGCCAAGCCCATATAGGTCATCAGTTATCTTTCATCTTTGATCCAGCTAACTATTTTTTTTTTTTGGTCTGGGGATAAATTGGTAGTTTTATTAATTTTCCAAAAAGGTTTACAATCCTGATCAGCATACAAAATGTACTGTCAGGCTTGGTGAAGCAGAATTTCACCAAGACACCTTTTAGAACAAACAGAAAAGAAAAAGAAATACTCAACAGTCAACACTTGTATTGTGAACTCTGCAGCACTATCAAGTATTAGCAGCTAGTGAAAAGAAATACTCAGTACTTGTATCCCTAACCTGGTTCAAGAGCAGCAGCTCAGAATACCACTCCAATTTATGATCAATTCTTCGAAATGATTCTCCTTATATAATTGCACACCCTGTTTACATCAAGCTCTTAGCTTGTTCTTGAATATAATATCATAACACATGATCCAGACACTCCATAAAACTGCATAAGGAAGATAACACCAAATTTTGTTGCCCATACCTTGGCTTTGTCTTCGTGGCCAATTCATTAACAAAGTTCCCACAGTAGGACAGTTTGCAAGGAGTTGCCCAGTGTTCATAAATTCTGTGGTAAAGAAATCCCAGATAATCGTAGTTGTTGGACACTGAATAAGGAGGTGCACCATTGTTTCTTCATGTCCATTGCATATATCTAACATATGTGGGATTCAAAAGCATACCTCTTTGATTCAAATGTTGCAAAGTCTGCAGTATGTTATGGAGGACCACCCACACAAAAACTTAAATCTTTGGAGGTAACTTAAATGTCCAGACACGTTTATGTAGGAAAGGGGCGCGCAGAATGATCCCATTTGTGTTCCTGTGTTGCTGTTGCAAAAGTCTGCGAAGCTAGAAACAGAGAACTGACCTATAATTTCTAACTTCCACCACCATGTATCAGCTGCATCACTTCAGTCTTAACACCTGGTTTCTGAGAGTCTCAGTCAGCTCCTGAACCTGGTTAACTTCCCAATCCCTTGGCTGCCTTCTGAGCTTTAAGTCCCAAGCCAAGCATTCATTAAATCTAAATGGAACATTTTGGGCTACACACGCTTTTGGGGTGTGCCTATGTTAGATGATAAGGTAATTAAACTTGGTGTCATGTTTGGAGTAAATAATTAAAACATTACACATCCAGCCAAGTTAATTGCAGTCTCTTCGCACTACGCTCACTTTTGGGCTGCCTATGTTAGATGATGAGGTAATTTGACATCATCACCAACTGGTTTCTGCCATGAAACAGGGAAGCAACTTATAAAGGAAAGGCTGATGAGAGACATGGTGGCATATTTACAAGTTCAGATAGAAGAAATCAATGATTCTTATGAAACTAAGATGTTGCTGGACAGAATTGGAGTATTGCTTACCTACAGAGCAAAGCCCATCATTATGTGTTCATGGCAGAAACCAGTTGGTGATGTTGTCTTGATCAATACGGATGGAGCAGTCAGCAGTACCAGAACAGAATATGGTGGCTTAATTAGGGATTCTACAGGGAACACATTGATGGCATATCATGGTAGTTTCCCTAGTAATTCTGTGATTCAACAGGAACTTAATGGCATAGAGATGGGTCTCAAGGTGGCAGAGATGCTGGAGATTGAGTTCATAGAAGTGGCCACAGATTCATTAAGAGCTCAGAGGATCATCACTGAACAGGAAACAGCTCCTTGGTACTGCAAGGATCAGACTGTGGGAATCATAAGAGATTGCTCAAAATTTCAGAAGTTCTCAATCAGGCATACCTTCAGAGAATGTAATCAAGCAGCGAATCTAATTGCCGGACTTGAAGGGAATAGTGAAACTGAGTGTACTATATTTACTGGCCCTTATGAGCATAACATACATGTAATTCTAGAGAGGGACAGGAATGGAGAGATGTATCAAAGATTACATTAATGAAATCTGGTGAGGGTCTGCCATAACCCTAGCTTACTAGTAAAAAAAACAAACACTTATAAAACACAGTACAGACTCGAGGAATGTTAATTAATGGGACGCTCAAAAGTTAGTCTGCTCCCGATTTCTTGTTTAGTATGTAATTACATGAAAGTGCATACCTGAGGACTGGGAGTTTTTTTTCTTACCATTTCTAGGTGAATTCCACCCCAACGATCAACCCCAGTTTCACTGATTACACCATTATCAAAATGATCTTCCATTATCACCTAGACACAACCAATGCACAATCCAAAGTTTTCAATTGACTGACCTCCCACCATAACTTGCGGTAGTAGAAACGATCTCGCACTTGACGTTAAAGTCTTAGTAATGGTGGACCACCCAAGCAAGAACTTCATAAAGAGATATTGTATGTCACAGTGTACAGATACAGAACATTTGGAACAAAAATTACATATCAATCTTCAGACTTATATTGAAATTTGCAATAACTATAAATTCATAGATTACATTATCATCAAACATTCAAAATAGAACAAATGGAAGAACTCCTAAATCACTTTCGCAAAATTCTCGAATGCATTTATCATATGGATCAAATCCATGAACCCAGAAATTGCATTTAATAGGATGCGATATAGCCTTCTAAAGGTTTGTAATGAATATACTGGCAAAATTTAATCTGTTTTATATCAATCTTATAAGTAAAAAATAATTATATGAAACTGTTAACAATATAAATTTTTACATATGTATTAAAATTTAAATGATTAATCAAACAATTTCTACAATTATTGTTCAAATAAGATTGAAATTTGTGGGTAGATTCACTGCAAACCCTCACGAGACTATATCTTGTCCAACTAAAGATAATTTAGGGGTTCAAGGGCTTGATGCATACGGTAAATGCATCCTAGAATTCTGTGAAAGTGATTTTAGACTTCTTACAATGAAGTCAATTATTCTTACAAATTCAAAATTGAACAAATGAAAGAAATCCTAAATCACTTTCATAAAATTCTCGGATGCATTTACCATATGCATCAAGTCCTTGAACCCAGAAATTGCATTTCGTAGGACGCGATATAGCCTCCTACAGGTTTTTAATGAATATACCCGCAAAATTCTATTGTATTAATAAAAAATAATTATATGAAACTGTTAATCATATAAATTTTTACATGGGTATTAAAATTTAATTGATTAATCTAACAATTTCTGTAATTATTTTTTTATTAAGATTAAAATTTGTAGGTAGATTCACTGCAAAACCTCGCGAGACTATATCTTGTCTGACTAAAGGTAATTTAGGGGTTCAAGGGCTTGATGCATACGGTAAATGCATTCTAGAATTCTGGGAAAGTGATTTTAGACTTCTTACAATGAAGACGATTATTCTTACAAATTTAAAATTGAACAAATGAAAGAAATCCTAATTCACTTTCATAAAATTCTCGGATGCATTTACCATATGCATCAAGTCCTTGAACCCAAAAATTGCATTTAGTAGGACGCGATATAGCCTCTTAAAGGCTTTTAATGAATATACCCGCAAAATTCTATCGTATTAATAAAAAATAATTATATGAAACTGTTAATCATATAAATTTTTACATGTGTATTAAAATTTAATTGATTAATCTAACAATTTCTGTAATTATTTTTTTATTAAGATGAAAATTTGTATGGAGATTCACTGCAAACCCTCGCGAGACTATATCTTGTCTGACTAAAGGTAATTTAGGGGTTCAAGGGCTTGATGCATACGGTAAATGCATTCTAGAATTCTGCGAAAGTGATTTTAGACTTCTTACAATGAAGTCGATTATTCTTACAAATTCAAAATTGAACAAATGAAAGAAATCCTAAATCACTTTTATAAAATTCTCTGATGCATTTACCATACGCATCAAGTCCTTGAACCCAGAAATTACATTTAGTATGACGCGATATAGCCTCCTAAAGGTTTTTAATGAATATACCCGCAAAATCCTATCGTATTAATAAAAAGTAATTATATGAAACTGTTAATCATATAAATTTTTACATGTGTATTAAAATTTAATTGATTAATCTAACAATTTCTGTAATTATTTTTTTATTAAGATTAAAATTTGTAGGTAGATTCACTGCAAACCCTCGCGAGACTATATCTTGTCTGACTAAAGGTAATTTAGGGGTTCAAGGGCTTGATGCATACGGTGAATGCATTCTAGAATTCTGCGAAAGTGATTTTAGACTTCTTACAATGAAGTCGATTATTCTTACAAATTCAAAATTGAACAAATGAAAGAAATCCTAAATCACTTTCATAAAATTCTCGGATGCATTTACCATATGCATCAAGTCCTTGAACCCAGAAATTGCATTTAGTAGGACGCGATATAGCCTCCTAAAGGTTTTTAATGAATATACCCGCAAAATTCTATTGTATTAATAAAAAATAATTATATGAAACTGTTAATCATATAAATTTTTACATGTGTATTAAAATTTAATTGATTAATCTTACAATTTCTGTAATTATTTTTTTATGGGGTATTTAGGGTTTGGTAGGGGTGTTATGTGAGCTGAGCAGCTCGAGCTCGGCTCGTGTTCGGCTCGATTAAAGCTCGGCTCGGGCTCGCTCATCTTGTAAAACGAGCCGAGCTTGAACAAATTTAAGGCTCGTCTCGAGCTCGAGCCGAGCCGAGTAGCTCGAGTTAAATAATATAAATTACCAGCCTACCCCCACTAATATATCTTATTCCTATCCTACCCCAGTATATATTCAACATAACAGCTTCTCCTTCTTCTGGATCTGGAAAGTGGAAACCTAACCGCCGCCCGCCCGTCTCCTTCTTCTTCTCTACTACTCTAAGCCCGTCTCCTTCTTCTCCAATTCAACATAACATATAAGCCCGTCTCCTTCTTCTTCTCCAATTCATTGATCCTTCTTCTTCTTATGTTTTCGAGCTACGTGCAGAGTACAACAGGGGCCTACAAGTGATTTATCCTTCTCAAATCTTCATCAAGATTCAGTAGCCGGAAAAATCCCTATAAATAGTACAATCATTGTTGGCAACACAACCCCCTAATTTCTTTAACAAGTCGTCTCAGTTACCATATACATAATCCTATCATAGTTCAATTAATCCATCACGATTTCAAATTACCATACCTCAACTTGCTAAATTCATAAACCAAATCTTCTCTCCAGTGTAATACCCACCATGCCTCATCAAAACCTTTGGATCAAATCATTCCATAGATCTCGAACCATCAAAATCTATCATACCCATAGATCCAAATTTTCCACAACTTATCTTGAATCTAGTCTCTCTACCCATACACTCCATGGAAACTCACATAAACACTCTCTCTCCATCCATCTCCAATCATCTCAAAATTCTTAACACAACCAGGCATATCCAAAATCAGATCCCCCGTTCTAATGATGCTTTGTGGATCACCACTATTACAATAACCCCACTTTCACGATGGCCATCAAAACCCAAACTTGGTCATGAGATCAGTAAACACTAAGTGCGGTGTTAGAAAATCTTCCTACATCCTTAGACATCGTCATGTCCGTAACTTTGGCAACCAACCGGTAACTGAGACCAAGGAAAGCGATCTGTTGATGATCAGCGACACGAGCACTGATCAGGTGGAGGGTTCGAGCTTGATTAGAGCTAAACGAGCTTGGAGGGCTCGAGCTCGGCTCGAGCTAAACGAGCCTAACGAGCTCGAGCTCGAGCTTGATAAATAGCTCGCGAGCCGAGCTTGAACATAAAACCAGGCTCGATTCAGAAATTGGGCTCGGCTCGTATTAAAACGAGCCGAGTATGAGCATTCAAAGCTCGGCTCGCTCGGCTCGAATAACACCCCTAGGGTTTGGTCACCTTAAGTATATACTATTTAGGAAAAAGACACTTATGTTCTATTAATTAGGCTTTGATCACGAACCGATAGTTGAACCAGATAGTATTTTGGAATGGCCAAAATACCCTTACTTAACAACCATGTGCATAACACGTGACTTAGCTTTGATTTGTATGTAGACACACGTTGTTACATTTGGGCAACTTGATTTGCCTTGATTCAATCTAACGAACTACAAAGATCTCGAGGCAACTCAAACACTTCCACCCTCCCACCACAAACATCTTTTTGTAAGAATGAACAAAATATAATGATGTTATTCATACCTCGTAACAACCACCAAATCCCGTCATCTTTTTTTTTTTTTTGGTTGTCTTAATTCCATCCTCATCTAATTTTCACAATTTTTATATACTATTTCTATGTGAACAAACAAACTCTGCCATGATCTTCTTCCACTCCCCTTCTTTAAATATCCTCAAAATTTTCTTTTCAAACACTAAATTAGCATTCCCTTCAAACCCCAATTCAAAAAACACCAAATCCATCACTAAATTGAAACTCTTTTCATTCATTCAAATATAATCAACTAGATATGTGAAATCAAAATTTAGAAACAAATTGGTTGCCGGATAAAGGTTTGTTTTTTGTAATTGTTTGTCAAAACTAATCTAATTGATGTTAAACAAACCAATATTGAGATTGGGTATTCTGCTGCATGTGAAATTTTATCTATGAGAGAGAGGTGGTGGACAGTGGTGTTAGAGAGAGAAGTGGTGGTGGACGGCGATGGTGAAAGAGAAAGATGGTGATGGAAGGTGGTGATGTGGTGGACAGGTTGTTGTAAGAGAGAGAGAGAGAGATCTAGTGGTGGTGGGTGGTAGTGATGGTGGCGTGGCAGGAGATGAATAACAAGATGAAATACTGTTGTAGTGTTGTATATTTTGTGTTTTGTTTAATTTTACCATTTGCAGCACATGTAGTTTTTAGGGGTATTCTAGCCATTTGAGTGAATATTCCGGTTAAAGCCGGTTTTTGTTTAACTCATATCAAACCAAGTGTCCAAAATCTAATTAATAGAACATAAGTGTTTTTTCCCTAAATAGTATATACTTAAGATGACCAAACCCTAAATACCCCTTTTTTTATTAAGATTAAAATTTGTAGGTAGATTCACTGCAAACCCTCGCGAGACTATATTGTCTGACTAAAGGTAATTTAGGGGTTCAAGGGCTTGATGCATACGGTAAATGCATTTTAGAATGGGTTATTTTGTATTTGGTCCCTCTAGAATATTCATATTTAGCAAGTGGTATAGAGTTTTTCAATTATTAGCAGTTGGTCCTTTTTTCGTTATTTGATTGGTAGTCAACTTTGTTGACTGTAGTCAAACCATCCAAGTTTTTAAAATACCTAAACTACCCATGCACATGTTAATCATGTGCATTTTTATGAACAACAAATATCATTCTATGCTTCATCCAATGGTCCAAAATAAACCAATAAATAGAAATAAACTAAACAAAATAATAGAAATAAAAAAACAAAGATAATGATAAACAACAATAACAAAATCTTGCAAAGTAATATCCCATAAATCTAACAACCCTCAATACATAATCAAGAAAACCAACCCAAAAAATTATCAAGATTGAAACCCAATTTTCTTTTAAAGCAATTGAAATTGAAAAGTCATTCTTTTTGTCAAGCAATTGAAAATGAAAACCCAACACTTATTGTTCTTGCCAAACAATTAAAATTGAAAACCAAATACCCATTTTTCTTCTCTTCCAATTTGGAAACCTAATACCCATCCATTGTTCTTGTCAAGTAATAGAAATTGAAACCCAATACCCAACAAAACCAAAACATTCTCTATACCTCAAAGATGAAGAAGATGAGAAAAAAACTTAAAATTATTTTATTTTATAACCCAATTCATAAAAATGATTTACAAAAGTGATTCATAGACCAAGAGCAATAAACTTTGAAGGATGAAGAACAATGGGTATTGGGTTTTTCAAAATCATTAATGGGTAGTTCTTCATTTGCAAATTTAAGTGATAAAACTTATTCTTTTGACAAGGTAGAGTTTAAAAATTTATTTTTCTTCTCACTAAAACATGTGCCTCGCACGTGCATAGGTAGTCTAGGCATTTTAAAAAATTGGGTGGTTTGACTACAGTCAATTGAGTTGATTGTTAGTCAAGTAACGGAAAAGGGACTAAATACTAATAAATGAAAAACTCTATACCACTTGCTAAATACAAATGTTCTAGAGGGACCAAATACAAAATACCCCTTTTAGAATTCTGCGAAAGTGATTTTAGACTTCTTACAATGAAGTCGATTATTCTTACAAATTCAAAATTGAACAAATGAAAGAAATCCTAAATCACTTTCATAAAATTCTCGGATGCATTTACCATATGCATCAAGTCCTTGAACCTAGAAATTGCATTTAGTAGGACGCGATATAGCCTCCTGAGGGTTTGTAGTAAGTACACCCACAAAATTCAGTCCAATTTATATTGATCTTAATAGAAAATAATTATAAGAAATTACTAATCAAATAAATTTTTACATGTATATTAGAATTCAAATGATTAATCTAATAATTTTGACAATTATTTTCTATTAGGATTAAATTTTGTGGGTAGATTCACCATAAACCCTCACAAGAGTATATCTCGTTGTCCCCCGAAAGGCAATTTAGGGCCTTGATGCATATAGTGAATGCATCTGAAATTTTTTCTAAAGTGATTTAAGAATTCTTTCATTTGTTCTATTTTGAATTTTTGACAAGATCGCAATCTATAAAGTTTTAGTACGTTATTGAATAAATATAGTTATAGTTGTAAAAATTATTGATGATCGAATTCAAGTTTGCAAATTTCAATATAAGTTTGAAGACATCTAATTATTGTTTTATTTCCTATTCCAAATTCTATATTTGTACATTGTGTAACATACAATACCTCGATAAATTTGTCGTAAAACTCATCTGGATACCATCCATTTTCTTCTCTGGTAGTGGATTTGTACTCTCTGCCATCCCTATATTAGAATAAAACAATTGATGTAAGGCATTAATAAATACAAAAATATAACATTAGATCAATTACTATTACTTGTTCACCGTATTAGAATAAAACCATTGATGTACGCCATTAATACAAAAATCTATAACATTAAGAATTATTACTTGTACATGTAGAGAAACATATAAGAGTTCAGTCTTTTTCCTTAATCTTGATGACATTGTATAAGACCCTTCCACGTACAGTTATTCCGATAAAAAAAAAAAAAAAAACGTTAACCATGAAGACACATACAGTAGAGATCCTTAACAAATTGTTGAAGTTTTGGAGTTGAATTACGAAGATAAAGTTATATAAGTTAATTTTTTTAAAAAAGCATATACCTTAGAAGCCGAATGATCTCTTTTGGATTGCTTCTGATTCTTTTGAGATTAAATTCTCCTTAGATTCTAGCCTCTAGGGTTTCTGAGCTTTTCGCCATTGCTTCAGCTTCTTCAAGCTCTCTCTCTCTCTCTTCGATAGTAATTGATTAACCTTTGCTATTAGAAGCCTCTGCAAGGTGATTAAGGTTTTCTTTTAGAAGATCTTGAGAGATGTACGTACATCTTATATAGATTTTGTGGTGTTAGGTTAGAATAGGGTTTGTTTGGAAGTAGGATAATATTTTTAGTCGGATATTATGCTAAAATTGTTTTAAAAGTCGGTTTTTATTTTTCCTGTTTTCTAACCCAACTCTACTGTATCAATCTAAATTATAATCTACAAATGGTGCATAATTTGACTAGGACTAAAATTTAGTATGACTAGATTAAATTAGATGACTAGGATTAATATTTAGATTATGCTTGATTTGTATTATCACTAGGATTAATATTTAGTGTGACTAGGATTAAATTAGTATGACTAAGATTAATATTTAGTGTGACTAGGATTAAAACCCCAATCTTTCTTCCCTGTCCCCATCTTTCTCTTCCCTTTCTCTTCCCGAACTTCTGTCTATCTCAAACTTCTTCCCCGTCCAGCCGCCCCCATCTCATTCTCTTCTCTTCTCTTCTCAAATTTTTAAAATTTATACCAATTGCATAATTTTGATTACTGCTTTTTTCACTAAACCTTTTTTCTTCCCCTACCAAACCTTTCTCTTCTTCACTAAACCTTAATAAAACATCATCATATCAGTCATCAATCAACTTTCTTCAAAAGGTATGTATTTCTCCTTCAATCAAACCTCTCTTTCTACTTTTTTATCAATTTCTATTTTTCTATCATAGAAGATAATCCCTGTACTAACATATAATTGAAACTATTTTATTTATCCAAATTTATATTTTTATTGTAGTATACAATTAAATTAATTATGCTTACCATGGCAGAGCCATTATAAGCCTAATCATCATCTTCAATCCTATTTATCATTGCCAAGGTAAGTCCCCTCTCATAAACCTCCTTTTCTCCTTCGATCAAACTCCATCTTTGTTCTTTAATCAAACTCTGAACGACCTCTCTTTATTATATAATCAAACCAACTTTTAAACCAATTTCTAAATTTCTGACATAATAATCAGTTTAGCAATAATAAGGGCTTAGCAAAAGATTAGCCATTAAACATTAAACAATAACGATCGATTTTCAGCATAGTAAATTTTAATTTATCTTAAACAATAACGATCGATTTTTAATATAACTATCTTACCCCATCTCTTAAAATCTTGCAAATATATATCGTTTTTTATTTGCAAATATATATCTTAGAAATTATCTAAATTGGTCAAAGCCTCAAAGGTATCAAGAATGATGATGGTATTCACCTGTTCAGTTTTATTCAGTTTTGTTCAGTTTTGTAAAATTAGTCTGTGAGTTTGTTGGCCTAATCAAAATTTCCCATGCCTTGGTTTCGTAAATATGACTTTGTGCCACAGCCCGCATCAATACAATGCAATACCCTCGCAATTGGTTAGGCCAACAATGTAGTGATTTTTATTTGGTTGAATTAATCTACAGATTCAAATTGGATCAGCAATTTACTTTATGATAAATACATTAACATGTTATAACTTCTATAGTAAATGTGTATAATCAATTTATATAGTAGCAGTCGATAACATAGTAGCATACCAGTTGCAGTAGTCAGTGTTAGCTACCCATCCAGGTGGAAATATGGTTTTATTAATTTAAAAAAGAACCTTATTGTCATTTGGATGGCAGTGATGATTAGTGGCAGAGTTAGTATAGGGACTAATAAGACAAAAAAGATATGAATGAGAATAGAATGAAAGCCACCAGTGCAAATTGGTTTCTGTAGAGCAGAGGTTTCAACATATGGATATGTAAGCTTATATCAAATAAATTTGAATTTTGCTTATTGTAAGCAACATTAATGTATCGTGAATGTGTTCCACTTCATTCTTGCATTGCTTTCATATGCCAGTCTTCATTTATCATTTTTTGCAGACAACTATGTGTGAGAATTATACAGGAATTGACTTATTTTAAGTATTTTCATGTGTTTGTCATGTTTACAGGTAAGAACCTATTCTACTATCCTTACTGAAGCATTAAATTGTGATTGCTGCAAGGAAATAGATGCCACAAATGAAAGGACTTAGAGCTTGGTTTGGGATTATATATGTTTATGTTGTCGTTACTAATGAAGAGCTTTTAAAAGGAATGATTTGCAGATCCATAAGGAGGTAAATCTACTTTATATTCCACTCTTTTGGACTTATCAAATAGATATATGCGTTTGAACATATCATCCAATTTATAAGGACTTTACATGAAATTTGTAAATAGAAAAGAATGTGACAAGTTTAGTTGTAAAAGAAGAAGAAGTTCAGGTTTTAGAAAACAACTAATTACAGTTTGGGTTTCTAGGACAAAATAGTATATAAGACAAACAGAGTACAACAGTGAATAAAAGAAAGGGTTTACGATCATTTTAGACAAATTTGAGTTTTACATATGTTTGGCTGAAAATTTGCTATACAGGAAGAAATTTGTTTACCAAATTAATTCTGAGTGTTGGAAAACAAATCTTGACTATTTATTAGGCTGAAAATGTTCGTCACAGTCAAATGAATCAACAAAATAAACTTTTTATTTGCAGGAAACATTTCTGGTTTTCACGGTCATATAATGATATAAGGGTACATGCTCTATTATTTGTTCTGAGCTAAGTCGTTAAATTGTAGAAATATGAGGCTATTTTACTCTTAGTCATTAATTGATTAATATGAATCTAATGCCAAGGAACCCTCAATAACATTGGCTAGGAGTTTGAAGAAAAATATTGTCCATTGATGCTGAATGGTAACACATGCTGAATGTGCCCCTTTGTGAAGCAACACACATTGGTTTCACAATGTTCTTTTACTTTGGATAGTCAAGAAGCCATTCAACAAGATCAGATAGTCATTAAACATGAAAAATTGAGTACAAAATGGTGAGATAGTCACTAAACATGCAAAAGCTCTTTGTAATGTTACTGGTTACTGGTGTAGGTGTCCGTTTCTGCTCTGACTATCGTTTACAGTAAAATAGTTGGACATACACTATATTTATTATCCCAGAAATTTAAAGTTAAAATTGTGACTGTAGATAAAAGATGATAGTAAATCATGTTGGTGATAATAAAAGGTTGTTTAATTAAAATGGGTACGTCTAGGTGAAACATCCATGTCAAAATGTGGATTATATACTGATTAATCAAAATGGATTTTCTATTGCTTTGCTCTAACTTTTTTTTATATTGATTAGCATATTATTGGTATTTTACTACATCACTTATTGGATTTGTGTAAGGTTGTTTGACAAAATTATTCGTAAGATAGACCCATTTGTGAGTGTGATCTTGGGGGCTAGAATGCTAGAATAAACTTCTCAGCTAATTAATCATCTCTGCACACACACCCCGCCACAGAATTTCCAGAAAAATTAATTAGTTTATCACCTAGATGTAGCATTAATCAGTGTAGCATCATGGATCACCTACATGTCACATAGCAAACATGGAACCCTTACCTTCTACCAACGCATCCTGGCTATGGCCAACCTACACAGCCTGTGTAGAATTTTATAGAAGACTTTGTAATTTTTTTCAAAATTTTTACATTTTTTTAATTAATTTCATTTTGCAGGTCCGTAGACTTTTCTATTTGATCCTTACAGATTGTAATCCTTCAAGACCAGAGATTTTATGGCAGAAAAATGCTTTGAAGATTTGTGATGATTTGCCGCACAAACTAATAACTACCTTTGGTATTTCAAATCCGTCTGACGATGACGTTTGTGACTACGGATTGTTTTTGTTGAATGAATACCTGTTAGAAAGTGGTAAAACATTATCTGATTTTCCAGATATGCCTTTACCGTGTAAAACATGGAATGCTTTAGCTACAAACCGTCTGATTACAGAGCATCAAAACTTAGTGTACCCAGGATTATATGAGGAAGCTCCGACTAAAGTGGGAAGTTTCAATAACGAACAACTCCATGCGTATACAACCATTACAAATTCAGTTCGTAATGATAGTGGACAAGTTTTTTTCTTGAGTGGTCAGCTGGTACAAGAAAAACATTTGGCTATAATACTATTGCGGATACATTCTCTAATAAATATGAGCAACAAAGAAGAAGACGAAGTTGAAGGAAGCAAAATAATATGATGAAAATCAATTTGTTGTTAATCTAATAATTGAATTTAGATAGAATTCAATGAGTTCATTTTCTGGGTTTTTATTTTTGTGGAGTTTTAGTTTACAAACTACACACAATAGGTGAATTTAGATAGAATCATAGAATTCAATGAGAACGTGACATGCTTATATAGCAAGTTCTAGAGAGTATTTTGTAGATTGGTTACCAGATTAATATTGTTTATTCTAATGTTATGTGATATTTATTGCACCATTTGTTTTAAACTGCATTAAAAGTAAGACTATTTCTTCAAATATCTTCATAGTTCTAACCTCGATATCAATGCTAAAATATTTAATTGAGATTCACAGTTGTGGCTAAAACCTTAATTTCTCTGAATGAAACTCTTACGTCTCTTCCTCATAAAACCTTAATTTCTCTGAATCAAACTCTTTCGTTTCTCACAATCATTCAAAACCTAAAATTCAATCTCACAATCTGTAATCTGCGCGCGTCTCTCTCCTCTCTTCATTATCAATCTGCCAAGGTATCTATCGCAGAGTCAATAATGAAACTTTTTCATGCAAGTACAAGTTTTTACTTGCCAATCCCTTTTGCATCCTCTCTTCAATCCTTTGCTTGTACATTTTATTTGAAAAAGCATTATCCTTGCTATGTTGGTGCCCCAAGGCAACAAGCCAATATCCACAACCACTGTTTTCTTAATGTTCCCCAACTCAAATTCCATATACTCATTTGTGAAGAACAGTTCCCTTTCGTACGCAGTATTACAAAACGGTCCAAGTCTTCAAGATCCTCTCTCCATAACTATTTTTCTTATCTTGGTTCATGACTGTATCGTCATCATCATAGCACCATAACCATTCCATGAATCCCTTTTTTTACCGTTTGATGTTTCAGACATATACTCCACAAAATGATTATGGACACATCCTCTCGGTCTTCAAGCTCCACTGTCACAGAGGTTCCCAGATCAATCACCTTATCCCCAACAATGGATTTTCTATATTAAGCCTCACCAGTCACCAGAACATATTTTTCTTATTGGGTCTCCATCTAATCTCCTTTTGGCCAGACTTAGATCCAATCACTTCAGAGGCTGAATGAGGCTTAGTTGTCTGTTCTTCAACAAATACCTTTTCGTCGTCCTCGTCGTTCTCCTCCTGCCCCTCAACATCTTCTTCCTCTTTAAACATTCATTTCCCGCTTTCAATCTTCCGGTGAGTTATTTCACTAATAATCTCCCCGATTCTTTTGATCAACCTGGTTGTGATGGCCTGCATCGCCTTCTGTTTTGAAACAGGCCAATTGATGCTCTACCATTTAGATTTGCCTCACTTTTACACACTTCTTTCTTCTTGTTCTTCATGACCACTTTAGTATGGTGCCTCTCCTCAAATTTATCAGCAAAACCACTCACAAAAGAATAGTTCCTGATTTTTATTTTTACTTTTTCGAAAAGATTAGGGGGTTAGACAGACCCCAATCTGTATTCATTAAACTCTCAAGTACATTGTTTGGTTTACATCCTCCTCAATTACATTTTGCAATTCCATGCTCAGAGGAGGAATAAAAAACATCACATTGTTATCATCATACTTACATGCCTTAGACAAAAGGTCTTTGGCTCTATTACACTCTCTGTAGATATGGAAAATAGAAACATTGGTGTACTGCATTGTCTTCTTAATTTATTTACAAAGTCAGCTGCTTGCAGTACCAGGGAGGTTTCTCTCCGTCATTCAAGATATTTGCAGCTCTCAACGAGTCGGTTCCCAGTTGAATACCACTAGAGCCTAGGGTAGTTCCAACTATCAACCCCATCTCAATGGCCTTCAGCTCTTGGGTTAGCACTGATTTTGAACTGTAGCTTCCTGTAAATGCTAGCTTTACTCCACCATAGTGATCTCTGAATAGAACACCAAATCCACTACCTTCTTTTCTTATAGAACCATCAGAATAGTTCCTGATAGTCTTGATAAGATATCTTTATTTTTGCAAACTGTTGCAGTATTATCTGTTCGCTCACTACCACATATGTCTACTATTGCTGGATGTGAAGATATATAGGCAGGAAGATCCTTTTCAAACACTCTCACTCTGACACTTTGATGACATCTGGAAAAAAAGAGTGAGAGATATTTTGCTCTGCTCCTTTAACAATGCAGTTATGCCTATTGCAAGCTTTCCCAGTTTCCAAATATACCATGGATCTTGTTGCTTTGATGGATTCCCAAGCCTATATCTGAAATGATGATGAAAAAAAATCCATCACATCTGGTTGAACACATGCTCGAGATGAGCAAATTAAATTAGTATTCGACAAGCTGAAAAGCAATCCATCACGTCTGTTATTCAGCTCGAGATGAGCATGTAAAACTAATTTTGCTCATTGTACTAATGAGCATGTTCATTAGTTTTCAAGGTGAAAACTAACTTCAACAAGCTGAAAAACAATCCATCACGTCTGATCTTGTAGCATGTAGAGCTACTTCCGTTATTCAGCTCAAGATGAACAAATTATAACAGTGTTCTTCTAGGGCCTATCAATAGATCACAAATGAAATATTTTCAAAACTTTTGCTACCAAGATAAACTCAGAAGCTGAATATTTCATTTTTGCGTAGTTGTTTTACATTCGTCTATTATATATTAATCATAGCTAGCTAACAGATTAAACTCTTTATACTAATTTCTAGCTACTAATAGAACAAATACAACAAACTTACATCTTACATATGCTGACTTTGCTATCTTGGAAAAAATGCCCAGAAGACCACAGAGAGCATTACTGCAACTGAAACCATTACCAACCCAATGTATATCCATTTCAGGTAGCACTTCAGCCCAGGGCAAAATTCCGTAGAAATATAAGCAAAAAACCATAGATAGGGGTTACTGTTTGAAAACATTTTTTTTTTTTTAAAATAAATACTGATTGAAAACATTGCTGAAATCTTACCACATATATTTGATTTCTAAAATGGTGATTCTCGCAGACGGCAGTCTTTTATATGATCATCATCAGAGCATGTACATCAACATATCAGGGTATTCTGATACTGCATCCCGTTGTATAAAACTTTGTGTAGGATAGATGAAATTTGGAAGCAACTGCATGAACAATAAATTGTACTGCAGGATCGTTGAGAACTTGATACCTGTATAATGATTATCTTTTTCTCTGCTCACAATGAATCATTTCATTTTTATTTTTTTCCCTTTTTCAGTTCTGAATTATCTCTTTCTCTGCTCTCAATTTTCACCAATTTATCTCTTTCAGTTTCAGCTTCAGCTTCATATCTTACTCGCTCCAAACCTCATTTCGTTGGCTCTAAAGTATAATTCAGGTAAAACTGTTAGCTTAAGTTTTGTTTTAAATTTACATCTGTAATTTAAATTTATGCATAACTCATAATTCATCTACTTCTAACTTTAAAGTTTACTTTTTGGACTAAACCTCAATTCATCTGATTATGGGTAGGACAGGTTATGGTAATTGCGTAAACTGTCAATTATATTTTCTCAATTGAGCTCCAAATTGATTATTTTAACTATTCAGCAGAAAATGATTCCATTGATACACAATAATGATTTCATGTGTTTTGTTTTATACTATTTCATATATTGTATGGATACAATTAAAACTTATGAGTGTCCCAACACAAAACTGTCAGACTTCTATAGTAGTAAGTAGGAAACTCACGAACTTTAAAAAAATACCCAAAGACAGAGGATTCAATAAAAAAATGTTTTATAGGGTGTGTTTGATAACAGTTTTGCCATGGAAAATCAGCTATTTTCCACGTTTTGCCGGTAATTGCCATCGTTTGAAAACCAATTTGGCAAAAAAGCAAAAAAAAAAAAAATTGCCAAAAAATTAGCACATGACCATTTTTGCCACTATTTTCCAGGCAAATCCAAAAAAAATAGCTCCACCTCTAGAGGTGGATCTTTTGGCAAATCGAATTTGCCATCAATATTTGCCAAATTTTATTCGACAAATAAAAGATATCAAAAAAATAAAAATAAAACGCAGAACCCTACCTCTCTCATTCTCACCATACTCTCACGGCCGGAATTGCTCAACTGGTAAGTTTTTGAATTCTTCTTCTTCGTTTTTTTTTTCAAAATCCCTCGTTTTATTCTTCTTCTATAAAATAGTGGTTTTTCACTTCGGTTCTGCACGCTCTTCTCTTCTACAACTAACACTCGTTCATAGGTGAGTTCTATTTTCTTTATTTCTTTTTACTTGTAGCATATTCGAATCTATCTTAAGGTTTAGGTTCGATCTTTTGGCCAGGGTTTACTGTTTCATAGTATAAAGCCTTTTACTGTACTGGCATGCTGTTTTTTATGATTGGTCTTGCATTTTTATGTCGTCTATTTAATGATTTTGAAGAATAAAAGCCAAATAAAGATTGATAGAGCAATAATGCATGATCAGATGTGGGATATCCTTATTGATCATGTTACAAGATGGGCAGATAGGATTCAGTTGCTTTTGCAATGACAATCAATAAGTCACAAGGACAATTAGTGAAAATTGTTGGGATAGACTTGCAAAATCCAGTTTTCAGTCATGGTCAATTGTACGTTGCTATGTCACGGTGCACTTCAATGAGAAGAATAACAGTTTTGCTACCAAGTGAAGATGAAGAAAAAACAAGCAATGTTGTCTACCCGGAAGTTCTATTATAGACATATGAAGGTATTTCATCTTTAAAAAATAATATCCCTTAAAAAAAAATTCAAATATCTTACTCCTAACTTTTTCTATTTTTTTTTTCATAATGTAGATTACAACTACTGTACGAGATGATCAATCCCTCAGGAAATGCAATACAATGAAGAAGGCTTTAATTTTCAGTTTATTATTAAATGTCTAATGAAATTAGTTTCAATTTGAAAACTTCATAATTCAGTAATTTATTATTGTTGTTTTTATTATTAAAGATTAAATTTTAATTACATCATCCGGAAGTTACTCGGCAATGATAAAGGTTGAGTTCATTATAATTGTGATTGAAAAATGCTATAGTCTTTTTTCATATGATGGTTCATGTATTTTTTATGAGATTAGAAAAATACTCGATTGCAAGCAGAAGCCAAACCTGCAGAAAATGCACACACTATAAACTGATAACTACATATTTTTTTTTTTTTAACAAGGTATGTATCGTTACTGGTTTATTCGGTCTACAAAATCATTATGCATGTGGTAAGTTTTCCTTCATATTTGATTTGACGTGTGAGTATATATATCTATTGAGAACCAATTTCTTGCTATAAGAACATGACCACGATCAAAGAGGAACTGCAAATGGTATTGCTATGATTGGAATGTCTCTTTTCAAGGCATTTGGTCCAGCCGTCCAGTCATTGGAGGTGTCTTGTAAGTACAGCTACAAACTTCTTATCAATTGCTTATTTGCTTACATAAGAATATGCAATTTCTCTATTCCTTCAAAGAAACATTTAATTTCGTATTTCTCATCTTTAAAGGGGTAGTAACACCTTGGAACAACTTGGACGGTGCATGAAAATAGACGATGAGGAAGAAGAAGAAGCTGAACCCATGAGTGTGCCTAAACCCTTGACTATTATACAGGCAAGTAGCATCCATCATTTAATTCGCATTTAGTTATAAGGAATTTTTAGGTATCATAATACATGCATCATCTCTTACTTTGTTGCTCATCATGCTAGGGTTTGAAGGACAATGGACATACATTTATTTCAATCTATATGCTGTCTTAAAAAAACAACTCAATCTATGTGACTGAAAACATTGTGAATCTGTTACTTAACTTCCATTTTGTCACCTACACTTTGTACATAGTAAGAAGCCCTCTTGTGTAGCATAAAAAGCCACTAATTTAGAAATTCAACTATGGACCTGTATTTCTATTTAGAGGGATTTACAGCCATGGAAAGCATCGTACTGAAATCAGAGTTCTTTATGATTAACAAGTACAATTCATTGTTGGGGAGCTGTTTCTAAGGACTGTAGGGACTGAAGGTGATGATCTCATATTTTCAGTTTGAGCATCTGTGAATGTATTTTGTACTGCTGGTTATTTTTTGGGTATTGGGATACAAGGGCTCTTCTTATGTTTTTCATCTGATGATGTAAATGGAGGAATGACTCCATGGGCAAATTATTACCTGATGTACTGTCTCAGGCATGTAATACTTTGGCAATTGATAGTTTTTATTACTAATTAAAAATTGTACTCATCATTATCAACCTTCTGCTTTGCAGCTTTTGCTCTTGTATTTTACCAACAAAGAAAAGGTAGTTTTAAAAGAAGATTATGTTTTCACTCCAGCAAAATGTCAGGTACTTATTACCCCAGTATTTTCAAATATATAGATATATTAATTTTGTATAAATTAACTTCAACTGTGTTCTCACATTTCATTGATTATTGAATGGAGACATTGAGAGCTCATTTTTAGCCAGTCGATATAAATGCTTCATACCACGCATAACTCTTCAACCATCTGTTTCAGAAACGCCTTTCCAAATGGCTACTATTCTCTAATTGATTACAGGTTTAGTAGCGACACTGGATGGGACCCAGGATCCTGGACATGGACATTGTCGTGGGATTGGATTGTTGAGTTTCCATTGTATACATGCATATTTTCAACAGTGCTGTCCTTATGGGCTGAAGTATGATTTCTTAGTAACATCTAGCAGTTTGCGAGAATGCTTATTTTTACCATTAGTAGGTAACCTTGCACATCCCAATCTGGTTGCTTTCCAAGGCTACTATTGGTCATCTACAATGCAACTAATTCTATCGGAATTGATTCCCAATGGAAATCTCTTTCAACATCTCCACAGACATATCTATACTGGTGCAAGTACCAGTAGCAGAAGGAATGATCTCGACTGGTCTAGAAGATTTCAAATTGCTCTTGGTACAGCAAGGGCGATTGCCTACCTTCACCATGATTGTAAACCCCAGGTTCTTCATCTTAACATCAAATCTACCAACATACTCTTGGATGAAGTTTACGATGCGAAGTTTTCTGATTATGGATTGGTCAAGTTACTGCCCATGTCAGATAGTTATGGCTTAACCAAGTTCCACACTGCTGTTGGGTACGTTGCACCAGAGTTGGCTTGCCAGAGTTTGAGATTCAGTGACAAGTGTGATGTATATAGTTTTGGTATAATTTTGTTAGAGCTGGTTACAGGGAGAAAACCAGTGAAGAGCCCAGCTGCATCCGAGGTGATGATTTTATGCGACTTTGTTCGGGAGCTGTTGGAGAATGGGACAGCTTCAGATTGCTTTGATCGAAGCCTTCGGGGTTCTGCAGAGAATGAGTTGATTCAGGTCATGAAGTTGGGGCTCATCTGTACTTCTGAAGCTCCCTTGAGGAGACCAAACATGGCAGAGGTTGTTCAAGTTCTTGAATCCATTAGATCTGGTTGAGAGATCCTAAAGAAGGAAAATGACAAGAATGTGGATGGTGGAGTTGGTATAGGATTGGTGAGAAAGATAAGAAAAAATGCAGGGGGTCCAATGTATTCAAGTAATAGATAAAAAAAATTCTTTTGATTCTTTCTGTGAGTACCATCATCAATTGTTACGACCATTTGTTGTAGTTCAAATAAAAGTATATAATTCATCCTTTTCTTGCAATATTGATTATATACTGTTCAATCTGATCCACCTTTTCCCATCTCCTTCAAGGTTTAACTTCTACAGATACACCAACTGCATGAAAATATTAGAAGCAGTTGAGCCTAATTTCTGCAAGATTACAAATGTTTCAGTTACACCAAAAACATGTTAAAGTTTTTGCAGGTTATGCACAGTTTTGCCTGAGAATAGATTATTACAATCAATTTTTGCTAAACAATGGTAGAGAAGCAATGTATCACCCCCATTATTAAGAAACCTGTGAGGCAGCAAGGTACAGTTCCATTTCTCTGGGAAGAAAAACCAGGGACACCTAAGAAAGACTAGAAGCCTGAGATAGTTTCGGTTAATAGGGCTCCACCTCCGACGAAGCTTGTTAGTACTGTTCCCTTCAACTGGGAGGAGAAGCCCGGGACACCACTTCCCAGTTTCTCATACCCACAGAAGGATTCTCCACATCTTTCACCAGATTCTCCTCTACCACTTCCTCCAGGGAGGTTCATTGGTCTTCCTCCTCTGGCAGAGTACTCTCCATGCTCATCTCCCAAATCCCCTGGAACGTTGTTTTCTAAACTAACAAATTATGATAGCGATGGCGATGACATCAGTGAGGCTGACAATGAAGAGGAAAATGACAACACCCAAGAAGATGGTGCACAAACACTTGAAGAACATGAGAAGGTGGATGATGATAAATATGCCAACGGTAACGAAGATTTTGTAGGGGAAGAGGAAATGTTTGAATTGGATATTGAGGTACCTGACTTCAATAAATTATAAACTGTGCCCAGGATTTAGAGATAAGATCTTTCATTTTCTAACACACCGACGAGTTGTTTTATATTACATCTACAATTCGAACTTATGTTTTTTTAATGTAGAAGAGCAAGCAGAGATTACTGCAATTCTCACAACCTTATAATCATTAGTTTCATTTTGTTGAAAATGCCTTCTTAAGGATGAATGGTGCTTACATAGCTGAATATGTTATTGTTACTGCATCACTGTTATGTATAAGTTGTTATTGTCATGCTCTGGAAATTCTGACGTTTGAGTGCTACTGCAATCTCCTGGTGTTGCTGACAGTTGGGTGAAATTCTAGGTTGTCTAAACACTGATCATGCTGGGTAGGTTGGGTGCTGCTGCAATTTACTGGGCTCTATTATAGGTTGTGTAAACACTGGTCGTGTTGCTGTTGTGTCAGGGGAATGTTGCCCTCATTAATCAACACAGTACATCATAGGAAGTCAGATTTCCTGCTTGATACTTAATTAAGGATATGATACTTAATTAGAGATGATATAGGAAGTATTTTAAATTGTTTTGTTGCAGGGTTGAATAGAGAAATGACATTGTCTGCTTCTCGAGATCATGCAGGACTAATATATTTTGTTGTTGGTCATTACCAATTATTGACATTCCATTTGATCCTACCATGGCTAAACACATTAGCCCCATAGTTGAATCAACAATCATATAATTATCTGCAGGCAAATCTAAATCTGCACTTTCTAAATGGAAAAACAGGTTTGGTACACCGATTTCCGAGGTATCAGACGGCAAAGAGAAACAAAGATCAAGTCCAGTGGAATCCCCGTCCGCCAATGGAAGATTTATCTGATTCTTAAAGGCTTTCTTCACCAATTTGAAAGCGGTATCTTCCAAATATGTAATGGTGGTACCAGAATCTATAATCAACCCACCACAGCACCACTTCCAACTTCTTTGAGTGCAAATGTAGATTTTTCAATAGGTAGGCGTGTACTTCCAACCGTAATTCCTTCAAGAAAAAGATAATAAAATGATGGTCGAGAAGGATTTTGGATAAGTGGCATGGTTACTGGTACACAAGTGTTGTTTTACTGAACTTGCAAGAGACACAACAAAAGCTAGCAAGAGGTTTATAATGTCCCAACAAATATGACTAAAAAGAATGATTGGCTAAGTAGATCAAATAAAAGATACTCAGTGTTTAAATCTGGAATTGACATTACTTATAGCTTTAAATTAATAATAATTTTTGGTAGTATGTTTTTTATTTTTTATGATTTTCTTTTTTATTTATTATTTCAAATTTTTTGTTAATTAACTTAATTATTTTTCCAATATACTTATATTTTTTTTATTCATTTTATGACATAGAATTTGTATATTCAAAGTACTAAAAAATCAAACAAAATAGTTAACGAATTTCTACTGTTAAGGTTTTAAAGAATATTAATAAAACACTTTCTACCATCTTCAAACTATTATCATAACTACTTCAATATACTAATATGTGAAATAAAATTTCAAATTAAAAAACTAAAGCATAGTAACAATGAAAAATATATTCAATTAATATATAATTAAATAAAAACAATTACAAAATTGTTGATACCAGCGTGGCGAAGCCACGGGTACAACTAGTGCTATATATAAACGCACACACTCTGCATATGCACATTATTTCTTAGTCCAAGGGTGTGCATTTAGACAGGTTCTCACTGTATGTATATTTTCATTTAATCTTGTACCCTACCATACCAACTTTAAGAAAGGCTTCAAGGAATACAAGAACAAAGCCAACGTGCATGTTGGTCATGCCATTTCACCGGCATTGCCATACAGAATAGATATTTGTCCTAGGCCAAGCTTCATTAGCATGCAAGAAAAATTGTGGGAACACCCAATTTTGTTAAAAACAAAAATGCAACAACCATCATCTTTTCTGTACAAAATGATAGCAAAGTTGATAAAAATGAAATAAATTAATAAGTTTGGAACCTGTCAGACAACCACACGACCACCTCAGTCACCACAGGGCAGCTGAGAACGATCCTTCACAGCCAGAGAACCCACTACATGAGTCACTAGCCATTAATCACGCTCTGATCGTGCCTTTCAGATTCATCGACCAGGTTTTTGTTACCGTCTCCTTGTAACTCAAGGATACAGAGGTACTTCCCTATAGAACAGATCCTGTTCAAGTAAGGTTGTGCTACTAACTCTCATCTCACATGCTGAAAGACTGAAACAAGTGACAGTATGCCGTCAACGTGGGACAATACACCAAACGTTCTTCACTATTTATTTTATTTTCCTTTTCTTTTGTTTTTGATTGGCAAGCGGGATTGAGGGGACCCCTATCCCTTTAAATTACGTGTGGAAACTTATATCAACAATCAGCTGTTGACGTGTTTCGAACCCACAGCCTCTCCACTTTGTGAGAGGGGTGCTACCATTGAGCCACAGGCTCATTCGCAACGTTCTTCACTATTTACTAATCACAACA
Organism: Aquilegia eximia; assembly: GCA_023053565.1. NCBI lineage: Eukaryota > Viridiplantae > Streptophyta > Magnoliopsida > Ranunculales > Ranunculaceae > Aquilegia > Aquilegia eximia. The sequence goes on from JALIGU010000007.1 coordinate 13,297,686, forward strand.
GCTACAACTCTACAAGAACATTAAAAGGTAGTAATAGATTGCAACAAATAAACGTCAATATATATATCTTAACTCCCAGGTTTTTTTCATACTTCCATGGAAATCCTGATGAGGAATGAAAACAACTTGTTGGGGTCATTGACGCGACATTCATAACTTTCAACAATATAGTTGAATAATCAGACATAAATTCCTAAATAGATCATCACTAGTTTCAACATATATAAGAAAATATTACAACTGTCACTCTAACAAGCTACTCGATCAAAAAAGAGCTGTATCATCAAACTTTGTGAATACCTTACTATACTCCATGTTCTCTTCAATTTCAACATGCTCCCCATGGCATTGTTTGCAGTCAAAGTAGAAGATGGTGTACATCATCATACTCAATATCTTCACCAAAATAGCCAAAGTCAACATTATATACATGACCGAGAACCGAACTGTTACTGTTTGATGATGCTTGCTTATCATAGCAACAAAAGCATTAGCACCAAGAAGTATCACAGAGATGAAGGTAAGTCCAAATCCAACCCCCTTTCTTCCCTTCATAAGTTGTTCACCTTTTCCAAGTGCTTGCAATCCATAACAATCTTCCAATACTGAAATCACAAGGCTCAACATCCAGATTATAACTAAATAGATATTAAGAAAAATAACAAGGAGAAATAGAACAATTCCAATTGCAACAAAAGCAACCGATCCTTTGTTAAGTACCAGAAGAACATATAGAGGCAGAACCACAACTAAGTAACCTGCACTCATTAGGGTAAAATAGAACCAAGTGATCATTGGCCTAATCCAATTCTTTTTTAATTTCAATGAGAGCTCCTTGAGGGTCAAGTCCCTCTCTAAGTAAGACATGGCTGAGACATGAATTGTAGCCACCATGGAAAACAACGAGACTGCACTCACGAGGAGGAAAAAAATAATTTCTACTAAGATAATAAGCATGAAATCTTCTTTCATCATGAAAAACTGTTTGACGTATTGTGCGCTTTTAGGATTCATTCCAACTAAGGGAATTGCATTCATCGACAAATCAGTGATGATAGTTGTGAGAGAGTATATGGTGGCAAAGATTAAGAGGGAGTAAGGGATGAGAGTGGAAAGGATTATGAAGAGGAAGATCTTCTTATTCCTGCGAGGAAGTCCGATCACTTCCCTTAGAATTTCCATGACAGTATGGAGCCCAGAGAAGTACTTGGCCATTGTTCTTACTTTGAATTACCTAGATCCGTACTCAATGAATTACATGGGTATTTATGGTTGTTTTTTTTTTTGTTGTTGACAAGACCTATTACAAAGATCGATTTGGTCTCACTTTCAATTCAAGGTATATATATATATATATTATAAAAACTGCAGAATACCAGACACACTCCTTTGTCCTTACAGCCCTGCTTGTTCTAATAAATTAAGATGTATAACAAAGTTCTGTTCTTGAAATTTTCATCTCATTTCTTGTTTCTTAAACATATTGGCCTATTGACTTTGACATCATGAGTAATGACAAGTAACTACCCTTGAAGAACACGTCCTGCCGTCCAGGTGATTGAGAAATGGATAGAAACTACTTCAAACAGTAAACTTGCAACTTAGAAATGAATGAAGAACCCTGAACATATAGTTAGAGGTCCTGCAGCTTGCAGCCAAACAATCTCCTATCTTCATGGCGGATCCAGGAATTTAGTTTAGGGGGGGCTTGAATGAACTAAAGGAAAAAAAAAATATTCTCGTTCAACTTGTTGAAGGCTAGCCCTCGCAGTCGTTGATTCATAATGTAGACATAAATAATCCCCCATTAACATTTATAAATCGTACATTTTTCAATATTTAATTGGATATATGATTAATAAACATGACGAAATAAAATGATAACATTAGGGGGTTTGGGGGCAACGCCCCGAAGCAAAAATCGGAATGAACTCAATACTTTGGAATTTGCCTTGAAGCAAAGTTGCTCATAAACGCATTTCTTAGTAGAAAACAATGTATAGACTCGTATATGGTTCAAATTAAGTTAGCTTTTAAAATACGTGTTATAAAGCAAGATGATTAAGACTTTAAGATAAATAAATTCCATAATTTGTGGAATTTCAGTAAAAAAGACACCAAATAAATTTTATTATATCTTTTTTTTTATCAAAAGATAGGATTTCTATTATTAGGCAAAAGGGTTGCTTACAGCAGGCTATTATTACATCATTGAATGATTGAAACCATTCTAAATTTTAGCTAGTTTAGCAAAATTTTAGATAATCTAGCCTTGGATGTATTCTTATTTTTCCCATATAGCAATATGTTAACTTATTCATTTCCTTCTATTGAGATATTTATTGTTGGAGATCTCTAAATTAATTAGAAATGAATGATGGTTATCGTTACTCTTGTTATGGTGGAGTAATGAAGGTATATATACCGAGAAAACACTTTGGTCATGGAGGGAAGCCAGCGTAGAGGCTTGTATGTACTGTTGGGAGAAATATTAATCGGTCGGACCTTAGAATCATCTAACTTGAAGATTGAGGATGCACATTCTCATGGAGATTCTACATTAGGTGGAGTTCAAAGAGTCCGTATGACAAAGAAGTGGGTAAGTCCAATGAAAACTTGGACTTGCATGATCATTGTTGATTGGTACCCGAAAGGGTGGAGTAAAGCATAGAACTTTGTTGGCGACCTAGAGATCGTTGAATTCATACAATGGTGGTACAATTGTAGTTTGAATTCTGGTTTATGGAGATTGGCATTTTTTCAAGGTTTCGGCTTAGATTTGACAATCTTCGTCGAGGTGGAGAATTGTTGTTTAATTTTCGTTATTCTTAGTTTTGATACCCTGTAGAAAAACAGTCATAACTGTGTCTGGTACTCCAAATTGCAATGGTATATGGCACGTCTTCTGGAGATAAGTGGTTTGGCGGGAAAACGACTCCAAAGTTTTGACAAATTTTTGCAGGATGTATACCCGCTGGAGATTTTGGAAAATTTGGCTAAGTATGGATTTGTCATGTCCATAGCCGTTGGACACATGTTTTTTCATGTCCATTGCTATTGGAGTTTCCAAGACACTTGTATATGTGAAGTGCTTATGGGCCCAATATAGGCCCATGATGTGGTAAACCTTAATTTATCTTTTAATACACTATATAAAGCCATGATGGTGTAGTAAACCTTAAGAAGTTTAGAAGCCACATTAAACATAAGTCTAAGGGAGTTTTGAGAGATTCAAAACTTGGAGATTTAAGGTTTGGAGGCTTGTGAAACTTGGGAGCAATCTCTATTGGGGATTTATAGGTTTGTGTTCTTCTTGTAAACGGTGTGAGGTTGAGTTGTGTGAGATCTCATCTTGTAATCCTACGAATATTTTATGTATTAGTGGTTTATTCCCCGTGAGGATTCCACTACGTATATCTTGTGTATTAGTTTCGTTTTTCTTATTATCATTACTTGTTTCTTCTAGATCTTGGGTTATTCGCACTTCGGGTTTATTGAAAATTTTATGGTAGTTAGAATACTTAATGTATAACAACATATATAAATTTTAGATTTTTCTGTTGCGTAATTAATTCTGAATAATTTATTCAACGCAGTTGTTTTCAGATATCTAGTACAATTTTACTGCTACTTTTCTGTTTGCGTGGCTTTGGTAGAAAATTTATAGAAAATTTGTTTGTTATTTTTTATTTTTGTATGATTTTGCTTGTTTTGAAAAGTAGACTATCATGGCTACAATTGATAAGTTCAGAAGTATCTTGAATTGATAGTACAATGATATATCCAAAATTTATCTAATTACAACGAGTATCTTTAAATCTAGGAATTTTGAAAGATCAATGTTATTGTTTGGTAGATTTATGTGAAAAGATTTATTTTTAGCATAAATGCTATCTTAGAGGTTGGTCCATTTATCTATTTGATTATTTTGGTTGTTCTCGAGTTAGACTAAGAGTATCGCAAATATTGAAGTTGACTATGATATCGTGGCATGGTACTTGATTAACTATGTTTAAAGGAGTTTGAAAAGTTATATTGATGAACGCCTAGGAATGACTCCATACCAATGGATAGTATATGAATAGAAACGAAATGAATATTGAATTTGGGATTTAATTATGGAATGGTTTGATACCATGGATGGTATATTAAATTGGGATAATGAAAATATCGTGGAATATGAGATTGACGTGCTTAATTGTCTTGGCACGTAATGTTAGTTTGTTTGTTAGTTTACTTTTAGTTGTTGCCCATACATTAGTACATTTGTCGCACCTCTGGAATTAGGTTAAAGAAATTATTTATCACCCTAGACGACTTAGCCTGCGGGTTGACTCTTTGATTATATTTGGGTATTTTCTAGACGGTGTAGTCTGCGGAACTGACCCTTCAGACCTTCATAGCCTTTGGGGTTGGTCTGGGCGCTACATTAGAAAGCTCAAGGGAGCTATTAGAGATCATGAGTTAGGCATATGTCGAGGCTAGCCAAAGCTTGCAGATGAGCACCCACTTGGGTTTTGGTTTCCACGTAGAGGTTCTTAACCATGGTCAAGGCACATTAGTGCAGTATGGGTATGACAAATGTGTGGAGTGCATCCTGTGGGAGGTGTACTAGTGATTGGACATATGTTGTGATTTTTATGATTGTTAAACCCCGAGCACTGGCTAGAAGTCAGGACGAGGTTTTGTGATTCTTGGATTCATTGTTGGTATGATACTAATGCTTATGAGATTCTTACTGCTCGGTATTAATTAATACTATGAATGAAATGTATATATGAAACTAAGATAGCAATGATTGCATTGAGGAACCGTAAAGCTTCACAAGGTGGAAATTAATAATCATAATTGCACTGATGTTTTGGTTGATCGTAACTTATTAGAAAGTTGAAACAATTAATGGTTTGAATGAACAGAATATATTTTCTGCTATTGTTTGAGTATTAGGTGACTAATAACATGTATGTGATTGAAGTAGTCTGTAATAGATTTGATTATATTTGTCTACTAGGTATTAACCCTTTTGCAGGTAGATAGGTCAACTAATTTATTTTGTGCAGGTTGACAGACCTATCTTTAAAGACAGTTGTTGCTTCCGGTAATGTTATTTTATTATTTATCGGATGACTTTGTAAATAGATATGTTGGGAATAGATTTCCCCCTTGTTTACTCATACCAGCTTTTATGTTGAGCCATGTTGCTTTGTTTTGCACGTGGGTGTGTTCCATTTAGAATGCAGGCAGAAGAGGCTATAGCTATGGAGTTGTGACAGACCGCTTGTCGGGACCAGGAGAGATCTTTAGATGTTTCAATGATATATTTTATTTTGAAAGTTGTATTCATGTATTTTGTTCTGCGTAAGTTATGTTGTATAATAGGATGAAATCAAGTGTACTTTTATCGTTTGGATTTTTCTTCACTATAATTTTTACTCTTGGCATTTGTTGGAGTTGGGATTTGTTTTAGAAATTGTTGCGACCCGGATTTACGTTTTTTTTTTTTTTTAAATTTGGGTCGTGACAAGAACCATACTTAGACATTTTCTAAAGCAACGACACAATGCTAAATTGAGTATCAAAATGCTCGAGGATAATGTAGTCTAACAGGCAAGTACCAAAAGCATCATCATAAGAAGCAAAGAATAGAAATAGAATTAATAGAGAAAAACAGAAAATAAGAAAGAAGAAGGTCAGTTAGGTATTTTATCACGATAAAAACTAATCTCAGGAATAGATGTTGATCATCATTATTAGGAGTATTTAGTGAATAAAACTTTTGAATCCAACAAATTTGGGACTCTTTCACATATTTGAGATTTGTTAAAAAAAGTTGTGATTTTGTAATGGAGAAGACGATGAGACATGGAAGATACGGAAACCCCAAAAAAGTGGGTAGTTTTGGACTTTTGGATGACCACGTTTTCAGTTTTTATTTTGAGTTGAAAAGTCGGAGTCGAAAGCAAAAATAAAAATCCAATGATTGAAGTTAAAGACTAATTTTATTTAAGTCATTTTTTTCAGGATACCAAACTAACTTCAACATTTTTCGACTTTGGGGAGCAAAAAAGTTACTTAAAGTGTACGTAACCTTATTTTTCGGGGGATTTAAGTTTTAGTCACTAAGGTGCTGTTTGTTTTTTCAATTATACTAGTTCTGATAGCTTATAAGCTATTAGAAAACCCAAATGTATGTTTGTTTTTACTTTTGGTTAGGGTCTTATAAGCTTTTCTAGTAGAAATTGGCTAAAAAGATGGTGGTTACTATAAGCTCCATCCCCAAGCGAAAAAAAAAAAAAAACAACACCTAAAAGTACAGGAAAATAGCAATTTTTCTTTTGTTAATAATTAGGTTTTGGTAACTTGGTTTGGCCCGAGTTGAAAATAAACCAGGTTTAACCGAAATATTATCTTAAATAACTAAAATACCCCTGTGAAAGTAACGTGCTCCCCATGCTAACTTAAAATTAAAACAAAACACTTTCATTCTTAGACCTTACCAACAGTCCACCGTCACCACCACACCATCACCGACCACCCCCCAACCTTTGTTAATGGCATAGCTAAGTCCCATCTGTTGTGCGCAGCGGAAACTTATGCACCAATCCCCAAGATTGAAATAGTATATGAATTAAACAAAACAAAATAGAGAAGATGAAACTCCTACTACTATCAAACAAACCCACACAAAACACAAGATTTACGTGGTTCGGCTAATATTGCCTACGTCCACGGACAAACAAATAATCTTTCTTATAGAGATGATTATACAAGCCCTCACGAAGAAACCAAACTGTTCTTCCTCACAAAAGTTCTCTCAAACTCTCTAATGGCTTCTCACAATCTCTCTCACATCAAGATTAGGTTTTTTCTTCTTGTAATTGGCTTTATAACGTAGCCTTACAATAGAAACCGAATTAGGCTTAAACATGGCCCATATGCAGCAAACACAATGAGGACGTACGTACGCCCTAACTACGTACGTACGTTCTATCTCCTGAAAGTTATCTGTGATATAGGACGTACGTACGCCCTAACTGCGTACGTACGTTCCTGAAAGAAAAACTTCCCTCTGTCCTTTTTTTCCGCAAAAACCCAACACCATCTTCTATTATAGATCTTGGTATAGCTATCTTGGACTCTTGGTATAGCTGTCTGGAATCTGGATGGAAAGATACAGTAAAGTTATTTTTTAAGCAAAGTGCAGAAATTCTTTTGAAAGAAATCGTTGGAATTCCTGGGACCTCTATCTCTCTAGCAGTAGCACCACCATCCTCCACCATCACCACCACTTTTATCTTTTTCTCGTAACCACCGTCCACCATCATCTCCCTCAGAGATTAAAATTTCAGAACAAAACTATATGCCCAATCTCAAAGGAGTGATTTTGAAGAAATTTTAGTGATGGGTTTGAAGATATAATGGATAATGTAGTGATTTTGAAGAGAAATTTAAAGAGAAATTTAAGGAGAATTTGGTGTTGCTTTGAGAGAATGGGAGTGGAAGAGGACTAGTAAAAAAAGTTTGGTGTTCCTTTGAGAAGATTTAAGGAGAATTTGGTGTTGTGTCAAGATAGTACCTTTTTGTATTCTGTTTAGATCATGGAAAATTGTAGGATCATGGAAGAAGTATGAAGATTATATTAGGATGGACAGATTACGCTGGTGGAGATCCATTGTAATCTGTTTTCATACCAAACATAGTGTTTCAAGGGTTTGGAGAAGATGGAATGAAGACAGAAAGATGGATGGGGGTATTTTGGCCATTTCAAAATATTGTTTGGTTCAACTACCGGTTCATGACCAAAACCTAATTAACAAATAAAAATGCTATTTCCTTAAATAGTATATACTTTCAGTTACTAAAAACCTAAGGGCCCATTCGGCAAGTAAGCAGAAGTTGCGATTTCTTATAAAGTAGTTACGGGAGAGGAGAAAGGAGAAAGCTAATGTTCAAAACTTCGGTGAAAATTCATTTCCTAACTTATCGCTAGTTACTTTCTAAAACTGTTTTAAGAGTTGTTGAACAGAGTTGTCGAACGGGCCTAAATCCCCCTATTTTTTCAGAAAACCGACGTACCTTCCAACGACATGGAAAGACATTTGAACATGCCACGAAAAACAATACACAATCCAATAACCCATGAAAAACACGTTCGAAAAGAGCGGAACGTTCGATCCAAGCAATAAATTCAATACAGATTCCAGTAGACTAGGAACCTCACTATACTTCATGTTCTTTTCAATTTCAACAGGCTCCCCATAGTATTGTTTGCAGTCAAAATAGAAGATTGTGTACATCATCATACTCAATATCTTCACCAAAATAGCCAAAGTCAACATTATATACATGACCGAGAACCGAATTGTTACTGTTTGATGATGCTTGTTCATCATAGCAACAAAAACATTAGCACCAAGAAGTATCAAAGAGATGAAGGTAATAAGTCCAAATCCAACCCCCTTTCTTCCCTTCATAAGTTGTTCACCTTTCCCAAGTGCTTGCAATCCATAACAATCTTCCAATACGGAAATCACAAGGCTCAACATCCAGACTATAACTAAGTAGATATTAAGAAAAATAACAAGGAGAAATAGAACAATTCCGATTGCAGCAACAATGACCGATCCTTTATTCAGTTTATTGAGTACCAGAAGAACATATAGAGGCCGAACCAACACAAAGTAACCTGCACTCATTAGGGTAAAGTAGAACCACGTGATCACTGGCCTAATCCAATTCTTTTTTAATTTCAAAGAGAGATCCTTGAGTGTCAACTCCCTCTCTAAGTAAGACATGGCTGAGACATGAATTGTAGCCACCGTGGAAAATAATGAGACTGCACTCATGAGTAGGAAAAAAATTATTTCTACTAAGAGAATAAGCATGGAATCTTCTTTCATTATGAAAAACTGTTTAACGTATTGTGTACTTTTAGGATTCATTCTAACTAAGGGAATTGCATTCATCGACAAATTAGTGATGATAGTTGTGAGGGAGTATATGGTGGCAAAGATTAGAAGGGAGTAAGGGATGAGGGTGGAAAGGATTATCAAGAGGAAGATGTTCTTATTCCTGCGAGGAAGTCGGATCACTTCCCTTAGAATTTCCATGACAGTATGGAGCCCAGAGATGTACTTGGCCATTGTTCTTACTTTGAATTACCTAGATCACTCAATGAATTACGTACATGCATGGGTATTTATGCATGGTTGTTTTTTTGTTGTTGACAAGACCTATACCATAGATTGAATTGGTCTCGCTTTGAAGGTATATATATTATAAAGACTGCAGAGTACCAAACATACTCCTTTGTCCTTACTCCTTGCAGCCATTGTTCTAATAAATTAAGATGTATAACAAAGTTCTGTTCTTGAAATTTTCATCTCATTTCTTATTTCTTAGACATATTGGCCTATCGACATCATGAGTCATGACAAGTAACTACCCTTGAAGAACACGTCCTACCATCCTGGTGATTGAGATATGGATAGAGACTACTTCAAACAGTAAATTTGCAACTTAGAAATGAATGAAGAACCCTGAACATATAGTTAGAGGTCCTGCAACTTGCAGCCAAACAAACTCCTATCTATGGAACACCACAGAAATATCAAAAGCTGTATCTTCTATAATTGAGAGAGCATTATAATCATATCAAAGCATTGCTTCCCAGTTGATATTAAACATCTTGAACATAGATAGACATAACACTACTTTATGATGAAACATCAATTTGTATACTCATCTTCATTTTTGTATATCAATTTGAAACTGGCAGCAAAGGTTTTGAGGGTTTTGCCTCCATTACTAGATGGGCTACACATGCAGCTAGATGTCTATATTCTTTGTGGTAAACCATAACAGGAAGAAGAAAAGAATTTGTATATATCTTGGAACACAGGTCATAATCTAGTTTTCAATATTTTAGATCTCTTTAACAAGAAGGAATCTTTTGGTCTTAGTTACATATTTGTGATACATATATATATTCATCCAGTTATATATTTTCTTCATGAGTTATTTGTGATCCATTCAAAAAAGTCTGGCGCTTTATGTAACAACAACCATTCTCCGCCATTACCAAACAACCTGAAAACCTTCTTCCCCTTCCAATGATAAACACCATCTCTGGGGATGCTTAGGCAAGGATTATGTCCTCCATTAGCATCACCAGAATCATACACATCCAAATCTTTTATCCATGTCGCACTCCAATTGTAACGAATGTCACACCGCACATGCGAATATATCCAGAGTTTATAGTACTGGGTTCCATCACTGGATAAATCAATATGCCCGTAGTTTCCATGTTCTGACAGACTGTAAATTAATGACTACTCTGCTACCAAGGTCATTGGTTATTCTCAATGATGCATCAAAAAGTCGTTGTGATGAGTTGATTAAGGAGATGAACAACAAGATTGTAACAAAATAAGGGATTATAATTTTGACCATCATATATAACATATGTATTGATGGTTATGGAAGAGTTGTTCATTGGTTTTGTAATTGATGTATGTATGCATAACTTTCAATTTATTTGCAAGTTACCTAGTACATACCTACTTACCTTTATTTCATCAAATTGAAACTGAAAAATTCACAATCTTGATATAGAGTCGAGGGAACAAGAGGTTGAGAAAACAACTGCATTCCAAACATATATTTAATGCTTTTTGCTTGTTTGGTGTTTCAATAGTGAGTTTACTAGTTTCTTGTTGTTGAAAATGCCAAGACCAGGGCCAAGATCATATGAATGTACTAGAAAAGCTTGGCATAGTGATAGCCACCAACCTATGAGAGGTTTTCTCATTCAGGAAATTTTCAGGGTTGTCAGTGAAACTCATAGTTCTCAAACTAAGAAAAAAAAGGAATGGCAGGAAAAGCTACCTGTTGTTGTTTCGAAAGCAGAGGAAATTATGTACTCCAAAGCCAATTCTGAGATGGAATACATGGATTTGCAAACACTTTGGGAACGAACAAACGATGCAATTAACACCATTATACATAGGAAAGAGAGTACTGAAACAGGAGTTCATCTTCAGCCTTGTATTGAAGCTGCTCTAATTCTGGGTTGCACTGCAAGAAGTGCTTCAAGGACCCAACGAAATAGCAATCCGCGGAGTTATTTGAACACCAGTACAAAAGAGCATAACCCTGTGTTTCCTGGGGTACTAGACAATGTGATCCATGCGAGGTCCTCCCTCTTAGCGCCTCACCATTCCAGCAAACCTTCTCCCACTTCGCGGATTTTACCATACTGCTTAACCCCTGGCAGACCCCTGACAGCAAATTCAACCCAATTGCTTATGGATTCTGGCTCCCCTCACACCTGCGATATTAATGCCAGTGTGTCTTATGCATTCCCATTTTCTTCGGAAAATAGGCCAGCATCGTCCAGAAATCAAGCCTTTTCGATTGAAAGCCATCCGTCAGATAACTTGAGTTGTGCTTATCCCTTTTATAACTGTGCCCACCATCAAGCTACAGATTCCCAGGTTGTGTTACAGTCTTTCCATGGTACAAATTTCCACCCAGTTCAGCTTGCTACGTTTCAAGCTCAATCTATTACGAAACCCTATGAAAAGGGTTTCTTGCATGACTTCTTCACCAGTGATGGAGGTGTAAATGCCTCAGACCGAAGAACAGCAGCAGAAATAAGGAATGCAGATGAGATCCCACCCCCGATTGAGTGTGATCTATCCTTACACTTGGGTCCTCTTTCAGTCTCATCTTGTGCAAGAACAGAAACCAGGTGCAGACATGAGGTTGATACTGTTGGACCAAGTAGTTCTCAAGGAGGGAACAAGTCCTGTGATCGATCATCAAGAACAAGTATGAAGCGCAAAGCACCTTTTAGTAACCTTGTTGAAGCCGTGCATTCATCTCATCACTCCCAGTTTTCACCTGACCTATTTTTCAATAAAATGAAAAAACCAACTGAGTAGGATTTAGTTGAAATGTACTATTCAATTTCTAGAGTGGATATAGCTCAATGCAGGTGTATCTTTTCTTTAGCTTCTTTGCTAGCTTTTTGTACTACTGTTGTTTCTCATCGATAATTGGTAATGGCCGCCACGAAGAGCACAAGAAAAAACCAACTGACAGCTCCATGTCTCATTTGTGCTATGTATAGTGTATACTGATAGAGAAATAGTTAATCGAGGAACCATCCGCAGTTGACATCTTTGTAACTGAAAAGTATTTGTGTTGTAGTCATAGAGCTTTTCACTTTTTATCACAAACAAAAACCTTTAATATAGAGTTGACCCAACACGTAGAACAGATTGCTTTTTTACTGAAGAGAAGCTAGATATGCCAAGAAAAGTACATGGTGTGGTCTGAACTTCGACTTCCCAGTGACCGGCCTGCTAATAATGATAGCAAAAAAACAATATTTCAATTAACGATTTTACAAGTATCAATACGGAGTACTGCTTCAGGTAAATCACTAATCCTACCTGGATGGCAAGTACTATCCATTTTCGTCACCTCATGCATTTCTCTACATAAACTGCTTCGTTTAAATAGGCTAAAGGATGCAGATCATTCAAACGTATTACAGGAACTGGATAGTGGCTGAGAAACAGTTAATTCACACGGGCAAACGTATCTGCAGGATACAATATAATATGTTTTGTAAATTGACTAGCTTGGAAGAAATTTAGAAATCTCTGTTTTGTAGGCATTGTTCCAATAAATTAAGATGTAACGACAAAGTTATGTTCTTGAAATTTTCTTCTCATTTATTTTTTCTTTAAGACATATTCTTATGGACTTCGACATTATGAGTCATGACATGAAACTTGTTCAACTATGACTAATGAAGAAGACAAATAAAAGAGGCTAGGGTTAATTCCAACTGTGTGTTACTCATCTCTCTTGGAGGTATATATAGTACTGTTACATTATTAATACAATATATACATCTAAATAGGAAACATATCCCTGGAGATATTCCAGTATCTAGAATACAAGGTAATTACAATATATGACTCACGTCAACACTCCCCCTCAATGGTGGCGCATAGATATCACTCATTCCCACCTTGACAAGTGAGTCACGAAAAACTTCAGTAGCAACAGCCTTTGTTAGAAAATCAGCTAACTGTTCTGTAGTCTTCACATATGGAACCTCAATAATTTTGTCTTCAAACTTCTCATATATGAAATTACGATCAATCTCCACGTGTTTAGTTCGATCATGTTGTATTGGATTCTCTGCGATCCTAATGGCAGATTAATTATCACAATACAATTTCATAGCACCTTCAGGTGGAAACCCAAGCTCCCCCATAAGCCTTTTCAGCCCATAGTAGTTCTTGTATCCCTTTAATCATTGCCCTGTATTCAGCCTCGCTGCACTGGATAATGAAACAACCTTTTGTTTTTTACTCTTCCAAGTGACCAGATTACCTCCAACAAAGCTAAAGTATTCAGTGGTCGAACGTCGTCTTTCTCCCACGGCACCCCAATCAGAATCACAATATCCCGTAACATTTGCATGATTATGCTTAGAAAACATAATACCTTTCCCTGGTGCTGACTTCAAATACCGCAATATTCTTATAATAGCATTCATGTGAACCTCACTTGGATTATGCATAAAACGACTTACCACACTCACAACATGAGCAATATCAGGTCTAGTGTGAGATAAGTAAATCAAACAACCAACTAGTCTTTGATATCTTCCTTTATCAGTAGGAACTTGATCTAGAAGTTCTTCTAGGTAATGGTTTTGCTCCATAGGCGTACCAATAGGCTGGCAACCAAGCATGCCGGTTTCTTTTAATAAGTCAAGAACATATTTCCGTTGTGACAAAAAAATTCCCTGTTTAGACCGTGTAACTTCAATGCCCAAAAAATATTTTAATCCTCCAAGATCTTTCATATCAAATTCAGATGCTAAATAAGCTTTCAACTTAGTTATTTCATCAGTGTCATCCCCTGTAACAATCATATCATCCACATAAATAATAAGGGCAGTTATCTTACCATTTTGTTTTTTCAAAAACAATGTATGATCAGCATTACTTTGCTCATAGCCATATTTCCTCATAGCTAATCGAAACCTGCCAAACCACGCTCTCGGTGATTGTTTCAGACCATATAAAGCCTTATTTAACTTGCATACCAAACTTGTATCACCAGAAGAACTATATCCAGGATATATAAACTTCTTCCGACAAATCTCCATGTAAAAATGCAATTTTCACATCATATTGATGTAATGGCCAATCAAAATTTGCAGCAATAGATAATAAAACCCGAACAGTATTTAACTTTGCTACTGGTGAGAAGGTCTCATGATAATCAATGCCATGAGTTTGAGTAAAACCACGAGCAACTAACCTTGCTTTATAACGATCGATTGTACCATCTGGTTTATGCTTCACTGTAAAAATCCACTTACATCCAACACGTTTCTTTCCTTCTGGCAAGGTCATAAGATCCCATGTTTTATTGTTTTCTAATGCTCGCATTTCTTCAGCCATGGCTTTAGCCCATTTTGGATCATTTAAAGCTTCTTGTACCCTGGTGGGAATGGTGACACTCGACATTTGATTCACGAAGTTCTTAATAGCATATGGCAACTGCTCAGTAGAGACATAGTAAGCAATAGGATACTTCACCGTCTTAGAGTTGTCAGGCGAATATCTATCTGGTGGTTTACCCCGAGTACTTCGATGCGGTAGCTGATACCTGTCACCATCACTAGATACAACAGGCATATGATCATTAATTAAATTGTTAGTATTAATTTCATCATCTATACGTACCTCAGAAACATCAGTAGAAGAAGAACTATTGGTGGGTATTGTAGATGCCAAGGGGGGGCTTGTTGGACTTTGAGGTACTACCAACTCGGGATTATTAAGTTCAATTGTTGCTGATTCAACATGATCACAACCTGATGAGCTGGGTAACATTGGAACTGAATCATTCAATCTCGGAGTAGTTGGCGACTCTTGTCCCATATCTGGAAGCATTATTACCATCCAGTTCGACTCTTCAACATTCGTCTCCCCCTGAAGAGGAGAAACAGATAAAGGTTGTGAATTATAAATTTCTGTTTCCGAGAAAGTAACATCCATAGTCACATATACGCGTCGAGATGGCGGGTGGTAGCACTTGTATCCCTTTTTGTGCGGTAAATACCCCACAAACACACACTTCAATGCACACGGATCCAGCTTCGTACGTTGATGTTTATGGAGGTGAACAAATGCAATACACCCAAAAACTCGCGGTGCCAATGTCAAATGGGAGGCGATATTAACATAAGACGAGAGTTTGGCCAAAGGTGTTATAAAGTGAAGAACACTACTAGGTGCACGATTGAGAAGATAAACAACATACACAATAGCATCACCCCAAAAAGTGGGTTGCATATGCGCACCGATCAAACACGCACGTGTAATCTCAAGTATATGGCGATTTTTTCAATCTGCCACACCATTTTGCTGGGGTGTAGAAGGGCAGGTCGTCTCATGAAGAATGTCGTGATCCTGAAAATAAGATTGTAACATCTGATTGACAAATTCGCCACCATTATCAGATCTAAGGACTTTCACCTTAGCAGAAAATTGAGTCTCTATCATCTTATGGAACAAACAGAAACATTCATAAACATCACTCTTATTTTTCATCAAATAAAGCCAAGTCATGCGACTACAATCATCAACAAAAATCACAAACCATTGATATCCAGAAAATGTAGAAACTGGAGCAGGACCCCAAACATCAGAATGAATCAAAGTAAATGGTGTAGTTGTCTTATTGAAACTTAAAGGATAAGTAGCACGATGGTTTTTGGCCAACACACAAACATCACAATGAAAATCCGAAGGATTACAATCCAGAAAAAGTAAAGGAAACAAATGCTTGATATAACCAAACGAAGCATGACCGAAGCGACGGTGCCACATCCAAATCTGATGTTCTTTAGCGCATGTAGAACCTTTACTAACCAAGACACTGCCATAGCTTACATCATCCACATAATAAAGCCCCCCTCTTTTAATACCACACCCAATAATCTCCTTGCTGCTGAGATCCTGAAGAAGACAAAAATGAGGATACATTAATACTCGACAATTTAATTGTTCAGTAACTTGAGGCACAGACAAGAGATTATTTGAAAGTGACAGAACAAGTAATGTATTTTCCAAAGATAATGAGGGTGTTAACACAACAGTGCCCTCACTAGTCACAGGAGACGACACACCATTAGCATTAGCCACATGTGAACGATGCGGTTCACATGTGGTGTCTAAAATCGCCTCATTAACGGTCATATGATCAGTCGCACCAGAATCAATAATCCATCCAGGGTCTTTGACAGAATCAGTAGTAACAAAAGTAAGGCCGGTTGTACCTGATGAACTAGTCAAGTGAGGGTCAAGAAAAGAACCATTAGGTGCAGTTGAAAGTGGCGTTGTCCCAGGATATACTGAAGATAGCTTGTGTAGGTCAGACTCAACATGAGTTACAACTGACGAGGAGTTAGAAGGTGGGACCATTACTGCCACTTTAGCTTCTTTCTTGTCTCCATCTTTGTGATTTCGTCGATCACGCCCTTCGCGAGATTTTCTTTCATTAAAACCGTCCCACCAGTCTGGGTATCCATTTTTTTTGAAGCATTTTTCAACAAAATGCTTAAGACTTCCACAATAGGTGCACCCACCCTCACTAATGATGTGAGCTTTAGAAAGACCAAACTGGTTCTTGTTCAAGGAAGTTTGGGCTGCCATAGCCACACTAGAGCCAACATTACCGGTCAGCATGGTGCTCCTCCTTTGCTCCTCACCTCTAAAAGTAGCAAAAGCACTCTCCGGATTAGGAAAAGGTTCGGTACGAAGAATATCACTTCGAACCCTATCATAAATGTGATCAAGACCAGCCAAAAAGGTATAAACACGTTCTTCATCAAGCTCTTTTTGTCGAACTCGTATAACATCTGGTTGTGTGAATACAATTGGAGTTTGGTAATCCAATTCCTGCCATATTGCACGCAAATCAGCATAATATGTAGAAACAGATTTACCTTCTTGTTTCATCTGCATGGCTTGACGAGAGAGGTCATAGATAACAGATCGATCAGCTCCTTCATAATATGTTTGAGATATATCATCCCAAATATTCTTTGCCGTGGGTAGGCGAACAAACAATTTCATTATATCGGGTTCCATGGCACCGATGAGCCAACCTTTAACAAGAGCATTCTCCATGCCCCACTTTTTGTATGACGAATCATCGAACGAAGGTTCATTGTTCTTACCATTGATATAACCAGACTTTCCTCTTCCTGCAATAAAGGTTGCAACCACTTGGGACCAAATAGAGTAATTGGCTCCATTAAGTTTCGCACCATATGGGATGGCAATGGGTTCAGGAGCAAAACCCATTGATTGAAATCCTTGTGGCGTTGGTAGTGTAGAAAACGAATTAGGTGTAGATTTTTGTGTAGGTGTTAGAGACGATTCTGTTGATGGTGAAGACATATTATTGAAGGGTATGAGAACACTTGATTGTTAAAGACACAATCAAAGTGCCAAAAAACACAACAACAATAGGGACAACTGACAAAGATAATCTTTGAGGGCACGTACGCGCAGCAACAGCGAAAACAAGATCACTGCTTTGATACCATGTTCAACTATGACTAATGAAGAAGACAAATAAAAGAGGCTAGGGTTAATTCCAACTGTGTATTACTCATCTCTCTTGGAGGTATATATAGTGTTACATTATTAATACAATATATACATCTAAATAGGAAACATATCCCTGGAGATATTCCAATATCCTTGAAGAACACATCCTGATGATTGAGATATGGATAGAGACCTCTTCAAACAGCAGAACTCGCAACCTAGAAATGAAGAACCAACCGTGAACAAATAGTAAGAGCTAAAAGATCTGCAACTTGCTGCCAAAAAATCTCCTGTCTAGTCAGAATATTTGTTAGAAAGTAAATATAATTCCACTCAGGAGTACGATGAGCAATTCCATCACGCCTTATAAACTAGTCAACACACACCACAACTAAATGTGTATGCCAAAACACAAACAAAATGTTGAAGAATTAAATAGTTTAATGATAGGATCCTATACCAAAATTGATAAAGAATCCTAAGATTGATATTTTGATTGGAGATCAAACCACCTTCTTGATCTTTTGATTAGAGACCGAACTACCTAAACTTTATATTATATTATTTTGCTTAAAGAATCAATTACAATAATAGTTCTTATATAGGAGAAAGCAAGACACCTACTTAACCTAGACTTCCTAATTAAATAAATAACCAAATAAATAGAAATATAGTACTAGGTTCCTAATATTCCACCGCTCTTGAAATTCGGCTTGTCCTCAAGTCGAAATACAACTCACGTGACGCCAGAAGAAAATTAAAATTCTGCCTACTTAACACGATGCCAAGAGAATACCACATCAAACGATTCCAAACAATATCATCACTTGTCAAGTGAATAGATCCAATAGAAACCATTTGTCCAAAAATACCATGCAGTATTGCAGAGAAAATCCAAGCTTTTGGATCAACGCCATCAAATTTGGGAAACTCAACAGGAAGTGTTTCCTCTTTAAACTGTATTCCAATAAGTGGTACCCCACCCTGTTCAAGACCTTTCAGCATAAAAAATTCATCTTGAAAATCAATTCGAAGTGTCTTCCCTTGAAACTGTATTCCAGGATGTGTTACTCGATCTTGTTGGACAAAATTGGGTTGTTGAACGACTGGAGGTAATAAAACAGGACCAGAAAGTTGTTGCGGAGAAGGAGGATCACACGGAGCCCTTTTGTTATTTGGAGCAACACCGTTTTGGTTTAGAAAATTCGACAAAATAACATTTTTCAATTCAGCGATACTAGCATCAAGTTTATCAAACAATTCAAGTTTAAGAGTTGTTGTGGCTTCGTCAAGACATGTTTCAAGAGCATCAATTCGATCACTGACTTTCTTAGTATTAACCATGATTGATTGGATTGTGTGTAAAGAACAAAACTTTGATTCCAAACAATACTACTACACTAAGCACACAGACAAAGGAGACGATTGCCGAGAAACCGATATAATAACCAATAACAGATGCACAATATATGTATGTGGATGGTAAGAGATGGGTTAAAAGAAAATATGTATATACTTTATATCACATGAACTGGATGTAAACAGGAACAAACACAGTTTTGTTTTGTTTTTTTTCCTAAATAAAAAATTTACTGAAGGGGTGGGTTAGTGGGATTGACTGAGATTGAATAGAGATGAGAAAAATTACAAGAACAAACTCAGCTAACGATGATGATTACGGTTTTGAGATCGAACAATTAGAATAAAAAAAAAATTACCCTCGGATCGAACTGCATGGATACCAGATGATAGGATCCTATACCAAAATTGATAAAAAAATCCTAAGATTGATCTTTTGATTGGAAATCAAACCACCTTCTTGATCTTTTGATTAGAGACCGAACTACCTAAACCTTATATTATATTATTTTGCTTAATAAATCAATTACAATAATAGTTCTTATATAGGAGAAAGCAAGACACCTACTTAACCTAGACTTCCTAATTAAATAAATAACCAAATAAATAGAAATATAGTACTAGGTTCCTAACATTTAATATGTATATAGAGTATATACTCATGGGAAAAATTTCCTTCAAAACTGTTCTTCACAACATAATTTCCTTAGCATAAAGCATTACTCATTAACTGTGTATTTTCAAAATGGACTACAATAGTTCTAAATAATATGCTGGTCATTCAAGCTGTACTCTTCAACAGAAATAGTATGGTAACTCTTGGGGAGGCTTTGAATAGACATTGTAGTTTCATTGAGAATTCTTCCAGTTCGTTTTCTCTCTCCTGAGAGTGCCTTTATTGTAGAGATAGTTAAGTTCTCTAAAACAACTCCATTTCTCAGAATATATTCAATAAACTTTAGTTCATACTGACATCCTTGGAGATTCTTGATCTTAACAGATTTGAGGCGAAGAAACTTGCATTCAGATGATATCTGTGCTCCCCATTCTTTGCCCCTGCCTTTTGTTCTGCAATTCACCACAAACTAGCAAAAAAACAAGTGGTTAATCAGTCCAACTTTACCAAACTTTCAAATGAGCATAAAAGCAGTACAGAACTTCAAATTTCCAATCTTTCATTACTACAGACCCGCATAAATGACTAAACACTTGCAAAGTAAATGGCTTGAATGTACTATATGTAGAGTCTTAATGTGTAAGGGTTTAGTCAGTACCTTTGGAATTTCCCAAGAAAGAGTTTCAATATGAGGACAGCTCTCAAGTAAGTTGAAGTTACAACAACAAAACCGTATCAGCTTCAGATGTCTTAGGTTATTGAATGTACTTACTAGTCGTTCTTGCTGAGACAAGCACTGTGAGACATTTTCAAAGTAACCCCGAAACTCAAACGAAGTAAGATTTGGAGAATGTAATTGAAGTTTAGTACATTTACCCACATTTCCTAGCATCAAGTTCTTGAGTTTGATGGCGGATACTTTCAGAATATTTAAGTTCCCTTGATTACAGAAATGCAGGATAAGATTTTCCATAACGGGGAGGCTCAAAACTAATTCCCCTTTTGAATTTCCTTTTGGTAACTTAGGGAACTTCAATTCCAAAGTTTTGAGATTGGAAGATGAACAAATTGAAGTTGGAAGTTGGATTTGACAACCATATGACGCCAAGGTAAACACCTTGACATCCGAAGCAAAGAGACAAGAAGGCAATTCATAAGATTTGTCTGAGTAAATGTTCATGTGGATCTCTTTAGCATTTTTCCTTACCACAGAAGTGATCCACTTGCCAATGTGATCAGCTTCATAGCAATGATTTTGAGAATCAAAAGAAAACTTGTACAAATCAGAATTGTCGCGAAAGAGAAGAACCCGGTCCACAAAATTAACCAACCCAGCCTTATTGTGTTTCCACATTGCGGCGTCGAAGTTGAGATGGGGAAGTGATATCCATAAAAACCTCCATCTTGATGAAAGAAGACTAGTTTGCATGACTTCCTTCATGTCAAGGAAAAAGAGGATATGATGAAGCACTCCTTCAGGTAAACTACTAATCCTATCTCTATCCATTTCCATATTTCTATAACTGCAATCTTCGTTTCTCTCTCGGTGTATCATGAACATATTTCTACATGAAATGTGTTGCGCCCTATAGCGTATATATAGGCCAAAAGATGGGTATATCATACAAACTTATCAGCAGGAACTGAAAAGTGTTTGAAACCTAGTAAATTCACACTACAAACGAAAAGCCATAATAATAATTCCCAGTTGGAACTTTATTAATATGATCATCTTCTCAAAATGCTAGTTGTATACAATATCATCAATCTCTGTATCTTTTTTTCGGCCTGCTAACTTAAACATCAAATACAGTATGTAATCAATACAGTGCTATTGATTACGTACTGTTTAAGTTAGCAGGCCGAAAACAACTACCTACAATTTTTCTTCTATGCCAAATTTTCAAAAAATAATCACTGTTGCTGTTTTTATGTTTATGTTATTTCCTAGACTTGGATTCCGTGAAGCAAACACAGCCAATATGTTTCCCTATGTAGAGTAAATAGTGTCAGATGACTTATGTGTAGAGTAATTGATTGAGTGAGTAACTATATATAGTGTTTGAATAGGTGATACTAATAAACGTACTCAATGAGATTGAACTTAGTGTCCACTAGTTCACCTAGCACCAAATGACCCTCACAATGCTTAAATTTTGAAAATTATACAAAATACAGTAGATCAATATAAGTAGAAAATTACCCGTAAGAGTTGTGATTCAGAAGTGAATATAACTGAGAAAATGTTCTTTTCAGGGGAAAAGTGCTCTTCAAAATAAACCCGAGAGAGGAAGAAGACTACTTCAAGACTCTGGTTGGGCTTGGGTTTGAACATTTTCATGGCTAGAGTTCCAGACTCCAAAGTCAGGCCTAACAAATTTAAACAACCTCAAAACTATTAGGCTTGGTTGTTTTTTTGAGTTGAGCAGTACTATTAATCTTCTACATTTACATACATTACCTGAATTTTTCAATGTTATCAATGTTCTGCCAATGTTTCATTCTGTGGGAGTTACTCCACAATAACATATTCTTTAAGCACTTTATATAAATGAACTGAGAATCAACCTTTCATCTCCACACATTACACATATTGATTGCATTGTTGAAATGGTCCTTAACTAGTTAACTCCTTAAGCCATATAAAAATAAACTTGCTGCATCCAAATTCTTTAGTGCTATGCAAGATTAGACACAAAGCCAAATATCATTGAGAATACAATGCCAAAAATTTAATTTAATTAGAAGTTTACATACTATCATGTAAAACTCCTTAGGGAATTTATTCCATGTGAAACCAATACTTTTTTATTTTCTCTTTATTCCTTTGTCTACTACATATAAAGAATCTTATCTACAAAGTGAGTGTATCTTAAGGAAAAGCTTATCTTTTCTTCATGTTGCTGACAAATCAACTATCCATTAGTGTATGTATGAAAAATGAAAACATTAAAAAGTAAAAACCATTTCATGATATATATATTGCATATTTCAAAGCCAGAAACAAACTATATAGCAAAGTATGAAACTTATATACACAATTGTATAAAAAGGAACAAAAATCAAAATTATACCAAGGGCTTATTTACCACCCTGCCAACATGTTTGTAACACTCAAAATAAAAAACAGTGTTAACAACATAGCTCAAAAGTATCACAAACCCTAATAAAAACACCAATCCAACCTTTTCCACTACATCCACGCAATCGTGACCATCCATCAAAATCTTAAACCCCCATCTAATCCCACTTGTAACCAAAACCAACAAACCAGCTAAACTCCACCCACAAAACCACTTTCCTTCCATCAAATGCCACCCAACACCTATAGCTTCCAAACCAAACCGCTCTTCCAAAACCGAAACCACCATTCCCATACTCAAAACCGCCATCAAATATACTTCCAAAACCACCTTAAACATTCCAACCAATGATTTTACATGTGTATCATCAACAAAAATCAACATTCCACGTGTCATAATACAACATCCAAATAGAATGACGTACATAAATATTGACGTAATCATCGGTCTTTTCCACGTCAGCTTCACCACCGTCGTTAAAGAATCTTGTCGTCTTCCGTTAAAAGCAAATGAAGTTAAATTAACGGTTGTGATTAAAGCTAATAAAGAGAAAACATAACAAGGTAAGAAGAAAAGAAATTGAAATAAAAATAATTTGTGTGTTTCTTTACGAATTTGTTTCCATAATGTAAGTGATTCATATGGGGTGATTGCTGTTGTTGCTCTTGCTGTGAATTCTTCATCATGGATTTGAATTATAAGAGGTTCAGAGATAAGAATTAAAGCAAAAAGAAGGAAAGAAAGTGGAAGAATTGTGAAGGTATATATGGAAATAAATTTTTTTTGATTGGTTTTGAAAAGAATTTTAATGGAGTCGAAGATGATTTTGAGAAGCTGACAAGAATAGGAACAACAAGAAGTCATTCTCTGTTTAAAAGAGACATGAAATCTTTCTTCTGAGAAATTCTTGGTTTCTGTCTTTTGCTACATTTTAATGTGGATTTGTGGGGTATTTTTTTAAATGACCAAATTTACCCTTTAGTTCCGTCTTTAGTGGGTCCACGAAAAGAATCCTAAACACTTTAAAATTCAAATTGAGTCCAATGATGGTCCAACTCCAGTGCTCTAGAACCTCTATTCTATTGGAGTCCAAATTTGTGGACATACACCAAAAAGCAGCATCCTATTGATCCACTTATTATTGAGTCCACGTCAGTATTTTCTAAACTAAAACTCTTCCGTTAATTTTACAGTTCTTCAAAGAATCGATAACCTCGCTCTAACTCCGATATCTCTCTTTAACCTTACTCTGATTCATTAAATTGTGGAAGATGGAAATATCTAAAGCTCTACCACTATTAATTTGTGGGTATTAAGATATGAAACCTGCTCTACCAGAAACTATCATTAAATTGTCAAAGTTCTTTGTCTCTTTCGGAGATATTGGTGGTGGATTCTGGTGTAAGTATATGTGATTTACATGTGTATATGTATTCTTAACAGATAATTACTAGACAAATTAAAACTCAATCAAAAATCAAATAACCCTAAATTAATATAATAAATGACGCATATGAGTTGTGTTTGATTAGATTAACATCTAAGATCTACTGTTTTCATCAATGGTTGAGATCTCAATGAGGAAATGGATTTGTTGTTATTCATAAGTACAAATTTGTGATGAAAGAAGAAATCATTAAGAATGTTGGAAAGAAGGAAATCATTAAGAATGTTGGAAAAAAATAGAGCAGAAGTCGCAGGACAGAGGATGGAGAAGAAAATAATCTTTTTATTTTTATTTTTGTTAAATAATACGTGGACCAATAGGATGCTGCTGTCTTGTGGACGTCCACAAATTTGAACTCATTCTATTGTCACCAATCAGGAAGCGATGTTGTTCCAGCTATTATAAGGACATGGTAATATGAGCATTTCATGTGCGGATGTTGTCCAAAGTTCCAAATTGGTAAGGGTCTTTAAAACCATAAACATTTGCTTGGTTAGTAATGGAGGGTGGAAGAACAAGGGTGTAAACATTCTTGAAAAAATCACTTTTGATGGGGCACAAAACTTCATGTTATTATCTTTTGACACATTTTTTTTTTCTTGATAAGCTATGTGCGAGTGTAAAACCTTCTGAAGCATATGTAACATTTTTTATTTTTTTTTTCAAAGGTGGTGCCACCATTGAAATTCGAATGCACTTGGGCGAATTTGTAGCCAATCAGACTTTGGTATCTTGGGAAGCAGGCCCAAACAAGAATTATCAACGGGTTGAAACTGAAGCGGAAAGCTGGTGTTACTAACCCGGCCCAAAGAGAGAACCTCTGTTCATTCTGTTGACTAAATGAGTAGAGAATAGAGATTCAAGAGCTTGGATAAATAGTCGTAACTTTTGAAGTTTTGCCGAGTGAAGAGAGGGAGAAGACGAAGAACCATCGTGCATCGTGCATCGTGCATCGTCCATCTGAATTTGAATCTGAAGAAGAAGAAGAAGAAGAAGAAGAATGAGAAGAAGACCTGGAATCGGTGGTTTACAAACAGCAGCAGCTGCTAGGGTTTGTTTGTTCATCTTCATCTCTCTCTATCTCTCTCCACTCTTTAGTCGTTCTATCGAGATTTGGTGAATATGTATCTAATTCTTTAGAATCAATTTACTTGTTTCGCAGGATCAATATCGATTACTTGGAGAAAATGTTGCGAAGATTAGAACAGATCTTATGAAAGAACAGCTTGCTACGTTTCGATCTCAATTAGAAGATTTTGCTCGCAAACACAAGGTTAGCTGGTTAGGTCACTTCTTTCTTCTTTAGATGTGAAATTTCCAGTTTTAAATTTATTAATTTTGATTTTGAAAATTTTGATTGTCAAACAGAAGTTGCAAATTCTGAAGTAGTTATCAATTAACAAATATGTGTGGTGTGGACTGTGTGGTGGTTTTTAAATAAGAAGCTATAAACACAAGCTTGGAGAACAGTTCATGATGAAAACTAGTGCGAAAAATGGATTAGTTTGCAATGTTATCTGAAAGTAACTAAAAAAATAATGAAAATAATGCTACCTTAGATGATAGAGATTTTTATCACAAAATGTGACAGAATTAGTTCCCACTTTTTATGCTTTATTTATTTATAAATTATTATTAGGATTACTCGCAATTCTACACCATCACTATAATTATAATTAGATTTACACTGTGATGTTTATAATTTAGTTACTATTTTGATGAAAACATACTGATGTTTTATTTATTTTGCAGAATGATATTAAAAAAAATCCTGCATTTAGATCACAATTCCATGAGATGTGTGCTAAAATTGGAGTGGATCCATTAGCTTCCAACAAGGGATTTTGGGCTGAGCTTTTAGGGATTGGTGACTTCTATTATGAACTTGGTTGGTATTGACCTTCGTTATATATGTTGCTTTTCTATTTTAAGATTTGAATAATTACCTTTACATTTTAGTTTAAGTGATTTCCATTACTATAGTTGTTCTTTTTTATATGTGAGGAAGGAGATAGGATGGGGCTTGTTCCAAAGAAAAAACAACATTAGATAGGTGGAACACTACCAAGTTTGATTCTTTAAAGTACCCAAAATCAACAACATGCGTTATGTAACTTAAATTATCAAAGATAGTCTGGACACTTGTGTGAGTTATTAAGTGATATGCATATAGTTGTTCAGAACTATGGACTCTGGAGCAAGGACCTGGACACTTGTGCAAGTATACAATGATGGTACCAATCAAGTCATTGACCCAACACCCCTAAATAATATGCATCAGTTTGTAAGTGTGTCAAACATGTGTGTTGAATGTTGATTGTCTGTGTGGCCGACATGGACGTTTTAGGAAATATGGTTTGTGCATGTTACATAGGACTAACCTGGAATTGTGTTTGTTCATTTGTTGTTTGACATTTTCCAGAATGCCTTGTACTTGGTTACAAACTTGAGCATATATTTATTGATCACATACATATCTTGCACTTTAACCTGAATCTCATAAAGCTTTTTTTAGGGTATAAACTCTTAGTGCAATTATTCTCTTTCTCTGAGGGTTTTAAGCTTCTTTTTGCGGGAGTTGGGGATGATATGCCTTACTTGTCATTACTCAAGAATCAAGATGTATTACTATTCCATAAAATAACAAATTAACAAGGCTTTGGGCTAAGATCCACAATTCTTATTTTACTCGGTTTCTGTTCACCAACGTTTCCAAATATGCCTCTAGTCCCTAGGTTTGACTTGCATGTATATTACTGTTTCTACGGTGTTTGGCTAAAAAAAAATTACACTTGGAATTTCTATTGGTGTAAATAAAAATTGAAGAAAATATATGTTTTGAGTGTGCTTAATTTTTTTTTTATTATCGAATTCAGTGTGTTTGATTAGAGGAACGATTCAGTCTGATTAGAAGAGCTTTATTAAATTGATTAATACACTTAGCAGTGCAACAGTCCAACTAATTAGTGGTGTAATCAATTTATGTGCTCTTCCACTTGTACCAGTTCCTTCTAAGTTTTCCATGTAAACTCTTTATAAGTCAGAATTTATTCATAGCGAAACATGTACTTTAGTTTTAGTTCTTCATCTACAATTCCCGTTACTGAGATTAGTGTTACTTGGCTAGGCAGGAGTGCAAATTGTTGATATTTGCTTAGCCACAAGA
Organism: Aquilegia eximia; assembly: GCA_023053565.1. Classification (NCBI taxonomy): domain Eukaryota; kingdom Viridiplantae; phylum Streptophyta; class Magnoliopsida; order Ranunculales; family Ranunculaceae; genus Aquilegia; species Aquilegia eximia. Next base: position 13,325,017 of record JALIGU010000007.1, read on the forward strand.
TCCCACAACGGCGGTTTGATCAATTTGCAGGAACTCTGTACTCTACTGTGTCAAAGACGAAAGACTGCTCGCGAAGCTATTTCTGAAGATGATTGCTTGCGTGCTATAAGTAAACTGAAGGTATCTCTGTAACCTTTATTTCCTGAATTTGCTCGAAATGTAGCTAAAAGTGCACATCAACAGCTTAACTGTTCTCAAAGAGCAGGTGATCCGGATGATGGTGGATTTCACCATCCAGTGGGACACACGTTGGGTATTTCATACACAAATTTTTTTTGATATTCAAATTTGTTAAATATGTTTAATATTCGAAAATAATTTTAGAATTCAAAAGTAGATCTTAGTAAGTGTGATGTCAACATGTTGTAGACACCTTTTATATCCACTGAAGAGAGGGTAATACTATCATGTCTGTGTCATGTGGATTTTCTGCAGACCACTTTCTACAAACTATTTGATTTCCTCATTTCCTGCAGACCACTTTCCTGTTATATGAAAATTTAATCACTCAGTAAGTTTGATTACTAATCTCCATAATTTGACTAAGTTAAGGTTTATTTTCTTATTGTATTGGGGGTGAACACCAGGTGTTGGGTAGTGGATTTGAGGTGATATCTGTTGGAAAGAAAAAGCTTGTGAGGTCTGTTCCTACAGAATTGAACAAGGACCATAATGAAATTTTGGAGTTGGCCCAGGTATTTCTCTCTCTCTCTCTGGATGATTCATCGTTATTCTCGTTAATGTTTTTTTATCTCATTCTGGATTTCATAAAAATATTTGTCCATTCATAGTTTTATAAATCAACTTCTATAGTTTTCTATGTACTCTGAGGTTTGTATTGTATGCACAAGCTTTCATCCGTAAACAACTTTCTAGCATAAGAAGTTAGGTTAAATGAGTATATCTTTGGTCTAGTGTTTTAAGAATGCATATTTATTTTTTTTAAAAAAAGAGGGATATCTTCAATTTCTTAAAGATGAGGTTAGAACGTTAGCCTGATTGAACAGTAATCATGTTATGTCATTAACTGTAAGTAAGAAGAAAAACCTTGAGATTGTTGTGCTGTGTATTCATATCTTGAGGACTTTCTGACATGTCATACACGGGATCTGACATATGTTTTACCATTTTACCTTGATTCAGGTTAAAATATTTTTGAATTTAATCAATTTGAGAAAAAAAATTCCAATGCATACTTTTGTCGATTTGAAATGTTCAAACTTCAGATAAGTCGATCAGGCACAGCCATTCTTTGTTAGGACTAAAACCAATATTATCAAATAATGGTTCTTAGTTCAAGCTTGACGTGGAGATTGAGAGAATGAACAGTATAAGTTAGTATAGGCAAGTTTGTGGGGCTGCTCATCATGGAAATGTAAAATTCTCCCTTATCGTATGAATATAAATCCCTGATCGAGGTATTGAATAGCTAGTTTTGACCAACTTACGCAATTTAATGTGAAATAGTAGTTGATATTCTAGTCATGCTATCGGGGAACCCTATTAAGAATGCGGATACGTCCGACCAAAGAAGCTTAGTCACTACAAGCTATCAGCGCTGTCTTAGATTGAACGGCAATAACATAAGTCGACGTTCAATCTCTTTTTTGGCATTTTTTATTTGTGAATTGTTAATGAAATCGCCTCATTACTCGACTCTGCCCAATACGCTATTTCCATGAAATACTGAAATCATAACATGAAACCATTACCGATAAGCTCCAACTTCAGTTCCAGATTATCTCAGCTTTGTGTTGCAGTTATGTATAACGCATTGTCCGACGTTCATTCCCATATAGAGTTTCATATTAACTAAATTTTCAATTCAACTTGAGAGGTTTGATGCTGTTCTCCATCAACTTTATATCTAACAAACTTTGTTAATGGTGGCAACAATACCAATGAATCATAAAATATCCATTTTACTTGGGTTTTTACCAGGCACATGGCTATGTGACAGTCAACGAGGTTGATAGGCGGCTCTCTTGGTCATCTGGCCGTGCTATTGACGCACTTGACACTCTATTGGAAGTACGTTTAATACTTTAATCTCCACATCATATTTTGGTTCTATTTATCTCTGTTGTTGGGACTGTTTCTCAAATTTCTTTGTTGGATTGTACAGGAAGGTCTTGCGATGATAGATGATGGTCACAGAGATGGTAAACGCAGGTATTGGTTCCCTTGTGTGTCTTTTTCAGCATCCGTTGGGTCTGAGGCTCTGAAAACCTAGTTTTTTGCAATTGGTTTACTGTTTCCATGTAAAACAAACTTTTGATTGTAATGGTAATTTTTTTGCAAACAATTCATATCCATCATATGTACAACTGGATCATGTGAATGAATTTTGGAAACTACTACTACACATTCAACCTCATTGAGATGCTGTTTTTGTGTTTAAAGTGTGAGTTGCTCCCTCATTCTTGTGTGCTATCTTGTGATTTATTTCAGTAAGATTATGTGAATGAATTTTGGAAACTACTACTACACATTCAACCTCATTGAGATGCTGTTTTTGTGTTTAAAGTGTGAGTTGCTCCCTCATTCTTGTGTGCTATCTTGTGATTTATTTCAGTAAGATTAAGTAATTAACCAGTGAAAAACACAGTGCAATGAAACACACCAATACTAGGTTTTGATTCTGTAACAGAACAGTTTTGAGCCCAAAGGGTGAAGATTTTGTTTCTTCCTTCGCTATTTAAGTTATCATGCTAACAATGTATTGTGGAACTGTGGCAGTAAGGTATATGGTAATTATTCGAGTGATGCTATAGATGGTATCTTTGTTTTAGGAGGTTTTTACAAAGCCAAAAAAAAACCCCGCACCATTGTTTGAGAAGAGAATCCACAAAGAGACCATGACCAGGTACGTACTACATATCCCGACATCATATGATTTCTTTGATTTCTGCTATTTCTATGGAGATTTAAATTTTGTTTTGCAAAAGCAAGTTGGGTTACATATTCTTTTAATTAAATAGAGATTTGATTATATGAAGATTACATTGTCTTTTTATTGACGCCACACAAGTAATCAACTAGTTCATCCAAACTTTGATTGGAAGATCCACCTTTCTGTACTGCCTGTCTAGCCAATTTCCTTAATTTTTCAGCTTTCTCTCTAACTTTCTTCCCTTTGTCCGATTCCATCAACTCTTTCACTGCATCACAGATCACTTTCCAATCAACCCTTACAATTTTATCATGCTTCATTGGAACAGATATCCCAGCTTCCAATACATCTATCACAAATTTAACATTCAAAGGTTGTTCAGCACCCATAGGCCATCCCAACAGTGGCACCCCCATGATTAAGCCCTCTAGTACTGAGTTCCACCCACAATGACTCAAGAACGCACCAGTCGCGTGATGTGCTAAAATGCTCCGCTGGTCCACCCAATCCCCCACTATTTATCCTCTACCTTCAATCCTATCTTCCATTCCATCTGGTACAGTCCAAGATTTTGATCTGACGGCCCATATGAATGGGTGTCCACGCATCTCAAGCCCATAAGCTACTTCATCAAGTTGCAGATCAGGCACATCAGAGTGGCTACCAAAACACACATAGATTACGGAATTAGACGTATCTCGATCGTCCAACCACTTGATATACGGTTCAGATGGAGTTATCTTGTGATAGTCATTTCTTTTTTCCATCACATCATATAGTAGAAGTGGTCCTACGCACCAAGCTTTACATCCATCTTGATAGAATGATTCCAAGGATGACATGTGTTCACTTTCTAACTTCATGAAGCTGTTTACTATGATACCTGAACTTTCCTTCTCACGCTCTCCTATCTCATTCATACGCTGGTACTCCTGGTAGGACGAGTGGGTTGGGTCATTGACTATGATGAAGTCCGGCATATTATTTAAGGTCAAGGTAAAGGGTAGATCTACATCTGGAATATGTATTAGGTCAGTTTCAGATTTAATGGTAATATTTGACCCGTGCGCAAAAATACTTTTGGTAATCGCCATTCCTAATACTCCAGTGCCATGAAATACAAACCTTGGGACGTTGAATTTGTGACACGAGGAAACAGTCCACAACAAGAAATAATCAGATATGACACAAATGGGTAATGACCCGGATTCAGACATGTCTTGTAATATTTGTTCAAATGGTTGTTGTAGTTGTAAGGTAGCCTTGAAGAAGGACGTAAAAAGAGACATGTTAGGGAGTTGGGATTCATTTTCACAACCATTTGGTATGTCTGGGGTTGATGGAAATGGGATTTCAATGATATGGATGTTGGTGTATGTTTTGATGCATTTTGAGATTGCTAAGGCATTATAAGGTGTGGTGACGATGTTAACTGTAAGACCTTTACGTGCGAAAACTTTGGAGAGATCAAGAAGTGGGAGAGTATGACCTTGAGCCATGAAAGGAAAAATTACTATAATGTTATGGGGTTGTGCTGATAAAGTAGCCATGAAAGAACTTAGTTGAGGCAGAGAGAGAGAGAGGATGGTGTTGGTGTTATGAGGTAGGATGGGATGGAGATTGGCTTGCATTGGGCATTTGGGCACCAATCTAATATATAAGATGGACGGATGTTGTGAATTTGAGGTTAAAATATAGTCGTTACTATTTATGGATGTTGGGAAGAGGCCTCTGTTGTGAATGTGCATCTGTTCAGAAGGCATGTGCATCTGTTCTAGGTCCTAGGAAATCTAAAGTTATCTACATGACTAGAACCAAAGTTCAATGACAATCCCATGTGGAGGTTTATGATTTTGGAAAAATTTCATAAAGAAATTGGAATTTTTTTTGAATTTCGGTGAGCATAAATTTTCCGGGTACATATATATATTTTATGAATTTTGGAATAATGATGTCATTTTCCAGAAAATAAAATTAGGAAATTTTTTCTTTTCAGTTAACATGCTTCACAATTTTGTAAAATCTTGGAAGAATTCCAAAATTATTCAATGTTCATTAGTTCATACTAACCATAACATCGACAGAAAATCAAAATTTAGTACATTGCATTTGCGAAATGTGTTTGTGTACTTGTGTTGCATGTATAATTTCCTATGCATTTTATTAGTTTGAATTATTGAATCACACAACATCATGATTTATGGGCCATTGTGTTTCACATTAATCAGTGATCTTGTGTTGCATTGCATGGTCATCTAGGATTTAGAAATTCTAGATAAACCCATCTGGTTGGCAGTCATGAAGGTTCAAAGGTTGAAGCAAGTTCTAGTTAGCTAGTAAGCTTAATGTGATTTTGAGGGCTGTAGTGTATACTGCAGTAGCCATTGGGTTACAAGGCAATATTTTCATTTGTAATCCTTTTCTTATTAAATAGTCTTATATAAAATTGTAATAGCATAGTTTTGAGTCCAAGGAGTGGAGATTTTGTTTCTTCCATCACTATTTTGTTTTGCAAAAACAAGCTGGGGTTAGGCACAGACCCCTACCAGATTACTATATTAAAAACAGAGATGAAATTGCTTTGAGGTTTACATTTTCTCTTTATTGAGACCACACAAGTAGACAACTAGTTCATCCAAACTCTGATCTGAAGATCCACCTTTCTGTACTGCCTTTCTAGCCAATTTCCCTACCTGTTCAGCGTTCTTCCTAACTTTCTTCCCTTTGTCGGATTCCATCAACTCTTTTACTGAGTGGCAGATCACTTTCCGATCAACCCTTACAATTTCATCATGCTTCAGTGGAACAGATAACCCAGCTTCCAATACATCTACCACAAATTTAACATTTAGAGGTTGTTCAGCACCCATAGGCCATCCCACAAGTGGCACCCCCATGCATAAGCTCTCCAGTACTGAGTTCCACCCACAATGACTCAAGAACCCACCAGTCGCCCGATGTGCTAAAATGCTCCTCTGGTCCAACCAATCTTTCACCATCCACCCTCTACCTTTGATCCTGTCTTCCATTCCATCTGGTACAGTCCAAGATTTTGATCTGACAGCCCATATGAATGGGTGTCCACACATCTCAAGTCCATAAGCTATTTCATCAAGTTGCAAATCAGGCACATCAGAATGGCTACCAAAAGATATATAGAGTACGGAATTATGCATATCTTGATCATCCAGCCACTTGATATACGGTTCAGATGGAGTTATCTTGTGATATCCATTTATTTTTTCCATCTGATCATATAGTAGAAGTGGTCCTACACACCAAGCTTTACATCCATCTTGATAGAATGATTCCATTGATGATAAGTGTTCACTTTCCAATTCCATGAAGCTGTTTACTATGATACCTGAACTTTGCTTCTCACACTCACCTATCTCACTCATAAACTGGTAGAATGGGTGGTTTGGCTCATTGACTATGATCAAGTCCGGCATATCATTTAAGGTCAATGTAAAGGGTAGTTCTAAATCTGGAATATGTATTGGGTCAGTTTCAGATCCAATTGATATATTTGACCCATGCGCGAAAATGCTTTTGGTAATTGTCATTCCTAATACTCCAGTGCCATGAAATACAAACCGAGGGACACCAAATTTGCAACACGAGAAAACAGTCCACATTAAGAAATAATCAGATATGACACAAATGGGTAATGACCCGGATTCAGACATGTCTTGTAATATTTGTTCAAATGGTTGTTGCAGTTGGAAGGTAGCCTCTAAGAAGGGCATAAAAAGAGACATATTGGGTAGCTGGGATTCGTTTTCACAACCATTTGGTATGTCTGGGGTTGATGGAAATGGGATTTCAATGATATGGATGTTGGGATATGTTTTGATGCATTTCGAGATTGTTATGGCATTATAAGGTGTAGTGACTATAGTCACTGTAAGACCTTTACGTGAGAAAACTTTGGAGAGATCAAGAAGTGGGAGGGTATGACCTTGAGCCATGAAAGGGAATATTACTATATTTCTAAGGGGTTGTGTTGATAAATTAGCCATGAAAGAGCTTAGTTGAGACTTGAGACACAGAGAGAGAGAGATGATCAGAACCTCAGAGGTGTTATGAGGTAGCATGAGATGCAGTAGGAACTGGTTATATAATAAGGTGAATATTGATGTGTCATTGTTATTGGGAAGAGGCCTCTATTGGGAATGGTACTTTTTTATCCATGGTGGCTGAACCCCTAAAGAAAACAATCGGTGGTCATCACCTATATGATGATGCACTCTTCAGAATTAAGACAAATTTGTTTTAATTTACAAGGCATGTTAGCATGTGCATCTGTCGTTCCAGACTTCCAGCAATAGGTCCTACGAAATTGAATTGTTGTAGAACCAAGTCCAATAATGATCCCATGTATTCTGTTGTATAATGATCTCCTATGTATTATTAATTGTATTATTGAATCACAGCATTATGATTCATGGTACAATACTAACAATTGAGATCTCAGGGTGTGTTCGATTTGTGGAAAAATAATTATTCAGGAGTTTGCATTGCGAAATCCGAATTTTTAATTTGGTTATTTTTTCAATCTAAAAGCAAAACTAAATTTTGTTCATGATCTAGCTTCCAAAGTCAATATAATCACAATGCTATATAACTCTTACAATCAAGATTTTATTATTTCTGCGAGCCTAACTGCCCCACCATGATGTATGGTGTATGACTGTATGTACGTACTAATTTTGATACTGGGTACTGTTAATCATATACTAACTACTAAGGCCTCTTAGTTCCCAAAAGACAAAACAAACAGACTAACTGCAGAAAATAACAAAGTAAAGAAAATTGTCACCCCATAATTTTCCAAAAGATTTTTCATTAAATTTCCATTTGTCTTTTTTGCAGTTTGAAGATTTAAATTTGCAGATTCTCTCAATATATTCATTTATTCCCTATCATGGAAAGGCAACAAGAAATCTTTGTAAACCAAGAAGTCAATGTATCTTCCCATATATAATTTACCTAAATTGCAAGTAAATAACAAAGCCATAGCAAAACAACCTTCACATGCTCCTCTGATCTCTGTCTTTCTAAACTTCTTATGGCTCCTTTATCTTTACAACCTCATCAGCACCATGTAGTAATGTTCCCTTTCATGGCTCAAGGTCATACCATCCCTTTACTTGACATGTCCAAAGAATTCTCACGTAGAGGTCTCATAGTGACCATCATCACCACTCCATCCAATTCATCAACGGTTTCAAAATACATCCAAGCACATTCCAACATCCATGTCAAAGAAATCCCATTTCCATCAACACCAGACCTACCAAATGGTTGTGAAAACACTTCCCAACTTCCAAGTATGTCTCTTATAGTACCTTTCTTAAGGGCTACCTTAAAACTACAACAACCTTTTGAAGAAATACTACAAGACATGTCCGGATCCGGGTCATTACCCATTTGTGTCATATCCGATTTCTTTTTGAGTTGGACAGTCCCAATTTGTCGTAAATTTGGTGTCCCAAGATATGTATTTCACGGCATGGGGGTATTTTCAATGGTTCTTATCAAAGCCATTGAAATGCATGTTCCTCACTTGATGATTAGATCAGAAACTGAGTCTATAAATATTCCGGGTTTGGAATTACCTTTTCCTTTGACCCTACCGGATAAACCTCATTCGGTCATGGATCATATCGACCCGGTCTCTCAGTTTGTATGTGAGGAGATTGTTAATTGGGAGGTGCAAAGTTTTGGTATCATAGTAAACAGCTTCATGGAACTAGAAAGCGAACGCCACGTGGCTTCTTTAGAATCGTTCTATCATGATGGATGTAAAGCATGGTGTGTGGGACCAATCTTGTTGTACAATGAGATGGAAGGAGTAAATTGGTCCCATGATTTCAATCCATCTGATCCATACATCAAGTGGTTAGATGATCGAGATACGCAGAAATCGGTGATATATGTATCATTTGGTACACAAGCTGATGTATCTGATAAGCAACTTGATGAAATAGCTTATGGGCTTGAAATGTCTGGGCACCCATTCATATGGATTGTTAGGTCCAAAACATGGGCCTTACCAGATGGAATAGAAAAGAGAATTAAGGGTAGGGGACTGATAGTAAAGGATTGGGTAGACCAGCGGAGTATATTAGCCCATCGTGCAACAGGTGGATTCTTGAGTCATTGTGGATGGAATTCAGTATTGGAGAGCTTATGTATGGGTGTCCCTTTAATAGCATGGCCTATGATGGCTGAGCAACCTTTGAATGCTAAATTTGTAGTAGAGGTATTAAAAGCTGGGTTGCAGGTCCCAATCAAGTGTGATGAAATTATAACCGTTCATCGAGATGTGATTTGTGATGTAGTGAAGAAGTTGATGGGATCAAATGTAGGGAAACAAGTCAAAGAAAAGGCTGAAGCTTTAGGAAAAATGGCTAGACAAGCAGTGCAGAAAGGAGGATCTTCACATAAGAACTTAAATGATCTACTTGAAGGCTTATGCGCAAATTCGACATAAAATGGACCCTGATGGAAGTCTGCACCTTCTTTTTTTTTTTTTTTTTTTTTATGTAGGAATTCTGCAAACTCAAATTTCAGTAAATATCATATCATGAATTTTCTTCTATTTTACCAAAAGTTTTGATTTGTACTTAAACCCTACTTTCAAAGGTCAATGAAATGAAATCTTGTACATGTATGGATCTAAGGTCAAAGAAGACAGGCCTGTCTCCAAATTTCAAAGCGGATCTATCATCTATCAATACAAGCCCACAACCCAATCTCCAACTTTCTATTCAATCCATCACTCTTTTGATTCATTAGGATTTAGGTTGGTCTTCTCTTATGTTCGATTCAAATCTTCACGGTTTCTTTAAGGAGACGAAGATGTCACACAACAAAAGAAGATATCACGAGAGCAAAGAGACTGCAGTAATTTTTATAAGAAAAATTTTATGGGGTTTTTAGACTTTGGTCCACTTAATTAATATCTATTTAGAAAATAAGACATTTTTAATTGGTATTTAGAGTATGGGGCACGTTCCGTTTAGTTGACTATTAATCTGTTATAACTAACCGTTGACTCAAGTCAAAGAAATCATATTTTATAAATACCTATAATACCCTGTGCACATGTATCCTATTTCCTAATTTTGTTTACCACAAGGTGTCCTCTTCTCTAATAAGTAAAATTTTAAAAAGTTTGGAAAGAATGATATAATGACACGTGTCAATTTATCAACCGTGAGATGGAATCAAGGGATGATATAATGACACATGTTACGGTTTTGTTATTAAAATTCAATCTCGTGCTAAACACATGGAGGGGGTAATATTATCATTTTTTTAAAAATTAACAACCAAACAACAGTCAATTCATAGAAGGTGCCCCAAACTCTAAATACTAATTAAAAGCGTATAATTTCCTAAATAAGCATTTCTGGCAATACAACCTAATTAGCATGCTAGAAGGCATCGTCAGGTTTGAGGACCATAAAACAATAAGATACACAGGCTAAAACTCAGAAAAAAAAAAAAAAAAGTCTTCAGTTTTGCATCTGTTGGAACCCAGTTCTGATCAGCAGACCATTCAACAATTCAAACCACCTCAGGATGAGATCCTTAAAATAAAATAACCGCCTCCCTGGCCAAGAACCACGCCGATACCAAACTATTGCCTTGACTTGCACAGAGATGCGTTCACATAAACCATTTTATCTTGAAAGAGCCTTTCATTTCGTACTCTCCATAAGGTCCACATGATCGCATAAGGAAGAAGAGCCCATACCCTTTTACCAAGTTGGATACCTTTGCCCAATTTTTGAAAAGCTCTTCAATTGAATCAGAAGTTAGGACAACAGTATAACATCTCGATCTAAGCTTCAGTAATTCAAATCAAACTTGTACAACAAAAGAGCAAGTGACTGCAGTAATTAAAATGATGATTTGTTAGAAGAAATATTATTAGTTGTGTTTGTTTACCAGGAAATCTGGCGGAAAGCAAATCCACGTCAGATTTTCCCGGTTTATTTCCTTTTGAAGGTGTTTGGTTGGGTATCAGGATTTATAGGGCCCACAAAAAAGTTTTGCAAAACAACAAATCACGTCAGATTTTTTTCACGGGTTTGAGATTACGAGAATTCTTTGCAAACTCGTTGTCCCCATTGTCTCTTTGTTCTCTCTCCTCTTTCTTCTAAACTCGTGGTCCCCCTTTTTTCTCTATCTCCACTTATCTGTTTCTATTTTAATTACAATGTTTAATTAACCAAGCACTCAATACTAAAATATATGAAAACTTTTAGAAAACTTTTTCAAAATAATTTTTTACGCCTACTAATTACGTAATTTTTTTAAGCAAACAAGCACAACCATTATATTTGCGACCAAGTAATGTCCTTAAACTCAAACAGTTTGCAAACAATGGCTCAAACTCATATCTAATCCATCCTTTGGTCCTCGTCACACTGTTTATTATGTTCAACGCTACAGTAGTCATGTTTCAAGTTTTCTCCCCAGTTTCTTTCTGCAGTCCTATCTTATAACATATGTTAAGGATAGGGTTATTTCTTCTATTTAATCCCGATCCAATAACATTGGTTGCTTCACACTCAAAGGGTCACCCTAATTTATCTTTCTCTTATGTTTTTCCTGATTGTTGTGGTGATGAAGTATTTAAATATGTCAAGATTTAATTTTAGATTCTTCTAATGGCCTACTCTTATTTCCACATACTAGGACATAAAAATATTTTCGTATGTAATCCATTGACAAGATTTTGATGATAAATTACCATATACTATGTGAATATGCACGTTTATGCGTGCTGCATAAGTGGGGGTATTATTGGGTATGGGCCTGGGTTTCTATACAGTCTGCTTATAATTAAGGTAAGGGAAAAACCGAAATTATTAGTATCTATGTGTATGGGTATTATTAGATATGGGCCTGAGCTTTTATACATCCTACTTATAATTAAGGTAAGGATAAAACCAGAATTATCAGTATTGGGTATGGGCTTGGGCTTTTATATACAGTCTGTTTATAATTAAGGTAAGGGTAAAACCGAAATTATCAATACCTATGTGAATGGGTATTATTGGATATGGGCCTGGGCTTTTATACAACCTGCTTATAATTAAGGTAAGGGTAAAACTGGATTTATTAGTATTGGGTATGGGCTTGGGCTTTTATACGGCATGTTTATAATTAAGGTAAGGGTAAAATCGAAATTATCAGTCTTGGGTATGGGCCTGGGCTTTTATACAACCTACTTATAATAATTAAGATAAGGGTAAAACTGTAATTATTAGTATTAGATATGGGTCTAGGCTTTTATACAACCTACTTATAACAATTATGATAAGGGTAAAACTGTAATTAGAGAAAGGGGACACGTCAAGCTCATTTGTAGGAGCAGCTAAAGGAAGTTCCGTGAAGTCCACAATGCACAGATGAATCAATAAAGCCATGAGCCCATGAAACCCAAAAAAATAGTGAAGTCCACAACACACAGTATTATATTCTTTCTCATAAATTAGAGAAGCTATTCATATTTGATTGTGAACAACCTACCAGCACATGCACCAAAAGGTCTGCCAGGCTCAGCAATCAGCATGTTGGCCTCCACAAACACAGAGCCGGCTTAACGGAGGACTTAATTATATCATGCCAGCATATATATGGTCTACACAAGCTCAACGGATGTTGACTCCTCTGTTTTATTTGTGCTTTTGAAACTACTTGGATACTTTTCAAAAGAGACTATATTGGTATCTTTTTGGACTAATAACGTTTGAAATTGGTCTATATAAATCTATATTTTCTGGTTGTTCAACGTTTTTGTTTTTTGTTTTGTTTTGTTAAAGGGATTTCAACATTTGGTATTTTGCTGGAGTATTATATAAAGAGGAAGACTCATATACTCTTTATATTATATATATCAATATTAATTAGTCAAAGAAACAAAAATTCCAATAATCTAAATCAGCTGGATTTCAACTCTTTGCACATTACACTCTCAAACCAAAGCTTACTTACTTCTCAGGATCATGCACTGTTCCAGGCCGGCCATGAAAATGGACATCACAACTTCTGCTTACAAAACCAACAAAATAGCGATACCAATCACATTTTCACACCTTAAATTTACTCTGATCCTTAAATATTTACATAAGATGATAGGAAGGCTAGCTAAGTGAGTCTTGCATCTTTTAATTAATGCATCTGGTTCTGGTTATTGGCACTTGAAACTGGCATTCTACCCTAAAAGCAAAACATTGGTTCTTTTGTTTCCATATCATGATATGATTCATGCAGTACTGGGTTAATTTTAAATATGTATTGACTTCAAGTCTTCAACTAAGTACTGGGTTAATTTTAAATATGTATTGACTTCAAGTCTTCAACTACATACGCTACACTATTTTGTTTCTTTTGTTTAATTAATTTTTTCATTCATTCTGTAATTCTTTGTTTGAGCCGGTCTCTATAGGTTTGAAAAGAAAAAGCTTTGTTGTAAACCAGTTTCTCTAAAAGCTCGAACTTGTAGGGGGAGGCTACCACAATGTATATCAACCGGAATACCGGATAAACTGGTAGGCACATACCTAACCAAACACGGAGGTGGACTTTGCCACTCTCCCAACTGGGTCACGGGCCGCACATACAGTTAGGCCCACAGTCCTAACCAAACACGGGGGTGCATCCACCAACAAGCTTCTTTCTTTGTATTGTTTATTTGTTTTCGATTCATACACAACTGTCACCCTATGTGAAGTGAAGAAAATTGGACTCAGACATGACCTTCAATTCCAATGCAACTTACAGCAATTGAAAGTCATTTGATTGATTTTTGAATTGACCATGGGTTAGGGTTAGGTAACAACATATTTTCATAGCATCTTAGTATATCTTTTTCTCCTATAGCTTGTACCCCCTGAGCTTCAGTCAGTCGTGTTCATGGTGAATTTCTTTATCACCAGGATTGATTAATTGTTTTTGTGTAGCTCGGTTTAAACTTTAATCAAAATCAAAAGGATTGAGGGATATTTGTGCTCCAACTTAGATGACAAAAGTAATATCCTTTTTAATTTTATCAACAAAAATAAAAGTCTATTATACTGTACCATTTAAGAATTATATTAGTGAATTTGATACATTTGGATTTTTTCTAGCACCTAAGGTAGTTGAGCTTCTTACGAAATTTCCAAAGGTAATGGATAGTAAATTAGTAATGTGAATTATGTGATACCTGCATGTTGTAATTAATTAATATGTATTTAGGAAGGTGGGGTTTGCTACTAAAAAAGATTAGCCCCACACTTTGTAACATGGCTAACCTCCATTTTTGTGTTCTTAATTTCTCATGTTGAAAAAAAAAAAAAAAAAAAAAGAGAAAACCATCTCCACAAATAAATCTAACAATTGTTTGTCATTATTTTATTTTATTTTTGTCCAAAACATAAATCTAACCTAATTTGTTTGAGGCCATCTAATCAACAGCATTAGCATCCTTTGACACACATAACTATCAGTTTGTTATTAAGTACGTACCATTTCTCCTTTGACATCATGACAGTATAGTAGCGAACCCCCACTTCAATATAGTAAACGATAGTTGTGGTCGGACACACATAAAAGTAGTAGGTGGAAAATGGCGGCTAAAACATTATAAATACCTAAAGACACAAGAAAAAACTTGTGTTTGATTCTTTTCCTCATTTCTTTTTATCAATAAAAAGAGCTCTTGAGAGTGTTTTGAGAAAGGAGGAGAAGAATCAGCAAGATGAGTGTTGTTGTTTTTTTAGTTCTCATGGTTGCAGGGTTAATATTTGAGCTTGTGATGGTTGCAGGATTGATTATTGGTATTCTTAAGCATTATTCCTTACCAGATGTTGATGGTAATTAGTATTTTGATCTATATTGATTTAATTGAGTTTGCTAGTCTTTTCTTGGATCATGTCCAAGTCTTTGAAAATCTAATTGTTTGTGTTGTGAATAGCTAGCATAGAGTCCTAGTGGTTGGATTTTGGATTAGAGGTTTGAATCTGGTCAGGTGAAATACACTGACAGAGGGTGCAGATCGTCGTTGCACCAATGGATCGGATCTGTGTTTATCAGTGTAGTTCATTATCTTTTTAAGATATCTTCATGTAAAAGTTTTAGTTTTTTGCTCATTGAATCTTAATTGAAAGTGTGATCTTTCGATTTTACCTTGAAGTTTTGGTGGTCTCGATCTTTGCAGGCAAACTTTACGGTTGAGCTAAGGCAATGTTTTAACCGATGAAATTTGGTCACGTTCTGTTTTTTGACCCTTTCTATCCTGTCAGTGTGATTCAAAGTTGGAAGTAATTAGTATTCTGAAGGAAGTTTTATTTTTGTGCCAAATTTCAGACTTTTCAATAATTGTTTTTAGTGCTCATATCATCTATGGAGACTATGCTAACCATCCATCCATCTGTTTGAAAATATATGCATGCTTCCATATTTATCCATGATATGTTACAACTCTTTCGACTTTGAGAGTGTTGGACCCAAGATCTAATCTTTTGATTGGAAATCAGTCATATGAACTAACTCTGTAGATGTACAATACAACTGATGCATTCTGCATTCACTTAGGAAACAAACATTTTAGCAGTATTAGTAGCATTATTAGTATATCCTATAATAAGAATGTGCAATCAACAGAGCACGAATTGGGGAAACATGGTGTGTAGATATAGTTTATTACATATTTACATGCTTTCCTTTTCATTTGGGGGGGGGGGGGGGTATCCTCTTAGGTTCTGTATCAAGGAAATAGTCGTTTTAGATGGATATGCTTGCGTAATCTAGAACTTTCTTATATTTTCTAAACTTTTACCAACTAATAATCTGTTATATCTTGTTATTTTACAGGAACTAAGCTCTGGCTAATTATTATTATAGGTACATTTCTTTGTCTTTCTTCTTGTGTTACACATAATAAAACTGTTCTTTGTTGGAACAATTTGGATTTATATTGAATTGTATGCTATTTAGAATTTAATTTCTAATTACCAATTGGGATTCCTAATTAAGAAAATATTCATGCAAACTGTTTCATTTTTAGTTTACTGCAATTCTGCTGTATCTTAATGAGTAACAATGTCTTTTTCTTTAACAACAGCTGCATCTGTACTTGGAACTCTTATACTTGTCGGGGAAATAATAGCTCTTTGTTATTGGTTGAGAAGGAAGAAACCAAAGAAATTTGAACAAGTAGAGGCATTTTTAGAACTACATGAAAAGCGTGCAACAAAACGATACAAGTATTCAGATGTTAAGAAAATGACTAAATTCTTTAAAGACAAATTGGGGGAAGGAGGTTATGGAAGTGTATTTAAAGGACAGCTACCTAATGGTGGTGAGATGGTAGCTGTGAAGATATTGACTGAAACAAGAGGCAATGGAGATGATTTTATTAACGAGTTGGCGAGTATTAGCAGAACTTTCCACATTAATTTGGTCACCTACCTAGGGTATTGTGTTGACAGAGGTAGAAGAGCTCTTATCTATGAGTTTATGCCCAAAGGATCTCTTGAAAAGTACATCTATTATAAAGTTTCTGTAGGAGCACAGTCTCGCCTTGGATTGATGACACTTTACAACATTGCAATTGGCATTGCTGATGCCCTGCAGTATTTGCATGGAGGCTGTCCAACCCGAATATTACATCTTGATATAAAACCTAGTAACATTCTTCTAGACAATGAATTCATTCCTAAGATTTCTGATTTCGGCCTTGCAAAATTATGTGCTGAAAATAGAAGTACTGTATCATTGGAAGGTGCTAGAGGTACTCCAGGATACATGGCCCCTGAATTACAATCTGGTGGAGTGTCACGCAAGGCTGATGTATACAGTTATGGAAAGATGTTGCTCGAAATGGCTGGAGGAAGAAAAATATTTGATGTTGAAACTGAAATATATTATCCTCCCTGGGTTTATGATCGTCTTGTTTCGAACATGGATCTGGAGTTGTATGGAATCACGACACCAGAGGAGGAACAAACTGCGCGTAAGATGATTTTAGTTGGTTTGTGGTGTGTACAGACTGATCCAACAGTTCGTCCTCAGATGAGTGAAGTGGTGCAGATGCTAAAAGGAAGTCTACAGACATTGCAAATTCCATCTAGACCTGCCAGCATATGATCTTGATGTAGTAAGTTTTCAAACAACTAGACCTGTCAGCATATAATCTAGTTTGTTTATGCAGGAATTGAATAGTATTGGTATTTAATTATAAGTTATTAAGTTGAGCTTGATCTTTCTCAATTTTCTTTCAGAGTTGGATTTCTTTGAAGGTTAGGAGGCCTTATTCTAGCTCTCAGGGAGTCGGAGAGTATAGCACTTGGATGCAGTTGCTTCCTTTTGGTTGTCCTACAAACCTTGTTTCTGTTTAGTGAGATACTGTCATTGAAACAAAAATTGATACTCGTACATGTTTAAAATCAGTTGGAATACAAGAAGTATAAATGTTGTTGTGAGAAAAGATGTCATTTTCTATACATTTATGTCGCTGCTGGGTGTTTTGTACCTGAACTCTTGCTGTTCTCTGTTAATCAATGCCTTGATATCTGCAGTGGTTCTGCAAATGTATGATCTTGATAATAGAGTACAAAACTTGTTGTCGCAGCAATTATGTTTATATTTTGGGATAATTGGGATGTGTTTGAAAGATTATTATTTTTTTTTAAATTGGTACATATGCAATATTAGGATTTTCTTGAAATTTACCTGACGATGTACTGAGTACATGTTGATCAGGAATGCAGAGAATTTTATACGTGTAGCTTACTTGTATATGGGTGTGTACACCTAATCACAAAATGCCATGTGGCAATAATAATATAACCTAGTATGGGTTTAGTTAACCCTAGTGGGCTTGATCAGTTTTCCAACCACTTTATAGACACGTGGCATCATATGATTGAGTGTACACACCCACATACAAGTTGGCTACACATATAAAATTTTTTGATCAGGAATGTATGTTATTCTCTTGGTGTCTGAATATATTTTTACCTTATCGAAAAATCATATTAGTATTTTCCCATGATTGCAACCAGTCGGGTTTACCTTGGATCATTAGCTTATGGTTCTCTCTAGTTTAGTTTATTCCCACTCCTACAGTCCTATTTGAACAAACATTGACACATATAACGTGATCTAATTCTTAATCACTGACAGCATGCGACAACTTTTGCATATATGATGAAATGCAATTTGATTTTTTTAAAGGGTTCTCGTAAAACCTTAAACAAATTGAAAATCGAGCTCTCTTCATTTCTTGGCATTGACCAAAGGGTATGCGTTTACCTGTTTTTAAAGTCTAGATATTACAAGACCCTGATGATTCGTTAGTATAAATTCTTTTTTTTTTTTATTTTTTGATAAATTCAAAGTTATTTGAATAATTTTTTTTTTTAACAATGTTGTAAAACTAATTCGTCAAAATGATTGTGGCACAACTTTTTTGTTTAAATATAGTGTTATTGGGTTCGGTTAGATTTAACCGTGGGCTTAAGTGTGTAAAAACCCAACGTCTAACCATGGGCCGCAGGATCATCGGTCGGACATCATCACATACACTAATACACTGTTTTAATGCTAGTGGAATATTGGTTGCGGAAGAAACCAATCTCTGATGAGTTTTTCAGAGATTTTTTTTACCTTTTTGATTTATTGCGGAAGAAACTAGTGGAATATTATTTTTTTTTGTTTTGTTTTTTTTTTTTAATTTATAATCAAATTTTATTGATAAGCTCAACGAATTACACAAAAGTAGAGGACAAACGCGCTACAAACTGCGCGGCAAGTCCTTTCTGGATAGCAAACCCGATTCTCCTAAATACATATTCGTTCGAACCTGCAGTCATCACGTTGCTATCCATTATCTTCTGCACTCTCCTGAGGAGCTCAATTGCTTCTGAGCCTAGCAATCCAAATGTGTCAAATGCAAAAGAGATGAAACTATGTTGGTTAGCCCTACAAGCTCCGTCATGTTTCTCCACTTTTGCCGCTACTGCATTGCTAGCTGCTAGCCCCATCTCAAAAATCTCAGCACTCAGCTCAACCATCGGAGACGCCCCTGTGACATCAACACACGCATGTTTACCTTCAGACCAGTTGTAGACCAGAATATCAGCAGGACGTAATGTCGATCTTCCTTCCTTAGGATCAGTAAGAAAATTAACAAGAGCCTCCTTCTTAACCTGTACGTCAGCCCGCCAGAACACATCACACAAGATATCTCTAACGTGGTCATGCATGTACTTGAAGTCGGGGTAATGCTTACAATGGGCCGCATGGTCCCCGAAAGCATCAAGTCTACTCTTCTTGCACACTGGACAAAGCTCACCATCTGAATATAGAGGGATCATCAATCGATAACGAAGAATGGCACGATATTCTACAGGCGTCATGCGTTGTCCAAGCCCTTCCATCGGGATAGCAAGGAGAAAATCTTTGGCATGTTCTGACTGCACACATCCAATCACGGCTTTTTGTCTAACTGACAACTCAAATTCCCTCTCAAGACCAGAACTAATCTTGTTGTAGTATGCTTCCGCCAAGACATGTTGGGGTCTGAAGGGGACGGTAGTAGTTGGTACAAGATTACTGAGATCAAAATCAGGTATAGAAAGATGTAAACTAGCAATGGCAGTATCGAAAACATTACCCATAGGTGGAGCGTCACAACCTCGAAGAATGTGATCTTGGAGATCCTTGGTTTGCGTGCGTGAAGCTACGAAAGCAAACTTCATAACATCAGTAGCACAATAGATACCAAGTCCACCCATACGTAATGGGAGGGTTGTCATACGCCACTGTAGATCGCCAAAACCAGGTCCATCAGAAACCACAATATTTTGAAGGGCTGCACGAAGCTTGTGGTCAAACCATTCGGCTGTTTCCTGAACATAATCAGGGGGGCAAGTACGGAGGGCAAATGTGAGTTTAGATAATCCCATACAAGAACGTAAAAGTGCCAACTCACACTGCGGATCCTTTAGCTGTGGTAATTGGTCCATAAGTTGAAGTGTCTTATCCACTCGTTGACGAACATTACCCACAATAAATGATGCATCAATACTGACAGCCCCTCCAAGCAACTTAACCCCTCGCTGAGGACATGATATACCAACCGGAAAGATATTTGGATAGGAGCAGTCAGGATCAACAGAAGGCCAGAACAACTCTGTCTTAGACACATTAAGCACGAGCCCAAGAGATGGTCCTCTTTCCTGAATGATACGAATAGCTCTAGCCACATGTTCTGTACTACCAATCAGAGTACCATCATCTAAGTACCATGCCTGCAACTCCAAGTGGCATTCTTACTGAATGCGGTGTATCAATGGATGCAAGACCAAAGCAAAGAGAATAGGCCCCAAAGGGTCCCCCTGCTGTATCCCAGCTGCTGACCAAATATGAGTAGACCCTAGATACAATCGAGCAGGTTGACAATAGAGGTATTCGACCCATAGAGCAATAGATGGACAATGATTGCGTACCTCCCGTAGCATAGCAGACCGATCAACAAGGTTGAAGGCATTCTGAAAGTCCACAAGCAGCATAGAAAGCGATGTGTCATCCTTGTTGGCATAAACCAACCGATTAACAGCATGCAAAATTGCCTCTGCTCCACCAGGCACACCAACCCCAAACTGAAAATCCTCTAGGTATGGGACAATATCCTTAGAAACTCCTCTCATGTCAATCTTAGATAACAGGCGACGCCAAACCATACCCACAGCTATTGGGAGAATGTCGTTACCTGGCTTAAGAAGTGGGGTGAGCGGTGCACTAGCTATGAACTCTGCCAAGACCCGTGGGCATCGACCTTGTAGCCATAAGTTCACACCCGGTGTCAAGGCCTCCATAAGATCTGTGGCTACAGCGGATGCAGCCCCGCTCATAGCATCCAATAGGTGTTGGGCCCGGAGACCATCTCGCCCACAAGACGTCCCTTTGGGGAAGGACCTGATGCATGATAATATCACATCCCTCTCAACTGACAAAGGTGACTCAAGTAAAGGAATGTCGGGGACAGATGGTGGTGGATGTTTCGGGTGTTTATCCTCTAAAGCCCGCTGCGTCTCTGGAGTGTTCGGAGCAACCCCTGATGATGCCAACACCTTCACGGCTGCTGCAAAGTGCCCGTCTGCAACCTTTTGCAAACACCGTCGTATATTCTTGCTTTGGGACTATCGAGATGGTCGTTCCAACGGAGGCTCTGTGTGTGTGACCCTCTCAATCAAACGAAATATACCCCCAGGCTCGTTCCAAATAGAGAGAGCCTGCAAAATCTGATGCTGCTGGAGATATTTCCGAGCACCAGAACGACGCTCTTGGCGATTCTGCGGATGGAACACTTGCAATGTGCAATAGGGAAGCAGGTACAATCTAACCCATGGCCCTGTCGACATGGGGTCTGCAGTAACCTCATACAAGACTGACTTCAATGCACAAGAGAATGCTAATCGACAAGGACGTGGAATACTTTTCACTGTGCGAAAAGGTCTACAGAAAATACGATAAAGAAGGTGCAACAATAGAAAGGTGAGTATCGATACCAGTGTCCCCTCCTGCTGTAGGTGCGGGTGGATTATCAACATGCACAAGCTGTGGTGGTTGTATACCTACAATTGCACACTCTAACTCACCGGTCTCCTTTCGCACAGGTGGTTTGATGACTGCACCATCCGGATGTTTACATTTTATGGTCGATGCATGGATACCAAAACAATCACCACACATCCATTTGTTCATCCTCTTCAAAGTATTGTCAAGCGACGAAAATAAACCTATATCAACTTTGATCGCATCTCTCAGCCTGTCGATGTCATTAACCCTCTTCAAGTGATCTTTCTTAACATGCGTTGGGATGTACGAAGATTTGTATCCATTTCCACACGGTCCATTGGTGCATCCATCAAAATTTCGAAATGGACAATGGATACCTCCATCAAGCAGCCAATTTTTTTTTTTTTTTTTTTTTTTTTTTTCCAAATTCAATTTTTTTTGAAAAAGATTAAATTTTATTGATAAGCTCAACGAATTACACAAAAGTAGAGGACAAATGCGCTACAAACTGCGCGGCAAGTCCTTTCTGGATAGCAAACCCGATTCTCCTAAATACATATTCGTTCGAACCTGCAGTCATCACGTTGCTATCCATTATCTTCTGCACTCTCCTGAGGAGCTCAACTGCTTCTGAGCCTAGCAATCCAAATGTGTCAAATGCAAAAGGGATGAAACTATGTTGGTTAGCCCTACAAGCTCTGTCATGTTTCTCCACTTTTGCCACTGCTGCATTGCTAGCTGCTAGCCCCACCTCAAAAATCCCAGCACTCAGCCCAACCATCGGAGACGCCCCTGTAACATCAACACACGCATGTTTACCTTCCGACCAGTTGTAGACCAGAATATTAGCAGGATGTAGTGTCGATCTTCCTTCCTTAGGATCAGTAAGAAAGTTAACAGGAGCCTCCTTCTTAACCTGTACGCCAGCCCGCCAGAACACATCACACAAGATATCTCTAACGTGGTCATGCCTGTACTTGAAGCCGGGGTAATGCTTACAATGGGCCGCATGGTCCCCGAAAGCATCAAGTCTACTCTTCTTACACACTGGACAAAGCTCACCATCTGAATATAGAGGGATCATCAATCGATAACGAAGAATGGCACGATACTCTACAGGCGTCATGCGTTGTCCAAGCCCTTCCATCGGGATAGCAAGAAGAAAATCTTTGGCATGTTTTGACTGTACACATCCAATCACGGCTTTTTGTCTAGCTGACAACTCAAATTCCCTCTCAAGACCAGAACTAATCTTGTTGTAGTATGCTTCCGCCAAGACATGTTGGGGTCTGAAGGGGACGGTAGCAGTTGGAGCAAGATTACTGAGATCAAAATCAGGTATAGAAAGATGTAAACTAGCAATGGCAGTATCGAAAACATTACCCATAGGTGGAGTGTCACAACCTCGAAGAATGTGGTCCTGGAGATCCTTGGTTTGCGTACGTGAAGCTACGAAAGCAAACTTCATAACATCAGTGGCACAATAGATACCAAGTCCACCCATACGCAATGGGAGGGTTGCCATACGCCACTGTAAATCGCCAAAACCAGGGCCATCGAAAACCACAATATTTTGAAGGGCTGCACGAAGCTTGTGGTCAAACCATTCGGCTGTTTCCTGAACATAATCAGGGGGGCAAGTACGGAAAGCAAAGGTGAGTTTGGATAATCCCATACAAGAACGTAAAAGTGCCAACTCACACTGCGGATCCTTTAGCTGTGGTAATAAGTCCATAAGTTGAAGTGTCTTATCCACTCGTTGACGAACATTACCCACAATAAATGATGCATCAGTACTTACAGCCCCTCCAAGCAACTTAACCCCTCGCTGAGGACATGATATACCAACTGGAAAGATATCTGGATAGGAGCAGTCAGGATCAACAGAAGGCCAGAACAACTCTGTCTTAGACACATTAAGCACGAGCCCAAGAGATGGTCCTCTTTCTTGAATGATACGAATAGCTCTAGCCACATGTTCTGTGCTACCAATCAGAGTACCATCATCTAAGTACCATGCCTGCAACTCCAAGTGGCATTCTGACCGAATACGGTGTATCAATGGATGCAAGACCAAAGCAAAGAGAAGAGGCCCCAAAGGGTCCCCCTGCTGTATCCCAGCTGCTGACCAGATATGAGTAGACCCTAGATACAATCGAGCAGGTTGACAATAGAGGTATTCGACCCATAGAGCAATAGATGGACAATGATTGCGTACCTCCTGTAGCATAGCAGACCGATCAACAAGGTTGAAGGCATTCTGAAAGTCCACAAGCAGCATAGAAAGCGATGTGTCATCCTTGTTGGCACAAACCAACCGATTAACAACATGCAAAATTGCCTCTGCTCCACCAGACACACCAACCCCAAACTGAAAATCCTCGAGGTAGGGGACAATATCCTTAGAAACTCCTCTCATGGCATTCTTAGACACCAAGCGGCGCCAAACCATACCCACAGCTATTGCGCGAATGCCGTTACCTGGCTTAAGAAGTGGGGTGAGCGGTGCACTAGCTATGAACTCTGCCAAGACCCGTGGGCATCGACCTTGTAGCCATAAGTTCACAACCGGTGTCAAGGCCTCCATAAGATCTGTGGCTACAGCGGATGCAGCCCCACTCATAGCATCCAATAAGTGTTGGGCCCGGAGATCATCTCGCCCACAAGACGTCCCTTTGGGGAAGGACCTGATGCATGATAATATCCCATCCCTCTCAACTGACAAAGGTGACTCGAGTAAAGGAATGTCGGGGACAGATTGTGGTGGATGCTTCGGGTGTTTATCCTCTAAAGCCCGCTGCGTCTCTGGAGTGTTCGGAGCAACCCCTGATGATGCCAACACCTTCACGGCTGCTGCAAAGTGCCCGTCTGCAACCTTTTGCCTTTTTTTCTTTTTTTCTGGCTTCTGGCTTGGCTTGGCTGAACTGTCTGTTGGTTCTGGCTCGGCTGTCTGAGCTGAACTGGGTCGGCTCGGCTCAAGCCAGATTTGCGATGGCAGCAGAGATCGAGATCTATCTCAGGCTAGGTGATGGTGATGGTGATAGTGGCAGGAATCAGCAGGGGGAAGGAGATGAAGACGATGGTGGTGGGAGAAGCAGGGGGGAAGGAGAAGGTGGTGGCGGCGGCCATTAATGGTGGCCATGGAAGCAGCAGCAGCAGCGGGGGGAAATGGTAGAGGAGGCGTGGGGGTGATGGGGGTGATGAAGGTGAAGGTGCCTTGGTGGCTTTAGGTGTCGGCGGCGGTCATCGCAAAGATGACCTTCCAAGGAATCGCCAAGGTTGGCAAGCGGGTTTTTTTTTTTTTTTTTTTTTTTTTTGGTTGTAAACAAAACTAGTCCTTAGGCCCGTGTAATGCATGGACAGATCTAATTGTTTTAGAGTTTTTTTGGGGTTTTATGTTGCTTTTGGTTTGTAACTTTTAATATTTTGTTTAGCCCGTTTTAAAAGTTTATGATCTTGTATGATTTCATTTAGAATTGTTATAAATCTTTGGTTGTGTTTGGTTCCGGAATTTGGATTTCGGGAAAGCAGAGGGCACTATTGGTAGAGATAAGAAAAGAGAACAGAGAGTGCAAATAAAAAAGGGAGAAAGAGTCCAAAATAGAATGAAATCTTAGCGAAGATAATTACTTGCCATATTTGTCTAAACCAAAATGGAAACTGGTTTCCATTTTTAATTTAAGGAAACCACATTCCATCATCTCAGCCTACACCAGAATCTGCCGGAATCTGTTTTCCACTTTTATCTCCTCTTTTATCTCCTACTTTCCGTGGAATCTGAATTCCACCAAACCAAACACAACCTTTGAGTATTGAAATTGAATGATTATTATATATACATGGAAATTAAACCCAAAGCAGTTGAAGATATCCAAAAGAGTAGAATTTTGCAGCACCTTCAATTCTCAAAGTCTCAATTAGAATTTGGTCTGGCTCGGTTGTTGATGCTTCATCACTTTGGGAAACAATCTTTCACAGTAGTCCATTAGCAGTCGAGCGTCTCTTAATTGGCTTATAACAGTTAAGATCCTAAAAAATCAAAATATTTAGCAAACTATTATGATGATAAAGATGACTTACTTATAATGTGACGGAGAGATCCCCTTAGGCCCATGTAGTTAAGCCTTTCCGAAAGACAACCATACGATCCATGTCTGTGTGAATCTTGCGACCTTTTTTTATATAGTCCCATTTGCAACACATTTACATACATTAGATCACAAATTAACGGAAACTCAAATTTCATGAAATTGCAGTAAATAGGTCTTACTGCTACTTGGGTCCCCTTTCATATCCCCACCATTGAAATGTATTGAAGATTATATCATCATATTTATTGGAGTCTATTTTCTATTTTCATTTACTTTTTGTCAATGTCTACTAAGTGCAAGAAAAAAAAATAGATTACTGGTTCTCCATATTCCTGCAAAATATACTTTTTGTCAAGTTGAGAATATACTTGAAAATGGCCATCACAAACATGTTGATGTGTCTCCACAATAATATCATATTTATATTATTAATGATCTTATTATTAATTAAACTTGCATACCTGCCTATTTGACTTAGAATACTGGTGAGTTTTGATTTCTGTGTCGTCAAGAGATCTTCAACAAACATCAAATATATATGGATCAAATATAAGCATATAAGCAAACATAGACTTTGAGTGAAGAGTAAGATAGAGAAGTTGTACAAACATAATCATCTGGTGATTTCAATGTAAACCACTACTCCCACCAGATAATTATTTAGCTACTTATTCAAAAAGGATTACTAGTAAACTTATTCAAAAATGATTACAAGAAGAAATTATTCCAATAACATTATCAATTTTAGTGCTTCTTTTCGTGAAACGGGTTCTAGAATAAAATAATTGTCCAGCTTCATCATGTTAGCCCCCCAAAAAGAAAGATATACATGAAAATATAGTGTTAATTATATAAATTAATAGTTTATTAATTAATCGATGAATTAATATCTCGTTTAATTAATAATTTTCTCTAGTCTCAAGGCTATTAATTTATCGAGGTTTTACTGTATTTTATTTTACTTGGAATTGGGTATACTTTTAATTTTTTTTACTGGGTTTAATTATGCTTGTGATTTGGTCCAACTGGGTACGGATTGGACTTGATTATACTTGGGATTGGGTATACTTTTAATTTTTTTTATTGGACTTAATTATGCCCATGATTTGGTCTAATTGGGCTTGATTATATCTGTGATGGTGGTCCACTTTTGCATAATTACAAATATACCCAAACTTAATCAAAATTCTCTTCAATTAGACTATCAATTTCAATCTAATTGATAGCCTAATTGAAGAGATATTTTCTGCTACGGGACACGTCCATCATTAACTGATTTGTATATCTTTCCTCCCATTAAGGTGAATGCAAACATAGAGTTATAAGCTCGTATGTTATCTCTGAATTGTCTTTACCTTGAACCACCTTTGTAATCCATTAGCTGTTTTAGAAAATTTGGGGTTTCCTTCAAAAGAGGGAGCATAAACCTTTCCTCCGTAACAACAAATAGAAAAGTGTGGATTTTTAAATCTGGTACGTTTTCTGGTTCTTTCTTAAAACCAAACTATAGCTTTACAAAATGGACATTTATGTGTAGGCCCACCCAGGTTTGACACTTCCCAATATTTTTCTGCTTGATAAATTATAAGAAGAGTTAGTTTTCATCAATTCTTGCAATTGACATACAAAATTTAATGTTAAGAAAGCTAGTGTGATTAGATTTACTTGTACTGGCGATTTCTGTTCTGTTTCTATTCTCATTATCATAATCCAAGAAATCATCATTATCATATCTGTAAGGCAATTGAAGTTAGTGCAAATCATCATTATCATTATTTGTAGTACACTTTGGTTATAAGTGTATATAATAATTAATAGTTAAATCATACCACTGAAAATTGAGTGTCCAAAATCTCCAGCATAAGTTGTATCATTGAAATCTGCACCAACATCTGTAGATATTATGGCTTTTGGCCTTGGTTAATTTTTTCTTTTCTTATATTATATAAAATTTGCAATATATACCTGTTTCAATAGGTGTGACAATTCTCTTTACAAAATTTGCAGTCACTATAAGTTGCTCTACCATACGTTGTGGTTGAGGTGGTCACAGTTCCATGATTCCATCTTCATGCAGTAAACAAATAACATATTAGCGATTTGTAGAAATTATGAATATATGAATAAACTTCGAGATTCTGACCTTTTTTCGATGTATTCTTATCCGGGTCTTTTTGTAACTTTTCAGGTACACTTGACAATGGCAAAACGAAGTTAGAATAATGCCTCTGGTTATATTCTTAGAAGAATTATGTCCATCTCTATTTTTTTTTTTTACAAACCTGTTGGCATTGAGTATTGTATACCAATCGGTACTTCGACCATTTTTGTTTCTTCCAATAGTCTGGATCGCATTTTCTTTGCTCTGACATTTCGCATAATTTTCTTTCCTCGTTTTCGTTTTTTTCTAGCCTCAGTTGCTTTATCGACCACTTCCGTTGCTTCCATTGAGTACTGTATAGCAATTGGTACATCGACCAATTCTGTTGCTTTCATTAGTTGCAATCGCATTGTATTTGCTCGGACTTTTTGCAAATTTTCCTTTCTTTCTTTTCGTTTTTTTCTAGCTTCATTTATTTTATCTTCATCCATCCTGTATTGTGAATATAGATTGTAAGGCGCGCATATTCAGACATCTCATTGTGGTACAGTTTGGGTTATGAGGTTTGTTTAAGCATTTAATAGTTATATGCAGGTGTTATATGAAAG
Organism: Aquilegia eximia; assembly: GCA_023053565.1. NCBI lineage: Eukaryota > Viridiplantae > Streptophyta > Magnoliopsida > Ranunculales > Ranunculaceae > Aquilegia > Aquilegia eximia. The sequence continues at coordinate 13,353,301 of JALIGU010000007.1, forward strand.
GTTACATAGGTTGTAATCAGCAACAGTAGGCATGAAATATGGATTGTAACAATAAAGCTCTCTGTGTTATGGTGATGCCTGCATTCTGGAACTCTCTGTGCTGCAGTTTTGTATTTTTTTCCCTATGTCTGGTCTAAGTATGTATTTAGACATACAGGAGGGTTGTCTCCTGAAGGGTATTTTGATCAGGCTTGTAAACTGATGTTAATATAATATTAACTTAAATTAAATAACAGAAAAAAAAAAAAAAAAACAAACAGAGAAAGTTATACTTTTGATTTGTAAGGCATCTATAAACAATTTTTCATTGAGGGTAAAATATAATATATGAACAATTATATGTAATAGGGAGGGGTTCCAGGGACTCAGGAAATGTTTTACTATAAAGATCTACTACATAAAAAATCAGCTCATTTGAATATATTTAGACCCATCAAATGTGATATTAAATTCAACGGTAAAAATGAACGTTCCACAATATATTAACTTGTAATATAATTTTTCTAGCGTTAGAAAATTTAGATTATTATAAATTTGGGTGAAGATGACGTACATAATGAGAACATTCATCCTACCAAAAATCATGCCAATCCAACATGTAGAAGTACCTTAAATAGGATTGAGTCAAAATTGAGTCATACTTAGACCAGACATGTAAAATTCTGATTTGTTTCTACTGATAAGGAAGGATTCAATTTCTGAATTTTGTGATATTCGGTGTTGTAGTATTATTCCGTTGCAATATTATATTATTTCTGTATTCCTTTGATGAAGTAGAGTTTTAGAAGGTAGAAGGTAAAATTACAACATAGGCCCATTTTTTTTATGGTTTGTGCGATTACAATTATACCCAAAATTGCTCAAAATTTTCTTCAATTAAGCTATCAATTTCAGTCTAATTGAAGAGATATTTTCTTAGGGGTATAATAGATTTTATTACTTAAACATTTCTATCAGTAATTGACCCATTAATGAACAATTGGTCAGAAATTGTTGTAAACATAGCAAAATTCGTTTAACCAGTATGATTTTGGAGAGCCAGCACGAACCCGACCCATGTCCAGGCATATTTAATTATTTATCATGCATTATCTACAAACAAATTAATGTTTGGCCCAGTGAACAGGGTCACTTCACTTGTGGGCTTGTGGCTGTCTGCCACTCTGCCTGTCTGGCTGATCAAACCTTTCCAGGCCAACTGGTCAGCTGGATGGTGATAGAGAGCAAGCAAGCAAGCTTGTGTATATTTCAATATTTGCTTTGTTTTTATTTTTAAGCTCTTGGGAATACTGTTTTGAGAAAGAGAGAGTTGAAGCATGAGCAAAATAAGTGTTGTTGTTCTTTGGATGGTGATAGGACTGATATTTGAGCTAATGATGATGGTACTCTTAACAATTGGCCTAGTTAAGCTTTCAGAGGGTCATAGCGGTAACGATTCCTTCTTTTTGTTATTTTGTAGTATTTAGGAGTAATATATAAATGAAATAGCTAGCTAGTATAATCAACATTCCAATTGCAATGGAAGAAAATTCCAAATTTTATTGTTGAAAAATGAGAATAGACTGATAGAGTATGAGAGGTAGGAGTTCAACTAGAGTTTTACTCTCGTCTTTGGGCAAGGAAAATACTACCGGATAGCCAATAGGAGATTGTTACAGTTGCGCGCAGGGGATCTGTGTTTGTCAGTACTGTCTCTGTGTAAAATGCTTGTTTATTTTTATTTTTTTTATCAATCTCCCAAGAGTGATCTATTAAAATCCATAGTGACATATATTTTAAAGCAGAAAACCACCTTTTTGTTCAATTTTTGGCTAAAAAATTTCAGGTTCTCTGTCAACTATATTCCGGCCAATTTAGGTGATCTGGTCCTCGGCAATCTTTATGGTTGAGATAGTTTTCAAGGCAGTTTCTGTCATTCTGTGGGATGACTAACCAATGAGGCACTGAAATCATCTGTTCTGTTCTTGACGCTTGAACCAAAATTTTCCACGCATTATATAGTCTCATCTTCATACCGACTAACATTATACTACATGTATTGGTTATATTGCAGATGAAGAGTTTCTCTGGTTTCTTTTTGTTCTAGGTAATTTGTTTTTCTTTCTTTTTAGGTTACATGAAATAGAATTGTTCTTTTTAACACAGCAATTTGGGATTAAATTGAAGTATTGAACTGTATGCTAATAACAAATTATTTGCAAAGTTTTTTAACTCTTCTATATCATGAATAAAAGTTCATTCTTAGTAGTAATTTATATTCAACAAACAATGATTCTCACTTTCTCAGTATTACTTTTCTTTATCAACAGTTGGAGCTTCACTTGGATGTATAGTATTTGTGATGGAATCAATAGTTATTTGTTGTTGGTGGAGAAGGAAGAAAAGAAAGCAATCTGAAGCACAGGCACTGCCCATTGCCATTCCATCTAATTCTGCCAATGTATGATCTTTAAAAGTGAGTCTTTGCGCATATCTCTTCATTTCTTCTTTATTATTTATTTATTTAGATTTTACCCTTCGAGTGTCTAGTGTCTGGGAATAATAAAAATACGACATGAAAATGAATAGGTATCAACCCTTATTTGTTTACGCAGGAATGGAATAAAATTTATATTAAGCTGTTAAGTTGATTGAGCTTGATTTTCGTTACAGAGTACGATTTCTTTGAAGGTCAGGAGATTTTTTTCTCTCAGGGAGTCTCTAGCTTTTGAGGAAAGCACTTGGATGCCGCTTCCATTTGGTTGTCCTACAAAACTTGTTTATGTTGTGTGAGATAATTGGAATACACAAAGTATATATTTATTTAGAAAAATGTTGTTTGCCACTTCAGTGTGTTGTGAGTAACTTTGATTTATAATTGGTAGACAGTCTTGAAATCCCAAAACCTCAGGCCTGACCACTCGTACCGAGCCTAATTGAGACAAATTAATGGGTCCTATGGTGCCTTTCTTTCACCGCAGGACATTGACAGTTAGGTATTCAGTTTTCAGCTATTCGTGGATTTGGTGGCGAAGGAAAATAAGTGTTTTAGCATAGTCCCCAAGACCCCAAGACAAATAGTTTGAACTGGTAATGTCAAGTGCAGTAAATTCCAATTTCGCAATATTCGACATGATAGTGAAATGGAGATTAAACACACGCTTACCCAATACTTACATTGGTAACACCTTAGTATTGTAGTTTTTGATTATATAAATAGAATCATAGGTGAAAATGTCGTTTAAACGTGGATATCCGACCTCCCCAAAAACGATATATTCCGCGAATATCCGACCTCCCATGTCGGATATTCAAATGTACCGGAATTTTTCGCGGATATTCGCGAAAAATTCGGAAAATTGGGAGGTTTTCTGCACTTTTCGTGTTTTTCTTCTGATTTCAATATATAAACTTATAATTAAAAGAAAAACATACATTACAAATTAAACACACGACAAATCATACAAGGAAGCTAAGGCGGAACTATTACACAAGATAGTTTTACTCATAGGTGAAAAAATCGTAAATATCGTGCGGATATTCATAGAACTTTTATATGTTTCTAATATAAGAACTAAACACAAACAACCTCATTACAACTCAACCCATAGTTTTATTTTAATAATCAAAATAAAAGACATGCTAACCCCAGAATGATAGACGCCCCATGTCAAACCGATGAGCTTCGAGTCGCATACGTGTGGGGACGAACTCAGTACAGTAATATTCCCATGACATTGTTTGCTCGTACGACCTGAATTGGTCAATATGCATATCATATGCATCTTGATCCATACAATACGGAGCAAATGATTCAAAGATAGGAAATCTCGAGTATTGTTGAACCGACATTAATGTATCGGCTGACTGCACGTCCGACCCACTTGTCATTGGGGCCAACCAACTCCCTATATTAGGAAACCAAGAACCTCTGGAATCTGGTTGGGTTTGGTAGGATGGTACACTGGAATCATCACTTTGGGAGGTTCCCATGTTACCATAAGAAAAATGAGGGTAAACATAGGTAGGTTGGATGTTGCTTTGAGAATAAGGGAGGTTCCACGAACCTTGGGAAGAAAACTGGTCAGGAATGTTCCATGAACCTTGGGAAGATACCCTAGATGATTTTGTTTCCGTTTTAGGATGCGGTCTTTTCTGTCGAGGTCGTTTTCCTTCTCTTGGTTGTTGCCATGCAGCATGGTCTTCATCTTGGGTAGCAAAAAGAAATTGAGACTCCCCCGTAAAATGAATGAAAACTTTATAAAAGTGAGAGAGAACTTCACTTTGGCATGGGCGTGCTTTTTTTTTCGTTTCTTTCTGATATATTGCTCTACAATGATGATAGTTATAGAAAATACAGAACTCATTTAATAATCTTATGACACATGCATTCATTCCTACATTCTGACTTGCAATAACCTTAGAAGCATTAATTGTTACTTTCAATTGAGCGGGAAAATGATCGATGGAATTTAACTTTCTTTATATTATATCAATTGAGAGGGCCATGAAGTTCGTCGCGAAAGTTTCCAAACATCTAGTGCCTTTTGGACCTTTTTTTGATAATCTCATCGAAAATTCTAGTTCGGGGGGAATTAAAAATAAATGTGTTAATTTCAAATCGAAAATGTCGTAAATTTCGTAAATTTCGGTTTTTGCCGAATATTTCGTGAATATCCGATAAATTCCGAACGGCATGGGGTGTTTTAAATTTCGTTTATATGTCGTATGCCGTACCGATCCGAATAGCCAAAAAACGGAATATTTCGTGAATATCCGGGCGGCAAATTCGATTTTTTCACCTATGAGTAGAGCACTTAAATAGAGCAAGTCTCATGCTAATAAAATTTATTAAAGCAAGTTGTTAAAACAACCAAGTTAACTTCATTACTTCAACAACATTAAACAACATGAAATTTATAGAAACGTAGAGATATATATGGTAACCTAAGGATGTCTCTCAACCTTAAGGTTGTGTGTGCAGATAATTGTAACAATCTGACATATATATATTTTTTTTTTTTTTTTTTAAAAAAAATTTAGTATATTAATCATGGCTCGAAGGCTTACAAAGACAAGGCCCGAAGGCTACTGATGCTACTACCTAAGTGTCCACACCGCCACCTTGCAACTCGAGCAATTCTGCTACTCAGGGACTTGCTTTCGCTGAAGAACACCTAGCCACATCATCATCATGGGAGAACACCTAACCACATATCATCATCATAAGAGCATGGGCCTCCTAATCTCGAACCAGGCCCGAAGGCTGACCCACCTAAGAATTACATGAGAAATTCCCCCAAACACTGTTGATGGGAATTGAACTCACAACCTCTCACTCGTGGGAGTGTTTGAGAGGGATAACAAACCAACTGAGCTAGCAGTTGTTGTTAACAATCTGACATATATACACCACCGATGTTGTTCCCACTTAACCACTGTGGTCGTCTGACAGTGTGGGTTTTTTCACAGGCAACAACCTACTTTTTAGGAGGTTACCCATTGTGAGGCTACTCTCGCCTAAACACACTTAACTCCAGAGTTCTTCCGAACTATGAAGCCAAATGTATTTAAAAGGCCTTGGTGATCATATATTCCAGATCAATACATATATTCCATTGTCAGAATATACTGTATATATATATCTACCTAGATCCAACACGAACCGGACCCATGTCCAGCCATATTTATCATACATTATCTACTAACAAATTAAAGTTGGGCCCAGTGAGCAGGACCACTTCACTTGTGGCTGTCTGCCTGTCTGGTTGATAAAACCTTTCCAGGCCAACAAGTCAGCTGGATGGTGATAGAGGGCAAGCAAGCAAGCTTGTGTATATTTGCTTTGTTTTTTACTTATTGTGAGGAAGCTATTGGGAGTATTGTTTTGAGAAAAGGGAGGGGAAGCATGAGCAAGATAAGTGTTGTTATTCTTTGGATTGCAATAGGACTGATATTTGAGCTAATGATGATGGTACTCACCACAATTGGCTTAGTTAAGTTTATTAACCATCCAAAGGAGGATAATAGTGGTAATAATTCGTTCTTTTTTGCTATTCTGTAGTACTTAGTAGTAATATAAATGAATTAGTTAGTATAATCAAGATTTTGATTGCAATGAAAGAAAATTTCGAATGCTATTGTTGAAAAATGAGGATAGAGTATGAGAGGTAGGAGTTCAACTAGAGTTTTACTCTCTGTCTTTGGGCAAGGAAAATACTAACATATAGCCGATAGGAGATTGTCACTGGTGCGCGCAGGGCATCTGTGTTTGTCAGTGCTGTCTCAGAGGCATTAGAACATTACGGTGTGTCGGTGTGTTCAAAAATGCTTGTTTACTTTTTTTTTTTTTATCAATCTCCAAAGAGTGATCTATTAATATCATTCTGACATAATTTAGCCGAAAATGCACTTGTTTGCTCAATTCTCGGCTAGTAGTTCCAGGTTCTCTGTCGACTATATTTAGGTGATCTAGTCCTCAGCTATCTTTACTTTTGAGCTTGTTTCCAAGGCAATTTCTGTCATTCTGTATTTCTGTGGGATGATTAACAAATGAGACAATGAAATAATCATCTCTTCTGTTCTTGACGCTTGGACCAAAATTTTCCACGCATTATAGTCTCATCTTCTTGCCAACTAACATTATGCTACATGTGTTGGTTATATTGCAGGAGAAGAGGTTCGGTGGATCCTTTTTGTTCTAGGTAACTTATTTGCAAAGTCTTTTAACTCTTTCATTAATTTGTTCAGTTCTATACTTGTATATCATTCTTAGTAGTAATAATACTTTTCTTTAACAATAGTTGGAGCTTCACTTGGATGTATAGTATTTGTGACCCAAACAATAGTTGTTTGTTGTTGGTGGAAAATGAAGAAAACAAAGCAATCTAAAGAAGAGGGACTGCCTATTGCCATTCCATCTAATTCTGCCAACATATGATCTTTAAAAGTGAGTTTTTGCGCAAATCTCTTCATTTCTTCTTCTTATTATTATTTATATAAATAGATTTTACTAGGGGTGGGCACGGTTCGGTTCGGTTCATATTTTCTGTCAAATTGGAACTGAACTGTGCATACAATTTCGGTTCGGTTCGGTTTCACGAACTGGGAAAAATAAATTGAAACTGAACTGGACTGGACCGAAGCAACTCGGTTCGGTTCGGTTTTCGGTTTGTGCTTTAATTTGGGCCTTTGTTTTGGGCCTAAACAACCTAATTGATTTATCTATTACAGATTCAATAAACACTAATAACCAAATTCAACAAATTCAATAAACACTAATAACCAAATTGATTTATCTATTACAGATTCAACTCAAACAAATTGATTGATTGATTCACATATTCAAATAAAATAGATTGAAAGAGAGAGAGAGTTGATGATAAAATAGATTTTGCTTCTTCACATATTCAAATCTTCAAGAAAATCACTTGAAATCTTAACTTAGAACAAACCTCACTCTTCATCCTCATCACAATTTTGTAGAAATCAAATTAAATTTACTAGATATAGTTAGAAACGAATTAGATTGGAAAAGGAAATGGCGGAAAGACAAAGTTTGAGATCTGTTTTGAATTCATTGATTGAGAAATTGTACATCAAATTGCTTTAAAGCAATCAACTTGTAAGAAGATTCGTTAGATTGTAGTATAAAGAAGATTAATTATTTAGAAAATTGAAAGTAGCAGAGCCGCCAACAATGGTGGAGACGTGGAGAGTTGAAGACTGGAGATGTTTAGGGTGAGAGACTAGAGAAAGCCAGAGAGGGAAGAAGAAAGAGAAACCCAATTGACTTAGGGGTGTTGATTGGGGCGGGGCAGGACGGGGCGGGGGAATAGTGTGCGGGGTTGGGGCGGGGCGGGGCGGGGCCAAATAATCCCCGTTCTTAGGCGGGGCGGGGCGGGGAACGGGGGCTTAAGAAAGTTCACCCCCATCCCTGCCCTGTACAGGTCGGGGGACGGGGAACGGGGCGGGGCGGGGACGGGGAATGTGACACCATATATGCTGCTTAATACTGAATCAGTGTGATAAAGAGAATGTAATGACAGATTAAGAGTTCTTCAGATGTATCTACAGCAACAATCCTAATTACTGTAAGCAATCTAGGTCAATGGCTTCATCCTGTACCTTAATTTATTGTTGTTTCATTCACGTTGATCATATGAAACTTATCCTCATATGATGAATTCTTGGTCTGTAACTTGAAGATGAAAAGCTTGATTGAAAATTCAAACACGAAATTTGGACGTTGTTGACCGAAACAGATGTGTTTGCCACATGGACTAACTTATAAAGTGGAGTTTCCCAAATGAATTCAAATTGATTCCAAATCAATTAGATAAAATGAAATTTCAGATAAAGGAAAGAAGTCAGACCTCGAACTAGGGCAGGAAATTGCTTTTGTGGGGAACTGGGCGGGGAACTGGGCGGAGAACGGGGCGGGGATACGGGGTGGGGAACGGGGCGGGGCACGGGGCGGGGTTTCAATCTATACAATGAAACCCATCCCTGCCCTGTTACCCATTGGGGCGGATACGGGGCGGGGCAAATATTGGGGCGGGGCGGGGCGGGGAGATAAAAAACGGGGCGGGGAACGGGGCGGGTCCGGGTCACGGGGCAAGTTGAGCACCCCTAAGTTGACTTTCTATCTATCAAATCTCCTAAAAATTAAGTAATTATTAACCAAAATTAACTAATAAAAAATAAAAAAATATATGTATATAAATATTCGGTTCGGTTCGGTTAACTGCACTTATTAGAATAGAAACTAGAACTGGACTGTTGTGTACTCGGTTCAGTTCGGTTTCGGTTCGGGTTTGACCAGTTCTGGTCAACACAGTTTTGACCAGTTTTTTTGCGGTTTTTTCAGTTCGGTTTTACGGTTTTTTGCCAACCCCTAGATTTTACTCTGAGTGTTTGAGAATATAAAAAAAAAAAAAAAAAAAAAATGACATGAAAATGAATAATTCTCAACCTTATTTGAGCCATTATAAAGCATGCATACACCCCCAATCTATTTCTATTCATGCAATATTTAGATATGCATGGTTGGTATTAATTTTTGTTTATGCAGGAATCAAATTATATTGGTATAATGGTATTATGTTAAGTCGATCGAGCTTGCACATCCTTCTGGATTTTCGTTACAGAGTATGATTTCTTTGATGGCCAGGAATTCTTTTTCTCTCAGGAAGTATCTAGCTTATGAGGAAAACACTTGGATACACTTGCTTCCGTTTTTTTGTCCTACAAAACTTGTTTATTTTGTGTGAGATAATTGGAATACACAAAGTATAGATTAATCTACACATAAATTTTTTTGGATGTTCTCTGTTAATCAATGCCTCAAGTTAGTGCTGGGCCTTGCAATCCAATATCATCGTGCCATGCAGTTTCTTCGGAACAAAGGCCTCCACCTAGTAATGCTCATTGCCCCAGCAGCTGCCATAGCTAGCAGTCTAGCGCGCCCGCTTCTATTTCTGACGAGGGGAATAAACTAATCTTGACAAATTAATGGCCTTATTTAATTATCATACGTTGATTAAAACCTTTCACTGAAACATGCATGCCAGGTATCATGATGGTTAACCAAATTTGAAGAATAACATAATTCAAACAACGGATGCAAAGGGATGAACCATTATTAAAGGTAGCAAACACTTGAAAAAATACAAGTTCAAGTCATCACATCTCAGCCACATGTGTGAGTGTGGAGATACAAGAAAGCTCTTGCTCATGGAAGTTGAGATTTCAATCTTGATCCATAATGCCGCTGTTCTTAAATATGGGTTGGAATTTGGAAATCTGCTCCTTAAATATCATTAGATTTGGTGATGACTGATGACCCCTTGGCTATTACAGTATAAAGAGAGACAACTGCATTATGGTCTATAGATGCTGACTCTTCCGTTTTATTTGTGACTTTGAAACTTCATTACATGGAAACTTTTCAAAAGCAGCTATAATGGTATTATTTTGGACTAACAAATGTTTGAAGTTGGTCTATAGTTTCTGGATATACAACATTTTTGTATTGTTTTGTTAATGGGATTTCAACGTTTACTAATTAGTAATTACAATTATATAAAGCAAAAGCAGACAATTTATATATCATTAGTCAAAGGATTCAGAAATGGACGGCAAACAAACAAAACTCAAGCAGTCAAGCAATGAAGCAAACTTACTTACTTCTCAGGATCATTCATGCAATGTTCCAGGCCATGAAAACTGTACTTCGTCTGCTTACAAAACCCACAAAATTGTGAGACAGTTCTCTTCATATTTAAGCTAATATCATTCACGGTATCTGTTTAATAATTCTTCTCAGCTTAATTAAATTTACTCGATCTGATCCTTAAATTATTTTTTTTTTGCTAAAGGCTAAGTGAGTCTTGCATCTGGTACTAATATACAGATTACAGAATGTATAAGTGTATAACAACCACCCATCCCTGTTAATTATTATGTGACATGATCACATGAACATGAAGTCATTAGTCATGATCGCACTTGAAATTGGCATTTTAGGCCAAAAGCAAAACAAGGCTTGATTGGTTTCTTTATTTCTATCATGCTGCACTGAGTTAAATATATAGTATTGACTTCAACTAATACGTTATACATAACACATCTATTTCTGGTGATTTAATCGTCCTCATTAGTCATTAACTACAATTAATGAGAAGGATTTAAGTGTGTGAGGTGAAGAAAAGAGCAATTGAAAATCTAGAAGGAAATTTTTAAGTATAAGACTTTTTTTCTTTTCTTGTTTAATTAATTAATTTCTTCACTCTTGTGTGAATGCTACATTGTCGAGCACCTAGCTGTTGTTATTTGTGAAGAAAATTGTGTTGTAGTACGTCATTGTCTTCCAATTAAGATACAGATTGGAAGTCATTTGATTCCCTTTTGAATTTGACTAGGTTAACGACATATATTCCTAACATCTTTGTTTTTCTTTTCGGCCTCTTCATACCAGATCATGGTGAATTTCTCTATCACCAGGATTGTTTGTTTCGATCTGTAACTCGATGTGTTTATAGTACTTTTTATCAAAGTTTAACTCACAAAAAAAAAAAACACACACACACACACACACACGTAATTAATCACATATCTGTGTAGGAAAGTAGCTGACATACAGCAGTAATTATATATATATTGGTTGGAAAGCTGGGTTGAGGGGTCCCTTACCCTTTTAAATTATGTGTGAAAACTTATATCAACAATCAGCTGTTGATGTGTTTGGAACCCACTTTGTGACATACTGTGACATACAGTATATTATTCCACGTGGTGTAAAGCCACCTCAAAAGTAAAAAAAAAAAAAATCTATAAAAAAAAATAAAAATGTGATGATTGTTGGTTCAAATGAATGTATATTTAGAAGAATTGGATTCAATATTTTGAAAAAACTTGCAGTGCAGTTTGTAGTGTGCTTTATGTAATAATTCTGAACAAAAATGAGTAAATGAGTATCCTAGTTTAGGCTTATACAATTCCCCAAACTATGAAGACCAACCAACATGCATGTACAGTATCATTGTTTCTACCAAATAAAGCTTGTCTTAAGTCAAATAAATAGGGGTCGAATGGATGGCGGGTGCAACATTATAAATACCCAAACAAGAAAAACTTGTGTGTTAGTTTGATTTTTTCTTCTCCTCATTTCTTTTCTACCAAATACCCAGATAAGTGAAAGAAGTTCTTGAGAGTCTTTTGAGAAAGGAGAAGAATGAGCAAGATGAGTTTTCTTGTTTTTGTAGTTCTGATGGTTGCAGGGTTAGTACTTGAGCTTGTGATGGTTGCAGGATTGACTATTGGCCTTCTTAAGCTTCATTCCTTGCCAGACTATGATGATGGTCAGTATTTCATTCAATCATCTGTATATATATATATTTATTGATATAAAAATTTTGTTTCCTAGTCTTTTCTTGGTTAGGTTACATCTAAATCTTAGCTAAAAAAATCTGAACTGCTTGTGTTGCAATAGATCAGTCGTAAGGGGTAAGATTATGGACTAGAGGGTTTGATTCTAATCTAGTGAAATACACTGAAAGAGGGTGCAGATTGTTATTGCACCAATGGATCTGTGTTTATTTGTGTAATTGATTATCTTTTTAAGACATTTTGATGTCAAAGTTTTAGTTTTAAGCTCAATGAATCTTGGAAGACTGATCTTTCGATTTCACCTTGAACTTATGGTGGTCGATCTGTTTGGCTACTTTTAGATGATATTTACCATTGAGCTATTTTTCATGACAATGTTTTGACGGATGAAATTCACTTGTTCTGTTTTTGACCCTTTCTAATCTGTCAGTGACTCAGTGTGTTTCAAAGTTTTTGAGCGAACAGGACATGAGCTATGGAGACAATGCTAACCATGCATCCATCTGTAAATCCAGATTTGTCCATGTTATACCTCTTTCGACTGTGTGGGATCCAAGATCTAAATCTTCGATTGGAAATTAGTCATATAAACTCTGTAGACCTGTACAAGTACCATACAACTGATGCATTCACTTAGGAAATAGAATTTTTAGCAGTATTAGTAGTGTTGTTAGTATATTCTAATAAGAATGTGCAATCAACAGTAGAGCACCAAATTGATGTGTAGCTCTAGTTTTATTAAATGCTTTGCTTTTCATTTTGGGGAAAGAAGAGTCTCCTTTTAGGTTCTGTATTAATATCAAAGAAAGTATTCCTTTTAGATGTATCAGTAACTAATATTATGTTGTATGTCATGTTTATTTTACAGGATATAAGCTCTGGTTCATTATTGTTATAGGTACATTTCTTTGTCTTTCTTTTTGTGTTACATATAATAGAACTTTTCTTTGTCGCAAGGCAATTTTGAACTATATTGATTTGTATTGTTATTTATAACTTACTTGCAATTACAAATTTGGATTCCTAATTAAGGAAGTATCTAACTGTTTCATTTTTAGTTTACCGCTTTATAATAATTGAGTATTAAGTGAAAGTTTGTCACATGTAATTCAAATAACAACTAATGATGATTCTCATTATCTTTTTCTTTACCAACAGCTACATCTGTACTTGGTACTCTTATACTTGTTGCGGAAATAATGGCTCTTTCTTGTTGGTTGAGAAGGAAGAAACCAAAGAAATTTGAACAAGTAGAGGCATTTTTAGAACTACATGAAAAGCGTGCAACAAAACGATACAAGTATTCAGATGTTAAGAAAATGACTAAATTCTTTAAAGACAAATTGGGGGAAGGAGGTTATGGAAGTGTATTTAAAGGACAGCTACCTAATGGTGGTGAGATGGTAGCTGTGAAGATATTGACTGAAACAAGAGGCAATGGAGATGATTTTATTAACGAGTTGGCGAGTATTAGCAAAACTTTTCACATTAATTTGGTCACCTACCTAGGATATTGTGTTGACAGAGGTAGAAGAGCTCTTATCTATGAGTTTATGCCCAAAGGATCTCTTGAAAAGTACATCTATTATAAAGTTTCTGTAGGAGCACAGTCTCGCCTTGGATTGATGACACTTTACAACATTGCAATTGGCATTGCTGATGGCCTGCAGTATTTGCATGGAGGCTGTCCAAACCGAATATTACATCTTGATATAAAACCTAGTAACATTCTTCTAGACAATGAATTCATTCCTAAGATTTCTGATTTCGGCCTTGCAAAATTATGTGCTGGAAATAGAAGTACTGTGTCATTGGAAGGTGCTAGAGGTACTCCAGGATACATGGCCCCTGAATTACAATCTGGTGGAGTATCACGCAAAGCCGATGTATACAGTTATGGAAAGATGTTGCTCGAAATGGCTGGAGGAAGAAAAATATTTGATGTTGAAACTGAAATATATTATCCTCCCTGGATTTATGATCGTCTTGTTTCGAACGGGAATCTGGAGCTGTATGGAATCACGACACCAGAGGAGGAACAAACTGCGCGTAAGATGATTTTAGTTGGCTTGTGGTGCGTACAGACTGATCCAGCAGTTCGTCCTCAGATGAGTGAAGTGGTGCAGATGTTGAAAGGAAGTCTACAGACATTGCAAATTCCATCTAGACCTGCCAGCGTATGATCTTGATGAAGTAAGTTTTCAAACAACTAGACCTGTCAACATATAATCTAGTTTGTTTATACAGGAATTGAATAGTATTGGTATTTATAAGTTGTTAAGTTGAGCTTGATCTTTCTCAATTTTCTTTCAGAGTTTGATTTCTTTGAAGGTCAGGATGCCTTGTTCTAGCTCTCGGGGATTGGATGCAGTTGCTTCCTTTTGGTTGTCCTACAAACCTTTTTTCTGTTTAGTGAGATACTGTTATTGAAACAAAAATTGATACTCGTATATGTTTAAAATCAGTTGGAATACAAGAAGTATAAATGTTGTTCTGAGAATAGATGTCATTTTCTATACATTTATATCACTGCTGGGTTTTTTGTACTTGAACTCTTGCTGTTCTCTGTTAATCACTGCCTTGATGATATCTGCAATGGTTCTGCAAATGTATGATCTTCTTTTTTCTATGACAGAAATGCATGATCTTGATAATAGAGTACAAAACTTGCTGTCGCAACAATTACGTTGTTTATATTTTGCGATAATTGGGATGTGTTAGAAAGATTATTTTTAAACTGGTACATACGCAGTATATACTTTCTTACCCTTCACCTAGTCAGAACTAGTTTTCATTACAGCCTTGCAACGATACATTAGCTAGATCTGTATTATATAATATTAGGATTTTCCCATGATTGCAACCAGTTGGGTTTTACCTTGGATCACACTCAGCACCTGTAATGTACTTCCTATGGTTCTCTCTAATTTAGCTTCTTTGTTTTAAAAGCCAAGGCGGGGGCTATGTTGTTTTAACGACTGAACCAACATTAACACACATATAACGTAATCCAATTCTTAATCACTGACAGCATGCGATGCGACAACTTTTGCATATACAATGAAATGCAATTTGATTGTTCATTCTTAAAGGTTTCTTGTAAAACCTTAAACAAATTGGAAATCGAGCTCTCTGCATTTCTTGGCATTGACCACCAAAGTGTATGCGGTTACCTATTTTTGAAGTCTAGATACTACTAGACCCTGATGATTCGTTAGTACAATTTTTATTTATTTATTTATTTATTGATAAATTCAAAATTATTTGAACAAGTTTTTTGAACACGAAATGTTGTAAAACTAATTCATCAAAATGATTGTGGCACAACTTTTTTTTGTTTAAAAATAGTGTTATTGGGTTCGGTTAGATTTACTCGTGGCCTAAGAGTGTAAAGGCCCAACATCTAACCATGGGCTGTAAAGAGTTTATAAAAAATTTGCATAGTAACCACTAACCAAGCACATGTTTTTTTTAAAAAAAATTGAACATGGGCTGTAAAGAGTTTATAAAATATTTGCATAGTAACCACTAACCAAGCACTTTTTTTTTTTTTTTTTTTTTTTTTTTTTAATTTGGTATATTAATCATGGCACGAAGGCTTACAAGGACAGGACCCAAAGGGCTTACAAAGACAAGGCCCGAAGGCTACTGATGCTACTACCTAAGTGTCCACATCGCCACCTTGCAACTCGAGCAATTCTGCTACTCAGGGACTTGCTTTTGCTGAAGAACACCCAGCCACATCATCATCACGGGAGAACACCTAACCACATATCATCATCATAAGGGCATGGGCCTCCTAATCTCGAATCAGGCCCAAAGGTTGACCCACCTAAGAATTGCATGAGAAATTCCTCCAAACACTGTTGATGGGAATTGAACTCACAACCTCTCACTCGTGCAAGTGTTTGAGAGGGATAACAAACCAACTGAGCTAGCATATGTAAATATGTAAGATCTCTGGTCATGCTTATTCCTCGGGAAAAAGACCCGAATGTAAAAACTAAAAACATGTCAGTGATTTCTTTTTTTTTTTTTTTTTTTTTGGTTTTCAGAGTGCTTGGTGATCTTAGTTTTTGTAGGTCCCACTGCAAAAAAAATTCAAAAAGGTAAAACACGTAAGTATTTACTCTAGTTTCGATAAACCCGAAAAGACAGGTAAAAGATCTATCACTGTTATTTCCGTGGTTCCTACTATCTCTTTCTCTCTTCTCTTGATGTATGTTTTTCGTTATTTTTGTTGTTCCGTTAAGAAGCACCCATACTCTATTATCAATACAATAATTGAAAAGATTTTTTAGCAAAACTTGTGGAAACAGATTTTACTCAAATATTCCTGAGTAACTAGCACAACCTCTATTTAGTGAAGTTTTGAATAGTACAACCAAGCACACAAATATTTTAGTAAATATTCATTTTTTTTTTTTTAAAGTAAATATTCAATTGGCAAAGCTTTATTTTTGCAAATTTCTTTAGGGACAAAATTTTGCATATGTAAACTTTTGTTGTGCTACCAAGTAGGGGTGGGCACGGTTCGGTTTGGTTCGATTTTCCCACTAAACTGAAACCGAACCGTGCAAGCTGGTTCGGTTCGGTTCGATTTCAAAAACCGAAAATTATTATTAAAACTGGGTTGGACCGAACCGATTTGATTCGGTTCGGTTCGGTTCAGTTTTTGGTTTGGGCTTTATTATGGGCTTTTGTGTTTTGGGCTTTAATAACTTCATTTTTTTTATTTTTATTTTTGTAATTTTTTGAATATTTGAATATAATCTAATATTTATAAATAAAATATAAAAAAAAAAAATCATATATAACGTGTATATATAAGTAAAAATAAATAAATAAATAAAAAATATATATATATATATATATATATATATATATATATATATATATATATATATATATATATATATATATATATATATATATATATATATATAATAAATATATATTCGGTTCGGTTCGGTTTGAACCGAAATATTAGAATAGAAATTGGAACTGAATTGTATATACTCGGTTCGGTTCCGGTTCCGGTTCAATTTGACCGGTTCTTAGTCAACACAGTTTTAACCGGTTTTTGACCCGGTTCTGTTCCAGTTTTAATTCGGTTTCCCGGTTTTTTGCCCACCCCTACTACCAAGCAGGGCCATAAATGGGTGGAGTTTGGACCAATTCTTCTGAATATTAAACTGCATTTATCTTTTTTATTTCCAGGAAAGAGATGACATCCGCGTAAAAGCAAGTCAAGCAACCTTTGTTGTATGTCAACTTTACTTCTTGACCATGACTACGTGTCTACTTTATTATATTTGGCTGCTACAGACCATATATAAATAACCCACACGAGAAGAGATGCAATCAAGCTTGTAAGTTGTATCTTTGCTTTTGTTTTCATTTCTAGCTATATTGTTCAACAAAAGATCAAAGACTTGCGAGGAAACTCGATCTTAGGGAGTATATATATTGAGAAAAGAGGAGAAACATCATCTAAGATGAGCAATAAAATGATTCTTTTTGTTGTTTTGATGGTAGCAGGTTTCATACTTGAGATTGCGAGTTGGGTAATCTTCACAGTTGGCGTATTTAAGCTTCGTAACACAACAAATGATGACAATGAACTGCCCTGGATGCTTTTTTTACTAGTTGGAGCTTCAGTTGGATGTTTGATATTTGTGATGGAAGCAATAGCTCTTTGTTGTTGGTGGTGCAGAAGGAAGAAAACTACAAAGACAGTTGAACAAGTAGAAACAATACCGATTTCATCCGCTCCTTCAAACGTATGATCTTGATGAATGAAGTAGTATGTTTTTGCAGCTAGATTACACAAGTCCAAGAGGCATAGCTTGGTTTAAAAGTCAAACTCAAAGGGTAATCTTGCTAATGGAAGGAAGGAAGCACTTGGTTCAATTCATTGATTGTACTAGCTAGCTGTCCCAGTAATCTTGTTTATGTTGTGTGATAACTGAAAATCTGGAATGTACGTGTTAAAAATTATTTTTTCATTTCTTATTTTTTGATAAACACTAGTAAAATATTGATTTGGTACACATCTAATTAATATATATTTATTTAGCTATAAATTAGTGGAAATTAATGTATTCTGCAGCTGCAGCTGCACTGTTTTATTTTCATTAATTGTGCGCGTTTTAATAACTTGACCCTGAACCTGCAATATGTTAATCAATGCCACATGATATGACTATGGCCTGCAATTTTTTCGGAGCAATGTGCCTCTCTACCTAATGTGCATTGCCCCTGCAGGTGCAACTGCCATATCAATCTGGTAGTGTACTATCTTCAGAGTACTCTATTTTCGATCAGGGAAGAAAATTATCTGGACAATGAGGTTGACAGTAGATCGATATCTTTTGAGTTTGGCACTTAGACTAGACGAAATCAAAGGATATCATTAGATTTTAAAATAAATTGTAACAAACTAACAACCATGTCCCTTTAATGGCCTTCTAAGATACTAAGGTCATTCAACATTTGCCATATCATTGTGAGCAAGTGGGGAGAAGAGCACAAATTCCTGACCTGCAGAGTGCAGTCCAGCATATTAAACTGCCTAGATAAATACAACTGGCATATGTCACCTGGATTACTGTCATGCTAGTGCTACATGGGGGGACCCTGGAAGGGAAGACTTTTGCAAGAAACTTTAGGTGAAACATGAACCTTTACTTGCACTACTTTGCCCATTGTTTTTGCATATGAAATTAAAAGCGCATAGTTTAGAATTGTGAAACTATACAAAATGGATACACTAGGCTTGCCATTATCTTAAAATGTTTATATATTAGGAACTTTAGAAAATGTGAGATTCCGTGTATTATGTCGAGTTGGATAAACCCTACTATATAAAACATTATCTTTCAAGGACATCCACATAGAAGCAAGCTTGTTATGTCGACTTATCTTGACTGCTTGTGTTGAACTATATGTAGTGATTAAGTAAATCCTAACAACGCCAACAACCCGCAACCTAGATATTCGTGAGAACACCTCCTTTGCAATACAAGATCCGTTTTGTCAATGAGGTCAAAGATTACCAAACAATAAACAATAGTATAAGAAGAACAAAATAATAAAGAACAATAATACCAAGATATACGTGGTTCGGCAATGCCTACCTCCACGGGGAACAATGAGAAGATTTCACTATAAGAAAAGAAACACTGATTACAATAATCTCCCTAGTATCTTTCTCAAGATCTTAATCTCTCACCTTAAACCCAATACACCCTTGGCTCCTAAAGTTCTCTCTCACTTACTCTATCCATCTCTATGTTTCTATTGTTTTCTACTCTCTTGTCTTCTCTTGTTTTCTTGTCTTACAAATACCAAGTTACTTGGGTATTTATAGCCCATGGATAGAAATCAAATCCATATAGAATTACTAATTCAAACTAGAGATAAATAGGAAACCGAGTCCAAATAGAACTCCTGCACATATATGGTTTTCTTAACCAATATAGGAAACTGATCCTATGGATCACACCTCTTATAAGGTATGATCTTGTGCACCCAACTATGGCGAGCCAATATACAACAATCTCCACCTTCGCGAGCCATCGACCAAAAAACAAGATCATTGCAGCTTGAATTTCTCCAAGCACCGTCACATTGGCAAGAATCCTCTTGCCTCAACGCACCTCAAGTGAGAAGGTGCTCCACCCAATCTTTAGCATGTAGAAAGATTGAGCAAGTTCAAACAATGTCTGAACTTCTCAACTGAAACCGGCTTAGTAAGACAATCTGAAGCATTCTCATCTGTGTGAACTTTCTCAACTGTAATTTCACCTGAGTCCAACCAATCCCGAATCCGATGATAGCGAATATCAATATGTTTCGTTCTTGCATGAAACATTTGATTCTTCGCAAGGCAAATAGCACTCTGACTGTCACATCTTATCATCATAGAATTTTGATCTAACCCGAATGTGCTTACTAATCCCTTCAGCCAAATAGCTTTCTTGCAAGCTTCTGTTACTGCCATATACTCCGCCTCAGTAGTGAATAAAGCAGTAACCGTTTGGAGCATTGATCTCCAACTAACCGGTCCTCCACCATAAGTGAAGACGTA
The DNA here is from genome assembly GCA_023053565.1 of Aquilegia eximia. Taxonomy (NCBI): domain Eukaryota; kingdom Viridiplantae; phylum Streptophyta; class Magnoliopsida; order Ranunculales; family Ranunculaceae; genus Aquilegia; species Aquilegia eximia. The sequence continues at coordinate 13,373,261 of JALIGU010000007.1, forward strand.
CCATGTGGTGGATCTTCGCTTATCTAAATCTCCTGCATAATCAGCATCCACATAAGCAGAAACACATGCTTTCCCTTGTTGTCTTTCAAACAAGATACCCAACGTCTTGGTGCCCTTCAGATACCTGAGAATCCATGTCACAGCTTTCCAGTGTGGCTTTCCTAGATTCGCCATGTATCTCGATACTACACTTAGTGTTTGAGCTAAATCAGGTCTTGTGCATACCATTGCGTACATGAGACACCCTACTGCGCTTGCATACGGCTTCTTCTTCATCTCTTCCACCTCAGCATCTGTGGAAGGACATTGACTTTTGTTTAAAACAAAACTGTTGTTCAAAGGAGTTGACACAGGATCTGCATCAATCATATTGAAGCGCTCAAATACCTTTTGAATGTACTTGACTTGTGACATCCATATCTTTCCAGCTTTCTTGTCTCTCCCTATCTCCATACCTAGGATCTTCTGTGCAGGACCAAGATCCTTCATGTCGAATTCCTTGCTTAACAACGTCTTCAGCTCCTTAATTCTAGACATATCCCGACAAGCAATAAGTATGTCATCTACATAAAGTAGCAATAGGATCACCATCCCATCATCAAACACATGAGTGTACACACAACAATCATAGTCACATCTTCTATACCCAATGTTCAGCATATAAGAGTCGAAACGTTTGTACCACTGTCTTGAAGATTGCTTGAGCCCGTAAAGAGACTTCTTCAACCTACAAACCAGATTTTCCTTACCAGCTTCAACAAAACCCTGAGGTTGAGCCATGTAGATGACTTCCTCTAATTCACCATGGAGAAAAACAGTTTTGACATCCAACTGCTCAAGCTTCATATCCTGCTGAACAACCAGTGATAGTAACACTCTAATAGAAGTATGTTTCACTACCGGAGAGAAAATTTTATCATAATCAACTCCTTCCTTCTGTGAGTACCCCTTCGCCACCAAACGTGCTTTGAACTTTGGTGGTTCTTTCTCATGCATTCCTTCCTTCTTCCTGTAAACCCACTTACAGCCAACAATTTTTTCTTTCTGCAGGTTTAGGAACCAACTCCCAAACGGAGTTCTTGTATAGAGATTCCATCTCTTTAGCCATATATAGCTTCAATCCACTCTTCTCTTTCGTTACTTTCAACTGCTTCACGATAAGAAGTAGGATCACCTTCATTAATGCTTAAAGCATAATGAACTTCTTCCTCGAACCCAAGTCTAATAGGTGGTTTGACTTGTCTTTGGCCCCGGTTCTTTGCTATGCTGTAAGGTTGTTGCTTATCTTTATTTGATTCAACCTCTTTTTCACACTGTTGTTATTCTGGCCCATCCTCTTCAACCTCTGCATCTGACTCCTCCACCTGAATAGGAGTCTTCCCGTTGGATACCTTGGTAAGAGGAGATATCTCTGTAGTTGTTTTCTTAACAATAGTGTTTTTCTCACCATTCTTCATGTCTTGATTCATAGGCATAGTCTTCTCATCAAACACAACATCTCTACTAAGGATTTTCTTTCGGTTCACTGGATCCCATAACTTATAACCCTTCACTCCCTTCTCGAAGCCGATGAAAATGCATTCATGAGATTTGGGTTTAAGTTTAGTTCTCTCATCACTAGGAATAAGAGCATATGCGCTACATCCAAATACCTTCAAAGTAGAGTAGTCTACCGGTTTACCTGACCATACCTCTTCTGCACATCTGAAATCAAGCATCTTGGATAGTGAACGATTAACCAAGTGACAAGCATGGTTAAGTGACTCTGCCCAAAACATCTCTGGCAGACCTGCATGAAACCTCATGCACCTCTCTTTATTCATAAGAGTTATATTCATCCTTTCTGCAGCTCCATTCTGTTGGGGATTCTTCTTCACGGTAAAATGCCTTGCAATACCTTCATCTTTGCAGTACTGTAGAAACTTCCTATCCTTATATTCACCGCCATTGTCAGTTCTTAGATACTTGATTTTTCTGCCTGTTTGATTCTCTACCTCTGCCTTCCACTCCTTGAATTTAGTGAAAACTTCGGATTTCTCCTTCATGAAGTAGACCCAAACTTTCCTCGAAAAATCATCCATGAAAGTGACAAAGTAGCGAGCTCCACCTTTTGATTGAGTAGGTGAAGGCCCCCACACATCTGAGTGAATATAGTTAAGTACTTTTGTACTTCTGTTCTTTGTATCTGCAGCTTTGAAGTGTACTTTAGTTTGCTTTCCCATAATACAATACTTGCAGAACTCAAGTTTACACTCTCCTACACCCTTCAACAATTGTCGCTTGTGTAGTTCTTCCATGGCTCTTTCACTCATATGCCCTAGCCTCAAGTGCCAAAGCTGAGTGTGATCTTCTTGTGTAGAAACTGCAGCTCCACCAATTACTGTATTTCCTAAAAGCTTGTATAAATTGTTAGAAAGTCTTACTCCTCTCATAACCACAAGTGAACCCTTTGAGACTATGAGATTCCCATCTTTGGATTTGTATGTGTACCCATTCTTATCCAAATAACCCAGGGAAATAAGATTCTTCCTTAGTGCAGGAACGTATTTCACGTTACCCAGGGTCCTAACAATTCCATCATGCATCTTCAACTTTACCGTACCAATTCCACAAACTTTACAACTGGAATTATTCCCCATAAAAACTGCGTCGCCTTTTCTTTTCTCAAACGTGTCAAACCAGTCTTCGTTTGAACACATATGATAAGAAGCGCCACAATCTAAAATCCAAGGCGAAGAAATATCATTACCTGAATAAGTCGCCAAAATTTCTCCGTCGCTATCATCTGTAACAACGCTGGCTGAATTTGAATTTTCGGCCTTCTTCTTCTTTTCCTTATATTTCTTACAATCTCGTTTCCAGTGGTCTGTCGCACCACATTCAAAGCAACCTTCTTTATCCCTGGATTTAGATCTGCCCCTGCCTTTTGATTTGCTACTTCTCTTATTTGTTCGGCCCCTCTCATTAGAATTCTTGACATATAGTCCTTCTGCTTGAGAGTCTTCACCTATGTTCTTATTCATCTTCACATGAGAGATTATATCTTGAACAACTTCATCATACTTTAAAGTATCCTTGCCGAACATCAATGTGGTCCTGAAATGCTTGAAAGATGGAGGCAAAGATCTGAGCAGGTACAGAGACTTGTCTTCATCGTCATACTTCACATCCACCCGTAGCAAATTTGTGATGCACTTATTGAACACGTTTAGATGTTCCATAAGATCACCACCTTCTTCCATCCGAAGATTCAAGAGTTCATCTTTCAAGAAAAGTTTATTTGATAAAGACTTACCCATATACAACTTCTCGAGCTTTTCCCACGTTCTTTTGGCGCAAGTTTCCTCCATCACATTAAACATCACCTCGTCCGAGATATGTAGTTCGATGGAACTCATGGCTTTGAGATCTGCTTTGTTCCACTCGTCATCTGACATGTCCTTTGGCTTCTTGTCTTTCCCGTCAAGAACCACATGAAGATCTTGTTGGATCAAAACGTTTCTCATCTTCCTTTGCCATAGTGTAAAGTTATCTCTACCGTCAAACGGTTTAATCTCAACTTTTACACCGCCGCCAAGAGTAGTAACCGATAGTTTCTTACCGTCACTATTTGCAGGAACACATGTAGTCTTCGTCATCTTTGACAAAACCTTAAATCCAACCTAAGCTCTGATACCACTTGTTGAACTATATGCAGTGATTAAGTAAATCCTAACAACGCCAACAACCCGCAACCTAGATATTCGTGAGAACACCTCCTTTGCAATACAGGATCCGTTTTGTCAATGAGGTCAAAGATTACCAAACAATAAACACTAGTATAAGAAGAACAAAATAATAAAGAACAATAATACCAAGATATACGTGGTTCGGCAATGCCTACCTCCACGGGGAACAATGAGAAGATTTCACTATAAGAAAAGAAACACCGATTACAATAATCTCCCTAGTATCTTTCTCAAGATCTTAATCTCTCACCTTAAACCCAATACACCCTTGGCTCCCAAAGTTCTCTCTCACTTACTCTATCCATCTCTATGTTTCTATTGTTTTCTACTCTCTTGTCTTCTCTTGTTTTCTTGTCTTACAAATACTAAGTTACTTGGGTATTTATAGTCCATGGATAAAAATCAAATCCATATAGAATTACTAATTCAAACTAGAGATAAATAGGAAACCGAGTCCAAATAGAACTCCTGCACATATATCGTTTTCTTAACCAATATAGGAAATTGATCCTATGGATCACACCTCTTATAAGGTATGATCCTGTGCACCCAACTATGGCGAGCCAATATACAACAACTTGGTTATATGTCAGGTGACATTCAACCTGACCTAGAGCTGTAAAACGAGCCGGGCCGGGCTGACCCGACCCTTAAGTGACAAAGCCCTAAAGACTTTAGGGTCGGGCCAGCCCAGCCTTAACATTTGCATAGGGTCGGGTCAGTTAGGGCTAATGCCTAATATCTGAAGCCTTAGCCCGCCCCCCGACCCTTTAAACATAGGGCTCCTAGGGCCGGGCCTAAGGGTCGGGCTTGAGGAATATTTGAACTTTGAAATATTTTTTATTTATAATTTTGTTTTTGGTAAATTTATTTATTTATAACATTAATTTTTATTTATAACATTGATAAAATTCTCTCAATTATAATAAATTGGTTTATAATATCATAACTTTATATTGGAAAAACACACAAGTAATATATATGAAATTAATTTGACATGGCAAAAATAACTTTTGAAGCCACATATATAGTTGTTTGTTATAGTAGAGTTGTTTGATTAGTCCATACGTTTAATTGAGGAACACATAGTATCTTTCATCTCATAGATTTCACGCCAACAAGGTTTATGAAGTTTAGAAGATAAAAAGAAACCTAGAGTTTATTTGAGGATTTTATATTTAAAAACATAATTGTAAATATAATTATACCTTTTATTCTTTATTATGTATAAAAATTTTAAGAAGAATAATAATACATTTATATAAATAAAAAAAAATACTTAACAAGTTTTAGGGCCAAATAAGGGCTTTTATAGGGCCTAACAAGGGTCGGGCTTAGGGCCGGGTTAATGCATCAATATCAAAACCCTAGCCCTTAAATTCTAAAAGGTCGGGCCGGCCCGACCCTAAAATCTGTGAGGGCCGAATTGTAAGGGCCAAATGTGTTTTTTTCTAGGGCTGGGTCGAGTCGGGTTTAGGGCCTAGGGCCAAGATTTACAGCTCTAAGTCCTGACCCCTGCTTTTTAAGTTCAAAAGGAAGTTTAATTTTCAGCTGGAGTTCCAACTTCTAATTGTTTTCAGTACTATGTCCATGTCAAAATATCAACTGTGGAAACCATAAGTATTATTCATCCCTCGGTCAGTTCGAGTCATCATTATAAATTTATCCACAAGCGACCAAGACTCATAATCCTTTGATTGTGAATTAGTCTCGTTTCCGACCAGGGAAAGAAACTTATTTGGAAAGGTTAATTGCCGTGTTTTACTATTTATCATAAAATGTTGTAACTTAACACTGGGAAATGCACATTATTTTTCTTGCTAACAAGGGTGTGCAATTAGTTAGGTTTCACTGTACAGTACAATAAAACGAAAATAAGGAGAAGCATATGCTTTGAATTCTTTAAGCTCACATAAGACACCATGTTTATTGACATGATATGAGCTTCTTGGCCAATCCTTCTGCTAGCTATATTGGATGTATACATTGACAAATGAAACTGAGGTCCTTTCTTGAAATGGTTTCTTCTGTCTCCTTCCTTCATTTATAATTTTGGCACTTTGGAAATTTTTGTAGGGTATCTATAAATTACAAGATAGATTGGTGGAGTTTGGACCAATTCGCCTAATAATAAACATTATCTTCTATCCACGAAAGCAATGAGACATTCGCGCGTAGAAGCAACCTTAGCTGTGTATCAAGTTTTAATTTCTTCTTGACCAGATATTATATATAATTATATATCCAAAAGAGATGCAATCAAGCTAGAAGCGATCGCATCTCTGTTGGTGGCTGAGGTGGCGGTGCGGTTGTCTGACAGGTTCTAAAACTTTTTTAAGTTTTCTCCTTTCTAGAATGATAAAACTAGGTAAAAAGTTTATGTTCATAACATGATCAAGAACCACTTCAGAGTTCAGATAAAGCTCTCTCACTTCTTCTGTCAAAGGCAGCATTAATACTAGCGTTATTCCTAAAGCCCAATGTTACAGCAAAACGTCCAATCAGAGTAGTCAGTAGAAGATAGTTAGTGAACATGGAACACCTTGGTCTCATGTTCTGAACAACTCCTCTATATGCTCTGAAGAAATCAATGTATATGATGTGATAATTAACGTTTTAGTAAAACCATGGAAGGCCAATTTTATTCAATTTACTGTCAGAATTTTGTCAATAAATCTTGATGTTTATAGTTATAAATATCAACCGAGCTAAAACAGCTGTTTATTATTATTATTATAATTAATAAGAATTACAAAAACTCTCGTCTGCAGACTGCACTTTAAATCTAATAAGGTTAACGAAAACAGTGAAAGTAACACGTATTAATTAGTCCCACATTGAATATATTAATGTTAGTTTTGTAGTATAAAGTAAGGTTGTGCAGAGTAAAATATTGCCCGATGAAGGGTGGGGTGAATAATTTGTCCAGATCATATTCTTCTCTGGTCGAAAATAGAGTATCCGGCAATACTATACTACCAGATATGGCAGCTGCGCCTGCAGAGGAAATGAGCATTAGATAGAGAAGGCCCATTGCTCCGGAAAAAGTTGCATGCCATTGCCATGGTCATATGGGAATGGCAGATTGCAAGGCTTCAGGCATTGATTACAAGACCTCAACACAACTTGATCTCCTTCACTGGCAACATTTGTCATATTGCATCAAACCTGCAGTGGAACTGTACAATAGGAGCACTAGTTGATGATATTTCCCGGTAAATCTACCAGTACTGCTGTTCCATTTTCCATTTCCATTTCCTTTGATCGGCTTTCCTGTTGAAAACCACATTGTTTCTTGAAATTGTTTCCTTGAATTCGTCCTTCCTTCCATTTATCATTTTGGAACTAAACAACTTGAGAAATTTTATTTGGTAGGGTATCTGTAAAATGTAATTTACAAGATATATAATAAATTGGTGGGGTTTTAAAAATTACCTTCTTTCAATTCCACGGAAGGAAGAAGATATCCGTGTAGTAGTAGCTTTTGTTCTGTGCAACCAAACTTTTCTTCTTGACTAATATAATGACCGCTTCATTGAATTGGTGGCTACAGACATTATAAATACTCACAAGAGATGTTTGTATCTCTCTACTTATAGTTCAACAAAAGAAGACTAGTGACTTAGTGAGACATGTGGTCACTCTTCACAATTGGCGTACTTAATCTTCATAACTTATCATCTTTAATGGGAATCATAACTTTTTCCCCATTAAAGAGGGGTATAATCATTCATTAACATTAAATCCCTATTAAATTACACCCAAAAGAGGTTTCTGTTTCCATTTACTTTCACTCTCTTCGCTTGGCTGAACAAATCTTTGGTTTTCCCCAGTCCATACTTTTTTCCCCTTCATCTGTTTGCAATCATACAACCTCTAGTTATATAAAGCTTGGACTTTTCTTCTTTTTTGAAGCAAAATTAGTTTTCCATTTACTGAAGCTAGGATGTTCAATTGTCGTTTCAATTGCATGCTGCATGTCACAACTTCAGTGATCTTCAGCAATATAAAATCCTCCGAAAAATTAACAGAATCAGGAAAATAAGGAGCTTACAGAGTACTGAATGCTCCAACATTCTCAACCCCATCTTCCTTCCTATTTTGCTATTACAAACCAATAACATGCATGTCTTCAATATAAATTACAGTAATCATTCACATATAAGAAAAATCTACAGACAACGATCGACTGGATGTTACTGTAATATTGCCAACCACAGCATCATATTTCTGAACATTCAACATCATATAGGAATTAATTATACCTCACCTACAACGAAAAGCTGTGAGAAATCCTAAGCTCACAAAATAATGAAGAAATTATGGCATATTAATCTATTAATCAATGAGCTTCTATTGAAAATTTACAGACCTGGAGGAGAAGTTGGTGAACAAGATGATTATAACTGGTTTCATTCTCACTATTGCCCTTCTCGAAAGGAACAAATTCATATGGAATGACACATGGTATAGCCTCCATCACTGCATTGAAAACATCAATACGTACAGTATCCAGTGACTGGTTTGGATAATGGTTTGGCTCTCGCACACTGTGATTTCTACCACTCTTTCTGCAGCCATCGCAAATGCCCATATGGTATCATGGGCATGTAAGCAAAAAACATTCAAATCCTCCATTTTTGCACTTTCTTGGACAATTTTAGTTATCAATTTCACCCTATATTTATCAAGCTCTCTTGACCTAGGAATATAAGGCTTTATTCCTAAGATCCCTTGCATTGAATGAATCACCGAATAATCCAAGGAACCCAACATACAGATTCGTCAATCCTTCTATTATAGTCCACGTGTTACCTTTATTCATCAACCCAACCTCGTTTACCTTTTGAAAAAATAGAGGGAGCAAGAGAATATGAGATGTGTACTATGAATACCCTACTAAGCATTGCCAACAACTTGTGAAGTTCTTCGAGAATTTGATCTTTCCAGCTTTCGAAGGAATAACAATTTTGTATGAAATGTGAATATATTATGACCTTCGAATAAATGATAAACACTGTAGGGGTACTATATACAACATACATGTGGCACCATCTCTACCGTCCATCATGGTGCCACATGTCAACATCTAATGGGCTCTCTCTTGATGGCACAAGTTACAAAGTTAAGCCTTATTATTACAAAGATATTTTCCCCATTATTACCCTATTAATTGCTAAGAATGGAGTTACATTGTAGCCTATAAATATGAAGGCAAATCACTCATTCCAGACAGGGTCTGATAGTCTAATGCTCTCACCACTATCTCATGGTGAGGTCTCAATATCAACGACCTCCCTAATTTCTCATGATGAGACCTCACCTCTCAGGTCTCATCTCTCTCGAGCTCTCCTCATAATCGAGCTCCCATTTTGTATCATCACCACTACTATAATAAACTTCTTTCTCCCTCTCCGTGGACGTAGGCACAATTGCCGAACCACGTAAACAATGGTGTTCATGTCTTTATTTTATTATTGTTCATATCATCATCATTCATTAATGTATTGACCAACCTCACAAATATGGTTAATACATTTGGCGCCGACTACAGGGACTTGGGATTTTCTCAAGCGAATTCCACCCACCAACCCCACCGAACACCATTGTTCTAAGGTTCTCAGATGGTGATTTTCAAGAAATTCATTGAATGTGAAAAGACAGAATTGCAACTCACAGTTGGGGGCTTGGAGCAAATTGTTTACACAATTACTAAACTCGACGAAAGCAACATTAAACTAAGGCATACAAGAAGAACTGTTTCAGTTCGTCCTACTTGCAGCCATTCATCTCGTCTACCTGCCTTCTGAACGAGCTACCAGGACTCCCTGGAAACTAGCTGATCAGAACGACTTAGCTACAAGCTCTTCAAATAAAGATAAGTATCAATTCACTATGATATTTGTTTATGTTTACCCACTCGAAGAGACCTCCATTTCTTACTGTTCATTCTATTTTGTCTCACACAAATTGACTATTATATGCATTTATGTAACATATATTCTCATAACTCGATCAAGATTTTATATCATCAGTTACATTCTTAATGGCCACATGTTCAGGTCTTGCAGAGACCTCCTCACATATTCAGGTTTCTAAGCAGACGAGCTCAAGTCTCATCGCGACCTGACCTCTTATTCAGGTCTCTAAGCCAAAGACCTCTCAGGTCCCTAAGCCAACGACCTCTCAGGTCCCTAAGCCAACGACCTCTCAGGTCCTTCATACCAGGTCCTTCATGCCAGGTCCCTCATACCAAGTCCTTCATGCTAGGTCCTTCATCGCGACCTCACCAGGTCTATCAACGACCTCCTCAACTTACAGGTCCTTCAACGACCTCAAGAACATTTATGCCATACAGGGGGCTATTCTCACTTTATCTAATAAAATTAACTTATTATTAGCACAATTAGCTATTAATGAACAACAAAAGATGTGATTTAAGCAGTGAAATTAGCTATTAATGAACAACAAAAGATGTGCTTTAAGCAGTGAAATTAACTTATTATTAGCACAATTAGCTATTAAGCAGTGAAAACAACAAAAGATGTGCTTTAAATTCTTTGGTTGTTGAACAATTTCTAACCACACTGGAATTGATGGTACCAAACCATCCAGTCATAAATTAAAACCTAATGGGTAGTAACATTTTATTAACAAAAAGAATGAATAAATTTCAACAAACACAAAATGAAAAAAAAAATGCTACCATATTAGGGAAGAAGTAAAGAATGAAGATTGAACATTGAAGAACAATTATAATGATATTACCAAAATTTGAAGAACACCTATTTTTTTTCCATTTATCTGCAGTTGATATCCTATTGTTTATACCATCCATTGAGTAAGAATAATCTAGTCTATCAATTTATTTTTTATTTTTTTTTAGAGCGCTTTCTTTTCCTGTAGAAGAAATATGTGTGAAAATCTGTGAAAAGTTGCAACGGTATAATAATTAAAGCAATGTGGAAATAACATTATCCGTGGGTGAACTAATTACTTTGGCTCGACTTCTTTATTTTGAGTTACAACATTATTGGATGCATTCCTTTCAGATAATTCTCTTTCTCTTCGTTTACGTTGGCCTTCTTGATATTTGTATCATTTAACAATTTGACTAATAAATATGGAGAAAATTGATATATCAATTTATTGTACCATACATTTTAAAAGCAAAAAAAATTAAAAAAAAAAAGTTAAGTTAAAAAGAATCAGCCAATATATAAATGGAACTACGCCTACAGAATATCAGTTATCTATTCTTCAGTCAATGTCTATATAGCGGTCTATGTAGTATGCATAAAAACATATGACATAACAACCAATTATAGTATGACCATTAACTGAAAACTGTAAAAAGGTGAATGAAACTAATGGAAATAAAATTTTGAACATTAGTTATCTATTTGTCAGACATGAAACCAATTCTGTGGCTGACTAAATATATATTAGTTAACAAAATATGACTAAATGTAGATGCAGTACAATGTTTCATCTATATTAGTTAATATGACGCCTAAATTGGTAAAGTTGTGGCTGACTAAATGTGTGATTGTTGCAAGTAGATTCTAAAACCTGTTGTGGCTTGCTTAGGTTTACACGGTAACAAAATATTATCGTGTAAATAATGACTTTGCTCAAGCTAACTATCTCAGTGAAGGAGTGCATAATGGTGTCTTGGGACGACAGGAGAGATGACTTCAACAATTTGGTCGAATGAATTTTTGTTTTATTATCTAGATGGTTTTGTTTTTAAATTTTTAATTGGGACATTATTTTCACAGGAAATCGTTGTGATGAAACTTTTCTCGGACACTCCCCGGTCCTTGAAAGAATTTTACAACGGATTCTGTTTACTAACCAACTTAGATCACATCAATACAGTGAAACTTCTAGGGTTCTGTGCCGATCAAAGAGAAAAGTTTGTTGTGTATGAATTCCTGCAGTTCAGATCATTAGGGAAAAGCTTGCAAGGTGAGCATAGGTGTCTAATTCAGTGTGTGTTTTGTTTACCAAGTATGAACTTCTCTTGAGTTTAAATGGAGTGGAAATTTTGTTTTCTATGCATCCTAATTTTAATTTGATTGCATTTTATAGATGGTGGTGAGGAATTCACCTTTCTTGGAGACTGGAATTAGATAGTTCGAATTTCCCAGGGAATTATCAAAAGCCTTGATTTCTTATATAAGATGAATATTATTCACGGAAATCTTAGGTCCGATAAGATCCTTGTTGGCAGAGGACATATTGCTAAGATTTCATACTTCCGGATTGCAAGGGTTGGTTCTGCAACAGAGAAAAATGATGAGATGTACAATCTTGGCATCATCTTGCTAGAGATCATCTTTGGGCGCAAAGCATATCCTGATGGGGATCTGGTTACTTGGGTAAGTTCTGCTTATACCAATATCTGGTCCACTACTTATTTCTAACTGCAACATGGTCCTATGGTCATTTGGACAAAATGAAATTTGCTTCTACCAAGCAAAGTGGTGTTATATAGTTTGGAACTAAATTTTTGTCATTTTGAGTATACAGGCAAGACCAAGGTTCAGGGAGCGTCATAAGTAACCTGGTAAACCTAAGGCTTCATGGGAGATACCCTAGAAGAGGGCTAGCTGTCTTTGCAGTTGTAACTGAAATGTGCTTGAATACGCATAAGCAGAATCGACCTTCCACAAACACCAAGGTCAATGCTATACATTTTGTGGTGTATCAGTCATTGCGCTTCAATGCAAATTTGAATAGAGCCCAGCCCAGGAATGAGAAGCGGCCTGATTGTTTTTCATGGTAAGAGATGCCAACGTGTAATATCTGAGAAACTACTTTGAAGATAAACTGTTCCCAGTAAGGCTATTACTTCTTGCACAGTCGGGGTCAGATGTGACAGGGATAATTATTAGTGAAGGGCACGGGTATAATCTAAATCTAGATGCAGTACAATGTCTCATCTATATTAGTTAATATGACGCCTAAATTGGTAAAGTTGTGGCTGACTAAATGTGTGATTGTTGCAAGTATATCCTAAAACCTGTTGTGGCTTGCTTAGGTTTACACGGTAACAAAATATTTTCTGCCAATTATATTAATATAAGAAATAGAAAATAATATTTAGAATAACAAACCTTAATCCATCATTGCTTGTATTCTTCAATATTTGTCCCCTTTCTCTTATCCTCCTTTCACGTTGCGCTATTTTGCGTTTATTAGGAGCTAACTCTTCAGAAACTTCATTATTTTTTTGTCTCTTTGATGTTGTATTATTTTTTTGGCTCATTGATTCTATTAGTCTCCTTTTACGTTGGGCTTGTTGATGTTTATTTGGAGTCAACTCTTATGTAGTGGTGAGACTTTTGCTTTCTCTGGTTCTCTTTGTTTCCTACCATATTCTTCAGAATTTGTCGTATATTGCATTGTCTGTAATGATAAACACAATTTAAGAAATATTAGAGTGTGCATATAATAAAAAAATATATGTAATCGTTATTGATAATTTTCTTTATCTCTCTCTTTCAACTTAATTATATTACATTACAATATAATATAAATTATATGTCTATATTATCAATTCTTAATTATCAATGTAATCGTTATCCTCTTTCAAAATATTAGAGTGCACATACAATTATATGTCTATATATAATAGTTTAAGAAATATTATTGTTTCTTCATATAAGTTATATGAAAATTTATAACGATGAGCACCGGATATGTATAATAACCATTCTACGTAAAAAAATTTGAGATTTACATCGATCTATTGTACATGAATTTTCCTGTACAGTCTTAAACACATGGCACATGCCTAGAATTGCACAGGGTACTTGGATTGAATCACCTAAAAAAGTTAAAATTATACCACTCATAAGAATTGTACATGGGAAGCCTAGAATTGCAGGGGTCTCAGATCACCAAAATAAATTAAAATTAGGTATCTCATTAAAATTGGATAGGTGACTATCTAAGAAAAAAAATTATACATCTTCTTAAGAAATTTGTTTTTGTCAACATATAAGATATGAATATATACCTGACAAAATTTGAGAAATTTGAGATAAGAAATTTGTACCTGACAAAAGTTTTGTAGAAGTCTTTGTGATTGAGATCGATTTGTTTGATTTGGTATTTATTCGAAAAGCTTTGATTAGGTTTGTTGATTGGGTTAAAACCATTATATAGAAGTGAAGGAAGAAGAAGTAGATCAATTTCCATTATAAATCAATTTCTTATTTCTTTTAAGTGAAGAAATAAGAAGTACAATTTGTATTATAAATCAATTTCTATTTTTATTTGTATCTACCCCTTAGTAATTTAAAAGGTAGGAAAAAAAGCTTATTTTCTCACTTGAGTGGGAAATAACTTAAACATTTTCTCACCTCCTACAAACCATTGGATTGATATTGAAGGATATCTAGCCATTGATTACATTATGATTATACATTTGAAGTTTCAAATTGTTGGTTTCAACCTTGATGGTGGTAGATATGGAGTTTTGGGTGGTGGTTGGTTTCAACTTTTGGGTGGTGAAATCAAACATTGAGTTAGTGGGTTTATTGTTTTGTGAGTGGATTTAAAGTTTTGAGATATAGGTATTCGGGTTTTTAGTGGTGGAGATCAAATTTTAAGGTGGTGGTTGGTGTATTTTCATGATGTTAAGTCAAATTTAACATTTTGATTTCAAAATACATGATGGTGAAGGTTGATTTCGAAGTTTAGGTGGTGGATCTATGATTTTGGTGGATTATTTCATCAATTTCTTTTTAATTTCTTAATGTAACCAAACAAAACATGTGAAAAAATAATTAGAATTCTCATTGTCAATCAAACACCCTTATTTGATCAAGTGAGAAAACTTAAAAATATTTTCACACTGAAGTGGGAATTTTTTTTTTAAGTCATTCCCACTATAGTAGGAAATTAATTAGAATGCCCAATGAATAATTCCCACTCCCTTTTTTTCCACTCTGCAATCAAACACACCCTAATTGATTTGAAGTTGTAATTGATTTGAAGTTGTGAAGGAGTCGGCTTTGAAGTGCAGGAAGATTGGAACAAAGGAAGAAGAAGAAAAAGAAGTTTTAATATAAAAAACTTATACACATAATTTCCTTGTTAACTCTTTAATCTAAGCCTCCTATTAAAATTTCACATATGGATCTCAAGACTATCCTAACCATTGAACACAACTTAAGTTTGGACTCAACCACGGATTTAATCTCACCCATCTATTATTATCAACAATCAACACATCTCTAGATGACCTCAAGACTATCCTAACCATTGAACACAACTTAAGTTTGGACCCAACCATTAATTTAATCTCACCCACAGATCTATCATTATCAACGCATCTCAAGACGATCTTAACCATTAAACACAACTTAAGTTTGGACCCAACTATTGATTTAATCTCACCCTTAAATCAACCCTCATGCACAGATCTCTAGATGATCTATACCCTCCTTTGTTTTATCAAGACAAACTGTGTTTGTGCCATCCTCACAGTATAATATAGACTAGTTGTACCCGTGGCTTCGCCACGTTAGTTTATACCGTTCATTTTACTAATAATTTTTAGGTTTTGTAAATTGTCAATGAAATTATAAATAAAAATTACAAATAGTATTTTTAAATGAAATTACAAAATTATCAAATTTTTTTTTAATATATTTTATGAATTCCAAATATCATTTTTATCCAGATGCTTAAGCCGGTTTGAAGGCCTTTAGCAGTTATGGCCCATATATATCCGTGGTTGGGATTTGTCGTTTCTTCGTGGTATAAATAATCACTTTAAACAGTGAAAACAACAAAAGATGTGCTTCTAATTCTTTAGCTGTTGAACAGTATCTAACCATACTGGAATTGATGGTACCAAACCATCCAGTCATAAATTAAAACCTAATGGGTTATTAACAAAATGAATGAATAAATTTCAACAAACACAAAATAAAAAAAAAATTGCTACCATATTAGGGAAGAAGTAAAAAATGAAGATTGAACATTGAAGAACCATTATAATGATATTACCAAAATTTGAAGGACAACTATTTTTTTCCCCTTTACCTACAGCTGATAATCTAGTCTATCAATTTATTTTTTATTTTTTCGAGAGCGCTTTATTTTCCTGTAGAAGAAATATGTGTGAAAATCTGTGAAAAATTTCAACGGTATAATAATTAAAGCAATGTGGAAATAACATTATCCGTGGGTGAACTAATTACTTTGGCTCGGCTTCTTTATTTTGAGTTACAACATTGTTGGATGCATTTCTTTCAGATAATTCTCTTTCTCTTCGTTTACGTTGGTCTTCTTGATATTTGTTTGATTTAACAATTTGACTAATAAATATAGAGAAAATTGATATATCAATTTATTGTACCATACATTTGAAAAGCAAAAATATTTAAAAAAAAATTAAGTTAAAAAGAATCAACCAATATATAAATGGAACTACGCCTACAGAATATCAGTTATCTATTCTTCAGTCAATGTCTATACAGCAGTCTATGTAGTATGCATAAAAACATATGAGATAACAACCAATTATAGTGTGACCATTAACTGAAAACTGTAAAAGGATGAATGAAACTAATTGAAATGAAATTGTGAACATCAGTTATCTATTTGTCAGACATAAAACCAATTCTGTGGCTGACTAAATGTATATTAGTTAAAAAAATATGACTAAATGTAGATGCAGTACAATGTCTCATCTATATTAGTTAATATGACGCCTAAATTGGTAAAGTTGTGGCTGACTAAATGTGTGATTGTTGCAAGTAGATCCTAAAACCTGTTGTGGCTTGCTTAGGTTTACACGGCAACAAAATATTATCGTGTAAATAATGACTTTGCTCAAGCTAACTATCTCAGTGAAGGAGTGCATAAGAAAAAAATTATACATCTTCATAAGAAATTTGTTTTTGTCAACATATAAGATATGAATATATACCTGACAAAATTTGAAAAATTTGAGATAAGAAATTTGTACCTGACAAAAGTTTTGTAGAAGTCTTTGTGATTGAGATCGATTTGTTTGATTTGGTGTTTATTCGAAAAGCTTTGATTAGGTTTGTTGATTGGGTTAAAACCATTATATAGAAGTGAATGAAGAAGAAGTAGATCGATTTCCATTATAAATCAATTTCTTATAAGAAGTACAATTTGTATTATAAATCAATTTCTATTTTTATTTGTATCTACCCCCTAGTAATTTAAAAGGTGAAAAAAGCTTATTTTCTCACTTGAGTGAGAAAATAACTTAAGCATTTTCTCACCTCCTACAAACCATTGGATTGATATTGAAGGATATCTAGCCATTGATTACATTATGATTATACATTTGAAGTTTTAAATTGTTTCTTTCAACTTTGATGGTGGTAGATATGGAGTTTTGGGTGGTGGTTGGTTTCAACTTTTGGGTGGTGAAATCAAACATTGAGTTAGTGGGTTTATTGTTTTGTGAGTGGATTTAAAGTTTTGAGATATAGGTATTCGGGTTTTTAGTGGTGGAGATCAAATTTTAAGGTGGTGGTTGGTGTATTTTCATGATGTTAAGTCAAATTTAATCATTTAAATGATGAATTATATATTGTTGGTGTTAATTTCATGTTTTAAACTTGAAAATTTAACATTTTGATTTCAAAATCTATGATTGTGAAGGTTGATTTCGAAGTTTAGGTGGTGGATCTATGATTTTGGTGGATTATTTCATCAATTTCTTTTTAATTTCTTAATGTAACCAAACAAAACATGTGAAAAAATAATTAGAATTCTCATTGTCAATCAAACACCCTTATTTGATCAAATGAGAAAACTTAAAAATATTTTCACACTGAAGTGGGAATTTTTTTTTAAGTCATTCCCACTATAGTAGGAAATTAATTAGAATTCCCACTGAAATAATTCCCACTCCTTTTTTTTCCACTCTGCAATCAAACACACCCTAATTGATTTGAAGTTGTAATTGATTCGAAGTTGTAAAGGAGTCGGCTTTGAAGTGCAGGAAGATTGGAGCAAAGGAAGAAGAAGAAGAAAAAGAAGTTTTAATATAAAAAACTTATACACATAATTTCCCTGTTAAATCTCTTTAATCTAAGCCTCCTATCAAAATTTCACATATGGATCTCAAGGCTATCCTAACCATTGAACACAACTTAAGTTTGGACCCCAAGCATTGATTTAATCTCACCCACAGATCTACTCTCACATAGATCTCAAGACGATCCTAACCATTGAACACAACTTAAGTTTGGACCCAACCACGGATTTAATCTCACCCATCTATTATTATCAACACATCTCTAGATGACCTCAAGGCTATCCTAACCATTGAACACAACTTAAGTTTGGACCCAACCATTAATTTAATCTCACCCACCGATCTATCATTATCAACACATCTCAAGACGATCTTAACCATTAAACACAACTTAAGTTTGGACCCAACTATTGATTTAATCTCACCTTTAAATCAACCCTCATGCACAGATCTCTAGATGATCTATACCCTTGTTTATTTTATCAAGACAAACTGTGTTTGTACCATCCTCACAGTATAATATAGATTGCATCGTCTCCAATACAAACCTAGTTCAAAGTCCTCGTCTTTACAACTTCGTGATGTTCTGTTATAGTAAGGAACAGTCCCAACAAGAATCGCCCTTTCACTCCCAGGCATTCTAGTCATCTGCAATTGTGATAAAACTCTGGCACATAATTCACGGGTCTTACAGTGGATCAATAATAATTTAGATATGCAAGGGTAGATCATGAATAGCTTTTCTCATTGAGTTACATATCAAACATTTTCTCAACCATAGAACAGAGAACACATTGCAAGACGTTAAAATCTTTTGAAGGATTGGACATTGCGACATGCAATTGAACCAGGCTGATAGACTAAAGTTTGATTTATAACTTTCTTTAAATAAACACAATACTTAATCTTTTACTAATCACCATACATACTCCACTAGTCTACTACTCAAAACACCATTGGACTAAGACCTAAAACAAATCGATTAGAATTGAAGTCGAATCTCCGTAAAAAGGGATGAACAAATATATGCAAATAGTGATCCATAAAAATGCAAACACTGGATTAAATGATATGCAGCACACAGTTTTCAGACAACATCATGAGCAAGAGCACAATTATAAAAAAAATATCAACATAGTCTAATCTTTTCACTTTTCTTGTTGGTATAATGAAGTTGTTGCAGTTTACAAATAAAGCTGCTTCCATTGATTTGCATAAAATTCAGATCGAATCACAGCTATGCATGAAATAATACTGATTTCAGTAAAGGGAACTATACCATGCATGGCTATATAGCTGTATCTTTGATAAATTCAAATCGATCAAAAAATGTGATCTTACATCATTTCAATCTTTCGTTTATAAGTTCTGTTCTTAATTCTTATACGAAAAAAAAAAAAAAAAAAATTGGGCCCTCAGAAATGGGACTACAAGCCATGGAACCATTGGATTAAGTGATCTAGGAGGGTCAGAGCTTGTAAGAGGTTTATATGGCGATCATGGTAGCCAACCAACAGATGACCCAAGTCCTAGAAAGCAGTCGGCCCATGGTCAAGTTTGCCCACCCATCATTGGGCAATAGTTTAGTACGCAGCAATCATATTTTAATTAAATAATTTACTTATGTTTATTCAATGTGGGACTAAAATAAATGTCAGTAATAGATGCTGTGAGCCTGGATCGAACACGCGACCTTCAGAGTCTGACGTTCACCCAGCTGAGCTATCCCCGCAATGCAGTTATAATGTGACTTTGAAATTATATATTGATCTCTCATATACCAAGATGATATATGATTATATGATAACCAAACACCAACTAAAAATAAAGTGGCGACCCTGTGCAAGTATATATATCCTTTAAATATGGTAATGTTGGACTAAATATTTCATAAATCAATCCTGCTTGTTAATCATAATAAAAAGCTCCATCTAATCTTATAAACTAAAGCTTATTTGCATTATTATAAAAACCAAAATTTAACAATTAATTTGTTTGGGTTTCTCCACAAAATAGAAAAACCCTAACAAAATTGGTGTATGCTGCTTAATGTGGAGAACACACGGTATTCTTTAGTAAAAGGCGAAAGAATAGTTCGCTCTGTGCTCACCACGTAGCTCCATGACTTGTGAACAGTGTGGAGTGCTGCTTAAATATCAGTGTCCGGTCATTTCTTGTGCGAAATGTGGGACTATTATTTTGAATAACAGTACAATAGTTTAGGGTAATACCCCTTCCACAAAATAGAAACATCCATTGCAGAAGACAGCATCCTCAAAGGCATCTAATCCCAGGTACTCTTGGCGCCAGATATGAACTCCAGGAGTCCAACAGACAAAGTGAGTGCCCTCCTGACAAAGGAGTACAAACACACAGCTTGGATCAGTTGGAGATGCTGAGAGTACCATTTTGAAATAAAGAGAACCCACCTTGGGCAGATGGAATTTGATTCTCGAAAATGGATTCAAAAAAAACATATGTAGTTCTCCGTGAATACTTTCTGCCACTAACAACCAATCCTGGATAGATCCCCAGCAGCATTTCCCAAAAGCTTCAGGGATATTCAACTCCATGACTCAATTCTCCAGTACACTGAAGCAAGTTCTGACCTTGGTGTCATTTTGTCCACAAAGCAAAATCCAGGGCAATCCACGTTTGTGAATGGTAAGGAGTAGCTAGCTCTGTTATGATGCGGCTCCATGATTTACAGGCAGCAGCCATGGAGACAGCAGAGAGTACAGGAAGTCGTTTTGAAATGTCATCGATGATACCGCCCGGGAGTCCTGCCCATTCTCTTTGTTCATCCTCTCTTTCTAGAAACATCCGCAAGTGACTGAACTCCTTTCTCTGAATCGATGTCATTAATTTTTCTTTAATTAATTTCCTGACCAGGAGAAGCCTTGTTTCTACTAGTGGTTTCCATTCTTTTCTTTTTCTTAAACTTTCTCTCCTGCACAAAGCAGTACAGCATCTCAACATGATTACTACTTGAAGCAAAACAACACATATCATCCAAAATTGCCAATTTCCAGTATTAGCAACTCAAATCCAATGCATAAACTTCCCCTTGAAGCATATAGTCCTCTGCACAATGTTTGAGTCGTTGTTCTAGAGAATCAACCTTAGTCTGCAAAACACCATTATCTTCAAAACAAAAATTATCAGAAATAGTAGACACATTACAATTAGCTTTATTAAATTTTTCCTGCAAATCAATATTAGTTTTTTGTAATCTTTCACATTCTTTTGCAGAAAGTCTGTAAAAAAGAGCCCAATCACTATTGCTAACAACATACAAATTATCATCCTTGTCAAAATCAGATTTTGGTTTTGTAGATTTAGACGATTTAGCAATAAAATTATTATAACCAGACTCATGAACCATTATTGCACTCATAGGATCTACGCGTGAGCCATTACGCTCCATAACAAGCGCCCTGCGACTGATACCAATTGAGAAACCAAAATGTGTGCAATATAACAATAGTAAAACAAACAATAATAAAACAATAAAGAAGTAAAGAACACACAATATTTTTAACGTGGTAAAACCCAATTTGGAAAACGTCCACGGTCGCCCTGATGACAACAAACAATCCACTAGATGAAAGAAGATTTACAAACCTATCAACTACCTGCACTCACTGCGAGTTGATACTTCAGGTTATCTCTAACACCTTGACTTCACCGGAGCACCTTGATGTACGCACAAGACACTCGACTTCTTGATGAACACACAAGAAGACTCGAAACCGATCTATGTAACAAGCTTACACCAGAGTTCCTTGATTAACACACAAGGATACTCGACTTCTTGATGAACACACAAGAAGACTCGAAGCTAAATCACTATTCAATAATGAAGAAGAAGATGAATGAGGAAGAAGGAAGAAGAAGATGAATGAGGAAGAAGAAGATGAGTTCAATCACCAAAAACAACCTAAAACAAAACCTAAACAAACTCCAAGAATAAGACTTCAATTGGACGGCCAAAGAACTGATTTGTTCTTTGGTAGAGAAACCCTATTTATACTTAGGGTTAGAACACACACAAAATGGGCCGGAATTGCTGAAATCCACATTGGACGTACGTACGTCGAAACAACGTTCGTACGTCCCCACACTGTAAAAGTTCGCTGCCTGCTTGGACGTACGAACGCCCTAACTAGGTACGTACGTCCTGACCAAAACATGTTTGCTGCCTTACATGACGTACGTACGCCCTAACTAGGTACGTACGTCCAGAACCCAATAACTTGACCGAGAAGACACGAGAGGACATGAACACGAACCGACCATGCGTACATCTTGGTTTTCCTAACAATGAACTCAAGGCGAGATAACCATGGACATCCAATGTCACAAAATTAATGTCAAACAACCTAGTGCCGGTTTCAATCTCCCCCTTTGACATTGATTTTGTGACAAAAACCTATGACTCTAATAGCACTTATATAACGTGCTTACAAACCCAAACCATGGCATTTATAAAACATGCCTACAAAAACACTCATAGAAAATACATACCAAATTACCAACACTTGATATCCAGCTTGAGTAAGACGCTTTAACCATCAGAGACCAAACGGAAGCAACAAGAAATTCTGAAACAATCAAAGAGCCAACGGAAGTTCCTCGAACAACTCCCCCATACTTCATGAGCTCCAAGGTTTAATACTCGAGCTTACCCAAAACTGTACATGCATTTTGTGATCATCATCACTTTCACTCCCCTATACATGTTCACTCCCCCATACATGTAGTATACCTGAAACATGACCCAAAAATACACTAACAAAGAAGAAGAAGCTGTTAGTATTAGAGTCATAAATCTCCCCCTTTTTGTCACAAATGAAGCAAGGTAACAAAAGAAAGAGAAAAGAAAAAATACCAAACCATAACAAATAATATTAAAGAAGAAAAGAAAGAGAACAATCATGTTAACAACAAAAAGGATATGCAACGGAAGCCATAACATAAACACTTGTTAACACGATGTCAATACAAAGAATTCTCCCCCTAAACAAAATCTTCACCTAAATGCAATGCATATGAGAAAGATGCACCTAGAACAAACAAACCAAATAAGGATATTTGAAACACACAAAGAACCAAGCATACAAGGGTAGAAGAGAGTAAAGAGAAAACCATACCATAGATCTGGAATCCATGACACACAAAACTAAAAAACATGAGAGAGATCTAGGCATATAAATGAAGAAGAAAGAGTACCAACACAGACACAAGAAGGAAGATTAGATAAGAACCAAAACGAGATAAGAAAGAGATAGTGAAAAGACACTGAATACTTATATAGGTAACAGAGGGAAGAAAAGAAAACATAACATGAATCCCTGATAGAAACCAAGAGAAACCTATACATAGAAGAAAGAGTCAGGACACCAACAATCGGAACAAATGATTCACTAGAATATCACTTTAAACAACCGACCATAACCACCTGAGATAGATTCCAGAGAAACGACTTCATAGTAGCAAGTTATCTAGAGAAAAAGATCAAACAAACAAAAAGGAAGAAATACCATACCTGATGAAATTGGGAAGGTACAATAATGACCAAGAACCAAATAGTCAAACCTGTGAGAAATGTGCAAGAAAAGAGTATGCGAAAAGAGAAAGAAGAAGAGATAAACAATAGTTAGTAGGAGATATGAAAGAGAATAGGGAAACCATGCATATTAGACACATCCAACAATATCCCATGACAAAACTACAGGAATATGAGTATCTGCAGGAAGAGATACGTAAAGTATAAGAAAATCCATTGAGAATCCATGGGGAAATCCAATCTGTACATGTTCCTGAAACAACTCATCCAACCACAAAAAAGAATTAGAGAATCTTATAAACAAGGAGAAGAAAATATTATCCCAAACACAATGGAATAGAGACATAAAAGGAATAAACCTGTAAGCCCACCCCTAGTGAAACCCAAAAATTAGTTTAACATATGCCAAACAAGATAAGCAATCATCAAGCTCATAAAAAAAATGCTTTAACTGAAGAATGAGCAAGGATTATCGATGTCACCAAGTCACAAATCAAGAATCCAACTTCAGAGCAAATTTCCTGCCTACCAGAATACTAAGACTCCGATGACATGCCATACAGTGTCAGAAGGATTAGAGAGTCAATAGAAGAGAATTGCTAACAATAGATGACCAAACTGAGCATATGCATCCCAAAGTAGAACAGTGGTAGCCCAGAACCATTGCATGAGGATTATTGCAGAAGACTACCAAGAACACATCTAATCAAACCTATTGCAGGAAAAAATAGGATCAACCAGGCACAAGAAGCAGCAATAAGAGGATAGGCAAGTCTCATAAGCATTTAATCAAACACCAGCCAGCCAACAAGGTAATTCAAGAATATTATCCCAACATAGAAAAGTATGATGAGAACCTATGAGAAAACATGAAGCAATATAAATCATGACAAACGAATACACCAATAACATGATTTCATCACCAAAATATGCTTATGCATACCTTGTAGCCTTCTTAAAACAAATTGAGAACTATTACCTTGAGAAATCACATCAAACACATGTGATCCTATGACAAAAATAGAAAGCATGAAGTGTAAAACCAAATAATACTAATAATCTGACCTTAGTATGTCAATGAAACACCGACTGAAAAGAATTACCAAGGAATGGAACCAAAATAGAGTAAGCCATAAACACTTTCAGCAAGAACATCTACAAGAATCCGAAGGAATGGCGCCTCTACTCCTTTGAGCACGAGGAGGACGTGTGCCTGATGACGAAGCACCCTTGGAACTGGGTGTGTCTTTGGTGGGAGTAGTCCGAGCTCGCTTAGGAGGCATATCCTGCATACCCAGAACATGAACCAATCGAAGAATGTTAGAAAACACTCAAAAAAAAACATCTGCCTGGTTCAACGTACGAACTACCAAAAAACGTTCGTACGTTAGAGGAGAAAAACGTTATGCCTCCCTGAACGTACAAACGTCCTAACGACGTTCGTACGTTAGAGGAGAAAAACTTCCCCTTGAAGCATATAGTCCTCTGCACAATGTTTGAGTTATTGTTCTAGAGAATCAACCTTAGTCTGCAAAACACCATTATCTTCAAAACAAAAATTATCAGAAATAGTAGACACATTACAATTAGCTTTATTAAATTTTTCCTGCAAATCAATATTAGCTTTTTGTAATCTTTCACATTCTTTTGCAGAAAGTCTGTAAAGAAGAGCCCAATCACTATTGCTAACAACATACAAATTATCATCCTTGTCAAAATCAGATTTTGGTTTTGTAGATTTAGACGATTTAGCAATAAAATTATTATAACCAGACTCATGAACCATTATTGCACTCATAGGATCTACGCGTGAGCCATTACGCTCCATAACAAGCGCCCTGCGACTGATACCAATTGAGAAACCAAAATGTGTGCAATATAACAATAGTAAAACAAACAATAATAAAACAATAAAGAAGTAAAGAACACACAATATTTTTAACGTGGTAAAACCCAATTTGGAAAACGTCCACGGTCGCCCTGATGACAACAAACAATCCACTAGATGAAAGAAGATTTACAAACCTATCAACTACCTGCACTCACTGCGAGTTGATACTTCAGGTTATCTCTAACACCTTGACTTCACCGGAGCACCTTGATGTACGCACAAGACACTCGACTTCTTGATGAACACACAAGAAGACTCGAAACCGATCTATGTAACAAGCTTACACCAGAGTTCCTTGATGAACACACAAGGATACTCGACTTCTTGATGAACACACAAGAAGACTCGAAGCTAAATCACTATTCAATAATGAAGAAGAAGATGAATGAGGAAGAAGGAAGAAGAAGATGAATGAGGAAGAAGAAGATGAGTTCAATCACCAAAAACAACCTAAAACAAAACCTAAACAAACTCCAAGAATAAGACTTCAATTGGACGGCCAAAGAACTGATTTGTTCTTTGGTAGAGAAACCCTATTTATACTTAGGGTTAGAACACACACAAAATGGATCGGAATTGCTGAAATCCACATTGGACGTACGTACGTCGAAACAACGTTCGTACGTCCCCACACTGTAAAAGTTCGCTGCCTGCTTGGACGTACGAACGCCCTAATTAGGTACGTACGTCCTGACCAAAACATGTTTGCTGCCTTACATGACGTACGTACGCCCTAACTAGGTACGTACGTCCAGAACCCAATAACTTGACCGAGAACACACGAGAGGACATGAACACGAACCGACCATGCGTACATCTTGGTTTTCCTAACAATGAACTCAAGGCGAGATAACCATGGACATCCAATGTCACAAAATTAATGTCAAACAACCTAGTGCCGGTTTTAGGAGCTTTTGTTCTGTGCAACCAAACTTTTCTTCTTCACCAATGACCGCCATTGAATTGGTGGCTACAGACATTATAAATACTCACAAGACTAGTTCAAACATGATCGAGCAAGAAAATGATTGTTTTTGTTGTTCTAATGGTAGCAGGGTTTATATATAATTGAGATTGCCATGTGGTCTTCACAATTGGCGTACTTAATCATCTTCGTAACTTATCGAATGATGAAAGTGGAATTCGTTGGTGGATTTTTTTCCTAGTTGGAGCTTCATTTGGATGTTTGATATTTGTTGTAAAAATAATAGCTCTTTGTTGTTGGCAGATTACCCAAGAAATTTGCTTTCAAAGTCAATCTCAAGGGGTAATCATATCTTGCTAATGCATGGAAGGATGCACAGTACTTAGTTTAATATTGGTTGTACTTGTTGTCCCAGCAATCTTGTATGTGTGATAACTGGAATGTGTTGATAATCAATTGTTAAAGATTGATTGGTAAAAATGAAACATCCCTATAAATAGTTAGAAAATCAAAATATTATTTGACAGGATGCACATTATTTATATGTTAATTGCTTGATGCCTTGCAATCCCATATAACCATGGCATGCAATTTCTTCGCAGCTATGCAAGCATATATAGTTTGGTCGGAGTACTCTATTTTCGACCAGGGAAGAAAATTATCTGGATAAATTAATAGCCCTGTTTAATTTACCAAACAATGATATGGATTGCAAAAAAAAAAAAAAAAAAAAAACAATGATATGGTATTATGGTGTAGCATCAGCCTCGCACTGGGAAATGCTAGATCGATATCATTTGAATTTGAGACTTTGATTAGACCAGATCAAATCATAACATACATTGTTGAGGTAGCACTTGGACTCGTAGCAGACTTGAATAAATCAATGGATATCATTAGATTTGAAATAAATGTGATGACAACCATTTACCTTGCATGGCCTTCTAAGAAAGAAAGGACATCCCCATTCTCCATACAAATGTGAGCAAGTGGGGGTGGGGGGTGGAATCAATTTCAAAACGTTTACCAAACTGTACCAAATAAACAAGCAATACTCAAGCCCATTAAATAGTCCAAGACTTCAAAGATGTGGAGCAAAGCCTAGACACATGGTATCGTTGTTATGAGTATTACTATGGTTGATCGTGCTTCTTCATGGTCTATGATTCTCCTGTATGGTCATATTGTCATCTACTCCTGGGATACTTAGTTATGAAGATATATGGGAAAAAAGATTTAGGTGTTTTTATACTCTACTTTTTATGCCACTTATCAAACTGGTCGTGGTTACCTCATTTTAAAGTCTAGTATAGGACCATGAATTCGTTGGTAGAAATTCAAAGCTAATTTGGATACATTTTAAATCTGGAATTTGGGATCAAATACAGTCAGTTTTATGACCAATATCAAATTTGCTTGGAAAAGTCATATATTTGTTGTATAAGTCCTGCGGTCTCAAATGAGGTTAGAAGTAATTTCTCAATCAAACAAAGACGTGTGCCAACTGCAGTTACTTGGCACATGCATTTAGTCTTGTAGAGTGTAGACTAGCTGTAGGAATAAGGTTAATAAGGCGTCTGCATTTCTTCTATAAATAATGGAATTCTCATTTCTTTCATTCACCAAGAATATCTGTTGCTAATATTTCCATTGAGAATTGAATAGGATTTAAGTTTTAAGCAAAAACAAAACATGGCCATGCTAAAGATGAGTAGTGTTCTTGTGGTAGTTGGTTTGGTAGTTGGTCTTGTTTCTGTTGTGTCTGCAATACCCGGAACTGCTACTTACTATACCCCTCCTTATGTTCGTAAGTATTTTAATTTCATTGATAGAGTTCTTTGTAGGTGTAACTGTATGGTTTATCTACATGCACATGGAATGACTTGCATCATAGTTGGAAAGTACGTATACCTTAATTATTTAGATGATTCATAACACTAAAGGTTGTTTATATTCACATATATGTATATATAGCTTCATCATGCAATGGCTACCAAGATGATGGAGTTATGATCGCGGCTGCTAGTGATGCCATATGGAACAACAGGGCAGCATGTGGTAGGATGTACCATGTGAGATGCACTGGTCCAACAAACCTAGGTGTACCACAACCTTGCAGGGGCAACGGTGTCACTGTCAAAATCGTAGATTACTGTCCCCCAGGATGTGCAGGAACCATTGACCTATCTCAGGAAGCCTTTGCGATGATTGCAGATCCTAATGCTGGGAAAGTCAATATTGAGTATAACCAGTAAGTCTATCTATATGTTTCCTACAGAACATGTGCATTGAACTGTCGCTAATATTTTGAGCATAATTATATATCCTTTTCTATTCTCATATGTGCAGGGTATAAAATGTTTGAAGATTAGGAAGTCTTCTAAAGCTTTCAAGGGGTACAACTTTATGGGATATATTATTACAAGTTATATATCACCTTTCAATATGGTGTTAAATAAAGAAGTGAACCAGAGCTATGGATGAAGGCAGTGAGCTTCATATTTTAGATTATATTGAATGTTTTTGGAGCATTATTCCGAACAGAAAGTGTTGTGTCAAGATGTTTTATGTTGAGTACATTGTTTTATGTCCCAGCATGATGAATAAATTGCAGTGTTTTGTTGGCTATATATATGTTTGCTAGCTAAAGACTCTTCACTAAATAATCACAAAATGATTGAAACAAAAAAGAATGCAGATAATGGATGGTGTCTGAATAATCCAGTGATTCCCTGCCCTCAAAATTAATTCTGCTCAATCAACCATTGACGCCATTGATCAAACTGTGATCGCTTATTGATGTCCTAGTAGAGGACCATGGATTTGTTAGCAAGTACAAATTCAAAATTAACTTAAATTTTTTTTTTTTAAGATTGTGTAGGTCTGCATGGATCAATCCAGTCAGTTCCATGAAAAATCATCTACCAGCAGCAGTACATAATTAATCCAATCAAGACCGCTGAACTCAAAAAGTCAGTTCAAAACTCCTGTGGTCTCAAATGGACAGAAGAAACTTCTCAATCAAAGAAGACGTATGATGACAGTCACTAACACTAACATGGCACGTACATGTGCTCCATTGGTCATGTGATAAGATAAGGTTAATAAGGCAGGTTAAGTACCTGCCTTACAGCATGTCCTCCATATAAATATTGGAAATTCCCACTGATTTTGTTCATAATAGTATTGTTGCAGACTTGCAGTAAAAGGCTTCTACTTTTAGGCCAAAAACTCATGGCCATGATGGTCAAGACTCAAGATGAATGGTATCCTCTGATGGTGGTATGGTTGATAGTTGCGTTTGTTTGTGTCTGCAATACCTGGAACTGCAAGTTTCTATACTCCTCCTTATGTTCGTGAGTACACAAAATTTATTGCAGCATGCTTTCTACTTGGAATACATTAGTTTGATAATGTGGTTATGATTGCGGCTGCTAGTGATGCTATATGGAACAACGAGGCAGCATACGGCAGGATGTACCATGTGAGATGCGTAGGAACAAACTGCAGGGGCAATGGTGTCACAGTGAAAATTGTCGAGTACTGCCCATCACCCTGCACAGCAACCATTGATCTATCCCAAGAAGCCTTTAGTATGATTACTCAGCCTAATGCCAGAAGAATCAACATTGAATATAACCCGTAAGTCGATCTAGTTCTTGCTGAACATATGATTGTAGAAACAACTGCATCTATATTCAGTTCAGCAATTACAAGCGAGGTTTTGGGTGTCCCCAGGATTAGGAATGACCCTAAAAGCCTAAGGTGCTTTGGAGTTTGGACTGCTAAGTTTAAAGTCTGAAAATAAGACGACCCTATAAAGATCACAGCATGGATCCCAATAATTTTCGAAATAAAAGCAATAAGTAATAAGAATCAGCATTCAGACTCCCTATTGCCTCTCTTTGAGTCTAGCTTTCCACTTATATTTCAAGAAACTTATCTAAATAATTCGGTAATTGGCTTGAATATTCCTTCGAAAGCTATACAGATAAGTTCTATAGTGTAAAGTGTAAACCCCAAAAATAAAAAATAAAAATAAAAACCTCTATATATCATGGCTGATATTGACCTTTTAAAGCGCATATTTTTCCGCTTGTATTTGCAGGGTATGAACTAGGAAGTGTTTAAATAAAGGACCATTTTGTGAATACACCTCCTTTTAATGTCACGTTTGGCCAATACGTTATTCTTATGTAACTTAAGGGGTCTGACTGGGTCGAAGGAAGCTGACTGTTTCTCTTAACAGAGTCAAGGTGTCAAATAG
The DNA here is from genome assembly GCA_023053565.1 of Aquilegia eximia. NCBI lineage: Eukaryota > Viridiplantae > Streptophyta > Magnoliopsida > Ranunculales > Ranunculaceae > Aquilegia > Aquilegia eximia. Next base: position 13,403,682 of record JALIGU010000007.1, read on the forward strand.
GTGGACCAACTCATTTCTGGACTAATAAGGTGTATTGGCCAAACGTGACATAAAAAAGGGGTGTATTCTCAAAATGTCCCTTAAATAAAAGCTCATCAAGTACGAAGGGGTATTACCCATTTTATGGAACCTGGATTCTGCATAGTCCTATATATAAGAAGGTGTGCCTCAATATATCATGTTGTGATCAAAATGATTGGTACAATGTATTATTATGTAGGTTATCAAAAAAAAAAAAAAAAATGTATTAATATGTGTTATGATGAATAAGTGAAGTTTTGCGCATCATGAAATAAAATTTTTGCAGCAAATACAGTATTATCTGCTGTATTGTACTCAACAAACAAGCTAAATACTGTATATTAATATGGAATTATTGAATCATTATCAGTTCTTTTAGGCATTTTAGAAATAAAACACTTTGTTTTCTTCATATCAAAGAAATGCGATTAAGTTGTTGTAGTCCTCGTTTCAAAAAGTTGCAAAATGCAAACCAAAGACGACCGAAACAAAGGAAAAGAAGGAATTGAACTTACTGTTACCGTGTTCCTCGAATAATAAATGTAAGTAAATTTCCCGACAATTGCCACAAAGTGAAGTAGCTAGCTTCCAAGATAGCAGCAGTACTGCAGCAGTGGACCCGACCCCATTGTTGAGCTCTGCTAGCGCAACTTAACTTATCTGCATCCATTCCACCTGATGATACTTTTCTTACCACTGTTAGGCAATAAAACCCCAAATCCTATCAGATCTAGCCGTTGCAAATATCCGTTGCAGCTGTTTTTGGCAATTTTCCTTCACCACCACCGGAGAGGCCATGGCCTCTCCCGGTAAAAACCCAACCACCACCACCATCCCTAACCCTTCCACATCCATTCCCCTTCTCCCAAAGACTCCAATACACACTTATATCTCATCACCCATATCCCCCTCAACACCCAATCATCTTCCACATTCAGAAATCTCTCAAATTAGGGAGAAGTCAGATCTAATGGCGACAACAACAATTCAGCCGATGGCTTTGGAAACCATGACAATCCAGGCACCTAGTGTAAAACCAATTGAGGTAAACGAACAAGAAACGACACAAAATTCACAGGAAACTCCTATGGGAATTACTCAGACGGAAGCAGAGATTCATGAACAACCACCCAAGAAGGATGATGTTGTGCGACATCCAATGAAAGCATGGAATTCATTACTGAAGACACCTCCACCGTCCGCGGGATCTGAACCGATGGAGTTCATCACCCCCATTTTCAAAGATGGAATTCTTGTTATTGATGAAGCTATAGTAGATAAGGGAGTTCATGAATGGGAGGATCGTGTTGTAGGTTTCTTTCTTGATAAGAAAATGTCGTTCTCGATGGTGAAGGAAAATGTAATAAAGAAATGGAATCTGAAGGGAGAAGTAGAAGTAGCACTCGATGGCGAGATTTTTTACTTCAAATTCACAAATGAAGAAGATCGAGATGCAGTCCTTGATCTAGGTTCCTTCCATATGGCAGGTAAGCTCTTTATCATCAAACCTTGGTGTAAAGAGGTTGAGGAAAATAGAGGTGCAATTCGATCGATTCCAGTTTGGATTAAACTACTGAATGTTCCTAAATATCTATGGCATGCTCAAGGATTGAGTGCTCTAGCTAGTGCAATAGGGAAACCATTATGTATGGATAAGGCGACGGAGACCAGGAAAATGTTGACTTATGCCAGAATTTGCGTGGATGTTGAAGCTAAGAAGGAACTTGAGCAGTTTATACCAGTTAGTATTGGAGGGGAGAAGACAACCAGAGTGGAGGTGGAATATGACTGGAAACCCCTCTTATTTACAAAATGTAATGTTTTCGGTCATAGCACAAGTAGATGTACCCCCAGAAGTAGCAACAATGAAGATCAAAACAAGATAGATGGGTGGCAAAATCCGAAAAGAGAATGGAGACAACGAAGAAATGAGAATCAGGGGAACAACAAACAGACTGTGAGAGAAGCAAGTAACAAGAAGGATAAGGCAGGAACGAGTGGAGTCGAGCAAGGTAATACTTCAGCAAATAGATTTCAACCTTTAGAAGGAGGTGAAGGTACACAGGTAAGCAACAACAATGACAAAATGCAGCTACAGAGACGAGAAATGATAGACAATGGTGACAAGGAGGATGGAGAGATTGTTCCCCAAACTCAGAGCGAGGACATGTCAGATAATGATGACAGCTTTACAGAGGATGAACATCTGGATGAAGGAACTCAGCAGGATATCAATCATTTCAAGCATGAAAATGCGAAGAAGAAAGGGAAGGGCATACAAATTGAGAAGAATATTACGGACAACAAAGGACATACAAGAAACACTTCTCAAGGAACAAGTAACAAGGCAAGGCAAAATCCTAAGCATGGGGAAGGGAGGAGAAAATTCAACAAGAAACAATATGACAGGACAAAGCATAGGAACCTGGAATGTTAGAGGTCTTAATGGTAGAGACAGAATAGTAGAAGTAGTAAGTCTTATTCAGAGTCTTAATTTGAGTCTGGTAGGGTTAGTAGAAACTAAGCTTTTTGAAGGTAAGGTTAATAGAATAAGGGACAGGTTGGGTAACAACTGACAACTCTGTCACAATAGTACGAATGGGAGGAGAGGCAGAATTTTGGTTTGTTGGGATACTACAGTTCTTGGAGTAACCATGCATAACAAATCTAAGCAAGCTATCCATCTCATTATACATGACTTAGTGTTACACACTAAGTACTTTCTATCGGTGGTGTATGCGAGCAACAGTAGAAGGGAGAGAGAGGAACTATGGCAGGATTTCAGAAATTTAGCGATGAATATGAATATGCCATGGTGCCTCATGGGGGATTTTAATACTTATAGGAGTGTCAATGAGAAGGTGGGAGGTAACCCTGCCAATCACAGAGACATACAAGAATTCAATGAATGTTTGACTGACATTGAGGTTGATGATATCCATTCGGTTGGTACTTTCTTCACTTGGTCAAATAAGAGTAAGGATGAAAGAAGAAGAATGATGGGTAAGATTGATAGATGCTTGGTGAATGCTGAATGGATGACTAAATATGAGCATTCTTTCGCTGAGTTTCTCAACCATGGAGTCTCCGACCATAGTCCACTTGTCATGAGATGGAATGGTAATATGGAGAGAAAGCCTAGACCCTTTCGATTCTACAACCATTGGGCTGATCACCCTCAGTTTGAAGACTTGGTAAGACAGACTTGGTTACAGAATCAACAAGGGAATAACATGATGCGACTAACAAGTAAACTAAGAGCACTCAAACTGGAGCTGAAGAAGTGGAGCCATACTTTGTTCTCAGATTTATCTGGGAAGATCAAAATGGCAAAGAATAAGCTGGATAGCATACAGACAGAGATACAAACAAGACCTCTGGACACCAACCTTGCAAAATTGGAGACAGAAGCATTGGTAGACTACATGACTCTGGTGAAAGCTAAAACTGATTCAGTGATACAAGCCTCCAAAATTAAATGGGAACAAATGGGAGATCAAAACACAAGCTACTACCATAGGGTTGCCAAAGGAAGAAGAGCAAAGAACAGGATCCTAGAACTACAAGATATCAACGCTAATATTTTGACAGAAGAGAAAGACATTGAGGATGAAGTTTTAAGGCATTTTAAAAGCTACATGGGCAGCAATGCTGGAGAGTATGACAGTACAGGAATAGAGGAACTTTTCCAGGGGTGTGATTTCTTAGACCCAGATGCCCAAAATGATTTGTGTAGAGACATAGAACATGAGGAGGTTAAAGATGCACTGTTCAGCATTGATGATATGAAGTCACCAGGGTCAGATGGATTTGGAGCTTGTTTCTTCAAGAAAACTTGGGACATAACAAGTACTGATTTCACTAAAGCAATTTGTAATTTTTTCAGGTCAAACAAGATGCTAAGAGGAGTTAATGCTACAAACATCAGTTTGATTCCAAAAGTGGAGCTACCCAAAACCATTGGTGAGTATAGACCCATTTCTTGTTGCAATGTTACCTACAAATGCATAGCTAAGATCATTGTTAATAGAATGAAGCATATTCTGCCTTCCATTATTAATCCTTCTCAAAGTGCTTTTATACAAGGTAGGAGTATCACTGATAATATCATGTTGTCTCATGAACTTGTTAGGAATTATAATAGGAAGGGTAATTCGAAAAGATGCACCATTAAAATTGATATTAAGAAAGCATATGATTTAGTGAGATGGGACATCATTCTGGATATCCTTAAGATGCATGGTTTCCCTAACAAGTTCATACAATGGATACACATTTGTTTATCTTCTGTACATTATTCTGTACTAATCAATGGCAGCCCGAGAGGATTCTTCAAAGGTGAAAGAGGGCTTAATTAGGCAAGGTGACCCCATGTCACCATTGCTTTTTGTTTTGGTTATGGAACTTTTTGGCAGGTTGTTAGCACGGGAACAAAGACATGGGAGATTCAAGATCCACCCCAAATGCAGAGATCCTTTGGTGACCCACCTATGCTTCGCAGACGACTTGATGGTTTTTTGCAGGCCTGACATGTGCTCAGCAGAGGCGCTTAAAGATATTTTTCAAACTTTCCATGAGTACACAGGGTTACAAGCTAATCCTATCAAAAGTTCAGTTATGTTTGGAGGAGGTAGTATGCTGGAAAGAGATGAATTTGCTGATGTGTTGGGAATGCCAATCACCAAGCCACCAATGACATATTTGGGGCTGCCTTTGATAGCAACCAGGCTATCAATAAGAGAGTGCCAACCTCTTATTGATAAAATCAACAAAAGAATTAATTCTTGGTCGTCCAAGGGATTATCTTATGCGGGGAGAGTGGTGTTAATCAACTCTGTCCTTACTGGATCTCAAATCTATTGGTGTAGGGTGTTCATGTTACCAAAAGGGGTCCTCACAACAATCAGGAGGCTATGTACCAAGTTTTTATGGGCTGGTAACGATGTGGGCAATAAGAAAGCTAAAGTTGCGTGGAGTACCTTATGCAAACCAAAGAGAGAGGGGGGATTGGGAATGATTGACATGGAGACATGGAACCAAGCGGCTATTACAAAGTATACGCTTCAGATTGCAAGCAGGCATGATTCCTTATGGGTTGATTGGGTTCATAAAAATATCATTAAGGATCAGTTTTTCTGGACCATGAAACCACCTGATGATTGTTCATGGATATGGAGGGGAATTCTACACACCAGGGAGCAAGCAAAAAATTATACAAGGTATCAGGTTGCAGATGGGAAAAACACAAATATTTTCCATGATCCATGGACAACTGTAGGGATTTTCAATGACACTATAAGTAGAGGTGAGAGAAGAGCCTCAGGACTGCGAGAAGGGGATAAGGTGGACAAACTTATAGTCAATGGCCACTGGCAACTTCCTTCAACAACAAGTGCACAACTAAGAGAAGTCTGGGAACTTGTGAGAAGTACAGAGATACACAGAAGAGAAGCTGAAGACAGAGTAATTTGGACACCAAGTCCAAGGGGTAACTTCCTCATTAGCACAGCATATGCTGTACTCAGATGCAGAGGACCGCAACAAGCATGGACTAAAACTGTTTGGAACACTTTCAGTATACCTAGACACAGCTTTATAGCTTGGCTAGCCATGCAAGGAAGGCTGACTACTCAAGACAAGCTGCTGCAATGGGGAAGGACCAATGAGTCGGTGTGTGTTCTTTGCTCTTATGACCACTACAAGAAAACATGCAAGGCCACTAACACAACTGTTCAGAATCAAAATGCTACACCCCATGACACAATGACAGGGCCTAAGATCTGTAATATGCAGCTTTACAATGAAGCCAAAATGAACTCAGTCATTCCTTTGGTACACACCAGCAGAGCAGCGCATAGAGAGAACATATGGCATTTATTCTTTGATTGTGAATACTCACATACAGTCTGGAAAGATGTTTTGGAGTGGTGTGGCTGTCCCAGGAGAGTGGGAGATGCTACTACTGAATGGAAGTGGCTCACTGAAGGACTGCAAGGGGAGAATTTCATAAACAACTTGTACAAGATGGCAGGGAATGCAACAGTCTATATGCTTTGGAGAGAGAGGAATGACAGACTGTACAATGACAAGCATACTCACCAGAAAGGGCTTACAACAAAGATATGCCAAGCGATCAGACACAGATTCTATGACATCAAGGTGAAGAAGATGGACAACACACTTGACACAAGACTCAAAGAGAAACTACACATCAAGGGGTTCCAAGGACAGAAGCAAGTGAGATACTGCCAGTGGGAGAAACCACCCCAAGGCTATATAGCACTGCATTCAGATGGTAGCTTAACGGACCAGGGAGGTAGATATGGTGGAATACTCAGAAATGAGGAGGGGGAGGCATTGATGGCTTATACAGGGAGTTCAAAGGGAAGGACTATTCTTTGCATTGAACTGGAGGCTATCCTTGAAGGGATCAAGATTGCAGGCAAATTGGTGTACAAGAGAGTGCAAGTATGTTCCGATTCTAAACAAGCAGTAGAATGCATCAATGGCAGACAAGAACCACAATGGAGATCAAGGAGCACAGTGGCAGAAATAGTTGCAGCCAAAGAGGAATTTGAGGATATGAAGTGCAAACATGTCTACAGAGAAAGTAATAGGGCAGCTGATTGGTTAGCTGACCTAAGTGAACCAAATGAACAATGTCAGATGTTTTGTAACCCCCTTAACAGGGAGTTAAGTGTTATACTAGCACAAGATGCTAGTGGAATGACGTACACTAGATGCTAGTGATGTTTGTAGTTTTATTGTAACACTTTTTTGACAGATCTTATAAACTGGTAGGGGTCCGCCAAACCCCAGCTTGCTCATTGCAAAAAAAAAAAAGCAGTACTGCAGCAGTGTGTTGTTTCTTCAATAACTTTAAACACTCAAAAAAGGCAACTTCACTGTCTTAGCTGTCGTTTAAATAATAAGCACAGATAAGGTGTTCGGAAGTTGATAATTCAGTCAGATAGTGTGTGTGATCCAAAGATGATGATGATGATAATGATGTTGTTGGTAATTGGGTATGTTTCTGCAGAATCTGGAACTGGAACAGCAGCTTCTTACTCTCCTCCAACTAGTGAGTGTGTTACATTTATGTCTATTATATTAGTTAGTTCAGTATGTCTCTTTCTTATTAGATCAGAAGTTTAACGAATTTCAAAAGTTTCTCTTGCAAACATGCAGTAGAGTGATCAGAGTCTGAATGTCTAAGTGGTGGCACATATTTCGGGTTAGGTAGTGTTAGGTTTTCCGATGTAATTTTCTAGTGATCTAGTGATGACTGATGAGCTAGGGACTCAATCTTACACCACAAAAACTATAAAAAAATAAACAAGGACATCCACAAATGTCCCTTACTAGAATTGGGAGCATCACCATTCATTGTTCAAAATCTCGTTAGGAGTTTTCGGTACGAGATATTTGTGAGATCTCAAATGGTATGATATGCATACCAACCTTGTTGATATCTTCGAGATCTCGCAAGAAATGGTGAGATCTCATGAGAAATTATGAGATCTCGCAAGAAATCATATTTTTAGTGTTGAGATGCTCGAGATATAATGATTTTTTTCTTAAAAAAATAATAAATTTTTTGAATTTTTTTTTTTTGGAGTTAAATTAAAGGATTGCTATCAATTGTAAATATTAGTTTGTTCCAAATGAAAGTTTGAATTTGAAATCGTGAAATTCGTAGAATTCAATTTATAGATCTTGTAATTGACTTAATAAACTAAAAATTGGTTGAATTTGGGTTATTGCCCATAATTTTTTTAAATCAAGAAAAAATCTAATAAAAATTAAATTTAGAAAGATTAATTAGATATAAATGTGTGTCGAAATATGCTCAAAAAACTTGTTCATCTCAACAAAGACACCAGAGATCTCAAACGAGATCTCGAGTTTTAAACTTGTCGAGATCTCGAGGAATTCGAGATTTTGAACAATGTCACCATTAACACAATCATCCTCAATGACCAAAAGGTCCTAATACCCAATACCGCAGTATCACTTTGAACGTGTCGGTGCCCCTGCAAATTCATGTGGTTAATGGAACTGCAACACAATTCAGCCAAAATATGGCTCTTGAATACATCAATTAGCCAAACTCTTTAATCTCTTTTTCTAGTATTGCTGGTAGTAAGTCGTCGTGCCACTATCAAGGTCCACGTGAAGAAGCTCATTTTATAAGAGCCTTTATAACCAACATTTTCTTTCATGACAACTGACAATTCCAAGATTTAATTATGCATTTTCTCCCTTATGAGACTTTCATGGCAAGCCTAATAGCTCTGCTATGCTATATGCATTCCTGCCATTCCTCAAATTATCCTTGCTATAGCCAGAAACTTTGCAAAAGCTTAGAAATGCATAGCACAGCTTATGAACATAACACATCTGATTGAAAAGGCTTCAGTCAGGACATATATTGATGCTGTTTACACAATAAATCGCCAATTTCCAGTATAATAATGAATCACATGTATACATGGTAACAATTTGAGTAGCAGATTATTTAGCTAGCTTGTCGCATGATCTTGTTTTCCTTACCACCTACATAAGACCAACTATGACTATGTAATAAGATGTACAGATTTGATGCATACTTGTATATAAGGTTTTAGTATGGTAATATAACAGGTGAGAGCCAACCTATCCGAACTTACGTTGCAAAAGGAAAAACAAAAATAGATGGAACAATTTACTCCATAGCTGATTATAGTGGGCATTCCACTAAAGCTCATATCACTATCCTTAATTAATAATCATATAACAACTTCACTTCTTAAATCCAAGTGGAATTGCCTTTATTGCTCATGGTTCAGTTTGCTTATAAATTTGTATTTACTTATATTCATGAATACTACTTTTCATGCAGCTTCAACATGCAATGGAACCTCTGATTTTGGTCTAGTTGCTGCAGCTAGTGATGCCTTATGGCATAATAAGTCAGCATGCGGCAAGGAGTACCGTGTAACCTGCACAGGTACAACAAATGTAAGTGTACCCGGTTGCTTTGGCTCTAATGATATCAAGGTGAAGATCGTCGATTACTGTCCACCAGGGTGCAAAGCGACCATTCTTCTATCTGAAAGCGCCTTCTGGTTTATTGCTGATATGGATGCTGTAATTATTACCATTAATTATACCTCGTGAGTCTATCTATCCCTTTTGTAGGTTTGTTATAATTTGGACTCATGCCATGTGTTAAATTCCTAGTTATAGCAGGGCTTAAATTTTCACAAAATAAGGACTAAAAAATGATGATGGACCTTATTCATGATAATCAAAATAAATAAACAAGGTGATGCCCTCCCTTTATTTCCAAGCACAACATTACTATCTGCATGACCGAATTCGATCTCTCTCAGACTCTCAATACGGATGTAGTACTCACCAAATTTGACATTTTAAGAAACCTTTTCTCTGTTCCATTTTATGATTTCTGGAGGAATGTTTGTCCATCACAAATGCAAGTGCTACCTTGAGTTTTCTTTGTTAAATTATGTGATACCAAGTACCAGAAACTTAACTCTGTTCTAGATGTCTATGTGTTCTACGTACTTTAACCTACCCAAATTTATTCACATAGTTTATTCAAACCACTGACCCCTATTTTCAGAATATATTGATTCCAAATAATCTAACTGAAACTCTGACTGACTAATGAATGGTTGCTTGAGACCCTAAGTCTTAAATGTCTGATTACGGATATACACTGCATAGAACTTAAATCTCTGTCATGTGAATATTTTGGTGGTGAATGTGGCTGAAATCGAGAAACTTTGAAATTGGTTTGCTTTCATAGTGATGTTGAAAATGAGGATATGTTTGGAACACCACCTGGAGTAGCAAGTGGACCTTCTCAAACAAGTCTTCCTTTTAATGGACGTAATGCATCTCAAGGAACAAACCATTCATCTCCATCAAATTCCTCTGCACATGGACATGTTGATACAGCCAATTCTGTTCTTCCAATTAGAAGTAAGTATGCTTGCATTGTCCAATAATCTAGGAGAGCTTTCGTGCTTTCGCCAGTTAAAAGTTATGCTTATTACTATCATTTTACCAACTAACTTTTGGTCATATGTTTTGTTATATATGCTGCAGGACAGTTTCCAACAAATATTGTTATAGGTAATTTATCTGTCTTTCTCTAGCTATTTTATTAGATACTACTATTACTTCTACCCGAAGGCCCTAGGTTTACATTTTACAACTACATCATCTAATCTTGTTTATAGTAATAATATAATCACTGGCATGGTTTGAATTGGCGTTCTGCAACCAATCATTCTCATAAAATCTTTCTTTATCAACAGCTGGATCTGTACTTGGAACTCTAATATTTTTGGCGGCAACCATAGTTATTATCTGTTGTTTCAAATGGAAAAAAACAAAGCATTCTGAAGCTGTTGAGGCATTCTTAAAAGATCATGAAAGTCGTCCTCCAATAAGATACAGATATTCAACTCTTGAGAAAATAACTGATTCCTTTCAAAACAAATTAGGTGAAGGAGGTTACGGAAGTGTTTTCAAAGGAAAGCTACCTAATGATGGTACTATAGTGGCTGTGAAGTTATTGAATGAAGCAAAAGGTAAGGGAGATGATTTTATCAACGAGGTGGCGAGTATTAGCTGCGCTTCACACACTAATTGCATCACTTTGCTAGGTTATTGTGTTAAGGGATCAAAAAGAGCTCTTATCTATGAGTATATGCCCAAAGGATCTCTTGACAAGTACATTTACGTAACAAATCCATTAGAAGCACATTCTCACCTTGGATGGGAAAAACTTTACAATATTGCAATTGGAATTGCTCGTGGATTAGAGTATTTGCACTCGGGCTGTAACACGCCTATATTACATCTAGACATAAAACCTGGTAACATTCTTCTTGACAATGAGTTCAGTCCAATAATATCTGATTTCGGGCTTTCAAAACATTGTGTTGGAAGAAAGAATAGTGTAACCTTAGAAAAAGCTAGAGGTACTCCAGGATATGCTGCACCAGAATTAGCTTCAGGAAATGGCCGAGTATCACACAAGGCAGATGTATACAGCTACGGAATGATGTTGCTCGAAATGGTTGGAGGAAGAAAGAATCTTGTTCCAACAAGCACAATTGATATAAGTGAAATATACTATCCTCTGTGGATCTATGACCGTCTCATTTTGAAAGAGGATCTGAAATTGTGTGGAGTCGGAACGGTTGCAGAGGAAGAAATTGCACGGAAGATGATTGTGGTAGGTTTGCAGTGCATACAGAATGATCCATTGAATCGGCCCTCCATGCGTGAAGTGTTAGAGAGGTTAGAAGGAAATTTAGAGACATTGCAGATTCCACCCAAACCTTAGGTCACTTGATGATATTGCACAAGTAAGTTTTCATGTAAGTTTTATACTTGACCCCAATGCTGTTCTACCTATTAAAGCAGATCGGACATCAAAAGATATTTTCCATTTATGCTTGAATTAGATATATAGTTGAATTGGATATGATTATTATCACTACCTAAGTTCTTTCTTGTGTTTCTTCTGTCCTGTATTTACTTGATCTGATCGAGTTGCATTTTTTCTGGCCAAGTAAGTTTAAATTTTATAAAAGCAGGAATACGTTACAAGCTTGATCAGAGAGCATGTCGTAACATGTCTACCCCTGACTTCTTACAACAAAATTATCATTGCAACACATTTAGACAGGTTATGATAGATTTCCGTCTATCCAACCAAGGAGGATTCCCTTCAAGAAATTCCATCTCCACATGCATGGGCAGCATGGCAGAAAGATAGATCGAGAATCATGATGTCCATTTTAGCTGGAAATATTGTTACTTGGTGACACCAACACTGACGATCCGCCAAACCTTTATTCAGCTAATAACAAATGCAACTGTAGACCTTTTGGAACTTGTACATACACACTATCTGTAATTCAAGTGATATTGTGATGGTGCAAGTGCGCAACCATAATCGGAACAAGCTGAATCAGTTGCAGCAGCAGGCTATAAACTGAGCAGATAATGGTTGAAATTACATGTACAGTAATGTGATGTGTTTAGGCCTATTAAAAGCCCATTGATATAGTCCAATAGTCCATGACGAGCTCATCTTGACTCTTTCATCTTGTTTGGCAAGTGGTTAGTGGTGGTATTGCACAAACCGTTTGTGACCGATATATTCGTTTTCCCAAAAATTCTCTCTGATCTGAATTCTGAACACACGGTATCCATTACTAACCGAAATATTTGCCGAAATTTCGTAAATATTTTTCCGATATTTATTTTTTTAACGTTTGAAGAAAGAGAGATGATGATCAATCTTATCGCAGAAACAAATGCCATTTGTTTTCTTCATCACATAAAGATACCATTTTCAACTAGTAGGTAAGTTTTTTTTTTTTTTTTCTAATTCTTTCTAGTATAAGATTTACTTACAAGATTGATTCTTTTTTAATTCTGTTTAATGGGTATTGTTTGATTTCTTGAGATCTTTAATGGGTACTCTTTTGATTTTTCTTTAATGCAATATTTTTTCTTTAAAAATTCCTGGTTTTTATACTTATGTATATCAATATGAAAGCACAATGTGTTTGATCAATTTCATTTGGAAGTTAGCACAATGTGTCTCGATAAGCGCCACACCACATTTTCATGTTTACATTGATTTATTTATCATGATAAGTATGATTATCTTGCAAAAATGTGCATTCTGAAATATTGCTCATGAACTAATAAACATCCATGAGCAAATATGATGTTTACATGTTGTTAATACTGATTGGTATGTTTGCAAATTGTTGGTGGATCATGGAAATTATGACAATTTCATGCATCACATCATCGATCATCTTGCAAAGTTTGACCATGCTTGTTGGAAAACTTAATGATAATGTTTCAACTTAATTACATGGGAGGGTTTGTGTTGCTTTCCAGCCTCTTAGATCTTATTCACATACTTGTTTGGTATTAATTGGAATTCTAAAGCTGTTCTCTAAAGTTGCTCCATCTTTATCCTTAAGTTGCTATATGCTAATATCTTCTGGTTACCATTTCTACTGTCAAATGCGAGCTTCGCTCTTTGTTACAATAACTTCTGCTCTATACTCTTTCTAAATTTTTCTCTTTTATTATTTGATTATTTCTTATACTATAATTTATCTTTCAGTGATACGACATTGAGTAAAAAAGAAAGGGACAAAGTATGTCGCCCGAACCTGGTACATATGCTCCAAATAACATTCTTATAACAGGTGCTGCTGGTTTCATTGCCTCACATGTAACCAACAGGCTTGTCAAGAAGTACCCAAATTACAAGATTGTGGCCCTCGACAAGCTTGATTACTGCTCCAATCTCAAAAATCTCCTTCCTTCCCGCTCCTCTTTGAACTTCAAGTTTGTCAAGGGGGACATTGCTAGTGCTGACCTTGTAAACTATCTCTTGGTTGCAGAAGATATAGACACAATCATGCACTTTGCTGCCCAGACCCATGTTGATAATTCTTTTGGCAACTCGTTTGAGTTCACCAACAACAATATATATGGTACTCATGTTCTCCTTGAGGCATGCAAGGTCACCCGTCGCATCAAGCGCTTTATTCATGTGAGTACTGATGAGGTATATGGGGAGACTGACTCTGAGTCTGATGTAGGCAACATTGAGGCTTCCCAGCTTCTCCCTACCAATCCTTACTCAGCAACCAAGGCTGGAGCCGAGATGCTTGTCATGGCCTATCACCGCTCTTATGACCTTCCCACCATCACTACAAGGGGTAACAATGTCTATGGCCCAAACCAGTTCCCTGAGAAACTTATTCCAAAATTTGTCCTCCTTGCAATGAAAGGCCAACCTTTGCCCATACATGGTGATGGGTCAAATGTACGAAGCTATTTATATGCTGAGGATGTGGCTGAGGCATTTGAGGTGATACTTCACAAAGGTGTTATTGGGCACGTGTACAACGTTGGGACACAAAGAGAGAGGCGAGTACTTGATGTAGCTGAAGATGTGTGCAAGCTTTTTGGCTTGAACTCTAAGGATGTTATAAAATTCGTTGACAACAGACCTTTCAATGACAAGAGGTATTTTATTGATGATCAGAAACTCAAGAACCTTGGGTGGCAAGAGAGGACCCCTTGGGAAGAAGGATTGAAAATGACAATCGATTGGTACAGGGAGAACCCTGACTGGTGGGGAGACGTGTCTGGTGCTCTCCTTCCTCACCCAAAATTGTCGATGGTTGGTTTTTCCTATGATGATGCATTTTTTGTGCAGCCTCGTTCTTTTACAGATTGCAATGATGTTACGGGAAGAGAGTCAAATGGCACATCAGGGTTGAAGTTCTTGATCTACGGTAAGACAGGTTGGATAGGTGGGTTATTAGGACGGCTTTGTAAGGATGGTGGGATAGATTTTGAGTATGGCCAAGGCAGATTGGAAGATCGGAAGTCTATCATGGATGATATAAGAAATGTAAGACCCACTCATGTGTTCAACGCTGCTGGCGTAACTGGCAGACCCAATGTTGATTGGTGTGAGTCACATAAGGTTGAAACTATCAGAGCAAATGTTATTGGAACATTAACCTTGGCTGATATTTGTAAACAAAAGGGAGTTTTGTTGGTAAATTTTGCAACAGGATGTATATTTGAATATGATAATTTGCATCCAGAAGGATCAGGTGTGGGATTCAAGGAGGAAGACAAGCCAAATTTCATTGGTTCCTTCTATTCGAAGACAAAGGCAATGGTAAGTTGATAACTATAATTTCTATAGCTTTCTATTGCTGTGAAACAGCGGTTCAGTATTGCAGTGCTGAACTCGTGAATTACTAACACTCTTTCTTTTGATACCTTTTACATCATTTTTTTTCTTCTATAGATGGGTGCCCTCGTTTCTACATGTACAATTGAGTATTATTAGGAACGAATCTATATTGACATCAAAGAAATGTTCATTTGTGCAGGTTGAAGAGCTGCTCAGAGAGTATGATAACGTTTGTACCCTTAGGGTCAGGATGCCAATCTCATCTGATTTGAGTAACCCACGAAACTTCATCACCAAGATTAGCCGTTATAATAAAGTGGTTAACATACCTAACAGCATGACAGTGCTAGATGAGCTCCTACCCATCTCTATTGAAATGGCTAAGAGAAACTGCAGGGGAATATGGAACTTCACCAATCCTGGTGTCATTAGTCACAATCAGATTTTAGAATTATATAGGGATTACATAGACCCTGATTTCAAGTGGACGAATTTTGATCTGGAAGAGCAAGCAAAGGTGATAGTAGCCCCCAGGAGTAACAATGAACTGGACACATCGAGGATTCAGAAAGAGTTCCCAGAACTGTTGCCAATAAAAGAGTCAATTATCAAGTATGTCTTCAAACCTAATAAGAAAACTTAAGCTTTATTATAGCTATGAATTTGAGAACACCGCCAACATTTTGATTCAGATGAATTGTGGACTGTGACCTTTGCCTCAGTCTTGTTTTTGTTCTTAGTGAATTTTCCTTCTTGGAAGTTGATACTTGACCTGCTTCAAATGCCTAAGACAGGTCTACATTGCGAGAGTAGGGGCAATGGCTAAAGCTTTTTCCCATGTATCATGACTGGGTTATTAAGTAATTCTTACTGCAGATCATCTATGTTAGTTTAATAGCTTTTCTACCAGATGCACTTTGTGTTTAGTTGATATTATACTCTGTTGATATCCTATCATGTGTATTAATGTCAATCCCTGCACAGTTCTGTATGCTATCTTGTAATTCTTCTAGTGCCACAGTACAGAATTCTCACAGTACATCTGATTATTCTGACTTGTTACACATATTAGTGTTAAATCATTTCAATTTCTGCAATCGTCATGTATATGTTTACTTATGGTGTGCTTTCTCCTATGTATAGCCCCCACGTAATATGTTTCTTCTTGCTTGTGTCTACTTGTTTGCCATCTATACCCTGTTGATAGGGTCGAAAAATCTGATAGTACCATTAACCTTAACTTGTTGAGTCTCTTAGGTGAAACTCGTCAATAAATGAGGTGTATTTAGATATTTAGATGTAGATATCCACCAAACTTCCCTCTAACAATAACATAGTGTATTCTATCTAGAATACAGAATTATTTCTGAATTAGATTACTATGTTCAAAGTGTATTCTTGAGGGAAAACATCTTCTGTAAGGAATCCCACTTCTTTATGTAGTCTTAATACTAAAGTACCAGGTGTGCAGTGGCAGATATCAAGCATCTGGTTAGAAGTGGTTGAAGGGTCACAGTGGTATTTAGATCCCAGTGGTCCTTAGTCCTTAATAGTAATATATGGTGGAACTCACTTAAAGAAGGTGACAGCACTTTTCAAATCATTCTTTCAATGCACAATAACTCACCTCCTCTCTGATCTATTGTAAGTTGGCTTGGGGAGCTTTTCAACCAAGTCTATAATGTAAAGTCATCTATTGATCTGGTTGCCATTATAAATGCATGAACAAGGATTTCTAGGTCATAATAAATCTGATTTGGTGATTGACGAAGACAGTTATGTTGATTGAAGGCATATTGTTGGTATTAGTCCAAATTAATCATCAGCTAAAATTAGAACTCTTATAGCGATTTTCGACAAATTATAATTCAGATTTACCAATCAAATTTGGTACTTATCAAACAAATGGAGCATCAATAATCTATTTTGGTTTCATAGTTTATACTCTATTTATAACTATTTGAATGAACACCGTAGTAGAAAACATTGTGACTATTCCAATAAAAGCAAAACATAGGCTTACTTTCAAACAAAAATGCTTGGATGGTAGCTTGATTTTTACAAAACATGGTCAGAAGTAGTTGTAAATTTTGAACTTTTATCAATAGTTTAGACAAGAACATGAGGTCAGGTTCAGTCACAGCCACATTAAGGCTCACCTGATCTTGTGAGAAATTTAATACTAGCCAGCCATAAAGAATTGCCTCAGCATTAACTCCAACACAGCCTGTAACCATACAAAACTTGCTTGGAAATTTCTGTAACCTCTTATTCAAGAAACTGGAAGAAAACAAAAATATAACAAGTCTCCCTCAAGTATTTACTGCATTTAAATTTGAAATTTCAAACAACGTCTAGTTCAAAGCCCTTTGGGGAGTTTTATCTCTCTTAACAAAATGCTAAATAATCTAATGCAGAACCCTTGACACAACAACAAATTTGCTGGTATTGCACTATTGCCATTGTTTGACTCGTCTTTGAAATGAAACATAGATGATGATAGTTATGATTAACACAGTACTCAAAATGAAGCATCGACAATGATGAACGCATAGAGAAGAAGAAATGTGGTAAACGTGATTCGTAATAAACACAAATTAAACTTTTTCACTAGAAAATTTTAAGCCTTTGTATTGACTATTGAGCAATCTTTTTTTTTTTTCTGCCAAACAATGTTGTGCTGATTCCATTCAAAATTCAGGAATCTAAAGAAAGCTAACAACACTAAAAGAAATTTCATCTTCAAACATTGGGAGAGGAAGAATGTACCACCTTGTTCTGTTTCCCTGAAAGCCAAAGCAGAGTCCTCCTTGCAAAGGAAGGCATGTTAGGTTGAGGATCCAATATACTAGAGCTTCCAACTTCCTCATCAACACCTATTTCACTTGCCGAGCTCTCCCACACTGAGACGTCAATTTCTGAAAAAGCCCTTTTACTTGTAATGCTAGAATCCTTTGTCTTAAAATCATAAGCAGCTTCTATTTCAGAAAAGATTCTTTTACTAGTGATGCCAGTATCCTTTGTCTTAAAATCATCAGCAGCTTCGGTCTTCTGGAATGGGAATCGGAAGGAGGATGCTAGTCTTGAAGAATTGCCTACGGATGATGGCTTATCCTTCTTCGTTCGAAGCCATATCTTCGAGAAAGAGAAGCTATCCTTTTTGTTCCTTTCAATAGAATTTCCATTGTTAGCACCATCTTGAACTTCAATACTTCTCAATGTATCAAATCCCTTGAACCCCTCTCTTCTGGAATCACTATCACATTCGGACATTGCAGCTCTATGGCCTGGTGTTAAGGGAATCGAAGGCTTCTTACTTGTTTGCTTTCTAATGGGAGGTTTTATAGAAACCTGCAAGGATGAGTTCTCATCCATAACATACTCAAAGGACCCCATAGAAAAGCATCTTCTAGCATCGACATTACTGTTACTACTAGTACCACTTCCCCCTTCGCCTGTAGGGGCAGGGGGAGGGACATCGACATTTCTGAACTTCCCAAGCTTAACAGTAACAACTTTCTCCTCTCCAATCGTGGAAACAGGCAGTACCGAAGCAATATCCTCTTTGCCAGAAACTTCATTCAGTTTGTGAGATAAATCTTTACGAGATGACCCGAATTCATCTTCTCCATGACAACCTATTTGATTACCTGTTCCTGCAACTGTATTGCTACCAATAATAGCACTTGCAGTATCTCTATCTGAAACAAACTCTCTAGAAGTCTCACTCCCAGATTCAAGAACAAGAACAAGTGGAGAACAACTATTGTTGTAAGGAAATTCAGGAAGTAAACTACCTCTACAAAGAGGGCAAGTAGAGTGTGACAAGAGCCAAGTATCTATACACTCAAGATGAAAAGCATGACTACATTGAGGAAGCAATCTAAGCTTATCATCAGCTTCAAATTCACACAAACAAACAGCACAATCAAATGGATTCTTCAATCCTATAATAGCTTTGTAAAGAAACACAGGTAGAGTATCTATATAAGACTGATCTACACCAGAATCATGGAGATGAAAAAGTTGTTGTAACTGTCCTTGTAAAGCAGTCACATTGTCTAAATCTTCTGGGTCTCTAGTAGTTGGTCTAAAAAGAAATCTAACAAGAAGATGAAGCAAACCAGATATGAAAAAGATAATAGCAAGAATTATGATTATAAGTAAAATACTTGGACTAATCTTATTGAAAGTATTATCAGAATCAAGAGGAAGAGGTGGAGGTGGTGGTATTGGAAGAAAGTGTGGTTGTGTAGAAGGAGAAAGGTAATCTAGTTTCTTAGTTTGAAAGAAAACCCAATCCATATTTCCAACAAAAATGCTTAAAAACTCACCAAATGTTTGAAGCTTTAGATCTGGTTCAACTCCTTTGAAGAAAACATATACCCTCCAAGCCAAAAATATAAATGATAATATCTAAAAGCTTTCTTTGGGATTAGCAGGCCTCTATTGATAAGGACTCTTGGGTTCCTCCTTTTTCTTTTCCTTTCTTAGTTGCAAAATATAAACCTGCAAGTCAAATGTGTGTTGATAACTTGATATAGAGAGAGAAGAGAAGACAGAGGGATTCAATTTGAAAATGGAAATCTAAAAGCTCATTTGGTGGAGAAATAAATGGAGTGACAGAAGGTAAGAAAACCAATTAAAAGGGGTAATAAATATTAAAATCATAAATGTTATTAGCCTATAATTTAGGTAAAAAACAAGTTTAAATTCATAAAAATATATGGAGAGAAAGAGAGAGAGTTGAAGATCTCTGCAAGACCCAGGAATTATTTACTAAACAAACTACTACTTCCAACCAAATCCAAACTTTTTAACTTCATCTTGTTGACTTTTAAAAGTTAAAAGAACCTACTATACATCAAAACCAAGGTTCATTTACTTCTTTAAAATGGTTTTTAATTTAATTTGTATTAGTTCAATGCTGCATTTCAGATCACAAATCCTGAAATCCTTCTCTCCTTCTCTTCTATTTTTCTCCTGATTCCATTCTTCTTCCATTCCAAACTCCAAAGTACAGAACCTTTTTTTTTTTTACTACAACAGAAAAGTAGCTTGCTTAGAGTGTTGACTTTCTACTATCTAGTCTCTATAGTCAAAACATAGGCCTGCAGGGGGGGAAAAAGATTAATCATCATGGGTTAAACTTGCTTGTGTGTCACAAATGTACAAAGCAAAGGATTTCAATTGCAAATATGCATGCCACTTGTCCTGTTGTCCATAGTACAGGAAAAGATACTTAAGCCAGCACCAAGTAGGGATGAGGTGGGCATGAGTACAACTCTTCAAATGTGTTGTTTACAAGCATTATTCCTTAACATATTGCTAAAAAAAATTAGTAAATCTAATGATCCTCGGACCCCAGGTTTAATGGATACCACGTGGAGTGAATCACAACAATACACATATATCATTCCATGCACATGGTGGTTAGATTAACTTTTCTCACTTGCCAAATTGAATAATCACAAAGACAGAATTGATTGAGGTTAATCACAGCATTTGGCAAAATGTCACCACACAACAAATCCTCTTTTCATGGGATTTTGATAATCACTTTCTGTGCCACCAAAAGGGGAGTCATACATGGTCATTTCTGTACAAAACTCCAAATTAAAAAGGTTTCTTATCTTCTCTTTTGTTATAATTTGTACTATACTTTCTCTATTGGTGAATGGTGATCTCTTTTTCATCTTCCATAGTGCTTCAGAACCATCATCTAGCTCTTAATGCTTGAGGCATGTGTGTGTTGATGATTCTTGTCTTTGACCTTGTGCTATACATGCAATTATCCAGCATGCATTCATAGGGCCATGAGGCATAGAGATATGTTAATGCTTATAGCTAATTAAGTATATTATATTGTTCAAACTATTACTT
The DNA here is from genome assembly GCA_023053565.1 of Aquilegia eximia. Lineage (NCBI taxonomy): Eukaryota > Viridiplantae > Streptophyta > Magnoliopsida > Ranunculales > Ranunculaceae > Aquilegia > Aquilegia eximia. Next base: position 13,424,356 of record JALIGU010000007.1, read on the forward strand.
GGTAAAATATCTGTGGAACACTCATAGAAATGATCTCATAATATAAAAAATCCTCAGCTTTCGATCCATATGCTATTTCTCAATAAATAAATAACATGTCCATTATAGGATTAGATAATGTGATGTATATGTCGATGCATGAGACAGAAACAGAGAGAGACCTCTTTTGTTTTATTGATCGAACAACCTAATCAAATTGTGTAACCAACTCAAGTCTGATCTCTCATGTATCACATTCCATGCAAAAACAAATAACAAATTCATTTAAATATAGTATAGGATGAGTTGATGACCTGGGCAAGATGATCGCACCAAGGCAGATAGATAGCACTTAAATACAGGAGAAAAGGTTATATATGATGATGAATATGGCAAGCTAGGTCAATATTAGCCGTAAGATAATCTTCCTCATAGTCCAACAACTTCCTCTTCTTCATGGTTTAGTATTACTTCTGTCTCTTTGTATGGATTGTATATATGTGGTATTCTTTATCTCTTGAACCAGCAGTGTCATACTCTCATGACCCAAGATGGCATGGAAAGTCACAAATTCAAACTTTTTTTTTGATTATATATACTACCTAATACTCCAGTGTTTGCTTGTATTGTTTGGTGTTTACCATTTCTTTATATGCTTTTCAGTTTTCACACCTGAAGTTTGAAGAACAACTAAGTTTATGTATTAAGTCATTTTTAGGTAGATCTGCCAAGTAGCTAGGGGGCCAAGAACTACTTGTTCTACAACAATTCAACAAATATGCTTTATGGACTCATTGACCACAACCTAGAGTAGTCCTGGATTTTATAGTTGGATAGTTGGATCTTATTAAAATTATTAACTGGTAAGTCATTGTTTAGGTTGTAATTGAGAGTGACAGTGAGAGAAAATTGACTTAACATCCAACAATAACATGGACAATTCAAGGGAACAACTTAACTAATCCATCATGCATGCACCTTAAATAATTTCTTATCTATCAAATGTGGCCAACAAATTATTTCATAAAGGTTTGAAAAGAAATGTTGGTGATGCTATATGATCCAAAGTCGTTTAAATATAAAAAAGAACTTTAGAAATCATAAACACAGATGTGGAGAAGCTAATTATGTTTGGGAAATTTCTTAAAAAACCACCACCTTTAGGTGCTTCTTCCCAAATAGCCACTCATGAGTGCTAATTTTTCCAAATAGCCACCTTACCCCACTTGCCTACTTTTTCTTTACAATTATACCCTTCTGTACATCTGTTGCTCTTGTCTCCATCAAATCAACTTTTTGGTTGAAAAGAAAAGATTCCTTTATTGCATTTAAGTTTTAGATAAGGACATTAAATCAAAATTAGCCGTTGGATTGGAAACAATAGATCCCTACCGTTGGATTTTCTAATTAATGTACTGCACATACAACCACGTCATCTTCATCTCTTCTCTTCTTCTACTTTTTCGATTTTTCTCTGAACCTTAACATTGTTTGTTCTCTCTTTGCTCTGCACCTTCTTCTACACTATTCTTCTCCCCAACCTTAAACACACAAACATTGTACTTCTTCACACCCAAAATGCCACCAAAGAAAAAGGCAAAATCGAAAGCTCTAATTGCAAATGAAGTCCAGATGAACAGTAAATTAGGTAAGTAAGCTTTAAATGTTCTTAAATTTGCAGATTTCAATGTTTGGACAATAAAGTATTTGTTGTTGTTTGGCTTTGAATGCAGTAGGTGTCGTTGATTTGTGTAAGCATTTTAACATATGTTTTGTTCTGTTTTATGACAAAAATGTGGTGAAGGTGTTGGCGATTTAAAGATGGTATCTCATGAAAAGATAGAATCTTTATAAAGATACCATCTTTATGAACCCTAACCTTCATAAAGATGGAATCTTTGATAAAGATTGTGTTTTTATGAAATCTCAACCTCATAAAAGTTGTATCTTTAGCAAACTCACATCCTCATAATTTAGAGACAAGCTAACATAAATGGTGCTGTGATTTTGATTGTTGTTCATTATCAGTTTACTGGTGCACATCTGAGGTCAATGTCACTTTGTTTTAAAAGTAAACTATAACTTATATTCAATTAGAGGCTAAATAAAAGTATACTAACCGACTTGTTAGTTACGTTTAGCCGATATGTTTTAATACTTTGCATGAAATTGTGGTTTCAGGTAACACTATCAATGTTGTGTTTCGCTATGGTGGTCAAGTTGAGACTAATGTAGATGGATTGTTATCATACAAGAATGGTGACACAAAAATAACAGTTTTGGAGTTGAAGGCACCATATGAAGAGTTTATGGAGATGGTTGAAGATATGACTCATACACAAAGACACAATTTTTTAATTCAAGCTGTCGTCAATGACAGTCCACGCAGCATCCCTGCTCAATATGACTATGATCAATTGATATTGGGGATTGTTGCTGCCAAAAACTTATACGTCATGTCTGTTTGGATAGTAGGAGATTTGAAATCAATGAATGGGGAATCAAGCTCCAAAACACAGAAAAATGTGAAAGGAAAGGATAAAGTAATTGAGGAAGAAAAAGGTAAAGGAAAAACTGGATTGAAAAAAAACCTTTTCCCAGAACCTACCCCTCCAACAGATTGGGGTAATCAACCTGATTATTCAGATTTTTCCACACCTGTAAAGCAAGGTTGTATTTCTTCCCAATATCTCCTAGACCCTGCATCAGCACAGAAGAGCCATGTTATCTTCTCAAAGGGGTATGGGAATGAACAACAACCTCTTGTATTGGATACCCCACCTGGGACTTATCCCCAAGCTGTTATAACAACTTCCCCTCCTGCTCCTTCTAGAGTTTCATCTAGAAGTGAATCTCCATTGGTGGCTAATGTTGTGCAAATTGGAGCTGATAATAAAGTTGGGTACAGTTCTCATAACATATCCTCTAATTCTGGGGATATATCCTCTAATTCGCCTAATCTATCCGCTAAAGAGTGTGCTGCAGCGGCAATTCTTTCTGAGATGTGTAATAATGATGGATTTTGGAAAGGATTCTCCGAGGAAATTGAAGAATATAATGCACTGCAACAAACACAACTAAAAGATCAAGCTCAGTGGGCAGGTGAAGAGCAACCACAAGATGAAGGTAAAGATTGTTCGATAGCCGACGACGATAGCGATGCAACTTATACAGAATCTCTACTGGATGTGCATGATTCACCAATCATTTGGACCACAGAGGATGAATTAGAAGATCAGATGTATGATGATTCTGCGCCTATGTTTGGTTCACAACATTCAGATAGCCAGGAAGAAGGCCCTACACCCCTGTCAAGGTTTTATGGTGGAAAAGAAAACCCCTTAGATGTAGCAGGTACGTCTACACGTTTAGCCAATGTTAGATGCAACTTAGAGGATAGATATAGACATGCATCTAGCGACAACAATGCTTCACAACATGAGAGCAATATACCAAGTCATGGACAAGTTCCAGAACATTTTCCAAGCCATAACAATGCTCAACATGAGGAGGGTAATTTCGCAAGTCAAACAAATGATCCACAACAACAAGACAATGTTCAAAATCAGACAAATCCTCCACAGCAGCAGAACAATCGGGATGAAGATAGTGTACGCCGTCAAAGGCATTACCCATCTCAGAACAATCGAGATGAAGATGATGAAATCAAACAAGAACTACATAATATATACGCAAATCTTCGTCGGATCAATAGAGGTTGTGCTCCACACACTGAACCTTTACACAATAAGTACTTGTTCCCTAAGATTGGGCAGATATATTTGTGTCGGGATGATTTTATGAGAGACATGAAATCTTATGCAATCGATGAGGAGTTTGACCTGAATAAGTATAAAACTGAGATGAAAAGGGTGTATTGGAAATGTAAAGTTCCAACTTGCCCATGGTATGTTCGTGCTACACCAAATTTGAATGGTACTTGGCAAATAAGATGCATTGCTGAGCGTCACACATGTGGGAAGTTCAGACTTGGATCAAAAAATCGTCAAGCTGATAGTGATTGGGTTGCATCTAAAATTGCGAGAAAATTACGGGATAATGAAGATCTTACATCCAAACAACTAAAAAGCCAAATTGAGGAGGAATATCTTACCCAGATTTCGTACAAAGTTGCTTGGAGAGCTAAAGAAAAGGCATTGGCCAAGGTATTGTTCTATTTAAAATTGCACCTTCCTATCTTATCCTCTAGTTCATTCATATATCTCGGCTACTTACTTTTATCATCTCCTCTAATTAGTCATTTTTATCCTCCAATTGTAGTTAAGGGGAAGCTTCAGTGAGTCATATCAACAACTTGAAACATACTGTAATGAACTTAAGTTGGTCGATCCAGATTCTCAGACTGATATTATCACAGGCCCTGGTGATGAATTCCAATGTATGTTCTGGTCATATGGTATAACTGTGAGAGCTTACAGAAACACATTAAGATCGGTAATCATTATAGATGGAACATTTCTGAAAGGGAGATATCCTGGAGTTGTACTATCAGCAATTGGAATTGAAGGAAATAATCATGTGTTCCATATTGCTTTTGCCCTTGTGCAAAAAGAAAACAATGAGTATTGGGAATGGTTTCTTGAAAAACTTAGGGACCATGTGGTTGGGACTGACCACGAGTTTGTGCTTCTTTCAGATAGGCACAAAAGTATTATTCAAGCTGTACCAAAGATTTTGCCCAAGGCTTGTCATATGTATTGTGCCCAACACATGTCCCTTAAATATGGGAATGCAAAAGTAAGGTGGTTGCTTAAAGAGGCTGCCAAGACACTCAATCAAAATGAGTTCTGGGGTTTGATGCTGCAAATATGGGCCATATCTCCAAAGGCATACCACAGCCTAATGGCAATTGGACCACTAAATAAGTGGGCTAGTGCGTTTCAGGAGAAACCCAGGTCGGTATCTATGCATTTCAATATCCTCTACTAGTAGTCATTCTACCGTCTAAGTATAGTTATCATACCGGTTAATTGTATATCTGTCTCCTCTTCTTAAGCAGATATGGAATTATTTACGCTAATCATGTGGAGTCGTGGAATAGAATGATTATACCAGAAAGAATGCTTCCTGCTACAAATCTGGTCGAAGGAATTCATGCCAACATCATGAGGCATCACAGAGATTATCGTGTTGATGGTGAGAAATTCAAGACACCTGTAACTAAGTGGTGCCACGAACAAATTTTGCATAATGCTTGGAGAGGTAGAACCTTCACTCGTGAGAAGACATCTCCAACTATTTGGACAGTTTATGGTGAGAGCAGGACATGTGTGGTGGACTTGAATGCAAGAGAATGTACATGCAAATGGTGGCAAACTATGGGAATACCCTGTGAGCACGCAATGTCTGTCATTAGAGAATGTCAAATGGATCCATACACATTTTGTGGTGTGTACTACAGAAGGGAGACATATATGGAGACCTACAAAGAAAATTGGAGACCCACAAGAGGAAAGGATGAATGGCCAAAGAATAGAGTAGGCAGAAAGATTCTTCCACCACTACCATGTGTTATGCCTGGACGTCCAAAGAAAAAGAGAAGGAGAGGCAAACTTGAAGGTATCCCAGTACAGGAGAGAAGATGCTCAAGGTGTAGGTGTACAGGACACAATAAATCAACATGTATTGAAGTTGTACCAGACTTTGACTATTTTTTCCAACCTTTACCTGATGGACCACCTGATTCCTATTAAGTGTTGTGTGTTTTTTTATCTAAGTTATGCCTTTGGAAGGTGTACCAGATTTTGACCATTTTGTTTTATGTTTGCCTTTTATATGGCAAATATGTATCCGCTAGTTAAAGGATTAATATCCTCCAACTAGTGAAACGTTACCATCTAATGTATACTAACTTGTTGTATTAATGAAAATCATTTGTACATCCAACATTACAGGAGTGAAGAAGCTCAAGGTGTACCACACTTTGAATATTTTTTGACCACCTGATTCCTATTAAGTGTTGGGAGTGTTTTGGAAGTTGTACCAGACTTTGACCATTTTGTTCTATGTTTGCCTGTATATGGCACATTTTGTAGGTTGCCTTTTATTTTGTATGTTTCTCCGCTTATCTTCCAGATATCACATCTGTATCCTCTAATGGTGATTATTAGTATCTCTAACCAGTAATTATGTATCCTCTAACGTATACTAAATATTGGACGAACAGAACATGTAATATAATAATACTTTCATAATTTGCATAAGGGAAGGGAAAGGAAAAGGGTTTGTACATCCATACAAGACAAGAAAAAAAAAAACTTCAACAACATAAAAAAAAACAGAAAACACTTCAGCAAACATAAAAGAAAACTTTCACTCATCATCATCGTAATCTTCTTCTTCGTCTTCTTCTTCTTCATTTTCAGCAGAAAAGTTGCTTTGCACCTCATCTTCCTCTGGGATGTCCTTATCCTTTGCAGCAACACATTCTTGGGAAGAAGGCACATCGCTGTCATCAGGGTACTCAACCAGAGGATTGGGCTGGACATAATCTGAGGTATTCAAGGAATCAGACTCATCATCTTTCTTCTCTTCACTTGCTGAGGTATTCAAGGAATCAGACTCTTCTTCGTCATCATCATCTTCTTCATCATCACTGAAACTTCCAAGGAAAGGGTCTGATATTTTGAGAAGCTTCAGAAAGTATTCATCTGCATCCTTGAGTAGAGAAACAGAAATAGAAGCCATAGTTTTGAAAAAAAAAGCTCTCAAGAATGGTTTGTTTGAGTTGTAACCTCTACATGGATTTATACTAGTAACATTTAATAAAGTGGGAAGATCAAGACGCGGATTCCAAGCATTTGACTAATTTTTTTCACCATCCAACTAATATTCTTTATGACCATTTAAGAACATCCCTCAAAAGTACCAAAATACATTGAGGGGAAAGTAAATATTGACGGGACATTAAACTTATCTAGTTTTACAGGGGAGTTGGGGAGAGAGAATGGCACAAGCTATACAGCGTAAACCTCATAGTGAATGGTACTAGATTTCTACAAAGCTGGCATTATATTTTAATATTTGGATGATCTAGCTACCTACTCTTTGGATGATCTAGCTACAAAGCTGGTGTAGTGTAGTCTGTAGACTGCTTAGCCTGTTCGACTGTGTTTCTTTTAACACCACGTAACATGGTATCAGTTTTTGTCGATGCTGTAAAATGCCTTGAGGACCCTGCTGGTAGTAAGAATATCCCAAATATCTTTGGGCAGGAGGTGTGAGGTTTATCTTTAAGGGTAAATTTAGTAAGGGTCTACTATACCGAATGCAATGATGAACTTTTTTCTATTGTATGTGAGACTATATACTATCAGTCCAAACATAGTCACGCAAGTCAAATACTAAATACGACAATCATCGTTCCTTGGTTTTATTAACTGTCCTCATATTGTTACACAAGAGCCAGTAAATAACAAAAATATATACGACTTGCTGAAATATTGACTAAGAATGATGTTATGCTACAAAAGTTTAGTCACACTGTTCATACACCCTTACTTGGTGGCTTCAATCCACACTGAACAAGGTCCATAGCAACACGTTTCCTCATAAGAGCAGACCTTCTCTTGAAAGCAAGTTCTCTACCCCTGACTATACAATCAATGTAACCAAGCAAAAAAACACCACAGCTGTGACCATCATCTTGTTCTGGGCAATTCACAAACTCCCTTTCCCATGCAAATTCCAAGTCAAAATCTGGAATGTTAGGGTCAGCAGCAAAGACCACATAAGGCAACATTTTCTCCAACCCTATCTGTTGTCTTGATGGTCTCTTCAAGCCCAAAGAGTCATATATTCTCACCTTCTTTTCCTTAAAGCTGAAACTCAAGAGCACCCAGGGGTTATCATTGACCTGCATTATTAACAAATATCATAGGTTTTAGCAGATATTAACTTTCTTGTTAGAGGATGTACTTAAAGTAAATTAGAGGGTACAAAGTCAATACTCTTACTTGTAAAGGAATAAGTATAGCCTTTGCATGGTAAGGGGAAACTTGGTTCTCCATATGACCAGTAGGGCTCATAATGTTTATGGCACCTGTCTTAATTTTGAAGGCACCACTCCTAACTCTGTTTGCTGGTGATAGTGCAGCAAAAGTTGGATCCCTCATACGCCTATTGTATGTATATTGAACATCACCATAAAGCATGCCCTGACACAACCAAACAAATATATTTGTATCACCAAATTACTCATAGTGTAAACTCTAAATAACAAAACTGTATCCTCTACTTAAAGGTTCAAGTATAAGAACTTTAAAAAAAAAAAAGCGTAAAATACTTACAGCAAAATATATTGTTGGAACAATAGCATACTGATTATGTGGGTTGATATGCCTCCTCATCATTCCATACCAACGAATGATCAAGCTAACATAGGCTTCAATGATATCTCCATGCACCCAATTAGTGTTCCATAGGCTGTAAAACTGCTTCACATGGACTTCCAGTCCATATCCATAAACCCTCATCACTTTATGCTCAAAATTTGGCTCCTTCGCCAACCACCAGTAATAGTTCAAAACATCTGTCTCATTATGAGTTGTAGTTCTGTCTAGAAATGACATGCCCATGGTAATCATCAGCTGAGCATCAACTTCTTTCCCCTCTTCCTTCCCCTGATTCTTTTTTCTCAATCTTTTCTGGCTGTTGTTAAAGTCATCAATAGCTTGCTTATCCACTTCTTCATCTTCTTCTAAATCACCAGTGAAAACTATATCATCTTCATGGTGTTCAAGATTACCCATCTCACCAGCTGATGCACCATCTATTTCCACTAAATATTCTTGAGGAATATTCTTAGGAGCTGGAATGTCAACATCAAAGCTATAATCTTCTTCATCTTGCTCATCCTCCTTAGCATCTACCTCTTGAATTTTAGTAGGCAACTCTTTCAGATCTTGCACATCAGTATTCTCAGACTTGAGTATGGCCAACTCCTGCACATGCTCCATGGTAGTATCAAGAATATCTGATTGGGCCAATATTGCCATTGCATCAGCAACAATAACTTCTTGTGCTGTATTACCTTCCACTGCAACATTTCCTTCACTTTCATTTTGTCCTTCTCCTTCAACCTTTTCTTCTCCTTTAACATTTCCTTCATTATTAGCTTCTACTGCAATCTTTCCTCCACTTTCATTTTTTTCTTCTCCTTCTCCTTGGACTTTTTCTTCTCCTTCAACTTTTCCTTCATTACTAAGTTTTCCTTCAACTTCTCCTTCAATTTTTCCTTCTCCTTCAACTTTTTCTTCAACATTCTTTCTTTCTCCTTCAACTGCTCCTTCAACTGCTGCATCATCCTTTTTTTCTATCTCAGCCCCCCCTTGGGTGTTTTTTCCTTTCTTTTGAACCTGTATGTCCTCATCTTCATCACTATCTTGCCTTGGAATGAATCTTCTTTTTTTAGTTTCTTCTTTGGCATTTTTCCTCTCAGCAATTCTTGCATCTTTGGTTTTAATATTTTTCCTCCATGACCTGTCAAGACCTGCTACTTTGCTTTGCCTGAGGATATAAGACAAATATTAGATGGTATAAAGTTAACAATTAGCTGCTAATAATTAGGGATTCAGAGGATATAACTGAAATTCATACCTAAGAGGTTGTTTTCTGGTAGGAGGTGGGATGGTCTTCTGTTTCTTTGGTGGAGGTGGAGGTGGAGTCACTTGTTGCTTCTCCTGTTCGATAATTTGACTTGTGCTCCTTGTGACCCTCATCCCACCTAAACAGAGTCGTATAGTTTGAGACCTCTCTGGAGTTGTTGCAATTGGTGAACTTAACTTCTCACTGGCAATTTTCTTGCCTTTTCTATCTGCACTAGGACTTGAAATGGTCTTTGCATTGGTTTTAGATGGAGTAGGCTTTCTCTTGGTTGGAGTGGAAATGCTTTGACTCCTTGTATTAACACCACTCTTGGAGACTGCTTTGGTGGTGGGGGTAGTTGTGTTGCCCTTCTTCAGAACTGACTTGGGTGCCAAAGTTGTTTTGGTCTTGGGTGTAGCAGTTGTTTTAGGGTTAGCCTTGGGGGCAGGTACAGTTGTTTTAGACTTGGCTACAGCTGCTGCACTCTTCTTAGTTTCATTTCTCTTACTGGGGGTACTTGGTTCCTTCCTCTTTTTGGTGGGGGTACTTGGTTCCTTCCTCTTTGTGGTGACCCCACTTGGTTCCTTTTTCTTTTTGGTGGAGGTACTTGGTTGTATCCTCTTTCTGGTGGGGGTAGTGTTCTTCTTCTGTTTCCTTCCTTTAGGAATGTTTCTAATCTGGGTTGAAGATGGAGACCCCCCTTTCAGTGCCTCGGGTTTCAATATCTTGCTTACACCAGAAACAACTCCTTCCTCAATGTCTTTTACCACTCCCTTCAGAATTCCTTCCAGTGAACCCACACCTATATCCTTTTCTTGCTTGTCAAGTTCTTGTTGCCACTACAACAACATTATATACATGCTAATATTAACAAATAATATTTCATAGTCTAGAGGATATAATTGTAACTTTAGCCGATAAGATAGACATGATATGAGGATGCAGATAGATTGTTATATGTAATGTAGGAATTTACTATCTACAAGATAGACTAGGCATAATGTATGGGATATAAAACCTAATTAGAGAGTAGTATACATACCTTTTCTGCTTCAACAACAAGTGCTTCACCAGATTCTTGAAGAGTAAGGAAAGGGGGAGCAACTTCGATTGCTTTTCCGCGAGGAGGGTTAAGCTTCTTATCAATGCTTTCTCTACATGTTGTTTTCCCTGGAAGATTCTTCCAACCAAGCATCCTAGGGAATGGTGGTACATCAGCTTCCCTTCTAGGACCTAGACATGGGATGTGGCTGTATGCCCAGACAATAAATGCAAGCACACAGCCAGGTAGATTGTAACTCAGTTTTTGGGCTGCTTCATTTGTTGCTGCTGTTTCTAGAGCATTTTCTAACAGATTGAACACAACAGTTCCCCAAGGAAATTCATCAAATTTCTGAAGATTTGATGCAAGGTGGACATACCTAAGATCAATGGTCATATATGTTACAAGACTATTACAGTATACATAAACCATGTTAACATTATATAACATAACATATTTACCCTAAACCTTGTGCATATACTAAATGTAGAGGAGACATGATTAAAGTTTAGAGGATAACATGCTGATTTTTAGCCGATAACAGTACACAAATATGAAGCCTAAATATTACTATTTAGCATATAAGAATAAAAACCACAATGTTGCCAGATAACATTGTGTGAATTTTAGAAGATAACATGAACATATTTAGCAGATAATATAACCACATTTGAAGATAAATGTGTGAATTTTAGACATACCTGACATCGATGGTATTAGATGCATCTGGTAGTAGGCATGTTAACAGAAGCAACAAACGATTCAAACGATGCACATCATCACCAGAATTATGATCATTTCGTGCTACTTCAATTGCATCTTTCATGTTCTTTTCCTTAATGCTTTTCCTCTTGCCAAAATATTTCTCCCTAAATGGACTTGGAACTTCTGATTCCATGAAAATGAACTCATGTGGTACATGACCAATTTTCAATCCTAAATTTAAAGTCACATCAAATGGTTTGAACTGCATTTCCTTTCCCCCAATCTTGTACTTCAATTTACCAACTCTAGCTTTCACAATTTGTGTAACAACAGATGTAATCATGTGCAATTTATCTGTTTGAACATCTAAGAAATACCTAAAGCATGAAGAACTAAAATTTTCCTTCTCCAACAGAGGTAATTTACTCCCAAAATGATCACCTACCTTCTTCATTGAGCATCTTACCGTTACACTGAAATTACGGCCATATTTCTTTCTCATCTGTTCTACTCCACTTGATTCTGGAATTTCATCATGTTGCTCTTGAATTTTGTCTACTTCTTCTTCCATTTGTTGTTGTTCCTCTTCAATTCGCTGTTCTCCTCCTTCAATTTGTTGTTCTCCCACCTCAATTTGCTATTCTCCCACTTCGATTTGCTGTTCTCCCACTTGGGTTTGCTGTTCTTCGCCTGCAATTTGCTGTTCTTCTTCTACATGTTTCTCTTCTTCTTCTTCTTCGTCTTTCTTTCCAAATTCTGCTTCTTTCTCTTCAGTTTCTTCTACTTGCTCTTCAATTTTTTCTTCAATTTCTCCTTCTAACTTCTCATTAACAGACATTGATACTGTTTCTAGGGTTTTGGAGGTGGTGGATTCAACAACCATTTTTTGTCAAAATTAAGAGTTCTAGAACTACAAAGAAATAATTGAAACGGTATAATTTCAACAAGAAATGGTAACTCTGTTAATGGAGGCGGTTGGAAGAAGAAAAATGGTTTTTGGTAAGTTAGGGTTCTTGTTTGGAAGTGATTATCTTCTCAAAATTTTCCCGCCAAAATTACCCTCCAAACGGCTACAAACACGTGTCCTCTTTTCGTTGTATGCACAAATCCATGTTTAATCTCAGCCGTACATGTCATTTAGTTGGAAACAACTGTTAAGGGTAGTTTTGTAAATACATCTGAATAATAAACGGTTGTGATTTAATCTCTCATTCCTAGCAAAATCAATGGTTGTAATTTTTATATAGGTTATTGTGAAGGGGTCACATCAGCTTGTACTTGGTCAAATCAAAGCAAAAAGTTTTGTCATAAGTACAAAGGGTAGTTTAGGTAAGAAAAAATCTGAAAAGTGTAAAGTGGTGGGGTAAGGTGGCTGTTTGGGAAGATTACCTCTCATGAGTGGCTATTTGGGAAGAAGCACCTGAAGGTGGTGGTTTTTTGAGAAATTTCCCATTATGTTTCACCAAAACATAATAACTACAATTGTTCAATGACTTCTTCGAATCATTACCATAAGTCTTCAAAAAGGTTAGTTATATGATTGGTTCTCTACATCTTTTTCATGTAATTAATAACAAGTTTGTCAATTCAAAACCCCACATTTGTTATGGAACATCAAGCCATTTAGCCCATCAGCCCTCATCCCTTATGGATATGGATTGCATTCTTGCATAGGCACGTACGGTTCATCTACCAAGCCCACACCATACCAATCCAAGTCCATTTTTTTTTTCTCAATTAAGGATGATTAAATTTATAAAAATGAATCAAAGTTACAAAAGTGACTGAAATTTATAGCTACATTTCAATCAGAAAATTAAATGAACCTATAATATACAGACTGGTGATTTTCCAATGGCAGCTGAAAGCCTGAAATGGGTGTGTCTTCCATCTTAAAATCTGTTTCACCTGCAGGTATGTACCCTTTCTTGTGCAAGTATCAGCTGCAAAGTTCACCTCCCTTTTGTTGACAATAATCATTGATAGCCATAGTTCTGATAACTTTCCATTGTACCTTGGTCTTCCAATATGGCTTGTTAGTTCTTAGGGCTATCACAACAGCTTCAAAATCTTATTCTACCCATACGTTATGTCATCCTTTTTCTACTGTAAATTTTGATTCCTTTTATGATGGCTACACATTCAAACAATAAAGCATATCTCTGCTCCTAATCCACCAATGCTGACTCCTACAAGAGTTCCATCATCTCTCCTCAACACAGCCCCCCATCCTGCCAATCCAAGATTCCCTTTAGTAGCTTTATCTGTATTCACCTTGAGCCAACCCTTGGAAGGTAGACTCTAATAACACTCAATAGTGAGTATCTTTGATTTGTGTTTTCACTTCACCCTTTCACGCACGTAAGCATGTATAAACTGTTGTGCGCAGCGGAAACTAATGCACAAATAATATGATTGAACTAATATATGAAAGTAAACGAAAACGACAAAAGTAAACAAGCAATCACACACAAGACACAAGATATACGTGGTTCGGCAATATGCCTACGTCCACGGGGAGAAAGGATGATGCTTTTCTTCACAAGACAATTGTACAAGCCCTCACGAAGAAACCGAAGTCTTCTTCCTCACAAAAGTTCTCTCAAACTCTCTAATGGCTTCTCACAATCTCTCTCTTAGAAAAGTTAAGGTTTTGTCAAATTCTATTTGGCTTTATAGTATAGCCTTACAATAGCCACGAATTGGGCTCAAAACAGGCCCATATGCACAAAACTGGAGAAGGACGTACGTACGTCGAAATCACGTACGTACGTGTACAACACGTAACAACGATCTGGCGTACGGGACGTTCGAACGTCCTAACCACGTTCGTACGTTCTGTCCCGAAAAAGTTGTCTGCCACATTGGACGTACGAACGCCCTAAAGCCGTTCGTACGTTCCTGTACAAAAACTTCAATTATGCATATAAAACCCAACAATTCTCCACCTCGGCGAAGATTCAATAAATCTAAGCCGACAAACACAAATCACAAACTCCCACACATGTCCCGAAGGACCACCTCGGCTGCACCACTTCATAGTTGCCTACGTACCCTTCTTCTAAGGGATCAAGCCGTCGTAGTTCACTTCATGTTATACTATCAACACAAAGGAATGATATGGACCAATTCTAACCAATAGAACTTAGTCCCATACACCACTTTAGTCACGGTAATATTCCAAGCTTCTGTCGGAGACAAAGCAACCATAGAATGTAATGTAGACAACCTGCTGATAGATCTCACTGCCAATGTAAACACATATCCAGGAGTAGACCAACGTCTATCAAAGTGACAATCATACTCAACATCCACATAACCACCACACCGCAGACTCAAAGTCCTTCCATGTTGAAATAACAAACCAACCTCCACACTACCTTGAATGTAGTGGAACATCCATTTCACAGCTTCCCAATGTCTCACATCAGGATCATGCATGTATCTACCTACAATGCCCACTGCTCGTGAAATATATGGTTTGAAACACACCAACTCATCATACTCTGCAACTCCAAAACCACTAGGCTGAGACAAATAAATCTCCTCATCTAGCTCACCATGTAAAACAACCGTTTTCACATCAAACAGAGCTAATACACAATCAGATCGCACTACCAAGGCCATAAGGATGCAAACGTTTACCTTCAAACGCACATCTTTACCTGGAGATTCTTCTTCCTTCTTAGGTAATCTAGTTGCAATTGGACCCTCATCAATAGGATCACCATGTTCTGCATCTCCAATCGTCTCATCATCTGTCATGTCATCAGAATTTGAAACACCCAAAACCCTTACAAGAGTTTCCACATTAGATACAGAACCCACTGGAACATATGAAGATATACCAATCTCCACCCACTGCAAAACCTCTTTGGTCTTGTTCTCCACCTGCTGAGAACTCTCAGGCTCCAACATAGAAACCTCCATAAGAGTTTTACCACTTATCACAATCAAATGCAACCTGTTAATAAGATGACATGTCTCAACCCGAAACACTTTGCCTAATCCAGCCATAGACAACATGTGTTCTGCCACCCTATTCTGTTGCAGTGTCTTTCTCACAGTGAAGTAACGCTCAATACCCTCAGTCTGACATACTTGCAAGACCGGATCATCTTTGTACTCTATGCTATTATCTAAGCACAATACCATGATCTTTCTGTCAATTCGGGCCTCAACTAGCTTCTTCCACTTCAATATTTCTAGGACTTCATCCTTATGCTTCATGATGTACATCCACGCACGCCTAGAAAACTCATCAACTAAAGACACAAAATAAGACTTACCTCCCCAAGCTGTGTACTTGGTAGGTCTCCAGACATTCATGTGAACATAATCAAGAACTCCACTCATACAATGGATAGTTGTGCCAAACTTTGCTCTTGTCTGCTTGCCCAGATCACAATGCTCACCGAACTCTAACTTGCAGGCGATAGCACCCATACAAAACCTTTGCTCCGTCAATGTCTGCAAAGATTTTTCACATTTATGCGTCAACCGCATATGCCACAGCCGCGTAGTCTCTCTAGCAATCTTTGATGTAGCCTCAGACATGGCCACATTACCAGTAACTGTACTACCTCGAAGGAAGTACAAGTTCCTTTGTCGAACACCCTTGAGTACAACTATTGCACCAGCCACAACCTTTAGAACGCCATGTTCAAGTACCACCCTGTAACCATTGGCTTCTAAAGTACCAACTGAGATAAGATTCTTCTTCATGTCAGGAACATACCTAACATTTTTCAGCTTCCTTATAATTCCATCAAACATCTTCAGACGAATGGTGCCTATACCCATTATGTGACAAGGTTGATCATTCCCCATCACCACTACACCACTCTCCTGCTTCTTAAAATCAGAAAACATCTTCAGACGGTTA
Organism: Aquilegia eximia; assembly: GCA_023053565.1. Taxonomy (NCBI): domain Eukaryota; kingdom Viridiplantae; phylum Streptophyta; class Magnoliopsida; order Ranunculales; family Ranunculaceae; genus Aquilegia; species Aquilegia eximia. The sequence goes on from JALIGU010000007.1 coordinate 13,440,573, forward strand.
GAATTGGTCCATATCATTCCTTTGTGTTGATAGTATAACATGAAGTGAACTACGACGGCTTGATCCCTTAGAAGAAGGGTACGTAGGCAACTATGAAGTGGTGCAGCCGAGGTGGTCCTTCGGGACATGTGTGGGAGTTTGTGATTTGTGTTTGTCGGCTTAGATTTATTGAATCTTCGCCGAGGTGGAGAATTGTTGGGTTTTATATGCATAATTGAAGTTTTTGTACAGGAACGTACGAACGGCTTTAGGGCGTTCGTACGTCCAATGTGGCAGACAACTTTTTCGGGACAGAACGTACGAACGTGGTTAGGACGTTCGAACGTCCCGTACGCCAGATCGTTGTTACGTGTTGTACACGTACGTACGTGATTTCGACGTACGTACGTCCTTCTCCAGTTTTGTGCATATGGGCCTGTTTTGAGCCCAATTCGTGGCTATTGTAAGGCTATACTATAAAGCCAAATAGAATTTGACAAAACCTTAAGATGTTCTGGAGGATAAGCCAGAAGATGTGGAAGAGAAGGATTGGAAAAAGATGAACAAACGAGCTTGTGGAATCATAAGGTCGTGTTTGGCACAAGAAATCAAATATCTTGTGATGAATGATGTTTCTGCAAAGGAGATGTGGCAAAAATTGGAGGAGAAGTACATGACAAAGACTATCCACAATAAAAACTATCTACTTCGAAAGTTTTATCGAATAGATATGAGAAGAGGTATTTCCATGGCGGAGCATCTTAATGATTTTACCAAGTTAATTGCAGACTTGGCAAATCTAGGAGCAGATGTGAGTGATGAAAGCAAGGCGGTGTGTCTCCTCAATTCGTTACCGGACGAATATGAACACTTGGCTATCACACTCACATATGGGAAGGAGAAATTGGTGTATAGTGAGATTTCTGCAGCATTGTTAAATCATGCGTGTATGAAGAAGGACAAAGAAGAGTCCAAGGGCTCTACACCTGAGGTCTTGGTTACAAGAGGAAGGTCTAGTGACAGGAAAGGTCAAGGTGGTAGAGGGAAATCTCGGTCAAAGTCGAAAGGTCGAACTCTAGCAAAGGATGAATGCTTCTTTTGTCATGAGAAAGGGCATTGGAAGAAAGATTGTCCTAAAGCCAAGGCAAAGGACAAGAAGAAAGACTCTGAGGTAAACGTTGCATGTGATACTAAAGATGAGGATGTAGATTCTGATTATTCTTTATCTGTTTCATCAATGGCTTGTTATACTAGTGGTAATGAATGGATTTTAGATTGTGCTGCTTCTTATCATATATGTCCTATAAGGGAATGGTTTTCTGATTTTAAGAAGCAGGAGAGTGGTGTAGTGGTGATGGGGAATGATCAACCTTGTCACATAATGGGTATAGGCACCATTCGTCTGAAGATGTTTGATGGAATTATAAGGAAGCTGAAAAATGTTAGGTATGTTCCTGACATGAAGAAGAATCTTATCTCAGTTGGTACTTTAGAAGCCAATGGTTACAGGGTGGTACTTGAACATGGCGTTCTAAAGGTTGTGGCTGGTGCAATAGTTGTACTCAAGGGTGTTCGACAAAGGAACTTGTACTTCCTTCGAGGTAGTACAGTTACTGGTAATGTGGCCATGTCTGAGGCTACATCAAAGATTGCTAGAGAGACTACGCGGCTGTGGCATATGCGGTTGGCGCATACTGGTGAAAAATCCTTGCAAAGATTGATAAAGCAAGGGTTGTTAAAGGGTGCACGTTCGTACGTTCTGTCCCGAAAAAGTTGTCTGCCACATTGGACGTACGAACGCCCTAAAGCCGTTCGTACGTTCCTGTACAAAAACTTCAATTATGCATATAAAACCCAACATAAACTTCACAGTTCACACAATTGTCCAACTTTCAATCTCTCATGTTCCATTAAGGTACACTTGAACCAATTGCTAATAGCGAATGAGCCTGTGACAATGTGGCTCAATGGTAGCACTCCTCAGGTGGAAAGGTTGTGGGTTCGAGGTAATTGTTGATATAAGTTTTTACACCTAATTTAAAAGGGGTAAGGGTCCCTCAACCCCAGCTTTAAGTACTGCAGGACAAGATACACATTTATGGAACAAATCTGATGCAACTCGCTCGAAACAACCATGCAAATCAGAGCATGAAATTGCTTGTTTGAGTTGGCATTCTTTTATTCCCATAGCCCAAGAAAGGCCCAAGCCTGTTTTGGTCTTACAAGCATTGAGGCATTGAGCTTTATCATTCCTGTAGCGCAAAAGAAGTCCCAAGCCTGTTGCAGCAATTCGAAACCTCCACCAAGGCACCAACATATATATACACACTGACACACACACAAACAAAATAACTTTGACATGAAGTTACATTTGGATTACTGCAGCATAGCAGGCTGCAGGCCTTAACATTCTTTGATGATTATCCGCAAATAAATGAATTCTATGCTTTGTCTTCTTACAGAATTAAGCATAGACGTACTCATGGATCAAACATCCAATCTTATTATCTTTACCAAAGAACAAATTCAAAACTTGTTGATAGCACAACAATGATAGAAGCACCTTTAATCAAGAAAAAACAATACATGAACATTGGGGAAAGATTCTTATTGCTCCCTACATGGATTTGCTTTAGACATAAACATGTTCAAAATTAAATAAATGTGTTTCTAAACGTGCTTTCCTTCTCATTTCGGCATTTCCTTAGTGTTCTTTTTTAATTAATTAATTGATTTTAGTTGGTTCATGCACTCATTTGTAGACTATACCCCAGTTTAATTACAATAATACACAATAATAATGCATATACAATAAACCATATATACTGTAACAATACAAGTCATTGACTTTGTACAAATTGACTACTAGCTTCCAGCCTTCATTAACTAACAATGTCTTGTAAACTTGCAGTAACTAAGTATGCACACAATGGTGTTAGTGTGTGTTAGCTCCTAAGCGGCAAACAACGCTATGGACCGAAAGATTTTTTCGGTATAGTATGGCTTTGGACCAGGTTTTACTCAAAAGAAGTGACGACCACCTTTTGCATTTTGTATGAACTAACTATTGGTGGTCGTCATTTCTTACCATGAATCTCACCTATCATATTGTTAAGTTTAAACTCTACAACACTCTTGACAGTGCCATTTCGGATCATAGTCGGATATCCCACAAATTATACCAATTTTCGAGGAATTGGATACACGAATATGAATATTCACGAATAGTTGGTCTTCACAAATTTCGTTTGAAATCGACATTTTAAATTATGATAAGGATTACCAGTTTTCTTCCATTTTTCCAATTTATATTTACCTTATATAGGTCCGATATATCAGATGACATGGATATTATTATTGGATACTATGTAGTACGGAACAAATGACAGAGAAGTTACAACTCATAAACTACCAATCTAATCCAGGAGAGTTTGCAGACAGAGGTTTTTTTTTTTTTTTTTTTCCTTGCAAAGAGGAAGAAGTTGGACATACGTTGTTGGTTGGACTTTGGACACTGCAGTAAATGTTAATGTTCATGTTCCACGCACAACACAAATATCTTTATTATTATTATTCTTTTTTTAGCCAATAAGCCGTTTTTTTCCACCCTTTTCTCCATTAATCTTCTCCTTCCCCTCTTCTTTCTCTTTTACCAACAACAACAACAACAACAACAACAACAAAAAACATACCAAATTCCATTTGGGTATTCATTCAAACTAAACAAGAATGAATCATGGAAAATGGGAGTTTGAGATTTTTGTTTTTGAGTAAATGGAATTGATCATTTGATGGTGTTGTTATTTCGTAAAGTTTGATGAAATGTTGTAAGTTTTATGTTGAATGTAACGATGTTGACACGGTTTCTTAATGGAATCATAAGGGGGTTTTATCTCACTTCTTACATTGGAATCTAGTTTTACCTGGTATATTCCAATGTGGGTTTGTTGTTGTTTTCTTCAGAATTGACCAATTTTGTGCAGAAAGGGGGAAAGAGAGAGTATTTTTTTTTTTTTTTATAAATTTTTGTAAAGTTTTGTTTGTGAATATAGTGAAGATATCTCAGTTCTTTTGGATATATTGTGGAGAAGATTTGGGACTCAGTTGATTTTGATTAATGTAGAAAAATAAGATATGTATTGTGGTTTAGATTGAAGTTGAAGGAAACCATGAGGTTTCTAAGTATAATGGGAAATTCTTTTGGATGTTCTGCGTCTGGGGAACGTCTTGTTTCTGCGGCGAGAGATGGGGATCTTCAGGAAGCTAAAGCTTTATTGGAATACAATCCTCGGTTAGCAAGGTATTCGACTTTTGGTGTTCGCAATTCTCCTCTTCATTACTCTGCATCTCAGGGTCACCATGAGGTATTTGACGAATTGATTCTTATGTAAATTTTATTTCCCCAAGAGAATTCTTGAGGTAATACTATTTTTTTTTTTTTTTTTATGTTTATAGATAGTCTCTCTCTTGCTTGAGTCTGGGGTTGACATCAATGTTAGGAATTATCGTGGACAGGTACACATGAATCCATTATCCACATTGCATATTGCTCCCAAAGACCAGTTTTGATTTGCTATACAAGTAAGAGATTGAAATCTAATGTTTTACTTGTTGGTGTTCAATAGACAGCTTTGATGCAAGCTTGTCAGCATGGTCACTGGGAAGTTGTCCAAATTCTAGTGCTTTTTAAAGCCAATGTAAGATTTATGACCCACATATAGTTTTGCCATTTTTGCACCACTACTTTGTTTATATAAGTTGGCGTGAAATTAGTGTAGTAACTCTCTCAGAGATACATGGAACTTGGCTTTTAGATTCACAAAGTGGATTGTCTCAATGGGGGTACAGCACTCCACTTTGCTGCATTAAATGGGCATTCTCGATGCATTCGTCTCCTCCTTGCCGATTACATTCCCAGCATCTCCAACTTTTGGAATATCATGAGGAAGAAATCTACCAGTGAACCTATAACAGACTTCGATGAAGGGTATGGTGACACTCATTTGTCATTCTGATGCCTTAATGACGTCTCTTTATAGTAAATTGATTTCACCTTTTTGTTTGTTTTTGTTCATTACCAGTTTTCTATCGAAGATAATTAACAAAACAGCCGACGGAGGCATCACGGCTCTACATATGGCAGCACTAAATGGGCATGTTGAGAGTGTACAGTTACTGTTGGATTTAGGAGCTTCTGTTTCTGAGGTCACTGTGGAAGATGGGACAACAATTGACCTGATTGGTAATTTTTGGCTTCAACGATATTACAAAATTTTTTTTTTTTCTTTTAACTAGTAGTTCGCATTTTCCTCTTTGCCATTGTTTGTTTCCCTTTGAAGTTTGAATGCCTTTCTTTTTCTTATCATCTATGTTAAATATTAGATGATGCAGATCAGTAGATATATTGTACTACAGAAACTTAAAGAAGACAGATTGCATATTTATCTATGTTATTCTTTCATGCTACTTCGACTGAACCTTTTTTTGATAAGTGGGACCTTTGTATTATGAAAAAGGAACTGCACAGGGGTTGAGAGGGTGAGACAGCCAATCACCTCAATTCAGAGCAACTCTAGAAAAGTAAAAACGCAATGATGCATAAGATAGCTATGGTGTTAACACAATGGTCATGCTAATTCGATTGTACCTATGAAAGCTTAGTTTTGAATCGTTGCTAAAGTCGCACACACAAAATATGAGTTGTTAACTTCTCTCTTATGTAGTGATCTTTGTTACCACTTCTCAGGTGCAGGAAGCACTCCACTTCATTATGCTGCATGTGGTGGAAATGCACAGTGCTGTCAAGTACGTTCTTATTTTCTGCTGATGTGCTTCTGTGAATCTCTCCTTCTGGTTGAGCTAAATGAGCTTTATGTTATGCATCTTTTGAAACGCAGGTCTTGATTGCAAGGGGTGCCAGTCTGAGTGCTGAAAATGCAAATGGGTATGTATCTTCTTGAATTCTTTTATATTGAATTGGTTGATTGAGGAAATTAGTTTTTTTGTTTGGGTTAAGGTTTCTCTGACCATCACCTTGACTGGCATAACATAAACAATTACATTGACAGAGTGAACCATTTACTACTGTTTCACACTTTTTGAGCTTTCTACCACTTCATCTTGGTGAAGAAGTATATTGTTCATCTACAAAAAGTTAGCAAATCAAGTTTGAGTTTAGAATTATATGTAGTCACCTGTCATTCTGGTTGCTAAATACCTACTTTGGAGTTTTGTAGAAGGGTTTGATTCTATGTTTTTATTATTGCATTACTAATTATGTCGAACAGGCCCTGGTCCTTAAGTTTTTTATTGATATGTTTAGTCAGTGTTTAGACATCAGCCATTAGTGACAGAAAACCCAAAAGAAACTAATATGCACAGAACCACTTCAAGTTGAACTGGTTCACAGGTTTGAAAATACATTTCATTCTAAAGAATATGAAAAATAGAAAATAGCGGCTGAGAATAATTAAGAGCCCAAACCAGGAAAACAGCGAATGGATGAAAAAACAATAAATAACACAAATTTCATGGATGAACTCTACACATCAATGGTTGTAAAAAGTCATCTCAATAAATAGAACTAAAATAGTATAGGTCATGATCCCCCTGTCCTTATAATAGAGACTTACAGTCCCACTCCAAACAAACAGTAGATTACCCACCGGCGTACTTTTTTCACTCTGAAAATGATAAAATTTATGGAGATTTATTTACTTTATTCCATCTCTTCTTTGATGAGAATCTGAGTTGAAGTTGTCAACTAGCTTTAACTGAAATGTAGCCATGAGTCTCTCTTCTTTTTGTCAATGAACTAAATGGTTGTCTTTATTGTTTTGTTTTGGTTCATTCATAGTTGGACTCCCTTGATGGTTGCTCGTTCGTGGAATAGAGACTGCCTTGAGATCATTTTGAGTAAACCGCCAGAAGTTCGAAGGCAAATTGGTCCTTCACCATATCTCGCTCTTCCCCTACTGAGCATTGTCAAAATTGCTAGGTGAGTCACATCTACATGTGTATTTTATAGCATTAATTTTTGCATCTGAAATCATTGGACAATATGGGTACTACGCATGCTATTTTTTCTTACTGTTTAAATGGCCAGGTGACATAAAAACCATGTTTTGTGATTTATTGAGGTGGAAATAGGTCCCTTGTGCATTGAGTTAAGGACTATATGCTCTACCCAAACTCATGGATTTTGCTTCTTTATTTATGTTTTGACTAAAAGGCCTCTACGTGTATATGTACATCTGTTTCACATCGGTATGGTGAAATTCATTCTTATAATTTTAGTTCATGCTCTCAAATCATTGTAGAGGGAAAATTTGATTTTTAAAACAAGAGATTCTCACCATATGGGGAGCTTAGTTGAAGGGTATGGCTGGAAAAAGAACTTTTATTTGCCACAGTTTATATTTATAGTAAATGGTTGCGTCACTTTGGGATGCCAAATCGACCATATAAGCTTGTATGCATGCAGAATGTGAAGTAAGTATTCTGCGCCTAAAATAAAAAATGTGTTCTACATATTGTATAATCTTGGGACCTACTAAGTTTCTAGGGTCCTTGAGAAGTGGGAACATATGTCACATCTGTGTTCCCAAGAACAATGAACTGTCCAAGGAAATCATGGTGTATGTCTCCTAAGAACCAGACCATACTTGCTGTTTCTTCATTATGAGATTAGAAATTAATTTCACAAACCAATGAACAGCATGATAGCCTGTGGAATCCACAAAGGTTAAATGTGGCTGAAACTGACTTGTTATTCTTCTTATTTTATTAAAGAACTTCAAAACGTTTTCCAATCTATCTTATCCCCACGAAAATCAATCAATGAAGTGCTTTTCAGAATGGTCGCTTTAAGCCTTGATGCTTCAAGTACCTGTACAAGTTAATTGCTGATTGTTCGGAAGCTTGCTCTACCTGTAAGATACAAATCTGCTGTGTGTGTGGTGTATTTGTGTAACTATTTGCAATGAATTGGGCCTACGTTCATGACTCGGATGACCTAATTGCTTGAAACCAGGAGAAATATTTTGTGGACATGTTACTTTTTTGACATAGCACGGAATGAAAAGTATACCTTCAGAAATTTCTGACTATCAGCAATTCGTATAATTAGGATGTAGCCTTTGAAGTAATTCTTGCCTTCCTAGATCCGTAGTTTTTTTTCCTTATTGCGAATTATCTTTCTTTTCAGATGTTGTTTGTGTTTTATCTAGACGAGATAAATCATGAGATGTTATTTATCCTTTGATCTTCTTTTTGCAGAGAATGTGGATGGAAAAGTAGTGATTCATTACTCACATCGCTCGACCCATGTGTTGTTTGTTTGGAGAGAAAATGTACAGTAGCAGCTGAAGGTAAATACATTAGAACTTGCTCCTGCAATAGGGAGTAAATTATCTACTAAAACTATAACTTCTAGACCAACATATCCACATGAGTACATGACATAATGTCATTTCTAAAACATGAACACACGTATATTTATTTTGGCTAATCCAGTACTGAAACTTTTGCTAAATTACGCAAAGTGCACGCCTTTCATAAAATCTAACTGTACTAGTGTCTTTTATATTCTCTTTCAATGAATCAATGACTGCAACTACCTAGTGCTCGACTGCCTCAAAGATTTCAGTAACTGAACATAACACACAAAAGGCAGGGTGTTGGGTTTTCCTTTTTCTTAAATTGGATTTGATTGATTATGCTATATTTGTGTTTCTTGATTTCCATAACGTATTCACAGGCTGTTGTTAATACTGGGAATTGATCGAAAATTTCTTGTTAATGCAGGTTGTAATCATGAGTTCTGCACTCGGTGTGCCTTGTACCTATGTTCCACAAATAGCACGTCGTGCAATGCTCATGGACCTCCTGGCTCGATTGCATGCCCTCTCTGCCGGCATGGAATCGTTTCTTTCATCAAGCTTCCTGGTACAAATCCCATCATGAAGGAATATTCGAGGACAAGCTTGTCCTTGACTATGTGTGCATGTTCAAGCGAAGATTCGGAGTCTACGATGTTGACTCCATTCTGTAAACCAGAGTTTCACTGCACCCCAATATCACCTTTGGGGTCGTCTTCCTTTCGCTCTCTCAGCTGCCAAAAGTTCCCATCCATGAAACTCAACTCGAGTCTCTGCATGGGAGCTCCAGATACTAGCCCGTCTTTAGTTCATTGCGACACTGATAGGCGATGGCGTAACCACTTAACTAAATGCTCGAGATCCAGCTTCAGTCGTTCAACTTCTCATAGTGTGGGCAGAAGATCTTGGTTCTCCTCCTTTAATCAGTATGTAGCTACCAGTAGTGGTGGCTGAATGAAAACTGCAGTACAAGATATACGCCCTATTCCATTTGTTGAGTTTGAAGTTTCTTCAATTATATAAGATTGAATTTGTTTTTTTGGAAAATGCAAATTGTGTCGCAAGTTTGTAAAATATATCAAACATATGCACGAATGTATACGAATGAAATTCCATAGCCTTCTTTAAGCTGCTAATGAATTGTTCTCTCTTTAATGGATTACTTTACTCTTGGAGTTAGAAAGGTATCACTGCAAAAGATAATCATCTTTGCGTGGTGCAGCAACCACCATACTACCCATATCGAAACACAATGAGGTTTGATTCGATCGATCTTTTGTAATAAACTAGAAAAAAAAAAAAAAAAAAAAATGATTGATCAACTATTTTTTATTTATTTTTATTTTTTTCCAAATTTTTATTTCTTTAATGGCTTCACAAAATTGCCACTTGGCAAAAGCTGATTGGGCTTAGATGGCGCCAACCAAGCTTAAAATGCATGCATTTTCATATTAGAGATTTTGGCACTTACCCCAAACGAAAGTCGAAATTTGCGTTACCCCCTAATTTAAAATATATAGCAATTTCCCCCATTGGACCGAAAAAAAAGAGAGTTACGAAAATCAATTTTTGGTTTTTATTTTTATATAAAATATTTTCACATTACCAAAACTACCCTTCTGTTTTTTAAACATATATTAGTAATATCCCCCACTGAAACATATATAAGTAGTAATACCCCCACTAAAATCTCTATTTATAATTGGCAATACCCCAAATCAAAATTAGATAAGAAAGTATGGGTGATTGAGGGAAACATTTATCTACTATTATTTTTAACAAATTTCTCAAACAAATTTCATCTTCTTTCCTAAAAATTCATCTTTCCCCTTCAATTTTTTTGTAAATCGATTTGGGGGTATTGTTAATTTTGTATGTTTCAGTAGAAGGGGTTTACTAATTGTGTTTATTATTTATATATTTAAAGAAGGGTAATTTCCCGAATAAGCATAGGTTTATCACCTTTCTTCCCAAATCAGCACATTTGACTGCAATCTTCCCCAACAAGCACATTTCTCGGTTTGACTTTTCAATTGGACATTTCTACCCTTATGACAGCTTTAAGCCGTCACATCATATCTTCTGTTTGTCTGATTTTTCTCTCTTCTCATTCAATTCAGCAAACTAAACTCTCGCTGTTAGATGAAAAAGCATCTTTGATTACCACCGTTGGATGAAATAACACAGAAACCAGCATTCTCAATCCTCCACATCACACTACTCTATCCTCCACCCAGAAAAGACAAAAACAACTGTCTTACCTTAAAAGATAAGTAAACCAAACTTTTCTCTGTTCTTCTTCTTCTTCACCTTCTTTGTTCATCGCAGAGAATGAACAAGAAGATAACCTCTTTTCATCAGATCACAATCTCTTTGTCGTAAAACTTCGATTTTTTTTTTTTTTGACGTTGGGGTTTTCATCGGTAATATGTTCATCATGGGAAAAAAAGGAAACAATGAGGGCAAGCAAGTTATGAACGTTTTTCAGATTCCTGGTAAGTTTTGAGGTTTGAAGGTTGTTCATTTATAATGGTAATGGGGGGTTTGATTTCAGTGGCATCAATACCAATCATTGGTATTAAAGTTGTCTGTTTTAGGTTTCAATCTCAGTGGCATTAAAGTATTCACTCACACACACACACCCACCAGCTTAAATGCAAGCATTCAATTGTGGGTGGGGTTTCAACTCTAGTTGATTGTTGGGTTGGGGGTATGAAAACCTCAGAATTTGGTTTATGGGTTTCTAGTATGTTGTTTTCAAGCTTTAAATCACTAGTGTCTACCGTGTATTGCTCTTTGTCTCTGTTTTTATGGGGGGTTTTGAAGTTTTTTATCTAATGATTAGAAGATCTAAAAGTGGGTTTATCATGTGGTACTGATTATCACTTTGACATACATTCTTAAATTTCTAGACGATAAACTGTCATCTGTAACCGTTAATACTGATATTGTAGCCGAAACCTTCAGTACACTCGTTTATAGAGATGTGATATTAAACCCATTTTAATTGATGTTATGCAGAGAACACATTTAATATCATATTCCAATATGGTGGGCAATTGGTTATTACAGTTGAAGAAGTTGAGATTGCATATGTACATGGTGAGTCAAAAATAAGGATCGCTAATAACAAGACATCCTACGGAGACTTCTTGGAATTGGTTGAATCCTTATGTAAGGCACCAAGAACAACTTGGTCATTGCGAGCTGTAATCAACAATAATCCAACTAAGGTTGAATGCGAAGATCATTACATGGCAATGATTGCATCCATTACAAATTCAGCTGCAATGGTGATTTCTATTTGGGTGGTTGATCATTTAACACCAGTTATGATACAGTCAGAGACTAATGAAGCCTCAAGCCAAGTGAGTGAGATACCAAGAGAGCTGCCCAAGGGGAATTCCAAAACTAGTCAATCTTTGAAGAGAAAACTTTTCCCTGAACCTGTTGTCAATCCCAAAACTAGTCAATCTTTGAAGAGAAAACTTTTCCCTGAACCTGTTGCCAATAATCTAGGCTTGGGTAGGAAACCAGACTACTCTTCTTTTTGTACACCAACAAAACCTTTCCATGTTCCTGATGAATATAGATTGGAAACTCCTTCTCAAGACCCAGAAGTGACTGTAAAGGGAAAGGGGCACTCAAATGACCCTTTATTCTTGGAAACCCCTCCCCCTAATGTTCAAGTGAGAGATGATGTTTATATTCCTCAACCTCCAATTAACTTGACTCCCTTATCGGCTAGAACATCAACTGGATCGCCTATATGTGTACCAAAATCGGCTAGATTTGATAATCTTGAAGACATAGCAGGGATTCTATCTGATATGCGTAGGGATAATGGTTTTGGGGATTCAGATGAATTGGAAAGTGTAGAAGAAAGATTAGATCCAGAGATAGAGAGAAGCCAAGAAGAAGTACTGGATGATGACAATGAGGGTGAATGTGAGGAAGGCCAATGGGATACAGAAGAGGATGTGTTCGACTCAAATAGTGATTACTCTTATAATTCATTCGATAGACTTGAAGATGAGTTTGAATCTGAGATGTATACTGACAGCCAGCCAATGTTTGGTCCTACACCACCTCCTCCATCTCATAATGAAGATGATGGTGTCATCCAATCTTCATCTGAAGGCATTGGTGAGATGAAAACACCAATTCTTGACACCCAAGATCAAGAATTTGAGGATGAAATGTACAATGACAGCTACCCAATGTTCGGTGATCTATCGACACAAGAAACCGTGCATAGCGAAGATGTGGTAACGGATAGAAATGCTAATGCAGCGGATATACGGTGCAATCTAGAGGATCGTTTCGCTCGAGTAGGAGATTACGTCAACAATCAACCACAACATAACACTGCGCCGCTACAAGACAACCCTCCAACTCCTACCACTGTGCCACTTCAAGACAACCCTCCAGCTCCGACCACTGTACCTCCTGATACAGATGTACCATTTCCCAACAATGTGCTACTCCAGAAGAATGTAAGAGTTACGGAAAACCGCGATAACGATGAAGTGAAACGTGAATTAGACAAAATCTTTTCTGCGTACATTGCAAAATCTAGGGTAAATGTTGGTTGTGCTCCCCATACAGAGCCTTCTCACAATGATTATGTTAGACCTGCATGTGGAATAGTATATTTAAGTCGAGATGATCTTGAAAAGGACCTCCAAACCTACGCGATTAAGACTGAAAAAGATATACGCAGGCAAAGCACCAACACAAAAAGGTTGATTTGGAAATGTAAAGCAGATGGTTGTCCATGGAGAGTCTACGCAACACGAAATATGGATAACACTTGGAAGATTTGTAGAATGAATGATGACCACTCTTGTGGTAATTTTAAAGTTGGAGGAACAAATCCCCAAGCAAATAGTGATTGGGTTTCTAGAGTATTAATGAGAAAGTTAAGGGATAACCCAAACTTAAAGCCTAAAGCACTTGTAAAGATGGTCAAGGAAGACTATGAGACCACAGTTTCATACAAAGTTGCATGGTTTGCTAAAGAGAAAGCACTGATGAAGGTATTCTCTATGTTATCCGCCTATTGGTATAGCATCTTCTACTTTGTTTCTGTAGTCGCTACCATAGGCACTAGTATCGGCTAGATTGTTTTCTGTGTAGAGTATAGTTTTTCACATCTATTCTTTGTTGCAGATAAGAGGAAGCTACAGCTACTCATATCAATTGCTTGAGACATATAGTCATGAGCTCATGAGTGTTGATCCAGATGCTGTGACTGATATTCTAACTGGACCAGGTGATCGTTTTGAATGTTTCTTTTGGACATATGGTATATCAGTTAGGGTCTACAAGAAGAACTTGCGTCCTGTAGTCATTGTTGATGGAACTTTCCTTAGAGGGAGGTACCCTGGAACAATTCTAAGTGCTATTGCAATCGATGGCAACAACCATGTGTTCCCCCTCGCTTTCGTAGTTGTAATGAAAGAGAAAAATGATTCTTGGGATTGGTTTTTTACCAAACTAAGGGACCATGTGGTTGGTGTAGATCACCAGTTCATTTTGTTATCTGATAGACACAAAAGCATCATCCAAGGTGTTCCTAAAATTCTGCCAAATGTTGTCCATATGTACTGTTCCTATCACATGAGTGGCAAGTTTGGTCACAAGAAAATCAAGTTCTTGGTGCAAGAATCAGCAAAAACCCTCAACCAACAAGAATTTTGGGGAAATATGCTAGGAATATGGGTCCTATCCTCCAAAGCACATGAAAAACTTATGGATGTTGGGCCTTTAGAAAAGTGGGCAAGTGCTTTCCAAGAGAAATCCAGGTAAGTTTGCTAACATATTTCTGTGTACGCTATAATACAAATCCTATCCGGTACTATAAGGTTTCTATCCTTTACATTGATTTTGCAGATATGGAATTGTGACAACAAATCATGTGGAGAGCTGGAACAAAATGATCATTGGAGAAAGAATGATGCCAGTTACTACCATTGTTTCAATGATACGAGATAATGTAATTAGGCATTATCGAGATTATCGCAATGATTCTTTGAAGTTCAATTCACCTGTCACAACATGATGTCAAGAGCAAATAGTGCACAATGCTGCAGTTGCAAGAAAGTGCACACTTGAAAGAGCTTCAGCAGGTATTTGGTCTGTTAGAGGCTTAAAAGGTCATGTGTGGTTGACCTCAACAAAAGAACATGTACATGCAAATGGTTTCAAACCATTGGGATACCATGTGAGCATGCCATGGCAGCTATAAAGGAAGTTGGATTTGATCCATACAAATTTGTTGAGGTGTACTACTTGAAGGAAACATACATAGAAACTTATAGAGAAGAATGGACACCCACAAGAGGGAAGGAAGAATGGCCAACGACAGACAAAGAAGAAGAATTCTTCCACCACTAAAAACTTCAAAGGCAGGGCGTCCTAAAACAGCCAGGAAGAGAGGTAAAGCTGAGGGTGTCCCTGTCCAGAGTAGGCGATGTTCAATGTGTAGAGTCAGAGGTCATAACAAATCAACTTGTCTTGAATGTGTAGATGACTATCAACTCTTCAGTCACACCCTATTTGGTGAAGGGCCACCACTAAGCCCTGTTCCAGCTACAATCTAAGTACTGAAATGGGTTTTGTAATTTTTTGGGAATGTATCTTCCACATACATGTTTATATCCTCTACATATAGCCTGTTATCCGTTGCCTTTATTTTGTATTGATTTTCATGTTATATAAGGGTAGGGGCTTAAAATCCAACCTATTTTTGACAGGAAAACACTCTTGTTATCATATGTTTTATCAGTGACACTTGAGTGTTACCTTATTTGGTTGTTAGGTTTTTTGCATAGATTGTCTACAGTGCATTGCAGTGCTGTCCTCTATGTTTGTACTACCTTACGGCTACCATATATTTGTGTATCCTCTACAATTCAAACATAAAGAACAGGAACAATATAGGTTCACAAACAACCAAATAAGAACAGAATGTATCATTCACAACCATGAACATAGATTCATAAACAACCACATAAAAAACATTGGGTTCATAAACAACCATATAAACATGTCTTCAAACAACCAAATAAAATGTATAGCATACAATACAAACAACAAATAACTAAACTTTGCTCTTGTTTTTGGAAGAGCGAGATTCCCCTATATCAATTAGGTCTCTGGCAATACGATAGCGCATCTGAAGAGGATCTGCATCGAACTGAGGTGGTATTCCTCGAAGCACGCATTCGACGAAGGCAAGGAGGAATAATCCACAGCTACAACCATCTGGTTGTTCAGCACACTTAACATACTCACGCTTCCACTTCATATCCAGTTTGAGTTGAACCTGTGATGGATCAGCAGCAAAAACAACATATGGCAAAAACTTTTCCATGTTTCTCAATTCAGGTATACCCCTTGTCATTCCCAAAGAATCATAGATTCTAACAATTTTCTCACTAAAATTGAAAGAAAGCAGAATCCAGTGGTTATCATTCACCTACAAATAACACATATATACATATCAATAGTGGCAAATAGAAATAATAAAATAGAGGATAAATTATGACATGTAGAGGTAGTGGAGGAAAGTATGAAATATACCTGTAATGGGATGAGAAGTGCCTTTGCTTTCACAGGGTGAACTTGATTTTTGAGACCTACCCATGGATCAACAATTGAACTACAACCTGATGAAATTTGGAAACGCCCAGATGTCACTCTTTCCTGAGGATTCATTTTGGCAAAACTCTTATCTTTCATCAGTTTGTCGTATTCAGGCATCACATCACACTTGATTTTGGTCTACAAAAAAGAAAAATAATTCTTCAAACAGCTCAGAATTGAAGGTTATAATTACTAGGTAGAATAAGGGAACAAAGTACTTACATGTAGATATACTGTTGAAACAATAGCATATTGATCTTCATCCCTAAAATAATATGGCCTCATGGTACCATACCAACGAATGAGCAGCCTGAGATAGATGTCAATAATCTCATCATTAAGCCAATTACCTTTGTAGAGTGTGTTGTAGGCACTCACTGAGCATGAAGCCAGAAAACCATAACTTCTCATGGGGACTCTACTCCACTTTGGGTCAGAAGCCAAACTCCAAAAGTAGTGACAAAGTTTTGTATGATCCTCTTCCACTTGTCTACTGAAGAATGGTTCTTTCATTATCTCTGACATCCTTGCATTACACCTAAGGCCCAAAGATTTTTCTTCAGCTTCCATGTTTTGATAAGTTTTGGCTTCCCTTTTCCTCTTTGCCACTCTTAATGCTTGCAGGTCAAATTTTGTATCCTTCTCATCATCATCAGATTCACTTACACCAAGAATGAGAACACTCTTCCTGCCTGATGACTCCTGAATATCTGATGCAGTAGGTGTTTCAAGTCTATACTGTTGAGGTACATCTTCTCTATTAACCACCACATCAGTATGATGATCACATCCACCATTGTCATCATCATCCCCTACAGTTTTATCATCATCCCCATCATCATTCTTATCATCGTTCTTCTTATCATCATCCTCCCTACCATCATCTTTTTCATCATCATCCTGCTTATCATCCTCCTCCTTACCATCATCTTTTTTATCATCATCAGTATCATCATCCTGCTTATCATCATCTTCTTCTTCACTATCCCCAGATTCAACAGTTGTAGACGATGCCTCAATGCTTTTAGCCTTCGAACCAGACAATGTAGCGGATGAAACCTCAGTTGTAGCCGTTTCAGTTTCCTCTGTTGTTACCTTTGTCGTTGTAGCGGATGGATCCTCCTTTCTAGCAGACAATATATCTTCTGTAGCGGATACAGAAGGATCGCCATCCTTTGTACTTGAATCATTAGGTTTACCTTCTTCATTCACTTCAGCTTTCTCGCCCATCAGTACAGAAAAACCTTGGAGTTTTGACATTGCCTTGGCAAGAGGATCAGGTACACCTCTCAGGTTATTCAATACATCCACAATGGACTCCTGGTCATCTGATTCATGATCATCACTCCAGAAAGACAACTTTCTTACTTTCTTACTGTTGGAGACTTCATCATCATCTGACTGTATCTTCCTTGACTTTTTTTCCTTCAGCTTCTTTGCCTCCCTTCTCTTTCTTAATTCTTTCCTCCAACTAAGATTAAAGGCATCACCTTTAACCTTCCTTTCAGGTTGATGCCTTATAATAGGAAACAACATCTCTGCTCTCTTCCTTTTTTTCTCTTCTTTCTCTATCTGTTTCTCTCCAGCTAGGGGTGTTATATGAGCTGAGCAGCTCGAGCTCGGCTCGTGTTCGGCTCGAAAAAAACTCGGCTCGGGCTCGCTCATCTTGTAAAACGAGCCGAGCTTGAGCAGATTTTAGGCTCGTCTCGAGCTCGAGCCGAGCCCGAGCTTTATTCGAGCCGAGCCGAGTAGCTCGAGTTTATATTGTTATTCCTATCCTACCCCCACTAATATCTGTTATTCCTATCCTACCCCCACTATATATAACATAAGAACATAATTTTCTGCTACAAACCTAGCCGTCTCTGCCCGTCTCCTCTTCTTCTCTAACTCAATCTTCTCCTTCACTTTACCACCACCACCACCACTTCTCCTTTGAAAAAACAGAATTGATGGAGTAAATCTGTTGAAGAAGATGAAGAAAATTGTTCTGCTCATACATGATCTTGAGCTCAATTAACACAACAAACAATATGGTTTCACTTGGAGAATCTCAACCACCACCACCACCTTCTTCTTCTTGTTCAGAAACTCATTCAATTTCATCAATTTCTTCATCAAACAAGATTCAAAGATCTCAAGGTCGATCTATGAGAACAATTCGTTCTACTATTTTTCAAAAAGATTTCTCTTGTTCATTTCCAGTTTCTGGTAATAATGCTAATTCTACTAATGTTATTGGAATCTCAGAGATCTTAACAGACTCTGTTATGGATTTCCGACTTGCAGAACTTGCTACGGCAGCAATAAATAACGAGAAATCTTGTTTTGAAACAGAAGAGCTTCTTGATCTATCTCAAGCTTTTAGTGATTTTTCATCTTGTAGCAGTGATATTTTGGGTGAGTTACAACGACTTTCTTGTATTCCGTCACCGGAAGCTTTAAAAGGTGAAGCAGCAGGAGCTTTATTAGATCAAGAACCATGGTTAGGGTTTTTATAGAAAGGAAATCTTTCATCGGAGATTTTTGATGGAATTTCACCTGAGAATCTTGAACAAGCTGTGAAGATATGCTTAGAAGGACTTGAATCTTCATCTATTGATATAAAACGATCAGCAGTAGCAAAATTAACACAACGAGCCTAACGAGCCTAAACGAGCCTAACGAGCTTGAGCTCGGCTCGAGCTAAACGAGCCTAACGAGCTCGAGCTCGAGCTTGATAAATAGCTCGCGAGCCGAGCTTGAACATAAAACCAGGCTCGATTCAGAAATTGGGCTCGGCTCGAGCTCGACTCGTATTAAAACGAGCCGAGTATGAGCATTCAAAGCTCGGCTCGCTCGGCTCGAATAACACCCCTATCTCCAGCCTGTTGGTCATTTTGTTCTTCAACATTAAAATCAAACACGGAAAAATGTCGGTCTAATGGTAACATGTCATCATCACTCCCCTTACTGTATTTTTACCCTCTTGTATTTGATCATTCTGTGGAGCTGCCTTATCTTCATCATGCTTCCCCATATCCACAATGGACATCTTCTTTTTACGCTTCTCCACTTCTTCAGATTCCCCCTTCTTTGAATTTTTCTTCTTCTTCTTGTTATCCTTCTCCCCCTCCTCTGATCTTTTCCTCTTTATCCCCTTATCCCCTTCAGATTTTGGTGGTTGAGGTTCCCTTCTTTTTACCTCATAATTAAAAGACAAAGAGCTTTTACTCCTGGTGGTTCTAACTGTTGTCTGTGCTGGTATAGGCTCTTCCTCCATCTTCTTATAATCAATAATTTTGGGCTGTGGGGAATCACTCACTGTTGTGGCTTGAGGGGGTTTCTGCTTGGGAGGTATCTTCACCCTCCCAATAGGTTTGGGTAGAGCACTAACTTTCTTGGTTGGTACAATGGGTTTCTTGGGTGAAACATTGTTTTTCTTGGATGGAATTGTTTGTTTCCTTGTTGAAACTGTTGGTGAAACTTGGGATGCAGTACTTGATCTGGTTGCCCTTTTTGGAGGACTTGGCAAAGGATTGGTCTTTTTGACTGATTTGGGTTTGAGAGTTGGCTTTGAGGGGGAACTTATCTTCTTCTTACTTTTACTTGTCTTCTTTGATGCCCCCTTACCAATCTGTGCAAACACACCTTTAACAGCCACATCAGCATCATTGATTTTGTCAGAAACCATCCCTGCCTCACGACCCTTCAAAAATAATGCAATAAGATTGTAGAGGATAAACCCAACATTATAGAAAACATCATTCAAATATTTAAAGGATATATTATGTTAACATTCAAATTATAGAGGTTTCAAGGTTTCAACATTTCAAGGTTTAAAGTTTTTGTATATGACTTCATTCAAATTCAACAACATGTAAAGTTTAAAGAGTATATTATGTTAACAAATTATAAAGAGTATACAGAAACAAGGTAACGGATAGAACTGTATAACATAGAGGAAAATAATCTCAATATAGACGATATACCAAAACATATTAATAATGATCAACTAGAGGTTTTAGAATATATGTATTCAATGTAATAAGTAAGAAACCTATAAAGAAGATAAGTTATTCATGGTTTCAGATAGAATTTCAAAGTAGTAGTAACAACATACGATTTCAAAGACTCCTTTGAGAATTGCCTCAAGAGCATTTCTTTCAAGTGTAATAAAATTTCCAAAACTTGTTGTTGCAGATGATTGCTGAGATGGACGAACTAATCTAGAAACTGGCCTTGAAGAAGCAGACTCTTCATATTCTGCTTGTGAAAGAGCCTGAAACTGGAATTAACATGTAATGGATAAGTATATATCTATAGAGGATAAAGAAAACAAAGTAGGGGATATTGAAAATACAGCAACATAAAGATGACTTACTTCTTCAACCAATTGTAAATTTGCTGCAGCTCTTTCTTGCAGAGTGATATCCAGTGGATAGGCCACATTAATGAAGCCTTTCTTGGGGTGAAATTTCTCAGAAAGTTTGTCCCTTGATTTGTTCCTAGTGGGCAAATCATACCATCCTAACATCCTTGGAAAATGAGAGTTGGGAATCTTTCTGGGACCAAGATCTGGGAGATGCAAATATGCCCAAATAATGAATGCAAACACACATCCATTGATACAATAGTTTTGTACACCATCAACAATTTTTGTATACACATCTTCTAAATTGCTCTCAAGCAATTTGAATGCAGCAGTACCCCATGGAAAATTATCAAAATCTACCAAATTTTCAGCAAGATCGACATACCTTACATCAATTGTTTTGGATGAGTCAGCAAGCAAAAAAATTGCAAGAAAATACAACCTGTTCAACCTATTGACATCATCTGGATTAACATCTTCGGCTTCTCTTGCTTCCTTAATTGCATCAAGGATATGAGAATCTCTGATGTGTAGGTTATTCTGGAAGTATTTCGATCTGAAAGCACTATATTCAGTTTGCTTCCTAACAACAAAATCAACAGGTAAATGCCCAAATTTCAAAGGCCCCAAAATCAAAGCAAGATCTGTCATTTTGAACTCAATCACTCTACCCCCAATTGAATAATTCAGTCGACCAACCCTATTTGAAACAATTTCTGTAACTACCGAAGTTATCATGGCGATTTTTTCTTGTCCCTCCAAACTCAAAAACTGCCCAAAAGGGGAATTTTTAAAAGATTCTAACTCATTGGGGGGCAATTTTTCGTTTGGGTTTAGATAGTGGGCTTCAAACTTAGATGGTGAGCATCTCACAGTGATGCTAAATTTTCTACTGACTTCATCGCCTTCAATCTTTTTCTTCGGCATGATTATGTAGAAATTAGAATGGAAGATGGAAAATTAGAAGATGATTGTGTAGAAATTAGAAGATGATTGTGTAGAAATGGAAGATGGGAAAGAAATTAGAAGAGTTATGAGCAGTTTAATGGAAGAAGAATCGGTTTAAGAAGAAGAGAGAGTGGGTAGTTGTGGATTCTGAATCGGTGTGAAAACCCTAGGTTAAGTATCACTCTACCTGTTCCCGCTCGATTTTCCCGCCCAATTAAAACCCAACGGTTAATGACACGTGACGCTGAGTGGCTGTTGTTTACTGTAGCAGATGCTTGTTTAAAATTACAAATTGTAGAGGAAATAACACTACTTGTGGAGGATGGGA
This sequence comes from Aquilegia eximia, assembly GCA_023053565.1. NCBI lineage: Eukaryota > Viridiplantae > Streptophyta > Magnoliopsida > Ranunculales > Ranunculaceae > Aquilegia > Aquilegia eximia. Next base: position 13,462,210 of record JALIGU010000007.1, read on the forward strand.
ATTAGCAAATTATATCCAACGGTTGTAATTTATTATCATGATCCAATGGTTGTAATCTACTATCATGTCATTATCTCAGATGTCACATCTACTGAAAACCTATTGAAAACCTATTAAAAAAAATGATTATAGGCTAAAGGGTATAATAGGAAACAAAATATGCTAAAAGACAAAAATTCAGCAAGTCATGATAGTTTTAGTCTTATTAAAATATTTTATTTTACAAAATTTCAAAAATTAATTTTTTTAACGTCATCTCATTTTTCAGTCCAATGGGGGGTAACTGCCATATTTTTTCAAAGGGGGTAACGCAAATTTCGACTTTCAGGTAAGTGCCAAAATCTCTTCGTATTAAGATATCCATTATCCAACCATAAAAAAAAATAAGGTTGAAAATGGCGCTTTTTTCTTCTTCCTTCCCATCTTCTTCTTCACCTTGTTTTCTTCTCAACAACTCAATCGAAAAACCCCGAAATCCCATTTCATTTCGCTTTAATATCAACATTCTCAGAAATCAATCATATCATATGTTTTCCATCTCAAGAAGAAGAAGAAGAATTAATCAAATTCAATTTAAATCGAGTTCAATCACTTGTCAACTATGTACTACTACTCACGAAACCCTAACCCTAGATAGATCATTATTGAATGTTAAAGAAACTATATCTGAAGATGAGCTTTGGGCTACTGCTTGTCTTCGTGTTCGAACTTTCTTTCTTACTCAACACCAACCACATGGAATCCAAGTGAGTAGTAGTATTCACTATTCACTATTCACTATTCAATTCAACAATATTATTTTCTCTTTAATTTCGATTTTGGGTTTTTAGTTAAAATTGTGATTGTGTTTGATTTGGAAAGTTATTAGCGAAAACACGAGTTTATAATTTCTGAATGGATTGTATATAACTAATAATACATTTTAAATTTGGTTCATCAGCTGAAGTTGGAGTGAGTTTAATTGTTTTGATTATATGAGATTTAATTAACTGATATGGACAAGTTTACATACATGTTGATTTTAAGCTCAAAGTTTTCGGGGAATATTGGTCAAAACCCCCTAAGTTTTGACCGGGTTTGGCGAGAACCCCCTAATGTTGTCCAAGCTTGGCGTAAACCCCCTTCTGTTAAGCACCTCCTAAGTTTCCGTCCATTAATAGTTTGTCTACCCATTATACCCTTAACTTCTGTCAGTTTGTCTAAACCCCCCAAAAAATCGTTAACAAAATTTAAAAATTGTAATCCAAACCATTGTTCTATATCTCGTGAGATCTCGCGAGATATCTCGGAAATGGGAGTGTTCGGTACGAGATATTTGTGAGATCTCAAATGGTATGATATCCATACCAACCTTGTTGATATCTTCGAGATCTCGCGAGAAATAGTGAGATCTCACGAGAAATTACGAGATCTTGCGAGAAATCATATTTTGTAGTGTTGAGATGCTCGAGATATAATGATTTTATTTTTTAAAAATGATAAATTTTTTGAATTTTTTGTGGAGTTAAATTAAAAGATTGCTATCAATTGGAAATATTAGTTTGTTCGAAATGAAATTTTGAATTTGTAATCGTGAAATTTGTAGAATTCAACTTATAGATCTTGTAATTGACTTAATAAGCTAAAAATTAGTTGAATTTAGGTTATTGCCCATAATTTTTTTAAATCAAGTAGAAATCTATTAAAATTAAATTTAAAAAGACTAATTAGATATAAATATGTGTCGAAATATGCTAAAAAAACTTGTTCATCTCAACAAAGACACCCGAGATCTTAAACGAGATCTGTAGTTTTAGACTTGTCGAGATCCCGAGGAATTCGAGATTTTGAACAATGATCCAAACGGCTACTGAACTTCTGTCAAATATGTTATGTTAACGATTTTTTGGGGGGTTTAGACAAACTGTTTGAATTAAGGGTATAATGGGCAAACAAACTATGAATGGACGGAAACTTGGGGGGTGCTTAACAGAAGGGGGTTTACGCCAAGCTTGGACAACATTAGGGGGTTCTCGCCAAACCCGGTCAAAATGTGGGGGGTTTTGACCAAATTTCCCAAGTTTTTGTGTAGGTGAAAATTGCACCTTTTATGATAGATGAATTATAATGTGTTAGACACTTAAACACGCCTCTATCATCCCCTGGAGCTCAAATTATGATTTTGGAAGTAACTTAGGACATAGCATGATTGAATACCCACCCTTGGCCACTCGACCGGTGAAGCCTCTAAGCCTCTTTGGTCCTAAGATGACTCTTATAGATGGATAGCCATCTTGATCATTCTTTGGAACTTGTTGTCTTAACCGATCCTTATCCTAATGAAGTGATTGTAGTGTCTAAGTTATTGATTTTTGCCTTTTATAAATTTTGGTACAAATCTTCTTCATTGCAAATCCTATATAATCAAAAGATGTGTTAGTAGGTTTTTAGTACATATGGCTTGTTCTACATTCTATTAATATTATTGATGACATTTATTCCTTGTTAAGTTCTATTAGGATCATATCAAGTACTTGGCCGAACGGGAATTTGATGCATTAAAGGAGCGCATAGCTGGTAAAAGGATAGGATTTAAAAGGGTTTCTTGCATAAATGCAACTGTCCCATTATCGCAGATGTCGAACTCTTCAGATGAACTATGCTCTGTATGTAAGGTTTGAAGTCACAACTTACTGTTATACGCATTTTAATGTCCTTTCCTTATGCTTCAAAGTAATTGTTCTTTAGATTGATATTTTCCAACAGTGCATATACTGATTGGGTCTTCTTTAACTTAGAAGCGATAATTGAGAGCAGTGTTATAAGCTGATAATCATTATGCTGCCTGTAAGTCATGGAAATTTTACTGATTGGGTCTTCTTTAACTTAGAAGTGATAACTGAGAGCAGTGTTATAAGCTGATAATCATTATGCTGCCTGTAAGTCATGAAAATTTTCTTAGAATGAAATTGAAAGATTGAAACTAATCTTTACTTGAAATGTTTTATCTTAAAACTCATTATAATGCTTTACATTTAGTTTCAACTGCCTGGTTGCTTTGATGCTTGCAGTTGATAGAATATGAAAGTTGTATTTATTTGGAAATTTAATACCAAGATTTATTGTCATATTATCATAATAGGCCAGTGACGTTTTGCTTTATTTTCTGAACTATATATAATTAATGTTTTGTAGTACTCTGACAATGGAGAAGACAGAATAGTGATTGGGTCCCTTGACCTTAACCAATGTTTAAGGCTCCCAGATGAAATCACAGGAAAGAGGCCAGAGGTAATTAGTTGGAGATTATGTTCTTTTTGTGAAAAGTGAAAATTATATTGATCTTCTGGCCATCCCACTGAAGAAGAGTATATAATCGGATTCATATGAAGAAAATGACAGGGTTAATCCAAGATATGATCAAAACTCAAAAGTCATAGTCTTCCTCTTTTATTATATTCTCAAGATTTTCTTTTGTGGATGAAAAAACAATTGAATGTTATTAACAGAGACTGTTATTCGAAGCCACACTAAAACCACACCGGACACCGCATCATCACCAACTATGAAGCTACCATGCTCTTTATATATTTCCGTCCATTTCATCCTTTTCCAAACATTGTCAAACACACTGAACTCTACACAAGTAACATAACGCACTATCAAAGATGTTAACATGTGTCTGACGCATGGCGTAAACACACACCCAAAGTGAACAGTTCTTACTTCATACTAAATGAGGCTTATCTTAATTCTACTAAATTGTTTATGGTTTGAACTTTGAACCTTTAGTATATAAACTTCCCTAATTAAAGCTATCTTGCCTTCCTCGTATTAATTTTAATAGGGATTAGGGTCTGACATTGGAAGAGCATATTTGAGCAATGTGTGTGTTGCCAAGGAGCTGCAAAACAACGGCGTGGGATCCAAACTTGTTGCCAAGTCAAAGAAAGTTGCTCAAGAATGGGGTAACAATCTTTAATATATCTCTTGTACTTGTCATTGTCGTCAATGTGAACATCATTTATAATCAGGAAATGACAGTACATTCTCCATCAAATTAAATATTTATATTAATTCCAGAAAACTTGTCATCATGGATTTTCAGGAGAAAGATTACATAAAATGTTTGTTTTGAGTGAAATAAGAAGATTTAATTTTGATATATGCTTGGATTTTATATCTTATCAAAGAACAGAGGAAGTTATTAACTATCCCAAACGGGGCAGTTTATTGGAAAATACTTGCTTCAACATTGTGTTGTCCTGTTAATCTCCTAATATCCTATTAGAACTAATAAAGCTAATCTGTCAAACAAAACAAAAGGATGTTCCTGCAGTGAGTAACAAACATCTAGCAGATAAGTTAACACAAAATCAAATGCAAGTTTTCTGACAGCAGCTACGGTCTACGGGTTCCTGTTCTTTTAGCTATCTCTTCTGCTTGTTACGTTTAGTTTCAGTTTTTTATTCCCCATCACCAACCTTTTTTTTTCTTTTTTGGCTCAGGTATAACTGATCTATATGTTCACGTCGCTGTAGATAATGAACCAGCAAGAAAACTGTATTTAAGAAGTGGTTTTACTTATGAAGATGATGAACCTGCTTGGCAAGCAAGGTTTCTGGACCGACCCAGAAGAATACTTCTATGGACAGATGTCTCTGGCATTAGCAGCTTGTAACATTCTGATGGGTACCAATCTCTTCCATGCTGTTGTTCCATTTTATCTTATTTTTTATTGTATTTATCCGTACTTTTAGTTAAATTTGTATATAAATTGAATCAAAGAATAATATACATAATTAAATTTTGGCTCCAATTTATAAAGTACTGTTGTTTCCTTTTCTAATCAAGAGAAAGCATAGAATTCTGAATCTTAAGTTGTTCATGACTCGACAAAAATATTTCGGACTCTTCTGTGTTGGCTGGCAATGACTTCAGATGGGTTATGATCTCAAGGCTAATAAAATACCTTGTTGCTCTATTTCTTTTGTATATGTCAAACCTTTTACTAGTATATAACTATATATAAATGTCCAAATATGTAATGTTGATCGCCGTTGTACACTCAACCTTTTTAACTATTTGTACAAAGTTTCATCCCAGAATGGTTATTGGAAGTTCTAATGATGCCTGTCTCTTCTTCAGTACATGACACGGCCAGCAAACCAAACAGACAAAACATAGACCTCAGACTATACTGCATCTGGCTGGAGCGCCTTACTTAACTATATATGAATAAATGCCAAATCTTGTTTTATACGCAATTTGCGAAACTTTATAAAATGGTGACTTCTGTGATTTGTTATATAAATCAAGAAATACAGTTGAAGGAAGCAAGCTGATATTGAAGGCAAAGATGGGAATCCAGTATCTAGCTGTTCTGATTCTTGTAGTTCTTTTCATTTCTTACAAACTCCTGCACACAAAGCATCAACAAAAGAATCTACCTCCAAGCCCTCCAAGTCTTCCTATAATTGGCCATTTGCATATTCTCAAACCACCAATCCATATAACTATAGGCAAACTTCTGCAAAAATATGGTCCCATCCTATATATTCGGTTTGGGGCTCGACCAGTCTTGGTCCTCTCTTCTCCTGCAGCCATCAAAGAATGCTTCACCAAGAACGATATCATCTTTGCTAATCGCCCTCGCCTTCTTGCTGGAAAGCACCTTTTTTACAACTATACTGTTTTGGCCATGGCACCATACGGTGATTTATGGCGTAATCTCCGCCGTCTTACTACTACAGAAATTTTCTCCACAACCAGTCTCGATGTGTCATCTAATGTGCGTAATGAAGAAGCTAGTGCAGTGGTTCGAGAAATGTATAAAGCTTACAGTGGCGAGTTTATGAAGGTAGACTTGAAATTAATATTTTCCAAGCTCACATATAACAATTTGATAAGAATACTAGGGATGAAACCATTTTTTGTTGATGACGAGATAGTGAATCCTGAGAAGGGTAGAGATACAATGAACAAATTGGAGAGCTTATTTGTTGTGAATGGAATTGTTGCGATAGGAGATTTATTTCCATCTTTAAAATGGGTTGATCATTGGAGGGTTGAAAAGATTATGCTAAAATTGTTCAAGAAGAGGGACAAATTCATGCAGAATATGATCAACGATGTTCGAGCCAGAAGGCTGAGTGCTTCTTCCTTGTCTTCTTTTAATACAGTGGAAGATAAGAAAGAGCGAAAAGAGAGCAAAACACCAATTGATGTTCTGTTGTCTCTGCAAGAATCCGAGCCTGCATACTATACAGATGATATCATCAAAGGCATTATACTGGTAAGAAACGTATTTAGTCTCTCAAAACATGGTTCTTCTTAATTAGCCCTTATATTCATTTCATTTCTCTCAATTGTTTAAGTAACAGTACCTTGTCATAATGATCAACAGATGATGTTTGACCTTGGAACTGAAACTACCGCAAGTACAATGCAATGGGCAATGTCGCTTCTTCTTAATCATCCCGAGGTTCTAGATAAAGCTAGAAGGGAGATTGATCATATTGTAGGTTATGACAGATTGCTGAGTGAATCCGATTTGCACAAATTCCCATATCTCCACAATATCATCAATGAAACACTCAGAATGTATACTCTTGGACCATATTTACCGCCACATGAATCATCTGACGATTGTACCATAGGAGGTTACAACATCCCAAAAGGCACAATGCTATTGGTAAATCAATTGGGTCTTCAGAATGACCCAAATGTGTGGCCAGAACCAATGATGTTCAAACCAGAGCGATTTGAAAAACGCATTGGTGAAAATGAAAATGAAGGAATAAAGTGGATTCCATTTGGTATAGGAAGGAGAGCTTGCCCAGGCGAAGGCTTGGCACGTCGGTTCCTGGGACTTACATTGGGTCTACTGATACAATGCTTCGATTGGGAACAAGTTGGTGGACAAATGGTGGATATGACTGTAAAATTTGAAATGGAAAGAGGCAGTTTTCATAAGGCCAAACCATTAGCGGCCATCTACAAACCCCGTAAACTCCTATCAAATGTACTTTCTCAACTATAAAGTGCTGAATTATTTTGAACAATGTATTTGATGATGAGCCCTGCTAAAAGTAGAAGGACTTCGTCAATTTATTGACGGGCAAGTCACCTGAAAGTAGAGGGAAAGTCACCTATAAAGTGTGTGTTCGCCTTTAGTAGGTGTTGGCACTTGCCCATCACTAGTCGTTCATAAGCAAGTCGCCTAGCACCCCTAACCATAGTACAAAATATCGCGATATATCACGATATATCGCGATATTTATCGGTTTTCAAAAAAAACGATACGATATATTCCCGAAATTTTTGCCTTAAAGTATCTGTAAAATATCGGTCGATATTTTTCGATATATTCCGATATATTCGATATTTTCCGATATTTACTGATATTTTCCGATATTTTCTGGAAATATTATTTTTTTCCAAATTTTTTTTTTTTGAAATAATCTGTTTATTCTTTTTTTAGTAGATATGATGTTTTTTAGGTAAATACTATGAAAATATACTTCCAAATTTGATTTTATATATATTTTGTATAACAAATTGATATATTAGTCGATACATTCCATGTAAAATATCTTAGTAGATATGATGTTTTTTAGGTAAATACTATGAAAATATACTTCCAAATTTGATTTTATATATATTTTGTATAACAAATTGATATATTAGTCGATACATTCCATGTAAAATATCCACCGATAGATTCCAATATATCCCGATATATCTATTTTTTGGAGATCGATACATTAGTCGATAACGATATTTTGTACTATGCCCCTAACAGGGAAGGTTACTCTGCCATATATGCATACAATCTGGTTAAATAAAAATCATTTCTACTCTCCCAAACCTCTTCTCACAATGTGGGACTATAACATGGGTTGAAAAAAAAAAAAATTTGATTTTGTTTTGGTGGTGGTGGGTTGGGGTGTGGTGTTTTGATTTAGGGATCAGATAGGTAAAAATAGGGGTGCCCCAGTGTCGTAACCTGGCTTGGGCGGACACCCCTCTCACAAATATTTGTGAGTTTTGACCACTCATCACATCCCGTTATCTGCCAGAAAGGATCATGCTTTACATTGTGCTCTGCTTCACTTATTTATAAGTCGAATGTCAGTCATGAAGTTTGGATCTATGCAATGTGGGACTAACAAATGAATAGCCTAACTGATACTGGTACAATGCTAACCCAATTGCCTGAATGTGTGTACAATTTTAGGTTTGCCAAACTGTCATGACCTACGAACTCGACAACTTGTTATCGTTAACTGATGATACATCATACATACCCTGCAGGCTGCAGCTTACGAGCCAGAAATAATGCTCATTAAACACTGATGCAAACCCAAGCCTACAAGATTCATAGATCACGTAATCACTGATCATTGAATAATGAATGCCAAGCTAAAAGTCTCTGAACCGATTGAACCTGTACTAAGTGTAATGTTATTGGAGTACCTCAACATAAACCAAGATGATAACAATATGGCATTCCTATTTAGTAAAAAGAAAATTGTTCAATGTCAATGCTTACTGATTCATTAATTGTTTGTGTAAAGTACTGCATTTCTCGGCATTGTACGGCATACTACAAAAATTTATCTATTTATCCCCATATACCATATATCACATACCCTATAACCAAACTGCTAACAAATGCAATACCTATATGGCTATATACGTGTAAATCATTGAGGGTTTTTAATTGATCAGATTGTTAGAGACTCGGTATTCAGCATTACAATTATGTTTCAATTCTCACTTCGAGTCTCAAATTTGTAATCTATGAAAATTTCTTTCACAATTCATGTACTCTGCTTTTTGCCTCATCAATAAAAGTGATACTCTTAAACAAAATAAAAATAAATAAAAGTGATACTTATCAATAAATAAATAAATAAAAATAAAAAATTGAACTGTTTCTAATCCACCAGGTTGTTAGAAATTTAGTACTTAACATTACAATTATCAGTCAGTTCTCAACTTGACTCTCATATCAGATGAACACTACGATAATACACTTCACATGACCAAAGTATCATTTGTTTTATGTGGGAGCGAGCTCCTTTTGTAGGCATAAATTATGGAATGTCTTTAGAGCTAGAAAGTGACATTAAAGATTACAGATTGTAACTAATTTTCATACCTCTCGATACCATGCTTATTGCTTAATTGAGATGTTAGAGTAAACCAATAATTGAATACTCCTACACATATACTATTTCCCTTGAGAAGATAGAAAATGGTCCGTTTAGTGTGAAGCCAAATACGTCTCCAGGGTCTAATAGATTTGAAACCTTATCAAAAGGGTGTATAAAGTCTAGATTAAAAATAAGATTAACAAAAAAAAAAAAAAAGATTAAGCCTGTAATAGTGTGAGGACCGTGGAGTATATGAAAAGATCCCCTATGTGAAATGGTGATTTATTGCTATTTGAATTGAATGTCGTAGCATAGTACTACCTAACATCATGAACAACAAGCTCGTCAACTTGTTCTTGTCAACTGATGGTACCCTGCAGCTTACAAGCCAAAAAAGATATCCCCATAAACCCTGATCACTGATCAGGGTTTACTATCAATCTTTTTATAAGCTAAAGCTCGTTTAAACACTAATTACTAATACAAGTAATTCATATTTAATAAGTACCCACCCCAAACAACTGAAAGAACAAACCCAAGCCATCGACACTAAACTGATGACTCGCCCAACTGCTGATTATTGAATAATAAATACCAAGCCAAAAGTTCCTTATAGCAGTAATAAACCAAGCTAACAGTACGATGTCATCCTGATTTCCTACCCAATTAGAGGATACAATGAAAAGGAGGATTTACAGCTGAAGTTTCAGTTTAAAGTCTTCTAAATTCTAGTTGCAAAATGAGCAATGATATGAGTCTAGGGAGAAACTGTACATAATATATGACTGTGACGGTGCAGCAAGCCCATATGGCTAGGGTGAAACTCTTGAGGCCATTATTATGAAACAATTGAATCTCAAATAACATCTAGATTCATACTTATTGCTTAATACACATCATAATACAAACTTCATAGTACTTCCACATGCAAAGACTGGTAACATAATGTGGCTGAGAAAATTTGGACATTTCCGAGAAAGAATTACGTTCAGCCAATATTTCTTAGTAGATAAAACAACACTATTAAATATTTACTCAACTGAGCCTGATTCCAAGTTCTGTTCAAATTCGAAAGTGCAACAAAAATTTCTCTTGCTGCACCATACACATCTTAATATTTATGCTCTTGCTGCACCATCACAGTCACATGCACAATTTCAGCTGTAAATCCTCTTTCATTATATCTTGTCGGAATCGTGGTGCCATCTTGTTGTTAGCTTGGTTTACTATACTGCAATAACATTGCAGACCAGGGGACTTTGTAGGTTTGATAGGATCAGGGACTTCTGTCCATAGTTTAAAATTCCGAATCCGGGCGGAATTTCGAATTCAGAAAAACAGTGAGGAACTTGAGATGGTTTGATATTAAGGCTGTAGCCAGTGGCTACTAGCCACTGTGTACTTTAATTTGTTATTGAATGCTATGGAAATGCATTCAGAGACCCTCCATTGTCTTATGTTGTTGCTTTAAGCTTTGGAGAAAAAGGAAAGTATACAATGGGGCTTTTGATAAGAATTACAAAACCCTAGTCTGCACTCTAAATCTAATGCGGTTAAGGAAAACAGTAAAAGTAACACATATATTAATTAGTCCCTCATTGGATATATTAATGTTAGTTTTGTAGTATAAAATAAGGTTGTGCAGAATAAAATAGTGCCCGATGAAGGGTGGGGTGAATGTATCTTGGTGACTCTAGAGTTGCTTAATCTAGGCGGTGTTACCATTTAGGAGGTGGGCGAAACTTGGTTGGCCCCCAAGAAGCCGGTCCACTAGCCCCATAGGCCCAATTTTTTGGAATCTATCGGTGGATATTTTACATTGAATGTATCGATCAGGAAAATATCGTATCATTTTTCTAGAAAACTAATATATATCGTGATATTTTGTACTCCCTCCGTCCCAAATTATAAGTACCTTATTCCTTTTTGGGTTGTCCCAAAATATAAGTCCCTTTTCATATTTCAATACATATCCCTCCGTCCCAAATTATAAGTACCTTATTCCTTTTTGGGTTGTCCCAAAATATAAGTCCCTTTTCATATTTCAATACATATTAATTAAGTTAAATTGTTCTATTATCTATATTACCCTTGCTTTGGAATTAGAGTAAGAGACTATGTTTAATAAATAAAATCCATTAAATAAGGGTAAATTTGGAAGTATGGTTAATAGATAAATAATAAATGATATTTCCTTAAGAAGTAGAATATTCCAAAAAATACTTATAATTTGGGACAGAGGGAGTACTATGGTTTTGATACCAACCAACTTGGAGAAGATTATTTTTCTTCCAAGAATTAAAATAAACTTCATTCTGTGATTGTGAACCTGTTAGTTTATTTATATTTTTTTAGTAAAAAAAAATATAAATTACAAAAATATTTATGAAGAAAAAAAAATATAGGTTCCATGTTTAGAATTTCTCTGGTTAAATAGTGTAAAAAAAAAAAAAATGCCCGTCAGAAATGAGGGTATGGAGTAGTATAAGAGCCTCTTATTAAGAGGGTCCATTTTTTGTGGGCCCAACTACCATTTTATATTAAGAAAAAAATTAATAATATAATAATAAATGCGGTGAGCGTGGATCGAACACGCGACCTTCAGATCTTCAGTCTGACGCTCTCCCAACTGAGCTATCCCCGCTTTGTGATTTTATCCATAGTGTAAAATACTTGACTCGTACATACGAAATACTAAGATAGCACACCCTTTTGTTAATTTCTCCAAAGTCCAAACGTTTTTAAACTCTCCAGTCCAACGACTCCACTTCTATAATCATTACAAGCAATTTAGTACCAGCTAGCCATTGTTGTGCTCTAAAGTGGGATAGTTTCTATTGAAAATGGTTGTCAAACACCACCATAGTTTAATATTTACAACGAAAATTGTATAAAAATAATTAATATATTTATTCAAAATGTCATAAAATCGATTTATTCAAAATATCATAATTAATAATAATTAATATATTGATCTTGTAAATATAGTGTAAGTTTGAGATCGGAAAGTTGGGGAAGATGATCGGAAAAGTGAAAGTTTGAGTGAATCAAAGTGGCTGAACTATCTGAGCAGTGATAGCTGCCTACGTATCTGGAAGGGGTCGATCCAGAATAAAGCCTAACGTAGTTCCTTATATAGGTGGCTTAGGGTGTGGATCGAGTTAATGACTCAACGTTCAAATCATAAAGTATGCGGATATTCAGGGATTCAATGAGAGAGATTCGTACCTGTCATAAGATTTGGAGTTTGAATATATCGAACTCGGTGTTCAGAGTGAGATAGCCCCAAGTCGGATGTGCTCGGATATTTTATGAGATTAGGATTTGAACAGAAGTGAATGAAATGTAGTTTTATACGAAGTCGGATGAAATAGGTGCAAGGTCGGTGTTTAGTATACCGAGTTAGTGAGATTAGGATTTGAATGGAGATGAGTGAAGTGTGATTAGATACGAAGTCAGATGAAATAAGTGTAAAGTCGGTGTTTGGCATTCCGAGTAAGAGAACTCGGTAATGGGTATATACATAGCCCCTTTTCATTCAGATTGATGGAAAAGAGTGTATACGAGTTGACTTCGATTTGGATGAAAACGAAAAGAAAGTTAAATTCAGCTGAACAAAAGGGCGTAATGCCTTGTTCAATTTTCGAAGATTCCTTGGAACGAACGGTCCCGATGCCTTATTCAATTTTTCGAGATTCCTTGAACGAAGGGTCCTGATGCCTTGTTCAATTTTTCGAGATTCGTTGAACGAAAGGTCCTGACGCCTTGTTCATTTTTTCGAGATTCCATTGAACGAAAGGGCGTAATGCCTTGTTCAATTTTTTGAGACTCCTTGAACGAAAGGTCCTAATGCCTTGTTCAATTTTTAGAGACTTCTTGAACGAAAGGTCCTGATGCCTTGTTCAATTTTTGGAGATTCGTTGAACGAAAGGTCCTGGCGCCTTGTTCATTTTTTTCGAGATTCCATTTGATTTTGGACGAAAGGGCGCAATGCCTTGTTCAATTTTTGGAGACTCCTTGAACGAAAGGTCCCGATGCCTTGTTCAATTTTTGGAGATTCGTTGAAAGAAAGGTCCTGACGCCTTGTTCATTTTTTCGAGATTCCATTTGATTTTGAACGAAAGGGCGCAATGCCTTGTTCAATTTTTGGAGACTCCTTGAACGAAAGGTCCCGATGCCTTGTTCAATTTTTGGAGATTCGTTGAACGAAAGGTCCTGACACTTTGTTCATTTTTTCGAGATTCCATTTAACTTTGAACGAAAGGGCGCAATGCCTTGTTCAACTTGTTTTTGAACGAGAGAGGGCAGTGCCTCGTTTTGAGTTTTATAGATGACATAATGACGCAATTTAGAATTTCACTTGTAAAACAGCAAGTGAAAGCGATCGATGTGGCCCATATGTGTGAAAGTAGCTCATAGATAGTGAGGTCGTATTTGGGTGACCTGCACATACAGAGAGATTTTGCCTCCATAGTAGAAAGAAGGTCTTACGAGGCCTTGCTAAGATTTTCCTGAGACTTGAGAAATTGATTAGTACTTGAGGTCTTTTAAATTAGCCCCAATATAATATTAACAATATTGAATGAAAAATAACATTTAGAAAGCAATAGATGCGACATGTACATAGAGACAGAGAGCTACACGACCTACTAGCCAATAACTGTATATCAGATATGTACAGTACACAAATGATTTATAATAGCCCCAGCATGATCAACCTTTGTTAATTGGGGTCGTTGTGGCTAATATACATTCAACTAATTAATGATTATTTTGGTTGTACATTTCATATTGAGACAAGTACATGTGAAGACAATGTATACCATATTGAGACAAGTACATGTGAAGACAATGTATAATGAGAAGCTAAATAATGTTTTAACTTGTAGTTAATTGACCATTTATATGTAATGGACTAGAATGATTGTACAATAGTTTTAGCCATACCAAAGTGGGAATAGGCTAAGTTGGCGCAAAAGTGGTTCCTTAAGTGGACCAGGTCGGTTTAGATGAGCTCGTTCGGAGTGAACTGCATATTGTGGTTTTCTATTTTTAGTGCATATGGAAATATGCTAGTATGTAATAACCATTAAATGGTAATTATTGATTTACCATGTATGGACACTGAATGGATGCACTAAATAGCATATAAAACATGAGTGAATGGATCCCACAATAAATTAAATAGTCAGTTAGGATTTAGCATATAATGTGAAAATGTAATTGATGAATTCGGGTATACGATCATCTATCCTTATGAATGGAATAAATGAATTTGTGAGGGTGAGAAAGCATGCTTAATCAATCCAAAGGTGAATTGAGAAATAAGTATATATATTGATGTATTGCTCAACAAAATAAGTATATATATTGATGTGTGAGCATTGAAGTTAATAAACATGTGATACTAATGGAGTGTTATGAATAAGAGAAAATAATCATGATTATATTATGAGAATATATTATCACATAAATGCACATGTAATACCTGTAGGAGAGATGTATGAGCATTAACTTATTGATGATAAGTTTGTAACTGTGAAAGTTTACAACAAAATTGTAAATCTTAAGGTCAGTAATAGAGCGCTCTCAATAATATGCAATTTCAGGTTCCAACATGATAGTTAGACATGGTTACAAATGGTTGCTAAATGATTAGTAACAAAGTAAGAATGTAACCAATAATTAAATTTTAATTGTACTATTACAGAATTTTAGTAGCCTATGTTATACCATAATACTTATGATGTATTGATATCTACGGAAACAAACTAGAGTCAGTAGTTGGTTTCAGATTCGTGCCAATAAATGTGGCAACTATTTAAGATTCCCTAGTTACAGAAATTTTATGCCAATTTCGGTCAAATATTAAGTATTCAAAAGAAGAAATTGATATAAAAATTTTGCAATAATAATAGAAAACAACTTATCTGTGTATTGATGGTGAGCCCCAAATGTTGATGTGTTGAATTTCTATGAATGAGATATTCAGTAATATGGATTGGTTGATGATGAACACAAAACTTTTGCCCACGCTTCAAGGTTGATGTTCGATCACAATCAGTCGGCGCCAATGTAAATGTAGTGTAAGTTTGAGATCGGAAAGTTGGGGAAGATGATCGGAAAAGTGAAAGTTTGAGTGAATAAAAGTGGCTGAACTATCTGAGCAGTGATAGCTGCCTACGTATCTGGAAGGGGTCGATCCAGAATCAAGCTTAACGTAGTTCCTTATATAGGTGGCTTAGGGTGTGGATCGAGTTAATGACTCAACGTTCAAATCATAAAGTATGCGGATATTCAGGGATTCAATGAGAGAGATTCGTAACTGTCATAAGATTTGGAGTTTGAATATATCGATTTCGGTGTTCAGAGTGAGATAGCCCCAAGTCGGATGTGCTCGGATATTTTATGAGATTAGGATTTGAACAGAAGTGAATGAAATGTGGTTTTATACGAAATCGGATGAAATAGGTGCAAGGTCGGTGTTTAGTATACCGAGTTAGTGAGATTAGGATTTGAATGGAGATGAGTGAAGTGTGATTAGATACGAAGTCGGATGAAATAAGTGTAAAGTCGGTGTTTGGCATTCCGAGTAAGAGAACTCGGTAATGGGTATATACAGATCTCATCATCAGTATGTACTTTGTTGCCAATGAAAATGGAGTGTTTATTTTTCCCTGGATCATAGTATGATGGTTGGTCGTCATTATTTGGATTTTATTCTTTTTTTTAGTAACATCATTTGGATTTTATTCGATCAGTCAGTCATCCATATTATCATCAGTATGTGAATGTGCACGCTATGCGCATCGTTAAAAGTTGAGTTAAAAATTTAGATTAAAATTGAATTGGATTTATAATAAGCACATGTCTAAGAACTAAAACAGGTAAGTTCATATTATTTAAGTTAAAATGAGCTTAGACCTATACTAAAACAGGTAAGTCCATATTATTTAAGTTAAAATGGGCTTAGACCTGTAATGGGCCTTGTATGTAGAGACCCAGAAACCGTTGGGTCTACCCGAACTGTACTAAAACACAGTAAAGTGCATATTATTTTTAAGTTAAAATGGCCTTGGGACTGTAATGGGCCTTGGATGTAGAGACCCAGAAACTGTTGGGTCTACCCACTATCTTAATTTGTTAAACACATGACACATGGCTGTGTGGGAGTTTGACAGCGAAGGCCTCATGAACGCCTCGAAGTTGAGGCGTCATATAAAGTAGTTAAGATTTTTATTCGAGCAACATAGATTCTTATTGTAAGCTTTCTAATCTCATCTTCATGAGAATAAACCACATTATACTCTCTACTAAGTCCATTATGTTGGGCCCATGGTCTACCACTATTCCGTCGATATTGTCCCCACCTTAGTCACCACTAGGCTCAAGGCCATATCCATGGTGTGGGGTTTTTCCCTGTGGGTTTCACTTACCCAAATGGCCTCGACAATAGTTATGCCTGGGATGTGGGACTATTTGGTCCACACACCTAACACATCTATATTATAATCTACAAAGGATAGATAAAATAGACAAGTTGGGGTTATAAGTAGCGGTCCAGATTCTCTCGAATTCGAAGTTGTAGATTAGATCTACGGCTATGATTCATTTTAACAACTAATAGATGCTTAAACCTTTGGTTAAACCTTGGTTAAACCTTAATAGAACAAAGGATTTAAGTAAGTGGTCCACATGTTTTAATACGGGCTTGAATGTAGACGGATCAGCTGTTGGTTTGGGTTGAAGCCCATTAATTTTTTTTTCTCTCTTTTATTTTCTCCTTCCTCTCTTCGAAACCTTAAATCTTCAATTCAATCTCAATCTTCTCTCTGCTTCTCTCCATCTCAATCTTCTTTCTGCTTCTCTCCATCTTCATCTTCTCCTCAGAATACAGAGCAATTGATCACAGTAAGTCCTCCTTGCATTTTTACTTTTTTTAGTATATTTTGGAAAGACAATTCTCTCATATAATACAAATCAGTTCTTTATAATCCCATTTAATAGTGATTATAACTGCTTTATAGTTTGTACCTGCAATAAAATGTCATTCGAACCTAACTATTTTTAATCATTCAATGTTTTTCACTGTTGCATTCCCGAACTCTCCCTTTTCTGTTTTTCGGCGTGTAAGATTTTTAATTCGATAATAATTACTTTTCTGCTTCTTTGATTGGTTTTGATATATTCGGTGATGGAAGTTTCGATATGTGATGCTAGCTTGGATATTTCATCATCATCTTTATCAAAACCTATACAATTACTAACATAGTAACATCCAAACACCCCTTTAGTATGTGTACAAGACACTCACTTAATTCCAAATACATAAGATTTGGTAGGTACAAGTAAGAAAGTTTTAATTAGTTGCCAGGCTGAATTAATAAGCTGGTAGGCATTGTTATAGCAGTCAGGCAAGTCATGGTCTTTTGTTGGACCAGTTTCTGTTTACCCTATGCTTTCTATCTTGCCCATGAACTGGTAAGATAAGAACAACTGTTTACCCTATGTTTTAAGTAAGATGAACGTTGGAAGTCAAGCAATTATAACTTTAAATTATTAATGAATAATTACAGTCCTCACAAGGAACAACTCTCTCCATGTAAAGATGAACGTATGAAATCCACATTGAAGCTCTTTTGCTATCTATATTTTTTTTTTCTGATCGATTATGATTCGATTTTCTAACACCAGGATTTGTTATGGATCTTATATTAGTAGGCATATTCTCTTTGCCGTACCAATACAAAAAAGTTCTCTACAAATAATCATATTCTAATTACACCATGCTTCTATTTAATGATCTACAACACCAGATTAGATTCCAACTTTAGATTTCCTCAAACAGTTATATGTACAACTATTGCTAGAGATGGTAAACAAAAATATATATTGATGGTTGTATTTCTATAGATTTCTATAACTGAATTTGTGAATATTATGTGTTCATCAAATCTGCTCTTCTCTTGCAGGTCCATACTTAACTTCTGACCATATAAAAATTTACCTCGATTTCTTTTCTTCTCCCCCTCATCTCTGTTGATCAACAATTGTAGGTTCTCTCAAAACTAGCAGAAGTAACTTTCTATGGTCTTAATCTCATTTTGTCATTTTATCCTACAGTCTATTTTCTGTTTTATGTACAACTATTGCTAGAGATGGTTAACAAAAATATATATTGATGGTTGTATTTATATAGATTTCTATAACTGAATTTGTGAATATTATGTGTTCATCAAATCTGCTATTCTCTTGCAGGTCCATACTTAACTTCTGACCATATAAGAATTTACCTCGATTTCTTTTCTTCTCCCCCTCATCTCTGTTGATCAACAATTGTAGGTTCTCTCAAAACTTTCTCAAGTAACTTTCTATGGTCTTAATCTCATTTTGTCATTTTGTCCTACAGTCTATTTTCTGTTTGCAATCTTCACATTTTCTGTCATTTAAATGTATTGTTACACCATATATATCAGTCTTAACTTATTGTTTTATAGATATCTTCATATCTAACCAAATCTTATTTTTTTCTCTTTCATTTTCACAATCATCTCACTTTCATTCTCCGGTATCTGTTGTGCTTCTGCTTCAACAGGTGAGTTTGTATCAATCAATTATAGGTCTTCAATTTGTAGACAAAATTATAAGTTCTTCCTCTGCATAAAGTAAATAACTTGCTATAATAGGTGTACATTTTGCTCTTGATTACCTCGAAAATAGAAAATAGCTTGCAAATGAATGAATTCTCACTGCCAATAGTAGTAATGAAAAATAATAGCAGTAGCAGTAGATGCAAGTCTTTACAGCTAAAATGGGGTAGTTTTCATGATCAGACTACCAAAAAAAAAAAAAAAAAAAAAACCAATGAAATACAATCAGTTTTATAGAAACAGTTAAGGTTATTCTAAATTATCAGCTACCTGTAGGGCATATTTTTTTTTACTTTGAAAATATAAATAAATGTTCTTTCCATATCTCTTAATAGGCGAGAATTAATCATGGTTTTAACTGATACTCCTTCATTGATTTGTTTCACAGGTTTCACTGTTGTTAAAAAGGTTTAAAATCTGGAATAAAGCTGTTCAAACCAAGATACTCTTATCAAGTTGTTCCAGTCTTCCAGAGTATCTTCTATCCACAAGTATGATTTCTTCACCTTCTGCAAATATTGGTAGACATTTTTTTAATTTTGGGTTGCAATGTTAGAAACCCCTAAATAGTTTAAGTATTCATGCTATTTGAGCTTAGCCTTTTCGGAACCATACATCGCATAGTGGGAAATGTATTTATCTAAAAATAATAATAATCATCTTAAATTGTTGTATATGGTAGAAAGGGGATTGATGTATCTTATTGAAACCAGGCTTTTTATTGAACTCGATTATAGTAAGCCTTTATTGTCAGTGTTTACGGTTCATATATGGTTATATTTATGTTATATTTATGTTATATTTATGTAAAACACTTCTTCAGATCGCCTGTAGACATTTTATTTACTGGAAATTAGAATTTGTGATTTTTTCGCATTTCATAGCTTTTTAGATGTTATGGAGTATAAACCTAGCAGAACAGTAGTAAGTTATATTGAAAGGGCACCGCCCGATGTTTACTGTTGGTGTTAGCCGGGACGAGCCCCATTGGCTTTCCAACCAGATGTGCCTATTATAGCACAGCCAATGGGCTTGCATAAAAAATGGAAACACAAAACCGGAGTTCATATCAACACAAACTTAATCAACATATTCAATAGCACAGCCCGCATTTATGTAATATATGTTTCACCTTCAATATTATCTATTCAATTCCATTCATTAATGTGTCCGGAAACATAAATGTCGGTACCCTGTATAACACTTTTTACATTAGTATTTATGTCTGGTGTATGTCCAAACATCGGACAAACCCCATTGGCTTTCCAAAAGTAGAGTCTTTCCAACCAGAACCTGGGTTGCCTTGGACTTTAGTGTCAAGCCAAACCGAGTAAAAGTCTGCCCAGAGTCCATAAGCCTAGCCAAGCCAATGGCAAACCAGAGTTTCATACCATATGGTATATCAATGCCATAGGTTAATATTCAATAACTGGATATTCATAGTATCTTATCTTTCGTTTTCGATTTTTAAATTTATTTCTATTTACAATAGATTTAGATAATACTTCCGCGTGCATCTTGCATTGTGTTTTTACCAATAGCAAGTAAATGTAAAAGTATATTTGTGATTACCTTTTAAGACTCAACCATTATGTTAATCTCTATTTTTTATTAAATTGTTTGATTTGCTACTAAAATTGTTTGAGTAATTTGACTTAAATTGTGTTATGTTAATGAACGCAGATTGCGTCCTCGAAGGGTATTTTTAATACCTTCAAATATTATGGTACTTCAAGTCCAACATGAAAACTTGGATGGATTGCAAAGAATTGGAGTAAGTCAGGATTGCTTAATTACGACTTTGCAAACCTCAACTCCACTTTTATTTTTTGTTTCCCTCCTATTTTAACACTTTTCACATGTTCAAATCTTATATTTTACAGGCAACAAACACTTCCAATAAAATTGCTCGAGACATTGATATTTCGTTGATAACAAATGTTCTAAATGATATGCCAGTAAGTAAACGGAAACAAGCTCAACAAAAAAGACGAGAGAGAGAAATGAATGAAAAGAATCAAATGGAACATATATGCAATGCAAATGAAGGGATATCCAAGCGTTCTGAAAGTCAGCGGAAACGAAGAGAAAGAGAAAAGGAAATATCTGCCCTAAACAAGTAAGCTCGATTCATGTTATATTTTTCAAATTTTTAATTTTAATTCATATGTCTCAAAAAAAAAAAACAACAACTATTTGTTACTGACGACAGTTCATCAATTACAAAGAAGCAGCGACAAAGAAATGGTGATGAACTCAGTGAATCAACACAAATAAGTAAGTTCAATTAATATACACACCATGAATCAACATTAAATAAGTTCAATAACTTACTAATTTTGATTTCTTTCC
Source organism: Aquilegia eximia (assembly GCA_023053565.1). Classification (NCBI taxonomy): domain Eukaryota; kingdom Viridiplantae; phylum Streptophyta; class Magnoliopsida; order Ranunculales; family Ranunculaceae; genus Aquilegia; species Aquilegia eximia. The sequence continues at coordinate 13,483,352 of JALIGU010000007.1, forward strand.
CCTTAACAGTTTAACAATCACAAGGAATAATAGTCAAACAAACGATGATTGCTCAAATAAAAATAGCACACAAAGGCGATGCCCTATCAAGTAAGTATTACTACTGTTACTTTATAAATATTTTAAATATAATTTAAGCAACTAAATTTATTACTTTAAAAATGCAGGGAACAAGCTGCAAAGAAACAAGACAAATAAGGGATGACTGCGCAGAGAAAACGAATGAAGAAGTAACAACCTCTAATGAACCTGTGTTAAGCAAGTAAGTACATTCAAAGAATTTCGTCTATGGGAAAAAATAACAAATTCTAATATATATTTTTTGACCAGTGTTCCAAGGCAAAACAAAAGAAGTTTAGCTCAAAGTGCTCGAAGAAAGAGTGAACGTTCTAAGCAATGTGAGTTTTCGTATACAATGGATGGAATAATGAATGAAAATTCACAACCATTACAAGCTGGAGAATATCAAAGAGGCAAAGGAAAACAACCTATTATTGAAAATGATGATGTGGATGAACTTATAGTTGAAGATGATGAGATTACATATTATTTGTATGGTTCTTCATCAACTGGAGATTCGACCCGTGAAAACCAAGTTATGAAACGATACCCTATCAAGTAAGTTAATCCTACATATTAATCACAAAACACATATTCAAATTAATTATATATTCAGGAATACGTTAGTCTTAATTTTTATGCAACTACAGTTATTTTATGTCTCACCATTGGGTTAAAACCTACTACAGTCGTAATCAATTTAATCAATAAGGTTTTTTTTCCTGAAATTAGATTTACTGACTCCACAATCAGATCGCTTTCTTGCCTTAATTTGGTGACCTCTCCCTCTTAAAGTAGTAAAGCACAAGTCTAAAATAAGACCAATGCCAGAATTGACAGACACACTACTGCATAGTAGTTTAATAGCAAGTTCCCCTGATTTGTAAGTCCATGAGCCAATCTTTTTCCTGTACAAGTGGAAAGTTCCATCGAGTCTAATGTTGACAGAAACATTAATTGTGAAGTATGATGTTCTGAAATCAGCTAATAGCTGCTAGGTTCATTAGTCGAGTCCAATCTTTATTTCTTACACAAGTTTATTTCTTAAACATTAATGTTGCTGCTACTGCTAGGTTCATTAATCGAGTCCAATCTTTAATATTTAAACATTAATGATGCTGTTGCTGCTGCTAGGTTCATTAATCAAATTGGTATGGTAGAAATGGTCTACACAATCTCATTTAGATTTCATGATCTGTTTCCCAGGATCCTATTTTTATTTATTAAACTCTTTCCCATGGAGCAACAACAAACTAGACCTCCTCCCGGCCAAAGTTAGATTTACTGGCTCCATAATAAAATTGTTTGCTTCCATGAGCCAATCCTTTCCCTCTACAAGCAGAAAGTTCCACCGAGTCTAATGTTGCCAGAAACATTAATTGTCAAGTCTAATTTTTTTCTTAGACAAGTTTATTTCTTAAACATTAATGCTGCTGCTGTTCATTAATCGAGTCCAATCTTTAATCTTTAAACATTAATGCTGCAGCTGCTGCTGCTGATAGGTTCATTAATCAAGTTTATTTAAATATTTCTTAAACATTAATCGAGTCCAATCTTTTATTAATAGTTAATCTAATGCTGCTGCTGCTACAGCAGGAAAAAAGAACTAATATTTATTTTCTTAGACAAGTTTATTTCTTAGATAAGCAGGTTCTTCTTCTTCTTGACCAAAAAAATTATTTCTTAGACAAGTTTATTTTCTTTTAATTTTAAAATTTGAGAATTATGTTTAAAAAACTAATGTTTTTCTCCATTTGTTGATTTTTTCCAGAGAAAGGACAAATATGGAAGGAAATGATTGTACTACTGTTGTTCATCCTGTAAGTGATTCTCATTACGATACTATATTAGAAGATGAAATTCACATACCAATCGATCCAGTAGAAAATGTTCCAAAAGAAAGACACTATCTTGGGAAAATGGATGTCATATGTCCATCATGTTCTGCTTATCATTGGTTAGATGAACGATTGACTAAATCCACTATAAAGAAGTCATTCTTCGGTATGTGTTGCCTGCAAGGAAAGATAAAGTTGCCACTACTTACACCATTGCCTTCTGCTATTAAATTGCTATACGAAGGGAGAAATTCACTGGCAAGGTCTTTCAGGAAAGATATTAGATCATATAATGCTGCTAATGCCTTCTCCAGTTTGGGTGTTTCGATGGACAAACGTATTCTAAAAGGTCGAGGACCAACTTCTTTCACAATTCATGGTCAGTTGTCCCATCAAATTGGATCGTTGTTACCGGAATCAGACAAATCTCCAAGTTATTCACAGCTATATATTTATGATCCTCATATTGCATTGGAATGCCGACAGAAAAGGAACCTGCACTTAAATCCAGCTATTCTGAAAATAATTCAAGAAACTCTATTGGAATCAAATGAGTTGTGCAAAATATACAAAGGTGCGTATGATGTTCTGAAATCAGCTAATAGCAATGGCGGTGAAAGTAATAATGAAAACTGGTCATCAGGTACTCGCAATTTATGTTTAAATTCTTTTTATATGTCTAAATATTAAAACTGTTTTATCTAAATATGGAAACTGTTTACTGTTGCATCTATAGCTATAAACTCTGTTGCATCTATAGCTACAGTGTAGCATCTAGACATGTTTTCCAAGTGCACCGAGCTACTTTAAGATCTCGATACCCAGACAGACAACTCAATCCCATTGTTGTTGCGGTTAAAGTTACGTATCTAGGTATCAAGGAATCAATTCAGAGGGATTTTATTATTATCGAGTCCTTTGCCAACACACACCATAACAGTCCCTAATAATTTACCCTTCCACCTGCTGCACTGTAGCCTTCAGTTTCATTGAATAATATACTTACTGATGTATTCCCTTGCTATTTTACTTTGCAGAAAATAATTATTAAATTCCATATATTTTGTTTATTGAAAATCCGCCACTAATTCATAGTTTTTATATGGTAAACAGGTATGGAGATTATTCTGTTTGATCCTAACTAAATGTAATCCTTCTCGACCGGAAATTCTATGGGAGAAAAATGCTTTAAAAATATGTGACGACTTGTCGTACCAATTGAAAACAAAATTTGGCATTCAAGATCCCAGTGATAGTGATGTTTGTGACTATGGGTTGTTCTTAATGAACGACTACTTGCTGGAGAGTGGTAAGACATTATCAGATTTTCCAAACATGCCTTTACCGCGTAAAACATGGAATGAAGTAGTTACCAACCGTCTCATTATAGAGCATCAGAATTTCGTGTATCAGGGATTATATGAAAAAGCTCAAGAAAAAGTTGCAAGATTTAATACTGAACAACTAAATGCCTATACAGAGATTACAAATTCTGTTCGTAATGATAGTGGACAAGTATTTTTCCTAAGTGGTCCGGTTGGAACAGGAAAAACGTTCGTCTATAATACTGTAGCAGATAGATTGAGAAGTGAAGGTCATATTGTGATAATGGTTGCTTCATCAGGAATTGCATCTTTATTATTGACAGGAGGAAGAACAACTCATTCTACATTCAAAATTCCATTTGAAGTTCTTGACGACTCTGTTTGTTCAGTCACAAAGCAAACAATCCATGCAGAATTATTCAAAAGAGCGAAACTGATTATATGGGATGAAGTACCAATGCAACATAGGTTCTGCGTGGAAGCTGTTGATCATACACTAAGGGATATTCGTGAAATTAAAGAACCGTTTGGAGGAGTTACAGTTGTTCTGGGCGGTGACTTCAAACAGACTCTCCCTGTCATTACTAAAGGAACTAGACAAGAAATTGTTCGTGCATGTCTAACAAAATCACATTTGTGGAGTGGTGTTAGACTCTTAACTTTGGTTAAAAATATGCGACTGAACAGTAATGATACTGAAAATGTCAAGTTCGCAGATTATTTGATTGAGGTAATTTTTAAATTTCAACAATATTTGTTATTTTCATATCTAGGTAATTTTTAAATTTCAACAATAGTTCTTATGTTTATATCTACGTTTAAACCTTTGCTTATTATACCCTTAATATTATAATTTACAGATAGGAACAAATCCTAAAGAAGATGTGGAATTGCCTTCAGAGATCAAAATGTGTAAGAGTACCATGGATCTTTTGTTTAAAGTTTACCCCAATCTGAATGTGGAAGAGGTAGTTACCGAGACCTACTTGCAAGAACGATCTATTCTCTCTGCTCGCAATGATGATGTAGCTACTCTTAATGAATTAACAATAAATCATTTTCCCGGTGAATTACATGAGTACCTAGCTGCTGATAAAGCCATTGAAGATGATCAACCAATCGAGAATAGGGGAAACAGTATATCAAACGAGAATATGCAAGCACTGGATCCACCGAGTCTTCCACCATTCAAACTCCAACTTAAAGTTGGTTGTCCAATAATGTTGCTACGGAACCTTCAACCGAGAGATGGTTTATGTAATGGAACGCGTCTAATGGTTGTCCAGTTTGCTACAAGAGTTATAGAAGCAAAGATACTTAATGGTAGTCATGCTGGAAATTATGTATTCATACCACGTATAACTCTTCAACCATCTGTTTCAGAAACGCCTTTCCAAATGGCACGACGACAATTCCCAGTTCGATTGGCATTTGCAATGACTATTAATAAGTCACAAGGACAATCAGTTAAGTATGTGGGTATAGACTTGCGAAACCATGTCTTCAGTCATGGCCAATTATATGTGGCATTATCAAGGTGTACTTCTTCCAATCGAATATCTGTTCTCCTAGGGAATGAAGATGATGACAAAACAACCAATGTTGTTTATCCTGAAGTTCTTCTCTAATTGATTACAGGTATGACCAGATTACTCATTCGTAACGTACTATTTTCCTCAATTTTATTACGTATTCTATCTCTCATTTCTATTTAAATCTTTCTCCAGTTTCTGGTTTGATAACTTTAGAATTTAGATTTTTACAATGGCATTAAATGCTTGGTAACGGTGAGACCATTTGCAAACGTTTCGAAAGATTTGGGACTAAATTGACCAATTTAAACTTTGGGGACTCAACTGAAAATTTGGACAAACTTAGGGGACCAAAATAGCTAATTTATCGTTTTCTGTTGGATTCTCATTGTATCATCATGATTGTCCACTCTGGTATGATTAATTGTTGTGACACACTATTGGACTCCCAGACAAATATTGAATTTTAAATTCAAAAACTATACTTTGGAGGTGCCCCAACATTAAACAATCTGTAACGTGTTATGTGCTTGGGTTTGAATTTTATTTAGCACATACCCAAACCTCAGTTTAAACTCCTTCAATTATGTTGTTGACTGAATTATTTGCATTTTGCCTTTTATTTTTTCAGTTGCAAATTATTCTAACTTTCCAGATTGTGGCAAAGATCATCAAACAGTAGACTACAGAAGAGACTCAACATAAAAAATGCTTTCAGTCCAGAGCAAGAAAAGGTTAGGAAGGACAACCGATGGGCCTTTGAATGAAGGACCGAGATAGAGTGTAATTTGAGTGGACGGGATCATCATTTTATTTCCATTGAAAATAGTTACTTTTGTCTAGAGTTTTGGGCTATTTGATATATACTGGTTAGGGAAGAACTTTTAATACTCTGCCATTTGGTAAATATCTAATACTAATTTTATTTAGTTTATATTAATTGATATTGATGTGATATGATTCTGATATCAACTACCTAATGATAACTGCCCCTATTTTGTTCATACTTTTGTAATGTCTGTTGGTGTTAGTGCAGTTAATAACTCCACAAGGGATGTTTATTATATGTTTGTTCCATATGTCCCTGAGGAAGTATTTGTTTTGGTTTTGAATATATATGTTTAGTTTTAGTCATTCCGAATTTGGATGTTGGTCTTCAGTTTTGTTCTCTGGCTTCGTTCTGGGATGCATATTATTGTATTCATCTCTGTTATTATTATTATTATTATTATTAGTAAGCGAGGTTAACTTAACAGGGGCCCTCCCCCTAAATTGTTGGAAATACTAATTATGGCTGCTCAAAAGCTACAGAGATGACCTTCAATGCTTAGAGCAAATCAAAAAACATACATACGACAAAAATACAATGTTATGTAAACTGTCAATACAAACTACGAACACGTTGCTCCGAGTTTGCGACTTGATATAGAATATTTTAAGTATAATAATATATCCAAGATTTAATTAATTTTTAATGCTTTCTTTCTTATTCTTCTAAAACATCCTTAACAGTAGTAAAATTCACAGTACAATTATTACCAAGAGTGCAGACTACGGGATTGCAACTTCAAGTTCAACCAACTCTAAATCATATATCAACTAATCAAAAAAAAAAAATAATAGTTAAATTTTAATCGAACAAACAAAATATTTTAATCTAAATTAAAATTTACTATGCAGTATAAAATTAATTGACAATCGTGGCAGCGCCACGGGTTTTACTAGTTACATATAGTTTTACAACTCCTCTAGTTAAGTTTAATAACAACAAAGAAGACAAGTTCAACTACAGAAAAATAAAAATAAAAATTGAGAATATCATCTGAGGCAAAATCAAAGTTTTGTTCATAAACCGAACATTACAACATACTCTACTAGGCATTTAAGCATTCTGAAGGAAATCAAAATGGTGGCAACCCTGTTCTTCTCCAGACTCTTAGCCTGAGAATATTCTTCATTTCATAGGCACCTGTCAGTTTCCAAATAGACATGATCATAAATCCATTAAGTAATATCACATCAAGCAATCAACAAAGCATCAATAACAATATAACAGTATTTGACTTGTTAGATTTATAATTCATCTCATTTTTAAGATTGATCAATATAGCTTTTGGAGCTAAGAAGGTAGTGTAAAATATCCCATTTTTACAGTATGTTGATGACAAGCTCGATCCTCTTCTGAGAAGCCAAACAAGATCAATTTCATAGTCTCGCCTCATGTGGTTTAAGTCAGTCTATAGTCTTCATGTGTACCTAAATAAGAGTGCAATTTATGGTGTGAATGGAATTGATAAGTAGTATCAATGGTTGTGGGATACTAGGATAGTCAACTAACATTTAACCAATTATGACTGCCGCTAGGAGCTGCATGTAAGTCCAAGACTGTACGTACAGTATCCGGCCATGCCAGTTCGAAAGAGGTAGTGTGAAGCTAGCAATTTTGCTAATATTTTAGTAAACAATTTGATAAATGAAGGATCTTCTAACTTGGGTTGTTCAGAAAAATAGATTTCTTGCTTTCCACCAAGATATTTTTGATAAAGTGTGAATAATGGTGTCATGAGGAAGAAGAAGAAGAAGAACAGGTTTATTACAGTGAAAAGGGTTTATGAGTTTTGGTGGTTAAATGCAGACACTCAGTGGGTGCATTAGAATAACACCTGTCAAACGACTTGGCTTTAAGTTCTATAGTCCCGGGACCAAACTAATGAGTAAAGAGATCTCATTCTCAACTCCTTCATACTCCAAAACAGAGACGCGGTGATGATGAAGATGATGAAGCAGAGACGCAATTCTACCAAAACAACTTCAAATCAAAAACCCATTTTCCTTGAGAAAGAAATTGAAGAAAAACCCACAAAATATTCAATCTTTTCTTCAACAAAGAGAGTTTTCTTGCTATGTTTGATGTTTCGAATGGTGAATTCATTGCTAATTCAAACTTATTTTAATCCTGATGAACATTGGCAAGCATTAGAAGTTGCCCATCGCATTGCTTTTGGGTAAACATTCAATTAAACAAATCTCTCTCTCTCTCTCTCTCTCTCTCTCTCTCTCTCTCTCTCTCTCTCTCTCTCTCTCTCTCTCTTTTAGTGTGATTTGATGTTATTTGATGGTTAATGGATTGAAAATAACACAGATATGGTCATTTAACATGGGAATGGTTAAAGGGTATTCGTAGTTACTTGCATCCAATGCTGTTTGTTCCTCTTTACAAATTTCTTGCCTTTATTGGTCTCGATACACCTTTCTTCATGGTAAAGATTGTTGCTTTATTCATTTTATGAAGTTCAGTTAATCTGTATTTCTGCTTATGATTTAGTAAATGGGATTTTATCTTTCATGAAGTGCTATGCTATCATTTTAATCATATAAACAAGATTGTTTCATTAATATGTTAATTTGATTCTTAGGGAAAGGCGCCACGACTTCTGCAATCTATATTTTCTGCAGTTGGTGATTTATACCTTTATAAATTCTCTCGTGAAATATTTAGCGAGAGGATTGCTCAATGGACTGTATCCTTTTGTAATAATGTATTTTGTGAATTTTATTTCAATCTTCTCGTTTGATGTATTTTAGTTTTATTGTTATGTACTTAACTCTCCGACAGCTCTTTTGTCATCTGATAAACTGGTTTACGTTTTACTGTTTTACTCGGACCTTATCGAATAGCTTGGAGACAGTGCTAACTCTCATTGGCCTATATTATTGGCCTTCATTTAGAGATTCGTCTCAAAAAGCTAATGTCAGTTCAAGAAAGTGGGGTTTGGCAGTAGCTGCATTAGCTTGTGCGATTCGACCAACAAGTGCTATCACATGGTTATATGTTGGCCTTTTGGAGCTGTATCAGTCACGCGATAGGTTGAGATTCATTTTTCTTGAGGTAACTCCTATTGGGTAGGTGATGTGATATAATTAGTTTCTCATCCCAAAATCTTTACATTTTTATCTTGTTCACGCCTAAAGAAAAAGAATAATTTTCTAATTTTGAAAACGATGCTTATGACATATGTTAACATTTTCGTATTTTGCTCACTACTGTATCTCCCGTTGCAATATATACATATTTATGTTCAGTTACTGTTTTTTTTTTTTTTTTTTTTTTAGAGTTTTAGGAACAACCTAAAACAGCCATAAGGTTATATTTATAGCAATTAAACTGAAATTTAAAACTCACCAAATTCTGAAAAATCTCTTTACATTTTCTTGCATTAATGTGAGTCTCAAATTGGGAGTTTTGGAGCTCTACCTTGCATCATATCCTTTACAAAAATATGCCAAAATACGAGTAGTACAAATATGGGAACCAACGCAATAGACTTCCTAGAATAAACTATATGAATAGGAGTTTGTAACGTGAAAATGATATTTGACTGTACACTCTTACTAATATTCAATATTTAGTCCATGAGAAATAAGAGGGTTTCATATCCACTATATAAAGGTGAAGAAGTAAAATCACTCCCACACTGTTGAGAAAATCATTCCCACACTGTTAAAGAACTAAAACCAAAACAAAAGTAAACGCAATTGCATGTCGTGCTACAGTTTGTTCTCAAGCTAGTGGCTCATGTCATGTGCATATTTCTACTTTATGGACGGCTTGGCCATGATGGCATTTTCTGCAGATGTCACTTTGTAATGGGTTTAGGTAGTTGGTAATTTCTGTTTTTAGATGTTGTACTAAGAGTCTAAGAGATGACCTATTGATCCTCTGTGCATCGTTTGAAAGAATTGTCAGTGTGCAAAGCAAATTGCTATCAAATGTCTGACTCATCTTTGTCGAACTATCAGGATTATTGTACTAGCAGTGACGAGTTTATTGGATCGGTTGATGTACAAGACGTGGATATTTGTCCCTCTTAATTTTCTTAAATTTAATTTCCTCTCATCTGGAGGAGATTATTATGGAACCCACAAGTGGCACTGGTACTTTACTCAAGGATTTACAGTCATGGTCTTCACTTTCTTACCCTTCTCCATGGCTGGCATCTTTCAATCTAAACAGTGGAAGCTTTTTGGTCTCATGGCATGGGTTTTAGCATTGTACAGTGTGCTTGGTCACAAAGAATTTAGGTATGTATCGTTAATTTATGCCTGACGAGTTGTGGAATGATATCTTATTTAATTTCCTGAGTATTCCTTTGTTATGTATTGATCTTGTGCTGATTAGAATGAAATTACAGGTTTGTCTTGCCAGTGCTACCAATAGCTTTGATGTTCTCTGGAATTTCATTAGCCAGTCTGGAAAGCCTTTGTGATCTAGACCGTAAAAGGGGAAGTTCCTCCCATCGTTCCAAATTTCCTTCAAAAGTGCAACTAGCCACTGTTTTCTTGCTTGTGACAAATATTCCAATGGCGCTATACATGAGTTTGGTTCATCAAGTAGGTTCATTCTTTCAACCTAGCATTGAGATGGTTCCTTGATATATTCACTTTTTTTTTTATTTTTTTTTTTTTTTTGCTTTTGTGGATTACTTAAAATCCTGTTTCTTCTTCTCTAAAAGGATAGAAATGGAAAAGCATACAAAAGGAAGACTTTTAAGACAATTATTACTGTTTATTCTTTTGTTTTGCTTTATTTTTCGTTGATTCTTACCTTAACCATGCCAGATAGAGAGGAAGTGAAGATGTGATGAATTTCTTAGCTAGAGAGGCCCTTGATGGTAGAGTGAAAAGTATTCTCTTTTTAATGCCCTGCCACGCCACGCCTTATTATTCGACTCTGCATCGCAACTTGCCTATGCGGTTCTTAGACTGCTCTCCTGGGTAATAACTCTGTAATTCTTCTGCTGTATCATGTGTTTAATCTTTGGCTCATATATTAATACCTGCGCAACCTTTGATACTTATTTCAGTGACAAGAATGGAATCCCAGATGAGTCAGACCGTTTTCTGACGGATCCAGTTGGGTTTGTATCTGAACTTGTGAAGGTTTGGTCGTTACCTAGTCATATTGTACTATTTGAATCCGAAGAAAGACAATTGAAGGAATTCTTTACCTTGCATTCGTTCAGAGAGGTAAAACCTGAGTTTTCTTTTTATTGTTCATTTTCATTTAAACATAGCCAATGTTTTTTTGTTTGTTCCCTTATTTTACTTGTGATTATTGGCAGACGAAGAGATTTTTTCATGCGCACTTTAAGGTGGATCGGGATCTTCAAGCATCTGTTGTTATATACACTTTGACAGACTGATAACAGACTTGAGAATTCGCGCGGAGGATAATGCCACTCATAATCTTAACCCGGCCTTACTCTGATTATCTGTGAATGTTTCCCTGTGCTTGACATTAAGTTTATTCAAGCATTCCTTTTGACAAGCAATTATTCCTACTTTATGTCTGTCTTTCCACTTGTATGGTCTGAATGTGGCATTGTCTGCTCATTTTCACGGTTGATTCAACCCTTAGTGCTTTGAACATTTTTCGTGTTTGATGGTATTGAGTTTTTTTTTTTTTTTTGTATGAATTGACTGTCTTTCCAAAGCAATGCATGTTTTCTAAGTGCCAAGACTTTTGGACTGCACTCAAGCGAGCATGGAGTTATGTAAAATTGTAACCGACTTGTGTAGTTGGTGTGCAGCAAGATGGTATTATTGAAAAAAGGATTTAGTATTTTAGTGCATAAACTAACCACATTATAAGTTTATAACTGGTTATCATGGTTGTCTGATTTTTTCTGCCTAATACCGTTTTTCAGGGGTGACCAATACCATATGGATTCTGAGTACATGAACATAATTGTATATTTGCTCTATAGGAAGGTAATATCGTGTTGCCCTAATATCAGGGTGACTCGCTAGCTTTCATCTTTGCTTCCACGTTCAGAGCCTCAAATACACACCACAATAATAGCTCAAAACCAGATTAAAGACATTGTCCCACACTCCCATGGGGTGTTACATCGAGTCTATCAATTACAACTGCCAGATACATAAGGAGGTGCCAATTCACGAATAATACTCACAGGCTCATGGTTAAGAAACTAATGCTTTTATTAAGGGCATATCTAAGATCTTGCAGTTAACCCTGAACATAGCAATTCATTGTATTACAGACAAATGATACATTCCTAACCTGAATTGAATGTGATTTAAGTATTTAACCATTAGAGATTTCCAATATTTGAGGGCATTGCAACTTAGTACCTGATCCCCCTTATTTGCTGTCAACATGAACACTACTTTTGACTTCATCCCCCAGAAGACACATGAAAAGGGATGCATTTCATAATTTTCTACAGAATTACAAGGAAAAAAAAATCCTCAACTAATTTACATCAGGATTTGCATACCACAGAATCAAAGAAACAAAAATCTATACTGACAAAGCGATTCAAAGTGACTCTTCAAGTTCCCGGAAACCTCTGTATACAGCTTCAGTCTGGCTTTGTGGAAGGGCCAATCGACAAACCTCGGTCATATACCTGTTGGTCCAAGTTACAGAGAAATGGGCAAATGAGGTCAGAATGCCTTTCTATAGATAACCAGAGTAGATCAATGAAGAATGAACGGAGTAACAATAGTAATTAATGTAATAAAAGAGCAAAAGTCGGAGTGTATCTTGAGTGAAGGCTGGGACAGAATAGGGGGTATAACTTACTGCTTCATGTGCACGGGATGGAATTAGGTGAAAGGTAATTTCCAAACCCCACTTTAGGTCAAAAGCCATCACACAGGAAAGGACACCACAACTTAAACCCATTCAGAACGAAATAAATGTGTTGAGCTTATCGTGAAGATGTACACAAATTGATATATTACTCAATTCCTTTAAGCAGTGTCTATTCGAACTGTCCAGATTATTAGTTTTTATAACGTAGTATAGGGTTCTTTAGAGATAAACAAAAGAACACTAATAGAATTATGAACTGTTGGCTGTTGCACAATCAAGACAGGGAGAATCAGAAAATCTATGTTTATTACTTCATTTTCTTATATTTTTCGGTCAGGTGGGATGGGATGGAAAGTGAGAATTTCATGTACTAAAGTGTGGTCAAATAATTATGTTTAGGATCCACTGTCACATCCAAGATCATGATGTGCATTAATCAAGTATGTGAAAGGTCATAGAGTAGAGGCAAATATGAAACCAAAACAATTATGACATTACTTTAATGAGTTGCCTGTTAAAGAAAATCATTTTAATCCAAATATCAGTTATTAGAGAAATTTCTTGTTAAAAAAAATGTCAGATAGTGCTTGGCTATATAGGATCTATTCAGCAAGTATCTGGTTATTTTCTTGAAAACAAGAGGGGGTAAAGATAAACACATTACCTGTTCGCTGCACTCATGATTTTATCTCAAGCCCCTTGATTAAGGGCAGCTGTGAATGATCCACTTAAAATGCGGGACGCTCCACTAGCACTTGTCCCCATTCTTTGTGCAAGCACAGCCATAGCCCACTCGCGAAGGACCACAAGAACAGATCGGAGAAGGCGCAGCCTGAGGTTCGGTGATGACAGAATAGTTCCATTAGATAGAAATTGGTCGTAGGTGCTCAACACAGGTTCAGCTGCACCTTTACAAGCTGCTAGAAGGGCCCTTGCTACATCTTCGTCTCCAACAAGCTCAACTCCTGAAGCTGATCGTTCCTGGAGACATAGTATTGAATAAATAAATGTGTGGCCTTGGAGATAATACTCTACTACTAAATGCAGGTAATATGAAAGAGGTACATAACTCTCATAGTCTCATTGTTAGAAAGGGTAAAAGTAAACTAGAACTTTGAAGCAGAAAATATATTTGAAGTACATTACCAGTGCAGCCTTTTCAAGCTGAAGACACAGAGTATCTAAAGGCAAGCCAGCCCCATCTCCAGGATAAACACGCGACCCAACCCTCTTGAGAACAGAACAAGCTTCAGCAATACCACCTCTTGAAAGAGCTTGATCAATAAGTCTAGCCCATGTTTCTCTGACTATGCTACTATCAGCATCCCCAGAATATCTTGGAAAGTAGAGCATTTCAAGACATAGCTGAAACCAGCAAAGATTTAAGAATCTTTTACTATGTAATAAAGAGATCATGATATACTATAACTTATATTTAATTTCATTTAAATGAAGATTTAAGCAAAATCCTTATAAAGTTAATATGTTGCAGCAAATGTGTTTGAGATTCCTCTACATGAATTAGTCTTTGCAAATGAAACTAGAAATCTATTTTCACCTGCCTATGACTTTATGTATTGATTAAATTTTTAATCTTGCCTTAACTGTCAACATATTTACACCTCTTTTGCCTTAATCTTGCCTCAAGTTTGTGCTAATTTTGATTAAAAAATTAAGGTGCCAATGGGTTAGTTCAGGTTCGTTTTGCGTCATGGCGGGTTGCTGAACCAAACCGACTCGATTACTTATCACTTTATCAGGCACCAAAACTAAACTAAAAACCGGCTAACCAATTCTGTTTATTGATTCCAGTCTTGGTAGAATTCATCAGCTTAAATAAAAATGTAAAGTTGTAAAGTGGATCCAAATCGTTGCTAAGATGCCATTATCTAATCTTTTTAATAAATGAAAAAATCAAAGTTAGCCGTGAAATTCGATTACCCAAATATCTAGAGTTCTAGACAATAAAGAGTGTAAAGGAGATAGTATCAACTTCTAGTGTTAGAAGAAGCTTATGTGATGTACATAATAACTACCATAATTGTTAATCCAAATGGGTCATAAGTAAGGGTAGGCAGGCGGGTTGATTTCTCAAACCTGACCCATTTATGCTAAAAGCCAAACCCACTAATTTTGTGTCCGTTGTTAGTTCAGGTTCAAATGGCCACACCAACCAAATACTTTGATTTATACAAATATGAAAGAGATTATGTTTGGGCTTTCAAAGATACACCCTACTGCACTATCAGCTTCCAACGATGCAAAGGAGGACCAACTGCAGAAACAGCCCTGCAATAGATAATGCAGAACTCCAATATGTGGGGCGGAAAACATTAAACCTGTAAGCCATTCAGTTCTATCAAGATACTCAATGTTTATTTCGTACCACAGTTCATGGCATTATTTTCACAGAAAACAATAAAACAAAACATGTCGCTTTGGAGATTTCAGTCGGTGAACAAACACTTCTGGCACTGCAATCGTCGTTACTGTAGCTAATCTCTTTCAACTAATTTCCCCGAATCTTATCATATATGAAAAACTTCGTCTAGTTCCTTTATCTCTTACATTTCTCCCCTTCTCAAATCATCACAGCCATTCATCCTTCATTAGCCATAAGCTAATCTCTTAATTCCTCACTTTGCTTGTTAGATTTGTAAATTTCCTCACTTAATTTCAAGTGGTTCCAAATGAATCAAATAAGTATACTTTGAACACGGGTTACTTATTTGAACTTTACCGATCAGGCAAGTTAAACTAAAACTCAGAAAGGGTGCCCCACCGGGAGTTAATTTCTAATCATATTCAAAGCATCCTTTGACTTGGTTTTTCAGTGAATCTTCCCTCAAATTTAGAATGTGGTTACCGATAATGGGAAATCAGAACTACAAGAGAATATCAACACCAATCCATTCAAATCAATAACTTTAACAGTTAGCACTATCTTACTCGTCCAGGTGTACTAGAAGTCTAGAATATGTTTTTTCCTTTGTTTTTATTATCATTCGGTGGTTGTGGGGTTCATCTTTTTTTATATCCTTTATAAGCGTGGCTATGGTCTTTCTTTATAATAATGGCTGCAGGTCATGTCTCTCAAAACTCTGATTCCATTCCCAACTTAATCTATGATAATCCTCATTGTCTATAGACTATCACCATATGTTTTTATTAAGCTCAATGGCTAGAGAATAAAGAATTAAGTAAAAGTTTCAGACATACCTCCCAAAGCTCAAATGGAAGCGCATATTCATTGTACAGAACAGTAAGACTCTTCAAGTCCAATGATATATCTTTCGTCTTTTCCCGTGCAGTGTTTGCAAGACTAGCATCCACAGTAAGGTTTGGGTTCGACTCAGACATATTCGATGAATCGTCTAAGCTTGAGCCTATTGCCTCTAGTTCCTCTTTAATCTTCATTTGAAACTGAAGAACAGCAAGCTTTCCTTCAAGCAATTCTAACAACCCGTTGTCAAATGTACCACGTGTTGAAGCTACTAGACCATCACTGTTGCTTGCATTCTTGGCTTGCAGAACAGCACTACTGAGGTATTGCCGCCTATTTACAACAAGACAACATAAATATTAGCAGATGGCTATATATTCACTGAAACCGCAAATAATAATTAAAAAAATCTAACAACATATGATTATCAAAATTATATAAAGAATAGATGAAAGCCTGAAATGCAAATCTAAACAACATTAATGTAACCTTTGTTCTAGTGTAGGGACATCCCCTGAATCAGTAGAGCGTCTCTCAGCCAGCCTTAACAATATATGAGCAGCAAGAAGGTGTTGTCTCTTCATGACATAGTAACATGCCAAAAGTTCAGAGTATTTAGACTCATTAGAAGTAGTAGAATGTGTTACCAGAGGAGGCACTGATGTGATGGCAGAAACTGCCCGGACCTACCAAAATAAATCAAAGATAGATAATAAGAGATTGTAAGATACAGGTAATACGATATATTATGCAAAAGCTGCATGAAAATAAAATATTCAACTCAGTATGGGGGTCGAACAATGAGCTAGTATGAAGTAGAAGCGAAAGAAGGGATTCTCATCTCAACAAATAGTTTGGTTTAAAAGGGAGAAAAGAAAAAACCTCTTGTATTGGCTGACGACCAGCATTCTGCAGGAAAGGAACCAAGTCAGGACCTCCATACTCCAATAATTCAGTTTCAAGGCCCAGATCAATCATTGCCCTGTACAAGTGCTCGTGAAACCCTTTGTCAGGTGATTGGACACCAAGCTGTACAATTTGGTGTATATATCTTTTCCGAGAGGCTTGGTCAAGAATTGATCTTTTAGTTGTCGGTCTGGTACGAGACCCAAATTCCCTCTGTTCAGTTCCTCCTTTCAGAGAGCATAAAGCACTAGTGATAATTTCATAGCACTGCCTCCGCTGAGAGAGTGCATTTTCACGAATAACTTCATCCAGTTGCTCATTAAAAGCATCACCTGAAGGATCAAGGGACTGCGCCTTTTGCAGTGGAAATCGAACAACAGCTTCATAAAACCTGGAAAATGTGAAGAATACAAACAATAAGTATTAACATATGAAAACTCAGATCAGATGAGGAATATTTTTCAGTTATTTAAAGAAAACAAAATATGCTGACCTTAAGTCTTCAAATCGCTTGCATATTGTTCTTAGATCTGCAGCCTCTGGAACTTTAGTTAAGAAATTGAAGGCCTCTCTAGCAAGATTTTCCTTCTCTGCATCAGCACAGACTGCAGCTCTCTCAAGAAACTCGACTGCTAGGTAGAATTTGTAGTCAGCTTCCTTGTAATAGCTTGGGCAACCCTCTCGAAGCCTCCCACTGATATCATCTACTGTACCCCTACCATCAGGACCAGTGTAATACTGAAAAGTAAAACCTTAGATCAAGATTAAACTGGAATCCAACAATCACAAATCACAAAGCAACTACTTATTACATGTTTCAAAATTGTATATAAGACTGCATAATATGACCTCTTCGGAATACTCCCAAAGTAAGCTTTGGCATTTTTCTGGGAAAGGATTGTATATTCACAATGAAATCAGTGGACAAACAATGTATCATCAGGCTTCTACTACATTTTTATTGTGCATCTAATCCTTCTTTACCTCCATAAGACAAGATATAAGCCTTGTAGCAAGCTGGTCACCCTCTTCGGAACAAACTAGCTGATGGAATGTTAACTGAATTAGTGTCTGTCGCAAATTATCATGAAAGCCTTGAGTCAAACGAGTCACATGATGCTGTGAAAGAAGCTGGAGCAGATACAGTGCTTCTGCAGATCTAAGAAGTAATTGCCTGATGCATTCCATTGCTCTTACCTGTAAAACAACCCAATCATAAGTGAACATACACTCAAGATGAAGCACATAACTTCAGAATTGATAGCAGTTACCTCCATGGCAGCCAGTTCTGCTGGACTACACGGAAGTCGCTGTCTTTTATTGGACGGCCCTCCATCACTTGACTCAACATTTCGAGTGTACGCACCAAACATGTTTCTCATCATGCTCCGATCACCAACTCCTATATTAGAACCAGTTCCATACAATATTGAACCAGTTACGTCTCCTAGACCAGCAACATAACCATAGAGTCCTCTCCTCTGGTTTCTTCTTGAGCGTAGAAATTGTTCTAAGGAACGAATCTTGCTTTCAAGAACTTGCATTGCCCCAATAGAGAGTCTGCAGACAATGACTCCAGTGTCAGAAGACCCAGTGCCCCCTTTAAGGATCATAAAAGGAAGTTCCCACACCGGATAAAGCAACCTTGATGAACACACACAGAGACCTTCATGCGCACCAGAAAACACAGGTTCAGCCTCTTGCACAACCTGTCCCATGCTGAAGCCTCCAGAGGATGTCCTAGTGTTAGTCAAAGAGCTACTACCTTCAAGTTGTGGCATTCCAACTAATCTTGGGTCCTCAAATGCTTCTGCAGCCTTTTCAGCAATGGCATTGCTTATTGGGTTTTCAGTGTGGACTATTTTTGCTGCCAGCATCAAACACATTGAAGCAGCTTCACCTGGTCCAAAGCGATCGAAAAAATCCTCCAATAAAGATCTTGGTGTCGTGGACTCCAGTAATCTCAACAGAATGTCCACTGGCCTGTTGAAAACTACTTCCATCATACCCATGGTACTGAAAACAACAATCTTTCGTCTTGGTAATATATGCTGAATTGCAAGATCGCCCCTGGCCCAAAGTTTTCCAGATGCTATTTCAAACGATTCCCCAATACCTTCAAATCCCCACGACTCCAGATCTGAATATAGTGATTGCACAGTAGCAGCTACTTCTGGAATTGGTGAAACGTCAGCTATAAAAAGCATACGTCCTTCAACAGGTAGGGTAGATACAGTTTCACGTAATGCCCTAGAACCCCTTCCACTCATCCCCAAACCAACTGCTAAAGATGATTGTGTGCTTGCGTCCCTCTTCACAATGAGAAGGGAAGACATGGTTGGGGGCGAAGAATCGGAAAGGATTGTTGTACCTGCAGAATAGTATGCTGTCTCTACCTTCAATGAAAGATCCTCAGTTGTGACCGACCGGCAAGAGATAAGGATCCAAAGGTAACCCCACCACCAACCCCCAATGGAGGTGGAGGCCTGGTCATTACAACTTTTAAACAGTATGGTCTGTGATGAGAAGAATTTATTCCACCCAAGCTCCCAAGAGTTCCACTGCCACCATATGAAGAGGTGGAAAGATACATTCTTCTACCGTCTGACAAGACAGCAACAAGGTGTAGCCCTTTCGACTCAACTGTAGATAAGGGTGTGATGCAAACTATAGATGGCTTTGAAACACGAGTAGCGATTCTTGATCCACCAGACGGCCGACCACCGTAATGTGAATCCCTCTGATTGATCAGATTCCTTTCTTCTGCAACTTTCTTCGGTGGCCCATCACCATTTGCTCCAAGGTCAAACACCTGAAGTTTCATATCTTCTGTTCGTGCATAAAGAATGTGTCTCTCATTATCCACAATCATCTCAACGATCGGATCTACAGCTCCAAACTTAAAAACATTGGGCACAACCCACCTGCACAGCAAAAAAAGCTATTCAAGCTCAGAAATCGTAGCTGCCGTGATACATGTGACCTCGTCAGATAATGATAAAGTATTTAGAGCCTATCAATTATGCCAAAATACCTCGAAACAAGACTTCCTAGACCTGCAGTAAGGCATACTTTTCGACAACGCCTCTGCCAACCAGAACCAGTTGTGTACTGCAACTCATACACATGTCCATCACGGCCAGCAAGGTAAATATGACCCGTACTTGTACATGTAATACATGTCATCGTGACACCATCAGAGGGTATTGTATACTCTGGCAAGGGCTGCAGAGAAACCTCTGAATATGGATCGGTTCCATCCCCTCTTCCAGTGCAGCACACTCCCACAAGAATCAACTACATCAATATAATTCCTCAGTATCCAAATGAAATTGCAGAAACTAGTATATGTTTAGATAGAGTTATACACTAAACTACTCAAGTACTGAACAGGCTGATAAACGTTTAGAGAAAATGTACATGTGATCAAGCAATCAGAAAGGAATTGCATACAACCAATAAAATGATTCAAGTCTGTAGATTATTAGAACATAGTAAAAGTAACAAAAAACAGTAATCAATAGCCCGACATGTTATAGACCAGGCTTTTCACTTTTCAAATGAAAAATCAACGATTCAATATGACACCAAAGTAAGAGCTTGGGACTCAACTAGCTAAGTTACATTGTTCAAAGTTTGCACTCAAGTAGATCCTCATACGATGAAACCAAGATTTAGCATAGCAAGGTTTCAGTGCAAATTAGGCAAAGGGTGCTAAGGTGTTCTCTAAATATGATACAACCTAGCCTGCCTTGTGAAAGCAGGGCCAAGTAGGCGTGTGGTCTTGTACAACATGTGCTTGAAGTAAAAAGGGGATTAATTAAGTATTAGAACATTAGGAGGGATGTTCAGAGTCCAAGGGAATCCAAATAAGTCAGAAGAAAGATAGAGTTAATCGACTCCAAATTTTAGTAAAAAACTGAAGTAGAGAGCAATGCAAAACACAGGAAATGCTAACATCTTAAATGGGGCGCGTGCGCCAGAAGGGTAGTACACCTTCATGCCAAGTATAATGCTTCGTAACCTCTTCTTAGCTCACATGAGAGACCACACCGAAGTCACCAATCCCCTTGAGGCAAGTCCAAGAAATACCACCAAATAAGATGAGAATTTGACTAATGAACCAAAAAAAATAGGACGAAAAGATTCCCATATAAAAAGAACAAAACATTGTTGTTTTCTTTATCCTTATGGAAGGTTATTGGTAGTAAGGTTCTATTTTGCACGGTTAGAGGTGTGTGTATAAACACAGGAGCAAAGTCTCTAACAAGGCAACTTCCAAGTAATAAGATTTGGGGAATCCACTTATGTTATGATAGTTTATATACTAAAGTATACTATATAAAAAAAAAAAAAAAAATTAAATATATTTTTAATTGCAAGGATAATAAAAAGTTCTGTCGATATGTTTTATAGCAAGTGTTTGAAAACATCCATATTCGAGAAACTTGAGGGAAGCCCATTACCTATAAAAGGTCTCCTTAAAATTGGACATGCTAACAAAAAGGTGAAAAATCCATAGAGAAATCCTGTTACTTTTTAAGATCATTATATAAGTGTAAACCCGCTTTTAAAGAGGCTGTACATAAACTTATGAAACCCAACTGACCAGATTAAATTTGTATTAAACTCTTCACCTTCTAACTGATCTGAATTTCATAAACCTAGATCTAGCTCTAGTCTTGTCTCCACCAAAGATGCCCATTTGTCTTATTAGAGCATGAACCTGTGGAAAATCTAAGCCCAAGTCAGTGTCCATGCAGGTCAACTACCGGCTCGGTGCAATTTCTAGCGAACCTATACAACTATACAAGACAGACAAGGATCTTGCCAAGAATGGCACACCAGCTAAAAAAGGAGCCTTTGGACGAAACTTTGAAACCAAAAAGAATCCAGGATTAATAAAAGAAAAAAGAAACAAGGGGGAAGCAAGAAAACCATGTTTTTTATAAGTAAAATGTATTCATTCATATAATTGATTAAATCAAGATTAATTCAAAATATGAATTAGCTCCAACCCCATGAAACAAACTTACAACACCATGATTACATATATCGCCTAGTTTTACCACACCCCTCCCCCCAAATCAAAGCCCCCAACTGTTACTCCCCAGTCCCCACCCATTCCTCGTCTGCCTGCCATAGCCTCTTCAACTTGCCTTCCTCCTCAGGGTCGGTTTTAGATCCTCTCCATGTGAACACTCAATCACCAAACGTTGCATCTCTGCATCAGCAGAGACCAGGTAGGAATGTAGGATACTCTCAAAATAGTAGGAGTAGGTCCACACACTACTTAAATAGTCAGTGTTAAGTGTGTTGCACCCTCGTCTGCCTCGCATAGCCTCCTCAACTCGCCGCCATCCTTCCCATGTTAAGACTCAATCACCAAACGTTGCATCTCTGCATCAGCAGAGACCAGGTAGGGTTCTCTCAAAATAGTAGGAGTATGTCCACACTTTACTTAAATACTCAGTGTCAAGTGTGTTGCACCCTGTAAGAAAACCTAGATAGTTGCATTTGCCACAGACCGGTGAGATCTTAAAAATCATTACTACTCCTACTTAAGGTAAGGATTCAATGGAAATAAAAGTTGTTAAAATAGGGAAACAGAAGAAAGCGACAAACAAACCAAAAAAAGAAGAGTGGCAGTAATTAGTAAAAGTTAAAAGAATAATACTACTCTAAGGCTTATCTAACATATAACTGGAAATGCTAATTTATGTACAAAACATGGAACTCCAGAAATGCCCCTAATAGAACAGCATATGAATCAAAAACTCAGTCAAGTTAAGGAATCTCAATGGACCGAGATAAGCGATTATTATTTTTCACTGTTGCTTTCAGTTGGTTTATAAAAGCAATAACTTGGTCGCACAATGGCCTATAATTTATAACTGTCATAAACAGCAAACACATAACAGTGAGAGGACGTGAGATATAAGGAAAACAAATTTCTGTGATATTTCTACACCCAACTGACTGAGTGGGCATTCAGTGCTAAATTGCAAACCTCTGGATGTAGAATCTCAACAAAAAGACATGAACAGTCATAAAAATCTAATAAAAAGAGATAAACGCTTAGATAAAGTTATCCTACCTCTGTGGGAGTTGCTAGAACCAACAGATATTGGATAGCTTCAACAAAAATGCCTGGCCTTGTTTTGGCAAGCCCAACAGAACATATAGCTTGTTCTTCACCGCTGTATTCTGGACATTGGCCATCCCTAACAAATAAAGTAATAGGTGAAATACAAAATTGCAAATATCAGGAAGCAATCATTCAAACAATTTACAATTAACAAGAAATTTACAACAAAAAAATCATGTGCGTGGAAGGTATTTGCAATAAATTGAAAAGCACACATCTATGATATACTGGAGTATGTGTTTCCTGAGTTTAGGCTCTTAAACAATTCAGTAATGGACCATGCTATAAAGTTTGAAGCCATTGATATTATAAAAGAAAAAGCCTGCTTCCACAAAACTGCAAATCCTTAACATGCATATACGTAAACGGTCAACAGACCATTGTTTAAGGAATACTTCAGAGTTTAGAAATAATGAGTCCAACAATGTACATCTTTAATTCAACCTTATCACTTATAAGTACGATTTTAACGTAAGTCCTATAGTGCAAGCTCTTCATACTGTAGAGTTACAACTAATTAGGCATTAATTTAGTGAAGAAAATAAAGTTATTCTTATTGTTCTAAAAGCATAAACTATGCAGTCAATACTTTACGTATGCTTAGAAATGTGTAAATTACAACGAGCTTGCTACAAAAAGACTGAAACCTTTCCAGGATTCATATCTCATGATTGATGAAATTATAACTTATTTGAAAGTAAACCTGGAATTAACAGTGCCGCCAAAACGATTTAATTATTAGTACTGGCTGGCCCGAAGTTCAGCTTTCATCTTTATGTATGAGAAAACACGTCTGATATATTGAAGTATGACCCATTCACTGTAATCAAAACCTCACCACTTATCAAAACGCCAAAGAAACAATGAGTTGTCCACTGACGCCCACGCTCTGCGGATCTCAGGAAATATTCCACACAAAGCAGTTCCCTCCCCGCCAGCTGCATTGTATCTCTCTATGAGTACTGGGGGCAACTCCCAGTGATCTACAACTTCAACTAAAGAAGGCCACTGCAATAAGATAAATAATTGAATGTTAACCAAAGGGAGTGTTGGAAAAGGCCTTTAATAACTTATTAGCATTATGTCATAGCCATAAACTAATATGTAATCAAGCACCGACACAAACAATAATGTTAAGTCATAAATATTATAGACTAATACGTAATAACTATCAGCATTATACAAAAACTATAAACTACGATGTTATCAAACTATGACACTATACTGTCAAATCAGATATATAATCGACTATAACCCAATTGAGGTCTCAGTAATCCAGACACTAATAATATCCACGAAAAAAACAAACAAGTGATATTAAAGCTGTTACTGTTTGAACAGAAAATGGGTATGAGGAACATCAACAGGTGCATAGCATTACACTTCTTTCTTTAATCGATACATCTGACTTTTTATTCAATTGGTAAAAGGTCGACTATAAAAGGGTATCAAGTTCCTATCACTCTTTGACTATTTTCTTGGAGCATCTCTTTGGATGTAGTTAATCAGTTATGACTTATGAATCAACGTCCGCAAATATAAGTACTTAGCATTGCTAGTTGCTACAAACATCCATTTGCAATTTATGTGGCCCACATCAAAATAGTATTGATTGGTGCCCTGGGTAGGTCTAGGAAATGACTCATTTATATGATCAGATTCATAAGAGATACTCTTCACCTCATACTCCATAGACCTGTACGATGAATCAGAACACGTCATAAAATTGCAGAGCTCCATTAACAATGTCCCAACTCACTTAGGTACTTTCCTAGCACGAGCAGGTTTGCCATCCCATTGGTCAACTACTTCTTTCTGTTCTTGTTTCTTTTCATTGTTTTTTAAATTGCATGAGTTTTTGTGACATTCAGGGAGTGTTCTCTATTTCAAGGTGATAAAGGCTCCAGGCACCATATAGCTTATTTAAGTGATGTTATGATGGCGTCTATACTTGATTGGTTGGTTTTCGGCATATGCAAAAATGTGACATTATAATTATGTATTATGGTTCACTTTTCGAAAATATAAACATAAACTTGCAAGTGTATTAACAATGGAACTAAATGTGATAAGTTGAGAAAGGTCACTAAATCTATATACCAACCTATATCTAACTTTGAAAATGATTCACAATATTGTTATCAATTGAACCCCATTCTCTCACACCAACTAGTCTACTAAGTCTTAAACTTCCAAAGACTAGACAGGCTGCTCAAACTAACACTTGAATCATTGTTAATTGAGGGAACATGTTTCGAATTTCTACTAACTAACACCAAATGATAACAAACACAATTGAACAAATTTGCGAAAATAAAATTTACCTCTTTAGGTTGTGTTGAATAAGGATGACTAGAATACCTAGAAGCTTCTAAAGCTTCTTCAAGATCAATCTGAGCTGAAGCATCTCTTCCAATTCGATCACTAACTACAAGACCTGCATTTGTAACATCACGTACAACAATTTCATTTTCCCACGACATCTTCTTTCTTCTTCCTTTTCTCAAATCAAAAACCCTAAATCGTTTCAAACTTAGAAAATTTTAAAACATGAAACCGTAGATAGATTTGATTGAACAAATTGAAAGGAAAACGAGAGATTTGGGAAGAAAGAAATTTTTTTGGGGAATTAGGGTTTAATGCATTGGCGGGAATGAAAAGAGAATTGGAAATTTTTTGAGATGTTGGACTGGGGTTTTATGTGGCACGTGCGCAAACTCATTTCCATAAAAAAAAAGAACTAAACCAACATGTCTTTCACAAGAGAAAAAAAAAAAAAAAGAGGGAAAATTTAAAAGATTTGAATTTGGGGAAAAAATGTCAGAATTGTATCTAAGTTGGATTTGGGGGTTAGGGTTTAAGTGAATTTGAAGAATTAATGAGAAATCCCCCTTTTTTGTGAGAATTGTATCTAATTTGATTTCATTTTGAATTTGAAGTTTTCCTATGTTTAGTTATCAAACACACCTAAACCTAATTGATGTCATTTTGTAGCCATTTATTTGTAATTAGGTTTAATAATTCCACCTTTTGATGGCTTTCACTGTTTATTTAATCTGAAAAGTTGGTGAATTCTTCTTGTGTTTGTATGCTTGATTGAATGTTTTGCTGCAGGAAAGTTCTTAACACATATACATTTGTGCTTTTAGAAGAAGAATTGTTGATAATGTGTAGGTTAAAATCATGGTTTGCAGTTTCCATAGTAAGGACAGTTGTTTTAGAAATCAGTGCAGTGTTCAATTTGATTGAGATTGTGTTGACGATAGTTGGTTAAAATGAGAGGTAGTTTCGTTTAACTGTGCATCGCTATATCCCTTCTATCTTCCTTCTTACAACATGGAGTGTCGAGAGGTTGACTGTTTAAAGTTTCCAGACCATCTTATAAGTTTGGTTGTAGATAAATTGTTGCGCTGTGATTTCATCCGGTTTAGTGCTGTTTATAAGTCCTGGTTATCTGTTTAGATTGCCCATCCAAGGCATTCTCTACCATTACTCTTGCTTACTGCTCTTAATGATGTTGTTGTAAACAGTCATTGCATTTACGATTATTTTGAGAAAAGAATCTCAGGTTTCCAGGTATCGCCTTATTTTTATTGGTTCTAGTCACGAAATATCTCAACCTTTACGATTCTTATACTCTTGGGTTCTTTGTATACAAGATGGATCTGCAGAGCGAGCTTAAATGGATTCGGGTGCAAAATGTATGTGGAGATACAGTTTTTCTAGGTGATTGTTCTTCCTTGGCTTTACGGTCTCTCGACTATCCTGGGTGCAAGCCAAACTGTATTTACTTTACAGGTCGTGAGTATTTTAGTGAAAAAGATTCTGACTTCACACAATCCAGGAAAAAAAAAAAAAAAAAAAAGGAATGTCACAGGGGGTCTACACTATGGATGAAGGGAGAATTATTAAACGTTGTTGTCCAGTTAAAAATCCTACAGCGTTCACTATGGCATCTCCCTTTTGGCTAGATCCAACACCGATGCTGAGGTTATATAATTATGCATTAAGTGTTAGTTGCTGTTTTCTCTTGGGTACTGAACATAATTATGCAGGTTATATGTGCACAATGGTTATGAAATACTAGTTTATAGTAACTCACCAGTCACCACATCATTTAGCCAATCCAATTTTCAGCTGTTCTCTTCTAGTTGCTAATTCCTTGAGCAAATTGGTTATTATTGGTTTGTTCCCTCAGTAGAATGGCATGAAGTCACTCATTAAAATTTAAAACCATATAGTGATTTTAAAGTACATTTCTAAACCATCTCATTCTTGAAAAATAAGTACAAATACTATACATTGCTTTACAAACAACTCAGTTTCTATAGAATTGGAGTTCATATCCAGTATATGTTGTGGAAAGCATCAACATATGATTTATAGTTTGTGCCCACATACTGTAACGATCATAATCGTCTTCCATATCAAGTTTGATTGTTCCTCGATTTGTTGTCAGCACAACATAGTACGATGTACATCTGGCGCTGAATGAATCTTTATACAACTCAGCATGCAAGTCGATTACGATGTCTGAAATCATAAGGTATAATTAAAATTACGGCATTCTGCACCTGTAGTAAAGTTTTGATGCAAATAAAAAGCTGACTTACATTCTTTTGTACTTGTAAAGGCAGTCAGAATATTAATCTTCCTGATCTTGAGTATTACCTGTTTCAGAAAACCTTATGAGAACCAAGACCCACCAACATATGGTCATCATATCATATTGATGAAATGAATCATCATTTCTAAAAAGATTGCATCGCTCGTAAAACCTGACCTTAGCTTCTCTGTTGAGGATGGTTGAGACTGATCTGTACACATTTGTTCCTAAAACACATAAAAGTCGAGCATATAAGTTAGTGGACCATAAGACCTGATGCAGGCATGCAGCCAGCATTTCTCAAGTACTGAAGTTCGCTTTATACTCACCGTCAGATTTTATGATGTTAAGATCATCTCCCTTTGCAAGCATAGATCGGAACTTATCGAAGTCAAAGTCAATCTTGGGACTGTCCTCAATTGGAATAACAGGTGTGGTCGAATTGAATCTATCTTTTCGACCTGGACGTGCTCTTAATGTGGCTGCTCCACGGAGTGCTGTAACAATTCATTGCAGAGTTTGGTTTAGCACAAAATGAGTTTGTTAAAATACACGTAGTCCATTGAGAAATGTTGTTTCTATGCCTGGTGCAAATAAAACTTAATTAAGATTGACATTTTGATAATATTTGGTATGTTAAGATTCTCCATACATGTTGCAGCTGCAGCTGTGAGTGACAAAAGTTCATTTGCACTAGAACTGGTCATGGCTGACCCCATGATGGTACTCAGCTGCTCTGGTTTTGCACCCATGGCTTCAGCCATTTTTGCACATTGGGAAGCAACCAAAGCGGCTGCAGTCGCAACCACAGCTTCTTCATTGCTATTGGTTTGGTCGTTTTTGTTGTTCTCTGCTGCAACAGCAGCGAGTGCAGCAGCAAGACCCGCAACAGATAGAGCAGCATGCACATCAGCTCTTTGTAGTCTATCATCCTCTTTGCGCTTCTGCTTTATCTCTTTCAGCCATTTCTTAATAGAGATATTCTTAAATGGAGCTATCTTCCATGTTAACTGCAAGAGTTAAATAGTTTGTCAGCAATACATTTTTATTACAAAGGACCATATGACCAATAATATTGATGAACAATAATTACTTCACAGCATTACCCATTTCTTTCTGTTGTAGTTTATTTCCGGATGCATAGCTTGCTGCAACCATATCCAAGACTAGCAAAAGAAAACAGGGCAACATGAACAAATTGAATTGATTCAAATCAAATGAATTGATCTATAAAGTGTTACATACCTTAATGTCCTTCCCTTTCCATGGTGGTACATCCATGTTTGCATTCTTCTCCATTTTCTGCAACATACACACTTTAAGTTCCGTTTCATTTAACTCACGTAGCAATTAAGGTGCCTAAAACTTACCGGTAATGGAGCTGCTTTAAAGCTGTTGACAGAGGTGTTAATGGGATGTTCTTGAAGAACAAGAGCTTGATCTTGAGGCATTGGATGGTAAACTTGAATAGTAGAGTTACACCAATCGCGCGAAAGAAAATCCATTGGTTCAAATGGTGATTGAGGCAGAGCTGTTAGTTTGAAATCTGATCCCATGTTTGTTTGGTAGGAATCTGATCCCATGTTAGAGTACTTAGAAACAACAGTCACAATTTGAAAACAGAATGTAAAAGCTACCTTGCATGTACAGGTATATATAGAACAGATATATACAGAAGAGAAAGATGGTTCTTTATTACGTGGCGCAAAGGGGCATGATGGCAATGTTCCTTCATTTTGTAGAAGTAGGCCTACAGGAAGTCTGGAAGTTACATTTGTGCTTCTGGAAAACATTGAA
This sequence comes from Aquilegia eximia, assembly GCA_023053565.1. Taxonomy (NCBI): domain Eukaryota; kingdom Viridiplantae; phylum Streptophyta; class Magnoliopsida; order Ranunculales; family Ranunculaceae; genus Aquilegia; species Aquilegia eximia. The sequence continues at coordinate 13,512,408 of JALIGU010000007.1, forward strand.
ACTGGCCTACTAGTGAAATTTAATACATCCAATTGAACTAAAATGCATTTCTTAAGTCCTTATTATATTCCTAATACATTCAAAACTTTTTCTTAATTTGGGATGGCAACCGTGTTTTTATTGATGTCAATAGCTGATCGGTGATGCTGGAGGGAATCGAATAGCAGACCTTTGTCATTACCCAAAGGTTTTACCAACTGAGCTCGGCTGACAGCTGCAAGTTCCCCAAAATTTTAAATCATTTTGGTGTATTCGCGCAAGTTCAAATGGTAGTAATATATATACAAATTACTCGGTATGGTTTCTTTGAATTGTGATTTTTCCGATCTTCTAGGTATCGATCTTTTGATATATGTTGTTCAGATATCAATTTTCCAGGTATCTATCATTGCTTATGTGATTGCGCGATACTCAGCGTTTCGTTCTAGGGTGTAAATCGCAGGTTCAGTTTGTGATAAAAAAAACCAATATAATTATGTTAAGGGTGATTGTTTTTGGTCACCACTTTTTAATATAAATTAGGTTTTGGAGCTGGTTTTTTTCTTTATTAGGGTTTAGAGCTCATTTTCGAACCAACAACTAAAAAAACCCGGTTGAACCGAAAATATTTTCAAAATACCTAAGTTTACCCCTGAAACTCACGTGATCTGCACGTGATCACTAACCCTAATATAGTTTTGATCAGGGGTATTTTGGCCATTATAAACAATTACTTGGGTCAATTGTTGGTTCAGCTCTAAACCCTAATAAAGAAAAAAACCGGCTCCAAAACCTAATTTATACTAAACAGTGGTGACCAAAACCTAAACCACCCTTATGTTAAAGTAAAATAATCATGATGATTCGGACCACATTGTTGTAATCATGATTATAACTTTGTTCCCTAAATATATGTCATGTGTACAAATGACACAATGAGAACAGATGCTCTCTTTCTTGATGATCCAATGCCAACCCAAGTAAAGTACATATTATTTCTTCAAAAGAAAAGGGCACACATGAAAGCTAAGCTAGTTGGAAAAGATAATCCACACTAACTTTGCATATGAAAAATACTTTGATTATTTATAGATAAGGGACCATCTAAACATATATATAGATAATAGATAGATGAAGAGGCTAGGTTTTGATTTAGAAGAGCCCACATAATATTACTCATTGATAATTCTTCATACACACATGCCAACCATGATCAAAACATATATATAAAAGAGAAGCAAGTGTGTCTGTTCATTGCTAGGTACCTTTAATTTTAAACCAGATGTTGAAGCTAAGTATGGAAAAAAATGAATTAAAATGGTGGGCTTATGGTTATTGGGTACCACTACCTTGAGAGTTCAGACCCCCTTAAACAAAAGATGAAACACTGTCAAGTAGTCTATGCCATAATAAAACGTGCATTTGGTCCTACATATGAGAAAGGAATTAGACAACAAGTATCATTCAAGATTTGAACCTAACTGTTCATTATGTTTATTTTGGAGTAATATATAATTGAATGATTACTTAATGCTTTATTTAATCAAATCATTAATTACTTCATCTTTAATTATGCATATTTGTATACTCTCTTTCTTGTACTACCTACTTTGTATCACTGGTTGGCAGATGTTGCTCTAGGGTCACACTGATTCTCCAGTTGTTGGGTTTTTGAGATATGATTTCAGGAAATTAAAGAGGTCCCAAAGACAATATTAGCCTGCAACTTAAAAACTCGTTGAAGGCCCCTCCAGAGCGCATGTCCTGGCCTTGAGACCATGATAAAAACATGCTTACAAAGAATGTGCCTTTACAAAGTAAATGTGAACAACTGCGAATAACATTTTTTGTGCATTTAAGCAGGTTATCATGCGTTGGTAGGGTTTGTATTTAGATAGGTTTCACTGTACTGTATCCATGGAATCATAGATTTGCCTAGGCAGAATTGAAACTGCACAAAGAATTTGACAGAAATGGTCAATAAGGAGTTGCAGCAGAGATTAGGCGAATGGGCTGGACTGCAAATTTCTTCTCTGTAATATCCTTTTATGGTTTATGGGCATTGCTTTTGGGCTGTTGTATACCTAAGGAACAGAGTAGTATTGTGTCAGTCCTCTTGTTATTTCTACAAATTTTTTCTTTAGAAGTGCTTGCTTTGGGAGATTTAAACTTACTACAGTATAATTTTGTTCCTTAAAATTTAAACCACCAAGTTTATTTATTCCTCGGTGGTGGTAGTCGGTATATAAAACTCATCCAAATAAGCCACATTTTCTGTGCAATTAAACAGGTTGCGCTTTTATAACAGGGGTGCGGCATTTAGACTGCTTTCAGGTTAGATGTGGATGTTAGATGAGACTGTGAGTGCACGAGTTTGTACCAGTAGTTGCTCTGAGGACACAATAACCCTCGGTTTTTTCTTTTTAATTATAATCACAGATAGATAGATATAGAGATTACTTAAGAGCATCTCTAATGGGTCTCCTATTTCCTAAAATTTAGGAAATCCCCCAAAATCACGACCCTAACGCGTCTCCTATATTTTTAGCAGCCGGCTATCTACGTAGGATGTGGTGGGCCGGTCTGCTAAAACTTCGTCCAAAATCGAACAAGGGATAGGATTATAGCAAATGGCAAATCGAACATTTTTTTTTTTTTTTTATGGTTCCACGCAGGTCAAAGCGGCGTGGAACATTTTTTTTTTGTTCCACGCAGGTCTAACCAGCGTGGAACTATTTCCAACAAAATTTTTTGTTCCACGCCAGTTTAACCAGCGTGGAACGAACGGCTATATGCACAACGGCTACCACCAACGGCTATATCCAGTCCGCCATCAAAGCCCACCCATGTGAAAAAACATTCCACGCTGGTCCAACCAGCGTGGAAGATAAAATTTAGAAAAAAAAAAAGGTTTTGCGTTAGGGTTACCCCTGATATAGGTATAGGAGACGTGAAAAAAAAAAGTGATGGAAAAGTAGGTGGCACCTACGTGTATGCTAAATCGTCCCATGTGTCGGCAATATTTGGGAGACCCATTAGAGAACTCTAAGCGCACAACTGCAACATTATACAAGAGCTTGTCTTATTTGTCTAATAATACTACAGTACTACTAAAAAACTATCCGAAGCCAACCAGGGAAGGATATAGTTATACTGAGTTTGAATGTAGAATACCTTCAACCAATCATGCTTAGTGACAAAGTGGACAACAACTAGCTCCTTCACTTCCACACCAAGCAATACAATGATCGTCACCTTTGCCAAAGGCAGATCAAAGTCAATCACCAATTAAGGGCACTTTCTTCGGGGGCTCAATATCAAGGACATACTTGTCAGTTATCACTAGTAATGAACATTATACAGCAGCCTTCGCACTGTAGAAATTTGACACAATGCTAAAAACTCGGAACTCTTCAACACTGTCTACGTACTACTACTTTTCCTTATGTCTCTCTTGCTTCTTTATATAGCAAATTAACCTGTTTGGGATCATTCACGAAATCGTACGTATAGTATTCCACTGGGCTTCCATTGGTTCTTTTTTTTTTCAAAATCTTTGCTGCTGGCTGTTCCTCTTTACAATTATTTTGATGTGATTTGCAGGAAGTAACATTTTCATGAACAAGAGCATCACAAGTTGATATGTCCCAACAACTACATATATGAACGTCTTTTAGACAACTTTCTGGGTCACCATTAACATAAACCAACCTCCACGCGTAGCGAAGCACCAAGGTCCCAAATATCCTTGCCAATTTCTAGAGCCGGAATTATATAGGCTGTAACAACTAAGGCTTGGCAACCACATATACTACAATCTCTAAGGAAATTGCTGATGGTGTAAACAAATAAATTACGACCTTGCTAAGAGGCACAATTGCCTTCTGCATGTTGAACCGGAAACGGGTTGTGTCATACCCATATGCTTTAATGGTACTCTACAAATTCCTTCTTAATTAAATAAGATTCATAGCATCAAATGATCAATGTTCTAAACAATTTTTCATTCTTTATAGAATCACCATATGGCTTCTTCTTGGCATTTTACAACTGTGATCCTTCTAGAGCCAAATCTGCCATGCTTAACAGTAATCTGACATTAAGAAACCCTTGAGCCTTCAACAAATAGGCCTCCTGGATAATCAATTACCATAAGCCCGACCCAATACAGAGTTTAATTTCTCCTACTGGGTGCAATTTTATTTGCTCATTTTTCAAGTATATGATCAAAAATTAAACCGCATTTTCATATAACATTATTAATTAATTCTTAATTATTATGAAAAATAAAACATCAAAACTAATACTCCTTTCAATCATCAAAATCTCAGGATATATAGTAAGACGGGGGGTTTGAGTTTTTTTTAAACACTGCAGTGCAGACTGACTGCTTGGAGATCCTATATTGGGATTCATAAGATTGACGTGCACAGTGCACTTATATATATATATATATATATCTTCTATATATGATGTACAGTTGCTCATGCTGCAGATTCAGTTCAATAGCTTTGAACTGAAATTCCTGTATACATATATCTTCTCTTACTCATGTTGGATTCCTGTCGTCATTACTCATTACCACCTCTGTTAAGTTGACATACTAGTATTATGAATACAAAGGTGGTGTGCACGGGTGGGCAGTTTGGTTCTACATATTATGATCTTATGTCAACAACACCATCACCCTTTTATCTATTTCTTGTCTCATAATTCAAATCCATCTCTATTTCCTCACTAAAATTGGGTAACAACAAATTTCCATCTCAACCACATAAGATTACTTCAATGTGGTAGCTAGGACAATATATATGAACACATGCATTTCATCCACATACAATTTATTATATTTCCAGTTTAATTTATAGCTAGTTATTTACATCTAGATGTATTATTACTGTAGTTTTTTTTTTTTTTTACAAAAAATCCAATCCTCATGATGTTATTAATTTTGTTGGTACTAAAGGCAGATTTAACATGGTTGATCATCCGTAGATACAGAACATTAAATCTTTGCCCCCTTTGACAAGAATTGAATATTTTTTTTGACCAAAAGATATAGAGAAAATAATCAATTAATCCATGTGAGACATTTTAATGCTCAATAGGAAAAAGCTAGTATATTATTAGTAGTTTTGGACATTAAATTCAAAATGCAGTATAAGAATTTTATTCTGATCAATCACAATAAAACAAACACAAAATTTATACCTCTTTTCCTTATATGCATATACTGCAATCTATCTTCTAGCTGTTGGTGGTATGCTCTTGCAATACAATGATGAATTAATTTCTATGGAGACACTGAAGTGATGACACATGAGATGCATGAGAAATTAATTAAATGTTGGTTGTCATGAAAATTTAAGCAATAGAAGATATATATATATATATATATAACAATATAACTATAAGAGGATGAAGTATGGAAAATTTCCATAAAATTACTCATATATATATAAATATGTAGATCATCTGTACATGCTTCAAATGCAGGGATTTGCTTCTTTAATTAATTAAACCTTCATCTAGTTTAGATATGATATAGAGGGAATTGAAGAAAAAGAAGAAAAAATTACTCAACTTTTCAATGCTCTTAGTTTTTGATGAGCTAGCTAGGGAGTCCAGAAGCATTAACAAGCTTGTGCATTACATCAACTTGAGCTTGAAGAGAGAGTAAATAGTCTATAGTTTCCTCTAACAAACAAAACTCATCATCCATAGATTCACCACCTGGTACAAGAGTTTTCAACACTTGAGTCCTTTTCTTCACCATTCTCTTAGCAATAGAACTTGCTAAAACGCGCTTTTGTGCATGTTTCCTTATCCTACGCATATTGCAACTCCTCCTTACAATTTTCTTGCTTCTAATCCTCTTGCTACACAGAATTGATGAAGGCAGTTTTGTCAGCCTCTCATACTCATTTCCAAGTATATTTTTAACAAGATTTTTACTAATACAATCATCTTGTTTTGACGCTTTAGCGATAAGTGAACGACTCCAATAAGTCTTACCATCTCTAGCTGAAGCCATGGCTACATCTGCTGATAACTTGATAGCTTTCTTTCTTTCCAAAATGTTCATGTCCCTTGATGAAGTACCATAATAATATTGAAGACCAACCACCCATTTCTTGAAAAAATCTTGCTTGAATGAGCTTGGAGGACGCATGTTAATTAGACAATGGAGATCGATGAATATGATTTGATCGATCGAGTGTATTTTGCTTGGAATCTCTCTTGTATGTAAACTGTAAAGAAAGAGATTGCTGAGCTGAGGCTAGCTTTTTACCACTACTTGACTTTACAACTCGATCTATAAGTGGTTGATCAATGATCATCTATATATGAAAGAGAAGGTGAGGTAGCTAGCTAGACCATGAAATAGTAGTAGTAGTGTAGTGTGTTGGCCGGTTTTTCAACAAATCCAAGAATATATAGAAGACTTTGGTAAGTAATGGAGGTAGTTGAAATGAGAATTGCTTAGATACATGAAATATATATTTCTGACTAGCTTAAATCTGCAACACAAAATGGAAGGTTTTTATGCTATGGTGGTGTGGTGTGGTGTGGTCTGGATATGAAGTTATTAAGAGACAATAGTTGCAGAGAAGGGCAGCTTTAAAGATCCACCTAAGTGTATCAAATTACATAGAAAAGGAATTCCATATGTAGAGAACGTGTAGAAAACCCATTTATTTTGCTCAAAGTAAGGAGGTGGTGGGCCAAATAGAGAAAGACACATCACATGCATGCACATGGTTAAAAAGGCCCACTTCCAAAGCCTAGAAGACATTATATATTTTTTTTGTTGTTTTTATACTAAGAATTGATGTTCTTCTAATAATTCTTGCTACAAAAACATACACAAATCACACATTTATTAGTGAATGAAGGGAGACAATTTGACAAAATAATGATCAAAAGTTTCAAATATATATATATAGCTTGGGTTATGATCATGCATGATCAAAGAGTTTTGGTTATTTGGGTCCCTAACCCTAAATCCCTAATGGTAATTATTTAGTTCATTTTTAGCTAGGGTTTTATATACACACTATATATGATTTCTTGATGTGTAGAAAAATAAAAAAGTGTGTTTTGTGTATGAGGGTATTGGCAGATCCGGAAACTATGATGATGCTTTTTGTGAGTGTGTGGGACCAAGTAAGAAGAAGATTTTAAAATCAATGGGCATTGGCTTTAACTTAAAAAGAAAAATGCTCACATGGTCTCCACATGGGAGTTTTTATTATAACTCTACTATGAATTCAGAACTGAGAGATGAGAAGAGATAGATAGATAGATAGATAGATAGTCTCATAGTCTCTCTCTCTCTCTCTCTACAAGAAGTACAGGTCTGCAACAATAATTGGATAGATTTGGCTTTTCACTATTTTAGTATTTACATCCATTATATTTTTCTAAAAAATAATTTAATTTGTCTTGTAGAAAGTAATTAAATGGTAAGGTAAGATTGTAAGAAGGTATATACATATATCAAACTGTTTATTGAAAAGATGCCTTTGGTGCTACTGAGATGGACCACTAGACACTAGTGTTTTTAATGCAAAGAGTATTTAAAGTAAACACAAGATTGAACGCGCATGCTTCTCTTTACTACACTTCTTTTATTTCTCATACCTGTTTTTCTCTTTCAACTCCCCAACTGCCATATATGTACGAAGAAACTAAAAAGGATTAACATTTTCTATATGAATGATGCATGGATGGACTGGTTTTTCTTATAAGTGAGATCATGATTTCTTCACCATATAAATCATTGTAAAAGTTATTATATTATTAAGGTGAATGATCATCATGGATTGTACGTCAAACCATTACCTATATTATTGTTTTTTTGACTGAAGTATGTCGACCATTTCAGGAAAAAAAAAAAAAATGAGGGATGTCGACCATTCAATTTACAAGTACAAATTTCTCAAAAAATAAAAAAAATTACAAGTAAATAAGTAATTAGGCCGGCCAGAACTGAGAAGCCCGAAATTCCAAATAACATTGTATCAGTTAAAGTTACTAGTCTACAGGATGTGCAATCTAAGCTCCATATTTCTAATAAGGGTTTTCATTTTGATTTCCTAATGATTTTCTTATGGATCTTTTAAGTTGCAAGGACTTGATCGAGTTCGAGGGACACAACTCCATTGTAGTTAGATGTTCTTCTCATGCAAAACCCTATATAGGATACAGTATATTTTATGAAGGGTTTACCCCTTTTTTTTGGCTAAAATTTCATATATATAGATTACAATGCAGTACGTACACATATACTCTTAATAACCGGCCAGCCCCCGGCATCCCAGGCATGATCAATAATAATCCCCATTAGATGAAAAATCAAAAATGAAACTCTTCAACTTTTTTTCAACCATTGAAAATAAATCAATTTAACTTTAAAAATGATGATTTTTTTTTCATGTTTCTGACCATAGGGGCAGAATGAAAGACTCCAAAATATAAGAGACTGGACCGGACCCATAGAGAGAGGGTCATACCCCCGGGTATTTCGGTTATATATATATGACTACTGATAAGTACTAGTGAACTAATGGTGTACCCGGGCATGTTGATCCTGATCTTGATCGAAGCTGCTAGCTTAGCTCTACAACAAAAAAAATTGGAGGCACTCAGCATTCAAAAACTATATAGTGCATATATATGATGTTGATGCATTGTAGGTACTCACACATTACACATACATGCAATTGTTTGTATATATGCTTTGATTTAAGAGGGCAATCTCTTGTGCATTCTTATGAACACACATGTGCACACATGCTGGTGGACCCTTTAACATGTCCAAACAAACAAGTACAGTCCTTAGTAAGTTCAATGATGAGACCACCTTGGGTACAACTATATATATATATATATATATATATATATATATATATATATATATATATATATATATATATTTTGTTGCTCTAAAAAGTAGCCAATTGTTTTCAATTGTAAGCAATGTGTTGGATATATGTAAATCAAAATATATATATTATGTGGTCTTAGTTCCAGCAAGGATATATAGATTGTAGGCTATTCAAGACATTTCAAAGATCACACATTCACACCGACATATGATTTAGTCTTACAAAACATGAAGCCATGGAGATGATTTTTGATAAACGTAGCTGAATGAACACTAATTGTACTTATGAGTAATATATATGTTAGGTTGTCTGCAAAATGGGATTTTACTTTGGCTATTATCCTCATCAATTTGTTGACAGAAAAAAGAATATATATGTAACATAAGAAACATAAACTTTACTTCATTTAAACCAATTGGTTTTTTTTTCCCAGAAATTGTTACCCTCACATATATAGAATCCATAATATGAAATTTCATAATTTTTACAGCAAAAATTAGAATAATATATTATATATTAATTTTGATCACACAAATTAAAATACATTTACTTTTTGCAGTCATAGGAACTCTATAAGGTAAGGGTTCCATCAATTGCGGGCAGTTGTCTAAGTTTTCAAATTATGTGATTACTGATCAGTGCCAAACACCTTTATCTAGTTATCTACATTTCTTGTTACATATTTAAATAACAATAAGAATTAATAATTTATATATAATATATTGCTAATATACCTAACTTTACAGCCCAAATTCCATTTAGCAAGATTGATTAATAAGACTTTGATTGATAATTCATAAAATAATCAAGATTGGTTGCTTCTAAGGTACTTCTTAAGATAGCTTTTCTGACGCGTTTAGCTACTAAATTGTTGGATCAGATCCATATATGATATATGTGTAAACTAAGCTAAGATTATTATAATAATAAACTGAGTCTACATAAAGCTAAGCAAGGACATCTCCACAAAAACATGAGTCCTTGAAGAAAGATCACAATTCACAAATTTGCTTAGTTTTATACATGTTGTTTAACAACTTTGTTCTGTGTTTGATATGTTCCCTTATTGGTTGAACAAATCATCTTACTTGTAATAATAATTATATTAATCGTTAGATAGATTCCTCACTAACTATAGCTAGCTATAACTTTTGAAAAGTCATCCATCCATATATAGCCACCAGTGACATACATGCATGTACAACGGGGTAAGGGTCCCTTAATATGATTTCTTATGTTAATCAACATGCTCGATAAGGTTTTGATGCCGATAATTATGGGTATGATCTAAATTTAACATGTTAGATCAGTGATGGATTAAGGGTGCAGTGGGAACCTGGGAGGGAAGGGAAAGGGGTCCAAGTTTTGCAAGCACTAGTATTGATATGATTAACGTGAGGACACGATACAGATTTAATCTTGTTTTAGAAGTTGATTAGGATGGTGTGGGTCGTCGGCCTCCATAAGATTGATTAACTGTCCCAATTTACACTAGTAACATGATATACAGAACTTTGATGCAGACAAGTAAGATTAATTAATTATTTCAAAAAAAAAAAATCTTATTTCTAGCTATAACTAACAGCAATTTAGTTTAATATAATCACATAGATATATATGATTATGACATTGGAATGATTGGAAATAATTATATTGCATGTGTAAATTAAACAAAATAATTAATCACACAAGAGATCGAGTGACTTTAATTTGGCTTTCAGTTGCAAGTGCAACAACTATTGAATCAAATCATATAAGTTGATATCCATTATCCATATACTGCAGAAATGGACCCCAAGTATGGGTAACCAAAGACTATGAGTAGTAGTACTATAATGTCTTTAGTCCACTATATATTATTGAAATCCATAGCCACGCACAGGGCAGAACCTTAGTATGTATATATGGTAACTTACAAGAGGCAGGTAATATGACAGCGATGTGTTTCTCAGATAACAAGCTATCTCTTACCTGAAGGATTAGAAAACCATATGCATGGACCATGCATCTCCATTACAATTCAATCCACAAGTAGACCACAACCCTTTTGCACTTGGCTTGTTCTACATTATAACAGTTTGATGTGTCTATATCAATTACCTGTCCAAAAAAAAAAAAATGGTTGAAGAATTATATATAGAGAGAGAGTTTTGATTTTGAAGATTAATATTCTCAACCATATGATATGCATGAAAATATATAGAAGAGAGAAGAGAGAAGATCAGGATTTGTTTTAAAAGATAAAACATGACCACATGTTCCCTTGAATTAGGAACTCAAAATTTTAGGGTCATTAATACCCCACAACATGTAACCATCATGCCATGCACGTGTGTGGCATTAATTTGTAAGTCTATTGAGATAAAGATATTCACGTGCATGTCACAGTCCGAACCACATAGTCTATGCTATTGCCCTATAGCTTAGACTCAATATGAGGCTACCCTTAATGTCCAAGGGTCCCTCGGCCTCTATTTTTCATTCTATCAGCTTTTCATTTCATGATCAGCAGGCTTTTATCTATTAGTTCTTGATCGACCATCATGTATGTCTGTACCCATCTTCAAATGTAAATTTTACAAACAAAAGTGAAGAAGAAATGCTAGTAGGGTAGTACTGGATTAGTAAGGTACTAAGGTTTACTAACTAATTAATCTGCTTCTTTTTAGCACCAACATCATATTCTTACCAAAAGAAAAAAATGTTATATTATACAACTTTTTCATGATATTGATCATATAAAAATATGTTATTGAAAATGTTGTTTTAATGAACAGTAAGTTTTAGGCCTAGCTTGTTGAAAGAAATATATTATTATACCAAGCAAGGCCTTATTGTATTGTGTAATGCATGTAAAAGACAGTCGACATTCCGTAAGTTTCACATTACCTTTTTGTTGTATTGTTTGAGAATTTGACATGAAAAGTAGTTCATGAGAATTTGATTTTTGATCTTACTCATAGAGTGCATGAATTTTATCTCTTATGGCTTTGTCACATCAGAGATTGATTGATAGAGAACTTTTCCCTTAGTAGGAAAATTAGTTTTACCTGTCTGTGTGAAAACCTGTGATGCATGCATGTGTGTGTCTATTTAAGGACATCATGTTGGATAATATGGTGAACATATGAAAGTCTCTTGACTGCTCTCTTCTAAAAAAAAATGAATATGAGGAGAAAAGGGTTGCACATGAGAAGGAAGATATCTTTGAAGAAACAAAGGAAGACCACAGAATCCTTGATGCAAAGAAAGATGAAGCAACTGCAGAGGATTGTTCCTGAATGCAACAAGATGGATGATATTGAAATCGATACTGTGTTTCAAAAGACTGCTACTTACATCTTCTTTCTTGAGTGTCAAGTGAGTGTTCTTAAGAATCTGTGTGATCTCTATGACATCTAGAAGAAATTCTTCTATTTTTTTCCATAATATATGTAACAAATTAAATCAAATGATCGAGTACTGTTAAAGTAGTAGATGGTTATGTTGTATTATTTTATTTTCTCCATTCATCTGATGAAGCCATGTACAGTAGTACTCTTCTATATAATAAAACTATATATGGGAATAATAAAATTGATAAATTTTCTGCAAAATTTAGATAAAATTTCTAATCAATCATGCAGTGATATAAGATCAACAGATTTACAGTACTGAATCTTTCTGTATAATCCAAGTGTTGGTGTAAGATATAATCATGGATATGCAAGGTTGCCGTAATGTTGGTGCTGAAGCTTTGGAGAAACACAACAGTGTACCATTAAAAGTAGAAACTATCCATCTTCCCCACAACATGTAAGGTATCCATCATGATTCATGCACTGCTCGTGTGTAGCATTAATGTGAAATCCAATAAGAAATAATGAACTTCACCCTTTGCTCATGGAGGTGGAACACATAAAGGACATATACACCTTTTACTTCATTTCTGCTTTTGTTGTTAAGTACTTAAGTGGGGACTGAGGTGTTAAACACATCTACACAATACACATGACTTTCTGGATGAAAATGCTTGTACGTTATTAACTGCTAAAGTGAGTTGGTTACCAACATTAATCATGAAAGAAAGCTAGTGGACTCTATAGGGCTTGCAATACTGGTTTTAGTTTTCAATCTGATCCTCTCAACTCATGAAGGGTTTGCAAAACATGTTCATTGATAGGAAGAAGTTTCGCACCATACTGCATTTGGGACTAGAACCAGCTTCCAGTGAATAGGTTATGGAAAACCAAAAAATAGCAGATGTGAAACAATATTTTTTTTGTATTGAACAACTTGGATTTGCTCTCTTTGTCTTCATTGTGAGACAATATTTCCAATTCATTAAATTACCTAATTTGATTTTTCCCTGGAAAAAAAAAAGATTGCCTGATTCATGTGTCTATTCTCTCTATATAAAATATTGTTGAGATTTGAAATTGAAACCCTAGGCCTCTTCTCTCTCGTAACTGTTGCAAAACTCTCCCGACTACTGTCATTGTTTCGCTTCTTCTTCTCGTATTTTGTTATTCCTTGGCCGTCGCCACAAAAGATCAACAACCACCACCACAAGCTTATCCTCTTCCTCTACTTCAACGATCAACAACAAGGTCAAAGATGCGGATAAAACGTGGACAAAGATCTTGGAGAACAAATCCATCATTACAGAAACTAAAAGGCTGTCCATACCCAATAGATATTACCAATGAAGACGATGATTGTACAAGAAGGGCCATTTGGGCATATAAATTTCAGGCCAGCGGCTTTGGACTCCAATCTAAATGCGTTTTTTTTAAAGAGAAAGAAGAAGACAAGAGAAGAGAGAAGATTTGCAGTACATTTGCAGAGGAGAAGAAAGAAAAAGATTTGCAGACATTTGCAGAGCAGATGTTATTTTGAGTAAGGGTATTTTGGCTATTTTAAAATATTATTTGGTTTAACTTACGGTTGATGGCCAAACCCTAATAAAAAGGAAAACCAGCTCCAAACCCTTGTTAGTATAAGCTTTTGGTGACCAAAACCTAATTTACCCTAGAACATAGCTGACACTTTGCCCTTTATGAGAGGGGGAAAACATAAAGATAACTTGTTTAGGACCAAAACCCTGGTTTAAATTCAGGAATTCTTTGTATAAAAGTAATCAACACTCCTCGTGCCAAAATATTGAATGCAGTAATGGTATAACTAAAACAGCGGATCACTAAAACATGTACTATCATGCCTTAATCAAGTCATTAAAAAGAAAGCAAAATCCTGTTCACAATTTTGATTCCCAAACAACTGAACTGTTACAGATGTCAAGACAGTGGAGTGATGAACGCTTTTCACATAATGTTGAGGATATGATCCTCCTAGAGGTGTCTATTGTTCTTCTGAGGTGTGGAGCTGTTGGATTTGTCTATCATATAGTGCTATACATTTAAACCATAAAGATGTAAATACAGAGCTAGTTATTTGTTAAGCAAAATCGCTTACTTGGCATCCTTCAAGGTCTGCTCTCTTCATGATCTCTCTCTGCATATCAATTGTTTTTTATTATTTTTGGGCTTGAATCACATGAAAGTATATATCAAGGGAAAAGATGGTGATTAAGATTCAAAGTATGTAGCTGTTTACCTGTATTTCGGAAGTTAAGATTCCGGGACCCTCCTGAAATCCAATTAATGCAAGGAATCAAGATGATATACATTTTTATAGTATTTCAAGGCCCTCCACATTGTAGCAAAGATAGAAAGAGAGAAGTATACACACCTTAAAACATGTTTCTTCCCAATTCACCTCCTTCCAGGTTTTCAGTTCCAACAGTTCCCACGAACTGGGAACTCGAATCGTTTCAACATGCTGCACAAGTCTCAAGCTATCTGCAACAGTGAGTTACAAAAACTTTAAAGTTGCTTACTTTTTTGATATGTTGATAACAAATGAATATCTTGTGTTTATGTCGTAATGTGAAGGTATAAAATAAAAGCTGAAGCCTATAAAATATGCATAGAGGGATGAAATCTACTTGTAATGAAAGCCTCGTGCCAAAGTTCACGCTTTGACCATTGTGGTGCAACTTCTCGAAATGGGATGCCTCTCGAAAAGCAAACCCTGCATAAAGACCATTATAAAAGATAAAAGGACAGTGCAGGCCTTGACTGAATTTTCAATAAAAGATATTTCAATATGACTTTATCCTGTGCTATATGATTTCGGTGTTTTCTTTGTAGGAATCCCATCAGCAATCAATAAATACTCATACTTTAGAGTGATAGAGAATTTGAAACTAGTGTGCTGTACTACTGAAGGCCAAAGTTCAGAAGCTTAAATCTGTTCCGCAGCAAGTAGAACTGTAAATTATTCTGAAGTTACTTCCTATAGTTATTAGTTTATTACCTAGAACAATTATAGTTCTTTACTAAACCACTTCAAGGTGTCTAAACACATGTCTTTTAATTAAGATTGCCTACAATTAAAAGGAAAAGAGTATCATTTATCGAACATGGGTAGGTGATTTGCAACTAACAGAAAGTCTGAAAGACAACTTACTCAATCACTAGTTGGCGTATGATTCCTGGAAGCACACCATCAGCAAGAGGAGCCGTCTGTACTTCATAAGGACACTCACGTTTGAGATCAAAATGATTTTCCTCCAGAGTATTACTACTGTCCTGTATATAACTTTAAGTTTAATATAGAATATCACTGTAATTCTTCCACATTTTATTAATTTTCTGAAATACATAAAGCTGACAAAGAACCTGCCCCCTTAACTGGAAGTATATAACCCAAAAAGTTTCCCAAGTGCACAGCTGTTATTTGGCTACTCGAATATCTCCCGGTTGAAAGTAAATTTTTTAGAGAAACACAATCATACCAGTGGCACATTAAGAAACTTATGCTAGGGAAAAAAAAATGAAAGGATGCTTGCATACTTGAGGTTGTAAAACTCATGAAAGGGAATTGATTCCCCTAACTATGAACCTCGACTAAGGTGAGTATGAAAAAACCCAGAAATCATACATGTAATTCACAGAAATGGAAAGGTGTGATGGACAAATATTTATCTATAATCGTAAAGTTCTAACGTCCTGGACTGGATAGGTCAACATTGATTAATGCACACCAAGCATCATGAAGCCATCAGCAGTTTGACAATAGAATTTACCTTTTCCAGTTTATAAGTAAAGCATAACTACAGAATCATATATCAATCCCTTCAAGCGAAAAAATAATCTGGATTGCAATATCAATCAAAATTGCTTACCTTCTGACAAACAACAAAGAAATTTGTCACAGAGCCTTCCAGTATCTGATCACCGTCATCTGACAACAAGAGCTCAGTTGCTAATGGAGGTCGTAATTTCTCTAAATTCTTCCTTATCCTGCCAAAATACATTCCAAATATCAAAATTCAAAATTTAATACACAAATAAAATAAAATTAATGAACACTAACCTTACCCATTTAGAAAACTTTGCCCTAGCAACATCCCTTCCATGACCAACTACCGCTAAATGCGCACCATTTTCTCTAACACCAAACACAGGTGGAACATAAACACTAACGTGCACAAAAACATCGACATCCTTTAAAATCTTCCCATCTTCTCTTTCAAAATTTCTTGAATTCCCAGTTACAAGTGTTGTAATTACTAATTCTTCTTCACTACTCTTTTCTTTCAAAGAAACCGGCAATACTTTTCTCAATGAATCATTAACAAGAGGATTTATAACTGATTCCCATGACAATGAAGATGATGAAAAAGAACTAGAAACCCTAGAATTTTCTAAACCAAATAGAAAATCAGGTTTTGACTCAGCTAAGATTCTAACCGATTCAGCGAGTCTATGTAAATGTCTTTCCCAAAACATTACACATGTACCATTATTGTGAGTTCGAGTAGTTGTATAAGCACCTGAATCATTGATTTAAACAGATTTATGTTAATAAAAATTATCGAAAAAATAGCAGAAAATTAATGGAGTTTTGTTGAAAAAACCTGAATGAGTTTCAAGAAAAGAAGAAATTTGAGGAACTTCTGATGATGGTTGTGAGATGATGCCATTTATCACCAAAAACCTGCAATTCGACATTTTCAGAAAGTCAAATGGTCGATACTCGATAGATCAAACAGTTTCTTTGGAAGTTGAAAGTTACCCACAGAGTGTTCAAATGGTCGAGTTTTGTAAATTGTAATAGAGTCGGAAGTTTGAAAGTTTAAACAGAAGTTGGGTCGGGTTAAACCCCAACCATAACAAACCCGATTATGCATGGACAGCATTACAGGTACTTTTCTTTGATGTTTGAAGTGTTTAGCCTAATGCATGATCACTTCCTTATTTTCAGAAATGATGATAATATTGGTGTAAAATCACAAGGTTTTCGTCGATAAATTTTTATCTTCTTCTCATGAACCTCTGCAAAAGACCTGCAGTGAAAAATTGGATCAAAGCCATTGTATATGCCGATTGGGTTAATTTCAAAGATACATGAGAAAGATGCTCACATTTCCCTCCACAATTTGGTTTGAGGCTTTGAGCAAACCCCAACACTGGCTTGAGGAAGGCAAAAAGCAATACCAAACTGAATTTTTGGTATTCGGTAAAGCAAATGATAGGGGATGGACATAAGGATTGGTTGGAGGCTGATTCAACAGCAGAAGTTGGAGTTTTTTTTTGTAATGCAGAGGTCCCCTGGAAAGTAGGAGTTAGATGTATGAAATGTAAACACTCTTTGGAAGCTCTGGAACTGACTTCAAACTCGGAGGAAGTTAACCAAGCAGCAGATAAAAGCAGCAAAACGAGGTGCAGGAATGCAATCGGTGACTGGAAGGCATTTCCGAATGGATTCATGTTCTCAAGGCACCTTACCAGGACTACATTAGAGTCACATGAGTTGTAGTGTAATGAAATAGGTCTATGATATGTCACAGTATGTCAAGCTGTAAATTCTTTTATTAATAAACCCAACATTGGAACTAGCTCACACCCAATGGGTTGTGACAGTATCACAAATAACGAATAAAATGAGGGTTTCCTGGCAATGCATGAATTGGGTATTTGTAGAACAAAAGGCAATACAACACCATCATAATTTTCTCACCATGCTTATATGAATTATGATGCAGTAAGAACTAAGAATTATATGCAAACCCGAAAGTAAAAAATGCCTGCGGTGACAACAAACATTCATTCTGTTGCAATTCATCATCTAAAGGGACAACATGGATCTGGGGATAATTTATATATATATATGAGAGTATGAGACTAAAAAAGACGAATCTAAACAGAAACGTTACTAAGTTAATCCAAGTGAGACCAACAACTGCACAATATAACATCACACCACAGTTCAATTGAAACTGGAGACTTATGTTTTCAGCAAATATTCAAAAAAGGTGGACTCTAATGAATGGAGGAAAATGTCAAAAAGTGATTCCCCAACCCCAAATGCAATACCATTTTGGCTTCTTAGATAAACCTTCATGCCAATCTATCCCTTCATAAGCATAACATCCATAGCTTTCAGTTAGCTGTCTTACACTTAAGTACCTCCAAGATCAATCCCTGCTACCAAGAAGACACCCTGAAACAACATGAAAGTACTAAAATTACAAATATGAACTAACATTCAGAAAATAACACTACAATGGTAAACAAGCTACCATTATAATATTAAAATCACTGGAAGTTGCCCCAACAATATACAGATCTTTAAGACTAGCAAATGTCACATGCACGCGCATAACATAACCACTAGATGGAGTGGAAAAGACAATTGTAAATTGCATTTTTATGAATGAGACCAGTTTATTTGAATGCTTAGATTTTGAGAGAGAGCATAATGTGAATCCCAGACTCGCCAAGCAACGTTTACAAAATATCCCAGCAGAGTGGACAATCAAAATTAGACACATGGATTACTAAGTTATTACTTCTATAATAAGAAGTGACAATAACTAAGGCTGCATTTCTATTTTGAGTTGCTTTTATGTAGTCTTAACAACTAATTAACATACAGTCTTTTAGATGTCCCTGCTGATTGCTTTTAAATACCGCAAATTTACACAGAAATAATGAATATATTGCATCTTGAGGCATATTATAGCATTTACTTGCACTAGAAACTCCTAAACTGCAAAAGCACTAATTAAAATCATGTCATACAAGAAGTAAATATATTGATTTTCCAAATAGTGTCACAATGTTCCCTGAAACAACAACAACAAGAGAAACAACTTTGAACCAACAATGAAATGAAGACATATAATGCTGCCTACCATTTTAATACTGTATTAAAATCACAGTGGAAGTTGTGGCCACAATATTAGATTCTTTCCTTTTAGCAAATGTCAAGAAATCACATAAGATAACCATCATTGTTCCCATGATCTTAATACGAATCCTTCTTCTTTTTCTTTTTTAAGCATGTTTAGACTGACGCTTGTTGAATCTCCTGAATGTCTACTTGCTATGGTTGTGCTTTTCTTCTCTTGAATGATTATGTTTTCAAACAAAAAATTTCAAAATTTTTCCAAGTGTTTTTCTGTTTTTGTCTGTGTTGTTCGAACATTCTCCTTGTTGGTTCGAACTGTTCAGTCGTAACACAGATTGTTCGAACATTTCTTTTACAATTCGAACATTGTAACCATATGGAGTGAAGAAAAGACAAATTATGAATTGCATTCTCATGGATCGACCACTTCACTGACTGCTCAGATTGAAGGATAGACAGTAAGGTAAGGTATTAATTCCTTCAAATAGCACTTAAGCATAAAATAACTACAAAACTATGGCTTCAAGAACCAAAACTTTGTAGACCAAAATGGGCCACAAGGAGTCAAACAGTAAGCCCCGATAAAAAAGATCAAACTCAGTTTAGTCGCAGTGATTCAAAGGCAACATGTTAATTTCTTTTTATTTTATTTTCTTGCATTGGACTCTTTCTAAAACTTCTATAAATATGAGATTCATCAATCGTATTCCGGGCTGGCTATTGTGACTCCCTTAGTTTGACTCCACATCCCAAGCCCTTTATCACCACAGATCCCATGGTCATCAGATAAACCACATGTATCAAAAATTTGGACTAAGATTAACAGAAGGGTATACACAAAATTATTATCACCCATCTTCTCTTTATAACTAAAGATCCAAGGGAGTCACTATAAAAGGCCCGTTCATATTCTTGTCAAACACGAATATGGTACATCAAATTAGAATGAAGGGAAGAAATATAGAGAGAGTTTATATGTTTTACTTACAGGTTTATAATGCTGCGAATGCTTCAGGAAAATTCAACTACACAATTTGAGCTTCTCGCAAGCATTTGTAGTTCTTTAATTTCCTTTTCCGGCATTTCCCCAGGACGCTTATCACTAAAAGAATCTCTTGTCGTCACTTTGATTATCAGTTTATGCATGACCCTAGCACTTTTTATCAGAAATTTAAGAAACCATTGCTCCTCCAATAACCATCCAAAACGCCGAATTTCAACTAACTTTAAGTGCGACAAAAAGCATTGAGGAGTTGTTCCAATTAGTCGACCATATCCTTTAAATAAAAATGAATGTGTTCCCTGCGTAACACAAAGGTTAAGAATTGTAAAATAACAATGACATTAAAAATGATACATTATAGATTAAAAAAACTGGATGGAGGAATGGGACTTACACTGGGGAAGCAAAGATATTCTATATAAGGCATGCTACTGAGCAGCTCTATCAATTTTTTACCACTTGTAGTCATCCCGTGCAGCACTTCCAGATGGGTCAAGCGGGGTAGTGCAAGAAAATGGGCCGAGATAGCAGGACGTGAGAGAATCTAGAAATACCAAATGAAAAATCACCAATATTAAAAGATCGAATAAACATAATATTGAAAATTAATTCATCTTTCATGATCATACCTCAACGCTATGAGCGCATAACTTAAGATTCCTTGCGCTACGGATCCCTTTAAGAACTGATGCCACATGGTGATCTCTATCGCTAGTACCATATATATCAATCGAAACATCAACTAGAGATGATAGTTCGGTTAGAGAAAATTCAAAAGATAGTGACTCTTTCAACTTCAACGACACGAGCCTCCCTGCATATATTTTTACCACACAATCAGTCGGACCATCATCATACCCACCCTCTATTTTCAGCATTGGCAGTGTCGGAGCATAAATGCTAAACGTCTTAATCTTCGACCATGTACAACACTTCAGAACAGATTCTTCTAGGATAGGACACCTTAAAGTGACTTCTGGCAGTGATAGGCCACCACAAAACTTAACACTTGTAAGACGCAGGACCTTGAGGCTTGGAAAACATACGGAACCAGTAATGCTAATAGAGATATCCATATCAATTTTCAATACCCTCATTGATTTGAAAGTAGAAAAGCAATGTGGGTACATGTAGGGATATTCTTTATAAACAGATATACTGAGTTCTTGAACTTCACGGCGCATTATGGAAGAGGTCCATGTACGGAAGTGAGCTGGATCACATTCCCTGCATTTGAGACTGAACTTGTGTACCTTTGAAACATCATTGCAATAAAGCACGTTGTTCACAAATTCAATGAAGAACCTCTTTCTTTTCCGATAATTTACACTCTTGCTTGAGGTGCAAAACAAATGCTCATCACAAAAGTCAAAATTGTGGATGGACGTCCAAAGAAACTTCCACCTTTGTGATAGTATACTAGTACCAACAGCATATTTTGTAGGAAGAAAGGAGAGAATGTAATGAAGAATGCTATCCGGCAAATTACTAATTATATCTTCATTATCACCATTACAATGTTCTCCTTCGGCCAACTTTTGTTTTTTCGAATTATCCAGAGAACCACTTGCATCCATGACTATGATAAGCAATGAACAAAAGTTAATCAAGGGACAGGACAAAGAAGCAATCTAAAAGGTTAAACATGATCTGACGAATGTTTTTCTAGGCAAATCTTAAAGTTTCTCCTTCGTGATCAACCAATACAGTTTGATGTTTTTGACAATGTGATGTTTCCAACCACCTCATCAAACTCTGAAAAGAAAAACAAAGAAGGATCCTTCGTCGATTCAGGGAGAAGGTGTAATGGAAATCAGCAAAATAAGGATCATGTTGAATATAAGAGAATCAGTTTTTACATACCAGCTTGAAGCGCGAAAGAGATTTGACAAGAAGTCTTGGGAGTATGTTATTAATCAAAAACTTTCTTTCGCGCTTCAAGCTGGTATGTAGAAATTGGTTATCTTATATTCAACATGATCCTTATTAAATACATACAACTTCTCCCTGAATCGACCATCCTTATTTGTTTTTGTCTTTTTTTCCCCTTCAGAGGGACATGAGGTGGTTGGAAACATCACAATGTCAAAACATCAAACTATATCGGTTGATCACAAAAAAAAACTACAAAGATTTGCCTAGAAAAATATTTATCAAATCAAGGGTATTCTTAATCAATTCAAGCTATTAAGCAAAATATATAGTGGCAGTGGTATTACTTTATCATCAGGTGTTTTACCCCATCATTAGAAATACTCTATCAAGCACGGACACCGGACACCGACACGACACGACACGGACACGCTGACACGTAATTTTCTGAAAAAGTAGGACACCGACATATATATTCTAGCATACTTTATAACACATTGTACAGAGAATGATCGAGTGGACAAGTAACAATGTTGATGCACTACTACCATCTGTTGAAGCTGAAGCCATGGTTGTTCTATGGAGACCAGAGAATCAACAAAGTCTTGTGAAAGATGAAGAAGGTAAGAGAAGCAAACTTAGAGAGAATAGATGAAGAGAAAGTAACAGAGAGAGAGAGAGAGAGAAAGTAGAAGATGAAGAGAGAGTAGGTGAGACCCTTGAGACTTGTGAGGCTTGTGAGAGAAGTTTCTAGAGAAAGATTTTTTATTTGTTTCTCTCTCCACAAATATGTTTTTTTTATTCCATCCCTGACCCACTTTCTTTACAAAAAACTAAAATTACAAAGTTATCCCTTAGCTAAGGTGTCCAGCAGTGTCCGGAAGTGTCCAACAGTGTCCGAAAGTGTCCAGTTTAGAGATTTTTATTTTCTCAGGTAGGACACTTAATTTGATGTGTCTGACACGTGTCCCAGCGTGTCCTGGGCATGTCGGTGTCGGACACGTGTCAGACACCGGTGCGTAAGATTTAGGGAGGTGTCCGTGCATTAGAGGAAATACTTAAACCTAAAAGTAAAGAAAAAAAATTCTTAAAATTGCAATATAATATAGAACCGTGATACGGTGGGGACTGACGTTTAGTTTGTTTTTGTTATTAATTAATTTTTGTGAATTATTTTTGAATTTTATTATTTTATAAATAAAACACCCAACTAGCTATGTTATCAATGAGTTTCATTAACAAAGGAAATTAGCTTACAAAAGTGTGGAGATTGTAAACTCCAAACACCAGATTCTCAAGCCCATTTATCCAGTTAATTAGCCCAAACATTAACCTTATTACAAATATAAATAAAAGACTCAGATCATAAATAACAACATAAGTTTAACATAAAACAACCAAGACTTCGAACAATCAGAATCGTCCGTAAAACAACAATTAGAGAGATATGACCATCAGAGCTAGGAAAACCCGAAGATGAGCTTGACCAAATTAGAATAGGACTTTGGTGTGGATAACCAAAAGAGCTACTACCAACAGAATCAGGACGTATGCTAGAACTATTAAAAAACATGTTAGAATCCGTTGAATCACCATCTACACCAGCCAGACGAATTACCTTGAATTTCAAAATAACTCAAATCACTTGCTTTTTCACGTTGGTTATTAGCTATCTTGACCAGCTTCATTAGAATAAGTTGAAACCAAGAATCTACAATAGTTATTGTGACTTTGATAACTTTCAAATTGATCAGAATTGGAAGACACGTCCATGATTTTAATTGATGAGGAATCTGATACATCAAAAGATTCCCCATACCCTATAACAACACCATTATTTTTAAACAGACAAGTTCTTTTCCCGTCCATGATAAAGAAAAATGAACAAGAAAAAGAAATGTTTCCAATCTTCGAAGTTTGTCTTTCAACATTCAAATCCCTAGATTCTTTCAGTTTTTTACCATACTTTGTGTCTTAACCGGACTGTAAACCAAATTATTTTTTTGATTTTTTCCCATAAAGAATCCCCGCTTGTTTTTCGAGTCTTTGAAACTGAATAGTATTCCCGCTTTTTTGAAAAATGAATTATTTATAGAAGATATGTAAATAAAATTATTTATTATGGAAGAATTGGGAAAAATAGTATGTAATAGTGTGAGAGTTATATGACTGAGACAAATTAATGAGTAAGAGTATTCTGAAAGCATGGAAAATGTAGTAAAAAGATAATATACAGACAAACTTCTATAAAAAGAAAACTCTTATTTATAGTTGGTTGGTAGGAATTCGTATGCATGGTAGATTGGTAGTTTGTTCACTTTTCAAAATAATAGGATCAAAAGTTTGTTTACTAATTCCATCCAACCAACTATAAATAACCCTCCATTTCTTACAAAAAGTTACTCTACCCACTCTTATTTTATTACATATTCCTTGGTTGCAGAATATTTTCACTCATTAATTTCTTGTATATAATCGTCTCAATCATACAATTCTCAAACTTATTCACAACTCTTCCATAATAAATAATTTTATTCACATATCTTTTTCCATAACTAATTTTTTTCTCTCTAGAAAATGGGGGTACTTTTCAGTTTCAAAGGCTCAAACAACAAGTAAAGATTCATATTGAAGACCAAAATATTATGGGTAAAAATCAAAAGTCTGTTTTGGTTTACAGTCCAGTTAAGATAGAAGTATATGGTCGAAAAACTAAAACAATCTCAGAATTTAAATGTTGAAAAATAATATACGGAGAATGGAAACAACTTCATGTTCATTTTTTTTATAATGAATGGGAAAAAGAACGTGTCTGTTTACAAATAAAAGTGTTGTTAAAGGGTGTGGGGAATCTTTTGATATTCCAGATTCCCCATCAGTTACAATCATAGACCTGTCTTCTGATTCTAGACAACTTGAAAATTATTAAATTCGTAATAACTTAGGTCGATTCTCGGTTTCAACTTATTATGATGAAATTGGTCAACCTAATAACCAACGTGAAAATTTTGAGTGATTTGAATTCTTTTAAAATTCAAGGCAATTCTTCGAGTTGTTGTGTGGATGGCGACTCAGAAGATTCCAACAGGTTTTCTAATAGCAGTGTCATATGTCACCATATTATTGGTAGTAGTTGCTCTTTTGATTATCCAAAGCTCCTTTTTGGGTTTCTCTGGCTTTGGTGGTCATATCTTTCCATCAGGTCGACTTGAGTGACTAGAAATATCAATTCATTTATCTTAAACTTATGATGTCAAACAAGATCCATGTCTTACTATCTTTTATCATGTTCGCACGGATGTTAATATTTAGGGTCATAACTAGCTAAATGGGTTTTGGTGCACTTGTTGGGAGTTTACCATCTCACAATTTTTGTAATGTTATTTCCTTTATTAATAAATCACACCGCACTAGTAATATTGCTAGTTGGGTGTTTTATTTTTATTTTCTTAAAAATGGCTTGTTTATAACTTTATAACACAAACAAATTAAACATCAATCCCCACCGTATCATGGTTCTATAACAAGGTTAGAGTTCATCTTTCATCAATCAAAGATTAAGTGCCCCCTCTTTCATTAGACATAGAACCCTGATTTTGGTGCTAAAAACATTCATAAAACAAAGAAAATTACATGTGCATTAATGTTTTCTTTTCTTTTCATTTTTTCTGATACATAAACATAAAAGCCAGGGTTATGAAGAAAATATATTGCATTAAAGAAAAATCAACAGAGTACCCATTAAAGATCTCAACAAATCAAACAATACCCATTTAACAGATTTTTTTTTTTAAAAAAAAGAAGCAATCTTCTAAATCTTACATAAAGAAAAAGAGTTACGAAATTTTTCATGTGCTTTAATGTTACTATTGATATAAATAAAATTTAAATAACAGAGAAAAAATAATATAAGTACCTTCGCTTTGCGTTACAAACTTACAAACGAGAAAGAAGCTCTTCTTCTTCTTCTCTTCTTGCTTTAATCATCTTTTCACAAAGAGAGAGAAGTGTAAACTTGTGTAAACAACTAACAAATAACCATGACTTACTCCTAAGAAAATGGTACAATAACTGTTAAGGACCGGTTCTTTTCTAACTTTTAAATTTGGTCCACATACAACATCATTCTTGACTGAAGTATCCCTTATTCATAGCATTATTATAGCAACAGTCAATGAAACAGTAAAGCAGCCAAGCAGGTGTTTTATGCACACTAGTTGATCTGAGTGTTGGTATATATCTGATCTGAGTGTTGGTATATTCAACATTCCGATATCGGATTCCTAAAAAAGCGGATATATTTGCCGCCTTGGCTTCCCGGATACCTAGAAAACTTACTGACATTTTGACCTTTTAGTACTTGGTAGATTTTGTTGGAACAGGATGTATTTTGAACTATAACAAATAAAGACATTTAGCCGAGAGCGAATTTCAACTATTATTATGCAACATTACAAAACCAACTTAAAACACATAAACTAGCAACTTGCATAACTAGGTTACCCCAAATGAGACTTGCATTATAACAACCTGCCATAATCCATTTGGAATTTGCCTTAAATTTCACAAAATGTTTGGTTTTAGCAACCAATTGAGCTGCGGTTTGGTACATTAAATCGAAATGATTACAATCTAGAGTACAAGGTGTTTGAAGCATCCTGGTTTATATAGTGTACCAGGTTCTCCTGAAAAGGTCCTATATATGAATGCATTGAGTCTTCCCAAATCTAACAGTGTTTTTCCAATTTCATATGCCCTAAGCAAGTACACGTTGCTACTCTGAAGCCCTAGGTGTGGCTTTCATATGCTTCAGCTCCATCAGACCATCACCTTCCATTCAGCTACCACAAGTCTTGGTCAGTCAAAGATCATCCGTCGCTAGCAGACTGCCAATATGATCTCTGAAATACAGATAGAAGCATATTACGATCTTGAATATGAGGACATTATGGCTGTAAAACACTTGTCATTCTAATATTAGTATTACTACAGAAGTTGTCTCCATGTTCATTCCAAATCAAATGAATGAACTTTCACCACACTATCTGCCAAGTGACCAATGCTCTAACCACTTGCAGGGCTGAGAAATACACTGGTGAATGCTTGAAGTTTTTGAAGAGATGACATTATTTGAGTTCCAACTAACTCACAACCACAAAAGCATTCAAGTCCATGTAGATTACACCGAAATAGATTTGGTCACTTAGCCTGAACTTGACTTCGGACAGCTGCTAATGTACTAGGTGATATTTTGTATATGAGCACATGCATGCCAAATTAGTAACAACAATTCCATCAAGTAACACTCAAGCAGGGCAGGGAATAAAAGAAACACAAATTTAATAATATACATATGAAGATGTATTCTTACTTGCAGGTTTATTAAACTCTAAATGCTGCAGAAAGGAATAAAGTAGTAACAAAAGAGGATTTATTTCTTACTTGCAAGTTTATTAAACTCTAAATGCTTCAGAAAAATTCAAGTACACAATTTGTGTTTCTGGCAAGCATTAGTAATTGTTTGATTTCAACCTCCGGCATTTCTTCAGGATACAAATCGTCAAAAGAACCCGTCCTCACTTTGATATTCAGTCTGTCCATGACTCTTGCACTTTATATCATAAATTTAACAAACCATACAGGCTCTGCTATCCATCTAAATGCTGAACTTTTACTAATTTCAGGTGTGACAAGAAACATTGGTGTCAGCTCACACCCAACAGGATGTGACAGAACGGCATAAACTATAAATCACAAATAAGGAATAAAATGAGGGTTCCATGACAAGGTTCGAATCGAGTATTTGTAGAACAAAAAGCAATATGACACCGTTATTTTACAATGCTTATATGAATTATGATGCAGTAAGAACTAAGAATTATATGCAAAAGTAAAAAATGCCTGGGGTAACAACAAAGATTCATCATATAAAGGGACAGCAGATCTGGGGATAGTTTATATATATGAAAAAATAAAAAGATGCATCTAAATTCAAACAGAATATTTTACTAGGTTAATCCAAGTGAGACCTATACATATGCACAATATAACATCACACCATAGTTCAGTTGGTACTGAAGACTCGAGGTTTCACCAAATATTCAAATAAGGTGACTCTACTGAATGGAGGAAAATGTCAAAAAGTGATTCTTACATCATGGATTCAAAGGTCCCCAACCCCAAATTCCAATACCATTTTTGCTTCCTAGATAAACCTCCATGTCAATCTATCCCTTCATAAGCATGAAGCCCATCACCTTTCAGTCAGCTGTTTTACGCTTGGGTACCTCCAAGATCAATCACTGCTACCGAGAAGGCCCTGAAACAACATGGAAGTACAAAATATATAAATATGAACTAGCAATGAGAAAGTAACACTATAATGGTACCATTATAATATTAAAATCACTGTGGAAGTTGTCACAACAATATAAGGATCTTTTAGATTAGCAAATGCCACATGCACGCACTAGATGGCGTGGCAAAAAGACAATTGTGAATTGCATTTTTGTGGAATTGCTTAGATTTTAAGACAGAGCATCCCAGACACAAGGCGTCCAAGTGACGTTTACAAAAAATCCCAGCAGGTTGTTCTGAACTTGATCACAAAATTCACTTATTGTCTTAGTTGACAGGCTGTTGTCCTAGAGTAAACAGAAAACTAAAATTTTAACAGTAAGGTTAGGTATTAATTCCTTCAAATAGCACTTAAGCATCAGATAAAATAACTACAAGAATATGATTTTAAGAAC
The DNA here is from genome assembly GCA_023053565.1 of Aquilegia eximia. NCBI lineage: Eukaryota > Viridiplantae > Streptophyta > Magnoliopsida > Ranunculales > Ranunculaceae > Aquilegia > Aquilegia eximia. The sequence goes on from JALIGU010000007.1 coordinate 13,541,144, forward strand.
CAAAGCTTTGTAGACTCAAAAATCGGGCCACAAGGAGTCAAACAGCAAGCCCCGATAAAACAGATCAAACTCAGATTAGTCGCAGTGATTCAAATCATTCAAAGCCCAAAATGGCAACATCCTCAATTTCTTTTTCTTTTCTTTTCTTATATTGGACTCTTTCTAAAACTTATATAAATATGTGATTCATCAATCATATTCCGGGCTGGTTATAGTGACTCTTAGTTTGATTCCACATCCCAGCCCTTTATCACCACAGATCCCATGGTCATCATTATATAAACTACGTGTATCTATAGTTCGGACTAAGATTAACAGAAGGGTGTACTTGGAATGCAAAATTATTATCACCGATCTTCTCTATCACTGCAGATCCAAGAAAGTCACTATAACTAGCCCTTCATATTCTTATCAGGCACGAATAAGGTACATCAAATTACAATAAAGGGAAGAAATATAGAGATAGTTTATATTATTTACTTACAGGCTTTTAATGCTGCGATTGCTTCACGAAAATTCAATTACACAATTTGAGTTTCTGGCAAGCATTTGTAGTTCTTTAATTTGCTTTTCCGACATTTCCCCAGGAAGCTTATCACTGAAAGAATCTCTCGTTGTCACTTTGATTATAAGTTTATGCATGACCCTGGTACTTTTTATCAGAAATTTAAGAAACCATTGCTCATCCGAATACCATCTAAAAGGCCGAATTTCAACTAACTTTAAGTGCGACAAAAAAGCATTGAGGAGTTGTTCCAAATCGACCAAATTCTTTAAATCCAAATGAATGTTTTCTCTGTGTAAGATTAAGAATTTTAAAATGGCAATGACAATAAAAATGTTACATTATAAATTTAAAAATTGGATGGAGGAACTGGGACTTACATTGGGGAAGCAAAGAGATTCTATATAAGGCATGTTACAGAGCAGGTCTATCAATTTTTCACCACTTGTAGTCAATCCGTCCAGCACTTTCAGATGGGTCAGGCGGGCTAGTGTATGAAAGTAGGCGGAGACATCAGGACGCGAGAGAGTCTAGAAATACCAAATCAACAATATTAAAAGATTGACTAAACCAAATATTAAAATTAATTCATCTTTCATGACCATATGCTCTAGAATAACTATTATATAAATAACACATACCTCAACACTATGAGCACTTAACTCGAGATTCTTTGCGTTATGGATCCCTTTAAGAATTGAAGCCACGTGATGAACACTACCGCTAGTACCATATATGTCAATTGAAACATCAACTAGAGATGATAGTTCGCATAGAGAAAATTCATAAGATAGTGAATGTTTCAACTTCAACGACATGAGCCTCTCTGCAAATATTTTTACCACACAATTTGTTGGTTTATACACATGCCCACCCTTTATTTTCAACATTGGAAGCGTCGGAGCATAAATGCTAAATGTCTTGATATTCGACCATGTACAACAATCTAGAACAGATTCTTCTAGGATAGGACATCTTAAAGAGACTTCTGGCAGTGATAGGCCACCACAAAAGTTAACGCTTGTAAGATGCAGGACCTTGAGGCTTGGAAAACTTACGGAACCAGTAATGCTAATAGAGATATCCATATCAATTTTCAATACCCTCAGTGATTCAAAAGTAGAAAAGCAATGTGGGTACATGTAAGGATATTCTTCAGAAGCATATATACTGAGTTCTTGAATTTCACGGCGCATTATGGAAGCGATCCATGTAGGGAAGTGAGCTGGATCACATTCCCTGCATTTGAGACTGAACTTGTGTATCTTTGAAACATCATTGCAATGAAGCACCTTGTTCACAAATTCAATGAAGAACCACTTTCTTTTCTGATAATTTATACTCTTGCTTGAGGTGCAAAATAGATGCTCATCACAAAAGTCAAAATTGTGGATGGACGTCCAAAGAAACTTCCACCTATGTGATAGTATACTAGTACCAACAGCATATTTTGTAGGAAGAAAGGAGAGAATGTAATGAAGAATGCTATCCGGCAAATTACTAATTATATCTTCATGATCACCATTACACTGTTCTCCTTCAGCCAAGTTTTGTTTTTTCGATGTATCCAGAGAACGACTTGCATTCATGACTATGACAAGCAATGAGCAAAAGTTAATTAAGGGACATGACAAAGAAGCAATCTAAAAGGTTAAGCATGATCTGATGAATGTTTTTCTAGGCAAATCTAAAAGGTTTACAGTTCCTCCTTTGTGATCAACCAAAATAGTTTGATGTTTTTACATACCAGCTCATAGCGTGAAAGAAATTTAACAGAAAATCTTGGGAGTATGTTATGAATCAAAATTTCGTCTGGAAGTGAATGAAAAATATTACTACTACCATTCTCTTCTTTATCACTCTTAATATTCTTCATCATGATAACTAAAACCAAAGAAAACAAGACAAGATTTCTTCTGTGTTCTTTGAGTTTAGTTATGATGATGAAGAAGATTAAGAGTCATAAAAAAGATAGTGTTAGTAGTAATATTTTTCATTCACTTACAGAAGAAATTTTGATTCATAACATACTCCCTAGACTTCCTGTCAAATCTCTTCGCGCTTCAAGCTATTATGTAAAAACCGGTTCTCTTATATTCAACATGATTCTTATTTTATTGATTTACATTGCACTTTCTCCCCGAACTGACCTAAGATCCTTATTTGTTATTTTTTTTTTCTCATATGGAGATGAGGTGGTTGGAAACATCACAACATCAAAACATTCATCAGATCAAGGGTATTCTTAATCAATTCAAGCTATTAAGCAAAATATATAGTGGCAGTGGTATTACATTATCATCAGCCATTCAACCCTACCAGGTGTTTTACCCCATCACTAGAAATACTTAAACCAAAAATTGCAAAATACAAATTGAATCACTTGATCAAGGTTGGAGTTCATTATTTAATCTTGCTGCAATTTACATAGAACCCTAATTTTGGTGAATAATATAATGCTACAAGCCTACAAACATTCATAAAACAAAGAATATTACATGTGTGTTAACGTTACCAAGGTTTTCATTTACAAAAGTAGAAATCAATTGATATCAAATTTTAAAGAACAGAGAATTGCAGACAAAAATAATAATAATAATAATAATAATAATAATATAAGTACCTTTGCGTTACAGAGAAGATCTTCTTCTTGCTTTGATCTTTCACAAAATCACAGCCGAAAGAGATTTATATATACGTATTAACGTATGTAACAACTACACGTAACAAAGAACCTCTAAGGACTGTTTTTTTTTTTAACTTTAGTAATTACTAATTAGTAGATCTTGTTGAAACAGGATGTATTTTACTATTATTTTTTTTTAACAAGAAAGGATACAACAGCTACTTCTAGTATGTACTCTGAATCTACTTTCGGAAACCCCTGCAGTAAACAACTGAGCAGCCAACCAATACCTGCAGCTGAGCCATTAGACGCTCCATTGACATTCATTTTAAGCCATTGAGGATGAGGTAATGCCTACCTGATATATCTTATTGAAACTTCATTGTTAGCAGATACAGAATGAGTATTTGTCCAGTATTGCTTTCCTTTAATAAAGCTCCAAATAAAAGTGGTATAATGATTGAAAGGTAATGCTTGGAAAAATTTCTTATTCCTAGACTTCCACAAATTCCATAAAATAAATAACCTATTGTCAGTACTCAGTAGCAAGGGGTACTGTCTAAGGTTCAGATGACTGGAAGCTCTATTCATGAGAGCTACTGATGTATTTTTAAGTTTTAACTATAACAAATACAGCCATTACAAATGAGACCTGCCATAATCCATTTGGAATTTGGCTTAAATTTCACAAAATATTTTGTTTTAAAAATAAATTGAGCTATAGTTTGAGACATTAAACCGATTACAATATAGAGTACAAGGTGTGAAGCATCCTGGTTTATATAGCACCTAGACCAGCTAGGAATTTGGTTCACAAGATTTTGGGACAATACTGAATGGAAATATTTTGATTCTTACATATAAAACCGCAAATCTAACAGTGGTTTTCCAATTTCATACGTCTTCAACAAGTAAATGTTGCTACTCTGAAGCCCTAGGTGTGCCTTTCATATGCGTCAGACCATCACCTTCCATTTAGCTACCGCAACTCTTTGTCAGTGAAAGATCGGCTGTTGCTAGAAGACTGCCAATGTGACCTCTGAATTACAGATAGAAGCATATTACGATCTTGAATAAGAGGACATTATGGCTGTAAAACACTACAGAGGTTGTCTCCATGTTCATCCCACATCAAATGAATGAATCTTTCACTACACTATCTGCCAAGTGACCAATGCTCTGACCACTTGAAGGGCTAAAAACGACACTGGTGAATGTTTGAAGTTTATAAAGGATGACATTATGTGAGTTCCAAGTTCCAACTAACTCACAACCACAAAAACATTCAAGTTATAGATTACACCCAACCAGAGTTGGTCATTTGGGAGGAACTTGACTTCGGACCGCTACTAATGTCCTAGGTAATAATTCATGAGCACGTGACGTGATAGGTTGCATAGAGAATATTTCCGATATGTAAAGCATCCTTCAAACTTCAACGATATGAGACTTTCCGCATAAATTTTTATCTCACAATCTTTACAGCCAAGATCTCGCCAGTCACTAATTGTTAACTTCCTAAGTAATGTCAACTCTATTGATGTTCAACCATGCACAAATTCTTCTAAGAGAGGACAACTAATAGAAATTTCCTGCATCGATTGGTCACCAGAGAAGATAATCGATTTAAGATGCAGTATCTTGAGGCTTGAAAAGCAAACCAAAGTAGGAGTCCTCATAGAGACACTCATATTAATTTTCAAAATCCTCAAGGCGATCTGAGAACCTGAAGTGACATTCCTTAAAAACAGAGATCTTGAGTTCTTGAACTTTATGTCTTATCATGGTAGAGATCCATTCATTGAAGTGAGCTGCATCAGCTTCCTTACATTTGACTCTGCACTTTAATATATCTCAAGCATCAATTGAATGAAGCACTTTGTCCACAAACTCTCTGAAGATTCGCTTTCTTTTCGTATAATTTGGACTCTTGCTTGAGGTGTTATACAAATGTTCGTCACAAAAATTAAGATTGTGGATGAAAGTCCAAAGGCCCCCTTCCATCTTGTTGATAATACACTAGTTCCAACAGCATATTTTGTCGGAAGAAAAGAAAGGATGTAATTGTAACGCCCCTCAAATCCGATCCTAGCTGGTCAGGCCAAAACCGGGCAACATAGTCATAATGATCTCCATATGTCCTCCATGGACCGTAGGGTCACACTACTGTCACGTGATATCACACCTCTAGACCACAAAAGAACATAACAAAATAAACAACAAATACTAAATTAACAGCGGAAGACTAAACAAAATACAAACTATATAAATATAAATATACATCAGAGTCATGCCCGAAGGTTACAACTCATCAAACTCTAACTAGACATATGAGCAACTCAAGACAACCTCCACCAAGCTCTTATCGAATACTTCATCTCTAAAACACTTGTATCCTGAAAAGAAAAAAGGGAAGACGTTAAACGCCAGCAAGTTACAGAACTTGAGGTTCGATCTTAATTCCCAGAAAAGGAATCCGCGCATCCTAAAGATAAACAATTATAAATAATAATTAATTTATTTTAACATTTAACACAATGATCAATAAATCAACAAGATCATTCTCTGATAATCCGCAATGTCAATCATATTTCCAGTTCCAATAATCGAATAATCAAAATCTATTTCAATTAATTAATCAATCAATCAATCAATCAATTAATCAGTCTGCAATATCGGATCAAGTCCTTATCCAGTAATTTCAATCCATCATATTACATCAATCCAAATCCATGCGATCAAGTGCCAAGTTGTGCAGTAGCACCGAGTCGTACGCATCACAGCCATACACTCATCAAGTTATGTCATTTGACGTAACTTAGGGACGTCTCCCAACGGGTCCTGTGTTATAATAATTAACACGCCCAAAATCCACGGGTCCTGTGTTAGTATAACTAACACGCCCAAATCAATCTAATCAATCAAATTTATCAATTTCAATTTCAAACCAAATCATCAAGTCCATCCAAATTCATCAATTTTAATCCATGAAATTTATATACAAAGTTATGCAGTAGCACCGAGTCGTACGCATCATAGCCATACACTCAACAGTGTTTCATTCTTTGTAATTCATTCAAAGAAACATTATAAACCAACCCAAATTATGAATTAACTTTTAACAGTAAGTACACATAAGCATATGTTCAATTCACTTCTTCTAATTCTAATTAAACAAATAAACTATCTGATATGTCACAGAACATTCTAATTTAATACACATGATTCAATTCCACACATTAAAATACTAACATGATCCCAAGATAAATTTCAGCAATATTAATAACTAAATATTAACAAGTTTGCATATTTATCAAATTCTAATTATTAAAACATGTATTTTCATGAGTATCAATTATTATTCTACTATCCCAAACTTAATAACCAAACTAACACTTCAACCTAATCTGAAAATTAAGAGAAAACATCAAGTAATATAACTTGCCTCATAAGAAGACCACCAAACACCAAATATACGAAGAACACAACTCAAAACCACCATACTGCAATCCAGTCATAGATTTTTTGACCTCCAAAGAATCAGTTGTATAGGTCACGTCCAGAAGATTCACATACTCTACTTTATATGCTCAGATGCGTATTTTCAATAGGGTTCTAATGACTTAAGATTCATGTCATTCCGAGTTCTGTAGAGAGTGTTATGGCCGAAATACTAACAAGGTGTTATCAAAAACGGGAATCCATATATTTCTTTTCAAGTTTAAGATCTAGGGTTTGTCTTTTTGATTTAATAACTAAGAATATTATATATACTAATATTTATTTATGTGGATCTAAAGATAAGTTTAAAATAAAGCCCAAAGGCATAATACTAATCCCATTTATAAAACCTATTTATATAGTCAAAGAAGTCCAAATTGAAATCCAATTTCTATTAAGAAATACCGGGTATTACAGTAATGCAGAATGTGTTCTGGTAAATTGCTTATTCTATCATCATTTTCACCATTGCATTGTTCTTCTTCAGACCGTTTTCTCTTTTTAGAATTATCTGCAGAGACAACAGCATCCACGTCTAGGGGCTCCACAGAATATCTACACTGCAATATCAAGACCAGAGAAAGTATAGAGACTGCATCCAAAAGAAAAAAGACGCGGGACAAAGAAAACAGATGTAATTTAATACCATGGTATCGATCATCAGTCGTGTAGCAATATAGAGGCCAAGTGGGTCACAAGCACTTGATACTTTCGAATAGCACAGCATATATATTTCTCATATATTTTCAATTAAAACAAAACAAAAATAACTGTAGCCATTCCTCACATACTCACATATAGTAAACCATGATTATCATATATCCTTACCGATAACAGGATTTAAACATCAACAAACTATATGACTGTTTTTACAGAATCAAATGCTCCATCATTTTGCGTCAGATAACAAGAAACTGGATTAAGGTTTAAAATATGATGTTCCAACATGTAAAAATTCCAAATTTAATGAATTACATCTAATATGGATAATGGATTTATTTTAGGATTCACAATGTTTGCGACGACAGTACATGATTCATTTTTCCTATGGTATACAAGAACCAGATCAAATTAGACTGGTAGCCATCCATATCCATATAAATAAATTTGGGTCTACTTGATTAAATTTAACCATTAAATGGTATGTAATAACCTAGTTTAAGACACCAGTATTTGTTAATTTGCATACAAATTTTGAAATTTGATATAAATATAACTGCTAAATTAGGGTTCAAACTCTGAAAAGTGGTTGTCAAGGGGATAAACTTGGATTTCGACCTTGTCAAAAGAACAAATATTTACGATCAGACCTATAGTCATACATTCATACTTATTTCAAAATTTTATTTTTACCCCTTATATATATGTAATTGACATTGTGATTATACATGTGATCATACACACTGGGATTGTCTCTTTAATTTATGTGATCACAACTACACTCATACTCATGATCGTAAAGTGTTTATATCTAATCAAGATTATGATCGTAAGTTCGTAACAAGTAATGTGATTATAGATCTAATTATAACAAATAAATGTGATTATATATCAGTTCATAGGGTTGCATGAGATCGCATTTTAACTAGCGTTTATTGGGGGTAGGGTATAGTTTTGTTCTATTTAATGTTATGTAATACATGATTACACCTATTATCATGTGATTAAAAGTTTGGTCATAGGGTTATGTAAGATCGCATTCCAACTAGGATTTATTCGGGTATGGTATAGTTTTATTGTATTTAGTCTTATGTAGTATATGATTTGACTTATGATCATGTGATTATAGGTCTGATCATAGGGTTGTGTAAAATTGCATTTCAACTAAGGTTCATTAGTGTAGGGTATAGTTTTATTGCATTTAACGTTATGTAGTACATAATTAGACATGTGATACATATAATTAGACATGTGATCATAAAAGGTATTTTTGTGGAGTGAATTGTTACGATGAGACACGTGATCATAAAACGATGTCCTTTTAGCTAATTAAAATCTTTTAATGTCTTTTGGCCCAACCGTACAGTACATGAACCTTTTGTCCTTGAGCCCAACTCACCCAAACCGCACCCAAAGCTCGGGTTTGGCAAACCCCTACCAGTTTATTAGAATCAAAATCTAGTGTACATGATTCCAAGTGCATCCTTCTCAATGAGATATGCTACATGCTTAGGGGGGTTACAGTGGAATACAAAAGGTTCATTACATTTACGTTCAGAAGCTAATTAAGCAGTCTGCAACTGAATTTGTCTCTCTATAATTGTGTTGCACTCTGCAGCAGGGACGGAGCCAGGAAGAGCCAAGGTCACCGCACTGTTGTGCGCAGCGGAAGCTTATGCACCAATACCCAAGATTGGAATAGTGTATGAATTAAACAAAACAAAAGGAGAAGATGAAACTCCTACTACTATCAAACAAACCCACACAAAACACAAGATTTACGTGGTTCGGCTAATATTGCCTACGTCCACGGACAAACAAATAGAACTTTTACTATTGGAGAAGATAGTACAAAATTCTCAAACAAATGGAGAAACCCTAGGTTTCCTCCCTTCTCAAATCCTCACCAAATCTCTCAAAGAGACAATCACAAATTGAGGATACAAACTCTCTCTCACATCCAAGATCCTCACAACTCTCACAAGGAGACAAACAACAAATATGGATTGAGGATACTAAACCAATCCCTAAGACCTTATATTTATAGCCTTTAGGGTGTACAAAACAAATTCCTAATAGGAATACCAAACTTAATCAAATTGGAAGTCATATTCCAATACCAAATTCTAAATCCTTAATATGGACTTAGAAATCCAAATATGAAACGGATTCCCTTATAGAACCAGTTTCCCAACAATTCTCCACCTCGGTGAAGATTTCCCAAAACTGAGCCGATCTTAAAAAAAATCGACGAACAATCAAACCAAAGCGGCCGGACCATTAAATGGCTGCCTACGTACCCTCCATGGGATCAAGCCATCGTAGTTCTTCCAAACGGACATCTTTCGATGCCCACAATGCCCCGAAAGGCCAAATCCCCCTAAGGGGCCAAATCAAAACCAAATGCCCACCAATGCCCTATAGGGCTCACAAACAACTTCAACACAATGGGGTCCAAGCTACCAAATACCATCTCCACCTCAACAAAGTTCTCCATCGAAGATGATCCAATGTCCCGAAAAACTAACCTCTCAAGAGTTTTTCCTATGAAGTTCAACCAAGTGGGGTACAAATTCAAATCACTATGCATAGATTTACCAAATACGTCTTCCTTACTAAGCGCCAACCAAACATCACATGAGAGATTACCAACAATAGGAAGTACGTACACAAAACCCCCAAACAAAAGTTTCACGGCTTCAATAAGGTTCTTGGGCGATAACCTTGCTACTAACAATGGTGGCTTCAACTTTCTTCTTTGCCGTGTCACCTAACAAACCAATCAAATGTGGAGCGACATCAATCTCCACCCGAACAAATGACGCTTCAACAAAATGCCTACCAACTATGCATGCCTTGCCACCCGCAAACAAATCTGTCTTCACTTGCATAGTACCATCAACGGCATGCCCCATATTACTATGCAATTCCTTGGTAGAATCGACAGACAAATCAACAACTGAACTATGCAAACCACATGTAATTGCACTTCCTTTCAAGTAGTACAACTTACCCTTTCTAATGCCTTTCATAACAACTCGTGCACCTACAACAACTTTTAGAGCTCCACCAATACATGTAATTTTCATACCATCGGACTCTAAAACACCCAATGAGATTTGATTCATAGTCAACTCTGGTACATACCAAACATTTTCCAACTTTCGAGTGCATCCATCTTCCAACTTCAATCGAACTGTACCTATCCCAAAAGTTTTGCAAGTATGATCATTACCAAGCAAAACACAAGCATCTAGCTCCTGAAAGCTATCAAACAACTCCCTATTGGAACACATATGATAGGAACAACCCGAATCCAGAATCCACTCATTAGTAGAATGACTAACTGAAGATGAAGCCAACAACGAAACACCAACACATGAATCCTCATCTCTTCGATGTACACGAACAATCTTCTTCTGCAACTTTGGACAATTAACTTTCCAATGTCCCCAACAATGACAATAGGCACATTCATTCTTTGCAAGAGTTCTTCGACTTCTCAATTTACATTGAGAACCAACCAATCTACCAATACTATCATCAACCACATAGAGCCGGTCCTCTGTATTTTTCAAAGTGTACTTGTCTTCCAACTTGGACAACATAACCATTACAATGGTTTCCAATTTGACAATGTACCACAAATCTTCTACCAAACAATACCGGACAAATTCACAAGCCTTTAAATTTAGAGTTAACCATTCATCATCATTCATATTTCTCGATTTATCATCAAGAACATCCACATAGCCATTAATGGCTAACCAATCTTGTACCTCCGTCTTCCACATAGCAAAGTCGAGGTTACCATCAAATTTATGAATGTCAACATCTAACAACAAGGTTTGATCAAACAAACTATCAACCTCCTTTCCAAATTCACTCGAATCCGAAATATGATCCGACATGATACCAATCAATTTCATACACCAGCAAACCAAACAAACAAACTAAACCAAAGGAGTTCACCAAATACCACAAGAAAAAATCCAAGATTGGATTTTTACCGAAATTGAGAAAACAAAACCGTCAACTTCAAAGAATTATTGGGAACAGAATACTTTGAAACAGAAAACGTACCATACACCGTTGGAAAGCCTGGAGAGTCTACTTTCCAACCCAAAAAACGGATCGAAGTTTCGATATCCGAGTACAAAGTTATGGCCGTTTTACCACAGAGTATCGAATCTGGACAGATTCCTCAAAACCCTTTAACCAATGTTCTGCAATCCCTCTTTAACCCAAGGAACTAACCTTCGGCTCTTGATACCACTTGTTGTGCGCAGCGGAAGCTTATGCACCAATACCCAAGATTGGAATAGTGTATGAATTAAACAAAACAAAAAGAGAAGATGAAACTCCTATTACTATCAAACAAACCCACACAAAACACAAGATTTACGTGGTTCGGCTAATATTGCCTACGTCCACGGACAAACAAATAGAACTTTTACTATTGGAGAAGATAGTACAAAATTCTCAAACAAATGGAGAAACCCTAGGTTTCCTCCCTTCTCAAATCCTCACCAAATCTCTCAAAGAGACAATCACAAATTGAGGATACAAACTCTCTCTCACATCCAAGATCCTCACAACTCTCACAAGGAGACAAACAACAAATATGGATTGAGGATACTAAACCAATCCCTAAGACCTTATATTTATAGCCTTTAGGGTGTACAAAACAAATTCCTAATAGGAATACCAAACTTAATCAAATTGGAAGTCATATTCCAATACCAAATTCTAAATCCTTAATATGGACTTAGAAATCCAAATATGAAACGGATTCCCTTATAGAACCAGTTTCCCAACACCCACCACCCTTAAATATAGGAAAAAATAAAAATACATATAATATTGCTATGATTAAGTGGTCTTTGGCGTGAAAAACCTTATGTTATATTAATTTTTTTTTTTTTTTTTTAAGATTATTACTTATATACGAAAACTTTGCCCACCCTTCCCTGACTCAACAAGTTGGGTGTAGTAGCCCTTGATTACAAGCTCGTAGAGTCGCTCTGAATCAGAACTTCAGAAGAGAATTGAATCCCATTTGAACAGCTAGCAAGTTCTAATCCTTTGAGAATGGCAGACATCTCAATGAAGAGTATTGATGGGCTAAGCTAAGCAATCTTAACCATCTACTGTAGTACTATTCAACTCCAAAGATACATACAGCAGAAATTTGTCAATTCAATGCATAGCCCAACCCACCAATGATGAATGATATGGATAGGAAGATTTGAACAACTACCCCATCTTTTATCAATATGAGTTCATAAAATCTAGCAGAAAATGAAATAGAACAAATACAGAGTTTCTCAAACTTAAACCTTTCTTCATTCTTCTTTCCAAAAAACATACACACACCCAGTACAAATTTTTCTATTCTTTGGATAGCCCAACCTACCATATGTAGTCAATGCAGAATGATTTTATGAACTCATATGCAGAATGCATCTTAAACTTAAAGCTCTCTTCAGTACATATTTGTCTGTACCAGCGATATGGATGGAAAGATATTTGATTAACGTACAAATTTATCTACTCTATGCATAGCCCAGCCTACCAGCTACATGGATAGAAAGAGATTTGAACTGCGCATTTCTGCAAAAGTTCATAAAATCTAGTATAAAGAACAAATACAAATACAGTTGAACTTAAACCTTTGTTCATTTTTTTTTTCAATACAATTGTGGATTTTTGTCCCTTCTATACATAGCCCAACTACATGCATAAGAACATTAGGAACAGATTTGAACAACTGTCCATTTCTGCATATAAATTCATAAAATCTAGTACAAACAGAACAAATACAGAATGCTTTCTAAACTTATACATTAATCAACCAACCTAGAAGCACAAGAACCAAACAAATACCCAGTGGTATACTATGACCTAGTAGTTACACGCTCATTTAGAACAGGCTTCTTAGTAGTTGAAAATTTAATGTTGTCTGTTCCATGCTCTGGGCTAGATAAGATGTGTGCACTATAGTGAACCATGCGCTTATCTGTCTTTCTGCGTCCAAATGGTGATCTATTTGCACCATTAAATATTTCAGACCGGACAACGCCATTGATGGATTGGTCTTTTCCCAAGCTATCCTCTGGATGCTCTCTCAATTGTTCTTTTTTCTTCGATAGTTTTTGTGTTTCTATTTCTGTTGGTATCCCCAAAGTTGCTCTTTTTAGGAACCCGGAAAGCCCTACAATCACAGTAATGGCAGTGATACGTGGTCAACAATACCATCCTATAAGAAAACCACTTGTGAAGAACTAACAAAGTAACAAATAATTAAACTCAACAATGAAGTCAAAACAGTATAGCATTGAATATTTATTTAATTCTTCAGAATTAAATCAACACGAGGGAAGACAAAACCATTTGCAAGGATGTATTACCAACTCCTTAGAAGCCTACAGTCTACATAGGACACTATTAACATTAATAGTAAGACGCGAAAAAAAGAAAACAACCATTATAAGAATCCTTTGCACATTCAACTCAAAATCAAGTGTAACAAGGTGGAATCCATGTTGTTCATCAGAAGTTTGCTAGAAGTTGGATCAAAAGCTCAATTTCATTTCTAATCATTTTATTTACATACATCTAATACTATTTCTCTCCATCAAACGTGAAAAGAGCCTGCCCAAAAAATGAAAAGTTTGCCGTGCAATGATGGATATTACATTCGCTGGATCAAAGATGCTTACCATCAAAAGCATGGTCGTATAGGAGATATTGACAAGTTTAAACTGTAGTATTTTTTTTTTTTATCGGTAAGCGAGGTTGAGGGGACCCCTACCTCTTTTAAATTATGTGTGGAAACTTATATCAACAATCAGTGTTGACGTGTTTTGAACCCACAACCTCTCCACTTTGTGAGAGGGGTGCTACCATTGAGCCACAGGCCCATTTATTCACAACTGTAGTAGTTGATACTAATATCAACTAGAATAAATTGTAGTAGTTGATACTAATTAAAACACCATCCCAACTCGATCTACAATGTGGTCGTCTTACTACCTGAGATCTAAGTATTGTTGTGCGCAGCGGAAGCTTATGCACCAATACCCAAGATTGATATAGTGTATGAATCAAATAAAACAAAAACAAAACAAACACAAAACACAAGATTTACGTGGTTCGGCTAATATTGCCTACGTCCACGACCAAAACAACAATCTTCCAAATAGAGACGATTATACAAGCCCTCTCGAAGAAACCAAAGTGTTCTTCCTCACAAGAGTTCTCTCAAACTCACCAATGGCTTCTCACAATCTCTCTCTCACATGAAGATTAGGTTTTCCAACCTTCTCAATTGGCTTTATAACATAGCCATACAAACACACACGAAATGGGCTAAAACAGGCCCATATGCACAAAACCAAGATAGGACGTACGTACGTCGAAATCACGTACGTACGTTCAGCTTCAAAATCAACATCTGTGATACGGGACGTACGTACGCCCTAACTACGTACGTACGTTCCCAGACAAAAAAACTTCTCACCGTCCAAAAATCCAACAATAGACGTAGGCAATATTAGCCGAACCACGTAAATCTTGTGTTTTGTGTTTGTTTTGTTTTTGTTTTATTTGATTCATACACTATATCAATCTTGGGTATTGGTGCATAAGCTTCCGCTGCGCACAACAAGTGGCATCAGAGCTGCAGGCTAGATCTTGAGCGTCTTGAAGGTGTTTGAAGAAATTTCTGCAGGTGAGTTTCTTATTTGTGTGTCAAGGCAAAGGTTCTATCTTGTATCCGTAGGTTGTCAAGAAGGTGTTTGTTGAAATTCCTGTGTGAATTTCATATTTGTTTACCTTCGATTGGTGATTGTTTGGTGTATGAAATTGATTGGTATCATGTCGGATCATATTTCGGATTCGAGTGCATTTGGAGAGGAGATTGATAGTTTGTTTGATCAAACCTTGTTGTTAGATGTTGACATTCATAAATTTGATGGTAACCTCGACTTTGCTATGTGGAAAACGGAGGTACAAGATTGGTTAGCCATTAATGGCTATGTGGATGTTCTTGATGATAAATCGAGAAATATGAATGATGATGAATGGTTAACTCTAAATTTAAAGGCTTGTGAATTTGTCCGGTATTGTTTGGTAGAAGATTTGTGGTACATTGTCAAATTGGAAACCAATTTAATGGTTATGTTGTCCAAGTTGGAAGACAAGTACGCTTTGAAAAATACAGAGAACCGGCTCTATGTGGTTGATGATAGTATTGGTAGATTGGTTGGTTCTCAATGTAAATTGAGAAGTCGAAGAACTCTTGCAAAGAATGAATGTGCCTATTGTCATTGTTGGGGACATTGGAAAATTAATTGTCCAAAGTTGCAGAAGAAGATTGTTCGTGTACATCGAAGAGATGAGGATTCATGTGTTGGTGTTTCGTTGTTAGCTTCATCTTCAGTTAGTCATTCTACTAATGAGTGGATTTTGGATTCGGGTTGTTCCTATCATATGTGTCCCAATAAGGAGTTGTTTGATAGCTTTCAGGAGCTAGATGCTTGTGTTTTGCTTGGTAATGATCATACTTGCAAAACTTTTGGGATAGGTACAGTTCGATTGAAGTTGGAAGATGGATGCACTCGAAAGTTAGAAAATGTTTGGTATGTACCAGAGTTGACTACGAATCAAATCTCATTGGGTGTTTTAGAGTCCGATGGTATGAAAATTACATGTATTGGTGGAGCTCTAAAAGATGTTGTAGGTGCACGAGTTGTTATGAAAGGCATTAGAAAGGGTAAGTTGTACTACTTGAAAGGAAGTGCAATTACATGTGGTTTGCATAGTTCAGTTGTTGATTTGTCTGTCGATTCTACCAAGGAATTGCATAGAAATTTGGGGCATGCCGTTGATGGTACTATGCAAGTGAAGACAGATTTGTTTGCGGGTGGCAAGGCATGCATAGTTGGTAGGCATTTTGTTGAAGCGTCATTTGTTCGGGTGGAGATTGATGTCGCTCCACATTTGATTGGTTTGTTAGGTGACACGGCAAAGAAGAAAGTTGAAGCCACCATTGTTAGTAGCAAAGGTTATCGCCCAAGAACCTTATTGAAGCCGTGAAACTTTTGTTTGGGGGTTTTGTGTACGTACTTCCTATTGTTGGTAATCTCTCATGTGATGTTTGTTTGGCGCTTAGTAAGGAAGACGTATTTGGTAAATCTATGCATAGTGATTTGAATTTGTACCCCACTTGGTTGAACTTCATAGGAAAAACTCTTGAGAGGTTAGTTGTTCGGGGCATTGGATCATCTTCGATGGAGAACTTTGTTGAGGTGGAGATGGTATTTGGTAGCTTGGACCCCATTGTGTTGAAGTTGTTTGTTGGCCCTCTACGGGCATTGGTGGGCATTTGTCTTTAATTTGGCCCCGGCATTGGTGGGCATTTGGTTTTGATTTGGCCCCGGCATTGGTGGGCATTTGGTTTTGATTTGGCCCCGGTATTGGTGGGCATTTGGTTTTGATTTGGCCCCTTGTGGGAATTTGACCCTTCGGGGTATGGTGGGCATCGTATAGATGTCATTGGAGTGAACTACGGTGGTTTGATCCCTTAGAAGAAGGGTACGTAGGCAACCATGAGGTGGTGCAACCGTTTTGGTCCTTCGGGACAAGTGTGGGAGTTTGGGACTTGGTATCGGCTTAGATTTATTGAATCTTCGCCGAGGTGGAGAATTGTTGGATTTTTGGACGGTGAGAAGTTTTTTTGTCTGGGAACGTACGTACGTAGTTAGGGCGTACGTACGTCCCGTATCACAGATGTTGGTTTTGAAGCTGAACGTACGTACGTGATTTCGACGTACGTACGTCCTATCTTGGTTTTGTGCATATGGGCCTGTTTTAGCCCATTTCGTGTGTGTTTGTATGGCTATGTTATAAAGCCAATTGAGAAGGTTGGAAAACCTAATCTTCATGTGAGAGAGAGATTGTGAGAAGCCATTGGTGAGTTTGAGAGAACTCTTGTGAGGAAGAACACTTTGGTTTCTTCGAGAGGGCTTGTATAATCGTCTCTATTTGGAAGATTGTTGTTTTGGTCGTGGACGTAGGCAATATTAGCCGAACCACGTAAATCTTGTGTTTTGTGTTTGTTTTGTTTTTGTTTTATTTGATTCATACACTATATCAATCTTGGGTATTGGTGCATAAGCTTCCGCTGCGCACAACAAGTATACCCTACTCACTCACTCAGTCCTCATCTTACTCCATGAAAATTTCCCAGCACTCCAACCGATTCAGGTATATATTACTCCCAAATAGGGTCGTCCAGCACTCCATCTGACATGACTACCACCACCCTCAGTTGCGTTCTTCATTTTTTTGAGCAAAAATGCATCTAATAAGCTAAATTTATACAAAGTCACAAGTTCTCCAAAGTTCACTAATTTTAATTTCTTTTCACTAAACAGTACCTAAATTAATTAGCTACCCTTTAATTTTGGTATTGGTGCTACAACTAAAAATAGGTACACATATATTTGAAACACAATAACATAAACATTTTCCTAAAATAAACATAAAAATTAGCTAGCCTTTAATTTTTTATAACAACAAATTAAACTTAAGAGTTGAAAAATATAGGGGAAAAAAAGAAAAATAAAAGAAATGATCGAATGAAGAATAATTAGAACTTAGAAGTGTACCTTTGGAAGAAGATTTCTTAACTTGTGTGTAAGTACTCATAGAATCAGGTGGAGTAATACTAGATGAAGAAGAAACCATAGGTGCATACATGTATGAATCAGATAAAAGATAATCCACCACCTTCTTCAAAAACCCTTTCTTCTTATACTTATTGTTAACCTTATTCTGCTTATTCTTATTTCTCTCTATGATCAATTTTTTATTCTTCTTCTGACCTCCTAACAAAGATGATGAAGATGAAACCTTCTTATTATTTTTCTTCATTATTTTGCTTCTTGTTTACAGATTTTCTTCTTGGTTTATCTCTTCGATGATCTTGGAAGTGTAACTTCACCATGAGACCAAGTGTCATCTTTTGAAATTGCCACGTCTTCTCAGTTGCATGCATACGCGTCGATCAGTTGCATGTACACGTTGCTTTAACTGCATGTTATCGGTTTGATTAATATCTGTGGGTCCACCTACGCCCAACCAGCCCAACCCAGCTCCATTTTGGGCTTTTTATGCCCAGTTTTAAAGCCCATAATATTCAAATATGTAGTTGCTTTATATTGGGCTACCCAGTTTGGATTCAAAAGTAATTATATTGTCCAATTCTAATACTGTAATTAATTTGGTAATTTTGGTAGGAAAATCATATGGCCACCCCGACTGTTTACTATGAGCTATCCCAAAACTTTTGAGCAGTCCACCAAAAATTACAATCTCATTAGCACACTCAAATTGTTAAGTACCACCCGGTCTCTTTCTTTTCCTTTCGTCTTCACCTCCATCAAACTCCAACTTTTCTTTCTCTTTAATTACTAAAAAAAACCTTACTCTTATTTCATTGAAAAAATTGCTAAAATTAACCAATTAAAATGAATTAATATTGTAATTTATGTAAATGGTTCGATCATAAAATTTGTTATTTTTATCATTTCATTAAAACACAATTATGAGTACTTGAGTAATTCATGCCTACTCATAGTTTTTGCATTCTTAAGTGTTTTGCTTTGTTAAAAAAAAATTATTATATAATTCCTTCATTGCAAATCAAATGAATGGGACATAGAAATGCTACGATTAGATCAATCAATCATTAAACTACAAAAAAAAAAAAAAAAAAAAAAAAGTAGATGAAGATAACAGAGTATTGGTGAGGGTATATCGTATATGAATAAGATTAAAATTGGAAAAAAAGACTTGTAAATGAAAACCCTTTATATAATCAAAAATTCAAAATTTCAGTTTACGGGTGGCTCTTAACATATGAGAGCTTTTGGGTGTAAATTATTTTTGGTAGGTGGCTATTAAGATTTGGGATAGCTCTTCGTAAAGAGCGGGGTGGCAATATGATTTCCCTTTTGGTATTAATATGAAAGTAAAATGTGAAAAATCATAACACCTGATTATCTTAAGATAAATATTGTACTTCACACTGAAAATTAAGAATGAAAATACAGTACATACCTTGGTATGATTAGTTTGTGTATATGAGACATAAAATCATTCATACACATCAGTTATTCAGATACATTGATAATATATAGCATTACTACATTGAAATAATTGACAGAAACATTAAGAGAGGAGCATGGTGATGGTTTGTTTATGAAGATTGAAGAAGGTCGTGTTAAACTGGTCTTAAACCATGTTTCATTGCAGCTTCCCACACCACATCAATCATATCAACATCAATGGTGCCAACTTCATGGTTTTTATAACCTTCAAGGAAATGGACTACACCACCTGCATGGCATGCATGTACTACTCCTCTGTCCATTGTATACTGGCAGACCCAAATAGTGCTTAATTAGACACGGACGAACCCGTAGCATAAGAACTACTTCAAGCAATAAGATTAATAATCCTAGAAAACATAAATTGATAATCGATAATCTACCTCGCATGTTCCTAGCCCTTGGACGTCTTCAGGTAGTTTCATTGCTGCGAGTTTACCATAGGTGCAATCTCTCCTGAATTCAAGAATACTTGGAACAACAAATTGATTGAAATGAGTCCCAGATGGTGCCCAACGTTGCTCTCTAGGTGTGATCCATTTACCAACAACCCATGTCTGATAATTAATCAATGACAACTCAGCTTAATTATGGTTTTCAAATAACTACTGTATTATTTGCTATATGTATACTTGAGAGAAATTGAAGGCATTTGATTTACCTTGCAGTGCTGAGCTGCTTGGAATTTTGTTACTTGAACTAGGCAACTTCTGTGCTCTTCAGCAGCTTCATTTTGAATGCTTTGGAATCTCTCTGTAGACTTGGTCAACATCTGCAGTTCACATATTTTCCATGTTAAAAGTCTATTACTTATCAAATTGGATATCTACTTAAATAACCTTCCAATTAAAACGAGTATGGGAAAATGCCGCAGTGTACCTAGGCCGGTTTGATTATAAGTTACAAACAGATGAACTGATGATGCAAAGGGTTTAATATGATTAACAGAGGATTTATTAGATCAAGAGTTAGAACATTACCATAACACGCACTCCTCGCCTACAAAGGTAGAGGGCAATAGCTCTTCCTAGCTTAGATGTAGCTCCAGTAAGGAACACTTCTTTCACTTCCTTAGGGATCTCACTCAGAATCACAGCTGCAGTCAAAGTATTACCATGTGTAACTCGCACCCGCAGGTCTGGAAGTTTCTTCACAAACAATGTTCCACCTCCATTCAGAGCCTCGTTCTGTTAACAAAACAGCAACATTACAAACACATTAGTACTCAGCAACCTGATCTGTAAAGCATATCCATTTAATATTTGATTAAGTGGTGTTTCAAATAGATCTAACCTTGTTTAACGCTGCAAGACTAATGACTTTGACGCCTAATTTATCAGCCTTAAGGATTGCATCTTCAATTTGGTCATTGATTCCATTTTTAGCAAATGGCAAGAAGTACTGCCCACAAAATCATTAAAATTAATAAACCACTCCTAATCAAAATAAAGTACAAGAATTTTCGTGTTCGATTAGATATATAACCGCTTACCTGAAAACCATACCTAGGAACACACCATGACTGATGCACTCGACCTCTTAAAGTGTAACCCATGACCAAAAAAGCCTTACCAAACATCCACAACAACATTGTTGTGGCAAAGGCCAAGGGCCATAAGGGGAACAAGAACAGCCTTGTCGTGTATGGCAAGGACACGAAAGAGCGTAGAACAAAGGGTACATGTATGGAAGATATCACATCCACACAATGCATTAAAAACACAAAATCCGGTTCTTTTGTGTTTTCACCTGCCCATTTTCAAAAGACCTATAGAATTTATCATTTTTCTTCCCTTAAAATCATTTTCTATACAAAAAATAATACTCAAGGGATTCACATAAACACACCTGAGAATATTTTTTTGTGCAGCTCCCATGACTTTTTGTTTAGCGTATTCCCCAGTGCATCATAGAGAGGCATAAAAAGACAGAAATTGGTGTTCATCTCCTTCCGGTGCAGGTAGTGGTATCTGCATATACAGTCATCCAATTGAGATTACGTACCAGTTTAGGAACTACTTTTTGCCATTTAAGAGAATATCATTCTGACATGTTCGGATTATATATACTTACGTTGGTGTGTATATAAGATACTTGAGGAACGGCAAAAACTCAAAGATTACAGGAGGAACACATTCAGTATAGCCATGTCCCAGACATTTCAAGAAATCAAAGATCAATACATAACCATAAATCAATCTAAGTGATCCATATCCAAGCAAACAAGTAGCAAGTATAGAGATTCCCATGATCAGACCGAATATTATATGCTCTAAAGGTGTTGCAAGTCCAGCTGCACCAAACAAAAGCATGTGATTTACATTAAGCAAAGAGATAAAAGACAGAGACGTTAATGAAGAGAGAAGTTCTTGTAAATCGTGTGTACCAGTTAGAGTCTGTGGCACCACAGATGAGTGGTGGAGTGAATGATAATTAGTGAAGAGATAATCACTGTGGAGAAGCCTATGCACAAAATAATACAATGGCTCTACAACTGCGATATGTAGTAGTAGCGCAAATAGATACCCTTTTGAATTCCATATAGGAAGATTGGTAAAAACTGGGAAGGTGTAAGTTGCCATGAGACCCATGAAAGCATGAAGAAGAATGAAATTATCCCTGTAAGAAATTATGTTAGTTAATTACCAATATTGAGATGATTAAGATAACATTCCAAGAGAAATTAAACAGCAGTTAAATACCAGTGCCATTCACTATCGATTTGCTTAAAATCAACAGTTTGTTGGACAACTCGACGTCTTCGAGTAAGGAAATGCCAGTGATTCAAACCGGAGCAAAGTGTATAAACAGCACCTCTAAGAGCACAAAGAATGAGAATATGTAGGCACCAATTAAACTTTGGGGTTTCTTCATACATTCTTGCATAGACAACATTTGCAATGAGAGGTCCATATAGCAAATACTGTCACACAAAGAGAAGGACAAATCATATTAGAAAATAACAAAAGAAAAGCATATAAAGTGATTGAGCTCATGGTTTGTAAGAGATGAGTTCATGCCTTGAGGTTTCCCAAGTTCTCCCATGGCCAAGATGACAAAAAAGCCACCATTTTCCACAAGATGTAAACAACCTAAAGACTAGTTTAAAACCAAAAAGATATATTGAAAATCCCTCTTATTTCAAGAATTTGCAAAGAATGCTTGCACTTCTTGTGCCTAAATCTCAGGATTGCTTTCTTTTCATGTAACTAATTTAGGACTTCACTTCATACTAAAAACATGTATAAGCTTCAACTATGCTCATAAAATGGACAACTTAATTGTATGACTCTAACTGCAAATTGATGATTATTTGCCACAACAATACTCCTAGAAAAAGACCCAACTCCTGGAAATCTGTTTCAAACAAGCCCTAATATATTTTGCGAATGAACCTTTTTTCGCTTGGATTTAAAACTCCAGTTCACTTCTAACAAAATACATATACATAAGAAGAACCCATATAATGCAACGCAAAGAAAACATATGGTGTACTTTCTTTCCTGCTCCACACTCCTTAAAACACACACTAAATTCTCACAACCCACAACCAATTTTAGGTAAACAAGTCAATCACTCACTGACTCACTTGATCTACGCATTTATTACTTGAGGCAATATTTGGCATGCATTCATTAAGAGCATGTACAAGATGAATGTGATCAGTTTCTACTTGAAAATTGATAGCTAATGTGGTTAAATTATTCTCATAGTGGCCTGTGGAGTGTTGCCTTTTGCAATGGTATTATGGTACTGTACTAAGACTTCTTACCTAAAGGATAAAATTTATGGCTTTTACTATAAAAACCTCAAAGCCAAAACACCACCCCAAGATTAAAGACCAACACAAATTGCTAAAATGGTGCTCATCAACTCTGGCATGAACTTATAGATGGGTTGGGGAAAAGTCATGGGACCTTGAAGTTATTAAAGGAAAACTTATCAAGGATTGAAAATGGTGCTGTATGTGTGTGTGTTTTTGTAAATTTATAGGAAATTTCTTATTTATGTTAGAATTGAAGATGCTCAAAGTAGAGTGCTAGACTGCTAGCCCATCCCAGCTCCAAAGTAAATTTAGTGTAGGAATTGTCTGTTAATAAGGACTGTACCGTTGTCCGTTTGCTTAATTTCCCTATCAGGCCTTTTGTTTCAAAAGCATGGCAAGTGGCAAGTGCCTAGTAACCCCAGTCCATCCCTGATTCTCTGGTCACATTGATTGAGCTTTATGCAATATTCCATGATTAACAATTGATCTTAAAAGACATTATCAGACTTCTACAGAAACTGAGTGTGCAATATAGACCTCTCCATTCTCCTTGTGATGGAGACTCGGACTCCCCCACATCTTCACTTATCAGCAGGTCCCAACAAGCATTTAACACTATAGTTCTACTGTGAGCATACAGCTTGTCCACATTTGGTGAATAATTAAAGGAACCTCAATTATAAACCAAATTTGAAGGCATCTCTAAGAATCAATTAAAATTGAAAAGGCATCTGAAGCACAGAAGCGAACACATATAATTTCAACAGCAGTCCATTATAAAAATCACACCAACCTTTTGGGCCCCTGTTCGTACATCATTTAAGGACTTCAACAAATCATATGCCCCACTAATTACAAAAGAAGCAGGTGGAGTTTTTAAACATATCATTGATAAATGCAATGTGTTATTTAACCAGGAACAGTGTGTTAGTCATACAATAAAGTTACCGTCTGTGATCTGTGCAATTATGGAAGAACCAATTCCCACAACAACCTGTATCCACTTAAGGTTTGTTTGATTCGGGTGGGATATTTGATTTCCAGCTAAATAGATTTGCAAAATGCCAAAAATTGGAAAATGAAAATTCAACATAACAAAAACTCAGAACAGTATATTGCCAACAGTCATGAAACAAGAACAGAAATAACAATATACCTTGAGGCTTAAATACCATGTTTACATGCAAAATTAACCAATGTTTGCCAGACTTGAAAGCCCGCAATAGTTGTCTTATTAATTCACAATAATAAGATTGAACCCAACAAACTAAGAAAGTAAGAAGACACAAATAAACATATCTGAATTCTCCAAGAGTTGAACTCAAGTCAAAATCAAAGATAAAGAAGTTCAAAGAGGACCCGGGAAGGTCCCATTTTCCCTCTGCTCATTCCATTTTTCAACCTGCAGTAGTTTGAGAGCATTGTCAGTTATCTATATACATCATAAGCTACAGAAATCAGTAACACATTAAAGATGTCCTTATACGGGATAACAGACAACGACTGATGAATATTATCTAATAATATGACATCAAACTTACAACTACTAACCACAAAAATCCCACAAATTACGAGTACATAAAAACCTTAATTGTTACATGCTAACTTCTCGTAGTCACCAGCATAATTATATAACTCAGTCCCACAATTTTTTCAATACAACTCCCTGCAGCAGATTATCATTTTTAATTGGTATAGATAAAATTTAATTGATATATTGAAAAACAGTGAAATGGAATGAAAACACTCGCAATTTCTTGATGAAGAAAAAGATGTCATTAGTTTGGTCGCATTAAGAAACTATAATTCACTCTACATCGGAAGAGAGTATGGCAAATCATGTTCACAAGAACTGATACCAAATTCAACCTCATTGCCATCTATTACCAAGGACTCAAACTAAGCTAAATCCAGAGAACCAAACTCTCAACGAGGTTTCATCGTTGGATAACCCCATAATTAGTACATATAGTTACTGTATTACATATTCTAAAAAGGCCAGCTTATCTGCACCCAGAATATAGGATCAGTTTCTGATCACTCTTGGATTCACTATAAACGCCCACAATTATGCTACAGGATGTACGAGAATTCAGAACATAACAATATCCCAGTGACAGCACATGATGTTAAAATGGCAAAGGCGAGTTTGGTCTCAACTCCCTGCTGCAGATGACGTTGTCTCATATTCTAATAAACTAATAGCCTACTTCTAAAGAAGCTGCATGGGATCCTCTGGTGGGTAAATGACAAAAAAGGCTCAAAGATGCTATTAAATGTCAAAATATAAAGTGTGACTCTTCAAAGGCACAAGGATTGATTGGGGCAAGTAATTAGTTCAAATAGTTTCAGATTTTAAAATGGGCGCAGTTAACGAATTCCGTTTCCCACAATATATGATTATAATCTATGGGTGATAAAGGCTTGGTAGGGTTTAAAAAAGATGACAATACAGCATGGATAAGTGCTGACGTCCCGAACCATGCCAAAAACTAAGTGCTAGTCAAACTAGAAATGTGCACTAGCCTATGTTGACATCAGAAACCATCTGGGTGTATGGTCCAAACTCCAAAGTGACATGCTTGATACTCTTTAACTCTCCTGCAAAGCAAATAATTGCAGGCGTGTTTCCTTTGCTAGTTTTTATGAGGGTATGAAGATCATATCCCATCTCCATATAACCACCACTATCCAGTGCGTCAAAAATGTAACTGGGTTAAATAGTTCTCGACATGTGCCTAAGGCTTGGTTGATCTCTCTCTCTCTCTCTAGGTAACGTTCATCTTCCGCAAGAATATGCAATGATAAGCGAATCTTTCAGCAAGACAGAAAATCTTATCCCCAAACCAACCCTCAAGGGACTTGACTGAACTCATAATATGATCTGATACATATACAATTCCGCTTGGACTTTATGGATGCTATTAGGAGCAACAATGCATGAGAATTAAGTGAATTGACACCATTTAACTAGACAAATTCTATCATATCAATCTCTTCTTAAGCTAAATTTTCCTACACGAGATCTTAATTAATAAGACTCATCAGTCATCACACTCTAGTCCAGACTCCAGATCAACAAAGTTAAAGAACATCAATACATTTTCTGCAGAGTGCAGACCAGGAGAATCTATTACCCATCATAGGGTTTTTCGAACATGGATTTTGTGTTTTTCGTTTCTCATAGAACAGTTTATGCATTATGGTCACAAGAGTGTGAAAAAATTCCATAAAATAAGCAAGTAGAGTAGTGACAAAGCCCATAACAGAAAGCACATCAAAGTTATTTCTGAATCCAAACATAACAAAAAAAAAAACCCACTAAGTCAACAAACTTCACAAAAGCAATAGAAAACAAAGTAACAGTCAGGTAAGTAGCTAATCACTCACCCATTCACCAGGGCAAAGAGAACGATAATATTTTGCAAACTTATTGCATTCACCAGACTCTTCACCTTTTGCAGCCAGACACCTGTGATATTAAGATCAGCTAATTATTCATTTAGATGGGAAATAATCAAAGAAAGATAGCACAAATTAAGTCTAATAATTTATTCACATATTTTGCGAGTACAAGAATTGCTACGAAATACTAGTGACTCCTACCTGTGAAACTCAATGTAACGAGTAAAACAGTGCCTAGATTGATTAGTTGTAGGGAATCGAAAATCAGCAGGGGCAGTCCTTAGTTCAATCTGAGAGACAAAACATAGAAATACAATTACATAAAGAAAATAGAGAAAAGGTAATTCTTAAAAGCAAGCGAAATATAAGACACAAAGGAAAAGTGAAAACGAATATTTCATTTCACATAGACATGATTCAGAATTAATGAAATCCACAAATAATTAGATAGATTTCATGTTTATGATTGCAAAGTGAAGAAAAAGCCCGAGTTTTATAAAATGCATCTTTTGAGAGCTTTCTTTTATCTATCTAGATTCTAGATTTCTGTCTCCCAAAAGAACACTTATGAATAAGAAAAGTACAAAGACATGACATTAGGAAAGAACAAGTGTTTAATGATTGTATAATGTTGTTCAAAGATCGCACCAAAGTAATACATAACGTTTGATTAAGTTCTTACTTTGCTCAGTTGTCAGTACACTAGAGCATTACTGTTAACTTGTTTTCCCTTGTTATTGATAAAATAAAACCATATTTACTCTTTAATCGATACCTTCTGATCAATTTTCAATAAAGATTTCAACAACTGAAAGAAATGGACACATGGCCTCTCCCCAAAAAACTATATACATGTACAACAAGCAACACATCATTTAGTAATTTAAACGAACTGAATAGTCCATATGAATGGATAGATAATTAAAAAATTATGAATAAAACACAAAGAATAACTTATAATTCTTAATGATTGTCAATGACAACATAAACCAAAAAAGGAAAAAGAAATGGCGTAAAAAGATTCAATCTTTTCAACACTGTTGAAAATTTGTACACCATTTTTTCATGTTTTCTTTCCAAATTCCACCAAAATTGGAAATTGTATAACGAGAATACACTCGATTGTAAATCTAATTGTCATCAATACATGAAATGATGAAATGCATATAATAAATTATTTTTTACATAACCAAATGCACTATATTTCAATACCAATAAACACAAAAACCCTAGAAAAATGAATCAGAAGCAAATCAAATTTACTGAATAGATTTCATTTTAAATTTAAAAAAGGGATAAAAAAAAAATCAAAATTTATTACGAGAAAAAATATTGTTGTTAAATCGATAAATTAGAAAAATCGATCAATGAATGAATGAAACTGAACTTTACCTCCGCCATTTCTTAGATCGAAACAAACACGACGACGACAAGCTTCACGAGAGAGAGAGAGAGAGAGAGAGAGAGAGAGAGAGAGAGAGAAACACCTGATTGGCCCTTCAACACTGCGACTGCCTTCGGCTTCTTTTGAAGAGAGAGAAGAGACTGACCTTTCAATTAACACACGTGTTTGTATTTCCGTGTACGATATAATGGATCGGTTTAGATTTGGTTCTTAATGGGTCTAATTGGGCCGAGAGGCCTGAAATAGTATCTAGGCCTTCGGTCTACTCTTGGTTTAAGAGTATTTGATTTCTTGTTGGAGCCAGGCTTGCCGAGGAAATATTTGCTATTGCAAAGGTGTATTTTTTTATTAGACTTATTTATCTTTAAATATATTATTATTAAAAAATATTATTATTTGAAAAATATAATAAAAAAAAAAAATAAAAAAAATATATATATATATTATTATATTTTTTTATTTTTTTTATTATAATAATAAATTTTATTGATAAGTTCAACGAATTACACAAAAGTAGAGGACAAACGCGCTACAAACTGCGCGGCAAGTCCTTTCTGGATAACAAACTCGATTCTCCTAAATACGTATGCGTTGCACGTATACGTAGGTTTTATTATTTTTTTCAAATTTTTTCACCGTTAAATCAAAAATTTTAACAAATCCAAAGTAAAAAATTATTTGAGTAACTTGTTCAAATCTCACTAGGGTTCATTGCACGTATACGTAGTAGTGTTTTATTTATCCCACAAATCTTACACCAAAAAATATAACAAATAATATCTAGGTCAGATGGCAAATAAGTCTAACAAAAAAATATACATTTGCGATAGCAAATATTGCCTTGGCAATAATAGTCGGCTCCTTTTTTTTATGTGAAAATATAAATCTTAGGCAATTTCATTGTATTATTTATTAGTGTCACACCTATATACTGGAAGAATAATTCTACGCTGACAAACAAATTCTACAAACACAGCCCACAAACTGATGTGTTTATCTATATGGTATGGCAACATCAACAACCCATAATTAAATGAAAAAAATATCTCCCACATTCTTTCTCTCTCCTCCTTTATTTAAATTTGTAACAACAAGTATTTCAAAACTTAGAATTCTTCAAAATTTAATGAAATATAAGCAACTAATTTACTATGTTCTTCGAGATGGTTAAGAAAGATATGTTTTTTTCAATGAGTAATTCTACATTAACAAACAAATTCTACAAACATAGCCCACAAACATAACTAAGAGATTGATAATATATACAGTAACATAACTAAGAGATTGATGATATATACAGTAATAAAAAGATGAGATTTTACTCAGAAATGCTAAAGAAGATGAAGAGGATAGATGAAGAGTCGAAGTGTTTTTGGTTTCTATCTCTTTAATTTTATTTTGTTCCAAATTTATCCTTGAGATTAATTCTAATTAATATCCTTGAGATTCTGTCCAAAGAAAAGGGGAAGAGAGAGAAAAAAGCGTGGGAGATATTTTTTTCCCTTATTTATGGGCTGCTGATGTGGCTATACCAGCACATAGATAGACACGTCAGTTTGTGGGCTATGTTTGTAGAATTTGTTTGTCAGTGTAGAATTATTTATACTGGAAATATATATTTTTACAGTTTTGTACACCTCGATCTATATGAGTATATTGGAGCTACAGAGTAGAGACACTATATAGTCCCTCCACGAATGAACTCCTTCCAACGCGTGCAACCATAATGGACCAGATCAACTACCATGCTTGTGAACAAGACTGGGTGTCTGAGTGAGGGGACTGAGGGAGTTCCTCGTAAGCAAGTTTTTGACCCGAGAACGGCCAATTTTTTTGCTTTAACACTCCAAATTATCTGCATGTAGTATGGACTATGGATGTATATTTGGAACCTTGTATTAGATAAGGTATTACTAAAACATCCAGGAAGGCACTTAGGCAGGATATGGTATGATACCAAATTCAACTGACCTTATATAGGAGTTGGCTTTGATCATATACTCATATCCATACATGGTGCCTTTTGTAGGTTTTCCAGTTTATATGTATTGTAAATTTGTAACTAAACTCTAGGATGATAGATCATATTCATGGGCTATGTATATATGCATGATTCACATCCAATAAGACTGAAGATATGGAGATGATTTTTCAACTTTTTACAATATATCCAGCACACACCTTTATTATCACATTAAATGTACTAGTTTTTCACATTACATCAATTTAAAGCTTGAAGGCAATTAACTAGCTAGTTTCCACCACCAGACCCATATCCGGAACCTTCACCATAGCCTTCACCGTAGCCCGAGCCAGATCCTGATCCACGTCCTTGTCCAGAACCAGATCCCCGTCCACTGCCTTGACCCGAGCCACGGCCACCACCACCGCCACCTCCTCCTCCTGAACCAGCTCCAGAACCTGCATAAGAGCCTGCACCACTCCCAGCTCCACTCCCAGAACCCGATCCTGATCCTGAGCCAGAACCAGAACCAGACCCTGATCCTGATCCTGATCCTGAACCTGAACCTGAAGCCGAACCACTACCACCCCCAAGACCAAGACCTATACCTAAACCAAGGCCAAGTCCAAGACCACCCCCACCATCACCTCCCAAATTCAAACTTAAGTCTTTCCTGGCAATCCTACTCTCACTGGTGAAAGCAAGTGAAATAACAAGAAAAAATACTACTAGGGCTTTGAGGACAGACATCATCTATTAATCTCTTTGTTTTCTTATTTGAGCTTTCAAATATTGTATTGATGGTGCTCACTTTGCCTCAAATGTCAAGCTTATATAGCAATCTTCTTCTGAACTTTGCACCACGTTTAAGCAATGTGAAATCTATACTTTGACTTGAGTATAATTTTTGTATACCTAACCAAAATTTGTTTGTGGCCAAGGATAAAGCCTGTGTAAAAGATAGTGGAATGATCATACTTGGCCACAAAAGAATAATGTGGCTGGCCACCTCTAAGAGCACTAATATAACTTGGCCAAACCACCATTACCTCTCCTTGCGCAAGACTCTAGAACCATCGCATCCAATAAAATTATCCAAAGTTGCAATCATTCATCACCATGCACACCACTATTGCAATCTACTTCTCTGTTAGAGCAACACTGCAAATAACAGACTATTGTTACAACTTTTTTCACATATGA
The DNA here is from genome assembly GCA_023053565.1 of Aquilegia eximia. Lineage (NCBI taxonomy): Eukaryota > Viridiplantae > Streptophyta > Magnoliopsida > Ranunculales > Ranunculaceae > Aquilegia > Aquilegia eximia. The sequence goes on from JALIGU010000007.1 coordinate 13,572,354, forward strand.
TCGACCCATTATATATTATGATCAACAATAGTACTGTCATCATCAACTTCTCCTTACACAAATTATGTTATAGATTACCTTAAATTTGCTATTTCCTAATAATTTTCAGTACGTACCGCAAAAGTGCAAATCAAGAAACAACAATAACTTCGGCTGCAGGCTGCAACTGCAAGCCTGCAAGTGAAGGCTCGTCGGATACATTGTTCTGTATATCCTCAAGTCCCCAACAACCCTTAACTCGTCCATATCTACACGAGTACTTCTATTAAAACCGATTCTCTCTATTCGTCGTTTCTTTCTTGTTATAATTTATGGAGCCAACTCAGCCAAGTGATTATCTTAAGAAGTGAGCCAATTAATTGTAAATTGCAATCTAAATCATAGTCTTCACAACATAAGGTGGGAAACTAAATGTCAGTGGATCCAATTTCTTGATTGTTAATGACATATAATTTCTTCCCACTAAATATCATAGTATTAATTAAGAAGAGAACGAACCCTTGGAGAATACTTGGTGTTCACAAACCATAGATGATGATCACCTATAGATGCATGTTATTGTGATTATATGAGCATGCATTTATTTTCTTTTGCAAAAAGCAAGCGGTTAGTTTGTATTAATAGTAACAAAATTACAAAATTACATTGTTCTCACCAACAGAAACATGTTATTTGTGATTTTATGAACATGCATTTGTTGCTCTTCATGTCATGTTCTGACAAGCCTGGAGGACATTCCTATATTAAAGAAGTTAAGAAGGTGGATAAGCTAGTCATATATATATGTCATAGTTAAAGATAGTATTGCTTGATAATTTGATTTTGTTCGGATTAGATAGATTGAGAATGGTGGTGGGCACTAAGATATTGGAGTATAACTAAAATCGACCTAAGTTTGGGCACACAACCTCAAGTGTACATTTAGCCACGTTTTTAGACATATAATGGTGAGTTTATGACTTCACAAATCTTAGAGCCTCTTAGGTACTGTTTGCGGTTCCCATTTCCAATTTTCATCAACCAAATAAGGGTTTCGTTTAATCTCTCTAGCGAGATTTCACAACCCAGACGGTCAGACTTCATCCCATTTTTGAGCAATTAGAGTCCAAGTAAGAGAATTGATTGTGTTACCAAATATCTGTGAGAAAGAGTTGTCAAGGTTTTGGGATGGAATGTTGTGCTGGTAAATTCCAGTAGCTAGCTACTACGGAGGTATGGTTGATGTGCTGTATTGGTTCAATTGTTCAGATTTGAAGGACACGACTGCTAGCGATACGTTAGTTCACCCTCATAATAAAGTCAAATTTGAATTTTGAAATATGAAAAAAAAAAATCAGTTATAATGAAATGTTTTAATGTTTGTACAATATATGACAAAAATGAGTAAACAGGATATCTTATGCTTCTGGAGGGAAAAGACGACACTCCAAACTTGTCCTTAATCATCAATATACATGGTACATTGATAGAAGATTTCTAGAATGAATATACACAAAATCGCTCAGTAAAGCCATTGAAGATTGTAGGGGTACTACATACTACGACCAATCAAAAGCAGCCACGTGGCACAGTCATCCATCCATCAGGTCGCCACGATCTCTACCCGCTCACAGCTCGACTAAAGCGACCAGACTACACAACGACCAGCGACCTGCTATACACACGTGCTCCTATTCAATGCACAGAATATTCTCATCAGTTACATAATTAATTCACAGGGATGATCCTCGCGCGTTACACATTTAATCCTCATTATGATGGCGGAGAATCTGCAAGATCCACGATCCACGCCCTTCTATCTTCTATATAAACAGAACTACGATGGCTTGATCTCTAAGTTCAATTCCCCCGAGCTAGAGTACGTAGGCAATCTCGATCTCAACGAGGTGCAGCCACCCCGATCTCCAATATCCCCATTTGGTCAAGTCTCCCTAGCGACCTGACCCAGCAGTGCATTAATCTAGAAATAGGTTAATACATTTGGCGCCGACTGCAAGGAATTCGATATAATCGAAAACCCAAACCCTCCCACCCACAAAATCAAAATCACCCAGTCCAAATGACTAATCAGGAAGTTACTATCCAAGATCTGCAGGCACAGATTACACGTCTGCAGGAAGAAAATGAGCGTCTAAAGGCCGCACAAACAAACCCCCAGCAAGGGGAAAATAGCGGACTTGGAGTCATTCCTGCTGATGATTCCAACCAAAAGTTCGAGCAACTCAGCCAGCAGCTGGCGGAGTTCAAAACATCTCAGGCTCTCCTTCACCGGTCCAAGAGCCACACTGCAGAGCAACTTGTTGTGCAGTCCCTTCAACAATTCCAGGAGTCTCCTTTCTCCAACGAGATCCTGGAACACGATCTGCCGAACAAGCTGAATGCACCCAAGTTCGACCAGTATGCAGGAGTCGGAGATCCAACCGACCATGTCAAAGGATTCCGGAAGTCCCTTCCTCTGATTAAGGAGGATCATCTTTTGTGTTTGCTGTTCCAGTCCAGTCTCACCGGACCAGCTCTCGACTGGTTTCATCGATTGAAGCCAGGATCCATCAGCTCGTTTGCAGAGCTTGAGAAACAATTCGTCATTTTCTACATCCACAATAAGAAACGCCCTGTTACCATTGACTCCATCTTCAAAGTCAAGCAGAAGGATGGTGAGTCACTTAGTGTTTTCTTTGCCCGATTTAAATCTGAATTACATTCCATTCAGGACTTCGCAAAGGAGCACGAGACCTTTGCAACTATTGCTTTCTCTCACGGACTGATCCAAGGGTCCGACCTTCACAAGTCTCTGGCAATGAAGAGACCTTCATCACTTGATGAGCTCTACCTAAAGGTAGATCGTTATATAAAGCTGGAAGAAGCCCTCACTGGGAGGGAGAAGAACCATGTAGTCAGCAACATTGAGGCTGGCTCAAGCAAACGACCTCGATCAGATGGAAAGAGGTTCAAAGCTAAGTCGCTGCCTACCGAGCAGCGAGAGTATCACCGGTTTACGCGACCAGCCGGTTATATCTACGAAAGGATCAAGCACAACCATTGGTGCAAGATTCCTGCCTTCACACAGTTGGAGGATACATCTGGTCGCCCGTACTGTAAAGTCCATAAAGTACGGTGTCATCAGACTGATGATTGTCGCATCTTGAAGCGCGCACTTCAAACCTGGGCCGATGAGAAAAGGCTCAATAATTGGATCCTCGGAAGGAATGAGGAGTCCACAGGCAAGCGAATGAGGAAGGAATCCAGAACCCCTCCTCGTTCACCAAAGCGGGGTCAAAGCAAGGCCAGAGCGGCCTCCGCAAGCCCAGTACGCAGCAGAGGGCGTAGCCTCTCTCAACGCTTAGGTCCAACAGGCGACCTACGCGATCACATCAACAAGAAGGTCGCCAACAAGGTTGACAGCGACAGCGAATCGGACAGTCATGTGGTCTACATGATTGACGAATCTCACCACACCCCTGTCTCTCGGGACAAAAAGAGACGAGTGGAACATCTCCACCATGTCTACTCTATCAGCGGCCGAGCAGCTCGTTTCAACATCCCTGCCCGCCAAGAGACTGACATCACCTTCACTGAAGACGATCTCAACAAGGTCGTTACTCCACACAACGACGCCCTGGTCGTTGAACTCAGAATAGCAGATTATACTATCAAGAGGGTATTCATTGACCCTGGGGCATCATGCAACATTCTCATGTACCGAACTTTCAAGGACATGAGGCTGCCCGACTCAGTGCTCATCCCAGACTTCACACCGATCCTTGGCTTCAATAGTTCAAGGGAAGACCCTAAAGGGGAGATCCTTCTGCCCGTCACTATAGGCAGAAGGGAAGACAAGGTCGTTATAACCAGCAAGTTCAGCGTCCTAAATATCGCAAGCAAATACAATGCGATTCTGGGTCGAAAGTGGATCCATGCTATGAGAGGTGTGCCGTCAACTTACCATCAGGTATTCCGCTATCCCGGCCCTTATGGGATAATGGAACTCCGCGGCAATCAGAACACCGCACAAGAATGCCACGGTGTTATTGAAGCTGTCCCATCGTCAAAGCCATCCACCTCTGGAGTCAAGGATGGTGATGTCAAAGGAAAGAGCCTAGTCACAACAGAGGCTCAGGAGGGGAACAACAAGTCAAAGAGCCCGTCCAAAGAAAAGGCTGAACCTGCCAAATAGCAATTACAGAAGGAGCAAGCGAGCTCCCCCAAGCTTAGTCTCGGAAGCACCGATCCAGGCGTACGCGTTAACATTGGGTCAGATGAGGACCCAAGGTATGTCTATGTAGGTTCAGAAATGGAAGAAGATAAGTTCGCTCATTTTGTAAATTTTCTTTCAATGAATAAAGATGTTTTTGCTTGGTCGTATATCGATATGCCCGGAATAGATCCATCAGTTGCATGCCATAGGCTACGGGTCAATCCCAATTATCGACCTGTCAAGCAGAAACCAAGGAGACTTGCTCCCAAATTCCACGAAGCCGTCAATGAAGAGATCAATAGACTCAAGTAGGTCGGCTTCATCAGAGAAGTCGATACTCCAGACTGGCTAGCCAACATAGTCCCAGTCCTAAAGAAGAATGGAAAAACAAGGGTCTGCATCGACTTCACAAGCTTGAATAAAGCTTGTCCTAAAGATTCATTCCCACTGCCACGAATCGATAGGCTAGTCGATCAGACAAGCGGTTTTGAGTTACTATCATTCATGGACGCATACTCAGGGTATAACCAGATACCGATGTACGAGCCTGATCAAGAAAAGACCTCTTTTACAACTGAGCAAGGTATTTTCTGTTACAAAGTCATGCCATTCGGGCTAAGGAATGCAGGGGCGACCTACCAAAGACTGGTCACCAGAATGTTCGACGACCTCCTAGGTCGAACAATGGAGGTCTACATTGATGACATGCTAGTGAAGAGTGACAAAGAACGAGATCATTTGTACAACCTCGACCAGGCATTCCAAAGATTAAGGCAATACAGAATGCGTCTTAATCCAGAAAAATGTCTGTTCGGGGTCGCATCAGGAAAATTCCTAGGCTACCTGGTCACCAGACGAGGCATCGAAGCAAATCCCGACCAGATCAGAGCCCTGATCGACATGCCAAGTCCAAAAACAAAGAAACAAATCCAGAAACTCAACGGCATGGTTTCAGCTCTGAACAGATTCATCTCCAGAGCATCAGATAAATGTAGACCAATGCTTCATATTTTAAAGAAGGGGGCTACATATGAGTGGACAGAAGAGTGCGAGAAAGCCTTCGACGATCTCAAGGCATATCTGTCTACTCCACCAGTTCTTACAAGACCAATAGATGGTGATGTACTTGGCGTTTACCTCGCAACATCAGATTTTGCGATAAGCGCAGTGCTTTTCAAAGAAGACAATCAAGTGGAACGACCTATCTACTTCACAAGCAAAGTCTTACAGCAGGCTGAAATAAGGTACACACCTCTGGAGAAGTTAGCATTAGCATTACTTTACGCTGCATGCAAATTCAAGCCTTATTTCCAAGCACACACTGTAAAAGTAATCACCGATCAGCCATTACGCCACATACTAGAAAAGAAAAACAAAACAGGTCGTATGGCTCGATGGGCAGCCGAGCTGGGTGATTACACTTTCGAGTTCGTTTCACGACAGGCCGTCAAGGGCCAGGTCGTCGCAGAATTTTTGGTAGACTATCCAGCAGAGGATGTCAATTGGGAACCAGAACCTGAAACAAGGCAAGTCCAAGACAACCCCCCAGATACTTGGCAGCTGTATGTAGATGGTTCCCACAACTCCAATGGAAGTGGAATAGGTAGTGTGCTAATCTCTCCTGAAGGATCACAGCTCGAAAGAGCAACTCGTCTGGACTTCTCGACCTCAAACAACGAGGCCGAATACGAAGCACTCATACAGGGCCTAAAAATGGCCATCGACTTACAAGCAGTTCGTCTCAAGGTGTACAACGATTCACAGCTGGTAGTCAATCAGATTACCAGCAATTACCAGATCAATGGGGTCAACCTTATCAGGTATGTTAGCAAAGCAAAGGAGCTCATCAGCAAGCTCAGCTATTTCACAATTGAACACATACCCAGAGATGACAACAGGCATGCTGACTCACTGGCATTTCTAGCATCTAAGATCGAGTCAGACAGACCGCGGGCCCTAACTATAGCAATCAACTCACAGCCCGCATATCTCTTCAAGGAAGAAGATATTCATCAAATCTCCGATCTACTTGAAACAACTCCAGCAGACATCCAGGGGACTTGGATGGAGCCTTTCATGGTTTATCTGCAAACTGGTGTCCTACCATCTCACAAAAAGGAAGCCAGTCAATTGCTGCATAAAGTCACAATGTACAAAATCCATGAGGGCAAACTTTTCAGGAAATCAGCAACTGGATTGTTATTACGATGCTTGGTCCCAAAGCAAGGACAGATGATATTTCAAGAAATCCATGAAGGTGAATGTGGAAACCATTCCGGTGGGCGTACCTTAGCCCATAAAGCAATCTCCCAGGGATACTTCTGGCCAAGAATGAAGGAAGATGCAAAGAAATTTGTTTTAAAGTGCAAAGAATGCCAGCGATTTGCTGATAAGCAACACCAGCATCCAAATGATCTCATCAACATCACTGCCCCATGGCCATTCCACATGTGGGGGCTTGACATCATGGGCCCCCTCATCAAGGAAAAGAAGTCTGAGAAGAGGTTCGTTCTAGTAGCCGTAGACTATTTCACTAAATGGGTGGAAGCTGTTGCCTTAACCAATGTAACACAGGCAGATGTCCAAAGATTTATCTGGGAAAATATCATCACAAGATTCGGACTACCTAAACGAGTAGTCACGGACAATGGCACTCAGTTCGTTGGCAAGAATATAAAAAAATTCTACGACCTCTGGAAAATCGAGCATTCAAGATCAACTCCTAGATACCCGCAAGCCAACGGCCAGGTCGAAGCTGCAAATCGACAGATTCTAAACAATTTGAAGAAGAAGCTCGAAGACCAGCATGATCAATGGCCACAACAGTTGGAGAACATCCTATGGGCCTATAGGACAACTCCTCGCACATCCACAGGGATGTCACCATTCAGTCTTTGCTATGGAGTTGAAGCCGTAATTCCCACTGAATTAACATTTGGAACGACCAAGTCTCTTCTGATCGACACAGAGCTCAACAATCAGATCTGGTCGTTCGGAGTCGACCTCCTCGAAGAGCGACGTAACCACGCCACTATAAAGCTCGAGCAATACCAACAGAGGCTCAAGCGAGCTTATAACAAAGGCGTGCGACCAAGAACTTTCCAGCCAGGGGAACTAGTCTTAAGAAGAATGTTCAGTAACAAAAGAAAGGACACTATCGGCAAGCTCAACGCCAATTGGGAAGGTCCTTACATTATCACAAAAGTCCAGAGCAACGGTTCTTATCGTCTTCAGACACCAGAAGGGGAGATCGTTAAGAACCCGTGGAACGCTTTTCATTTAAAGAAATTTTATCAGTGAAATGTAAGCATCCATTCATTGCATTTCAATCTATAAAATCAACTTTGCCTTCATCTCTGCTCAAACATGAATGGCTACTAAAGGTCTAATCCCTCGACCTACAAATTATCAAAACTCTAGTCCCTTTGATAATTTAAAATTTTGTTAAGTTAAATCACTAGCAACTTAATTTGGTGCATTGGTCATCCTCTTCCCACGACCCAAGCACAATTATGTTGAATGCGACCTCAACCCACAATCAGGTCGACCAAATGTCACATATTGTTTGCAAGTCCATTCAAGCAGACAAAACGACATGAGCAACAATGCAAGGTAATTCTTGAATTAACTTTTTACTTTATGAGATTTTAACAATTACATGCACAACCAAAATAGAATCAAGGCATACAAGAGGAACTGTTTCAGTACGTCCTGCTTGCAGCCATTCATCTCGTCTACCTGCCTTCTGAACGAGCTACCAGGACTTCCTGGAAACTAGCTGGTCAAAAGGAATCCATACAAGGTCATCGAAGTAAAAAACTGATTACTGATGGCAAGTACAAAAGACAAGGAGTTCTCTACTCAAGCTCTTAAATTTACAAGGGGGCTCTCAACAATTGGCTCTAGAAGACATACTGCAAGAACAAGGAGTGCAAGAAGCAAACTTTGCACAAGGTTACCCAATACAAGAAAGGGAAACCAAGGTTACCCAATACAAGAAAGGGAAACCAAGGTTACCCAATACGAAGAAGGGAAACAAAGGCCAGCTCACTGCTGCAAAGACTGGTCGCCTGAAGCATCAACTTCAATAAGGGCTCCAGCGACCTGGTCACTAGGGCCCATCGAGGTGTCCTGAGCTGGCGCCGAAGTCTCTTCAACACCACCTCGCGTCTCCTCTCCTTCGGGCGACCCCGTCATAGCTTTGACCAGTTGCTCGCAGTAAGCCTTCCACGCTGCTTCATTCTCCTGACAAACCCTCTGCCAGTACTCAACAGAAGATTGGGAAGCAGCTTCACGTTCCCTTAACTGCTCCTTCAGAGCTGCGACCTGGGCATCCCTGTCCTTAACCTTACACTCAGCAACGGCAGCAATGTTCCTCGCCTGCTCAAGCTTCTCATTGAGAGCCTTCAACTCAATTTCAGCTTGAGCACCAATCTCAGCAACCAGACGTACCTCCTGGAAGCTGGCATTGAGCTGCAACCACCAAACGAAATTTAGCCCAAATATCAAAGCATAACCAAAACAAATACGACTTACGATCACACTCACCAAAGAAAGTGCCCCGTTTATCTTTGAGCAGGTCACCAACAAAGGCTGCGACTTCACCACTCGGGCATCAGCATCCAGGACAATACCCTCATTCACAGCCCGGGCAACACAAGGGTCATCAATAGCACTGTCGTTCTCGTACACGACATGCTTCTCTCCTTGCCCGTCCAAATAATCGAACGGCCCAGGGCGGAATTCAGACAAAATACCTTTGCCTTTCTGCGAAGGCCGAGCAACAGTCTTCTTGGACAACACAGACATTCCAGGAGACGTCGCAACCATTGAAGACACAGGAGTTGGCATAGCTGGGAACTCCATCAGCTTAAGGTTCCCTGAGAAGGACCTCTTCTTCCCAGCCAATGCACCCACCTTAGGAAGTGAGGGGGGTGGACCTGAGACTGGAGGGCTCGCCACGGCTCCAGCCTGGCGAGAGCTACCTACAGCCCGCTCCCTCTCCGCAGGGAGCTCCCTCTCCACAGATCGTTCCTGCCCCACAGGTCGATCCTTTTCAACAGGTCGTTCCTTCTCAGACCTCTGAAGAGCACCAACAGAACGCTCTCTTTCAACTTGCTTCGAGCTACCACTTGCTCGTTCACTGTCACCAGCTCGCGAACTGCTACCAGTTCGCCCACCACTTGCTTTGTGCACAGAAGACATGAATGCTTTCTTCAAAGCTTTCCTCCTCTTGAGCTCGTCCCACACAGTTTTTGGACCACCTTTAGGAATGAAATGCTCCTTTAGGTGAGGCAGAAACGAGATATTCCGCTCGTCGGTCAGCTTACCAAAGCAGTTCAGAGCAGACTGCAGATCGTTTTTTCTGATCAGATGATCGTCCCGGATCGCTGCAACAAAAAATACAAAGACATCAAGTTCAAAAACTGGAAGACGAACCAACAATCCTAGAACTACAGACAACTAACTTACGAGCGTCATTCCTAATCGTATGACGCAACTGGATATCCCCTTCAACAATCGGCCCAGTGAACAGCATGGGATCTTTCCACCATGGCTCGCTACTCACTGGATAAATCAAAGGCAAATGGTCTGGCCTAACCTGCATGTTATAGCCAGAGAGTTCAACCTTCGAAGAGCGTTTGAAGCAAAAGTGGTTCAATACATCTTCCACTGTAATGTGCCACCTATGCAACTTATTGAGGTCGTCAATTACCCTCATGTTCCGCCAGAAATTACCATTCATCTGACAAGGGGCTCGCCCAATGGCATTCAACAGGTCGACCACCAATTCAGACAACGGCAACCTCAGCCCAGCACGAAATTGGCTCAAAGTCAATACAGTAGATGAAGGATTATTAGGTCGATAGTCAGGAGAAAGTAAGCGGTCCCCAAGGAACCTTATCTCTAAATGCCTAATCGACCTAAACTCATAATGCCTCCTAACAGCAAAATGCCTATGTACATAATTCATATTCACAATTCTACACATTCTACCATTGTCATCCTCAACCATTTCATCATCAGAAGAATCTGGACCATGAGAACCACTACTCTGGGGGCTATCTACATTCTCATCGGGAACGGGAGATGGAGGGTCAGAATGAGTACTCTCAGACTCATACTCCTCAAATCCACCATCACTCAAGTGATCATTTTGCGAATCACTACCCTCAGACATTACTCTCAAACAATGCAGAAGACAACAGAAGATGAAAAAGAAAGAAAATAAACAATCAGAGAAAAGAGAAGAAAACAAACCTCACGAGCTCTCAAAGTTCTTCAGATCGCAAGGCAAAAACGGCAGCAATTCAAATAAAGGCAAGATAAGTAAACCCTTATCAACGTAACTACTGTTTATATACTGTAACTCAAGCATTTCCAGCCATCGATTCAAAACAAACGAACGGCTGAGATCGACCGAAGGATCCATATGCAGTACAGTTATTCTCCACTCACAAAACGGTTCGCATCCACCGTTGGATAGATCCACGTGCAAAACAGATAGCAAATCAAGCAATACGTGCGTCAGTTGCCATAACTACACGGATAACTGCTCGAGGAAAATCATCCACTTCCCCGTAAAAGCGCCATGATTAGTACAGACAGGCCTGCATAACTGCCACATCCGCGGATTCAAAAAAGCAGACTACAAATCAGCATCGATAAGAGTAATTAGTCTTTTCAGCCCGACTCCCATAGTCGACCTAAAAAGGGGGGGCTTATGTAGGGGTACTACATACTACGACCAATCAAAAGCAGCCACGTGGCACAGTCATCCATCCATCAGGTCGCCACGATCTCTACCCGCTCACAGCTCGACTAAAGCGACCAGACTACACAACGACCAGCGACCTGCTATTCACACGTGCTCCTATTCAATGCACAGAATATTCTCATCAGTTACATAATTAATTCACAGGGATGATCCTCGCGCGTTACACATTTAATCCTCATTATGATGGCGGAGAATCTGCAAGATCCACGATCCACGCCCTTCTATCTTCTATATAAACAGAACTACGATGGCTTGATCTCTAAGTTCAATTCCCCCGAGCTAGAGTACGTAGGCAATCTCGATCTCAACGAGGTGCAGCCACCCCGATCTCCAATATCCCCATTTGGTCAAGTCTCCCTAGCGACCTGACCCAGCAGTGCATTAATCTAGAAATAGGTTAATACAAAGATTATCAAAAAGAAGAAAAAGATTATGTAGTCAGTAGTCATGAAGACTTTCTAATATTGGTTGCTGAATACATTCAGGGTTGTTTAGTGTGAAAAGGTGTGGCACACGGCACACCACATTGGCATCACCATGTGTGATTAGAAGAACGTTACAAAATAAAGCACTCCTCAAGAGATTTTCAACCTACCCAAAACATTTGATCCGCCCTGACAGCAGTCCAAGAGCTATGGCATCAGCTGGATCTGATTCCACAAAATGCTTTAGCTGCTTTGAGTGCTTCTGCAATATCCCACTGCAAAAGTGTGTTCGCTGGGAAGATCCTGCAACAAAACCTTGCAATTCACTTCGAACCATGCATAGTACCAATGTGAAAGAACTTGTCTAACAACTAGTGTAGCTAATATAACCACTGTGACACAAGAATCGCATCACTGCATCAGCCATCAAGCTTTTCAAACACATGATACCACTATACCAGTGCAATCCGTGTGGGCTAAATTAATCATTTGTTAACACTTAACAGGTTTATTTTGCTTAATTTAAAGCCCAGGATGCCCAGCCCATTCGTGTAATTGGCCCAACAATTGTCAGTTACTCATCTGCATATGCACTGAGCTATTTTTCAGGTAACACGTGTCAGCATCAGATTAAGAATCAATATAACAGAGACCATGTATGGTATTTTAAACAAGATAGAATGAGGGGCAATATGGGAACAAACAAAAAAAGCTTCACGAACTTGCAAAATTACTACTTTCTTGTAGAAGTATACAGATCGATAACCTTAGTCATGGAATAAAAAAAATTGTTATTGTAAACCTTATGTTAATCAACATTCTTCCCTTATTACAATTTCTAATTACAAACCATGTAATCTAATATGGTATTGTGGGTGTATGTATGCATGCAAGCATGTACATCAGTATATGTGTATATATATAGCTGTGAAGCGGTCAAGAATTAATCTGTAGAAGGTTCCATGTGATATGATAATTAATCTGATATGAAGTAGACTTTCCTAAATTAGTTCTCTAAGTGTAATAAACTTTGGCATGCACCAACGGTTGATTATTCTAACATAACATGATATGAGAGAAACTCCATCTACCTAAACCTATAAGATCGAGACCAACAAAAAAAAAAAAAAAAAAAAATAAGAAGAAGAAGAAGAAGAAGAAAAGTTTAAGAAGATATTGAAGAAAAATGGAGATACAGATAAGAAAAGTTTGGGCTACTAATGTTGTAAGTGAATTCAACTTTATAACTAGTATTCTCCCTCATTACCCCTTTGTTTCTTTTGATACGGAATTCCCTGGTACTGTGTATCCTCCCCAAAACCCTCATCTTCTTCCATCTGAATTATATGAGTCTGTTAAAAAGAATGTAAACGCAACAAATATTATTCAGATTGGTATCACTTTGACCCATTATGTATGGGAATTTAATTTCAGAGATTTCAATCTTTCTCGTGGTGATCTACACAACCCAGACTCTATCAAGTTGTTGAGAGATCAAGGTATAGATTTTGAAAAGAATGCAGAAGAAGGGATTGCTACAGAGGAATTTGCGTACTTAATGATCAACTCTGGTTTACTGCGTAATAGTACACTTATATGGATTGGATTTCACACAGGGTATGACTTTGGTTACCTTATAAAGATGTTGAATGGGGGAAAATTGCCGAATGATCTCAGTGATTTTGTACAAGCAGTGAGATACAATTTTGGTGGACGAGCTTTTGACATAAAGCATATTATGAAAGCTTGTGAAGGGCTGTATGGTGGTCTGGAAAGGGTTGCTAAGGTTTTGGGAGTGGAGCGTAATGCGGGGAAATGCCATGAAGCTGGGTCTGACAGCTTATTAACTCTTCAAACTTTTGTGAAGATGATTCAACGGTTTTTTGTGCCACTAGACATGAAACAACTACAGGGTACATATAGTTGTATGATCTACGGGCTTGAGCTCGAGCTCAATCATCCTATTCAAAGGACAGTTCACCACCACCATCCTCAGATTCAGAGAGTCTACTACCATCCAACTCCTTGCTTCTATCAGTTAATTCCCTGTTAGAAATCTTTTTTATTTTTGCTTGTACAAAATATTTATGTAAATTAAAGTTCAGTGGTCATTAATAAAATGTGGGGATACCCTTTTTATGTTAACATTCAAAAATTCAATTGTTACTGTATAATATGACTATAAGCTGTGTTATAGATTCCCTTAATTTTGCTATTTCCAGTAATACTACTGCAAAAACGTAAATAAAGATAATACAACTACAGCTGCATGCTGCAAGTAAACAAGGCTCCCAACCAATGTAGTAGTTTGTTCAATATACTAGCGGTGTCATTTGTAGCGCGCTGCCGCGCTTGTCCTACGTAGTTACGTTGATGTGATTTTTTGAGATTATTCATTAAAAGATTTATTTGATGAAAAATACATAAAAACAAAATAACAGAAGAACTCCTTATGGAGATTAAGTAACTAGAAGATTTAGTGGCAAAATCTGTCTGGCAACTAGATAGCACAAGCATCTCTGTGGTTTTCTCTGCGTCACTTTGGAACCAATTGCAAATTTCACTTTCAGTCACATAATCTTGACAGTATTAACATTTATTTCCTGTTACTTACATATCATATTAACAAGAAGTCCCTTGGAAAATAAGGTAAACCTTGCATGATGATCGAACTAGGTAAAGTGGTGTGAGTCCTTGGAAGTTTGAATACATTATCCATTTGGATCGGAAAAAAAAATCATCAAGTTCTAACTTTTTCGACTGTTAATTCTCACCTACAGAAACATATTATTTGTGATTTTATGAGCATATATGCATTTGTTATTCCTCATGTTATTGTAGACAAATATATTGGCCTGGATCAAGACAATTCGATCTACATTCACTTATATTGGGGAAGGTGGATTATGTCATGATAATCAAAGATAATATATCTTGATAAGTTGAATGTATTCAGTTGGATTAAGATATTGGAGTATCACTAAAATCGACAAAGGTTCTTTGTCGGGGCACACAACCTGTTTAGTTCAGGCACACAACCTGTTTAGTCACCTTCAACTCACAACTAATCTCTTATCGATCTCCTCACAACTAGTTGTTGATCAAGAGCTCGTACGAAGGTTTGATTAAGATGAATTAATCTACAATCTCTCTCACCAGAAATATGGGGAGATTCTTATTATTTAGTCATTTGTTTTCTTTTCTTTTTTATTCTTGGTGAATATACCCTTTTTTTTTTTTTTTTTTAATCCCTCAAAATAAATTTTATTAATAAAAATTTGAGAAATTATACAAAGTTAGAGAACAAGCGCGCTACAAAAAATAAAAAATAAAATAACGAAAGAGGGGGTGGGATTGGCAGACCCCTACCGGGTTATTTTAGATAGGTCAATAAAAGTGGAGGGGGCTGGGGCCATAAGGCCTTACCTCTTACAAGTAGGGGGTACATCATGGGTTGTACAGGCCCGATTAACAATAACTTACAAAGCCTGGTGAATATACCGCTTATTTTTTAGCATTTCATGAAATTCAAAATTATATTGATAAAAACATTAGGAATTATACAAAAAATTTATTCAAACCTTGGTCATTTTTTGTCTTTTCTTTCAACAATTTTTTATTATTTAGTCATTTGTTGAAAAAACAAATAACATGACCTAAATTTGTAATATGAGTATTTTGGGCTGATTTAATTTTTTTTTTTTAATAAAGCTAATATATAATTTAATTATTTGGGCACATGCTTATTTGGTGCATACTGCCTATGCGATTTTCTGGGTCATATGGAGTGTTCGGAATGAGATTATTTTCGACAATGCCACTTTGGTAGCAGAAGATTTGATTAAAAGGGTGAAATGTACAGTGTGGGCATGGTTAGACATTATTGGAAAGTCGGTGGATGTGAAACAAGGGTATAGGGCTGGCAATGGACTGGTTCGGACCGGGTATTAGAAATACCAGACCCAAACCATTAAAAAACCTAATAGATCCGGACCCAGATCCAGACCCTATCGTGTCCAAAAGTGAAAAATCATACCCGTACCAAACCTTAACGGATCGGATCCGGGTTGGATCCGGATCTTTTGGCTAACAATTGATTTGTTACATTTATGTACACCAACTTAGAAAAAATATTTTATTTTTTTAGAATCTAGATATATTTGATAAATATGATAAATGTTTGTATTGATTTGTATATTTTTAAAGTAATTGATATATATTTGGAAGATAGTTAGTATTAGAAATTATATTTGCAAAAGTCAAGTTTCTTAAATATATAATTTTTATGACATATTTGTAGTGCTAGTAAATTTAAAATATTTAAAATAACTAAAAAATTCATGTCAGTCCATATCGGTTCGGTATCCATTAATTCCATACCCGAACCAATAAGAATCGGGTTTTATTTTTAGGAACCGGACCCGAACCAAAACATAAAACTATAGTACCAAATAAACCCGCTCTTATCGGTTCAGTTCGGATCGGATTTCGGGTCTAACCCGGTCCATTGCCAACCCTACAAGGGTATACAGTGGCTGCATTGTTGCTGAACGGGGAAGAATTGGTAAGGGACAACTGGTAATCACCACAATTTATTTGCAGATGTATCATGTATGGGAAGGGTGTAAGCTGCTGCTGGCTGGTATCAGTTTCAGACCAGCGTATGATGCACCGACTATGATGAAGCTCTCTGGTGCTGTTAGATCTGAGCATGTGACAGTCTTAGGAGCACATGCCCCAGCAAGTATTGTAATGAAGGGTCAGTTTAGGACTCTGTAGTGTAATCTAGCTAGTGTATGGGCACAGTCCTTCTACTCACGAAGGAATCTTGTAAGAGCTCATCTTGAGCTAGCTTTAATGAAATATTACTACTTTGATGGAAAAAAAAAGTCCAGGTTGCTCAGCCCATGAGTCCATGCTCAATAATTGGCTTCAACAATTGGCATGAGGTCCAGACCCGAGAGACTAAAAGTTTAAAATTCTCGGTTTCCATTTGAGGGGCAATGTGGGAACAAACTAAAAAAAAGCTTCATGATATATATCAAGTGTTTATTTTAAAAAAATGGTTAGATTTCTGACAATAGATCCAGCAACGTATTGAAAGAGCGTGAAATAGTGGTTAATTAGATCGCGCTTTTCAAAACCTTGCTTTGACTATCTAAAATGAGTATAGCTTCAAGAAAGGGTTATCGAATCCACATCTAAAAGAGAACCGCATTTAATGAAGAAAAGAAATTCATTTTTACTAATCTAGATAATAAGGAAAAAATAATATAGTAAGGTAGATGATGATTAACTACTACTAATGCAAGAAATAATTGTACGAAGATAAATATGATGCGATTTTCAAGAGATTGAATCCAGCAATTCAAATATGTAATAATTAATATATAGATTTATCAAGATTAATCCGTAGATAGATACTCATTACACACTAAGATGATTCAAAATGTATAATGGAAATGTATGACATCATAAATAATTATTCTATCTACATTAGAGTCTATTAATTCTGAAAAATCAACGATACTTCTTATCATTAAAATGTGAGGAAAGATTACAACACAATGTACAACTATTATGTTGGTGACAAGAAAGAGTACGTTCATCTTTCAGACCATCACTCAATGTGTCCCCAAATAGCTATAGCAAAGTGTATATTCCACCTACTAAAAGAATTTAAAGAACTAAGAAGAAAGTAAAACACCGTTATATGTTTCATTTTACAAATAAATCATTGCAATTACTTGCCTTTAACCTTCTCTCGAAGCGCTGGATCATTAACCTCCAGAATTACTCTAATGGATTAAATTCTTAATAAATGATATACTAACTACTACATAAAATGAAAAGGCTTCATATCTCCCTTGAAAACCTTGAAAATGGGAGATTAGCCTAGCATAATACTAAACTAAAATCTATTAAATGAAATGACATAAAATAAAAACTAACTAAACTAAAAAAAGAAAAAGAAGAACTTTATTAGAATGATATAAGAGTGAAGTTTTTGCTCTCACTTCTTGATGATGAATACAATGAATAGAGCTTCCTATTTATATATCTTAGGGAGCCTAAAAGAGAAAAATTGCAAAATATTACATAATATTTGATTTGATTGATAATCAAATCAATTACTAAACATTTGTGGAAAAAAATGTCAAGAATAAAATCTTTGAATGATTGTGGTCAAAGATTAGTAAAAAACATGTGTTGGAAATCAAATCCTTGCTACAATTGTTGCCAATTCTATATAAAACTGCTATATATAGTGTCATTCTACAAGATGCTGGCAATCTTCCTTGGATGGCTGAGTCGTCTCAATATTCTCCATATTTTACACATGCTAGAATCTTAAATATCAACCTTGAAGTGATTCTATGCTCCATCTTTTATTTAGTAGTCTCACTTCACTTATCTCCTTAATGGGTCTCTCTTGGACTTAAGCTTTGTAGATAATTTATGGCTCATTTAGATTTAATCCACTAAGATTTATTCAAGGCTTTGACCATTTGAATCCATGACTTTGGGCTTCATACTTGACTTTTCTCTTTTTGCTCTTTTTATATTGTTTTGTAGGTTTTTTCCTTTGATTTATTCTTTTCTAGGTTCTTTCCTACAAAAATACAAAAACAATAGAAATTACTCTAATTCAAGTCCCAAAAGTGAGTTCTAACATCATACTAATTAGGGGTATTGGATACTTATCACGTATCCTTATTCCTTACCTCCCTTTAGATTTACAGCACAATTTCACCGTGTCCCCATCCCTACTATAGACCTAAACTTGATAAGATTCCCTACAATGACCATCTAAAAAAAAATTTCTTTCCTTTGGTCATGTTCCCATTTTTGATGTTGTCATCGTCAGCGTCCACCTTTCGTTGACAAACAAACAAGAAATAAGAAGAAGAAAAAAAACATGTTAAGGCTATTGGGATTTTCTGTTCTTTTGGTAATTCTATTTGGCTGGGATTTTTTGTTCTTTTTGTAACTCTACCATCATCATCATTATCCTCTCTCTTTCCTGTTTTCCATTTTACTGAGCTCTCTGTATTAACCATTTTTGTGAGGTTGGTCACTACATTAATGAATGATGATGATGTGTATGATATGAACAATAATAATAAAGTAGAGACGTGAACACCATTGTATACGTGGTTCGGCAATTGTGCCTACATCCACGGAGAGAGAGAATGAACTTTATTATAGTAGTGGTGATACAAAATGGGAGCTCGATAATGGAGAGAGCTCAAGAGAGAGATGAGACCTGAGAGGTGAGGTCTCATGAGAGAGTGTTGAGGTATTGTGTATGATTCACAATGAGACCATCAGAAGATGAGTAGTTTGCCTTTATATTTATAGGCTACAATGTAACTCCATTCTTAGCAATTAATAGGGTAATAATGGGGAAAATATCTTTGTAATAATAAGGCTTAACTTTGTAACTTGTGCCATCAAGAGAGAGCCCATTAGATGTTGACATGTGGCCACCATGATGGACGATAGAGATGGTGCCACATGTATGTTGTATATAGTACCCCTACACTCTCTATATGACAAGCTTTCATTCGCCTGAAGAATTTCATAGCTCAGTCGATTGAAGGAGGTTCTTGTTCAGTCAACTGAACAAGATCTCAATCTTAGTCGACTGAACCTTGTTAGACTGATACTTGTTGATTGTGTTTTAGGTTTGTTAGTAATTCTTTGTTGCTCTTAATTGCTTGGGTTGTTTGTGTTTGTTTATTTAAAGTTAATTCTTGATTGTTCCGCATTATACTTATCTCTTTACCTAAATTATTATTTTTTTAAAAACTATATATTCACCCCCCCCCCCCCCCCCCCTATCTTTATCGACACCATGATGTGATTTTCAAAACTTTGAACTCTTATGCTTGTGGAGGGGGGACTTTAAACTAGATGTTAATCGTCAATATACATTAGTACCAAAATCAATCAAAAAATTAGAGTCATATATACATTAAGGTTAACTCCGAGAACTAGTAGTAATCGGATTTCTATAACCCCAACTCAATAAGAAAAACTTTCATATATATATATATATGAAACGTTGTGGCAAAAACACCATGCAATTAAAATATACATACAACAGAAGAAAACAAAAAGAAAAAAAAAAAAATTGATAAACAAATTAAGATTGGTTTAAGATAAAAACCCAGAGTAAAAGAAAAAATAAAGATAAGAAAAGTTTGGGCATGTAATATGTTCGGTGAGTTTAATTTAATAACTAGTCTTCTCCCTCATCTCCCATTTATATCTTTTCATACCAAATTCCTTGGTAAAAGACTTTATATAAGGCGCCCTGAAATCAAGATGGTTTGTATGGCCTTCGTTGGGCAGTATAATGAATTAACATGTGTCTATTGATTAAAATATATTTAATATGTTTTATTTTTGTTAAAATACAAATTCATCTGGCCCAGTTAATTTAGATTATTGGATGCCCATATCCACAATACTCTCTCTCCTTAATCGCACATATTAGTGTTTACACATATCGAAATACATAATATATTCAATTTGGATGCCAAGTTTACATCGTAACAATATAATATATTAATATTGTCTAGTACGTGGACTGTTGTAATGTTTGACAATGAGAAACTTTGAATTCCTATGTTGGTGGAGCAGTGGAGGGAAAATAAATTTTGAATTAGTGGTTAATTATCAATATACATTGGTACCAAAATCATTCAGGATATTCGAGTCATAAAATATTTCAAAATAAAAATAAAATAATATATAGATAAAAAGTATATTATGTGAAAAATGTGGCCCCATATTGCCAGATTGGCATCGCCAGATGTGATTAGAAAATTAGAATAGAAGAACTCGGTAGGAAGGTTTTATTAATTAAGATGAATTAATTTACAATTTCTCTCGCTGGAAACATGGGGAGATTTCCTATTATTTAGTCATTTGTTTTAATTTCTTTCTTTCTTTCTTTTTTTGGTGAAGATATGAGTTATCTTTTAGTCATTTTGATGATCACATCATGTGATCCGTTATGCTTATGTTGATCAGAAATAATAAAAAATAAATAAACTTCTCTTATGTATGTCAAAATTATGCGGTGAAATCTTCTCTGAAGTTAACGTCGTTAGCTCTGGGGAAATGTTCCATCATAAGATTTTTGTAGCCTGACAAATAAAAACTCCACTGATTCTCTTGCTCTCTATACACCAACAATAGATCAATCATTCGTCAATTTTTAGTGAATTCAAAATTGTATTGATAAACATTAAGAATTA
This sequence comes from Aquilegia eximia, assembly GCA_023053565.1. Lineage (NCBI taxonomy): Eukaryota > Viridiplantae > Streptophyta > Magnoliopsida > Ranunculales > Ranunculaceae > Aquilegia > Aquilegia eximia. The sequence goes on from JALIGU010000007.1 coordinate 13,593,021, forward strand.
CACAAAATTTTTAGTCATTTTTAGTGTGATTATTTTTTATTTTTTTTTCATCAATTTTTTATTTAGTTATTTATTGAAAAAAAAAAAAACAAATAACATGACCTCCATTTGTAATAGGAGTCTTTTGGGCTGATTTAATTATTTTTTTATAATAATGTTAATATATAATTCAATTATTTGGGCACATGTTTATTTCTCTTAATTAAAGTCCAGGTTGCCCATCCCATGAGTCCATGTTCAGTAATTAGGTCCAACAATTGGCATATGGCCGAGACTCAAGAAATTAAAAGTTTACGGGACAAACTAAAAAAAGCTTCATGATATATATCAAGTATTTTTTTTTTTAAGAATCTGTACTATAATGGTGTAATATAAGTATAAAAATAACACAAATAACAATATGTCACCTCATTTACATGTAGTCTAGCTATCAATTTGATTATTTGTAAGGTTACATTGCATGTGAGCATAAATCAATTTCTTAAATTAGACGTCAAACTAAGCTTTGGGGACAAGAGTGGCTCTTAAGCTTAGGCAGCTGCCTAAGCCCCCAATCTCTGTGTGGGCTACATTTATTTGATAAAGTAGTTTATTTTCTAATTATTCTCTTAATTTTGGATAAAAATATATTTTTCGTATTTCATAGATAAGTGTTTTGTATGGGTAATTGAAGAGTTTGTAGGGCCACGTTTAAGCTTTAAGCCTTCTAGGTTTCAAGTTTCAACTACAAATTTTATTTTATTTTCCAAATCCCAATCTTTTCGCATTAAATTAAAAAATTTTACTATAAAACCAACAAAAAATTTGAGCATTTCCAATGGTAAAACACTTTTAATGGTGCCACGTAGGATGATTTTAAGGAATTTTGATGTTTTCAATGGTTTTAGCAATAAAAAGGTTTTAGTGTTTCTAATGGTGGATTATTGAAACCACAATCGTTATGGGGTATGGATTCATACCCCACTAATTGTGACAAATGAATCTTCTTATAAATGAGTCCATACCACACTAATTGTGCGGTCTGAATTCCTACATGGCACTAATTGGCAAATTTGCCAAAGAGTTAAAAGTGTTTTGCTTGAAAAGTGTGTTAAAAGCTACCATCGGCAAGTGTTTTCACTAAAAATTTATTAAAAGTGTGCTAAAACCTACCATTGGGAATGCTAAAGCCTCACTTTATTTGATATGCCTAAGGCCCCCAAACCCTTGAGTCGTCCCTGCTTTGGGACCAAGTAAGGTTTAACTTCGAGCACTAACAATAATCGGATTTCTATAACCCTAACTCAATAAGAAAAACTCATATCTATGAAACGTTGTTGCAAAACCATAATGCAATCAAAATAATCAAAAAACATAATAGAGAAGAAGAAAGAAAAAGTTTGAAGAACGAAGAAGATTGGTTTAAGATAAAATCACATAGTAAATGAAGAAATAAAGATAGGAATTGGGCACATAATATGGTTGGTGAGTTTAATTTAATAACTAGTTTTCTCCCTCATCTCCCATTTATATCTTTTGACACTGAATTCCCTGGTAATATGTATCTTCCACAAAACCTCCATCTTCTTGCCCGATGAAAGGTGGGCGAACTTGACCATGGGCCTACTGTTTACTAGGATTTGGGCCAGCTGTTGGTTGGCTACCTGGATCGCCGTAATAAACCTCTTTAAGCTCCGGCCGTCCTAGATCATTTAATCCAATGGTTCCAGGCAAGTAGTCCCACTTCTGAGGGCCCAATTTTTTTTTTTAAAAAAAAAAAACCTCCATCTTCTTCCTTCTGAATTATATAAGTCGGTTAAAAGAAATATTAACGTTGATTATTGTTGAACTATATGCAGTGATTAATTAAATCCCAACAACGTCAACAACCCGCAACCTAGATATTCGTGAGAACACCTCCTTTGCAATACAAGATCCGTTTTGTCAATGATGTCAAAGATTACCAAACAATAAACAATAGTATAAGAAGAATAAAACAATAAAGAACAATAACACCAAAATATACGTGGTTCGGCAATGCCTACCTCCACGGGGAACAATGAGAAGATTTCACTATAATAAAAGAAACACCGATTACAATAATCTCCCTAGTATATTTCTCAAGATCTTAATCTCTCACCTTAAACCCAATACACCCTTGGCTCCCAAAGTTCTCTCTCACTTACTCTTTCTATCTCTATGTTTCTATTGTTTTCTACTCTCTTGTCTTGTCTTGTTGTCTTTTCTTACAAATACCAAGCTACTTGGGTATTTATAGCCCATGGATAGAAATCAAATCCATATAGAATTACTTATTCAAAATAGAGATAAATAGAAAACCGAGTAACTCCTGCACATATATGGTTTCCTTAACCAATATAGGAAACTGATCCTATGGATCAAACCTCTTATAAAGTATGATCTTGTGCACCCAACTATTGCGAGCCAATATACAACAATTATAATATTAAGAAGGCAAGCATAAGATAGATAAACAAGAGTGGCTACATTGTATAATGCTAAGTTGATATATTACAATTAACTCGATTACATTATATGGAGGTTTTACTTAAACCGACTCATTTAGAAACCATATGATACAAGTGTATCCTATATGGGAACTTAGCCGTTCTTCCCTTGTAAGTAAAGTAATGAAAGGTAAACCTAAAAACAAGTTTCCTTGTCCTATAAGGAATAGCAATTCAAGAGAAAAGGAAATACTTTTCCTTGGCCAACTAAAAATTGTCCAAAGCTTATAAATAGAGATAATTTGGCATAAACCAAAAAATACAAAGAAACATGTAGTATGGATGTATATTTGGAACCTTGTATTCGATAAGGTATTACTAAAAAAACATCTAGGAAGGCACTTATAGGCAGGATATGGCATGATACCATATTCAACTGACCTTATATAGGAGGGAGTTGGCTTTGATCATATATTCATATCCATACATGGTTCCTTTTTGTAGGTTTTCCAATTTATATGTATTGTAAATTTGTAACTAAACTCTAGGATGATCCGATGATATTCATGGGCTATGTATATATGCATGATTCACATCGAATAAGAGTATAAGATTGAAGATATAGAGATATTTTACCAAGTAGGAGATTATTTTTCCACTTTTTCCAATTATATCCAGCACACACCTTTATATTATCACATTAAACGTACTAGTTTTTCACATTACATCAATTTAAAACTTGAAGGCAATTAACTAGCTAGTGTAGCTAGTTTCCACCACCAAACCCATATTCGGAACCTTCCTTCACCGTAGCCGAGCCAGATCCTTGTAGAGTTTCCTAATTAAGCTTTGGAGTAAGAAGCACTATAGTAATCCAATTTCTATAAAAAACAAACTTCACATATGTATATATAAAACGTTGTTGCAAAAGGCCAAAAACACAAAACACAAAACACAAAACACAATCAAAATAATCAGAAAGCAGTAGATCGAAGAAATAAGAAGAAGTTTGCAGAAGAAGAAGAAGAAGAGTAATGGAAGATATAGAGATAAGAAAAGTTTGGGCACATAACATAGTTGGTGAGTTTAATCTAATAACAAGTCTTCTCCCTCAGCTCCCATTTATCTCTTTTGATACAGAATTTCCAGGTACTGTTTATCCTCCACAAAACTTACATCTTCCTTCTTCTGAATTATATGAATCGGTTAAAAAAAATGTTAACGCGACAAATATAATTCAGATTGGTATTACTTTATCTAATGGGAAAACCCATTATGTCTGGGAATTCAATTTTAAAGATTTCAATCTTTCACGTGGTGATCTTCACAACCCAGACTCCATCAATATGTTGAGAGATCAGGGTATTGATTTTGAGAAGAATGCACAAGAAGGTATTGCTTCAGAGAAATTTATCTACTTAATGCTTTGCTCTGGTCTTCTGCGTAACAGTAAAGTTACTTGGGTTGGATTCCATACTAGTTATGATTTTGGATACCTAATTAAGATGCTGAATGGAGGGAAATTGCCGGATCATCTCAAAGAATTTGTACATGCAGTGAGATGGAACTTTGGGGGCAGAGTTTATGACATCAAACATATGATGAAAGAGTGTGAAGGGTTATATGGTGGCCTGGAAAGGGTTGCTAAGGTTTTGGGAGTAGAACGTACTTCGGGTAAATGCCATGAAGCTGGGTCTGACAGCTTATTAACGCTTCAGACATTTTTCAAGATGATTCCGAGGTTTTTTGGGCAACTAGATATCGAGCAACTACGGGGTATATATAGCTGCATGATCTATGGGCTCGAGCTCCATTATCCTCATATCCAGATCAGGACACTTCCCCACCACCAGCCTCAGCCTCAGTTTCGGAGAGTAGTCTACCACCATCCCCCTCCTTGCTACTATCAGTTAATTCGCTGTTAGAAGTTCTTTTATATTTGCTTCATTGCTTGTACTATGTATAAAGTTTCGGTTAATAAATGAATGGATGTTTTGAAGTTAATTGAAATTCAAAGATGGATGTTTTGAAGTTAATTGAAATTCAAAGATTCAGTTCTAAATTTCTAACGGATTGTCGTGAGGTTTGTACAATATGACCATAAGTACCTTGCGCAACTAGTTGTTAATACTATATAATTAAGTGCACCCTATAATTAAACTACATGGTATTAGCTATCCAGAAAGAATATATAAACAAAAATAGTTCAGTAAAGCCATGGATTATCAAATAAAAGCTAAGTCATAGATAAGACTTTGTAATATTAATTGTTGAGTATATTCAGGGAAGATCAGTGCACATTGGCTTCACCATGTGTATTTACAAGAACAAGTTCCTAAATGAAAAGGCAAATTTCAACCTACCCAAAACCATTCAGCTGTACTAACAGTCTGACAGCAGTCCCTCAGCTATGGCTGAATCCGATTCACAAAAGTCAAGCTAAGCTGCGGTTCCCCAATAGCGCACTACTGTCACGCTGCACAATTTGTGTTGCCAATGTACCTTGGAAAATCCTGCAACAAAGGCTTGCAATTCATTTTGAACCATAGTAGGTATGTGAAAAAAGTAAACAACATGTACAATATCCAGTGCAGCTAAACAGGGTGACAGATGAATAACATCAAGCTTTCGTTTTTGCCGACAGATATGTATTCACCACAGATGACAATAAGGTAAGAAGCAATGTGTCTCGACAAAAGATGCACACAAGTCAAAACTTTTACACCCCAACAACAAAAGAACAGTAGTAATAACAAGAAGAACGTAGTAACATATAGACAATATAAATTTTCTGTAATTACGTGTTTTCATCATCTCTAACTTTCAAACATACATTAAGTTCCCCTGTATCCCCGTGATCTTTACATTAACACACAAACAATAGTACAATACATATAAAATAAATGACATGCACTGGATGTGGTATATTTTGTAGTTCAAATGAATCACAATTTCTCTATGCATGTATAATCTGATCATCAGATGATGTAATGTACCCGTCAGAATACAAATGAGATTATAAGGATCTGGAAACTGGATCCATCTTATCATCTGTGCTGCAAATCTATTGCAAGCTTTTCTTTCTCCATGAGTTGGACATCAGCTCTTGGTTTCTGGCTAGCACTGGAATACAGTGTCAAGATTATCAATCACTTGCTTAAAAATCGTTTACATCCAATAATGAGAAGAGGATACGGATCTTTATCTCACATTAATAGATATCATTTGACAGCTGGCATTCAAAAGCTGGCTCACAATCATGACTGATATTCAGAAAATTCCCTTTGGTGCCTTACAGCTGCAATTTGCGAACTATATTGGCTTTCATACATGTCAGAACAATCTGGGCTTCCACCAGATATATCGGAGCTTGTGTGAACACTAGAACAGGAGGATGTATCGTCTATCTCCTCTTCCTTCACTAAATCTTCATCTGAGAGGAACTCATCTTCAGAACCATGGCTCCCCTCTGGGACAGGAGCAGAGAGTGAGTCCCAACTACCATCCTCAGTAGTGGAACAACTTGCCAAACATTCATTCTCTGACATTGCCTCATTGAATTCCGAATCTGCAGCAGATCCAAGTCCCATCTGAAGCATATTTGCGTTGTGAGGCAAGGTGCTTAGCAAACAGTTTTGTTGTTCAACAAAATGTGCATTTTGGTTTGGACTAGCCTGCATATTATTATTAGTTGAATGAAATGCTCCTGACTGAAGAATATTTCGTTCAGCCAACCTTGCAATTACACTAGCAGCACCACCCGTTATTGAGTTAGAAGATTGAATCTCTTCTTGCCCAATCATCGCTAAATATGGAAACCCTTGATTTGACCCATATGTGCCAATATGGGATCCAGCCATACCATATGATTCTGAAAGTTGTTGGGAAGAGCAATCCTGGGGGCAATTAGCCTGAGAAGTAACCAACTAACCAAGTCATTCATGTGCTTCAAATTCCAAGTACCAGAAAATAATTCTGTATATAACATTCTATCTGAATAATCCCCAGAAAAAAGAGAATGGTAGAAACTAAGAACCAGATAAATAATCAATCCATACCTGAATAGACTGCCAAATTGCTTCCATCAACATGACTTCGTCAAGATTTAAACCAAATTCTGCATGCCTGTGTAATAAAAAATACGTATAAGCACTCCTCGGCGAAACAGAGATGTGATCTTCTCAAACTTCAAATAAAACCAGAGAAGAAAACCGTATATCAGATGATTCCAACTTGATTAAGGTTTATGAAGTCTTAAAAGTAAAGAAAACCTCACAGTATATACAATACACAAATTCAAGCATGAAATGAGGCGATTACAGCATGTAGACCAAACATGATGATGATCTAATAAGGAATTAAGGATTTAAGGACCATATTTTCCTTAACTTATTTCTGTTATTATTTTATTTTTATCGATAAATTTTTTTATTGATTAGATGCAAAAGAATTAGGGATGAAGATTTCTTCTGAAATTTTGATCCGATTTTTTCTGAATTTGGAACATAATATACTAGTTCCAATTTCTGATTTTCCGATTTCCAATTTTTCCGAAAAAATAATAGAATGGTGTTGGAAGTTTCGAACTAGCTTTATAATTCCGATTCGATTTCCGAAATTTTTCAAAATCTATAATCTTGTCCTCAAGAATATATATAAGAATCTTCTTGGTGTGGTTAGATTTAAGATTATAAGCTTTAATAGTAAATTAGCTTACAATAAAGTGGTATCTTATTTAAACATTCTTGTTATACTAATTGTTTAGATGAGAATCATACTACAATAGCACTTACGATATCAATGACATATAATGTTAAGTTTCGTATTCGTATTTGATTTAAGGTAGAATTAATTTTATTTTAGAGAGAAAGTTATAAAAAAATTTAGCGACAAGAAAATTTATTAGATTGATATATTAACTCTTGATATAAAATTTATCTTTTGGTGATAATAAACTATATTTCTGATTTTTCCAAATATTTATTCCGATAATTTCAAGTTTCTTTTCCAAAATTTCAAAATTCCGATCCGATTCCGAAAAAAATGGAATGGATTTGGAAGAAAAAATTTATTTCCGATTTATTATTTCCGAACATACCATTTCTGATCCGATCCATCCAATCAACCCTCTTAAAAAGAATACATCATCTTATGATCCCCATTACAGTAACAAGAAGAAGTCTAAAGACAAAAATTCATCCATAAACACAGGATGCCCCCTCCTTTTGCTCGTACCAGAACTGTATCCCAGCCATCTCTGTCTGTTATCGTTTTATGGGCTAGCCTAAAATTTGATTTCCAGGGGTTGAAATGACGGTTACCTGGGGTTATTAAACTTTATATTGAGAATAAAGGTAGCTCAACAACTTGACTTCTTAATTAATTGTAGCAGTTTTTTTCTCTTCTTCCTTTTTTTTTATCCATGTAATTAACAGAGTAGAGAATTGAAACCTAGACAATATAAGAGTCCAGTGCTAGTTCTGAAAAACATAGAAATCCTGAAGTAAAAAAAAACAAATGATCATCAATTCATCATAGAAAATGGAACTGAGGATGCGGGAAAAGACAAATGAAGGTTCGTTTATATATCTCTCCACTAGCTCAACACTGTTTGGACTATGAGGGAGAACCAAAACTTTGGAAGATAGATACCTTAACTATGTACTAATCGGACCAGTATATTTTTGACAGTTTAAGTTTATATATTTTTGACAGTTTAAGTTATTAGAAATGATAGATACCTTAACTATGTACTTATCGGACCAACACAAATGAGTTACGTCGACATTTTTTCTCTTTCTTACGTGGAATTCCAATTCAAGCAATTTTTTGGAATCCTAGGGCAAAGATTGTATCTTTTAGTGAGGTGGCATAATTGCAACCAAAATGTATCTTGGATAATAGCATTCACTGTTGTTCCAAAAGAAGAAACTGCAAATGCTTTTTTTTTCTCTAAAATTAATCTAAAGTGTGTTCAACTGTTTTCTGCTGAGTGCTAACTCTAGAATAACCCAGCCATCAACCTCATTGGACCAAAGCTGCATGAGAACATAAATTGGAATCTACACAGATGATTACAATATCCATTCGACTTATGCAAATAAGTATTGTTTTGATGGGTAATAAGTTTTACTTCATTGGCTAATTAAAGAGAACTCCTTTTAGAAAGGTCCTTGCTTAAATATTGTACTCGACATTATAATAACAAATCTTTATAAGAGAGATATTTCATAAAGGGAGGGGTTCCAGGGACTCAGGAAATGTTTGACTCACTTTTGACTCAATCCTATTTAGGGTACTTGTACTCACTTTTGACTCAATCCTAAAATTTCAAACTACACCCACACTCTTATCCATGCCCACACTAAAGTAACCAGAATGTGATATTGATGACAAGAGGTCAGTGGAAGATATGAGTTAGAAGAAAATCTTTGCTTAAATAAGATCAGAGGTATAAAAATCCATCTAAACTTCATCTGGCCAGAGTTACAATCCTATAAACGATGGCCAAGGATTTACATCATAGATCATAATCATAAAGATGGGCATCTCGTGATAGACAATATTCAAATAAATAAATAAAAAAAGGGAAAAAATTAGAAGTCCAATAATTCACAATTTCAAATGTAAACTCTTAATTCATAAAAAACAATTTCAACATCCCAAGGTTTAGTTTGTCAAACTAAAAGTGTAATAATACTTCTGTTTAAATTATGAAGAATGCTACACACACCTTTCATTCAAAGCATTTGGAAAAGGAGATTGAGAAACCTCAATACCTCGACCATGCAAAGACAGGTTCGAATTTCCTCCATCTTGAATCCAACCTGCTGATAATTCAAAAGAATGTTTAGAATCAGATGGTACGTCGACTTCTGATCTGACACTACAAGTTTGGTATGTACCATTAGTTTGTTGTATGGAGCCTTGTATTGGATAGTGAACTTCCACAGGACGCGCTTGTTGGTTCACTGAGGGAACCTGATCTGTGGTTTGTGATTCTTGAAATTGCATTCTTATTTTGGCCTCAATAACCTTCTGCTCTTCCTGAACCAACACCAAGTGGTTACTCAGTAATCATTCTATCAGCTCAAAAAAAGAAATACTTTCATAATCACATATTCGTCATTTGATGTTTGTTCGAATGTGAATGGAGGAAGTGGAGATTCCCTCTTTAACCTCAGTGTGGGAACCTCGAATTGATTCCTCACACACGGAACATGCTGTATCTAATCCAAAATAGAACAAAGGAATATGAAACAGAGAATTGTGTAGAATGAAAGGTAAGGATCCATACAGCTTGTTCCAGGCCCTTCTCTTCCTCGGTCTTGGCGCCACGATACTCAACAGCATAGCTTGATGACTTGCAGAATGGGCACCTTAAATAGCTTAGGAATTTGACAGTAAGAAGGATTTAAAGGCTGTCGGTGTATACAAGAAAAGACTCAAATGTCTTTCTACAAAATCTGTATTAACACATAAACTACATGAAGTTACATCCTCACTTGAAACATTCTTTATAACTTACACTCATTGAATTGATCTATATACTTAAAACTATCATTCTCGTAAGTATTATTTTTCAAACAAAAAAAGAACACCAAAGCAGCAGATGTATTGGCAATTATTTTTCAAAGGGATAAATTGTAACAAACACATGCTATTCAAGTAACATATATATGCTAAAGCCGGCGCAATATGGAATTTTTGGCCCTGTTGAACATGTTTGAAAAGCCATATTGATTCAAATATAAATGTTAAATTCTAGCAAAACCTTATTTAATTCTTTTCAATTAGATAAACAGGATTCGTTCTCAGAATCTACAATCAGCACTTCAATGCATTAGTATTGTTCAATCTTATATAAGTTATAATAATATCCATGTCTCAATAGTCAACCAATGTAGTAGAGGAGAAAAATCTTAGAATTTCTGCACTTCAACAACCACATACATTTTTTGCTAAATATTTACAGAAAAATTCCACCCACATTGATAAAATATAAGTCTAGATATCTTGTGTGATTTCTTAAGCTAGATCAAAATATTTCATAAATATCGAAAATATTTCAAACACAATGCGAAAATATCTTGTGAGATTTTGTAGGCTAAACCTAAACATTCTATAATATCTTGCAAAATCAACATCAACTATTCATAGTTTCATAATGTATAATTGGAGGTAAATGTTGATTATACGAGATAACAATCTTAGAGAAGATGGAATTTATATCTCAATTGTTGCGAATTTTCTCCCAATTGGATTATAGGAAAAACTTAACAATAGTGCATTAAATTATATACACAAGAAGAAGATAAAAAGGATACTGTGCAGGACGGATAGCATTTGAAGGATTCATCTGCAAAAAGCACTCTGCAAAGAAGAAAATTTCACAAAAAAACAATCATATCAGATCAGAATTACCATAAAAACAACATCTTTATGCATTAAAATATGATGATTAGACTAAAATCAAACAAAATCCTCACTCACCAGTGCAAATTCCCTTAGAACAACATCTCGACCGATTCAAACTTGGATAAAACTACAAAAAAAAAAAAAAAAAAACCCAGAAATTCACCTTAATACACACAAAAAGATTGAATTTTTAACAAATTTGAAGAGAAAGAGAATTACAAAAAAACAAATGGGGCATTCTTCAAGATCAGAATTAGAGTTAGAATCTTCAAGACCATCAAAACAAGGAGCTAGTTTATGAGAAAGAATTAGTTTTCTAAGCTTTTTGTAATCAATATTAGAAGGTTGACGAAGTAATCTTTGTGGTCTTGTGTATCTTTCTTCAATAATGTTTCTTCTAGCTCTAAAAACCCGATTCCCCATTGATAATAGTAACAATGATAATTAAAAGTAGTAGAAGAAGAAGATGAAGATGAATTAATCTTCATCGATTTCTGTTTCTTGTCATTTAAGATGTTTAGTAGTATTATTAGTAGGGTTAGGGTTTTGTTTTGTTGTGTTTGTTTTCTCTGATTATTTAGCTTTTTTTTTTTTTTTTTTTTTTTTTGCAGGTTTTGCAGAGACGCAAAGGTAAAGTAGAAGAAGAAGAAGAAGAAGAGGATAAGTGTTGTGAAGGAGAACGACAAGTAAAGTAGCAGTCAGCTTTACTTTTTTGTCTAGATTTTCTAAATTTTAAAATGCCAACTTGGAATTTTTATTTGCACCCACCATTTTTTTCTCCACTTTGTGTTGTATGATGATATTTATGAGTGGCATTGGACCAGCTTGTCTAGATTTTGTATCTTTTATTGTACTTGCATAAAGCTATGATTTTTGCAAAAAAATTAGCTAAAAATCTCATATGTAGATTATATATACTTTTCGCAAACTCCCCCTCCTCACATCGGAAAATGATATTAATTAGCTTCAATCTATGTCTAACAGAATAGGTTTTGTTTATATAGCTTGGTTTTTTTTTCGGTATCTCGGCTCAATGTCCAAAAATTAGAAGAAAAAAAAATTAGCGCAATCTCTGTGGTAAATTCAAATTAACCTTACACTTATATTGAGCAAAATCTTAACATGACTAACAAAAGATGCCAAAGGGATGAAAGAGACCGAAACTAGTTGTTCTTGAGCCAGTTGTTGATTAAAATGTACATATGATGACATACATGTTGCCATGGAAATGGGAAGGAGTTGATTAATCAGTAGTCTTGTTGAGTGTGGGTGAAAATATAACAAACATAGTTGGATTTTTTTGAAGTTTTAATAATAATAAAACATATTAAATAGGTGCAAAAAAACTACCTTGGTTTTTAAGTAAATAACAAGAATACCACTGTATGATGTGGTCGGGAAATGGGCATGCGCTTTTTGTTGGCTTGTTGTCAGAGAAATCAAAAGGTTGTGTTCTGTCTTGGCTTTATTTGCGGCGTGAAACATGATTTTATTATTTCTATTAACTTGATTACCCTCATCTTATTCAATATTCACGGAAACGCCATACAGTCTAATGGGCTTCTGTGGGCTGGGATGGGCTGGACTGGGCTGCATTTTTATGGTCTATATTACACTTTGTGTGGTTGGAAGAACATTTTTTTTTTTTTTTTTTTTTTTTTGGGTACCAGGTTGGAAGAACTTGCTTCTTACACTAAAATGTATTTTCTTTCTCCCCTTTTCCAATTTTTTTTTTTCGCAATGGAGCAATGAACTTGTATAACGACGACAACTGTGGTTATATTTTCACAGACAGTTTGATAACATTTCAAAAGATGCAATAAATCAGAATTATAATTTTATTTATTTATTTTAAGAACAGAAGAGATTTGTTGAGAGAGTCATACTCTAGTAGTCTAGTCTGTAGAATGGGGATAAAGTCATTTTATTGTATACTTGAAAAAGAAATAAAACAGATTCCTAACTTGATCAAGTGGTATGAGAATTTATTTTTTTCCTTGGTCTGGGTCATGAACAAGTTTCCTTCTGAAATCTGAAAAGAAAGTCAACATCCATGATCCACTGATAAAGAATTTTAGTCCTATGAAAGGGAATATATCCCCATATTTAACCAATCATCAACAAAAATAGACAACCACTTTAGGTCCACATGCCTGTGTTCGTTCATTAATATCTTGATATCTTCACTAGTCAATCATGATCGTGATGTTTAGTAGTAGTAGTAGTAGTAGTAGTAGGATTGAGTGAGATAAGCTAGGGTGGTGAACCACATTTCCATTTTATGACAAATTTCAATGACCTTTCTTTGTTTTTACAGCAAACTTGTGTTCTCTATGTAGTAGGAAAGTTGTAGTAACAGGATTGAAAACTTGCTTGTTGTTGCAAACTAAGCACAAGTTATTCCTCAGAGTTGAGTGATTGAATGAAGGATTGAAGGGATTGATATATTATATAGAGAAAATGGCACAAATGCTTGAGCTATGGCATGGAAATTAAAGCTGGTCACTACATGCATGATCCACTTGAGCCAGCCAATTACATTCCACCAAGATATGATACATGTGGTTATAGTGGGCCGGCACCAACCAAGAATTACATGTCTATTTTTATCAAAAGGCCTCAGAGGGAAAAAAAAAAAAAAAATGTGCTTCATTTATCATCTTCACCACTATCATCATCTTGTGTTTTCAAACTTAGAAACATTTGGATTTTGGAATAATGTATTTTGGCATTTCTTTCCTTCTAAGCAAGGTTTGTTTTGCAATAAATAAATAAAAAATGGTTGTTTGATTTGTGCCAGCTATCCAGGCTTTTTATAGACTCATGGGGCACCGGCCTGTTATCCTTCCACGGCTGAGAGAGGGAGGTAGTCGCTGCTCTGTGAAACCAGCCTGACGCATTACCCACCACTCTAAGACCAACATGGGCCAGGCCTTCGCCCAACCCACATTAATCAACTCTCAACTTGGAATGGGCAGGCCAGCATATTAGCCTCATAAAGCCCAACCCATCAAGATCTGACCAACATCCACACCATCTTAATACCCCCATTTGGGTTACAAGCTCACATTACTGAGCTCGGCAATTGTTTAGTTTACCAACCCATATATAAACGAAATGAAGTAGTTCCTCAGTAGTCAATGTGGGATTTAAAAATAAATTGTCTTTGTCAGGGCTTTATCTTACAAAATGAAGACAATCACTTCTTGTTATATGCATGGAGATTTGAGAGGTTTCTTTCCTGATTCAGTTGCCAATTCTCCAGATGTTGTGTTCAAAACCAGGGTTCTTTCTGTATGACTAAAACAGGATATCTGACATTATCTGTATCATTCCACAATACTATCTTCTGCTACTCCTACTTGGTGAGCCTTGAGCAAAGGCAGTCTTCCACACCTTTTGAGTTTCCTTATAAAGTGGTGTGGAAAACCCAAGGTGCCCATGAATATCATATGTTTTTAAATTTTAACCAATAGGTATAGGTGTGAGTTATGCAAATGTAATGCGCAATCTTCTAAACACCTCTTCATAGTTCATATCATGCAAAGAGAGGAAAAATGGCTGCTTTTCATTTCAGTCTCGGCCCGAGCTATTGCTGACTTTGGCACTGTGGAGACTCCACAACAGTTACTGGATTGGTGGCCGGCATTTAATGGGCATGGAATTACAGCAAGAATATGGAGTTTACTGCCATAGCCCATATGCATTATTATGGTATGGAAAACCAGAAATGGGGTTATTTTTCAGGGGCTACCTTGGAAGTATCAAAAACTGTGAGAGCCATCAAAGCAATAATTTGGGCGTGGTTATGTTGTGATAAAGTCAGTCTGGAGCAGAGAAACGAATTAAGGTTTGTGGATCTCTTGAATGGTTGGACAGAGACTATGAAGGAACAGTGCTGACTTTTTTTTGATAGAAGTAAAATTTATTAAGAGAAAATTAAAGAATACAAGCCTGATCAGCCTGCAGAGCAGCGTCAGGTGGGCATGGATGGATGCCAATCCAGCATAAACTAAAACTCTCCGAAAACTTTAGTCTCGAACCAGCACGTCCCATTGTTCCAGTAGGTCTCTAAAGTGAAAACTACTCCCTTTCCAAATTCCCAGCCAAAACCAAATAAGTGCTTTCATCTTTGTACAAATTCCATTGATGGTGAAAGCTTTATCCTTAAATATAACCCCATTCCTTATATTCCAGATGACCCAAATGACAGCATAGGGAAGCAACTTCCAAGCTTTACCTCCCAAGGCATGGTTCCCACTCTTTGGCCACTCATTAAGAACTTCAGTAACTGAGAGGGAACGCAATATAACGTTGAAATCGTCATGCTTCTGTCAGAAGCTTGGGTATGCTGCTATGCTGTACATGTCTGCTGCTGAATTGGTCACAAACTACTGATCTGTGTGTGTCTATGTCCTGAAACTGAGTCGTGGTAATGCTGATCAGTATTGTATCCTTTCTTGGTTTCTTAATAAAGTTTATACTTCTACCAAAGGCAAAAAATAAAAAAAACTTTGATCACATGACAATCGTCTGGTGTGGAATTACTCGAGCATTCTCCTGAAACTATCTTTGATAACATGGCAATCTAACAAGTGAAGTACCCTACCTAAGTAACAAAGAATAGAAAAGCAATAGTCAAAATGAAGTGCCTTTCTGCTGCTCGAGACGCATGGGATTCAAAAGTTGCTCTGGCAAACCTTGTACAGCCTACAGCTCTAATAACTGCTAATCAAATTTTATTTCATAAATCATACTCTGTTATTGGATTTTTTTCATTATTGAAAATTTACATCAACCTCGTCATTCTACCTGCACTATTCAAACTCGGAAAATCTGGGAAGAATAATATTCATTCAAAACAGAACATAAATTGAAAGGGAAGACTTGCTTCACAAGAAGCTTGGCTATCACTGCGCCCACTTCGTGGGATATTATCCACAGGATTACTCAATAAAATTAGGGAAATGAAGGCAAGCCTAGATCAACTTGCCTAAGAGGAGGATTTGAAAAGACTTGACAGCAGATCCAACTTTTTTCTTTATCAGGTGGTGACGGGATCTTCAGTCTTTTGACGTTTGGGCTCTAGCTCATCATCTCCCTCATGAGTGTCAGACCCATTAACTGCCTGAGGACCCAACAGGGACACATGCTTGCTTGTGACTGTGCGACCTGCTCTAAGCTTAGGGCCCCAATGTTTCTCAGGATTTGGAAGGAAGCGAGCCACCTTTTTCACTTGTGCTTTGCTGAGGGAGGCAACTGCTCGAGCAAAATTGGCCTTTCAAAATAAAAGAAATATCGAGATATGCATTAGTACATATATACAAGAGCTTCTGATCGCTTTTTTAGAGTATAATATACTGCAAATCTATGAAGGTGTCGAAATATTCTACTATCTAATATGACAGGTGGTCTCAGAAGATTTACAGCTGGTTTCTTTTTACGCAAAGGTGCTCCCAGAGTCCCAGTCCCAGATGATTGGCCACAAAGAAGAAAAAAATTCATGCCCGTCAAGTTAGAAGTGCGTTAACTACATCCAATATCTACGGAAATTTCTGAAGGCAACTGCTCTAAGCTTAGGGCCCCAATGCTTCTCAGGAGCTGGAAGGAAGCGAGCCACCTTTTTCGCAAGTGCTCCACTGAGGGAAGAAACTGCTCGAGCAAAATTGGCCTTTCGGAAAGAAAGACGAAAGACAATAAGCTTTGAATCCCGAAGTACTCCAACGTTGCAGATTAGAAATACTGAATCATGCATTAGTAAATATTCTACAAGATCTTCCGAGTGATTTTTTGTGTATACCTGTACAGATATACTGCTATATTCTCTTAGATCTAATGTGATAGAGTTCGGTCTTTAAGTAGGATAAATCTTGAGATGCCAGTCAACTTGCAATAGTACTCATGGTCATAAGGGCTGAGTTTTTTTTAAGTCATGTCAGTTTTCAAGTGAGATCAAATTTAATCCCCACACCTTCAAAAATATCTGTAGATCGGAGGAATTTTACAGAACCCAACTCAAAAAATATGATAATTTCTTTTCTTTTTTCTTATTTTAACAAAAAGAAAGAATGGACACAAATAAGGAAAACAACGGATTCGTCTCTCTCATCAGTATCTTCTGCAACTATCTGGCTATAACCAATGGATTCACTATAATGCCTCTTAACACATTGAATATCTGTTTTGGTTATCCGTAATTCGCTGGGGATTAATTTTGAGTCCCGAGTCATATCTTTCTTTGGCTATTTTATTTGACTGTATCTTCTAAGTTATTGATATAAATTTGGATAGTTTAGACCAATTACTTGTTAAATTACAAAGAACAAGAAAATATGACATGCTTAGACAACCTTCAGAAACTAAGAAATTCATGGATGATCCTGAAACTCCAGTATTTTACTTTCAATGCTTCAAACATAAGAAAACACGCTTAAGTGTTTAGAATTTAGATTCATAGCTCCAGTCAGAAACTGGACTCTTTTCAAACCATCATCTCTTTTTAGATCCAGTTCAGATTGACTTTTAATCAATTAGATGTATCAAGCAATAAAATAATATATGAAGTACGAACAACAAAAATCAGGCAGTAAATGTGATATGGTGGTAAACTACACACCTGTAATGTTGGTTCCTTGGCAAGGATTACACTTCCAGATTGATCGGATGCTTGAGCTTTCACAGGATGAGTTTTCACCTACAGGGAAACAAATCAGAACTAGAAATCAACTACATATAATATTAGTTAAGAAACATTCGAAGTTCATGTCTATAATCTGAAGGCATAAGGACTTGTTAACTACCCAGCAGCGCATGATGTCCCAAATGACATCCATAGGAGCATCTGATTTGAGTCCCAATGGGTCCACATGAGTTCCGGAGATGCGAAATCCTGCATTGATCACCGCAGAGCGGAAAATAACTGCTGACGGGGAAGTGCATTTTAGAGTAGCACACAGGTTATGCAGACTCAAAAACAGAGGAACATCAGGCAGCTCCTGCAGATAGCAAGTTCATTAAAGTTTGACAAGGATGTCAAGAAAATTGCATACCAGAGAATATTTAGATGTAACAAACTGCTCAACTAGAGCTCAAAATCAAGTATCTAAACTTATCTACTTTTTCTAAGCACATTTTCTCCTTTTCAAATGAATGCAACTCGCTCTACTTTGGAAGACCCTCACTCATTTCTTTTTCTTGTACATTTTCTTAAAGATGGCAGTGTGCTAGTTTGAACAGGAGGAGGTCAAGATATGGTTATACTCTCGAAGAAATCAATGAACTAAATTAATGAGATCACCACACCCTTCCCACTAGCTGGGTAAGTGTTTTTTTCTTGTATAATTCCATACCTCTACTTTATCGAATATATATAGGAAAGATGGATCAATATAGTGTTTCCATGGGGAATGACTGGAGCACGTTTCATATTTCCAATTTGTACAACCAATGACATTAGTTTCATATTTCCAATTTGTACAAAAGACAGTTTAAAATGTAATCATAAAGATATTCAAATAATGCAAATATTTTAGCGGAAGATTTATATCTACGGTCATCTCATTCACAAAACTTTTGACTGAAATAACTAACTTTATTCACAAATGCATTGAAAACAATTATGTGAGCTTTTTTGTTAATGTAAATGCCTATAGTAAGACATCCACCAGGGTTACTTTAATTAATAAAAAATGCTATTGGTCGAGAATTGTAGTAATCCACCAATATCTATGCTCGGAATTTCAATAAACATCAAGTGTGTTGTTCCTCTGTCTAATTGACCACAGAAGGGATAAAAAAATATTCGTAAGGAACAATTTATAATGTAAATAAAAAAATACACATTAGTTGTTACCTCTGATACGGTGGTTAAAACAGCAGATATACGATCATAGGCCGGATATCGTTCCCTCATAGATTTAACACTCGATAATATGGAAGAAACCCAATCTTGATCGTGAATAGGGGCAGACCATATCGGCCCACCAACGTTAAACCTTTTTCCACAGTCACTGCATTCTTGAGGAACCACAGGACCATAGCCCGGTAAATATCTTACACTGTTGTTATTCTTCAAAAAGAAAACAAGGAAAGGGAAATTAACAAGACCGAATACCATACAAACAATAGATAGAAATTGAACAGAATTGCCACTTCTCAACATAAAAAGGTTCAATCAACAGAGAAACAAGGCTGGACCACTTATACAATGTTACAAGATTGGTTTTTGTAAAGTAAATAACAATAATAAAGAAAATTAAGAAGGGTGTTTCATTGCATGCTATACACACAAGACAAAGGCCCAGTAAGTGTTTTTCTTTGGCAACTGGACAATCCAAACCCAATACCCCTGATTCAGGTTTGTCTTCGACTTGTGTCTTCTTTGAATCACTCAAGGAAGCCCTCAAATCCTCGGAAGTTTTATGTTACTTGCATCGATCTAGATTTTTCAATATATTTCTGGTATTTCTGTTGCTTTGCTTGTGCTCTCAATTCAAATAGTTATTGTAATTGGTATTATTGAAATTGTAGAGGGCTTTATGACCTATATTATCTGGAGCATGGATAGACTTGTTATCCAGATCGGTTACAGGTATGTAGAACGTTAGTTGTTGTAAACTTGGTACAACAGGAATGTAGAACGTTAGTTGTTGTGAACTTGTTGTAGAGGGCTTTATGACCTATATTATCTGGAGCATGGATATACATGTTATCCATAACGGTAACAGGAATGTAGAACGTTAGTTGTTGTGGACTTGGTACAATAGGGGGTGTAGAGATTTGTGCTTGTAAATAAACAACAGTCAACAGAGAATGTGATAGGAGGATTTTGATCTCTAAAACGTCCTTTTCCCTATGAAGATCATGTACTGCTCAGGAACCCTGAATTATTGCCTCTTTGCCCTAAATAACACCCAATTCGACAAGATTTTTGCACAAATCTATGTATCAGAGATCAGAAGGCTAAAAATTACATTCCAAATTGTAAACAACCCACAACTCAACGATCCAAATTGCAGTTCCTTAAGGGGAGTGCATTCTATTAAAATTGTTTGAGAATTCATGTCAGTTATGTTTCTTTCTTTTTTTTTCTTTTTTGAGAGGTAAACGAACATAATATCAAGCAGTAGAAGTAGATCAAATAACGTAGTTGTTTTTGTTCACAACACTTGTCAAAATATCGAATAAACTTCCATTATAAATACAAGCATAATGTCTGTCAAGCAAGTTACCTTACTGACAGTCCTAGCCAGACATTGCAGATGGAAAGAGTCACATCCAACGCACTGATAAACATATGAGAGCTTAAGAGGGGTGTTCTTCATTGCACTGGCAGAACTGTCATTCACAAAATATAACAGAACTTGATCTCAGAGTCAAGCGAAATGGTCATATCATTTTTGTAGTAAATATGTCAAAGCTTAGCCACTATAGTAATAATTTAATAAAAGAAATAGCACCCACGTGAATATTCGTACGAAAACACGGACATAGAAATCCATCTGTACAGATAGCACAGGGACTATATACCGCTTGTACCGATTTGCATGGCTCTGCATCCACGAGAAGTTGAGAACAGATAAACAATATGTTAATGCAACACGTAGAATTCTATAAACTCTAAAATCTGACCAACACACCAAGGAAAAAGAACAGGCTAAAATAGCTATTTGGAAGTACCTCAATGCATGCCAAGAGAATCCTCAAAGCCATTTCGTGGCAATACTTCCCTCTCAACGGATAGGAACCATATCTGAGTTCATAATAAACTATTACAAAATTGAACAAATGGGTCACAGATATTAATATATATTTTTAGCTAACAAGATGGATGAGAACTTACTTGGAATAGCAGACTTCCCCATTGCCGCCACACAACACTGCCATATCAGTTGCTGTACACATCAATATTCCTCCATCAGAAACAGATTGAACCGCAGAATCCAAAAATACAGAAGGTGAACCATATGGATCAAGATCAACCTGAAAAACCAGTGACCAATTAATAGTTTGTAGGCCTGGCATACTCCAGTGACCAAAAGAATATGTTAACCAGTTTGTAAACCTGGCATATACTAGAGACTCTTATGTCTTATCACTCAAGAATAGCATGTGCAGTTGATGACAACGAAAGGACTCCAAAATATTTTATTTTTCCAAAGAAGAAAATTCAATAAGAATTGGAGCAAGGAGATCATCTTGACGGTCTAAGATAAATGTTCTTCGCTGCGTAAACCTTTATTAAGAGAGGTTGCAAAGTTAAATGGTAATATGGTACCGGGAGAACCCGCCAAAATCAAAACAAAAGATAAAATGAACAACATGAAATGTAAAGGTAACAGTCCAACTGAGAACAGGTAGCGGCCTCAGTGAGTCAGACACACTGACAAATCTGGTTTATCGTGAGTAAATTTTGTTCCTATTCTTTACTCACAAAGCAATTCTTTTTATAGAAGAGAAAATCATTATTAAAGAAACCAGCAATAACTCTCTACAAACTACAGTTTATAAAAGTAGTGGTATGTGTAGTACTTACCACGTCAAATTCCTTTGGGTGCATTAGCATATAAACACGAGCATCAGCAAGATGAGCTTCTACCTTCGAACCAGCTACTGAACCATTAAACTTTATATTTCTCTTGCAAGCTTCAACAGATACTGTGGACACGAAGACACATTGCGTTACTTAAATTGCATGATGCCAGAGATATGATGTGATTCATAACGATATGAATGTAAAAAGATCATGATTTGCATGCTACAGGCAGATTTATGAACATAATTCCGATTCAAATCCTTCACACAACACCACCTGATAACGCTCAAAACTTCATTTAAAATAACAAACGTCTATACAGGTGCTAGCTACCTGGATCATTGTCAAGGGCTATAACTTGACTAATCCCCTCTACTTCACGTGCATAACGCAGAGCTCTTAACCCAGAAGCAGCTAAGGCCTACAAGGTTATGAAGAGCAAGGATATATGAACACACTGTGAATATCAAGTAATGAATAATTCCAACACAGTGAGTGAAGGGTGTGTAACAAGTATAACACACACACACACTAACATAAACACACAGATGAAGTTTTTGAAAACACCTCAAGAACTTTGGCTGGCTTCAGTTCTCGCCTTTTTCCATCCGCTTCCTTGGCTGCTTCTTCAGAAGCATCACCGGACTCATTTTGTACCTGCTCTCCATTTTCTTCATCTCCCTCCACTTTGCATTCATCTTTTACGATTTCACCACTTTGTCTCATTGTCTCCTCTGATAAAGATTGACAACAACCCTCCTCCGAAGATACTCTCTGTCCTATTTTTTTTGTTTTCTTGTTCAACATTGCTTCATGCTCTTCCTTGCGTTTGGATAGAAAGGTTCTCAGGACAGCAATTGACATGTCTCTGTTGTTAACCTGGTCATTGTTACTCAACAAGTCAGATCATGCAAAAAGAAATTTGTTCCACAAAAAAACCACACCCATTTAATCCATTAAATGGAAATCAATCAAGATACTGAGGCCCAATAAAGGCCAAGGATTCCTTGCTAATCCAAGATTAACATATAATGCATTCCATGATTGACTGAAATTAGAACTGTCCAAGTTTTTGTTGGAGTTAGTTCCATATACTTGGCATGTATGCGTTCAACATATGATTACAGATAACCAGACTTTTCACAACATTGCAAGGATTACAAAGAGACACAAATCATGTTAATCTAAGAATGACAGAATTTTAAACCTTGACTGAACAACCCCGACTGTGCGTGACTCTGCCGAATATACAGTCAAGTTTGTCTTTACTATCTTCAACAGGATAGACCCAATCGTAAAGGCAGTTCCATTTGAAATAGCTAACGAGGTATTTATCAATTCTCCAAAACATGCTTCTTTCTCTGGAAAATTATGCATTAACCGATCCACGAAAATGTTGCTTTAAAAATGAAGGACATAATGTTCAAGATGAATAGGAACAAGCTATAGGACCCTACTTATCTGGTAATCAATACATTCCCAGCATATCACCCTGTGTTTGCAGCATTTGGCAAGGACCCTAATTTGGCTCTATACAACCCTACACACCCCTTCACAAGACAATAAGAACATGATGGTCGCTCTCACAGCCTCCCAATTCCCACCAGGGTCATAGGCATAGAACCTCTTCTTGAAGTACTGCGATGCTTATGAAATGCATGAACTGACCACGTTTTCGAGGGGGATATTGCTCAGCCCATCCTTGACATCAAAGGGTTGATTTCGTTTGGTACAAGAGATGATAGAATTATAGGGACATCCTGTTCCCTTCCTTTGTGCTCGTGAAAGTTTGTTATCATTAGGCATTGAGTTCCTTTTACTGCCTTTCCCTTTTTGCAGGTTCTTTTTTGCTATATGTTGACCAGGGGATATCTCAATATGTCATCCCGTGGCACTTTTGTATTATTATCATCCATTATTAAATATCCTGATCATTTACATCATAAACAAATACAGTAAATATTTTACATCATGGGCCTCCCAAACCTCAATCTCTATAAAATGGTTCATATGCTATAAGTTTTATTTATCTCACCAAACTCATTAATTCATGACCACTAATGGTTGACAAACAAACACATGTGCTAGTCATTACTCATCGCTTCCAATAAGATTTATAAAACTAATAAAATATGCTAGATATTTTGACACTTAACATAATCTCCACATATGATTTCAAAGAAAGAGAGGAGAAAGCAGAAAGAGGTGTAGTGCACGACTAAAAGACTGAGAGAGAAAGAGAGTCTCACTTTAAATTTTTCCTTAAAAAAGATGCAAAGGTCGTGACAGAAGAAGACAAAAATATTGATAAAATACCTGAGCTTTATTGTAGAAAACTTCATTCTTGGCATGCATAAGAATCTCAGCTTCTCCTTCTTTAATGATGATATAATCATCAGGATCGGTTGACATAGCTTTGTTTAAGTTGTGATGTTTGTCTTCACCATTTACTTCACACATGTTAATTGACAAATAGATTCAGCTCTAATACCGTCTCTGTCATTGAAGATGGAAAGTAGAATGTCAGGTCATACACTCATACGTTTACTAATCTTCTTGACAGCTCGAGAGTCTCTACGACCAAAAACATAGAATTTGTTTACAACATAGTCTCTACTCTAGTGATGAAATGCATCTCCTAGCTCCCAACAAATACAACGTCTAAAGTAAAAATAAAACAAACCAACTAACTGAACCGAACTTGGAATTCATAAACACGATTAAAATATTTGTAAAATGTGGACAAACTAACATGATGTATCTTTATGAGATGTTTAAATACAAGTCATTTAATTTATCTCCAA
Organism: Aquilegia eximia; assembly: GCA_023053565.1. Classification (NCBI taxonomy): domain Eukaryota; kingdom Viridiplantae; phylum Streptophyta; class Magnoliopsida; order Ranunculales; family Ranunculaceae; genus Aquilegia; species Aquilegia eximia. The sequence continues at coordinate 13,617,224 of JALIGU010000007.1, forward strand.
TATAGGAAGCATATATATATACAATATGACACACACGTCAAAAATGGCAGCGGGAAGCTAATGTTAAAACAAAATTACTCCAGTTAAAGAAACTAAAATGTTGCAGCAATTAAGAGAAAGAATAAAAAAACACGAAAAACAACTTCTTCTCAGTTCCCCGTTCATCCAAAACATATGTCTTTTTTGTTAAATTTCAAATACAAGTATAACAAATTACTTGTATTTAACATATAGAAATCACCAATCAAATATGTGCAAGTATAAGAAATTGGACTAAGAAAGAGTGTAACTGAAAAACTTAATGAACAATGGAAAACTTAAGCTGAACACTTTATTCTAAATAAAGATTGAAACTTGCCTTATTGATGATGATGATATGATGAAGAACAGAACAGAAGACAAGTAGATTGATTGATTGATTGATTCCAAGAGAACAAGGGTTGCCTTTCTTCTTCTTCTTCTTCTTGGGTTTAGTTCTAATTTTAGTTTTTTTTTTTCTAAAACCCTCAATTCACTTTCGATGGGCCATGAATTTGGGCCGACTTTTGAAGTTAGTCAGTTACCTAAGTTCAAGCCCAACCCCCAAGTCCAAAATGGATAATAGACATGTGAAGAATGTCAGAGAATTGAGAAACTTAGAAATTAAGCTAATTAATTAATAGTAATCAAGTGTTGGGTTTCAGACCTATATATGGAAATGGGGATGGAAAGCTGGTCAGTAAATAATCCAAATCAGATTCCATCACAGGGGGAAAAAAACGGACCCATTTAAGATGTGGAAATATACAATTGGCCCGGTTAGGGAATTAATTGTAAAAAAAGCCTCAACGTGTTTTCCGTGTCTTATGGACCAATATACCCCTAGCATCGTCTCTCTTCTCCTTCGTAATCTCTTTTTCTCCTTTCTTCTCTCAAAATAAAAAGTACTGAAAGAAAAAAAAAAGAAAAGAAATTAAATACATAATTAATCATGAAAGAAGAAGAAAAAGAAGAGAGAGATTCATAAAGAACTTTTAACGAAAAGCCGTTAATAATTGAAAATAAAATTTTTTAAAAGAAGAAAAATGATTGTTATTGTTGTTTTTCAAATCTAAGAGGGCTACCATCAGAAACTACAATCACCTCACCCATGGATTCTACCAACCCATGGATTAATTCAAAATCACAATTATGTAAATTAAAGTAGCAATCAAGCTTGAGAAGGTGAAGTAATTGCTGCTGAACATAAATAACATGGGATGAAGATGATGTGTTTTAGGCCGGATCAACTTGACTTTAAACTAGCAATTGGGCCTAACTTGAGGATTGTTATTTCAGTTACAACATAAACATAAAATGCAAAGACTTGTTTGCATAAGTCACAAACACATACAAACATAAATGCAAATATTTGTTTACATACTCGCAACAACAACCACATAAACCATAAAATGCAAAGACGTGTTTGCATTAATCACACACATAAACATAAAATGCAAATATTTGTTTGCATCTTTCACAAACAGATAAACCATAAAAATGCAAATACTTGTTTGCATATACACACCACATCTGGGCAATAGTTTGAATTTATTTTGCTAAACAAATGTACACAACAGATAGTTCACTAAAATTTGAATTGAAATTGTTCCAATTAAGAAGAGATTAAGAACATAATTTATTTGAAAAGAAGAAACGTAATTGTGGTGCTAAGAAATCTCTAGAAAATTAAAAAAAGGTAATATTGGAATTAAAATTATACTTAAAATCTTGTTAGGGCCTTTTTTACAATTTTTATGTTAAATGGGTATTTACTTATCCCTACCAATACTTAATCAGGGCCTTCTTTAAAATAAGTTTTTTAGCTGGGCCATTTGTGTTTGGGGGATTTAGAGATACCCCCCAAAATTTTAGGAACTCTTTGAGATACCCCCCAGATTTAGAAACTCTTTGAGATACCCCCCATTTTCTCATTTGAAGCCGGTCAACCAAGCCGTTGACCATGGTCTGACCAGTCTTCATAATTTTAAGACAATTTTACCCTCCCACCATTTAAACCCACATCCTAGTCATTATGCCCAGTCATCAATAATGCCACGTCAGCAAACCACTTACATCTACCACTTCTTATCCTAACCATTCAAAATACATCTAGATCTAGATCTAATCACAACCGTCCAAATTTACCTAATCTAATCTAATCAAAACTAACCTAACTTATCAAACTAACTAAACCCCTAAAATCAAAACTAACATTATCTTCTTTCCGCCATTAACAGAACAAAGCAGCGGGAAAGTGAACTAACCTCCACCTTCTTCTTCCTCCTCCTTCTTCTTCCTCCTCTTTTCTTCTTCACCATCATCAAACTTCATCTCTCACTTTTTCTTCTTCATCCTCTTTTCTTCCTTCCTTTTTCTCCATCCTATCTACCTATCTATCTTGCTTCTTCTTCATCAAACCATTCTTCTTTCACCTTCATTTTTCTCCCTTCTTCATTAACAGATCTAGCCATTATCATCTCTCATTTATTACTCCATTACTCGATCTAGAAGAACCAATAAATACTTCAATTTTTAGTAGTTTTACTAGATCTACCTAGTTGAAACGTTGATATGAAGGTAAATTATAGTATTTAGTGGTTTTGTACTGTGTATTTTAGGATTTTTTGAGATTTGGTTCATCATCTTCCCCAAATTACCTTTCTCTGCAATTTGGGGGGTATCTCAAATGAAACTTGTATTTTGGGGGGTATCTCTAATGAAAGTTTTGTTTGTTTTGAACAGATAATTTGTCAAATGTGTGACCAACTTGGACATTGTGGAGATGAGTGTCAATGGGTATATAGCCATTGCAAAAAGACAGATTGTGAAGGCATTATGAGATTGACAACTTCAAATACCCCAGAGAATCTAGGTAGAAAGTTTCTTAGATGTCACCTTTGCGGGAAGTTTAAATGGTTAGATGAAGCTATGAGGGATGAAGCTACGACCTCTAGTTCAAGTGTACCTGGTTGTTTAATTTGTGATGACTTGGATCACTGGAAGAAAGATTGCGAGTGGGTAGATTCTGAATGCAGAACTAAGGGATGCAAGGGTCGGAGGAATGTGAAGACTTCTGGCAAGCAAGGTACTGTGGGGGACAAGTATTTGAAGTGTTATACATGTGGAAACTTTCAGTGGTTGCGTGAAGCCAAGAGGGAGAAGAAAAAGGCAACTGAAGACTTTCAAAATCATGTAAATGCTACTGTAACAGTGAAAATGGAGGTGGGAGAAATTTGTGATCATTTTGCTGGCACTAGAATTAATAAGAAATGAATTTTTTGTGCATCTACTTTTTCTCCTTTTTTGCACCTTATCACATGCTGACCATAACAAAAACAATAACACTATAATAGTGATCAGAAGAAAATGTATTCAATTCATAAAGTATCTTATCACATGTTGACCATAACAAAAGCGCACAAGTTCACACACTAAGATTGAGACATGTTCACAATAACAACAACAACAAAATATCAAATATTGTTTAAAGTCGTGATAACCAACAAGGTTCACACACCAAGAACCAAAATGACATGTTCAAAACGACAACAAAACATTAAAATATTGTTTGAAGACATACTTTATGGGTGTATCCCATAGCCCCCGTGGTTGTATCCCATGCTGGTATTTCCTCGGCCTCTCGGAGCCCTCGCTTGACCTCTTACTCTGGTGACCCCGGGTCTTCTAATGGTGCTCCTTCCTCTCCCCCTTCCTCCTGCACTGTTGGCATTTCCTTCTGTTGAAGTAGCTCTGGTCCTTCCCCTCCCCCTTCCACCTGCGGTGTTTGTCCTTCCTCCTTCATTTTCAGCACTGGTCCTTCCTCTCCCCCTTCCTCCTGCAGTGTTTGTCCTTCCTCCTTCATTTTCAACACTGGTCCTTCCTCTCCCTCTTCCTCGTGCAGTGTTTGTCCTTCCTCCTTCATTTTCAACACTGGTGCTTCCTCTCCCCCTTCATTTTCAGCACTGGTCCTTCCTTCATTTTCAGCACTGGTCCTTCCTCTCCCCCTAGTTGCAGTAGTCCTTCCTCTTCTATCACTGTCAGCAGTGGTCCTTCCTCTCCCCCTACTTGTTGAAGCATTGGTCCTTGCTCCTCTGTCAGCTCTTGTGGTCCCTTGTTGGCTATTGTCTTGGGAAGTACCCTGGTGTCCACTAGCACTTGTCCCCCCCATGTGACTTTCTTGCTGTCCTCTTTGTGATGCCCTAGCTTGTGCCCTACTTGGACCCTTACAAGTAGCCTTGTTGTGATCATATTCACCACATCTACTGCAATGCACTCTCCTCTTCTTTGCTCCTGAGCTTGATGCTTCGTTTGGATCTTTTCTTCTATTCTTCTTTGGTCTTCCTGCTGGTCTTAGAAACTCCCATGGCAAACATTCATATGGTGGCTGCACACATATCACACACACAATCAAACTAGTAAGTAGTAGTGTTAGGAGCGGTAAAATTACTGTAATTATTAGATAGTCACTTACACTAGGCCAATCTTTGACCCTTGGAAGAAGTAGAATAAAGTTGGAGTAAGTCTTTTGATAGGTTCTGATAGTATGGTAGTCACTAACCATGCTGCAAGTTAGTTTACATAGTTAGTGTTCACATATGAAAGTATAAAAAATGGGGGGTATCTCAAATGAAAGTATAAAAAATGGGGGGTATCTCAAATGAAAGTAGTAAACATGGGGGGTATCTCAAATGAAAGTACGGAATACCAAAGAAGACTACGGAATACCAAAGAAGACTAGAAGAAAAATTTCAAGTGAAGTTAGCAATTGTACCTGGTCAAGTGCAATCTACTAGTGGCAATGATGCACACAGCATGGACACATGGTATACCAGTAAGTTGCCATTGATGGCAATCATGCACATTTCTTGTTGTTCAGATCTACCAGCCAACAATCATTCCTACCCTTTTCAACAGAAAACTGCCCATCAGCTGCACCATGCCATGTATACTCACTTATTTTGTCTTCTAGCTTCTTATAGACTTTCCACACCTTTGGAACCACACCATTGATGTCCATGGTCTTTGCTTTAGCATTCCTTTTATATAGAAGGCACATAACCATCTTGGTGTATTCAAAGACAAAAGCTGTAACTGGTTTGTCTCTTAACTCTGCAATCCAATTGTTGAAACTTTCACTAAAATTATTGGTTATGTGCTCACAGGTGGAATATGGTTCAAAGTATGCTCTACACCATGTCTTCACATTTCTTTTGACCAACCAGTCATATGCTTCTGCATCTTCAGTTTGTAGCTTAGCCATCCATTCTTTGTGATCAGCTTCTTTGTATGCCCTGGCAGCACCCCAGCATAACTCCTCAAATAACTTGCCTCCGGCATTATCCTTCTTGAAATTCTGGAACATATGCCTAAAGCAGAATCTGTGTGTAGAGTTTGGGAATAAAGCCTCGACAACCTCTTTCAACCCTTTTTGTTGATCTGACATGAATACCAACTTCTCTTCTCTTCTAGTCAACTGAGGTTCCATCATTTCTAGAAAATCAAACCAAGTGTCACTACATTCATTTCTACACAAGTAAATGGCAATGGGAAATAATCCATTGTTGCCATCCAGTGCAGTGATACTCAAGCACATACCCCCATATTTCCCCTTCAGAAAACAACTATCTAAGCCTAGAATAGGCCTACAACCTTCCCTAAAACCTTTCAAGCATGAAGCAAAACTAACACCCATACCTTTCATCCTTTGATCCTCACCTCTTTTGCATATAGCTAAACTGCCAGGATTTCTCTTCAACACTTGCATACAACATTCAGCTGCAATTCTGTAACTCTCTTCATAGTTACCATGGAGTCTTTCCATTATTTTCTGCCTTGCATGCCATCCAATGAAGTATGTGATATTTTGTGCATACCTCCTCCAAATTGCTTTCACAAGTTCCCTTGCCTTGAAAACAATCACATGATCCCTGACATCATCCTCTAGCTTTGCTGCAACCCAGTTGGAATCAACCAAACAATTCTTGAACTCTTTATTACCAATACAACCAGCACTATGCTCATTATGTAAGGTTCTGATGGAACAAGTGTGCCTATCACCTCTCGTAGCTTTACTGACCCTAGCTACAAACTTCCATTGACATCATTTATCCTCATTCACACAAACTGCTATAAATCTGTCGCCATCATTCTTCGGCATTTTCCAAATAAATTTCTTCTTGATTGCATAATCTCTTATGTACTCCCTGCAGGCAGCAATTGTTGGCCATGACATATTCACCTCTAGTTCTGGCAGATCATCAAAGTAGGGAGCTTGTTCACCCATATCATCAAAGTCATACAATTCTTCGGTTTCCTTTTCAAAGTCAGCATATCCTTCCAAGTCTTCTTCTGTAGGTTCAAATCCAATGGATCCTTCTGAAGATGAATCATAGCTATGGTATGCTTCTTCAGCCTCAATATTATCAATTGGATCAAAATCACTGTCAGAATCAGATTGGATATCCATAGGTGAAGGTGGAGCTGAAGTTGAAGGTGGAGCATGTGGAGGTGGGACATTGGATTCAGATGGAGGTGGGACATGGGATTCAGATGGAGGTGGGACATGAGAATCAGAAGGAGGAAACATTGTATCCTTGACATTCATATCAGGCATTTCATCTAACTCCTCCTCAGAAAGTTGTTCATACGTAGATTTCTTTCTTTTCCAAGTCTTGTTTCCTTGGAGCTGCTTGTTAAAATTCTTAGACTTGTTTTTTGTACCCTTCCTCTTTGGCCTAGCAAGTTTGGTCTTAGGAGCTTGGTTGGATGGTTGAGCTTCATTAATACCTTCATCCTGGGTAGGTTGAGATTGTTCCATGTCGACATCAGTGTTACATGGTGTACTAATGACTTCAGGAGCTTCTTCGGCTAATGGCTTCAGCTCTTCCAATTCATAAAACAAAGGCAAATTCCCTTCTTCATCCTGATCACCATACTTCCACCATTGAATGCAATCATAATCTTCCATTAACTCCATCTTAATACCCCCTTCCAAATACATAGGAAATTTCTCCACATTGTAATTGAACATGTTCCTCTCTTCCAAAGTTTTACATAACATTTCATCAATGTCCAACAAACACACACAATCTCCATCAACATTGGGAAAATCAACATATTGACCTCCTACATAATCTCGTGTCTTCCAATTGGCTCTTTCCATGCTTATCTCATTCTATTTACCGCCAAAGTGAAGTCTTATGCAATTGAACCCTAGTGATGGACAAAAATTCAAGCATTTGCTGCATACAACATTGTTAAATGGTTTGTTAAGACATTGTTATTTGTCATTTGTTATTTGTTATCAACATAGAGTGAACATACAACATTTTATTTGTTATCAACATAGAGTGAACATACAACATTGTTAAAGCAGTTGTTAAGACATTGTTATTGGTTATCAACATGGAGTGAGCATTCAGCATTTCACATTCAACAATCAATATTTTCATTTGAGATACCCCCCAGTTACGTTTCAGCTATTTAAAACATAAGCAGTAAAGTTATTGTCTTCAACCAAGTCATTGTCTTCCAACAATATCAAGAGAGCAGTGATGAACAAACCTCAAATAAACCCAAAAGCCCTCGAAATTTTGAAAAACCTAAGATCCCCAAATCGACACAATATTCAATAAAACCTAAGTTCCCCATCCAAATCGACAAAATTTTGAAAAACCTAATAACCGCCATCGCAAAACAATACTCAACCACATTCAAAAATCAAAAAACGTCTTCAAGAAAATGGACTTACAAGTATTCTCGACGACGAATCCTAGCAGGATCATACATTTCTTCGCTTTCTGCACTTGAATCCTGGTTGTTCAAGTTCGATTCATCACTAGATTCATATGATTCAGAAGAATCAGAAGATACCCAAAAAAATCGGGTTTTAGGAGCGGCCATTGTTGAAAATTAGATCAAAATGAAGGAAGATCTAGAAGAATGGAAGAAAATGGGAGAGTTTTGAAGAAGAAAAGAGAAATTTTGGTTGAAAATCAAGGTATGAAGTTAAACCTTCACTTGCATTTCACTTTCCCGCTGCTTTGTTCTGTTAATGGCGGAAAGAAGATAAGGTTAGTTTTGATTTTAGAGGTTTAGTTAGTTTGATAAGTTAGGTTAGTTTTGATTAGATTAGATTAGGTAAATTTGGACGGTTGTGATTAGATCTAGATCTAGATGTATTTTGAATGGTTAGGATAAGAAGTGGTAGATGTAAGTGGTTTGCTGACGTGGCATTATTGATGACTGGGCATAATGACTAGGATGTGGGTTTAAATGGTGGGAGGGTAAAATTGTCTTAAAATTATGAAGACTGGTCAGACCATGGTCAACGGCTTGGTTGACCGGCTTCAAATGAGAAAATGGGGGGTATCTCAAAGAGTTTCTAAATCTGGGGGGTATCTCAAAGAGTTCCTAAAATTTTGGGGGGTATCTCTAAATCCCCCTTTCTGTTTTGCTCCCCCTTAATGAGGTCCCAGAACCATTTCCATGGATTCCATCATGATACTTGTGGTGAGTATGAGTATGATATCGATGTTGGGCTGGCAGGGCAAACCAACCGATTACATCACTATACTGTAAGAGTCGGTTATTTCAATTTCGTAGTATGGTTTGTAGGCAGGCACACTCTTAGATCAGAAAATAGTGTGGCCCACAAGGTAGCTGTTGATGTTTGGAATTCTGGTTCATCAGAATTTCTTTTGTTGTATGAAGACTCCGTTTGTAATTTGTTTAATTGTTTCAATGAAATCAGTGATGTCTGACATTATGTCAGGTGTCCGTTATAAAAGAAAAAAAAAAAAAAACAACAACAACCAAATAAAAGAGTTGTTGATCTAGAAAATAAAAACTACTAATAAGCTTTTATTCAATCTTCATGTATACATTACATAATGAGATCGATCTACGTACTTAAACATGTGTACACCATTTTCTTATTGTTCATACACACATGGTGATGTGTAATAGAATAGTTAATTATATTACAGTACCTAGTAATTCTTCTCAATTTCCATTGCCACCACCTTCACCATATCCCTCGCCATAACCTTCACCATAGCCTTCACCAGACCCAGAGCCACTACCACGTCCATAACCAGAACCTCCACCACGACCTGATCCTGAGCCTCCACCAGAACCTCGGCCTCTGCCTGATCCTGAGCCTCCACCAGAACCTCGGCCACTGCCTGCTCCTGATCCAGCCCCTGAACCTGCTCCTGATCCAGCCCCTGAACCTGCACCCGATCCAGCTCCTGACCCAGCAGATGAACCTGCACTCGATCCAGCACCTGAACCTGCACCCGAACCAGCACCTGAACCTGAACCTGAGCCTGAACCAGACCCTGATGCTGATCCTGACCCTGATCCAGAGGCAGAACCACTACCGCCACCTCCTAGGCCAATGCCTACACCAATCCCGGTACTACCACCTAAGTCTATACCAAGATTCTTTCTTTCAATTATCCTACTCTCAACCTCAGCAAAAACCAAGGCAGCAATCAGTAAAGTAAAAGTTAGAGCCTTGAAACACCTCATTTTCCTCAAAGTTGAAAATAATAGAATGCAAGTTTCTAGTCACCGAAGATTGAAGATTGTAACGTAAGAAGGTGTTTAGAGTAGAAAAGACAGAGAATCTGATATTGTTTGTTAATTGGTTTTGAATGAATGAATAAGGGAACGAGGATCTCCTATTTATAGTACGTGCTTGCCTGCTTGGTGAGATACCTCTTTTCTAGTACGTGGCCGTTCCTCACTATGTCTATCCCATAGATAGTGGGGGTGGCTTGACTTGCATACACATTATGATCATTCTAGACATTTCTACGTACTACTGTTTATGAACTTTCCTTTCATCCTTTGGATATACCTCTGCTCGCGTTGGACTTCAAGTTTACTTTTATTTTGTGGTTTCAAACATAGAATCCCACTGATCGACCTAGGAGGACATGCACCTACGGCTTGTGAAAGATCAATATACATATTCTGATAGTCATGACATATATATGCAGGGAAGAATGATCACTAAAACAAGTAACAAACGTGTACGATCTTAAGGTTAATTAGTTTGTGGAGGTTCCACTTACTCTGGTTGCAAAGGATTGTGGCCACAAAAACCACATAAATGTTTTCCAAATCATAGTTTCACTACTGTAGTAACAATCAAGTAACTACCACGTATACACCTCTGAGTTGGCGCACTATCAATCCTTCACAAATCACAACTATAAATAGGTTGAGAAGCTAGCCTTCCGTCTTCACTTCTCTTCTTTGTATTCAATAGTATCCTTTTTAAGCCATCTTAATAAGCCTTTTCTAGAAATTTTAAGAGGTTCACTTACTTAAAATATAATATGGCAGCAAACAAGTCAGTTGTTTTTGTTTTTGCTTTAGTTTTCTTTGCTATTGTGGTTGAAAGTCGATATATTGAAAGGAAAGCATTGGGTCTGGGTTTAGGAACTGGAACGGGTAACGGAGTAGGTACTGGCGGATTGGGAACTGGGGCAGGTGCTGGGGCTGGGACTGGACTAGGCCTTGGAGTAGGAGGTGATGGTAGTGTATCAGCGTCGGGCTCTATCTCGGGCTCGGGTTCTCTTACAGCTCCTATTGTAGGTTCTGGCTCGCGGTCTGAATCAAGGTCAGGTTCAATTTCGGCTTCTGGGTCAGGTATTGGTATTGGTTCAGGCTCTGGATCCGGTGCAGGATCAGGTGCAGGTTCCTCTGCTGAGAGTGGAAATTGAAGAGTGACTGAGTGAGAGTGTAGCACACATACTTGATTATCACACTATTATGTAAAATAAATAAGGAAATGGTGACTGGTAGTTTTCTTCACTTGTAACGAAATTTTCTTTAGCATTATGATATCAATGTTAAAGTTTAACATCTTGTATTCTTATCAAGCTATCCACAATCCACATTTTACATAATTCACAATAAAATGAAAAATAACATGAAGAAAAAGAAAAGGTGAAACATCATCACTTGAATGGAAATGGAATATTTTGTAACCCTTTACAGAAGGAACTCCTGCAACTAGTTTCCTTTGTACACTAGAATTTAATTAATTGACTGGTAGGGTGTGCCAAACCCCAGCTTAAATCTTGTTAAAAAAAAAAAAAAAAAAAAAAAACTGAAACATCACACATTAGACCAGGCAGGTACATGACTACATGTGTTTGTGAAGCCAGGCTTAAGAACAATAGCATGGGCCTGTTAACCATAGGAGATTAAAATAAAGTTGAAGCACCTCAGTAGTGTGATATGAGATTAAATAGAAAAAGGATAATTACTGGCGCGCCAAATTCTATAATCTGAAGTTCTGAACCAATTAAGAAAAAAGGATTTATATACAGCTTAATTGAATCACACAACTCAAAAATCTGCTTCAATCAATGTTGATCACGACACGAAATTTATTATCAAGACCATAGTACAAAATATCGTTATCGACTAATGTATCGATCTCCAAAAAATAGATATATCGGGATATATTGGAATCTATCGGTGGATATTTTACATGGAATGTATCGACTAATATATCAATTTGTTATACAAAATATATATAAAATCAAATTTGGAAGTATATTTTCATAGTATTTACCTAAAAAACATCATATCTACTAAAAATAGAACAAACAAATTATTTCCCAAAAAAAAAATTTGAAAAAAAATAATATTTCCAGAAAATATCGGAAAATATCAGTAAATATCGAATATATCGGAATATATCGAAAAATATCGGCCGATATTTTACAGATACTTTAAGGCGAAAATTTCGAGAATATATCGCGATATTTTGTACTATGATCAAGACCACCTTACAAGCAGATGAGGAGACCATTGAATGTCTGATGTGAGTGGTAATGAGGGATGGAGAGAATATGTGAAGGATGGTGACTCTGTTTAAGAGGAAATACAGACTACAGAAGCCTCATATACACAGTTTTAACCGTTAGATAGGTATAATCGGAACATTTAGATTATGCAATAACTTTAAAAGTGTACTATCTCTCTATAAAACACCTCCATATTAGGTTCATTCACAACTGATTAAAAAAATTAATGACCACAATTTTATTTAACTCCATTGTTAGACTCTTAAAGTCAAGATGGTTAAGTACTTAATTAAGTTGATATATATATTGATTGATACATATTGTCCACATAATTGTTAGCAATTATCATGCTTGTTTAGATAGTGTTTTTTATATCCAAAGCTTCTTAACATTCTCAGTTGGAGTTTTGATCACTCAACATATAACAACTAATAAGAAACAAACAGTGGGATTTCAATTACTTGAGAAATGTGGGGAGCATTTTGGGGCCATTTTGAAGTAAAATAATATTGGGGACGACCCTTTATTAATTTAGGTTATATACTTGTGTAATAGTGCAAGTAAAGAAAGAATAATGGCAAGCATATATATGTGTTTAAATGTGTTTGGACCTTGTCATACCATTGCATCTGTCTATGATTATTTTACATGTTATAGTGTTATACCTTATATCATCATCTCTACCTAAAAATTATAGCATTTGTCATGCCTTCCATGATTCTATTATATATATAAGTTTAGTAGAATTACACGGTTTTCCTTTGGTGATGTGAACACCACCAAATTTTTCACCATCATACATGTTTTGGCAGATGCACATTATATGTAAGATACATTATTCTAACAAATGTAGCAAAAACAAAAGGGATATATACCAAAAAGACAAGAAATTTCTATCCCTGTTTGATAGTGTATGTCTTTATTTAGCCAAAGTTAGAGGCTGAAAGATCCAAAAGAGAGATGTAAAGAGAGGTTTCGTTGTTAAGGTTTGATGTTATTGATCATTTAACTAATTATTCCATTCTCATAATCATGATGGACTAATGAATGAAAGTGGAAGGACTGCAAATCTGTCATTATATAGACTAAAGAAAAGTTTTCTTTGCTAACAAGGATTACATATTTACATTCACATTACTCTGAACTCTCAAGGCCAACATAGCCAAAGTCACATCTCATTGTATCATGGGAATAATAAGGAGAAACACGTATCGGTATCGACATGTGAGAAGGAAAAACGCGTATCATCAGCATTTCAAAGACCACATTACAGAAGTGAAGTTGTGAAGATATTTAGATATTCATCACTCAAGTAGTCAAGTCTCAACAACACATGGATTATTAGCCACCAGGAAAAGTGTGTCCCCACTCCCACCACACTATACTACTATTGTCAAGCCAAGCTGTCAGCTGGCATTTCACAAGTCAAAACACAACTAAGAAGAGAGGGGAGAGGGGAGAGGGGAGAGAGAAGAAGAAGAGTCCAGACTTTCTATAAAAAAAAAATCTAGAATCAGACTGAGTCAATCATGCACCACCGTCCAATCCCCAAAAGTAGTAATTTCCCACATTGCACCTTCCCCCCCACTGGCTATTCCAGGTTATCTATTCCATGAGAATTTGTTTTGTTTAGTTGATTGACTATGTAGATAGACCAGTTTGATAATGTACATATGAGTCTTTTCAACTTGACTGGTTCAACCAGTTTCCTTGGGGGCAAACAAGATGAGGTTAACTGGTTTTATGGTTGGTTAGCCTCTGATTCGTTGGTCAGGCCAGCAAAATGGTATTGCGGAACGGCGCCCATGTTCTCAGAATCTCAGTGCCATGGTTCAAATATTACAAAAAAATCCTTCAACTTTTGTTATTTTTAGTTATACCCTTTGACTTAAAAAGTCACCAATAATTCTTTAGCTAGTTCCTTTCATTGCTTTACTCAAAAGTCAAAATTGTTTAGTTTATTTCTAGAAGAACTATTGTCCCCTTCGCGCGAAACTCATAACAAATAAGTCTAGTAATGGCTTTAAACAAATAGTGAGTTGAGGAGTCTTTTTCAACCTTTCACAAAATTCACATACATATATTCAAGTAATGCTTCGATAAGTAGTCGTTGATTGTGCTATGCCAATGACTATTATCCTTAATTAAGGATTTAAGATGCGACATTTAAATTTCATCTTTTTGATTGATTAGTCCGATTTTTCTCTATTATAAGACTATAATAATATTTAAATAATTTTTAAATGTGTGTTTCACAAATATCCTAAAATAAAAATAAAAACTAATTTTTGTATTTTCACAAGTTTGAAATAAAAATATTCATTTTTAGGTAAATAGTCCATTAGTCTGTCTAATTTTGTGTTCATTTAGTCTCCAAGTTGAGGAGTTGAACATTATTAATAACTATCCAAAGGGTGTCAAATTAATAATATTATTCCTTTGACCTTGATTTAAAAAACCTAACAAAAAAAAAACTATTCCATATTCCATTGCCAAATGTCAAACATTACAATAATTACAACTTATACATATAACACATATAGGTGTATAGGATCAATAATTTGCACATGTACATACATACCTAATAGCATTCTCTCTCTCTAAAATCTTTCTCAAAGAAATTAATTTCTCTCTCATCATATCTGGCCGTTGAATTAATTGATAAACGCGTAAAAAAAGTCTGCTTTTTTCTTAACAAACCAAATCTCTATATATAATCCATGATAACCTTCCCGCTATTAACAGGTGCAGAAAAGAAACACAAATTCCCCTGTTTTCTCTCTGCATCTGTTTTTCTTCTTCTTTTTCCCTTTTCTTCATCAATTTGATCCTTGAAGAGAAAAAAAAATCATCAAGAAAGAAAGATGAGATCTTTAGAAGATGAGTTGTTTCCATCAACACCAGGAAAGGTGAAGATAGAAAGAACAAACATGTTAAATCGACAATTCTATAGATGTTTTGCATCAACAAGTACTATGTTTTTATGGGCTTTATTCTTAATTGCTTTAACAGCATCTTATTTAAGTTTTCAAAGTTTTGTTGATTCAGGACATAGATATTTAAATGCATCTTGGGGTGGTATTCAATGGGAAAAACAAGTTAGAAATTCTGCTCAGATCCAAAAACAAAGAGGTGGTGGTAGTGGTGGTTTCTCTGTTCTTGTTACTGGTTCAGCTGGTTTTGTTGGTTCACATGTTTCAATTGCACTAAAGAAACGTGGTGATGGTGTTGTTGGTCTTGATAATTTTAATAATTATTATGACCCTTCTTTGAAAAAAGCTAGAAAATCTCTTTTAAACAAAAATGGTATTTTTGTTGTTGAAGGTGATTTAAATGATGCTAGACTTTTATCAAAACTTTTTGATATTGTTGCTTTTACTCATGTTATGCATTTAGCTGCACAAGCTGGTGTTAGATATGCTATGGAGAATCCTGGTTCTTATGTTCATAGTAATATTGCTGGTTTAGTTACTCTTCTTGAAGCTTGTAAATCTGCAAATCCACAACCTTCAATTGTTTGGGCTTCTTCATCTTCTGTTTATGGATTAAATGATAAGGTACCTTTTTCTGAATTAGATCAAACTGATCAACCTGCAAGTCTTTATGCTGCTACAAAGAAAGCTGGTGAAGAAATTACACATACTTATAATCATATTTATGGTCTTTCAATTACTGGTTTAAGATTTTTCACTGTTTATGGTCCTTGGGGTAGACCTGATATGGCTTATTTTTCATTTACCCGAAACATTTTACAAGGAAAACCGATAACTGTATATCGGGGTAAAAATCGGGTTGATTTAGCAAGAGATTTTACTTATATTGATGATATTGTCAAAGGTTGTTTGGGTTCTCTTGATACTTCAGGAAAAAGTACTGGAAGTGGTGGAAAAAAACGTGGACCAGCACCATATCGGATTTTCAATCTTGGTAATACTTCTCCTGTAACGGTACCAACACTTGTTTCAATACTTGAAAGACATTTGAAGGTTAAAGCTAAGAAGAATATTGTTGATATGCCTGGTAATGGAGATGTGCCTTTTACTCATGCTAATATCAGTCTTGCAAGTAGAGAATTTGGATATAAACCAACAACAGATTTGCAAACTGGTTTGAAGAAATTTGTTAAATGGTATCTTTCTTACTATGGTTATAATGGAAAAATTGTAGATTGATATATAATTTTTGTTAGAAGTTTTTTTTTCTTTTTCTCTTTTTGTTGTAGTAATGCGGGGCGGCCATTTGATGATCCACAACACTCTTTAATCCCCAAAAATGTATGTTATGAAGCAAATTGTTGGAAGTTTAAAATTCAACAAATTACTTCAGAAAAACAACTTTGGGGGTACTGCAGTGCATTGTTGGATAATAATCAATTTACAAAAATGTGAAAAGAATTGATTCTTGGCTTGGGGAAGCGGAGAAGACGCTTAGCCCTTTGTAGTTTTGGAATTTCTGTAAAGAACAATTTTTCTGTTATATGAATTATATACTTTTACAAATTCTAGCTACATTTTTATGTCTTTTTTTTTAAGTAATGCTATCAAAATATTGAAACCATACATTTTTTTTTTTTTTTGTTTATGAATCTGATATATGTTCATTTTTTTCTCAAATCAAAAAATGGTACTAATTGATACTCAATGGTATGGTACAATAGTAATTGGTTAGATTTGGAATGATGTGTTGAAGATTTGGAATGATGTGTTGAAATTTAGGGTTTGAATAGTAGTATCAAAGAATTCCATAAAAAAAATAGGGTATAGAACAGCTAAGTTTCCAAAGATAGACAGCTGGAATGATGTGATTCACCAGAAGTGGTGGGGCTATGAAGTAATACTATCATGTGGAGATCTCTGCCGTCTGATTTTAAAATTCTTTTTTTTATTTTTTGTTTACACGGATCATATGTGTGAACTGATCCAGCTTCCAGCCTGCAATGTGCAATCAGAACCATTAGTTTGTTTTCCTCCTTTGTCCTTGCCGACATTTAAGATGGAAAGTAAAGTTATTTATGGGTTTTATTGGATTTTGATATGGTGGACCCAAATTAGCTTTGTGATTAGTGCGTTGATGTGACACGTAGCTTAGTTTTGAAGCTAGTAATTGGTGGGGGTCACTTTTAGCCAGGTGTATGTGATTATGTGAATGTGAATGTGAGTGAGAGAGCATGTGATGATGCTCACTTCACATGTGGTTAAAATAAAATAAATCTGGACCACTCAATTTCAGTAACGTACGGTTGTGATACGGAACAGAAATATAGTTTAGTGTCATCAGTGATGGTCGGTGATGGTCGGTGGTATTGTTTTGAACAGCCACACTTTACTGAAATTCTGTTGTGAGGTGAGAAACTGAGAATGTGAGATGCATATAGATGATGATGCTCAAAGCCAGTTTGCACAGTGCAGGAATCCAGGAACAATAGTTGCCAGTTTATGTCTTCTAATTCTATGCAAGTGCTATAAGCTATGTACGGTACGGTGAACTTAACTGGTTAAACTCGTCAACGAATGAACCAGTTTATGACTTTGGAATTGAATGGTTTTGAGAAGATTTTTCTTAACTCTTTCATAGGTACATTGCATCTTGCTTCTTACTTACAAAGTAGAGTTACATTTATGGATACTTCATTACTTCATTTCAAAATTGCTCATTTAATCCAACATGAAATGTACTTATGTACCCATAAATGATATGACACAAATGTCTATTCAAATTCATGAGGGTGTACAATATAACTTAAGCATCACTGCATCAAATACATACAATATATGCTGCAACTGCAAGTATATTCTTGAGCAACTTGTAAAAAATGTTAAAGACCACAAAGCCTTGTTAGTTGTTACTGTATAATGTTGTCACCATCAGTCCATCATTCATTATCACCATTTTAAATCATACAGTAGTCAACTAAGCCTGTCAACTGTGGTGAGAGTGTGAGACTAGTTGATTCTGACTTTGTGTTGGGCTATTAAGCTGTCTCTTTTTCTTGTGAAAATAACCCATGGGTCAACTAATGGGCACCCCATTAACACAGGCTTCAACATGCTTGAGTGTTGAAATTCCAAAGTCCAAACTAGCTAGCACTCTCAGATGATTGAAGAAAATACACTAAAACAGAGAAATTCAAAACAGATACAGGGAAGAAGAAAAAGAAGCAATCTTTTTGTATTAGAGTTAGCTGGATTACATTGCATTACATGAAACAATTACAAACTAACCCCAAAAATTTACAAACTTTACTCATAACAGAAAAGAAAAACAATCTAAAGAACACATCTTTACAAGATGATCAAGATAACGAGATTAGAAGACAGAAATTCTTCCAGTTATCTATAAATCTTTATTCCAAGAAACACCCATTAACGAATTGGATAAAACCCATTGATCTTGAATCCGATAACAGCAAGAACAATTGTAAGAAGAACTGGGAATTCAATACAAGAACAAGCTGCATCATTATGGTGATGAAGAGTATTACTATTACTACTACCCCCATTTGCAAAATCACTACTTGAACTCTGTGCAGGAACATTATTACCAGGTGAAGAAGAAGTGGGTATGGGTATTGGTAGAAACGGATCAAGAAAAACCTCACCACCATAAATTGTGTAATTCAAAACAGAACCAATTCCATGAACTGCAACTTCACCATTAATATACAAATCAGGACGAGTAATAAGAGAACCATCAATAGTGTAATTCAATCTTGAATTATTAGTAATAAGAATGGTTTTTCCAGGTAAAAGAGTTGGTAATCTTGAATTGATTTGGAATTGTTGAAGACTTGAGAAAGAAAATTGTTGTGGAACAATGTGATAAGCAATAGTTGATGGATTAAACAAAGATGGATCAGAAACAGAGTCATCACTTGGTATGAATAGAGTTGAAGTTATTGGGAATGTTGATGGGTCTGATACTGATAAAACACCTGCCCAATTTCCAAAATCACCTGCACCAATTAATGCTTCAACTATGTTGTGAAGTTGTTGTTCTGTTTGGATTGATGGTTGGAATGGAAGAAATGGTGTTGTTGTTGCTGCTGATATGAGTGTTGTGAAAGAGAAGAAACAGAAAAGAAGAACTTGAAGAAGTTTCACCATTGTTGCAGAGATGAAAGAGAGAGAGAAGAAGAAGAAGAAGAAGAGAAGCTTGTTTCTTTGCTTTCTTGATTTCTGAAGAAACAGAGAGTTTTTGCAGAGAGATGAAGAGAAGAGAGTAGAAGAGTGAGACGGTTATATAGACGAAACGGCTGTAACTAACTAGGGTGTATGATTAGCTACGTCTGTGTATTATATAACAAACTTGAGAGATGCAATATTATCAAACCACGTGGAACTTTCTAGAAACTTCTGTACAAGTTTGCCCACATTTGGGTTGTTGGATGAATGTTTTGTTTATATCTCAATGCAGAACTGTATCTGGGCAAGCTATATATCACTTATGGATTGAAGTGAATGCTACACCATGTCGCGTTACATCCTAACAAAGCACAATTATATTTTCAAGCATGTTTCCTATATTGAACACTAAAACATGCCATATTGTTTCGGCATTGGCATGATTTGTGAACGTTCTGCAATGATCGTGCTCAGAGCCAAGTCTTTTAGGCCTTTGTCTTAAAAATGCTTTGTGAAGCATGTTGGTTTTTACAACTGCAGTCTGCAGATGTAAAACTTAAAGCTGATTGTCTTAAACAATCGCGAAGACACTTATCCCTGGATAATCTAATTTACTTTCTCAACAATCACCTACCACCGATAGAAAGTCTTGAAACAAACGGTAACTGCATGTCTGCACATATTAAAACTACATGGTCAAATGATTTAGCATAAATAGTCTAGTGATAACTTTTAGTTACTGTACATAACAGTATCGATCGCTTAAACAGTAATGTAGCACATGATTGATATACTATATGTGTATATCCTAGTTGACAAAGTACTAGAACCAACGGAAAACACCACACCCAGGGCACCATAGCAGAATGAGATTAGGAATTCTCTAGCTACCTCTGCTTCTGTGGCCGGTGCTGGCATCTTTCTTTAAGCAACTTTTCCAATTCTTCTATTATCTTCATTATAGCTAGCAGCAATAGGAATAAGGTTCTTCTCTACATCCCACATTGTAACAGCATTAGGAGTATGGTTCTTCTCCATATCCCTCTTGCTATCGCTTTCTGGAAAATATCCGTCAATCCTCTGAAATAAGAAAACCACAAAAAAGTACAACCTGAAAAAAATTACTTGTAATTTAACAAGTATGTATTCACAATGTTGGTGAACAGAGCTTCAATGATTGCTGTAGAATACTTGTAAACAAAAAGCCTTTTAATTGAATACAGGTCCGAAAAATCCTCCTGAACCAGAAGTGGACCGATGACGAGCTCCTGCTCAGCCTTAATGTCAGGCACACCACTGAGACTGCTTAGCACTACTCCAACAAAATCCCTTTACCATGCATGGACATTAAAGCTATGCTGTCAAAGGCGCAGCTGGGGTGCCCAGCACCTCAGTAGTAAAACGGTTCAGTTTTAGAAAAAGTACTAGGCCAAGGCCAACAAAAAAAAAGTGATTGAGTAGAGATTTGGGAAATTTAAGATGCCATAACAACCTCCATATTGTAGGTTTTTTATCCAATTCATGTGGCACATTAGTCAACTGGGATGTTGCCACTGTCAAGGTGGAAAGGCAGGGGGCGGAAAGAAGGAAAAATCATGAAGAAAAAAGCAGAGAGGGATGCCATCAAATGAATCAAGGATCTGTTGCACACTATTCGACAGAAAGCAGCACAAGTGCACAACGATGGTTTAGGAAATGCATTAAATTAAGACTGATTTTAGTGAGAAAACAACTAAAAATCAACAAGGTGCACGCCCTCGTAAAATTCTAACTTTCTTATCCAAAAATACTTATAATTCAATAGTTTCAGATATCGTTCAACCAACTAATCAATAAGATAAAGAACAATTTAACTACCATCAAAACTACTGTTTTGAATATGTCCACATTTAAAAGAGAGAATAATCAGACAGACAATTAACTACAGTACCTACTATCACAAGATATCCAAAAGAAACCCATATAGTTCACTGTTAAATTATGGATTAACAATCTCCATACAAACTTCCATATTGTCTTACACTGAAGCTAAGACTGCAAATTTGCATACAGCGTCTTATACTGAAGAATATTATAACCTATCATCATCACTGTATGAATCTCCTGAGTGATCAAAATGCTCCTTAATTGGTAAAGCTGATGCTGCTTGTTGTTGGAAACCAGTGCTTAAACTGGACTCCAATATTTGGTGTTGGAATGCCATCTGAGGTTGTGCATGACTGGTACTCATGTTCCTTTTCTGCTTCTTGGCCGACCTCCCACCTTTTGGGCTCTCAACCGAGAAACCACCTTGGCAACTAGAATCCGGAGTCAGTGGCTCATGGAAGGATGCGAAAGTGTCATCCAAGGCGGGAAATTTCGCCGGGGCAGAGTCTTTTGAGCCTTTGTCAAGTGGGGTCTCCGAGGTTGGTGCAGGAGTTGATGGGTCAGACTTGTTATCCAATGCGGGGCTATTATTATTTGCAGGAGCAGGGCTGTTCAGACCGTGTGGTTCGGCAAGAGTACCACTGAGTCGCTGTTGCTCTTCAAGAATCTTCTTGAGGTAGTTTCCTTGGGCTTCTATACGTAGCTGAAGCTGCCTCTGGACCTGTTCAAATATTATGGCTGAATTAAACAAAGGGTTCTATATATAGAGTATAGACCACTAGAATATAGCGCCAACCAGGATTTGACCATTGACATTGGGCCTCTTCTTAATTTTAAAGAGTTGTTTTAACTTTCACGTAAGCATATATATCATTATTATGGAAGCTGCAAGGATATTATACACCTAAGTATACAGATTAACGACAGAAGTTATGCAACAGGCGGTCACAACATACTGAGATATATACCTGCATGGCTGCATGGACGCAAGCACTTTCGAAGCTAAGGATTCTTTAAAACCTAGAAACTCAGACCAAGAACCAAATGTCCATTGAAACTGGGTCTTTCCTAGTTTCTAACAAGTTTTGAGTAAGCATTTGTAACATTTAGGGCCCGTTCGGCAACCTTTAAGAAACCGGGAAGGAATTTCGGGGAGAGGAGTTTTCTGAGAAAGAAGAAAGACGGAAGGAGAAAGCCAATCCCCAAGACTTGAGGAATAATTCATTTCCTGACTTATGAAAATTACTTTCCAAATCTGGTTTTGTGATTAGCCGAACTAACTTATCTCTTTCGTACTTTTAGGAAGACAAGTAATGCATTCCTGGGCCTGTACCGAACGGGCCCTTAGCTTGAAGGATATTTACATATCTAAGAATACAAATTACTACAAAACGTTTTTGAACTTGAGCTCACACCATGCTGAGACATAGCTGCATGGCTGCATGGCCGCATGCAGACAACTAGCACTTTTAAGGCCGACAAGCTTTACTTTTCTTCTCATATTTCTTTCTGTTTATTTGTGATTGGTTTACCCAAGGAAGTTGATCTTAGAGTTGTCTTTAGTCTAAGTTTCTTCACATTATTTTCGACAACTAATAAAAATCTTAATATGGGGATAAAAAAACCAAACCTAGATACTCCAACGTTATAGACACTAATACAAGATTGACTTCTAATGTTAAGGAATAAGGATTTTGTAAACGGTTTAGGGAGCTATTTGAGTTTCTTGGATCAATTTGATTTGTTGTCTTGTTCTATGAAAACAAAATCTCACAGAAAGGAGCATTTAGTATATCGACGGTAAAGTCACTTGCAAATTTTTATATAAAAAAGAGGCCCAAAAACTCAAGAAAGGTATGGCAGTTGTCGAGATAATGTCGGAACAGAGAAAACTCTTCTTGATGGACGTACATTAAGGAGATCATATCAGTACAATATCAAAAGCTATCACATATGAAGGATATCTGAACTGCAAGCTAATTGATACTATTCAACAAAAGAACATGATGACAATATCACCAATATGAATTGTAGAGAAAGAGAGGCTTGCCTCTAATTGCTCATGCAGCCGCTTTTGAACCTCCATCTGCAGCTTGAGTGCCTCAGTTATTTGCATCCCACTGCAAAAAGAAACATCATGTGCAGCCTTAAATTATGATTCTTCGGAAGTTTGTATCAAAATGTTTATTGCATGTTGTTGCATGATACAACCTTGATACTGTCTAAGGATTCGATTAAAGTATGATATATTATTTAAAATATAAAAAGACACTAACAAATTGTTCAGTTACAATATGGATACGGATGTAGGGCCTTAGACAAATTGCTCAAATCTCGAATGAATTCAAGGACATATTCGACCCCTATGTATCCCTTTTACCTGGAGCTTGTGTTTAAAGTCATGGTTTTGTTAGTTCATGGTGCATCCACCTCAGATCCTCAACATTGCAAAAATAAATACTATGGCCTAGATCCTTGGCTTAGAATCTTTCTGAGAAGGATTATTATGGTTTGCTTACTTGAGGACAGACTCTACATTATTAAATAAAAGAGAAATGTTTTACTTACGATGAATTATCCATGGAGGACAAGTCACCTGACTCTTTCTTGTCTTCCCCCTTTCCTACATATTAGAAAGTAATCACTTAAGTTGCACTTTTTGGAACTTAAAATAAAAAGGATCCCAAGAACATTATTTTGTGGAAAAAGAAATCAGTAAAAAGAAGATTATATTTTGCATATCCAAATTGCTTACCATCAGATGCGGCATCCGGGAGATACTTTGCAAGCCGATATTTCTAGACACATGATATAGATTAGAAAACCACTGATATACATTTCAAAATTGAGAAAATTTGAAACGAACAAATACGATGAAAATACCTCTCAGATAAGGTTGGAATTATCACAATACCTGTAAATGGCTTTTGATATGGTATATAGTCAACCCTTGTACACCCATCATTCTAAGAACACCTTTTGGTGTTGCCCCTGCAAAGAGCGAAAATGATACATAGCGATGACCATGGCGATATAATAATGACTTCTCATAATAAAGAAGTCTAGGTAGATTGCACATTCAAGAATTTAGAAAGTACAAAAACATATTCTGAAGCACATAATCTAGTGTCTCGAACATTTATTATGGTACTTAGCAAAGTTTCATGTTCCAGATAACCAAACGTGATCCATGGTCAAAGATTGATCATTTAAGCTAAAACATGGTGTTTTGTGTTTCTATAAAGCACTGCATGACATGAAAATTACCTTTTCTTTAAGTTTCGTTGTTTGTCAGGAAAGCAGAAACATGAGTTTCCCATCGAATAAAGATACAGAGACTAGAATAACAAGGTTACAAGAACTCAGTAAGAGCAATGCTCTTCCTAATAAGTTCTCTTATCACTAAATTAATTATATATATTTTTCATAGTATTTTCCATTGTTATAATCAATTTATTTATGCATTCAAAAACGTAATACTGGAACTGTGAGAAACTCACTGTCAGGTCCACCAAGTTGTGCCACAGCATCCACAAAGCGTTCATGGAGATCATTTGTCCAACGCAACCGTTGCCTTGAGTTCAAACTAGGATTTTTGCTTAAAGTGTTAGGTCCACTATTTGATTCCATTGTAAGATCACTTTCTAAGTGCTAGCCATGAACATATGAGTTGTTGCAAGTACACTAGGGGGAGCCTTTGATGAGTGAATTTGTCAGATCCCTATAAACAAGAAGACACATCAAGTCCATGAAGTGTATCAATAATAAGAACTTGTTTGCTATGACATGAATTTGGAAGAATTATAGTTCATGTAGAAAGTGCATAACATTGTCTAACCAAAATGTGATCAAAATTAAGAACAGGAATGAAAGAAAAATCAACAGAAAACATTAAATCATTCAGCCCTTTTGAAGACTAGGCAAAGCAGCAATTATAACATAACACACTAAGACACACCTCAAATGAGACTAGTAGCGCTGTGACTCTAGGATCATATGAGAAGTAATACTTTTGGTAATAAATTCAAAGAAGATCCACTTGACACAAAAAGGAAGTTCAGGAAAACCACACAGATATCCGGCTTCAGCTTGGTGCATTACTTTCCAATTTTCAAATCTGGGTTCTTGTAGATATTTTCTGTTCTTGAGTGCAGGTCTTGTAGATACACTTTATTTTTAACGGAAAAAAAATCATGCACACCAAAATTCTGAAAGATCCTAAGCATAATAATCAAACCCACACACTAAAACATCATATATTTTCGTTGATGCGGGAGCGATTGACATAACTAACCCGTCTAACCACCTATATTCGTTTTCTTTATTTGGCACATCATATGTTAGGGATGCCTTAATCAAAGCTGAATTAAACTTCTTATTTGTTATTATGAATTATCATTATGCTGACATATAAACAACTACACATTGTTAAAGCTACAGATACACTTTTTACTAACAGATATTATAATAGGTTTCATAATCATAAAGTATGTACTTTTTTATTAAATATGCTTGACAAAATTTTCTAGACGGATATATAGGAATCAATCCCTAGACATATTAATACCCTACGCAAACAAAGATATTATGATATCTAGGCCATGCAAAAGAGGAAAAACTTATGCACTTGCAGCATATGCCTATAAAACTAAACAACAGTAATCCGAAGCTCTTAAGTCATTTAAACTTTCTATTTCAGTGATGTCTGGGAACGAGCAGGAAAAAACCAAAAGGAGAACTTAAACTGCAAAGACTAAAAGAAGAGGGTGAAAGACATTAAGACAATATTTTCGAAATCTAGAATATCAAGACACAAAAAAATTAAAATTCTTACATTTTGAATAAGCTTACATAAGTTGGCTTTGTCTATCTCCTTATAGGAAAGTAAAAAACACCTAAGTTGGCCCGACTTTAACTCTGCAACTCCTCGTTTTCTAGTTTATATGAACGAACAATTTGATTTAGCTTTTTTTCATTCTCCTTTCCGACAAATTGGGCAGCAATACTGACGTTTAAACTTAGCCATGCAGTCATGAATGTGCAACTGAGATCTCAATAAATCACTTCATTAATTTAACGTGTTGGGTGTTTCTCAATCAAACTCTCTTAATTATGGTTACCTACTATATACTACCTAGCCAGACATTAGATAATGTTCAAGATTAAGAAGATAGTTTTAAGACCCTGACTTTGAACCCATACCAATTGGATTTAATCATCTAGTTCCTGATATTAAGTTTTTAAATCAAGAACAATAGACATCTTCTTCCTTCCAAACTTTTCTGTTCTCCCCTAGTAAAACAGTTGCATACTAGTCATCAGTCATCACTAAACACAATACTGGACTTGCCAAAAAGATAAATTGCAGAATGCGCAAAATTTCAACAACAACAACAGTACAACACTGAGTGGATTTGACCCAATCGATTTTGGTTTATACTCACAATTATCCAATCATGTATGACCAATTCAATGGTACATACCAAAAAGTCATTTTATCTAGCAATGATAATTTTCCTTATAACATATTGAATTGGTGAGCATACTAATTATTTTCACTCAAAAAAAAAAAAAAAAAAAAAACCCAAAACCTGTAAATGACTACTCATCAACAACATTTCATATACATCATCCATATCAGAAAATCGAAATCAAGTCTATTTTAAATTGCAAATTAAGCTAAAAATGAAAATTTAAAACAAAAAAAAAATCAATAAATCAAAAAAATAAAAAGTACCCACCACCACTACAAAGATCCAGATGTCCCAGAATTCTACTGGACAAGATCCAAAGCTCTTCTAGGGTAGGAGAAAGAGAAAGAGAAGGGAAGAAGAAGAAGAAGAAGAAGAAGAAGACCAGAAAGAAAGGTAAAGTGAAATGTAATGGTCTTTTTAGAGTCAAACATAATACAAGATGCTTATGTTGTAAAATTCCAGTGGCAGTTGAGGTAATTTTGCAAATAACGACATTAATAAAAAGATATTTTTTTATATATTCTCTTTCACACCTTTTACTTTACCATAAGATAAGATAAGGCCGGCTTGCCGGCATTCATATAGATTCTGGTTTAATATTTACAAGAAAATTGTATAATACTTGAACTTAATAATTAATATATTTATTCAAAATGTCATTACTTAAATGGAGTGTTTATTTTCCCCTGTATCATATGATGATGTATATGTTGTGCTCAGATGAAACTAATGCACAAATAAGATGATTGAACTAATGTATGAAAATAAAATAAAACGACAAAATCAAACAACCAACCACACAAGACACAAGATATACGTGGTTCGACAATATACCTACGTTCACGGGGAGAAAGGATGATGTTTTTCTTATCGAGACAATTGTACGAGCCCTCACGAAGAAACCGAAGTCTTCTTCCTCACAAAAGTTCTCCAACTCTCTAATGGCTTCTCACAATCTCTCTCACATCAAAACTTAAGGTTTTTCCACTTCTACTTGGCTTTATAACATAGCCTTACAATAGACCACGAATTGGGCTTAAACAGGGCCCATATAGCACAAAAGCAAAGGAGGACGTACGTACGTCGAATGAACGTTCGTACGTCGGACCACGGAGAAATAGTCTGTGCTACAGGACGTACGTACGTCCTAACTACGTACGTACGTTCCTGAATGATACCATCAACGTTCGTACGTCGAATACACATTCGTACGTTCAGCAAAAACAAAGTTGTTTGTGATACCGGACGTACGTACGCCCTAACTACGTATGTACGTTCCCAGAAGAAAAACTTCCATTGTCCTCTTTTTTCACAAAAAACCCAACAATTCTCCACCTCGGCGAAGATTCAATAAATCTAAGACGACACCAAGAATAAAACAAGTCCCAAACTCCCACACATGTCCCGAAGGACCAAAACGGCTGCACCACCTCATGGTTGCCTACGTACCATTCTCCTAAGGGATCAAGCCATCGTAGTTCACTTCATAGATATACTATCAACTCAAAGGAAGGATATGGACCAATTCTAAGCAATAGAACTTAGTCCCATACACCACTTTAGTCACGGCAATATTCCAAGCTTCTGTCGGAGACAAAGCAACCATAGAATGTAATGTAGACAACCTGCTGATAGATCTCACTGCCAATGTAAACACATATCTAGGAGTAGACCAACGTCTATCTAAGTGACAATGATACTCAACATCCACATAACCAACACACCGCAGCCTCAAAGTCCTTCCATGTTGAACTAACAAACAAACCTCCACACTACCTTGAATGTAGTGGAACATCCATTTCACAGCTTCTCAATGTCTCACATCATGATCATGCATGTATCTATCTACAATGCCCACTGCTCGTGAAATATATGGTTTGAAACACACCAACTCATCATACTTTGCAACTCCAAAACCACTAGGCTGAGACAAATAAATCTCCTCATCTAGCTCACCATGTAAAACAACCGTTTCAACATCAAACTGAGCTAATACCAAATCAGATTGCACTACCAAGGCCATAAGGATGCGAACATTTACCTTCAAGTGCACATCTTTACCTGGAGGTTTTTCTTCCTTCTTAGGTAATCTAGTTGCAATTGGACCCTCATTAATAGGATCACCATTTTCTGCATCTTCAACCGTCTCATCATCTGTCATGTCATCAGAATTTGAAACACCCAAAACCCTTACAAGAGTTTCCACATTAGATACAGAACCCACTGGAACATATGGAGATATACCAATCTCCACCCACTGCAAAACCTCTTTGGTCTTGTTCTCCACCTGCTGAGAACTCTCAGGCTCCAACATAGAAACATCCATAAGAGTTTTACCACTAGTCACAATCAAATGCAACCTGTTAATAAGATGACATGTCTCAACCCGAAACACTTTGCCTAATCCAGCCATAAACAACATATGTTCTGCCACCATATTCTGTTGCAGTGTCTTTCTCACAGTGAAGTGACGCTCAATACCCTCAGTCTGACATACTTGCAAGACCCGATCATCTTTGTACTTTCTGCTATTATCTAAGCACAATACCATGATCTTTGTGTCAATTCGGGCCTCAACTAGCTTCTTCCACTTCAATATTTCTAGGACTTCATCCTTATGCTTTATGATGTACACCCACGCACGCCTAGAAAATTCATTAACTAAAGACATAAAATAAGACTTATCTCTCCAAGCTGTGTACTTGGTAGGTCTCCAGACATTCATGTGAACGTAATCAAGAACTCCACTCATACAATGGATAGTTGTGCCAAACTTTGCTCTTGTCTGCTTGCCCAAATCACAATGCTCACCGAACTCTAACTTGCAGGCGATAGCACCTATAAAAAACCTTTGCTCCGTCAATGTCTGCAAAGATTTTTCACATTCATGCGTCAACCGCATATGCCACAATTTGGTAGTCTCTCTAGCACACTTAATTGTAGCCTCTGACCATATCACATGTAACTGTACTACCCTGCAAGAAGTACAAGTTACTTCGTCGAATACCCTTTAGTAATATCATTGCACCAACCATAACCTTTAGAACACCATTCTGAGCTACTACCTTGTAACCTTTAACTTCTAAAGTACCAAGTGAAATAAGGTTCTTTTTTCAAATCAGGAACATATCTTACATTCCTCAGCTCTCTTATCTTTCCATCAAACATCTTCAATCGAATAGTACCTATCCCCAATACATGACAAGGTTGATCATTCCCCATCACTACTACACCATTATCTAGCCTTTTAAAGCTAGAAAACCATTCCCTTATGGGACACACATGATAAGTACCAACCGAATCTAATATCCACTCATTAGCACTAGTGGAACAATCGATGGATGAAACACATAAAGAATAATCAGAACCATCATCTTCATCTCTATTAATATGTGCAATATTTACCTCAGAGTTATTCTTCTTGTCCTTTGCCTTGGCTTGAAGATAATCTTTCTTCCAATGCCCTTTCTCATGACAAAAGGAACATTCATCTTTTGCTAGAAACCTCCTCTTCTGCTCCCTACGAGACTCACCCCTACTATTGTAGCCTCCCCTTGCCACTAAGACCTTTAGTGTTGAGCTTTTGGACTCTTCTTTGTCCTTCTTCATACACGCATGATTTAACAATGCTACAGAAATCTCACTATACACCAACTTGTCTTTTCCATATGTAAGTGTGATAGCCAAGTGTTCATATTCGTCCGGTAACGAATTGGGGAGACACACTGCCTTGCTTTCATCACTTACATCTGCTCCAAGATTCAGCAAGTCGGCAATTACCTTGGTAAAATCATTAAGATACTCCGCCATTGAAATACCTTTTCTCATATCTATTCGATAAAACTTTCGAAGTAGATAGTTTTTATTGTGGATAGTCTTTGTCAAGTACTTCTCCTCCAATTTTCGCCAAATCTCCTTTGCAGAAGTATCATTCATCACAAGGTATTTAATGTCTTGAGCCAAACACGATCTTATGATTCCACAAGCTCGTTTGTTCAACTTCTTCCAATCCTTCTCTTCCATACCTTCTGGCTTATCCTCCAGAACATCTTCTAGGTCTTGTTGACATAGAGCATCCATTACCTCACACCTCCATATACCAAAGTTATTGGTGCCGGTAAACTTCTCTACATCAATCTTTGCTTGATGGAAAACCATTGTCTTGATTTCCCCCTTCGAATCCTTCAAATTCAATTCTTCTGCCATCTTTCCACCAACTTTCATGTACTAAACAATCACCAAACGAAAGTAAACAAATCTGAAATTCACACCGGAATTTCAACAAACACCTTCTATGCAACCCACGAACAAAAGGTATAACCTTGGACTTGAAACACAATTAAGAAACTCACTGCGGAATTTCTTCAAACACCTTCAAAACGCTCAAGATCTAACCGAAGCTCTGATGCCACTTGTTGTGCTCAGCGGAAACTAATGCACAAATAAGATGATTGAACTAATGTATGAAAATAAAATAAAACGACAAAATCAAACAAGCAACCACACAAGACACAAGATATACGTGGTTCGGCAATATGTCTACGTCCACGGGGAGAAAGGATGATGCTTTTCTTATCGAGACAATTGTACAAGCCCTCACGAAGAAACCGAAGTCTTCTTCCTCACAAAAGTTCTCCAACTCTCTAATGGCTTCTCACAATCTCTCTCACATCAAAACTTAAGGTTTTTCCACTTCTACTTGGTTTTATAACACAGCCTTACAATAGACCACGAATTGGGCTTAAACAGGACCCATATAACACAAAAGCAAAGGAGGACGTACGTACGTCGAACGAACGTTCGTACGTCGGACCACGGAGAAGTAGTCTGTGCTACAGGACGTATGTACGTCCTAACTACGTACGTACGTTCCTGAATGATACCATCAACGTTCGTACGTCGAATACACGTTCGTACGTTCAGCAAAAACAAAGTTGTCTGTGATACGGGACGTACGTACGCCCTAACTACGTACGTACGTTCCCAGAAGAAAAACTTCCTTTGTCCTATTTTTTCACAAAAAACCCAACAGTATATCTATGTACATGACACTCCAGTTGCTCTCCGTTGGTTGGTCATCGTCATTTGGATTTTATTCGATCAGTCAATCTCATATTGAACTCCAGTTACACTAGGAGTTCATCATCCATATTATATTAACCGTGCAGAGGTATGAGTATGAAACCACTGTCAGTAGCATTCAGCAGCTTAAAGAAATTGGTGTTAGTTTTCACTTTTCATAAAGGGTCCTTCATGCCACATCTGTTAAAGGATACGAACTTAGATGAATCCAAGCTCCCCTCAAGAGATGAATGAAGCTCTACAAAAAGGTACGTAGTCAAAGTTGTGGAATTACTGCCTTCTTTAGTGTAGTGTCATTCATCAAAATACTATTGCAACCAATACACAATACAATGGTTGGTCCAATCAACAAGACAGAAGGATATGGGTTTGTATGTTTCCACTTCCATCTATCTACACTTAATAATGCTATATCTTTCTATAAAACGCGACCATAATAGGGGGGTTAAGTCAAATTTTCCTCACAAATTAAAGACAGTACCAATACATCAAGTTTACATATTACAAGTTCATAAAGTGTAAGAACAATGGTCCAGTCATGAAGCAAGCCTCTAAAGTGATAATCCCTGTTGATGAAATGTCTACCAATCCAATTCCCTAAGGTATATTCAGAGACCACACAGGGCAAGGCATAGCTGCATTTTGCAGTGGATTAATGAGCAAGTCAATCACAGAGATTGAAAGAAAAGCTATAGCAGAGGGGCTGAGTATAGCACTCACCATGGAGCTCAAGAAGGTAAGAGTGTTTTCAGGGCCTTGCCATCATAGCCTTGTGAATCTTATAAACCAGGATGTTAATGGAACCGTGTATGATAGACACTAGTTGTTGCGGCATTTGGCTCTACAGCTCTGAATTTGATAATTTATGTATTATACACGGAACCATTTCGTTTTTGCAGGTTGGTCCAGACGTCCAGTCTATTGCTCTTTCCCTGTGCCTATTTTGCTTTACGGGGTTGATACACAGGTACAACCTTTGTAACTTCATGGTATACCCATGGATTGGTCAGTTCCTATTCGGAAGGATGCAATTTCTTAAACGCCGCAGTTTCTACTCCTGGTATAATGTGGAAAAAAATGCACAAATTTTTAATTCTTACAAACATTAATCAGTAAGCAAATCCATTGAACTATTATCTTTTTGTCGAGTTTGGATGCCATCTTGTTGTCAGCTTGGTTTATAATGGGGGTGCTACTTACCCATTAGGGAAATTCGTGAAGTGGTTATGTGATCCAACAATTCAGTGGTGATGCTTTAGGCTTCCTTTCTCAAATGTTTGCGACCGATATTTATCAAAAAATAATTTATACGCGTCAGTGTTTAAATGAGCTTGTTAAGAGCTTGATGTAGTAGATTGTGATCACAATTTATGGGGACATCGGTTCTGGCTTGTAAGCTGCAAGGTACCATCAGTTGAGGAGAACAAGTTGCCGAGTTCGTTGTTCATGACGATTTGGCAAACATAAAGTTTTAACACTATACTGCACCAGGCAATTTGTATGTAACATATATATAGTTATATACCACCAATTCACATTAGTGGTAGGAAATGGGGCTTAAGCTTTGCATTTGTTTAGTCCCACATTGCATAATGAAATACTTTATCACTGGCGTTCGACTTACAAATAGGTGAAGCAGAGAACAGTGGTAGGCATGATCCTTCAGGCAGCTAACGGGATATGATGAGTGGTTAAAACTCATAAATATTTGTGAGAGGGGTGTCCGCCCAGGCCTGGTTACGACACAGGGGCACTCCCATTATTTAGCAATCTGATCCCTATTCAAACACCCCCACCAACAACCAAAACCATTGTAGTTAAGGCTCTAAGGTGCACTCAAGGGGTGCAATGTAAATGAAATATCTTAATGGTAATGTAGTATGGTATTTTCAGGAATCAGGATGCTTGGACATATCTTAACTTAGATAATGAAGTGATGACATCTGATGCTTTGACAGTCTCTGGCCTGCCAATGATGGGGAACTGCAATAACATTACAGATCAGGGGACTTTGTAGGTTTGATAGGATCAGACTTTTGGCTTGGTATTCATTATATCTTTTAAATGTGTTGGGAATCAGGATGCCATTTTGTTGTTGGCTTGGTTTATTATACTGCAATAAGACTGCAGATCAGGGGACTTTGTAGGTTACGTGATCTATCAGTTTAAAGTGGAAGGCTTGGGTTTGTTCTCTCAGTTGTTTCGGATGAGTACCTATTAGTAAAAGTTACTTGTATTAGTCTTTAAAGAGCTTGTTATATTAGTAGACCTTGATCACAATTTACATCATTTCCGACTTGTAAGCTGCAGGATACCATCAGTTGGCTTGCCACGAAAACGTTGCCAAGTTTGCTTGTTGTTCACGATGTTAGGTAGTACAGTACTATGCTGAGGCAGGCAATTCACATAGCAATAAGCTAATAAATCACCATTTCAGTACACACAATTGGTAGGGAATCCTCTAATCTATTCCACAGTCCACACAGCCGTGCATAATTGGTAGGGAATCCTCTAATCTATTCATCAAGTGTGTAATTTATCCACCAAAAGGAGTTTGCTCCCACATAAAACAAATGATACTTTTGTCATATATCAAGTGTATTCCCAGAGTGGTCATCAGATATGAGAGTCAAGGCGAGAACTGAGACATGATTGTAATGTTTATTAGTACTAAATTTCTAACAACCTGGTGGGATTAGAAACTGCTCAAATGCTCAATGTTGTAGTGGGTGTGCAAGTATATGTTTTACACATTTTGTTTGTGTGCGCGCCTGTAACACCC
This sequence comes from Aquilegia eximia, assembly GCA_023053565.1. Lineage (NCBI taxonomy): Eukaryota > Viridiplantae > Streptophyta > Magnoliopsida > Ranunculales > Ranunculaceae > Aquilegia > Aquilegia eximia. The sequence continues at coordinate 13,651,401 of JALIGU010000007.1, forward strand.
CAGGTAGGCAGGTGGTTTGCCGAGAGGGTGGGTCCTACAGAACTTAGAGGGGGATGTCCTGACATTGGAATATAGGTATAGATCCGTCATATAATATCACCGAGGCCTTTTGGGCTCACTTGGCTCCAGAGTTCGAAAGAACTCTTAAGTGTGCTCGGGTGGGAGTAATCTCAGGATGGGTGATCTCCTGGGAAGCAGGCTGCTGCCCAATAAAACCCCACACTGTCGGATGTCCGCAGTGGCTAAGTGGGGACAATATCGGTGGTGATATAGGTCGGGTCGCTACAAATGGTATCAGAGCCGACGACGGTTCTCCTGTCGAGGGTGGGAGAGTATGTTGGAAAGGCGCCTAGCCCAGGAAGGGGCGACGGTTGCGCCGGGTACTCGTCTCGCGACGGGCAGGGAACGTCGGAGATCTGGGGCTGTATATTCCAGAGCCGAGGACGGCTCTCCTCTAAGGTGGTGGGATTGTAACACCCCAGATAGGCAGGTGGTTTACCGAGAGGGTGGGTCCTACAGAACTTAGAGGGGGATGTCCTGACATTGGAATATAGGTATAGATCCGTCATATAATATCACCGAGGCCTTTTGGGCTCACTTGGTTTCGAACTCTGGAGTTAAGTGTGCTCGGGTGGGAGTAATCTCAGGATGGGTGACCTCCTGGGAAGCAGGTTGCTGCCCAATAAAACCTCACACTGTCGGATGTCCACAATGACTAAGTGTGGACAATATCGGTGGTGATATAGGTCGGGTCGCTACAGCGCCCATGCTGTATGGGATTATGGGGTACAATTGTGCAAAGTATAGGCACTATGCGGTATAATGCTATATATTATTCAATATCACATGCATTGTTAATGAAGCTGTAAACATCTACATAAAGTAGTTTGCTTGTAGAAGTGTACAAACTACAAACTAGGAGCGATGTTAGTTGTCATGTTGAGATGTTGTTTTCGAGATTTAAAGAGTGGTTTTTTACATGGTGTCTAAGGGGGCTCTTGCCATGGCCATATGGACTTGCTACCACCATCACAGAAACATGAACAGTTTCGATCTCCGGACTCCCATACTCGTTTTCACACAATGTTAGGAGAATTTCTCTGGTGGAAAACTGAAAATAGGTTCCAAAAAAAAGAAAATAGTGTTAAAAAAAAAAAAAAAATGGCCCTCAGAAGTGAGGCGTATGGGAGTAGTCTAAGAGGATCCATACTTGGTAGGGGTGTTAAACGAGCCGAGCTTTGTATGTTCAAGCTCGGTTCGTTTATAAACGAGCCGAACTCGAGCTCGAGCCCAAATTTTACACGAGCTTTATTTTATGTTCAAGCTTGGCTCGTTTAGCTATACGAACGAGCTCGAGCCGAGCTTTTAACGAGTCGAGCCCGAGCCGAGCTCGAGCTACTCGATTAAATTACACATAAAAGTAGGATTTTTATCTAAACGAGCCGAGCCCAAATTTTATACGAGCTTTACTTTATGTTCAAGCTCGACTAGTTTAGCTATACAAACGAGCTCGAGGCCGAGCTTTTTAACGAGCCGAGCTCGAGCTGTTCGGTTCGTTTAACAGCCCTATGGGCCAAACCAAGAGCTTAACTCATTGCCTCCTAGATATTATATTTTAATTAAAAACACTACATCGTTTTTGACTAAAAAATAATTAATCTTTTCCAAAAAGACTAATAAATGCGGTGAGGCGTGGATCGAACACGCGACCTTCAGATCTTCAGTCTGACGCTCTCCCAACTGAGCTATCCCCGCATTGCGATAACAATGAGGGTGGTGACATCTAAATTAAATAATTGAGACTGAACAAAATATTTGACATGCCATGGTTTGGACTTCATTGGTGTGTATTCAATAATGGCGATAACTATCCCCGCATTGCGATAAAAATCTTCAGTCTTGATAGGTATGTATGCACTATGCCATGCATGGTTTGGACTTCATTGGCCCATCGCACAGCTGCGAACATATAAAGCAGATAGCTGTATATTCATTGAGATGATTTAGTCTATCAAGATTTACAATCAATGTGGTTAATTGACTTTATGACCTGGACTAGATTCTGGTTCCAAATTATAAAAGTTCAAAAATCGTATTCAATTTACTGTCACAACTTTGATGTTTATTTATAAATATTAAGCGAGCTATATATTGGGAAAAGAGCAGAAACATCATCAAAGATGAGCAATAAAATGATTCTTTTTGCTGTTTTGATGGGTAGCAGGTTTTATACTTGAGATTGTGAGTTGGGTAATCTTCAGATAAAGCTTTCCTACTTCCTCTGTCAAAGGCAGTATTAATACTAACGTTATTCCTAAAGCCTAAGTTACGGCAAAGCATCCAATCAGAGTAGAAGATAGTTAGCTGACACCTTGGTGTCATGTTATGAACAACTCCTCTATATGCTCTGAAGAAATCAATATATGATCTGATAACGTTTTGGTAAAACCATGGAAGGCCAATTTTATTCAATTTACTGTCAGAATTTTGTCGATAAATTTTAATGTTTATTTATAAATATCAAGCGAGCTAAAACAGTTGTTTATTATTAATAAGAATTACAAAACCCTCGTCTGCAGTCTGCACTATAAATCTAGAGAGGTGTTACCATTTAGGAGGTGGGCGAAGCTGTTGGTTGGCCACCAAGAAGCGGACCCTCCTAGTCCACTAGTCCCATTCCTGAGGGCCCAAATTTTTTTCTTAGAAATTTTATTGTTTTCTGACCAAACCACAGGGGGGGGGGGGGGGGGGGGGGGGGGGTGGGGGGTGGTGCAAACCTCGTCGATGGCTGAAGTGGTGGTGCGGTTGTCTGACAGGTTCTATACTTTTTATTTTTTTCTCCATTTTTACAATCTATGGCAGCACTCGTGAAACGCCATCACCGGGCACAGTTGTTTCATCCTGGCTTACTATACGTTCTTGTGTGTGCCCACTTGACGCCACAAGTTTTTAGATACTTCAAATGTGTACACAACATTTTCTTTTCTGAATCACAGTATGTTGTTTTTAGTAATGCATTCATGCAAGCAAGGTTCTCTGGTAAACATATTAAAATTGTTTACTCCAAAGAAGAATCCACAAATGAGAGTCAAGTGAAGAAAATATAAAGCAGAATTTTCTACATAAACGACAGACTTTTCAACGGAAGATATACTAAAATTGTTTTCAGCACTGCACCATATGACCTTGTCTGGTGGTAGGACTCCTTACTATTCTACAAGGGAGTCTTTCATTTCACGTCGCAACAATTGAGATTTCAATCAGAATGGTGACATTTGAATCCAATAATTGAGACTGAACGAAATATTTGACATTCTTGATAGGAATGCCATGCCTTTCCCAGGCTGCCTCCCTAAGTAGGAGGCAGACTACTGACACCTCCCTGTAACTTCGTTGCCCAAGAAAGTTCGAGGTTTGTCCTAAGATCGAGGTCAAAGAAGCATTCCTATGTAAACCATTGAGTATTTGAAACATAATTATAATCTTCGCAAACGCAGTGTGGAAAATGACCCCCTTATTTCCTTCAGCTGATAACCTCAGGAGATTTGAAAATTGTTATCCATCCAGAAACTACTGTTTTCCTAAGGAGCGAGTCAGCAAGATGATGATGATGCATTTGTGGAAAATTTCATTCCTGGCTGATGATATGCATCCAGAAACCCTTGTAATTAAAAGGCAAAGAAAAAGGCTTGTGAACAGAACAAGTGGCTGCTTGTAAACTGCTAGTTCACCAAAAAACGTGATGTTCCGGTGTCATCTTTTGGAAGGATCATATTGATAGCACTGAAGGCAAGATGTTCTGCAAGTTCCACAACAAAACATCTGCCCCTTTCCTTTCTATCTTGAACCCTTTTATTGTCTGAGACAATCATCCAGTGGCATGGTCCAGTCAGACCTATTGGGGTTGAAAAAGTTACTGTCAAGGTTCCTGAGAGAGGATGGACACCATTATTTTAGTATCCATTTTACCATAAGAATATAAGATAAGATGGCCTGTTTGCCGGCATATATAGATTACAGATTCTGGTTTAATATTTACGGAAAAATTGTATAATATTTACGCAATAATATTGGGGTTGCCTTCTTTTCATAAAATCAAAATGTTGGAATATTGAAGCTATAAATTAAGGAGATTTTAATCTCATCATACGTCAGTTTCTCCATTGTTGTGACTGAAAAATTAATTAAATTTCATTCTCTACAAAATAATTGGGCCAATGCAAATCAACCAAAATTTATCATGACAATGCATAGCAAAAAGTTTTAACATCTAAACAACCAAAACATAGTTCTTAGGATCCAAAATTTCAGACTTAAGATAAACATTAGACAGGCGTGCACTGTGTCATGATCATACAAATTACCTTCAACCTTCAGATAGTGCATCTCTCTCTCTCTCCCCCCCACTCCCCCCCCCCCCCCCCCCACCCCCCCACACACACACACAAAAAAAAGGGGGATTTAGAGATACCCCCCAAAATTTTAGGAACTCTTTGAGATACCCCCCAGATTAGAAACTCTTTGAGATACCCCCCATTTTCTCATTGAAGCCGGTCAACCCCAGATTTAGAAACTCTTTGAGATACCCCCCATTTTCTCATTTGAAGCCGGTCAACCAAGCCGTTGAATGGTCTGACCAGTCTTCATAATTTTAAGACAATTTTACCCTCCCACCATTTAAACCCACATCCTAGTCATTATGCCCAGTCATCAATAATGCCACGTCAGCAAACCACTTACATCTACCCATGTCTTATCCTAACCATTCAAAATACATCTAGATCTAGATCTAATCACAACCGTCCAAATTTACCTAATCTAATCTAATCAAAACTAACCTAACTTATCAAACTAACTAAACCCCTAAAATCAAAACTAACTTTATCTTCTTTCCGCCATTAACAGAACAAAGCAGCGGGAAAGTGAACTAACCTCCACCTTCTTCTTCCTCCTCCTTCTTCTTCCTCCTCTTTTCTTCTTCACCATCATCAAACTTCATCTCTCACTTTTTCTTCTTCACCATCATTCCTTTTCTTTCTTCCTTCTTCTCCATCCTATCTACCTATCTATCTTGCTTCTTCTTCATCAAACCATTCTTCTTTCACCTTCATTTTTCTTCCTTCTTCATTAACAGATCTAGCCATTATCATCTCTCATTGATTACTCCATTACTCGATCTAGAAGAACCAATAAATACTTCAATTTTTAGTAGTTTTACTAGATCTACCTAGTTGAAACGTTGATATGAAGGTAAATTGGGGGTATTTAGTGGTTTTGTACTGTGTATTTTAGGATTTTTTGAGATTTGGTTCATCATCTTTCATCATCTTCCCCAAATTACCTTTCTCTGCAATTTGGGGGGTATCTCAAATGAAACTTGTATTTTGGGGGGTATCTCTAATGAAAGTTTTGTTTGTTTTGAACAGATAATTTGTCAAATGTGTGATCAACTTGGACATTGTGGAGATGAGTGTCAATGGGTATATAGCCATTGCAAAAAGACAGATTGTGAAGGCATTATGAGATTGACAACTTCAAATACCCCCGAGAATCTAGGTAGAAAGTTTCTTAGATGTCACCTTTGCGGGAAGTTTAAATGGTTAGATGAAGCTATGAGGGATGAAGCTACGACCTCTAGTTCAAGTGTACCTGGTTGTTTCATTTGTGATGACTTGGATCACTGGAAGAAAGATTGCGAGTGGGTAGATTCTGAATGCAGAACTAAGGGATGCAAGGGTCGGAGGAATGTGAAGACTTCTGGCAAGCAAGGTACTGTGGGGGACAAGTATTTGAAGTGTTATACATGTGGAAACTTTCAGTGGTTGCGTGAAGCCAAGAGGGAGAAGAAAAAGGCAACTGAAGACTTTCAAAATCATGTAAATGCTACTGTAACAGTGAAAATGGAGGTGGGAGAAATTTGTGATCATTTTGCTGGCACTAGAATTAATAAGAAATGAATTTTTTGTGCATCTACTTTTTCTCCTTTTTTGCACCTTATCACATGCTGACCATAACAAAAACAATAACACTATAATAGTGATCAGAAGAAAATGTAATCAATTCATAAAGTATCTTATCACATGTTGACCATAACAAAAGCGCACAAGTTCACACACTAAGATTGAGACATGTTCACAATAACAACAACAACAAAATATCAAAATATTGTTTAAAGTCGTGATAACCAACAAGGTTCACACACCAAGAACCAAAAGGACATCTTCAAAACGACAACAAAACATCAAAATATTGTTTGAAGACATACTTTATTGGTGTATCCCATAGCCCCCGTGGTTGTATCCCATGCTGGTATTTCCTCGGCCTCTCGGAGCCCTCGCTTGACCTCTTACTCTGGTGACCCCGGGTCTTCTAGTGGTGCTCCTTCCTCTCCCCCTTCCTCCTGCACTGTTGGCATTTCCTTCTGTTGAAGTAGCTCTGGTCCTTCCCCTCCCCCTTCCACCTGCGGTGTTTGTCCTTCCTCCTTCATTTTCAGCACTGGTCCTTCCTCTCCCCCTTCCTCCTGCAGTGTTTGTCCTTCCTCTCCCCCTTCCTCCTTCATTTTCAACACTGGTCCTTCCTCTCCCTCTTCCTCGTGCAGTGTTTGTCCTTCCTCCTTCATTTTCAACAGTGGTGCTTCCTCTCCCCCTTCCTCCTGCAGTGTTTGTCCTTTCTCCCCCCCTTCCTCCTTCATTTACAGCACTGGTCCTTCCTTCATTTTCAGCACTGGTCCTTCCTCTCCCCCTAGTTGCAGTAGTCCTTCCTCTTCTATCACTGTCAGCAGTGGTCCTTCCTCTCCCCCTACTTGTTGAAACATTGGTCCTTGCTCCTCCGTCAGCTCTTGTGGTCCCTTGTTGGCTATTGTCTTGGGAAGTACCCTGGTGTCCACTAGCACTTGTCCCCCCCATGTGACTTTCTTGCTGTCCTCTTTGTGATGCCCTAGCTTGTGCCCTACTTGGACCCTTACAAGTAGCCTTGTTGTGATCATATTCACCACATCTACTGCAATGCACTCTCCTCTTCTTTGCTCCTGAGCTTGATGCTTCGTTTGGATCTTTTCTTCTATTCTTCTTTGGTCTTCCTGCTGGTCTTAGAAACTCCCATGGCAAACATTCATATGGTGGCTGCACACATATCACACACACAATCAAACTAGTAAGTAGTAGTGTTAGGAGCCGTAAAATTACTGTAATTATTAGATAGTCACTTACACTAGGCCAATCTTTGACCCTTGGAAGAGGTAGAACAAAGTTGGAGTAAGTCTTTTGATAGGTTCTGATAGTATGGTAGTCACTAACCATGCTGCAAGTTAGTTTACATAGTTAGTTCACTTACATAGTTAGTTCACATATGAAAGTATAAGAAATGGGGGGTATCTCAAATGAAAGTACAAAAAATGGGGGGTATCTCAAATGAAAGTAGTAAACATGGGGGGTATCTCAAATGAAAGTACGGAATACCAAAGAAGACTAGAAGAAAAATTTCAAGTGAAGTTAGCAATTGTACCTGGTCAAGTGCAATCTACTAGTGGCAATGATGCACACAGCATGGACACATGGTATACCAGTAAGTTGCCATTGATGGCAATCACATTTCTTGTTGTTCAGATCTACCAGCCAACAATCATTCCTACCCTTTTCAACAGAAAACTGCCCATCAGCTGCACCATGCCATGTATACTCACTTATTTTGTCTTCTAGCTTCTTATAGACTTTCCACACCCTTGGAACCACACCATTGATGTCCATGGTCTTTGCTTTAGCATTCCTTTTATATAGAAGGCACATAACCATCTTGGTGTATTCAAAGACAAAAGCTGTAACTGGTTTGTCTCTTAACTCTGCAATCCAATTGTTGAAACTTTCACTAAAATTATTGGTTATGTGCTCACAGGTGGAATATGGTTCAAAGTATGCTCTACACCATGTCTTCACATTTCTTTTGACCAACCAGTCATATGCTTCTGCATCTTCAGTTTGTAGCTTAGCCATCCATTCTTTGTGATCAGCTTCTTTGTATGCCCTGGCAGCACCCCAGCATAACTCCTCAAATAACTTGCCTCCGGCATTATCCTTCTTGAAATTCTGGAACATATGCCTAAAGCAGAATCTGTGTGTAGAGTTTGGGAATAAAGCCTCGACAACCTCTTTCAACCATTTTTGTTGATCTGACATGAATACCAACTTCTCTTCTCTTCTAGTCAACTGAGGTTCCATCATTTCTAGAAAATCAAACCAAGTGTCACTACATTCATTTCTACACAAGTAAATGGCAATGGGAAATAATCCATTGTTGCCATCCAGTGCAGTGATACTCAAGCACATACCCCCATATTTCCCCTTCAGAAAACAACCATCTAAGCCTAGAATAGGCCTACAACCTTCCCTAAAACCTTTCAAGCATGAAGCAAAACTAACACCCATACCTTTCATCCTTTGATCCTCACCTCTTTTGCATATAGCTAAACTGCCAGGATTTCTATTCAACACTTGCATACAACATTCAGCTGCAATTCTGTAACTCTCTTCATAGTTACCATGGAGTCTTTCCATTATTTTCTGCCTTGCATGCCATCCAATGAAGTATGTGATATTTTGTGCATACCTCCTCCAAATTGCTTTCACAAGTTCCCTTGCCTTGAAAACAATCACATGATCCCTAACATCATCCTCTAGCTTTGCTGCAACCCAGTTGGAATCAACCAAACTATTCTTGAACTCTTTATTACCAATACAACCAGCACTATGCTCATTATGTAAGGTTCTGATGGAACAAGTGTGCCTATCACCTCTCGTAGCTTTACTGACCCTAGCTACAAACTTCCATTGACATCCTTTATCCTCATTCACACAAACTGCTATAAATCTGTCGCCATCATTCTTCGGCATTTTCCAAATAAATTTCTTCTTGATTGCATAATCTCTTATGTACTCCCTGCAGGCAGCAATTGTTGGCCATGACATATTCACCTCTGGTTCTGGCAGATCATCAAAGTAGGGAGCTTGTTCACCCATATCATCAAAGTCATACAATTCTTCGGTTTCCTTTTCAAAGTCAGCATATCCTTCCAAGTCTTCTTCTGTAGGTTCAAATCCAATGGATCCTTCTGAAGATGAATCATAGCTATGGTATGCTTCTTCAGCTTCAATATTATCAATTGGATCAAAATCACTGTCAGAATCAGATTGGATATCCATAGGTGAAGGTGGAGCTGAAGTTGAAGGTGGAGCTGAAGTTGAAGGTGGAGCTGAAGTTGAAGGTGGAGCATGTGGAGGTGGGACATTGGATTCAGATGGAGGTGGGACATGGGATTCAGATGGAGGTGGGACATGAGAATCAGAAGGAGGAAACATTGTATCCTTGACATTCATATCAGGCATTTCATCTAACTCCTCCTCAGAAAGTTGTTCATACGTAGATTTCTTTCTTTTCCAAGCCTTGTTTCCTTGGAGCTGCTTGTTAAAATTCTTAGACTTGTTTTTTGTACCCTTCCTCTTTGGCCTAGCAAGTTTGGTCTTAGGAGCTTGGCTGGATGGTTGAGCTTCATTAATACCTTCATCCTGGGTAGGTTGAGATTGTTCCATGTCGACATCAGTGTTACATGGTGTACTAATGACTTCAGGAGCTTCTTCGGCTAATGGCTTCAACTCTTCCAATTCATAAAACAAAGGCAAATTCCCTTCTTCATCCTGATCACCATATTTCCACCATTGAATGCAATCATAATCTTCCATTAACTCCATCTTAATACCCCCTTCCAAATACATAGGAAATTTCTCCACATTGTAATTGAGCATGTTCCTCTCTTCCAAAGTTTTACATAACATTTCATCAATGTCCAACAAACACACACAATCTCCATCAACATTGGGAAAATCAACATATTGACCTCCTACATAATCTCGTGTCTTCCAATTGGCTCTTTCCATGCTTATCTCATTCCATTTACCGCCAAAGTGAAGTCTTATGCAATTGAACCCTAGTGATGGACAAAAATTCAAGCATTTGCTGCATACAACATTGTTAAATGGTTTGTTAAGACATTGTTATTTGTCATTTGTTATTTGTTATCAACATAGAGTGAACATACAACATTGTTAAAACAGTTGTTAAGACATTGTTATTGGTTATCAACATGGAGTGAGCATTCAGCATTTCACATTCAACAATCAATATTTTCATTTGAGATACCCCCCATTATTATATTTTCATTTGAGATACCCCCCAGTTACGTTTCAGCTATTTAAAACATCAGCAGTAAAGTTATTGTCTTCAACCAAGTCATTGTCTTCCTACAATATCAAGAGAGCAGTGATGAACAAACCTCAAATAAACCCAAAAGCCCTCCAAATTTTGAAAAACCTAAGATCCCCAAATCGACACAATATTCAATAAAACCTAAGTTCCCCATTGCATATCGACAAAATTTTGAAAAATCTAACAACCGCCATCGCAAAACAATACTCAACCACATTCAAAAATCAAAAAAGGTCTTCAAGAAAATGGACTTACAAGTATTCTCGACGCCGAATCCTAGCAGGATCATACATTTCTTCGCTTTCTGCACTTGAATCACTTGAATCCTGGTTGTTCAAGTTCGATTCATCACTAGATTCATATGATTCAGAAGAATCAGAAGATACCCAAAAAAATCGGGTTTTAGGAGTGGCCATTGTTGAAAATTAGATCAAAATGAAGGAAGATCTAGAAGAATGGAAGAAAATGGGAGAGTTTTGAAGAAGAAAAGAGAAATTTTGGTTGAAAATCAAGGTATGAAGTTAAACCTTCACTTGCATTTCACTTTCCCGCTGCTTTGTTCTGTTAATGGCGGAAAGAAGATAAAGTTAGTTTTGATTTTAGGGGTTTAGTTAGTTTGATAAGTTAAGTTAGTTTTGATTAGATTAGATTAGGTAAATTTGGACGGTTGTGATTAGATCTAGATCTAGATGTATTTTGAATGGTTAGGATAAGACATGGGTAGATGTAAGTGGTTTGCTGACGTGGCATTATTGATGACTGGGCATAATGACTAGGATGTGGGTTTAAATGGTGGGAGGGTAAAATTGTCTTAAAATTATGAAGACTGGTCAGACCATGGTCAACGGCTTGGTTGACCGGCTTCAAATGAGAAAATGGGGGGTATCTCAAAGAGTTTCTAAATCTGGGGGGTATCTCAAAGAGTTCCTAAAATTTTGGGGGGTATCTCTAAATCCCCCAAAAAAAAAAAAAAAAAAAAGATCACCAAGTCACTGCATTTAGTCTTTGCACATCCTTGCATCTGCATCCTTCTTCCATGTCTATCTAGGCTCAGTTCTGGCTCCCACATCTTCGGCTTTGTCTGTTAACATCATCATTTGAGTCTACCAGGTTACCAGCTAATCAATAATAATACTAAGGCTTGTACTCGAACCTTTCTTGGCATTGGCATCACTGGCATCTTGCAGAGGTGTGTGTATATGCAAGGTGTCAACATTCTTTCTCTACTTCTTCAAAACTTTTAAGATGGCAAGCTTGTCATCAATACTGGAATCTTTAAGCTGTGCATTCATATTATGCACATTTTTGCCATCACTTCTTGTCTTCCTTTCTTTAATCATCTCTGTAGTTGATCTCTTACGAGTCTTCTCACTTCCTTGCTCCTCCTTTACTGCATGTTTGCAATCAAACACAAGTTTCTGCCACCACTCCTTATATCTCGCGGTAGCACTTGACTCCAATAATCGAGACCGAGCAAAATATTTGACATTCTTATTGATAAGTTTGTCATAACTCCTCCAGGCTGCCTCATAAGTGGTATCAAGGGTAAAATGACCTGGGAGATCTTGATCATATCCGAATTGTCTTGCAACTCGGTGTGGAAGATATTTCTCTGTTGTATTATCAAGACCAACAAGTATACAAGGCCTCAGACAATGAGCAAAATATTGTAATTCTCTATCTTCTTCATGCTGGTTATTATGCAGTTCATCTTTTTCTTTGTAAAATGCAGGCAAATTCCAATGATTGACACTAATGGTGTACGGACGCCAATGGAAATTGTCTTGCACTTTTAAAATCTCAGCAACTGGAACCACCGATTCTGACTTCACGTTATGCCTCGTGCGGCTCTTGGCTCATTGAGGAGAAGAGGATTCGGGCTAGTGCGCTTTATAAACAAAAAATGCTCCCAGCCCCACATCTGTACTAATTGTAATGGTCCCCAAACTGAAATAGGTTTTTGAGAAGCAACAAACTTTTGTTTGAGCAATCTCAAGTCTCTATAAATACTTGCAAGGACTGCAGGTCCTAGCGCAATCTCATTTCCATGTGCCAAATGAATCGCAATAGGAAAAACATGCTTCCCAATAAACCCTTCTGGATGGGCAGGGAATACGAACCTCGACAACCATAAAGTTAGAAAAGCAACATGCTCAAACCTAGAATTGCCATCCATGAATTTGCTGATCCATGCATCATAGGACGTAAGATTCAAAAGTTCTTCATTCAAAATTTTCTCACTACCTACTAATTCTGGCGAGAGAGGAGTACTTACCGAGTCTCCAAGAAGCGTAAATCCTCCAAGAATTAGCATATCTTCCAGTGTAATTGTAGCCTCTCCCCATGGAAACACAAATGTGTTGGTCTCTCGACACCAATATTCAACTAGCCCAAGCATCATCTCTTTGTCTATATAGAATTTGTATTTAGAAGACATGATAGCATCATGAATACCTAGTTTCTTCCACATGTTTCCATACAACGGAACCATTCGTTCAATCCATTTTCCCCAGTTTTTCTGTGGATTCGTCCACCCTTTGAAGAGAACATATGAAGCCACTTTTCCAACCTCATAAACAATGGGAGCTACTTTTTCTGTTTGAGAGACAGACTTAACAGTAGGTTTAAGAAACCTTGATATTCTTACTAATGATTTCCTTCCGACCATTTTTTCTTCTGATCTCTCTTCTACAATAGCTTCTATTTCTTCAACTTCCTTAGCCATTGTTGTTAGTGTTTGACAGATGATGAAGAAGCTCACAAGTCACAAGTTTTGCTGGTTTTTAAAGACTTCTGGAAGTCACATATAAAATTCTCAGTTACCTTAAATGGTATAGAAGAGACTAGAGAGTACGTAGAAGGAAATCTCCCAAGTTTGATTTTGTACGAGGTTTCCAATTTTGGACCTTCTAATGTTACAGGCCTTGGGCTTACCAATAGGCACTAGTTCTTCTATTAAATATCCCAAATATTTCCTTTAAAAAAACACTTCCATAATATTACAATTAGCCCATGATTTGGTTTCCATATATAATCATGTAATTCCAAATTCGAAATCTGTTTTCCATATATATATTGGCTGTAAAATAAGGGAGATTCTTTGAACCAAACAGTACTACAGCAGCCTAGCTAGATGTTGTGGACTTTGTGATGTGGCAACAGTTTTAAGGATTTGCTCTATCTCACAAGGGAGCAGTTGGGCACCATGTTTTCAACACATTAATAGAAGCAAGACTGCAAGAGTTTAATAGAAGCAAGACTGCAAGAGTTTAATAGAAGCAAACTGCAAGAGTTTAATAGAAGCAAACTGCAGTGAGAAATGGCTTTATTACAATCATTATTACAAAGATCATCCATTGAACATTACAGGATGAAAGCGAGTACATTTTTTTTTTTTGGTGATGATATGCCATGTAGTATTGGACTATTAGTTGCCTTGTCCATTCTCACAGGTAGCCTTCTTCAGTTGCAACATATTTGGGTGCAGAGCAAGAAAAATTTCCTTTCCCACTTGCAGCATGGACAAGCTGTAACAGATCAAGAAACAAAAATTACATAAACCATAGTTAGATGCTGAGTACCAAACAAATAAATAAATAACCCGAAAACTCTAGGTAATGAAAAACTCTCCATATAGATAGTACACTATATTAGTGTTTATATATACATCGATTTTGAGCCTACTTGCATATGATCCATGGCTAAACCATTATGTATGTTAAATTTGAATTAAATTACCTTGGGGATGAAGTAGATCATTAGCAGCAGGAACGCGAACTGCGTCAGACATTTGCATAAGGGTCACTATTAAAAGTGCAAGAAGAGTGAAGATAACAAATTTGTTCATCATTTTGTAGTTGTGGTAGAGTGAGTACTTCTTTGTCTCTCTAATACAATGGAAAGAGTGTTCTTTGTAGTACTATTTATACATGCATGGGATACTTCACAATCCCTCATGGCCACATGTTGAGTTCTTTGAACTGGAGAGTAGTTTACCTGCCTTTGTTGACTCCACTCTCCAGCTCCAGTTTCTGAAGTCTTTCATATTTGTCATTTTGCTTGTTCGATCACTATGGCCAGTCTATCAGCCACTTGACCACTATGATTTGTAAAGCAAGATAACTTCAATCTGGTGGGGTTCTTGTTAGTCTAACAAAACAAAAGGACCTCATTCTGTTCTCATCTTAATGCCTAAAGAGTACAGAGACTAGAAGAATACTAGGTACTTCATAATTTTAAGTAGAAGAACCTACAGTTCCACTTTTGTAATGCCTTGCATATCTTGCTGCTTTAAATTCTTATTATGTTGAATTTCATTTGATATGCTTAAGTGGCAGTTTACTATTTTGACATCAGAGAATATAAAGATTAGAATTACGTATGTTTTGACCTTAGACCAAATCTGTTAGTGTGTTCACATTAGAGAAATGGAACCGACCTCAGAATCTTAGTTTGTAAGATTTTATTTAAACCGACTTAACTTGATAAGGATATATATATACATATGTCCTGTTTGCTCTATACAGTTAATGAGAGAGAAGAAAAATAACCTGTTAGTGAGTCCACACTATAGAATTTCAAGAAAGAGAGAGTTGCAGAAATTTGTGAGAAGAAGAAGAACTACTTAAGTTAAAGATTTCGGTACTTGGAATCGCGAGCTTGCGAATTTCTCGTTAATAGCTCGTTGTTGTAGTGTTTTCTTCGCGAAGCGAGGTAAGTTGCATGATTTGATATCTTCTCTTGCTTTTAAGAGATAGAAGAGGTTAGTGGGTGTAAGAGTACACTATAGTTATAGTCCAATTTCGGTTATGCGTATTAATTGAATTTGTTTGATTTTGATTTCATGAAATTGATATCATTATTCGGTTATTGTTGGAAAATTGATAGGAAAACATGTTAGTGTGTTGATTTGATTCTAACATGATATTGATTGTCATAATTAACTCTTAATTGACGCTGCAATGAATTATTAAATTATTGGTGATATTATTCATGTAAAATTTTCATGCCAAAGATGAGATTGCATATTTGGAATTTATGCGCATTGATAGTTAAGATGCATTTAAATTGAATGTATGGATTGATTTGTGTGAAAAGGGCTTTCGAGCCAGAGACTGTTTTGAACAGTCTGAATTTGGGGAGACGTCCCTGGAGTGTACGGAGAGTATTGCTCGGTGTCGCATACAGAAGTACACTCAGTGGTGCTATGTCACCAACCTTATGAGCCTGCGGAGAGTATTGCTCGGTGTCGCATACAGATGCATGGCTGGGGTACTGCGGTACCAGATGATTTGATATCAGATGGATGGGCTTTATGCCATATGTGTGATGATTAGATTGTTTATATAATTGTTTATTGATTCGAGTTGCTGGAATTGATATAATGATTATAATTGATACATGTATTGTATTGCTATATTTTATTGGGTGCACTGATTCCGTCCCTGGGATCAAGATCGGATATCAAGTTGTGTAACTTGCTAGCGTTTAATCGCTCCTTTTTCCCTTCCTTCCAGGAAACAGGTAAAGCGATTCTCGGAGCGTGCGAAGAGGATCTAGTTGGAGATAGCTAGCTAAGCAGGTGCTCTAAGTTGTAGTTAGTCTTTTGTTATCAGTGTAGCCCTTGGGGCAAACACAGTATGTTATCCTTTCAGTTGTGTGTTTTTCTTTCAGTTCAACCCTTGTATATATGTATATACAGAGTTTGGTTATCAAATAAATCTTCCGCTGTTGTTTTGTTCGAATTTCGTTTGTGTGATATTTTATTATTCTGTCCTTACATGGATATTGGATTTGGAGCTTGGTGTCACGTGGCAGTAGTGTGAACCTACGGTCCATGGTGGACATATGGAGAACATTACGACTCTGGAGTCTGGTCTTAGCCTGATCAACTAGGATTGGATTTTGGGGGCGTCACAGTTGGTATCAGAGCTTAGAGTTCATTTGTCCTAGTGGGATATTCCTAGAGTCTGTGGGTGTTAGAGCACCATAGGAGTATGTTCGTACGTTAGTATAGATTGAGTGAGGACGTTACGTTTACGCTCCGTTTCATTTAGTATTCAGCTCTCTATTCCTGGATTGTTTCTCATGTTTCCTACTTGTGTTGCTACAGTGACTAATGGCCAGACAAGAGGGACATGCAGGGGATGGGACTGATACGAGTGGGACTGGAGTTGCGATTCCAGCTTGGATGCAGCCCATGATGACTTCGCTTACTAATCTTACAGCAGAGTTAGTAGCTTTGAGGAACATGGGTGCAAATCCACCTCAGGGTAATACGACACTTCAGCCAGGGGTACCAGCAGGAGAACCAGATATCACAGAGGAGGAAGTAGAAATAGGCCGATTAGAGTCATGGCTACGGGTGATAGAGAAATTTCAGAAGCACAAACCACCTACTTTTGACGGCAAATGCAATCATCTGGTGGCAGGTGAATGGAAAGCTGAGGTGAAGAACGTGTTGCGCATTATGAAGGTGAACCCAGTCCAACAACAACTCTTGGCAGCCCTACAGCTTAAGGGTGGGGCCAGAATGTGGTGGAATAGTGTTGTATCTGAAGAAGATGAGGATACGATGGAATGGTCAGATTTTGAGCGACTCTTTGATAAGCAGTACATCTCTCGGACAGCAAAGACCATTACAGAAAAGGAGTTACTGACTATTCAACAGGGTGAAGACACTGTTACAGAGTATGAGCACAGATTCATTCGTCTTGCCAGGTTTTGTACAGATCTGAGGTTCTCTGATTGGCGTTTGGCTCGACAGTTTGAGGATGGTTTGAGAACCAATTTGAGGCGAACAGTGCAGAATCAGCAACATCCTACAGTTAGGCAGGTTGCAGAGTCTGCTATGATTACTGAGGCAGATATCATCCATACCCGAGAGCTGAAGGAAGCTAGTGGTAAAGGGTTCGATGGTGGTAAGTCTCATAAGCGTCATCAACCGTCCGATGGACAGAAAAATGGTAATGAGAAGAAATTCAAATCAGATAGTTCAGGTAGCAGTTCGAGGTATACAGTGACTTGCAATGCTTGTAAGAGGCCAGGACATAAGATGGCAGACTGTGAAAAGTTCAAGAGTGGAGCTTGCTTTAACTGCGGTGAAAAGGGACATCGTGCTTTTGAGTGTCCTAAGAAGAATCTGAAAGATAATGATAAGAAGAGTGGAACCGATCAGAAATCTGCGGGTAGCAGTGGCACATGGAAGAGTAAAGGTTCAACCCAGTCTACGGGTCAGATTCAGGGTCAGTCGTCAGGTACGGGACAGTTGTATGCTCTACCGTACTATTATCAGCCAGGAGAGACTCCACAGGGAGCGATGGTTCCAGCTGCAGTTCCCTTGCAACAACAGGCACCACCTGCACCAGTTATTACAGCAATAGCACCAGCACCACCTGCATATGGTCGTGTGTATACGATGATTCCTAGAGATGCTACTGATGGAGCACTCTTGGAAGGTACGTTCTGTGTTAATTCCATGCCTGCTAAGATTTTGTTTGATACGGGTGCAAAGTATTCTTTCGTTGCACGTTCTTTTGCTCATACCGCTGGTGTGAGAAACTCGAGTCTCTTATGATTGCTGAACTTCCTGGTGAGTTTTATCAGTATCTAGATTCTATGTGTTGGGATTGTCGGGTTACTCTTTATGAGCATGAGTTTTGCGCGAACTTGATTGTCTATGACATGAAGAGTTTCGATGTAATTCTGGGTCTGAGATGGATGCAGAGTTATCAGGGGAAGTTAGATACCATAGCAAAGACAGTTACTTTGCGAGTGGATGGTCATGATGCGACCATAGCTACCCCTCGAGGTAATGAGTTAGCTGAGGCTTTTCTGGCGCATATCGAGTTGGGAGCATCTGGGAAGGTTGATTTGGCATTGTCTGGTATGGCAGTGGTTTGTGATTTTGAGGATGTCTTTGGGGACATTCCTGGTTTGCCTCCCCACCGTGTTGTGGAATTTGGCATAGATTTGGTTCTGGGTACTGTACCCATTTCCCGCGCTCCCTATCGTATGGCACCAGCAGAGACGAAGGAGTTGCAGGCGCAACTCAAGGACCTTGAGAGTCAGGGTTTCATTAGGCCGAGTCACTCACCTTGGGGCGCAACGGTGTTGTTCGTTAAGAAGAAGGACGGGACTCTTCGTCTTTGTATTGATTACAGAGAGTTGAATAAGGTGACGGTGAGGAATAAGTATCCTCTACCACGTATTGATGACCTTTTCGACCAGCTTCGAGGAGCACAGTGGTTTTCTAAGATCGACTTGAGATCTGGGTATCATCAGCTGAGGGTTAGGGAAGAGGATATCCCTAAGACGGCGTTCTTGACCCGTTATGGTTCTTATGAGTTCCTAGTTATGCCTTTTGGATTAACCAATGCACCAGCATTTTTCACGGATCTCATGAACCGCATCTTTTGACCATTCCTCGATCAGTTCGTGATAGTCTTCATTGATGATATTTTGATATATTCTCGTTATGAGGCAGAGCATGCAGAGCATTTGAGAATTGTCTTGCAGACATTGAGGGAACACCAGTTGTATGCAAAGTTCTCTAAATGTGAATTTTGGCTTCGAGAAGTCAAATTCTTGGGGCATGTGATTTCTAGAGATGGTCTTTCTGTAGATCCGTCTAAGGTTGAGGCAGTGCTTGATTGGAAGCAGCCTACTACAGTTCAGGAGATACGTAGTTTTCTTGGACTCGCTGGGTATTATCGCCGTTTCATTCAGGATTTTTCCAAGATTGCCACAGCTTTGACCCATTTGACGAAGAAGGATGTTCCTTTCATTTGGAACAGAGATTGCCAGCTTGCTTTTGAGGAGTTGAAGCAGAGGCTTACTTCTGCTCCAGTACTGATGTTACCTCGTACTGATATACCTTTCGTGGTTTATACTGATGCATCTTTGTTGGGATTAGGCGGTGTTTTAATGCAGACAGAAAGGGTTGTGGCCTATGCTTCGAGACAGTTGAGGATCCACGAGATGAACTATCCTACTCATGACCTTGAGCTTGCAGCAGTAGTGTTTGCACTTAAGGTATGGAGGCATTATTTATATGGTGTTCGGTTTGATTTATTCACTGATCACAAGAGTCTGCAGTATTTGTTCTCTCAGAGGGAATTGAATATGAGACAACGTCGATGGATGGAATTGATTAAGGATTATGACTTTTCCTTACAATATCATCCTGGGAAGGCAAATGTTGTAGCTGATGCCTTGAGTAGAAAACCGAAAGCTCGTTTAGCAGCCATACAGTTATGGCGTATGGTTGAGACACTTAGTGACTTCGAGTTTTGCCCTAGACTTGGAGGTCAGCAGTTTACCCGAGTTGCCTATCTGGGTAGTATGACTTTGCAGTCTACCTTTGTTAGTCGATTGGTTGATGCACAGGTTTTAGATGAGTGGATTCAGGCTCAGAAGGATGCTCTGGTTGATACACCAACTCCAGGTTGGAGTATTGGTACAGATGGAGGTTTAAGATTTCAGAATCGTCTTGTTGTTCCTGATAATTCTCAATTGAGGGAAGAGTTATTCGATGAGGCACATCGTGCGAGATACACCGTTCATCCAGGAACTACTAAGATGTATAAGGGTTTGAAGCAACATTTCTGGTGGAAGACCATGAAGAGGGATGTGGCTGAATATGTCTCCAAGTGTGATACTTGTCAGAGAGTTAAGGCGGAACATATGAGGCCAGCTGGTGAATTGCAACCTTTACCCATACCGGAGTGGAAGTGGGACAGTATTTCGATGGATTTTATCGAGGGATTACCTATTTCCGAGGGTCATAACTCTATTTGGGTAATTGTAGATCGTTTGACTAAGGTAGCTCATTTCCTACCTATTAGTAATACGTATACTGCCAGTGACTTGGGAACATTGTATGTTCAGAAGATAGTGATGCTTCATGGCATTCCTATGACCATTATTTCGGATAGAGGTACTCAGTTTACTTTCAAATTTTGGCGAGGACTTCAGAAAGCTTTTGAGACTGCCTTGAACTTCAGTACAACATTTCATCCTCAGACCGATGGACAGACTGAGCGTGTGAATCAGGTCTTAGAGGATATGTTACGTGCATGTATAATTGACTTTAAGAGTCAATGGGCCGAGCATTTGCATTTGGCAGAGTTTGCTTATAATAACAGTTATCATGCTAGTATTGGGATGGCACCATTTGAGGCTCTATATGGTAGACCCTGTAGGACTCCAGTGTGTTGGGCAGAGCATCATGATCGTATTCTTATGGGAGGACCAAATATGGTCAAAGACACTACTGAGAAAATTGTATTGGTTCGGGATAGAATTGTGGCTGCTCAGGAACGCCAAAAACGTTATGCAGATAAGGGACGACGACCGATTGAGTATCAGGTTGGGGACCCTGTTCTATTGAAGGTCTCTCCTATGAAGGGGGTACGACACTTTGGAAAAAGAGGAAAATTGGCACCACGTTTCATTGGACCTTTCACTGTTCTTGAACGTATTGGGAAAGTGGCTTACAGGATCGAATTACCTCCTACGTTGGTTGATGTCCATAATGTCTTCCATATATCTATGTTGAGATTCTTTAAGAATGATGACAAGAAAGCACGACATAATCAGAAGGAGATGCAGATTAATTTGGCAGACTTTCAAATAACTCCAGAGATGTCATATGTGGAGAAACCAGTGAAGCTTCTCAAAAGGGAAGAACGAGAACTTCGTAGAAGGAAGATTCCTTTTGTTCAGGTTCTATAGACTGGACGTACGGAACGTGAAGCTACTTGGGAACGTGAAGAGGATGTTCGTCGTGACTATCCGGTTTTCTTCGATAAGGTACGTGTGAATCTCGAGGACGAGATTCCTATTTAAGGGGGTAGATTGTAATGCCTTGCATATCTTGCTGCTTTAAATTCTTATTATGTTGAATTTCATTTGATATGCTTAAGTGGCAGTTTACTATTTTGACATCAGAGAATATAAAGATTAGAATTACATATGTTTTGACCTTAGACCAAATCTGTTAGTGTGTTCACATTAGAGAAATGGAACCGACCTCAGAATCTTAGTTTGTAAGATTTTATTTAAACCGACTTAACTTGATAAGGATATATATACATATGTCCTGTTTGCTCTATACAGTTAATGAGAGAGAAGAAAAATAACCTGTTAGTGAGTCCACACTATAGAATTTCAAGAAAGAGAGAGTTGCAGAAATTTGTGAGAAGAAGAAGAACTACTTAAGTTAAAGATTTCGGTACTTGGAATCGCGAGCTTGCGAATTTCTCGTTAATAGCTCGTTGTTGTAGTGTTTTCTTCGCGAAGCGAGGTAAGTTGCATGATTTGATATCTTCTCTTGCTTTTAAGAGATAGAAGAGGTTAGTGGGTGTAAGAGTATACTATAGTTATAGTCCAATTTCGGTTATGCGTATTAATTGAATTTGTTTGATTTTGATTTCATGAAATTGATATCATTATTCGGTTATTGTTGGAAAATTGATAGGAAAGCATGTTAGTGTGTTGATTTGATTCTAACATGATATTGATTGTCATAATTAACTCTTAATTGACGCTGCAATGAATTATTAAATTATTGGTGATATTATTCATGTAAAATTTTCATGCCAAATATGAGATTGCATATTTGAAATTTATGCGAATTGATAGTTAAGATGCATTTAAATTGAATGTATGGATTGATTTGTGTGAAAAGGGCTTTCGAGCCAGAGACTGTTTTGAACAGTCTGAATTTGGGGAGACGTCCCTGGAGTGTACGGAGAGTATTGCTCGGTGTCGCATACAGAAGTACACTCAGTGGTGCTATGTCACCAACCTTATGAGCCTGCGGAGAGTATTGCTCGGTGTCGCATACAGATGCATGGCTGGGGTACTGCGGTACCAGATGATTTGATATCAGATGGATGGGCTTTATGCCATATGTGTGATGATTAGATTGTTTATATAATTGTTTATTGATTCGAGTTGCTGGAATTGATATAATGATTATAATTGATACATGTATTGTATTGCTATATTTTATTGGGTGCGCTGATTCCGTCCCTGGGATCAAGATCGGATATCAAGTTGTGTAACTTGCTAGCGTTTAATCGCTCCTTTTTCCCTTCCTTCCAAGAAACAGGTAAAGCGATTCTCGGAGCGTGCGAAGAGGATCTAGTTGGAGATAGCTAGCTAAGCAGGTGCTCTAAGTTGTAGTTAGTCTTTTGTTATCAGTGTAGCCCTTGGGGCAAACACAGTATGTTATCCTTTCAGTTGTGTGTTTTTCTTTCAGTTCAACCCTTGTATATATGTATATACAGAGTTTGGTTATCAAATAAATCTTCCGCTGTTGTTTTGTTCGAATTTCGTTCGTGTGATATTTTATTATTCTGTCCTTACATGGATATTGGATTTGAAGCTTGGTGTCACGTGGCAGTAGTGTGAACCTACGGTCCATGGTGGACATATGGAGAACATTACGACTCTGGAGTCTGGTCTTAGCCTGATCAACTAGGATTGGATTTTGGGGGCGTCACAACTTTCCATGTATCTACAACCAAAAACATCCAGATGTTCTACCTGCAGTTCCACTTTCCATTTTAATATGAAATGGGAGTTAATGTGATACCGAATTGGTCGAGAAATCAATCATTTTAGTGAATACTGGATACTACCTGCAGCAGACTGAAGGAGCAGTAACACTGCTTGAAAATATTGAAGAATTATATTGCTACTAAAATTTTCTTCCCCAATCTTTTGAAATCCGGCCTACAAGTGTTTTGTCTAGTGTGATAGAGGACTTTCCACATCATTTTCCATTAAGAAAGGGGACAATAATTAATCCATAAACATTACAAGCATTAACCAATATTGTCAATGTGTGTCACAATCTTTTAATCGTAATTAAAAAAAAAAAAAAAAAAAACCCCATGCAAACAGAGTAACAGATAATGTGAAAACTAAAAAGCAACAATAAATAAGAACACATGCAACTGAAAATTTTGAACTATTGCGAGTCTGTTTAACAAAATGCCACAACATTTCTAGAAACTTTCTGCTATGAGTAAAAGCAGGTGACGGTAGGTCAAAGTGTGAGATACAAAGCAACAATACACTACACTAAAATCTAAAGCTTTGCCAGTTTTATGAGAACTGATATCAACATACGTACTGTACCGCCAAATTAGAACGAACAAAGCTTACCTTGAATCAGACTCAGTCACTTACTGGCAAGCACAACTAGTAGCAATTTGCAAAACCACTCCACTTGAAGAACAAGCATTTCACTGGATTTCATTTTCAACATCTATTAATGCTGCCACCTCATCACCGCCCGGCTGCATCAAGATATTTCAGATCCAAAACTTCTGAGTTTGGGCAATGTTACCAATATAATTAACCGAATCGCTGTGCTCATGCACTGATCGAGCAATCACCCTCTTAATTTAATAAAAATGAGACAACATTCATCAATAAGCCTAAGTGTAGTTTCATCGATGAATTCTTCCTGGACATCCATGCTAAGTTTTTTTAGTTTGCTAAATGCCGTGACAAATGTCTCCCTTCCTTATCATAAGAAAGAAGTTCAAACAGAAATGGTGTTTGTGAGTTTTAGACAGTAAAAGAAATTGGTGAAACTTTTCTTGATTGATAAAAAGGGGATGTGGATAAAATTAATATCATCAGTTTTGTGACATTGTGAACTTAGTTTGTTTCCAAACGAACCTATTAGAGATTACAGATCATCAACAGCATTACACAACTTGTAAGTTGTTGAAAATTTGGTCATTAGTAATACATTAGCTAGTTTGAATACACACAATTATTTAGGCCTTTATGAGTTGATGGTATGAATGTTTTTGTTTATAAAATGGAACCGGCTGCGCTTCCTACATGAGCAAGACACTTATTAGAGATTTACAGATCAAAACTCATATTTAAATGACAATTTTTAAGAGATATATACACTCAGGTTACCTGAGTATGATTCAGATAAGTGTATAGAGGCAGAATGCAGGAGGTGGAAATTAAATCAAGCAGGGCATAATATGCAGAATGCAATCTGTCAGGGGCGTCAGGTTGCTGCGGACATTTTTTGTGATAATTGGGCTTGGGCTGTCAGTAGAACTCATTCATAGCCAAAGC